>OY728160.1:1839603523-1842179504 GCA_963277665.1 Viscum album | reverse complement strand
AGTTGTGTGTCTATATGGTGATGTTGAAAAACCATTGTATCCTGGTTGTACAGAATTTACGGTTTTTTCAACGGTGTTAATATTTATTAACCTGAAGGAAAAACATGGATAGAGTGACAGAAGTTTTACAGAGCTGCTAAAATTGTTGAAAGACATTCTTCCAAAAGACAATGATCTTCCAGATTCACATTATAAGGTCAAGAAAATATTATGCCCGATGGTATTGGGATACAAGAAAATGAATGCCTGTCTGAATGACTGTATGATATATAGGAAGGAATATGAATTTCTATTAGATTTTCCTAAATTTGGGACATCACGATATAAGTTGAAAGAAAAATCACAGGCTGATGTAGAAATTACAGAGATCCCTACCAAGGTATTTTGTTATCTTCCTATAATTCATCATTTGAAACATTTATTTAATAATTAACATGATGCAAAAAGGTTAGGATGGCATGCTGATGAGCGGATATGTGATGGAAAAATACATCATCCAGCTGATTTCCCACAATGGAAGAAAATTGATGAGCAGTATCCTACATTTAGAAATGAAATTAGAAATCTCAGACTTGGTTTGTGCACAGATATAATGAATCCATACCAAACCCTTAGTAGAACACATGGTTCATGGCCTATTTTATTGGTAATTTACAACCTCTCTCCTGAATTTTGTATGAAGCGCAAATAGTTCATGTTGAGTATAATGATATATGGTCTGAAGCAACCCAGAAATGATATTGATTTTTTCTTGTCACCATTAATTGATGATTTGAAATTTTTATGGTAGGATGGTATTAGGGTGTATGATTCTTATAAAACGGAATATTTTCAACTGCATGTAGTGCTTATGTTCACAATAAATGACTTCCTAGTGTATAGAAATTTGTTTGGATATAGTGTTAAGGGGCATAAAGCATGTCCAATTTGTGAACAACAGACTTCATATTGTCAATTGCATCATGGGGGGAAAATAGTATACATGGGTCATCGAAAGTTTTTTCCTTTGGATCACTCTTATAGAAGAATAAGAAAGGCATTCAATGGCTCACAAGAATTTGATATTGCTCCAAAAACTTTATCCCCTGATGTGTATTTTTAGAGGGTGAAAAACCTTGATGTAACATTGGGAAAGACACATAAATCTGGTAATGGTAGACGTATTTGGAAAAAATTTAAATATGTTTTGAGCTACCATATTGGAGATATCATGAAGTGAAACATAATATTGATGTCATGCACATGGAGAAGAATATCTATGACAGTTTGATTGGAACATTGTTAGATATTAAAGGAAAGACTAAAGATGAGTTGAATGAAATATTAGACTTACTAGTAATGGGAATACATTTGGAGTTAGCTCCCACTCCTAATGGAAGATGAAAATTTCTTCCCCGACTTGTCATACATTATCCAAGAGGGAGAAAATTAGCTTTTTTCAGTGTCTTCATGATATCAAAGTGCCTCAAGGTTATTCTTAAAATGTAAAAAATTTTGTCTCTTTTAAGGATTTGAAGTTGATAGGTATGAAATCTCATGATTGTCACGTCATGATGCAACAACTTCTACCAGTTGCATTGTGTGGAATATTGCCCATCTATGTCAAAAAGACTATAATGAAGTTGTGTTATTTTTTCAATTCAATTTGTAATAAAGTGATTGATGTGAATGCTTTGAAAATTTTGTAAAAGGATGTAATTTATATACTTTTTCAATTGGAAATGTATTTTCCTCCATATTTTTTCGATATAATGGTGCATTTAATGGTTCATATGGTTCAAGAAATAAATATTTGTGGACCTGTATATCTTCATTGGATGTATATTTTTGAAAGGTATATGAAAATATTGAAGGGGTATGTTAAGAATCCATATCGACCTAAAGCCTCCATTATTGAAAAGTGAATTTCTAAGGAGGTTGTGGAGTTTTATACATGCTATTTTGTTGTGGAGAAGCACATAGGTTTGCCTCCATCTTTCCATGAATGAGTTAATAATGAGGGAAAGGGGATTCGTGGCTTGAAAGTCAAATTTTTGTCAAATAAACAGATGAACAAGGTAGAATTATACATCTTGAATAACATAAATGATGATCAATCATATATCCCATTGCATATTAATGAGTTGAAATAATGTCATCCAAAGAAGAAAGAAATGTGGATTTTGAATTAGCACAACAAAACATTTTTTCCATGGTTTAAAAGGACCTTGCTTGGTAGCTCAGATGTATCATAGATATTAAGATGGTTAGTGGGTGGTCTAAGTTTAAATGTGATAACATGGTCTAGGTATGACATTAATGGATATACATTTCATACGAAAGCTCATGATAATAGAATTTTAGTTCAGAATAGTTGTGTATTGGTGTTTGTAGAAGCAATGCATTTTTTGAGTTCTAAAGACAAAAACCCAATTTCTACATCAAGTTCATATTATGGAGTCATTAAAGAAATATGGGAGGTTTATTACTTTAAAATTAAAGTTTCTGTTTTTAACTTCAAATGGTTTATCGGTAACAATAGTGTTAGACACGATGAATTTGGAATGACAGTTATTAATCTGAATAGATTGGAAGACACAACAGATTATTTTATAATGGCAACACATGAAAAAACATATTTTTTATATAGTTGATCAATCAGATATGAAGTGGTCTATTATTTTATAAGGAAAAAACAGTATGTTGGTGAGGATCAACTTGATGAAGATGCTGATTTATATGAGATCCCTACTTCCATTGAAATATTAGTAGAAAATAATGATGAGCATGTTGAAGACATGGTTTGTGCCATAAGGAATAATCATGATGAAGGAATTTGGGAAACAAATCCATTTGTACATTCTTAATATTACATGTAACATATGTTTTTTTCTTGTTTGTATTTATTATTTTCATAAAATGTTAGAAATTTTTGTTTATTTTAATTTTTTTAGTTTAGTTTATCATGTTTACTATTATGTAACTTACATATCTATTGATTTTGTTGAATGACAATTACTTTACCATGTTTACCATGTTTACCATGTTTACCATAGTTTACCATAGTTTACCATAGTTTACCTTTAGGTAACTTATATATTTATTGATTTTATTGAATGAAAATTACACTACCATGTTTACCATGTTTACCATCTTTACCATTGTTTAAAATGCTTACCATATTTACCATGTTTACCATAGTTTACCATAGTTTACCTTTATGTAACTTATATATTTATTGATTTTTTTGAATGACAATTATACTACCATTTTTACCATATTTACCATGTTTTATCATGATTACCATATTTACCATGTTTACTATTACATAACTTAGTTTAGTTTATCATTTTTTGTTTACATTAGTATTTTAATATTTGAATTTTTATATTTGTGAACTAATGTTTGATTTTTTGATTTGAAGTATAATGACAGATCAATCAGTTGATCAACCACATGATTCTGGAGATGAGCATCATGATCATACCTCTGGGGAGGAACATTCACTTGCTCCTCTTGATGTTCCCCAATCTTCCTCATGTGCTCTCATAACGACAAAGAAGAGTTCAAGAGTTGGTAAACGTGGCTGCACATGTTTACCAAAATTATCACTTGCCCGTATCTAGGACCAGAGGATACTCGTTGAGTTTGATGAGGATGATATTCCTAGAGGTCCAAATGCAAAAGATTTTAATATTTTTGTATCAACTCAGGGTAAAATAAAAGTAAACATTTTGTATGATGATTGGAGAAGTATGGAAAAAGCGATAATATCTCAGTTGTGGGAGACGATTTTTTTTAAGATATTTTGTTATTGTTTGACTCGTCTTTAAATGTTTCTATTATAATATGTTTTACCTCTTCTTTATCACATGAAATTTGATATTCCTGACACTAGAGGAGTTAGGAGGAAATGTTTATCGATGGTTGCAAGGAGATGGAGGGATTTCAAATCAACCCTCACATCTGATTTCATTTTTGGTCATAGGAATCATGAAAATCCATTTTATATATATCCTTTCATAGATGAAGACACATGAAGAAAATTTGTTTAAATTAGAAGAAAATATTCATTTTTGGTAAGGGTAATGTAAACTTTTATAATATTTCTTATATATATGATCTTATTAATGTTTTATTAATGATTTCTTATTTTTAATTTATATCAAACAAGGAAATCTCATCAATATATCCAATCTAAAAATGTATATCCTCGTAGTTTATCTCGGGGAGGGTATACATTATTGTAAGAACAAATGATGGTGGAAAATTTACAAAAACTGAGAGCTGAGTCTTCAAGCTCTGGAGAGGTTTCCCCTTCATCCCCTCCATCTAGACATGAAAAATGGAAGAGAACTTATATGGGAAAAGAGGGGAAATATCTTTCATAAGAATCAAGAATTGTAGTTGAGAGGATTGTAAGATAATTTTTTATTTATTTAAGTTAATTATATTCTTTATATAATTTGAATCATTATAGAAATGTTCAATTAATTAATATAGGATTCTCTTGAGGAGCAGAGCTCACAGGGGGTATTCATTGCTGCTGGGAGGCAAGATATTTTATCTGCAACATTAGGAAATCCTGAACACCCTGGTCGTGTACGAGGATATCTGACAGGTGTATCAGTAATAAAAGTGTTGTCACGTTCTTCAACTTCTTCCATTGAGGGTGTTTATTAAAAAAAATAGAATCCTTAGAGGTTGAGGTTCATAATATTAATGCTATGAGGGAGGAAAATATTAGAGCATCAGTACAGTCTATGTTTGTAGACATGCGAAGACAATTTCAGACTGCATCTCCCACTCCTCCACCTCCCCCTACAGACCTCATTATTTATCCTCCACCCCTTCCAGTAGCTCCCACTCCCCCACTTCAGCCTACGGACCCTGTTTTTTATCCTACTCCTCTGCCACAGCTTCCTACTTATTGTGAGTTTTATGTTGATGATCCTCACCATTATATAGTCGCATATGGGCCAGTATATTGTATAGGAGATACAGTTCATCATCAACAGTTATAGGTAGAGCATCATAGGGCCACTGTACAGGATATTATAGATAGATCATCTTGAGTACCATTACCTACAGATGAGGTGACAACAGTTGGACATAGTATCGGCCACTTTTTATTTTGGCCATCCAGACTTCTACGAATCATTACCATAGAGGTATGTATATTATATCTTTTATTTTCTTTTTTTATTAAATTTGTTTTAAAATTTTAAAACTAATATATTTTTCTATTTATTTTTATAGGAATACTTCAAAGGTAAAGAAATACTTTATAGACAACAACAAAGACAAATGGCTATGACATTAGATACAGATTCTAGTAGTCTTGACAGATTGTCAAGATATTCAAATTTATTGGCGGATCATTATGAGTTTCCAATGGAAGCTCATGTTTTTGGACGTGCAATAAATGTTGGGATTGTGAAAAATGATATCATGGAGCTTGTTACTAGAGATAATTTGGGCATCAACGTGGTTCATATTTTTTCCATGTAAGTCTTAACACCTTTCCCTGCATTATATTTATTAAAAATTTATACTTATGTCTATTTTGTATTAGGTATCTTTATAACATGTGTGATTAGAATGAGCGGATGGATGTATATGGATTCATGGACCCACATTTGATTTCCCCTGAAGCACATGCATTGGATGAGGAACAAAGAACACTTTATATTACTAAATGATTTGAACAGAATATAATCACGCAGTGTTGGATGATGCCTTTTTGTGAGAGGTATGAAACATATATCTGGAAATGTGTTCATTATCTTTTAACATAAAAACCCAATAACCTTAAATTTTCTTTTATATTAGTAATCATTGGATGTTAGGTGTTTTTTGTCCAAGGGAGAAAATACTTTATTGGATATGCTCTGTCCATGGAGATGTGTGGGAAAGTTTTAAAAATATGTTAGAAAAGTAAGTTTCAATTTCTTAATACTTTTTTATATTATAATTAATTTTAAATTTATCCTATTCATATTATTTTCTAACAGAGGATGGGTCTACTTTTGAAAAAACACAAAGAAAATAGTGTCAAGATCAAATATGTAAAAGTAAAGGTAAATATCCATTTATAATTTTTACTTTTCGATGTATTACATAAAAATGATATTTTGAATTGACAATCATTTAAATAGAATTTTCATGAACAAAAAGGAATCTTTGAATGCAGATATTATATGTTAATATTTATGTATGAAATAATTACAACTAGAATACTTGTGAAGTTTGACCTAGTAATATTTCCTTATAAACTTTGCCATAATATTTCATTTGATTTATTCATTTGATTTATTCATTATACATGTTAACTAATATACTTTTAATTTTTATCTATTTGATGACCCTCAACCCTATAGTGCTCAAGAGGTAAAACACTTACAAGTGGAATGGTCAAATTATTTTACAGGTTTGATTGGATTTTATTTTGTTTGTAGTGTAAAATGTAATTTTAAATATTGTAATTATAATTATGTATTTGGTATTTTTTTTGGTTGGATTTAGGTTTTTCTAGTTGACATTGTAAGTTTTGAATGTTATATATGTGAATATTTAATTTTTCTCTGGTTCTTCTTGTTTTGGTCTAGTTCTGGTGTTTTTCTGGTATGGATTCTAGTCTGGTTTTGGTTTGCTTTTGGTCTGGTTTCTTCTTATTTCATACTTTGGCAAAGCATAGTAATGGTTTCATGGGGGGTGGGGGTGTCCAGGGGGTGGGGGTTGTCCAAGGGGTAGGGGGTGTCCAGGGGTGGGGGTGTCCAGGGGGTGGGGGTGTCCAGGGGGTAGGGGTTGTCCATGGGGGGTGGGGTGGTATTTAAGGGGTGGGAGGGTGTCCAAGGGTGTAGGTGGGTGGGAGGGTGCCCGGGGGTGGGGGTTGTCTAGTGGGGTGGGGTGGTGTCTAGGGGGGGCTGTCTAGGGGGTGGGGGGTTATCTAAGGGGTAGGGGGTCCAGGGGGTGGGGTGTCCAGGGGGTGGGGGTTGTCCATGGGGGGCGGGGTGGTTTCTAGGGGTGGGAGGGTTTCCAAGGTGGTAGGGGGTGGGAGGGTGTCCAGGGGGGGTGGGAGGGTGTCCAAGGGGGTAGGGGTGGGGGCTATCCAAGTGGTGGGAGGGTGTCCAGGGGATGGGGTGTCCAGGGGGTGGGAGGGTGTCCAGGGGTGGGAGGGTGTCCAGGGGGTGGGGTGTCTAGGGGGGTTATCTAGGGGGTGGGGGTGTCTAGGGGGTGGAGGTGTCCAGGGGTGGCGGCTGTCTAGGGGGTGGTGGTTGTCTAGGGGGTGGGGGTGTCCAGGGGGTGGGCGGGTGTCCAGGGGGCAGTCTAGTGGGGTGGGGTGGTGTCCAGTGGGTGGGAGGGTGTCTAGGGGGTGGGGGTTGTCTAGGGGGTGGGGGTGGGAAGGGGGTGGGAAGGTGTCCAGGGGGTGTCCAGGGGGCGGGGTTGTCCAGGGGTGGGAGGGTGTCTAGGGGGTGGGGTGTCCAGGGGGTGGGAGGGTGTCCAGGGGGTGGGGGCTGTCCAGGGGGTGGGGACTATCCAAGGGTGTGGGGGTGTCCAGGGGGTGGGCGGGTGTCCAGGGGGTTGTCCAGTGGGGTGGGGTGGTGTCTAGTGAGTGGTAGGGTGTCTAGGGGGTGGGGGTTGTCTAGGGGGTGGGGTGTCCAGGGGGTGGGAGGGTGTCTAGGGGTGGGGGCTGTCTAAGGGGTGGAGGGGCTGTCCAGGGGGGTGTCTGGGGGGGGTGGGCAGGTGTCCAGGGGTTGGGGGCTGTCCAAGGGGTTAGGGGGTGTCTGGTGGGGTGGGGTGGTGTTTAGGGGGTGGGAGGGTGTCCAGGGGGGGTTGTCTAGTGGGGTAGGGTGGTGTCTAGGGGGTGGGACTGTCCAGGGTGTGGGGGTTGTCCAGGGGGTGGGAGGGTATCCAAGGGGTGGGGGTGTCCAAGGGTGGGGGTGTCCAGGGGTGGGAGGATATCCAAGGGGGTGGGGGCCTTTCCGGCGGGTGGGGGCTATCCAGGGGGTGGGAGGGTGTCCAGGGGGGTGGGAGGGTGTCCAGGGGTGGGGGTGTCCAGGGGGTGGGGGCCTGTCCAGGGGGGTGGGAGGGTGTACAGAGGGGGTGGGGGTGTCCAGGGGTGGGGGGTGCCCAGGAGGGTGGGGGAATGTCCAAGGGGTGGGGGCCTGTCTAGGGGGTGGTAGGGTGTCTTGGGGGTGGGGTGGTTGTCCATGGGGGTAGAAACTATCCTTGGTTTTTTAGGTTTTTTTTAGTTGACATTGTAAGTTTTAAATGTTATGTATTTTAATGTTTAATTTTTATTTGGTTCTTCTTGTTTTGTTCTAGTTCTGATGTTTTTCTGGTATGTATTATGGTCTGGTTTTGGTCTATTTTCTACTTGTTTCAGGTCTTCTTTAGCAGAGCATAGTAATGGTTGAACAGTTTTATTAAAAAAAATTGGTTTTTACATTGGTTATTTTATAACTGACGTAATAAATACATGGGAATGGTTTTTTACATCATTTATTTAATAACTGATTTAGTGTATATGTTTTCACGTCGGTTAAACAATAACCGACATGAATAACGCTTCACGGACAGGTTTTTACATCGGTTATTTTATAACCGACATAATAAATGCAGGGGAATGGTTTTTTATGTCATTTATTTAATAACCGACGTAGTATATATGTTTTCATGTCAGTTAAACAATAATCGATGTGAAAAAACGATTCGCATACTAGTTTATCACATTGGTTATCAAAATAAACGACATGATAAACTTGTTTTTCAAGTTGATTTTTTAATAACCGGCGTGAAAAATGCTTCGGAGGCACAATTTATTATGTCTTTTATTACATAACCTACGTAATAAACGATATACCACATCGTTTATTTAAAAAAAATACCTAATAAATCATGACTCCGAAGCATTTTCCACGTCATTTTTTTAGGAACCGATGTGAAAAACACTTAGGATTTATGTTTTTTACGTCTGTTTTAAAATAACCGATGTAAAAAAAATATTTATAACGTCTCCTATAATAACGTCGACCAAAAACCGATGTAAAAAATAAAAAATAACCGACGTAAAAAACATTTCTTGCACTAGTGGTACATTCAATGTTTGATGTTTTAATCTATGTCTAGTGAACTCATGAAGTCTCATGAAAACATAGATGTGTATAGAATGTTTTAGAACCTTCATGGTATTTATTGGGAGAGATCTAGACAGGAATGGTTTGAGATTTCCAAGGTTCTCTTTCAGAGTAAGATTGGAGAGGGTGCCCCAGCTGGGCCTCACATAGTCAAGCTCATTGGCTACATTGAGTGCTTTGAGGTTATAGGGTTTAAACTCTCCCAAGAACTAGGCACCGATCTCATTCTAGAATCACTCCCTCAAAGCTTCTCCAGTTTTGTAATGAATTTTAATATGAACAACATTGTGAAATCTCTATCATATCTTCTTATCCTCCTTCTGAAAGTAGATAAAGATATAAAGCATGAAAAGCTTTTTGTCCTTATGGTGAACAAACAAAAAGGGAAAGAAAAGATATTTAATCCCAAACCTTATTCACACCCTTCCAATAAGAATAATATCAAATGGTAATCAAGGGAACAAGATGATTTCTATTTCACATGTGTCAAGAAGGGCCACTGGAATAAAAACTGGACCCAGTTAAAGAAGCAAGGGGAATCTTCAGGTGTGTTTGATATCAAGTGAAATTTATCTATTTCTACAAATTGGGTATTAGATACAGATTTTGGTGCTCATATATGTATTCAAATATAGAAACCAATTAGACTCAGAAACATTAATCGAGGGGATGTAGATATATAAGTAGCCAACAGAGCTAAATCTGTTGTTGTTGCTATCGGGGACTACCACCTCACATTTCCAATTAGAATGATCTTGGTTTTAAAGGGTTGTTATTATGTGCCTTCAGTTACCAAAAACATTATTTCTGTATCCAGACTAGATATAGATGGATTCATTTTCCAATATTTAAATAAATTTTTATTCTTTTATAAAGATATAATTTTTCATGGTAAGGCACATTTACATAATGGTATTTACGTGTTCGATTACATAAACCAAGTAGTGGAAATTGATAACGAAGTTATTTCACATGATTCATACCACACCCAAATTTGGCATCACCGGATAGGTCATGTAAATGAAAAAATATTTACAAGATTACATCAATATAGATATTTAGATTCTTTTGAACTAAAACCACTTGGTGTATGCCACGCATGTTTATAAGGAAAAATGACCAAATCCCCATTTAGTGGGAAATGTGAATTGAATAAAGAGCTTATTGAATTAGTTCATATCGATGTGTGTGGATCATTTATTATTGAAGAAAGGGTTGGGTACTCATACTTCATAACTTTTACTGATGATTTTAGTAGATATGGATATATTTACTTAATGAGGTATAAGTCAGATTCTTTTGATAAATTCAAGGAATACAAGAATTAATTTGAGAACTATCTTGGTAAGAATATTAATAAACTCCACTCAGACCATGGTGGATAATATCTTAGTCAAGACTTCATTGATTACTTACGGGAGTTTGGTATCCTATTCCAACTCACTCCTTCTTACACGCCTCAATGGAATTGTGTAAGTGAAGGGAGGAACCGCACCTTTTTGGACATGGATAGATCAATGATGAATCATAAGAGTATTCCATTATCATTTTGGGGATATTCATTACAAACAGTGGAACAAATACTAAACTAAGTACCAACTAAATCGATAAATGGTATTCCATATGAATTTTGGAGTGGAAGAAAAACCATGTTATCAAATTTACATGTGTGGGGAAGTGAAGCATTTGTTAAGGCCACTTCAGGTAACAACTTACACCTCGAGGCACAAAGTGTACCTTTATAGGATACCCTAAGGAAAAAAGGGGAGATATTACCTATATGACCCCTCAAACAAAATGGTTATAGTTTCAAGACACGCCATATTCCTTGAGAGGGAGAACATCTCCAAAATAGGTAGTGGGAGAGAGATAAACTTTTATGAAGTCGAGGCTCAAGGCACACAAGAGTTGGTACAGGATCAAATTCTACAAATCCCCAGGGAAGAAGAAACTATTCCAGATACAAAATAATTTCATAGGAGTATAAGAGAGGTTGCAGAACCAGAACGGTATGGTTTTTTAGTTACTGAGGATGGTGACTTGTGATTAGTTGATAATAATGAGCCTCTAACATACAAGGAAGTGGTAAGTGGCATAGATGTTTCCAAGTGGGAAAAGGCCATGAATTATTAAATGGATTCCATGTACCAAAACCAAGTATGAATTTTGGTAGATCCTCTATTGGATGTAAATCCTGTTGGTTGAAAATGGGTATTCATGAAAAAAATGGACATGGAAGGACAAGTCAGTACCTATAAGGTGTGACTGGTTGCAAAAGGGTTTAAACAGCGTCAAAGCATTGACTATAAAAAAAAAATTCACCAGTTGTAATGCTGAAATCCATCAAAATTCTACTTTCCATTACGGCTTACCATGACTATGAGATTTGGAAAATGGATGTCAAAATAGCCTTCGTTAACGGGAACCTTCAAGAAGATGTCTACTTGACACAACCTAAAGGGTTTGTGACTCAAAAGGATTCCAGTAAGATATAAAAGTTTCAAAAATAAATTTATGGATTAAAGCAAACATCCAGATCATGGAACATTCATTTTGATGAATCCATAATAGAATTTGGTTTTATAAAGAATAAATGTGAGCCTTGTGTCAAAAAACAGTTTAGTAAGAGTGCAATCATTTTATTAATAGTATATGTTGATGACATATTACTTATTGGAAATGAAATACCAGTCTTAAAATTTGTTAAGGTGTGGTTGAATAAATGATTTTCTATGAAAGACTTGGGTGAGGCATCATATATTCTCAGGATCAAGATCCATCATGATAGATCCAAGAGGTTTCTCAGCCTAAGTCAAAGTACATGCATTGACAATATACTGAAGAGATTCAGTATGGAATAATCTAAGAGGGGATTGTTTCCAGTGTCACGTGGCATTCATTTTTCCAAGAAAATGTATCCTCAAGACCATGAGGAAAATAATAGAATGGAAAGGATTCCATATGCATCAGCAATTGGTTAAGTCGTGTATGATATGCTATGTACTAGGCTAGATGTCGCCTATGCATTAAGTGTGGTAGGAAGATATCAAGTTGATCCAAGTGACCACCATTAGATGGTAGTCAAAACTATCCTTAAGTATTTGAGGCTTAATAAGGATATGTTCTTAGTTTATGGAGGAGATGAGGAGCTAGTCATCATAGGATATGTAGATGCTAGTTTCCAAACTGATCAAGAATACATGAAGTCACAAATGGGATACATCTTCACTTTAAATTAAGGTGTTGTGAGAGGGAAGATCTCAAAGAAGGTTGTGATCATAGATTCTATAGTAGAGTCTGAGTATATTATGGATTTTGAGGCAGTTAAAGAAGTAGTTTGGATGAGCAATTTCATCCAAGAGCTTGATTTGGTATATAGCAGTAAAGATCACATCACACTCTATTGTGATAATACTACAATGGTGGCTCTCTCAAAAGAGACATGGTCACATCAGCAGACAAAGCACATAATTCAGAAGTATCATCTCTTGAGGGATTTTTCTTAGAGAGGTGAGGTTGTCGTCAGAAGTATTTCCATGGAAGACAATGTGGCAGACCCCTTGAATAAAGCCTTGACTCAGCAAAAACATGATTATCATGTGAGGTCTAGGAGACTGAAAGTCATAGGAAGCTCTAGTATAAGTGGGAATTTGTTAGAGTTGGTGTCTTAGAACCAACTGTTTGTAGTTAAATTACATGAATATTTGATGTATTAAATATTAAATTAAAAATATTATTACATATTTTTCATTGTTCTGCATAAATTTAATGTAATAATGTCAAAGAGTATTTTTCACATTGATAAGGTTATAGTAGTTCCCCACTATGATGAGAACCTTGAAGAGATATGATAATATTCTGAATATATTTTTGTGGTTGGATAACATACTATGATGGGATATGTAGTATAGGGACCTCCAGGTGTGAGTACTCATAAGCCCGAATGGCCCGAAGGCCTTCATTTTTATTGATTTTTGATAACCCCCTGTTCAAGGGATGTGGGGGAACCCTTACAAGGCCCGTAGGCTCAGAGATTACATGGACCGTAGGCTTAGGAGATTACATGACCCGAAGGTCTTAGGAAATTCAACCAAACTATCTACAAGGAACATCCCCTCCCCAGCATCTGCATCATGATAGTAGCTCTCCACCTTCACATGGTCATCTGGATAGGCTTCCTGTGCAAGCACAGGCTGGTCCCGATGGCATAGCCATACCCTCTCATTCTGAAAAATCCATTTGGCTCTGCTCTGGTGAGTGCACCTGCTCTAAATCCTCTTCTGGGGCTGCTCCTTTTTTGTAGTGTGTTTGGGAAAACTGCATGTGGCCCGAAGGCCTTAAGGTGGCTTGAAGGCCTTAAAGGTGGCCCGAAAGACCTACTGACCCGAAGGCCTAGGTGGCCCGAAAGCCTTAAGGAATCCAAGCCCAAACCGGTGGCCCAAGATGAATAGTTCCAGCTACTACAGTACCGAACAGTACCTGCTAAAGTAACTGCTACAGTACCCGCACAGTGTACAGTCTGCTGTAGTACCAGTACAGTGTACAATTCTGCTACAGTACCCGCACAATGTACAGTATGCTATAGTACTGCTACAGTGCCTACTACAGCACTACTACAGTACCCCCTGTAAATATGCCTCTACCTGGTTTTGAACCTGGGTCTTGTGGATGCACTTAAGGATACCTCACCAACTGGGCTGAGGCTCATGTGCACTCATAAGCAAATGAGACTTCTTCACATGAAGTTCTCACTTGGTAATCTCCAAGACAGGAGATTATGAGAATAGACCTGCCAGTAGGAATTCCTCATGTTTTGGTGTCATCAGATATTCTTATCTATGAGCATGTTTAATGATCCTTAGACTTTAAGATTATTATTAATGCATGTCACGACTCATGCACTTAGATTTTCATATGAAAACTGGCACGCCATATGTTGGCAAGAAGTGGGTACATTGGGTGCATCACAAATGAAATGTTATTAATGGATAATTTAGAGAAGGATTTGTCCCTTTCATATTTTTAGAAGTTGATATCACATCCCTTTGATTTAAATATAACTTTTACCCTAAATTTCATGGCTATGGTGTAATGATGAGTTTATTTCAGATAGTCAAAGAATGATGTATCGACCATATAGGTTGATGACATCGTCATGCAACCTGCTTGATGAGATATTATAATAAAGGGATTATATTACACGGTGAATGATTATATGTGGTTATTATCATTGTAGCTTTGAATTCTTTCTCTTGGGTGTCTTGACCCGATTCTAGACAATAATCTTGGACTTTAGGCAAGACCGCCTAATGCTAACGAGAAATAATCCTAGCGGGTCACATACTAAATGATTTTGTTGGTCTTGATTAAATTCTATTTGAATTTAATTAATAGAATAAATATTATTCTCAAGACTGAGGAATAATTTTATTCAAGTTATATTGATCACATGAATTAAATAAATATTTATTCATAGGATTGTGAATAAAATTTATTTATTTATTTTATTGAATATTTAATAAATATTTATTTACTAGTTTGTGAATAAAATATTTATTTAATAGAATAAAATATTTATTCAGGTGTTTAATAAATGAAAGAGGAGTTCGAACAGACCAAGACTGTGTCCGATGATAAAATAATTATTTACGAGTCGGTAAATATTATTTATCCATTTTGCACAAGTTAGCACACCAAAAAATAATATTATTATTATTATTATGTGGAATGAGATTTCATTAATGGTTATAATTATATTTAATGGTTGTTATGAAATTAAATTTTGTAACTGAAATCCCAGGTCTATAAGTAGACGTCTATGTCTATTGTGTAAAGCATTCAAAACCAATTCCAAGCTTAAGAATAGAGAATTGTTTTGCAAAATGAATTCTCTCTCGAGTCCTCCTCCTCTCTCCCACTCAAGAATGAAAAACTCAAGCAAGAATTTATTCAAGACCAAAGAATAAGCGATCAAGAACAAACAACACAATACATTCGATTCTTCGTGCTAGCACCCGTAGAACGAGTGGCGTTGCTCGAAGACCATTAGAGCACGTGTGGATCACTGCTAGAGGGATTCTACCCTTAGATTATCACAAGCTCTATAAAGCCAGTCTGAAAGGGCCTTTTTGGATGATCGACAATCATCAACAAAGAAAGTTCCTAAGCCCGGGTATTTATTTCTTCAGATATTATATAAATTAATTATAAATTTGATATTCAAGATCCTCACTCTTGGTTTTAGGAAATGATTATTAAAATAAATTTTAACATATCACCCTCCAACGCAATGCTTCCGCTATGATTGAAACCAATAGAAGGCAGTGGGTTCACCTTCGATTTTGGGTAAGGTTCCTTCCACTTTTTAACTTTAGTCAATTTTTAATTTAGGGTTTTTGTGATTTTTGAGTTTTCAGTGTTTCTTTAGAGTTCTTTGGACCTCAATGCAGTGGATTTGGGCCTCCATGGATACTCTCCATTTTAGGGGGAATTCTCATGGATGGTGTCAAGAGGTGGGCTTAGCATGAATGATGGATTCCTCGATATAGGTGTCATGTTTGCATGGCTTCCTCACATTCCACTTTTCTTATGGCCATGGGATCCTAGGTGTCATAGTGAAAGTCGAGAGACAATTGTTATCTATGTCATGATTAGATGGACTAGATCCCCTTAGTAAACATAGGACTTGTGGGTTGTGCCACTTGTGAGGCTGTTCTAGAGAAGTCGGGTTGGTTATTGACTATGGAGTTGCATCATATGCCAGCAGATGGATCTGAACCGAGTACGTCTAGGGTCTCTTCACTCAGTGTCTAGGTACATCCCATGATGAAAGTTACTCATGCATTCTAATTTCCTCTTGTTCTGAAATGTTTTCATAAAATCACTTAAACTATTTTGATTTCCACCAAAATGTTTCTTCATTTCATGTCATTTTTCACAAAGGGGTTTTTGGAAAGTCATTTTATTTATAAATTATTTTTTAAAGAGAAAGGAAAATGGTTCTTGAAATTATTAATCTATTACTTGTCTTAAAAATAGAATGAAATCCTTATCTTAATATATGTATTTCAAACTAGCAGTAGATGAATCTTTTATTTAAAGGTAAGGTGTATGGAATAGTTTATTTAGGCATGCCAACTAAGTTTCAATACTCATGCCTAAAGATCTATTTTTATTTTTAGTTTCTGGTGTTGCTTCCAGCTTAGATTTGGTCATCGTGGAGCGATGTTGGTTTAGTGGTTGGTGGTGACCTGCAGGGTCACATGGAGGTATGTGCAGTTTTATTTATTTCCACTGGTAGTGTTTTTTTTATTGTTCAGTTTATATTTATTTATTTGTCTTTTGTTTATGGGTTAAATCATTCCCAATTTCTTTAACTTTGATGCCTAGCACTAGTTTTCAGCCCAAGAGGATTGGAAATGCCTCTCAGGCCTTGTTGCGGATCAGCTCGGGTGGTCGGTTTGGGATCGACCCAAGTTGGTTCGTGACAAGGATGATTAGGATTCATATTTTCTATGGGTCCAAATGGAATTCATGCCATAAAAAAACTTTTCTCCACTACACAGTTAGTATAGTGAAACTGAGATAAATTTCCGATAAACCGATGAAAAAAATATAAGTCCAGACTCAGTCTCGAACGTATAAATTGGCTCTAATACCAAGTGTTGTCTCAGATAAGAATGGAAACTACAAGAGGGGGTGAATTGTAGTCTAAAGAATGAATTGCAATTTTTTCCCACCACGAGTTGTCACTTGATCGAAATTATGATCTTCGGATCAAATCGGAGTTTATTAAACTAAAAGCAGTATAAATAAAAATACATGGATTAAGCATAATGAAGATTAAATTTTTCAAAACATCAGATTTATCCAACAAATGAAAAGGTACAAAATATATGCATAATAGAAAATTAACAAAACATGGATTATTGGATTACAATCTAAATACTCCTTTAAAGAATATTATAAAGTCACACTTTTACCCAAAGTCCAAGGGGGGTCTTTCCACTTGATCTAGGGTATCTGTCTTCATATCCTCAGAAGCCCTTAACTTAAACCCGTCAGAAGGTAGTTTCGTCTTCCTATCCCTGAAAGCCCTTGACTTAAATCCATCAGAAGGTGGCACTACCTTCCTATCCTCGAAATCCCTTGATCATGAAAGATCGGACCTAGATATGTCTTTATATCCCTGAAATCCCTTGATCACAATGATCAGAAATAGAATGAATACAAACAAAAATTGCTTAAGAGCTTTATAAAAGAAAACCTCATTGAGCGATAGCTCTTAGTAAAAACACTCAGAAAGAAAACTATTACACTGATCAAAAGTGATGTTAGCAATAAGCATTTGCACAACTTCAAGACGATCAGAGAGTTTTAGAATGCTCGTTATTCCTTCTATTATCTCTTTCTGATTCATGAAGTTGCAGTTCAATTTATAGGAAAACCTCCAATGATTGGAATCCACATTCTTTGGAGTCAAATGTAACTACATCATGAGCAGCTTCATCATGTTCCGATGAACTCGGTGTAGCATCACATCTTCCAATGAAATTATTCATACACCACTACAGTGCTTTTACATCATAGTAGTCAATCTCAGATCGTGTCACGACGCGGCAGGGTCTTATAGCGGGATAGCAGCGACGTGAATCACGTTGTAGCCGCTTTTTTATCCAATCATGGACCAATTAATATAATTTAAATTATATAATTCTACACGCATATATATACTAAAAATTTTAAAAATGATAAATAGAATATAATAATAAAATATAATAATACATATAAAATAACAAAAGAAAAAAACACTAAAAAATGGTTGTATAATGGAAAATTTTAACCAACACATAAAATAAAATAAATAAATAATCAAAAAAAAAGAGGGATAGTGGCGCAGTAGACACGGGGCGCAACAGGTGGTGGCGGATGGAACTAGACGTTGGGGAAAGCAAAAAAATAACAAGACACATAAAATAAAATAGAAAAAAATAAAGGAGTCAGAGGGAAGGTCCAACTAGCCTGGTCAACTCGGGGTGAGGTGGACATCGACGTCGAGGGTTCAGTGGCGTGGTAGTGGCGGTGGCATCGCAGGTCGGAGAAAGAAAAGATGCAAGGGCTAGACAAAAATACCTCTCTCTTTTTTTCACACAAAAACGTGGCGCGTCTGCAGCCACCAAGATCGCACGAGATCCGCATCACTGCGATTGTAGCGCGGCCGGCGGGATCGCGTATTGCAACGCGACTCATCCACCAGGAGCGGCGGTGCACCATTCTGTGTTGCTCCAATGCGATCGTGGCCACTCTGACGTGATTTGATAACCATGTTTTACATCTGTCAGAATGGCCCGAAGGCCTTCATTTTTTATTATTTTTTGATAATCCACCTTTCAAAGGATGAGGTGTAACTCTTATAAGGCCTGAAGGCTTAGAGACAGTTACATGACCCGTAAGCTTAGAGGGAATCACCTAGACAAGACAACTTGGAACTGCTCCTCTCCAACATACGTCATGATATCAGCACTCCACCTTCGCAGGGCTGGTTGTCTAGTTGTCCAAAGCTGCATAGGCCCGGTACCGATGGCAATGTCATACCCTCTCGTTCTTCCAATTCTGATTTAGCTCTACACTAGTGAATGTGTCTGCCCTAAATCTTCATCTGAAGTCTTTTCTCTTGTAGTCTGATTGGTACATTTGCATAATCATGTGGCCTGAAGGCCTTGGGGTGGCCCTAAGGCCTTAAGGTGGCCCGAATGCCTTGAGAGACAACTGGCCTGAAGGCCTTAGGTGGCCTGAAAGTCTTGCAAGACCCGAGGACCAAACCGGTGGCCCAGAGGCCCAGATGGATGTGCTCATCTTCTAGATGAATGACATGTGATGTATTCATCGACCTCATTGAACTATTTCAGAGAATCATGAATGTATGAGATGACTCATACTAAATTGACATGTTCCATATCTAGTGATCACTCGATATCATGGACAAAGGGGTTTTATAGGAATATATACGATGTATATGATACATCTTGTGGTGGATAGTTCATATGGAGATATAAGTGTGTTTGGTCGAGATCACACCAGACCCATTTGTAGCATGAGTGACTCTGATGCTTTATTAGCTGACGCTCTTTGCCTATATCTATGAAATTAGGATTTCATATTTTTTTCCAATGCTATAAAGGCCCATAGAGTCACACGGTTAGGCTATAAAATAAGGATTAAATCTTTAGATAAAGTGTTTCAAAATGAAGGGAGTTTGATAAACTGTACCCAATAGAGTTTGGATTGATTCAAAGAGTTGTGAAGTTTTGCATAAAGTGCTTATTGGATTTTATTGTAAATGGGAGTTTGTTGGATATATGATATTTCCCTATCATAAAAGGCATCAGGGTGCCATTTTCAAACTTTACCGGTGTGTGATGGGCCTACGGTATTGGATGCAAGTGCATGGTCAGTGCCATGTCTTCCATGTGGTTTATCTTCGGCTATATATCAATGGGATGATGCATTTAAGGTTGCGCATAATCATTTGAAACTTTCAAACAATTATGAGTTCACCAATGAGATATGTGTTAACATAACTCATGTCGGTTGTCATGCGACAACAGCCAACGTTTGACTCACTTCATTTAATGAATAAAGTTTATATAAAAGGGTGTGATCCCCCTGTTGGACAGATACAATACTGTTTATCCTTAGTCGAAGCTCTCTTCTTCCTGGTTCACCTTGTATCTTCACGAAGAAAGTGCTAGCATGTCGTAGGAGATCGTGAGGTCCTCTTGTTACGAACAAGGATTCTAGTGGTCGGTGGCACCCCTGTAGAGCCAAGAGTCCGTTGGGTGCCATTGGGTGATTATGATCAAGAAAACTCCATCGAGATCATTGAGCATGGTGCTTCCTCCATTCTAGGTATGCCGGTATTTATGTTCTTTATTTACATGTTGGTTTTGTTGATGATAATTCATTGGGTGTCGCTGTGGTGATTTTTGGTTTTTCTTTCCCTGTTCATCATGACGACTCATTTAGAATACCATCAAAATATTTGATCTTTTAGGATTGGGTGAAGTATCGATGGATGAAATCCAATTTGCATTCTAGGAAGTGATCACAAATTATCGAAAGAAAATGGCACAAGGGTCCATGACAACACGTGATTGCGAACTTCGATTTTTCTCTAAAAGCTTTAATTAGTAGTATCATTAACTATATGGGGTGAGTAACCTAGTATGAGAGTCTAGTTCAACTCGATAGAGTGGACTCGGAGTTGAGTAGTCATTGTGTAGTAGTGGATGCATTATTAATTTATAAATAATCTTCCATTTAATTTCATTTTCCCCTCACTTTAAGAAGTTAATCCAATGGACTCAAGCCCTTTAACAGTTGAATTCTTTGGACTTGGTTTTGATTTCTTCATTTATTTGCCCATTTATCATGGTGTAATCGAAAACATCACATGCCTATTTTGGTGCGCTATTGTCGGAGATATGTTATTACGGTTGTAATTGGTTTTGGTCAAAAAATTTAAAAAAAATAAAACAAAAACACCAAAGCTTAAAAAACAAAAAATATAAGTCAAAAAAAACCTTAAAATCAAAAACATTCATAAGAACATCGTTCTATCATTCTTCAATTGTTTGGATTAAATTTTTACCAAATTGTCAAACATAATGTATGCATTCAGTAGAATTTTTTATTTTTTATTACATTACTTCTCCAACTCACAATATTGAGTACTAATTGTTAACTCTTATAAGAAATAGAATGATTTGGAGGTGTGATTCAATAGAGAGAAATACACAATTTGTTAAACATTTAGACACTCATGAAGGTAATGTGGGTATGTAAATTCTAGGAATCATAGAGAATATCAACAATGGTGCCTCACGTGTCATGGAAATCTACATGGTATAATTCGCCACTCATGCAAACTACTACTAAAAAAAGGTGGTCAATGCAATTAATGGAACCTCAAGGGCAAACATGACAACCAACATATCAAACATCTAAATTTGTATTTCAACATGAAGCTCCTAAACTTAAATGCATGGAGCAAGAACATCGACAATTTCAATAGAAAGTTTGTCCAATTCAGAGAAAGGAGTTGAGAAAATGATGGAGCCAATATGCATGAAATTTGATGAAGCCGTACAAGGTAAGCAGGTAATTCACATTTGGAAATTTGGTCAAGAAATGAAAGAGCGAGAGGAAGAAGAATAAGAGCTCATTGTGCTGGCCATTGAATGGAAAAAGTTGTGTTCAAATGATGTTTGATGATAATGAGTTGGAGGAAGCTGAGAAGGAAATTGTTGATGAATTATCTTCACCCTAAACCTTCCATAAGTTGTGATATGTAGACAGTGCCAAAATTACACTGGAAGCTGAGGAAAATGGAAATCATACGTACTTTTCCACTAAATTGAGCTTAAAATGGAAATTTTCTTATCCAGATCCCCGCCCCTAAGCTCAAGTACCTTTCTGCATACAAACATCAATCAACAAATGGAAGCAGCAAATCATATGCATCAATCAAACCCCAAAATAAACACAATCACAAATAAGCAAATAACCAAACCCCTATCGACCCCTGCCCACCACCTTGGACAGGGCGTCCCTGTAACCATCACACCGCGCCCTGTGATAATCGATCCACACGCAGAGCTGCCTTATGGCCTCCCTCTTCTCCTCCCCCAACCCCACCATTCCCTCTTCCTTCTCTCTCTCCAACCTCCCAACCTTTTCTCTCAACGCCATTTCTGTTTCAGCCATGGAGTGCAGCCGCCCCCGACCCAGCCTCGACATCTCCCTGATACCACAGATGCGGTTCTCGAACTGCCCGAAACCTTCCTCCACCTTTTTCATCAGAACATCCATCCCACCCAGAGCGTTCTTCACCTTCTCAGAGGTTTCAGTGATCATCCGAGAGCGAGCTTCCTCAACCGAAGCAATCGCCAAGGAGAGCATTCCGGTCCTTCCTTCCAGCTCCCGTCGTTCCTTCCGGAACGCTTCCTCTGCAGCCTTGTAGCTCTCCTCCTTCTCGGAGAGCAGTTGTTCCGTGACCCGCAGCTTCTGGGTTGTCAGCTTGAGTACAGCTTCGATCACATGGCTGTTCTCTGTCACAGTCCTGAGCTCCTCTCCTTTCACAGTCGCATCTGCTGTTAATTCCGCGATTCTTTTATCTTTAAGTTCCCTATCATCAATGAGGTGTTCTACCTCCAATTCAGCGTGTCTGTAGCTCTCGGTTAACTCAACCACAATCTTCTCTTTCTCTTGCAGACATTCATCCCAGTCTGCAATCTTGCCAGCCAGCACAAGCTGCTGGAACTCAAATGCGGCGAGGCTTTCTTCCAACTCAAGTTTCAGGTTGGTGGCCTCAGCTTCCCTCTGCTTTATCAACTTCTCATCTTCTAATAATCTTCTCCCAAGCCTCTCATTCACTGCTCTCAATTGATCTGTCTCATTGCCCTTTTCTCTGAGCTGCTCTGCAAGCACATTTCTCTGGTCCCACAGGCCCTCTGCCTCTTTAAGCATCCGCTGTTGTTCAGCACTCGTGTTTTTCAAACCTCGGTTGATGGTTTCAATCTGAATCCAGAACTCACGAGACTTCTCATACTGCACTTCAAGTTCGGTTTTCTGGTTCTGCAATTTTTTTAGTTCTTGCAGCAGCATGGTGGCCCGATCTGTCAAGACTTCGATTTCCACTGATGCTTCATTCTGTTTCTGCAACAATTTCTCTTCCAGATCCACGTTTCGTGCTCGTAAAGAATCAACCTCTGCTTGTAAATCATTGACCCGTGACATGGAAGCCATGATTTGAGCAACCCGATCCTCTGATGTTTTCTGCAGCACCAGGAGTTCATCTTCTCTTTCATTTAATGCCCTGTCCAATTCAAAAACCCTAGCTTTCAGTTGCTCGTTTCCTTCTCTCAGCCCATCATTTTCACAGGCTTCGCCTTTCAACTGTTGCTCCAATTTGCTCCCCATGTTTTTTTGAGAATCTATCTCTAGTTCAAGGTACTTCACTTGAGAGGTAAGACCCTCCATCTCTTTCAGTAGTCCTTGTTGGTTTGCAGATTTCTTCACCAAATCCTCTTCCAGAAACTTAATCTGTGTAGTTAAATCCTTCTCTGAGTCCGTAAGCTTCATTATCGAACCAGCAAGCTCTTCCTCCATCCCAGAAACTCTGCTCTGTAGTTCAACCTTTTCCTTGCTCACCTGATCAAAACTACGGTTCAAATTTTTTAAATGCCGCTCCAGCTCGCTTTTCTCCTTGGAAAGAAAATCTTTGTCCAGTCTGAGAGTTTCCACCTGTATGGCAAGAACCTTCATCTCATCTAACAATCCCTGCTCGTGCTCAGACTTTCTTTCCAGCTCCTTGTCCAAACAGGTAACTTGAGTTTCTAAATCCTCCACTCTGGAAAACAAAAACCTCTCTGTGTACCCAAGTTTCTTCTGAAGAGCAGAGAGTTGATCACCTTTGTCCTTCGATGTCTTTTCAAGATTCAAAATTTGGGCTTGCAAACCCAAATTTTCATCTAGTAGCCTTTGAGCTTCAGTTGTTTTAATAGTAAAATGCTCTTCCATTTCTTGTTTTTTGCCATAAATTGAATCCAGCTGTAGTTCCAATTCAGTCACCTGTGCCTTTAAACCTTCGATGAGGGACGATGCTTCCCGCTCATACACATCGCGCCCCTGTTCAAGGACTGAAAGCTCACCCTCTCTCTTGAACAGCATTTCCTTCAAGAGACTAGATTCAGCCATCAATCCTTGTATTTTCATCTCTGCACACTGAATATCCTTGCAAGTTTCAGATAGTTTCAAGGAAAATACATTATTCTCTTCACCCAATGTTTTCTGAGCACCCTGCAGTTCCATCTTAAGAGTCTCATTTTCAAATGTCGACTGATCATTTTTGGATTTCAAGTCCTCCATGATTTTCTCTCTGATCAAATTGTCTTTATCTCTATTTAAATCATCCAAAACAGCATGGTCCTGTCTCAATCTCAGGCCTTCGTCATTTGAATCATCGCCATGCAACCTCTCAGCTTCTTTTAACTTGCTCAAAGCATTCAGATATTCCAAATGTACGGATTCTTCTTCATTGATTGTATCTTGCAACTTCCTTTTCAGGTCATCCGTTTCTAAATTTACAGCTTGGAGATGGTGGTTAATGTTGCTAGAAGCCTCCTGATGCTTCCTTTTCACTTTTCCAATATCGTTGTCTGAGTCTGAACTGGAGCTGGATGAAGATGTCTCCATTTCTTTGTTTTCATCAACATGCTTCCTTAGCTTGTCCGTAAGATTATCATAACGGCCGTAAAGCGACTGGTATTGAGCATGTAAATCCTCAATTAGCTGAAGAAGAGGTTCTTTTTCGGAGTTCTCGGTTGGATGTGCATCGTTATTATGTTGATCTTCATCTCTCATAAGCTTCAGGATTTTTTTTACACTGCCTTCGAATTCTGTAATTATGAGAAAACTTCATGCAGTCAATACTTACCAAATCTTTCAGGGGAAAAAACAGCACAAAACCCTAAGATCCAAGTATTGTTGAACAGTTCACAATGGAACAAGATTGTATATTACGATATTTGAAATCATTTTTTGTGCGGTTTTTTAACTATAAATTAGTTTCAGAAGAAAAAATTACACAGTATCATAACTTAATCATGTGAGATCCAATAACCAGCATTCAATTTGACTTGTTGATCCCCATGTTTTACACAGGTAAAGTTTATGATGAATGTTCATAAGAATCTTCAGAATATCATACTGGATTAACAATAGGTGTTATGATGTTTGAAATACCTCTTTGGTCTACTATTCCTATTATCAATGGATTTTAAAGTAGAATCTTCTCACTAATAAAAAATTCAAAATAACTTGAAGATACATCAACAGTAAGACCCCATTTGGTTTGGAGAGAAGGGAAGTAAAGGAAAGGAAGGCGATGAATTTTCCCTACCTTCGGTCTGTCTGGCAGGGGAAACCAATTTTCTTGAGCCTATCATTTCCTTAAATAGTGAGAATATCATTTTCATTGGTTTTGGGGGTGAAAGGGGTTTCCTTCAATGGAAATTTTGTGAAATGAAAAAAACTGTCATTTGATTATATGATTATTATTTTTATTTTTATTTTTAAAATATGGTATTATTTTAAAGTCACAATGACATGTTTTATTATATCTTATAAGAAATAATTATAAAAAGAATTATTTTAATATTCTTTGTTATTAATAATAATTAAAACTAGTTATTTTATTCTTTTTAATAATAAAGATACAATAGTTATTTTATATATATTTCTTTCTTTTTCATCGTTATTTTCATTAATCCAAATATAAATCAATTTATCAAACCATCTTATTTTCCTTTGCATACCAACCACCATTTCTTTCATTTCCTTTCCATTTTATATATTGTCTTTTATTTCCTTTTCATTTCATTAACTTGCTTAATGCTAGAGTATTTAGATATTTAGGATATAAGTATTGACTAGGTCTATCCTATTCTATTTTTCCTCTATTTGAATTTTGATATTTTGTATATATCTCAAGTCTTTTATCTCATATTTGCCTCTATAAATAAAGTGTTTCATCCTGATTCAAGAGAAATGGCTTCTGAGTTTGCTCTTTCTACGCTTTCGAACAATCAAACAAAGCCGAAGAGAAATATTTAGACTCTAATAACTGAACCTTAACATTATTCTGGCTGCATTCGGTTATGTAAAACGTTTTCTATTTACATTTTCCAAAAATGTATGAGATTTATCTCTCATTGCATTTTCATTTTCAATAAAACATGAGAACAAGTTTTTTTCCACAAAAATGCATCATTTTCGTTCTCATTTTCTAAAAAATATTTTTCATTTAGATAATCCAATAATACATTTTCTAATATATTTTTGAAAAAATGAAAACGGATAACGTTTTCCATAATCAAACACAACCTTAGTTGTCATGAAATCATTTATGAACTCCAAAGAGATTAAAATGTTTCAGGAATCCAATATCTTTGCAGCTAAAGATGATGACTATCATTCTCAAAAGCGCAAAAAATCTTTTCTCAATTTGTTCAATGGAATCAAATAATGAAGAAAAATCAAAAATAGACACAACATGCCTACGTTGTAGAGGAAAAAGGCCCTCAATGACACAAGAGAAGGCATAGAAATGAGATGCACCAGAAACAACTTGCAAACAGGAATAAATGAATAGAAAATTAAATTGAAACAGGACATAACAGATTTTCTACATACCAGAAGAAACAAAAGAACTAACTTGTGTTAGCAATGAAAGATAAAATTTACGGTCCACTTTTTTCATTTCTCAAAAATGTATTAGAAAATGTGTTCGAAAATGTTTTAGAGGACCAGAGAAGACAGGAAGGCATGTGATTTTTCTTTCCAAGCATTTTCATTTTTCAGAAAAAACTAAAAAAATCTAAAAATCTATTGTTCTCATTTTTATTTTCTAATTTATACAATCTAACACATTATCTATTACATTTTTTGAAAAATAAAAACAGAAAATGTTTTTATGAACCAAATAAAAGCTAAAGATTCTAGTCTATGCAATATTGTTTTTCTATAGAAAAATGATCATTGTTTTTTTTTTAAACAAGTAGGGGGAAACACCCCCTTTTTTATTGAAAAAAGAAAGCCTACTTTTAAACAGGGTTGAGAGGTAACCCTTACATGACCCGAAAAATATTGCCAATATAGCATTTCTTTATCGAGTGCGCAGGATGAGTGCAGGTGTGAAATGTAAGCTAAGATGGACAGTTCTAAGTAAATACTAGAATAGTTAGGATTCGTACAAAGATCAAGGCTGCTTCAATTGATTACAAGGACAAGTAGAATGCCATACATGGAGGTTCAGAAAAGCATGATGGAAGTCTGTAGCTCCACAAATTAGGCAAAACAAAGTGATTGATATAGAGAGAGATAGAGGTTGGGCTGACCACTAAAAACAAGGTAAGTTTTTCATGTTGAAAACATGTAGCCAAGCAAAAAACTCTTGAGAATCAAGTTCAGTTGTACTTTTCTTTGCCTCATGGTTCTACAACATAGCATATATTATCATAAAAATCACTCAGTGAATTTTAATAAAATCAATTTCTCACAATGCTATTTCACAAGGTCCACATGATTCAACAACTTACCTAATTTAATTCCATACAACTCCTCATCCTTTTCAGGATTAATATGACTTTCAAAGATAGATCTCAATGCCCGCCTGTGATGATGCTTCATCGTCTCTTCTTCAGAACTCCAGCAAACTTTCTCATGCAATGTGCTTGTTAAGCACAATCTTTATCTTATGTTCCCAAGGGTAAGATTCTGTTAAGGATTGTTAAAATAAATCAGTTAGCATGAAACGTTATGCTTAAATAGAATTCATCTAGACTGCTGTGTAAGAAATCTGAATATATCCTGGCGTCTATCAAAAGGTATGATTGTATATTCATCCACTCTAAACTTAAAAAGGGCCATGCATGGTATCACACTGATCCTCTAATCCCACATATTTTAACACAAGATAACACTAATTTTTTCTAAAAAAATATCATAAAATAATCATTACAATCATAGACTGACTAGTTCTCTAAACCGGCCAAGCGATAAAGATATTGATGACCTCAATAATGAAATCACTCAATATGCTTCCAATTAATTAAATTACAACTCCACTGTTTACAAACATCAGGTTATGAAGAACATGACCAACAACTGGCATCTTTTCATTGGAACTTGGTTATAAAAATGTCTAGATTGATTAATATGATGGTTGATCCCTCCATGATTCAATATTAAGGTCTGAGGAAAAAAAATCAAATATGCTAGGCATTAGCATGAACGAGTCAGGGAGGTGAACGTGAATAAGTTTTTTTTTTCCAGCTGTCCATGTGAACACAATCTCCTTACATCAGGGATTGTTGCTGGCTGCTACACATTACCCTCATGCTCAAACCGTTCCAATGGATGTTGGAGCCTTAAGTCAATGTTAGACATGGAATTTGGCCAAGCTGGTTGGAGGTTAAGTAAATGCTTTAGAAATAACTTAAGCTTATAAATAGAAATTAATACTTGTATCTGTATCATCAAACAAGGATGATAAAACCCAAGGAAAGTTGGGAGTGTTCCACCTCAAGAACCTCATGGATTTGTAGCAATGGTTGAGGATGTTTGAAGATCCAATGACTTGCTGGTGAGTTTGAGTTGTTGTATTTGTTGACAACCATCTTGTGAGGTGAATATTAATTCTGACGATATTTGATCTGGTTTGTATGGCGTATATATTATGGAAAAGAGTTCTATGATGCAAGCAAGTGTTTTTGAGAAGAGCAGTAAGTCGGCTGAAGAGGTTCTGAGTTAATTTGAGAGATGTCTAGAATTTTCAAGGTCCACATAGCCGATGTGTACCACGTAAGCCGTTTCTGTAACATAGCTGAATTCTGCTAAGTAGAAAAATATGGGCTTTCACGTATCCGAATGAATTACATAGCAGAACTCCCCACATAGCAGATCCAATGACGAAGGCAGATCGACGTAGCCGAATGTACTCCGTATGCGAATGTGTGGGAACCATGTAGCCAATGTCACCCACATGGCCGAATCACGTAGGAAAATCTGCTACATATGCATTTTGAACATAATCACGGTCGAACTTCTCACGTAGTTGTTCCAGCAAATCACGTAGCCAAAGTAAACAGCACAGCCAGTATGGGATTCACGTAGGCATTTGAGAACCGCGTAAGGGATTGTATCCTTACGTATTGGACGACGGTTTAGAATCTGAAATTCTAAAAAATGGAAGTTCCGCGTGGCAAAGATGCATGAGGCCATGCACATGGAAATCTTGGATGATTTTGAAGAAGCAAGATTTGAGGAATTTACAATGAGTTTTAAAAGAATTGTTGGGATCGTGATATTAAAATATCAAGCGGAAAAATGAAGCTAAGTCTTCAGGAGTTTTAAAATAAAGTTTTGAACCGGAATTCAAAAGAGATTAAATGAGGGATTAATCGAGAATTTGTTGACTTTCAAAATAAGAAAATCCCGCTGACGCAGCAAATTGTTGGAAATAAAAGAGAGATTTTTTTCTGGGTGAGAATTTGAGAAGAAGTGTCTGAAGCCGAGGTTGGATATTTAGCGATCAACATCAGATGAATCTCATTGTTTCGGGAGATCTGATTTGAGTTTTAGATTATTTGTGCAGAACAATTCAAGTCTGCACAGTGGGAAAATCTTTCTTGCATATTTTAGAGGCTCGTGGAAGCGGATCTTGATCTTTTGTTGCCAAAGCAACCTGGTTTATTTGGTGATCTTCTTCATTCTGTATTCATCTTATTTGTACTGCAGCGCAAAGCTGTGTTGTTGGGTGTGACTCCAAACGTGTGTGGTGCGATGCCACCCAAATGCTAGTAATTGGAACTCACTTGTGTGTGGTGCAATGCCACCCAAATGCTAGTAATTGGAACTCACTTATGCTTACAGTGAAGAGAATCCGTGGTTTGAGAGGGAAACAAGCCACGACAAGGAGTAGGATTCCACATTGGATCCAAACCTTATAAAAATTGTGTATTCCTTATTTTTTCTTTCACTCACATGACCGTGTGAGGCTGAAATATTCCTATCTTGAGTGGATTGAACTCTAACAAGTCTGTCACGACCCGTCCTCGGGGCTCGTGCCGTGACTACCCCAAGCCCGCCTTCCATAGGCCAAGGGCTGGCGACTAGCACCCAAGGCGGGCTTAGGGTAGTCACGGCACGGGCCCCGAGGACGGGTCGTGACAAATTGGTATCAGAGGGGTCGGTTCTACCGCAGAACTTATAACTCTGATATTTTTCTTTTTGTGAAGCGATAGTGTTAAGGGTACCGAGTGTGGTTTTCAGTTCAGGGAGTCCAGTGTTGGTGCGGGCGGCCGACGTATCTATACACCAGGACACTGACAACTGATTTCCGACTTTGTGCACGAAAACACTGATTGCGTGTGTTTCCAAAAGTTTTAAAAAGTCAGTTCAAACCAGGTCAGCTCACCAGGTATAAATCGTTTGATCGTGTCACGTTTGTTTCTTTCAGGATGCCTCCCCGCGAACGACCAGCTAGAGCCCCGAGAGTTGTACGTACTGACAGCCCGTCGAGCGACGAGGCCTCAGTACAGGGTCCTATCCCAGTTGAGGCACCAGTGGAGGCACCAGCGGTACTACCACCCGTTAGGCCACCGATGCCACCAGCCCCAGCAGTAGGCGATGCACGCCGCTTGAGCGCGCTGCACGTGTTCCAGCGCCAGAGGCCACCCAGGTTCCAGGGAGAGACGGACCCACAGGCGGCTGAGGATTGACTAGAGGCTGTGGTGGGAGTTTTCAGGATAGTGGGTACACCAGCGGACTTCATGGTGATCTTTGTTGTCAGTCTCCTTCAAGCTGCAGCTGAGAGATGGTGGAGCCACTTGTTCCAATTTTGCGACGAGATGACCTTCACATGGGGAGATTTTGAGACCTTCTTCAGGGTGGAGTTCATACCAATGACTCTACACCTCAAGCGTGTTCAGGAGCTGCTGCCTTTGCCGCGTGTTTTTCGATCAGTAGCCGAGCCATCTGTGGGCAGTAGACAGATGATGCGGAGGTCCAAGAGGACCAGAGCCAGCCGTACGAGGAGCAGGAAGTGTTATGGATGTGGCGGGAAGGGTCACCTGGCACGTGACTGTCCGACTCCCCGCACAGTTGATCCGCAGACGTTGGAGGAGCCACCGAGACAGAAGCAGCGGCGGATGTTTGAGCAACAGCCGAGCAGTGGACAAGGCAGTAGAGCTCCAGAAGCAGGTGGACAGGAGCGGAACTAGTGGATACCTTTTTGTTCTTGGTACTTCTAGTTCCATGTTGTTGTTTTTGTTGTTTTTGTTTTTGTGTCTTTGTACTTCAAGCTGCAGTAATAAAAAGACACTTATCTTTGTGACACTTGCTTTCTTGTCCTTTGTTTGGTTGATACTGAGAGGTCCCGGTTTAAACTGTTGACTTGACTCTCACTTTCGAGATTTCTACTGGAGGAGACCCAGTGACCTCACACTGATGCCGACAGTGTGACTCGACCCTTGGAGGCGAGAGTGACGGTTGGATCTCTTGGTAGTGGCGTCGAGGCCTTACGACGTCATCCATGGCATGAATGCATCATTCATGACAGGATTGACTGTTTTAGGCAATGAACGTGCTTCATCCAGGGGATGAGACCGAGTTTCTCTTTTCGGCAAAGGAGAAATCTTAGCAGCTCTTACAGATCGTAGGCAAAGAAGGTGCAGATCATCCAGGAGCGGATGAAGACTGCACAGTGCAGTAAGAAACAGGAAACCGGCGCCAGTCTTAGAGACTCGGGCGTGTTCAATGTTTCAAGAGGGGGAAGCTTTAAGAAGAGATGAGTCTGCGAAACAGCAGACGTAGAGGCAAAGCTAGGAGAGCAGCATGAGGTGGTGTATATTTTAACATGCTACAACCACCCGCCTTAGCTGTCCCCGCCAGGCTCAGGGAGCTGGAGGGCGGGGGAGTGCGGCTGCATGCGGTCAAGGAGTGTGACCCAATGGCTCTAAAAATGATTCAAGGGACAGTCTGTGTCCACTACTAACTACCGTAGTAACAGATGTTGATATGAATCATTCCTTTCTTCCACGAATCTTGTCCCAGACCTAGAGTTTCCGGTAAGCCGTAGACTTGACTCTCACGTCTGGAGATACCTTGGGAGGAGACTCGATAATCACACTTACGCCGACAGTGTGGTCTGACCCACGAGGCGAGAGTTTCGGTTGGAATCTCTTGGTGGCAGCGTCGAGGCCTTACGAGGTTGGTCTCGGTATAGATTGGATTCACAGTTCATGCTCAGATTGACTGTATTAGGCAAAAAGGTTGTGGTCTAACTACAACGTCGGGATGAGTTTTCCTTGGTCAGCGAAAAGGAAACCCCAGGCAGCACAGGATGAACTCATGCATAGGAGGGTTTGGCCGATCACTCTTGAGTCGGTCAACCTTACCCTCGTGACAGCAGGAGTTTTGAGTTTCAGTTCTTAACAGGAATTGGAGACCTCTAGAATTCGAGGATAGTGACCACGTTTTCTCACGGGTCTCACCTCGACGAGGTCTATGGAGTTGTGGTCGAGGCAGCAAGTAGCCTCCGAGGTTCAGCAAACCTTTTCAAATTCTCAGCAGGGTAGGCGATGTGGCTTACCGCTTGACCCATCCACCTCAGTTGCACCAGGTGCACGACGGCATCCACGTATCTCGACTGGGAAGATACGTTCTTGACCCGACGCATATCATCGACCTTGGGGAGCGGGACATTGGCGATAGGGTGACTTTTGCGGGGTTCCAGTAGGAGTTGAGGATCGACAGGAGCGGTCCTACGAGGACGGTCGATTCCTCTTGTGCGCTTTCATTGGCAGCACGGGAACCTCCAGGTGAGCACATGGGAGCGGAAGGCTCAGATGCGTGCTCAGTACCGCTTTTGTATCCCTAGTTTGTGTTAAAGCTTTACAAGGACGTAAAGCCCTGAGGTGGTAGTAATGTAAAGACCCGTAAAATTCAAGGGAAATTTGTTCTTAATTTTCTTTGAAATTTTACAAGAATGCAGTTTCTGACGGCGCCTGATTCCGAGGCCCGGTGTGCCCGAAATTAATTTTTCCGAAATTAGGCTCGGGTACGTTCAGTGAACGAATGAGCGGGTTTTTCTAACTTTTGAACCGGTGCTCGGAATTGAAATCTGAGGGCACCGATGAACTCGCAGCGCCGGTAATTGCTTAGGAACACCTTTTTTGGAGTTGCGTTTGCTCGGGTGTGATAATTAAAATTTTGGGTTAAGTAAAAAAATAAAATAAAATAGTGCAACCAATTTTATTTTATTTAAAGTAGTTTAACCTAAGCTAAGTGGTTGGAGTAGGACCCACTATATCCTACTCCACTACGTAGGATATTTGTGGGGTGGGGCCCACACGAGCCCTTCCTATTCAACTTCCTCAAACCCCCTCTTTTAATTAGGTAACGCACCCGCACCCCCCATTAATTGAAAAGTCAACTCATTAATTGATTAACTTATTCAAAGTAATTAATTCTTAGATTCATTTGAATTTCAAATGAAACGTTGGCTTGTGGGTTAATTAAATAAGACAAAGTCTTATTTCGTGGGAGGTTAGTTCGTTGTGCGAGGGGATTTGGAGAGGAAAGCTCTAAGTTCCGAAGAACGTTCTTCCTCCTTGAATAACGCGAAGAACGCACTGTCGCCGCAAAGAACACCGAGCCTTCGACGAAGAACTCTGTCACCGCAAAGGGGAGTTCGTCGTACCATCTTCTTCCCTCTCCGCAGCCGGTGAAAGACGCCATCCTCGGAGATTGACGACGCGACGCCGACGATTCTCTTTTCCACGACGTTCGACTTCCGCGACTCGACGACGTGCGACGTCATTTTCGAGGTAGGGGTTTAATTTGAGAATAACTTTTTCCCATGGTTGTTTCCTTCTAAAAACAAAAAACGCGGATCAACTCATAATTAAGTTGATCCGTGAAAGTGTAAGTTTGCGGGTTGGGAATATTTGATTGCGGGAAAAAACGTAGGGGAATTTAATTTGATTTTTTTCTTTTTTTTCATTTGAGAAAAGGACGACGAGCGCGGATCAATCTCTACCGGTTGATCCGTGGATCGCTCGTTCATGCGGGGTGGTTGAGGGGTGAATTTTCGGGATTGGTTGAGTTTGATATTGTTTTTAAAACCTCTAACGCGGAGGGCACGGGCTAACGAACAAAGCTCGGACCCTCCACAGTTTGTTGTCGAAGTGCGAATCGACAGACGATGATGAGGCGGGCCGCAAAGGCGTTTTGAACCCTTCGCAGTAATCTACGGCTCCCGGGAGGACCACCGGCGCAGACAGAATTGAAAACGGACCACCGAAGCAACTCCGGTGGCCCGCGGAAGAGCCTGCCGGCGCGCCACGCCGGCACGGCGGCGCCGGCGGCCAGAGGCGGCGGCCGGCACCGGCCGGCGGCCAGGAGGCGGCGGCGCCCGGCGCGCCGCCAGGAAGGTCCGCCGCGGCTGAAGCCGCGGCGACAGGCGGCGGTCCCGCCGCCGCGCGGGACCGAGGGAGACGCAGCGGCCAGCGCCGCGTCGCTGGCAGGGAGCGGCCCCCACGCGGGGGCCGCGGCTTCAATCAGGGGGGCGCGCGCCTCCCCCCCTGTTCCGCTCAGCTCGGCCAGCCGAGCAGGCCACGCGGGCCGCGCCAGCGCGGCAGGCCAACCGGCCGCCGGGCCGGGCCGCGCCCGGTTCGGGGCCGACCCAGGGGGTCTCGGGTCGGGTCGGTCCGTGCCCGAACCCCCTATTTTCGGGCAGTTTTCGTTCAAACGCCCATAACTTGGGATACAGACCTCCGATCGACGCACCGTCAGTTGCGATGCGATCTTTGGATCGAGACGATCGTTTCGGTATATTACACTCAAGGTTTCAGAGAACTTTGGGTACGGCCGGGTTGGTTCGAACACGAAACCAACCGGGCCCTCGGAGCGGAAACGCTTATAAGTTGAGCTCCGGACGTCCCATTGACGTGCCGTCGACTTTGTTGGATTCCTCTTGATGAGACGGAACTTTTGGCATACTTCGCCTGAGTTTTGGACGCAGTTGGATAGTGGCCGGGTTGGATTGAACCCGTAATCCAATCGGGCCCCTGGAACGGAAAAGCTGATAACTTTCAAACCGGACGTCCGTTTGACGAACCGTCAGCGACGTTGGTAATCTCGTTGAGAAACGGTCCCTATGAGTATACCCTATGAGAGTTCGGGGTACAGTTGAGATACGGCCGGGTTGGTTCGCACACGAAACCAACCGGGCCCCGGGGACGAAAAGGCTAATAACTCACAGACCGGGCATCCGATTGATGCGCCGTCTGTTGCGTTGAGACCCCTATGATGAGGCGGTCCTTTGAGATACTTCTTCGTGGGACTTCGTGATACTTGGAGTATCGACCATTAGCTCGTGGAGCTGACCCTCCCGGAGACGAGCGTACGGAGTACGGAGACCGTGTAGCCGGCTGAGACCTGACGACTGCTTGACCGACTCGACTTGGAGTGAGTCGACTAGCCCAGTGGACGGAGCACTACTTTGTTTGGGTGCAGACCCATGGCGGACGGAGCACTACTGAGTTTGGGTGCAGACCCGCGGTACTCGTCCGGAGAGTACCTCTGCAGGCTATTAGGGGGGATGCACTGCTGTGTTTGGGTGGCAGACCCCGGCGGAAAGCACTACTGTGTTTGGGTGGCTGACCCGCGATACTCGACAGGAGGAGTACCTCAGCAGTCTTAGGTTAGTGAGCAGTACCTCAGAGTCGTGATAGGATCACTGTACTCGACAGAGACGGGGCTCTTCAGCAGTTACGGTTTCGATAATAAAAATTCTGGTTTGAGCTGAGTCTATGACCTTTGTGTTTACCTCATGATTGAGATGGGTCACTTGATAACTTAGGTATATGTATGGGCATATATCTAAGTAGTGGTTATCCGTTGATTTCATAACCTCTGTGTTTCCTCGTGATTGAGATGAGTTACTTGATAACTTAGGTATAAGTATGGGCTTATACCTAAGTAAGGGTTATCTGTTGAGTTTCTGCTTTGTGGTTATCCTTGTTGGATTTAGAGAGACCTTGAGGGTCTCGGGGTCCCTACTGAGTATCGTATACTCACCCCTGCACGGGCTATGTCCGCACCTCGTTGTGTTGGTTGCAGACGACGGGCAGCGCTGACGGAGGCCGAGTGTTCGAGGACTGAACGGTACTCGGTGGTGGACTTCACGACGAGACGATACTCGGAGGAGGTTGACGGGCGAGAGCAGTGTTCGAGGACTGGACGGTACCCGGTGGTGGACTTCACGACGAGACGATACTCGGAGGAGGTTGACGGGCGAGAGCGTTGTGGAGGCTATCTGTACCTACCCTTCAGGTAGGATCCGAGGTGGACGACCCAGGAGCTGCTTCTATTCTTCCAGTTGTTTTTCTTTTCTGTTGTACTTCCTTTCAGTTGTAGCTGTACTTTTCAGTTGGGTTTGTATTCTGGCCCTTTTACCTTTCAGCACTTTCTTTTGTACTTCGTGTTTTTCTTCCGCTTGTACTCTGTGGTGTTTTGTTTACTTTTATAAAGGCAATGTCTTCCCAATTATCAGGATTTACGCCTTGGATGCTAGTCGTCAGCCTCTGGCCTATGGAAGGCGGGCTTGGGGTAGTCGCGGCACGGGCCCCGAGGACGGGTCATGACAAAGTCACAGAGGGTTTTTTATGTTGAAAAGAAATTGTAAAAGTTGTCCTCCATTGACCCCCCCAGGCACTTCAGCTTCAAGTAAGGAAGAGGGAGAGATGTTTGTGAAGCTCTGTTCTTGGGAAATGTGACTTAATTTTTTCCCTTTACTCGGAGTAGACTAAAATTTACAACTAGTAGTGTAAGAGATCTGCACAGGCCTAGAATGGTAGAAATTAGATGACAATCACCCGGAGATCCCTGAATTTGAATTTCAACAAAACATATTGAAATGGATTGACATTCTGAATTCAACGACACAAACTGCAAAACAAGTCTTCTGAAAACTCCAGGTCTGAGAAGTTGAAAATGACGCAATCCGTCACATCACCCAGAGCCATGTTGTAAAGGCCCGAAAATTCCTAGTTCTTTCCTCTGTGAATTTTAGATGGGTTAGGAGAGGAAGAAGTTCGGGATCAAGATGTGGGGGTTAATCTGAAAATATGAGTTCTAAGAGAAACCATGTCATGGTTGAGACTTCACTACACTACGGTTTTCCTTGATTCGTCATGGTTTGTCACAACCCGGCCCGAAAAACCAGCTCACCTAGGCTTTGAACCGGACCGCAGCAAGATCCGAACGGCGTTCCCGATCCTCACAGGCTGGCGACTAGAACCCAGGCATCAAACAACAATCAGAGAGAACGAATTTGCTCAACCTGAAACAAGATACATGGCATCGCCCCAAGGGGTGTAGCCTAGTGGTTATGCCTTTGAGGGGTCTCGCAGGAGGTCTTAGGGTCGAGTCTCCCCGAGTACTTGTAGGCGCAGTAGCTCTTTTTATGTAATGGCCCGGACCTCTCCGGCCCATTCCTTTGTCAAAAAGAGGGTCATGAAGTGTTCTGGAGGGTAAAATGGACTTTTCCCACACTTTTCAGAATTTTGAAACTACACGCCGTGTAGTGTGAGTACACGCCGTGTACCCCCTCGCCGAGTATACCCCGTGTTCAAGGTCGTGTCCTTGCCGTGTGAAATAAATGGGTACACGCCGTGTACCCCAAACTACACGCCGTGTAATCCCTCCCCGCGTATGCGTTACCCTCAAACCGTGTGTTGACCAGTCAACGGTCGTGTGCCGTGTTGGAGTCGTGTCCTTGTCGTGTGAAATAAATGAGTACACGCCGTGTAGCCAATACTACACGCCGTGTAGTCCCTCCCCGCGTATGCGTTACCTTCAAACCGTGTGTTGACCAGTCAACGGCCGCGTGCCGCGTTGAAGGCCGTGTTGGAAGCCGCGTGGTGACCGTGTGAAATGGCCGAGTACACGCCGTGTACCATAAAGTACACGCCGTGTACTTTTGTTTTTCTCACCTATAAAAGGAGGGGTCCCCTCCTCCTTTTCAACTCACCCCTCTCTTCCTCATTCCTCTGAGCAGAGCTCTCCCAAGAGACTTGAAGGCTCTTTTTCTTCCATAACTTCTTCGTCCGAGCTCCGATTTACGATCCGTCAGCGGTCACGGGATCGTAACGACGAAGCGGAACTTCTGAGCTTAAATCCGTTGTCTTTCCTTCGGCCTTTCCTTTCCAACTTCCACCCGATGAGGTTTTGCCGGGATTTGACAGAAGTGACGGACGCCGACGGACGTCTTCTAAAGTTGATCCGGGGGAGCGTTGTTATCAGAACCTGTTGAGGTAGGGATCTTACCTTCGTCTCTCTAGTTTGTGCATCATGCGGGGTGGGTGTCCTCTTGTTTACGTGAAACACTTTTGAACCGGTTTAATAAAGATAATAACTGGCTTATATAACGGGATGGGGAAGTTGTTATGTTTATCTTTATATCCTGTGATATTATGTTGTGAATTGAATAGGCTTATGCCTACTGAAAATCACGGTCGTTGGGGGCTTTTGTTTGCGCAATTAAATGTTGCCCTATCTTTCTAGACCATTTTTGTGGATGGAAACTTTGTTGAATGTGGAAATTTGGTTAATCACGTAAAGTTGGCTGATTTAAAATCTGGAACCCTTGTGTGATCACCCCGATTGAACAAAATGAAATAATAAACATGTGGGTGTTGGTTAGGGTTTATTTATGTGAAGGGGGTGTTTTGTGGGATGTTGTGGATCGGGTGAGCAGTGGGGCTGCGGTTGGCTTGGTTGTGGGTTGGTGTGAATGCTATGTTGGAGATGGGCAGCGGGGCTGCGATAAATGGTATTAAAGGGATAACGATGTAAGGGTTTCGGTGTGATTGTGGTTATGGTGGTTGGCAGCGGGGCTACAGGGATGGGCTTGAATGTGAACGAACTATGGGTTGTGAATAATAAATAAAAAGTGGAAGAGTTAATAAATGGTGGGTCATGGTGATGGAACGGGAATAATAATCAATGGGGCTGGTTGATTAATAAGAAGGGACTTGTTTGTGTTGCTTGTGTTTTCCTAACTTGATTTGTGGATGGCAGGGATATGTTTTTACGAACGATTGATATGGTTGGTTGTGGATAGTTGCCCGGTAGTTAAGGAACTAATAAGCTGATTCTGTTGAAACATGAAAATCTAAATGGGGTTGGGGTTGTTTGCTGTATGCATGCTTCGTAGTAGCAGTGCCGAGACACGTGCTCAGTTCTCTGATTAAAATCCATAGGTTGGGCTGAGTGTTTGGTATATATATATATATATATATCTGTATCTTTGTGTTTTATCGCACCCCACCCATGTTGAGCACTTAGTGCCGAACACTCCCATTTCATGGGAGAGGGTGTTTTCCCCATAGTTACTAGCTTCTTCCTGCTCCTTCTTCCATAGGCCGTGATGGCTTGAGGCGACCTTACACCCAAGACTCTTCGGGTAGGTTTCGATTGGGGCGGTTTTAGCCCAAGACTCTTCGGGCAGGTTTTACTGTTTCCCAAGAATCTTCGGGATGAGGCCCAGGTGTATGCGGGCGGGATACGTGGTTGTGAGGCCCAGGTGTGTGCGGGCGGGATGCGTGGTTGTGAGCCCCGGGTGTGTGCGGGCGGGATATGTGGTTGTGAGGCCCAGGTGTGTGCGGGCGGGATGCGTGGTTGTGAGGCCCAGGTGTGTGCGGGCGGGATATGTGGTTCTTGAGGCCCAGGTGTGTGCGGGCGGGAGGAGTGTGGTAGCGTCAGGACGTTCGCCGTTAGGAAGAGCAGCTATCTAGTGGGAAATGGTGCGGGGTACCCAATACTCTTGTTCTTATATACTACTACCTGTTGTGATTGTGTTTTTAGTAAGTGTGGCTGGTGAGGTTGGGTGGATAGAATTCCTTGCTAGGTTTCTTCTGTTGTTCTCATAGGACATTAGGATGTCTCTCCACTTGTGCACGAGAGCTTTAGGTTTCCCTACTGAGTATACGTGTATGCTCACCCTACGTTTACCTTCAGGTTTCCAAGAGGACTACCAGGGCCGTGCGGGACCCTACTACTCGGGACAGTTGGATTTGTTGCAGTTGTTGTACTCTTGTTTCTTTTGGTATTGTACTTTTGAGCTTTCTTGTACTTGTACCTTGTTTCAGAACTATTTAAACATGCATGTGGGATTGGTTTGGGTTTATTTCTATACACTTGTTCTTTTCCTTTTTGGTGGTTGACTTGTCCTATTTCCCGATCTTAAATAATAAAAAGGATAATGCCTCTCATATTTGTGAAAACTCGTACCCTTGGTGCTAATCGCCACCCCGGGGCCTACTGGAGGCGGGACTCAGGGGTCATTATCTCCCTTTCACCATTGCCAGCTCAGGAGGGGCATCTTTGGTGGGAGGGGGTCGTGACATTTTATTTATGTGTAATCCCCCTCCCCGAACCGTTGTAATATATATAAAAAGAAAACCATAAAAGAAATATGTCATAACAAAAAGCGACAACGGTAGCGATACAACTCAAGGTAGCAAGACAAAACCAAGGTACATGTCCTCAAAAACAACCAACAGAAAGGACACTAAAGCTAACAACTGCTACTCCATTTAACATGTGGGCAACGTCCCACCATCTCACCACCAGCTACCCGTAACCAGCTGATCAAAAACTCCGTCGCCTCACTGTGGCGCCTTGCCCTTTCTTCCATCAAATGAAACAAGGTCTACACACCCTCAAAGGAGTGTGCAGGGTGACAGCTAAACAGGCTCAGTAGGATCTCACTCAGGTGCTTCATATCAAGTCTTTGTACAATAATCTAAATATGCTCAAATCGAATGAAAACAAGGCATAATAAGCAGTTAAACAGTTTTATATCAAAAGCATGGTAAACAGTTCCCTTTTTTCAAATCATTCACAAAATCAGGTAAAAAAGTTTCAAAACATAATTTCCATAAACCATTTACATTTGTCAAAGCATGTATCATCTCATATCAAACCAAGTAGTACAAAGCCACCACACAAAGGAAAACACCCCAAGGATAACATAAGGTCAAAACCGGGTTCTTACAGTTGGTATCAGAGCAGGGTTTAGACAACTTTGGAGATTGTGTGTTTTTAGGTGAGGTCGTTTTAAGAGTTATGGACACCACCATGGGTTTACAAGTTTAAGGTTGATTGTAAGTTCAAAGTCATAGACACCCCTTTTGTGGTTTTAAGTGATGGTTCTTAAGGTGATTAATGATATTTTTGAAGATTGGACTTAGAAGGGTAATCAAATTAGGTATAAAGGATTTGAAGGTTAAAGTATTATGGAATTTCTGAAGGTATTGTCTTTACAAGGACAATTTTCATTTTAACATGCAATAAATCATTTCATGTTCTAATGATGTTCTTTTCTACAAATTAAGAATCATTTATCAAGATGGAAGTAAAGTGATCTTTCACAACCTTCTTATCCCTTACAGATGATTTGATTATCATTATTATTGCAAAAGCTTGTTCAAATGATTTTGACAGCTTCTTGAGTATTCAAATCACATGCAAGAAACTGTTTGACTTATCCAACACCTTTTCTTTTTTCTAAAATTCTTATGGGTCATGGTATCTTTTTCATTTGATTTCAAAATCTCAACTCTACCAAATTTCTTGAAAAGAGAAATATCACAATGGACTTGAACATTTACTTTCTGGAAGTTGGGCATCATGTCGAGAGATAAAGGGGATATCAAAGAAGTCCTGATGTCTGAATTTAAGGTACGAATTATTTTCTTATGTTCTAAATATGCAACATTTTTTGGTTGATATTGATGAATCGTAAGGATATAATTCATATCTTTGATTTTAGGAATGAAGTATTATGGAATAAAACGACGAAGCATGGTTAATAGTTTAAGAAGAAAGTTGAATGAAGGATGTTTATAGAGTTTTCATAATTATGATATAGTGGTAAATTTTCAATATTATGATAATCATGAAACACCTAAAGATTATTCTATAATAGGTTTTGTTTTCAAAATTTGGAAACATATGTTAGATGGAATCAATACCTTTAAAAAATGACATAGTAAAAAGATGATAAATTTTTGGGAAACATTTATTGAGTTGTGATAAATGTTTGAGATATATATGTAACCCTTAGGTTTAATGTGAAGTATTATTTGAGGAATAATTCCATTATTTTTGTGGCCATAAGTTTAATGGTGACCTTTAAAGTTTATCATATCTTTGATGCTGAGGTAATTATGGGTTATTATAATTTGGGAACATATGTTTTATCGTATAGATAACCATGAGATTGGAAATTGATTTGGTGATTAAGTGATTAATGTTATTTTGAAAGAAGATCACAATAATTTTGGGGAGCATTATAGGAGTAAGATAAACATAATACAATGAGATTTTATTTGAGGAATAAAGGTTGAATTATCTTTTGGAAGCGTATATGATTTTATTTTGGCTTTATGATGATTCAGGTTATTATGGAAATGATTAACATATCTTAGAGATTATATGATTTGGGCATATACTTTTTGGAATGAGACTTTAAGAGTCATTGATGTTAATTGGAAATAAATGCTAAATTTTCTCTTGGAAAAATATGTAATCAATTTTTGGGTTTCGATCTTAGTCTGAAATATTTTGAGGAATTTTAAGGTTAGTTATTTATCGAATGATCTAAGTTGAACTTTGAGTATTAATGTTGAATTTTGGAGATTAAAAGTAGTTATTATTCGTTTGAAAGTTTATTCATTTTGGGAATTATTTTATCATAATGTCTAAAGACAGGAGGAATAGATCATTATCCTTTAGTAGATTTTGTGATTCATTAGAAGTTGATTCTAATGCTTTAGGCATGAAAAAATCATACTCGTCGTTTGGAGAAAAGGATGAGATTGGGGGTAAATTGATTAAAGGAAGAAATTGTTTTTGTCAAGTAAGTATATTTTCTTATGTTCTTAGTCTAGATGATAAAGGAATTCCTAAAAACAAAGGAAAGGGATCTCAAAACAAAATTATTTTTCTGCTACCTTATTTTCTGATGAGTCGATGGTCTCTTTTTCACTTTTCATCGATATTTTCCTACATGAAAACCTGGAATGAGTTAGTCTAGATACCTTATTACTTCTCTTTCTCTTTTTTCAAGCGAAAGTTTTATAAACCCTTTTTGCGATGTGGGATTTCAACAAAGGTATTTTGAGAAGTCAAACCCTAGTTACCGAGCCAGAGTTAAAATTGCGAGGACGCAATTTCTAAAAAATGGGAGAATGTAACATCCCGAGATTTTAAAAGGAAGCAATATGTTCACTAGCGTAAAAGATACATAACACCGAGCTTAAACGAACTAAATAATATTATTATTTAAATGTGACTGTTATAACCTTATCATTAAATTGGCGGGTATAAATATGATTAACTGATTTATGAAATAAATATAAAGGACTTACTCAATATAAATGTATTGAAAATGCTTAAAAAATAATCACTCAATTTTTAGTAAAGTTATTTTATTCTTCAAAATTGGTTTTTCTTTTTCTTTATGAGGGAACATTATACTAAATTTCTAGAAATTTTAGAAAATGTATTTCAATTTTGAAATAAGCACGTCAAAATTATCTTAGAGTGATTTTTTAAGAATTTTCTGAAAAAGATTAATTTTTCAGTGAATAGTAAAAAATACCGATTTTTATAAAACTGTCATTTTCTTTATATTAAAAAGCGCCTTTATGATTTGAATTTGATCTCAAATTAACTTAAGTACTCTTTAATTTTGTATAATATAATTAATTACACTTTAATCATTCTTATACCTTATTTTGGTACAAGTACTTTTTTTGGCTTAAAAACGCATTTTTCAAGAAAACAATTTTTCGCTACGTTTTGTGGGATTTATTTTAAATTAAATTCTGTCACTTCTGTGAGTTGAATCTTGAAAAATAGATTTCATATTTGGAATCAGTGAGTCCAAATTTGGTAAATAGGTCTTATCTTTTGTCATTATAAATAGTAACTATAGTAATTTTATTACCACGGTAAGGGTAAACTGGGTAAACTGGGTAAGCCCCCGGGGTGCAGCTCAGTTAGTAGTTGCCCCTCTGGGTCTCGGCGAGGTCTCGAGTTTGAGTCTCACCGAGTTCATCCCTGTACTGCCTATTCCATGATTTTCTTTATATTGTAGCCTCTTTCCCGAATAAATTGAGGCTTCAACCTCAACTTTTAAAGGTAAATCGGGTAAAAAATCAGGTAATTTAGGTTAAAAATAAAATGATAATCACTATTAAATGACCCCAATAAGATCCTTTTATCATTTTAAAACCACGGAAAATGAAGATGGTTTTCATGTATGTTAATACCAGAATTAAAATAGATCATTTTGACATCTATGTGAATACCTCTGGAGAATATAGAGGTTTGGGTATTCACAAAGAAAATAAAAGAATTTCTTGATAGAAAGAGATAAATTTTGAAATGAAAATCGAGGTGAAACATGGTTTTAAAAAACATTAAAAAGAAGGGGGACAAGGGTCTCCTATTCATAAATGACTCTTAATACAGTAAAGGGATAGAATAAAATGAACAGCAAAACATAATATGGAAATTTGAAATACATACCACATAAAAAAAACTTGAAAGGAAAAGAGAAGTTGAGATTTCCCTTCGTAAAGACCCAGAAATTTCAAGAAAATTTTTTTTTCTTAAATTCTTTGGAATTTTACGAGTCTGCAGTTTCTGACGACACCTGATTCCGAGGCCCGGTGAGCCCGGAATCAATTTCTGAAATTTTGTTCGGGTACGTTCAGTAAACGTACGTGCGGGTTTTTCTATCTTTTGAACCGGTGCTCGGAATTGAAATCCGAGGACACCGATGAACTCGCAATGCCGGTATTCGCTTAAAGAGACCTTTACCGCAGTTGCGTTTGCTCGGGAGGAGAAGTAAATTTTTGGAGATTCGTTAAAAAAATAATAAAAAAAATTATGTGTACATAATTTTTATTTGATGGTGGTTATTTCCTCCAAAGAAGAGTTGGAGGTGGGGCCACAACCCACATAACCTCCCATGAGAGGATTTAGTGTGGTGGGGCCCACACGAACCCAAACTCTTTCACCTCCCCTCTTTAACTCCCTTTAACTTCTCTCTTAACTCTCCACCTCCCCACTTTAATTCTAACTCTCCACCTCCCTCCATTAATTTTGCCAACACCCTTTAATTTTAATTAATTAATTGATCCACAATTAATTAATTAATTTAAGTGTTTGAATTTTGAAATTCATGTTGAGAATAAAATAATAGCCTAAGCTATTATTTTTGGGTTGGCTTTTGGTTGTTTTGGGGAGGCTCTGGAGAGTTAGAGGAATAGTGTTTCTCTCTCGACGAAGAACGGTGACGACCACGAAGAACGACGTCCACTTCGACGAAGAACGCCGATTCCACCGAAGAACGACGACGTGTCTTCCTTCCTCTTCCTCCGCGTCAAGGGAGAAGACACCGCTCGCGAGGAACGCCGTCTACGACAACGACTCTTCCTCCAACGTTGACGGGACGACACCGTTCTCCACGACGCCGTCTTCCGCGACGCCCAACTACCGCGACGCTCGTCTTCTGCGGCTCGTCGACAAACGAACCTCAATTACGAGGTAGGGGGTTTGTATAATTTAAATTGAATAAATTATACCTTAGTTCTTCGTTGAAAACCATGAATTATCTTCGGCCTTTTGATATCGCCTAACGCGGAGGGCGCGGGCCGAACAAACACGGCCCGACGACCCTCCGAATTCTTCTTGTTTATTTTTTACAGCGACGATCGGGGGCGGCGACGACAACGGCGGCCGTGCGTCGGCCGCTAGAAAGAAAACCGCGGGCCGCTCGGGCTGAAGAACCGGTCGGCCGTAGCCGGCCGGGTTGGTGAACCGCAGCACCCGCAGGTGTCGTGCGGAGGAGGAGCGGCCCGCACCCGCGGGCCCCCTGCTGGACGAACCGGCCGACCGTAGCCGGGGCTGGGAAGACCGCGGTGCCTTTGGGCACCGCGCTGCGGATGAACCGCGGCCCGCCCATGCGGGCCGCTCGCGCCGGGGAAGACCGGCCGGCTTCGGCCGGCCGGGAAGGAGGGGCGGCGCCTCCGGTTCGGGAAACCGGGGGGTCGCGCCCCCCCCGCACCACTCGGTCGGCCGGGCCGAGCCACGCCCAGCCGCGGGCCGGGCCGGGTCGACCCTCAGCTGGGTCAGACCCGCCAAACCAGGTCGGGCCGACCCGCCAGCCCACTAGGCTTGACGGATCGGGCTCATTTCGTTTAAACGCGAATATCATCTAGACCGCGCGTCCGATCGACACGTCGTCTGTGGCGCTGGGATCCTCACGACGAGGCGGTCCTTTTGCGATACTCTTAGTGAGTTTTGGATGACTTTAGAAAACGGTCAGGTTTGGATCGAACATAAATCCAACCGGGCCCCTGGAACGGAAAAGCCAGTATCTCTCAGATCGGACGTCTATTTGACGAACCATCAGCGACGTTGGTAATCTCATTGAGAAACGATCCCTTGAGTACACCTCATGGGATTTCGGGGTATAGTTGAGTTACGGTCGGGTTGGTTCGTACACGAAACCAACCGGGGTCCCGGGACTAAAATGCTAATAACTCACAGACCGGACGTCCGATTGACGCGCCGTCAGTTGCGTTGAGAACCTTATGACGAGACGGTCCTTTGAGATACTTCTACGTGAGACTTCGTCACACTTGGAGTATCGGCTTGTGGCACGTGGAGTGGACCCTTCCGGTTACGAGCAAACAGATTGGAGAGACCTAGTAGCTGGCTGAGACTTGACGACTGCTGATCGATCAACTCAGAGTGATTCGGATGGCCCAGTGGGGAGCGCTTGGTTGTAGCAGCAGACCCACGGCGGAGGAGCGCTTGGTTATAGCGGCAGACCCGCGGTACTCGACAGAAGGAGTACCTCTGTAGGCTGTGAGGGGAAGCGCTTGGTTGTAGCGGCAGACCCATGGTGGGAAGCGCTTGGTTGTAGCAGCAGGCCCACAATACTCGACAGGTGGAGTAATTCAGCAGTCCAAAGTTAGTGGGAAGCGCTTGGTTGTAGCGGCAGGCCCACTGTACTCGACAGAGGAGGAGTTCTCCAGCAGCCGTGGTTTCGACTTCGTGAATAAAAATCCTGGTTAAAGCTAAGTCAATGACCTTTGTGTTTTGCTCATGATTGAGATGGGTTACTTGATAACTTAGGTATATGTATGGGCATATACCTAAGTAATGGTTATCCGTTGAAATCATACTTTGTGGTTTATCCTGGTTAGATTTTGTGAGACCTTGAGGGTCTCAGGGTCCCTAGTGAGTATCGTTATACTCACCCCTGCACGGGCTACGCCCGCACCTCGTTGTGTTGGATGCAGACGACGGACAGCGCTGACGGAGGCCGAGAGCGCCAGGACGGGACGGTACCCGGAGGTGGACTTTACGATGTTTCGGTTCACGGTGAAGTCTGACGGACGTGGAGTGCTGAGGAGATCATCTGTACCTACCCTTTAGGTAGGAACCCGGAGAACAATCCAGGAGCTGCTTTCACCTTTCAGTTGTTTGTCTTTTCAGTTGTATTTTCTTTCAGTTGTAGCTGTACCATTTTGTTGGGCTTGTATTTCCGGCCCCTTTGTACTTTCAGCACACTTGTTATACAGCTTTTCTTAGTGTTTGCTTCCGCTTGTACTCTGGTTGTGTGTGTTTACGTTTTATAAAGACAATGTCTTCCCAGCCTTAGGGAAATACGCCTTTGGTGCTAGTCGCCATCCCCTGGCCTATGGAAGGCGGGCTTGGGGTAGTCACGATGCGGGCCCCGGGGGACGGGTCGTGACACCCTTACCTTGAAGAGTGACTCCTAAAACTCGAAGATCGGGACCTTGGGGGCTTAAGGACACCTTAAGAGGATTCCTTGGGAGGTATTACTATCAGAGCTTCGAGGATAATGAATTGGGAATGAAATATAATGGATGAATGGGTGGGAATTTATAGCAAAAGTGAACGAGTTTTTTATTAATTTCCGAGGACACCTCAGTAGTGGTATTTGCCCATAGTATTGGTCATTTGGGACACCTCATATCATATTTTGATCCATAAGAGTCGACCAGCATCTTATCTTACTCATTACATCATTAATGATGTCATTAAACATACCGAAAACTCAAAACTATATTTTTACTATTCACCGAAAAACAAAGTACTTTATAAAATTCTCATAAATTCACCCTAACCATTTTTCGACGTGTAGAATTCAAAAAAGAACTTCATTTTATGAAAATGGTTTTCTAAATATGAGAAATTTAATTTTTAAGTAAAATCATTATTTACTCGAAAAATACTAATACTTAAGTAATAATTCCTAAAACATTTATTTACTTATACTATGATATGATTATATCACAATACCATTTAAGATGCCTAAATTATATTTATACTTAGGTGAGATTATTATTCCATTGGTCATATTTTTATTCATAAGGGTAATATTACTATTCCAAATGGTCAAGTTATCATTCACCAGAAAATTAAGTAGATCCTATCAAACTCTAAAAATCATACCAATCGCAACCTTGTCTGTTTTTCAAAAATCATTTCACAAAATCAATTATTTAAAGTATAATAATTATTTTAAAAAATATAGTATTTTTCACTATTCATCAAAAATATGAAACTTGGAAAAATACTAAAAATCCACCCTAGGTTAATTTTGACACTTGAAATTCAGAAAAAAAATATTTATTTTTCCATAATAATTCTCTAAGTATGAGAAATCTATGAAACGTACAATTTTTACATGTAAAATCAATTTATCAAACTTGTCTCAATTAAACATATATTTTATTTAAGCAAAACTATTCTTAAAACGGAAATGATGAAATAACAATTTTATTATAACAAAGGGATTACAATTTAAGTATCTAAGGCATCGACACATAACCCCTTATAACACTCGCATACAACTTAAGGGTCAGGTGTGCGTTGGTGATAAACTCTTGGGGTGGCTCGGATAACATCGCCCGAGTGGTAATCTACAGTAACTTGAACTTCTTCCGTATGAGATTTCGTTCAAGTTTAACATGTTGAAGCTCGACTTGGGCTTGGTCAAGAGCGAAGCCCAAAGATGCTACCTCCCGCCCAAGCTCCGACAAATAGGCTTCGTATGGCATAACTCTACTGGATGAGGTCATAGACTCTTCTTTCTGCATTAATTTTCCCTTGTCATTTCTATTTATAAACAATAATCATAACATTAAGAGTATAGTTTTCAACGGTCATATTAACCAACGGTCATATAACGATTGAAACCCGATGGTCACATTAAAATATACTTCATTATTAATGAGATATAGTTTTGTTGTGTAATAATATAACACACATTTTCAAGAAACAAATATCATTTAATAAGTTTGGGTCGTTACATTGTGGACAGTGGAATTAACATTGGTGGAAAAGATATAAATTAGGGTTTGAATGTTTTCCGATTTGCAAACCGGATTCCTCCACTTTTTCACCCAAGTGGAGATGTTGTTATCAAGACGGCCTTGAAGAGAATCCATCGGCACCATTACATGATGAACCGGATGCAAGATAAACTTGGCGTGTTTGTGAGCGACATAAGCACTAAGATCCCTTTTAAAAGAACTAGAAAAGAGTACAATGGAGATGATATGGGTGAGATGGCTTTTGTTGTCAAGTCTATCATTCGGCAATGTTGTATCCAACTAAAGTACAGGATATTGAGGAAGATCCAAACTCTGGAGCAACAGGGGAGGAAAAGAGATCCGAACAAGAACATCCCTGATGCCACGGGTGCGGTGTATAATGTGTTGAAAGACATGACGCGCTCTCACGCGTCTGAAAAGATGCGCTACAATGATGCTAGGATACTAAACAAGGTGTCGGCTTACTTAATCACACAGGACACGTTAAGAGAAATACTCAACCAACGCATTCAACAGGTGGATTATGAGATGGGATTGGAGTACGCTGCCCAGAGGGGAGTGATGAAGGAGCCCAGGGAGAGTTTGTACATTCAAACGCTGGATTCATAGAACTGCAGATGCAGAAACAAGGATGTTACGATCATTTTTAGAAGGAAAGGTGGTGATGATGTGGAGAAAACCCCTGCAAAGTGGGCAGCAACAGTTGAATCATCTCCGGATGTGATTAAAATGACATTTATCCCTATTGTATCATTGCTTGAGGGAATTCCTGATTTACAGCATCGGGCACTTGCTTTGGAGACCAACCTCCACCACTGCAGTTACATTTAGATCCGGTCCATGTCTGCATCTGGTCAACTGGTCATCGGGAGGCAGGACAGGGCGTTTTTTCGGGAGGGCAGCAGTGACAGCTGGTGGTTTGTTAGGGGAGAGTCCCGGGCTATTAAATAGTAGGAGGGCTGGTGAGAGAAGGGCAAGGAGAATTATTTTGCACTGGGGTTCAGCTGTAGGATTGGGCGAGAGCATCCGGGGGGACTCTCGAGTATCTCACTTTCATTCTCTTCTCTCCTACTTCTTCCTCCTCCCACTGTTATTCTACTCCTGATTTTTCTCAAAAATATACAAAGACTCCAGTTCCAGTGGTACCGCTGGTGCAGGGGTCTCATCAAATACACACACATGATAGCTATGAAAAAAGTAGTGCTTTTGAGGACTTGAGTGTTTTTCTTCAACGTGCAATGATCGGAGCATGGATGTGAGACAGATCGGTTCACTCAAAAGAGCTTTTGTATCTCAGATTTTCTAATATCCTTAGGATTTATTCTTTTCACTTCAGCCACTTTTGTATTTTTGGTTTATCTCTTTATTTCATGCATGTGTGTTTGAATATGAGGATGAATGTTATGCTGAGCATCATTAGGTGATGGTGGTGACCTTGATTTACCAAGAACCCTAGATTCATGTTACTTTGTATACGTTTTTTAATATAAAATATTTTTGGTGGCTTTTGTCATGGATGTAAATCTCAAGAACTGATCATATAAATCTTCCCGTGTTATTCCTATTTTATTTACAACATCGTTTTTGTTGACTGATCTTGAATCAGGTAAAATTTTATGATTCATTGTTAAACTGTATTTCATAATTGTTGTAGGAGACACATAATTTCTCAGTTTATTCAAGGTTGCTCTGTTATTGAAGTTTTGTGTTATTAATTTTGGTTCTTGAATCTGTCTTGACTTCATAAATGAGTTTAAGATCCTTTAGCATAATCTATTCACAGTACATGCAAGCTAACTGAAAGACATCTTCTACCTAAATGGAATTTGTAACAATGGATGAATTACCAACATTTGAATTACTAGACAGAGAGGAAAGATAAAATAACAGGTAAGTGACCATGACTGCAGCTCATGTGGCAAGGTGTGGGGAGGGATGGGGCTAGGTGAAGGGTCCAAACCATCGTGTAATAAAAATAAAATAAATAAATGACAGGGAGTTGTTCATTCGCATGCCTTCTAACAGAAAGAATACCTTAAAGGGGTACTGTGTTGCATGACTTTGAAGCGGGTAAGCAATTTGTTGAGGATATTCTTTGCTTCCCGTCTTCGTGAATTTAACGCCAATCAAGTGAATCTGAAAGGGAAAAAAGAAAACTGAAAAGGGGGACAGAAGACTGGGATTCAGTGTGTAAAATACCACACAAGTTGAACCCGTGAATTTAAGATCAAAACTTAGAAAAATAACTAAACAACAACCAACCGATCTCAACGGAAACAAGAAAGCAGAAATGGATGATTGAAATTACAAACTAGACTTCGCACTTAAAAAATAAGATATGTTCGAAGTAAATGCCCGCACCAGAAGAAAAGAAAAACGATTGATGCGTAAACAATATAAACAGCACAAAATTCACTTCAAAACAGGCTCCAATCAGCAAGAAACGGAAGAAGAAAAAGAAAACAAACCCAAGGCTGACATAAATTAAGTTAGGCCTGGATTCTCAATCCTGAGCTCCTCGACAACAAGTCAGCTCCAATGCTGAGAATTTTACCATAAATTTATACCAACCTCGCCACGAATTCAAGAGGTAATTTTAACAGAGACCATTACTACATAAGAACAGGGGACATCAAAGAACATAACGTACAATTGTTCGATCATATGCTCCGATAGTTGGAGAAATAAAATCAGAAACTCCCTGGAGAATCCGAGCTTACCTGAAGATCAAAACGAAGAATTCAGCGAGAATCTATTGAATTACTAATGAAAAAAAAAGGTTGTGCCGTCGGATTTTCTGTACGAAGTCTGGACAGAGACGGGTGTTCTTCGTTATTTGGCTGTTATTCTTCTAATTTTATTTTTGACAGCCTATAAAGAAAGGAGGTCTGTCTGTTGTCTCGACTTGGGGCACCTGTCCCGAGGGACTGGCTTCTTCCACGTTGCTCGACGGATTTTCAGTTATGAATCTTAGTTGTTTTACGGATGTTCTTGCCCTTTAATTTGCAGATTATTACGAGTATGCCAACGGTGGGGCCGGCCGGCCATATAAATGGACGTGTCACTCCAAAATTTGAAATCCTAACCCGGTTCATCCACTATCCACTATATATACTGAAGCTGGGTTATTCTCAGGTGACGTGTCGGCGCCTCATGAATCCACGCCTCCTAATTACTAAATTTCTTCCGAAAATAGCCCCCGGCGATCGGGCTCTTTCTGCGTCGATTTTTCCCCGAGCTCCCTCATCGTTGGGATTACCTCCTCCTCCTTCGTGGCTTAAGGTTTCCACTCAGCGTCGTTATTCGCGGACTTCATCCTGAACCACAGATCCGAGCTCGACACCTTCCTCTTAGCTCCCCCCACATTTCCTCTTTTCGCATTTCGTCCGCCGCTCTTTGATTCCTCTATCGGGCTGATCTTGCGACATCTTTTCTCCGAGATCCATGCCGACATCTCGCGTCGCTCGAATTTTATCCTCCTCCGTCCGGGCTTAGAGTTTCTACTAAGCGGCGTTCATTTGCGGAATTCATTCTAATTCATCTACACGAGCTCTTCGCCATCCTCTAATCTCTCCCCGCATTTCCTGTACCCTCATTTCGTTCGTCGCTGTTCAATTCCTCCATTCTCCCCCCGCATTTCGTCCGCTGTTCGATTCCTTAAATTTCCAGCGGCGATTATGGTATCCAATAATCACTTCTACCCGCTCAATGCATTCGTAGCGGAACGTTGTCTATACCGGCTTGTCAGGGCAAGAATAGGGTTTCACAGAAGCACGATTCAATACTCCGCTGGACGATTCTGGTCATCTCCTCCCGCATACCGTCCCCGAAAGCATCGTTGTTGCCATCACCGTCTTGGAAAACGACCTCGGGCATACCATCACAGACATCTCAAAGCTCTATTTCATCGCCAACCTCGCGAGTAGGGTTTCTGTTTATTCCATACGGATCTGTTGTCTAGTAACAATGTAACGTATTCTATGTCACTCTGCACTGCATCCTTTACATGTTTATTGCGATTGTAATAAGTGTATATCGTTTTCAACTATCATTGGATCTCTGTTTTTTAGCCCGGTTTTGGATATCTGCAACCTAATCAGTACATGGACTCTGCATTCTGGAATATATAACAACACATACCAACGTCTAACATTTTGACACTTGTATGACAGCTACTATGAAATAGATCCTTATTTATTATGCACCCACCATTGTTGGCGTACTTATTTTCTTCTCAAGTATATAGAAATACCAATCCCACGTGACATTGAGAGTTAAATTTCTTAGATAGATATTTGTTTTTTTGTATAACCGTTAACTAATATTCCTTCCACGTATACTATTTTTGGATATGTGAGATATTTGAATGTTCTATTTCATCGTTGATACTTAACACATATAGCTGCAGTCTTGTCAATGATAATATATGACTGCTTTGACAACAACCTTTTGCATCTTTCATCCGAGGGGCATCAATTATTTTCACACAGGTATCGCTTCATAAATGTGGTTGAAAACCAATTTATGTACATTATGTTTACCGTTACTTGGTCATTATATTAAAAACTTGTATTTTAATGTATAGTAGCTCCAGTAAATATTTTCATGTCTATTGTGTTAATATTAAACATTTAAATTGATCTTCAAATTTAAATAGTAACATTATTGTCTGCCTATTTATAAGCATTCTATATTCAATTATCAACTCTTCATAATATATTTTTTTCATGCCACCTAGACAGTTCTGTACAAAGAGAACCAACATAACCATGCATACGCCTTCCCACTCTAGAGAATCAAGGATCCACAGAAGACCACTCATGCAGCAACGCCAAGAAAATCGTGAGTACTGTCTTAGTTTTATAATAACTTAATTACTAACTATACTTCTGTCATTATATGAGTTGCATGACAATCAATTTAGTAACAATACTGTTGTGTACTGTAGGTTCTCCAATGCTTTCTACCGTGTCCACCGACAGTCCAATTATTCATCCACTATCAGCAAATGGCGTCGGACATACAGACCGAAGATTACCATTGTCACCTATATGTGTTAATGGTATGTTCATTTGACAAATGCTATGCAAAGCTTATTGTTTCCAACGCTGGAAGACTACTCATCATTTATTACTTCTTTGTTCGTAGTACCAAGTGCAAGTCGTACGGAGTCGACAATGATTGCCGGAAAAAACAAACGAAAACATATACATCACACCCTCTCTCCTGTACTTTTTAGTAAGTCTGCTGTCTGTGAACTTTTATGACCATAATATGGGTCAAACCTTTAATTACTGACCATCAAACACTTCTGTCAATTTTTCCATTAGGTCTGCTGAATGAGGACAACAATCTCCCTGAATCTGCAGTACTCAACTCGGCAGAGTATGCATGACTAATACACTTAAATATGACATGTCAATTAAATTTCAGTTCTTACTATATCCTATGTCTACAGATTAAGTCTTCCAAATGTTGATGTACCACAGTACACTACTGCATCATTGACAGGTATGTAATAAGTTTTTTACGCATTAATATATATTTCTTCATTTGTTTATCATAACTACATAAAGTTTATGTAACTTGATATTCTAATCAACAATATTTTCCTTCACATATTTCAGCAACGTCTTCAAACAATACAGATTTCGCCAGCACAACTGCACAATCCTAAGGCTTGCTGACTAACCAATTGATCTTCAAATATTATTACATTCTATTCAGTATATCACACACCGTATTTACATTTAATCGACTTCTGCAGGAAACTCATTAGAAATGGACATTGTGGAGAACACAGGTTATTGATTTTAGTACTCCGACATTATTAATATCATAAATCAAATACTATTCGAGTACAATCTCTGCAAATTTAATATTGTTTTAAATAAACTTTTCCCCACCGTTCAGGATACTCAGATATCAGAGACCCCATATATGTATGCCAATACTATCACTCAAATATGTGGTATGACGAGAGAAATAGAAAATGCAGTAACCAACAAACCTCACGATTTGCTCTATGCTGCTCTATGGGAAAGATTTCTTTGGATTTTCTCCCGTCACCTCCTCCATACCTACAGATGTTGGTTTTCAATCGAACTTCTTCACAAGCACGAGCTTTCCAAGAACATATAAATCTTTATAATTCTATGTTTGCATTCACGTCTATGGGTGGGAAGGTTGATAAGTCTTTGAACAACGGTAGAGCCCCAACAATATTCAGATTAAATGGACAGAACTACCATCACATAGGTAGTTTGTGTCCGGTAGAAGGACAACCCCCAAGGTTTGACCAACTATATGTGTTTGACACAGAACATGAGTGCCAGAATAGAGTTAGTAGTATGAGGTATTTCTGAAATTCATTTCTATAAATATAAAGCTGATGCATTTCATTGTATTTTTCTGACACAAATATCTCTTCCAGCTCTGATGGAAAAAATCTTCAGTCAGTTATTAACTTCGATATTGTTGAGAAGTTGCAACATATGCTACATGAGAACAATGCTTTAGCTCAACAATTCATATCAGCAAAAGATGTCCTGAATCGTGAAGATGTTCCAAACTTAAAGCTACGCTTGCTTAAGAAAAGACATACACATGAGGCAACACATAACTTACCGACAACATCTGAAATTGCCATGCTTATTTTCGGAGATGTTGAAGATCTAAACCAAGAACGTGACATCATCATTCAAACCAAATGTGGTGCATTGCAACGAATTGATGAGCTTCACCCTTTGTATATGCCGTTACAGTATCCATTGATTTTCCCTGGTGGCCAGGATGGATATGTTGACAATGTAATGCATCGCGCTACAACGTTCACTACCAGTGCTAAGCTAAGAAAGGTTACAATGAGAGAATATTTATCTTTTCACATGCAATTCCGTGACATTGAACCATCCACTTTGCTACATTCGAGAAGACTGCTGCAACAATTTGTCGTCGATGCTTACACAATGATTGAGTCTCAAAGACCATCGTATATTCGTTTCAACCAGAAGCGGCTGCGAGTCGACCTATACAATGGATTGCAAGATGCATTCCTTCGAGGTGATAGAGAAGGGTCCTCTTGCGGGAAGCGCATCATTTTTCCCTCTTCTTTTACTGGTGGTCCAAGATATATGATTAAAAATTATCAGAATGTCAATTTGTAATTGGGCAGGGTATCCAGATTTGTTCCTTACGTCTACATGTAACCCAATGTGGCCAGAAATCAGTAGATTTGTTACACACAAAAATCTTCGTCCAGCTGACTGTCCACAATTACTATCTCGAGTATTCAATATAAAGGTCGATCATCTTCTAAAAGATTTAAGAGAACATTGTATATTCAGAAAATCAAGGGCATGTAAGATAGTCTATGACAGTTCATTATGTTTAACTAATAAGATCTGTTATTAGTGTTTATTATTTTTAGCTTATTCTTTCTTATTACATCACCTAATATTAACCAGACAAAACCAATTTATGTTTTTCCATTACAGTTGTTCGAACCATTGAATTCCAAAAACGAGGATTGCCGCATGTCCACATTTTATTGTTTCTTTGTCATGAAAACAAACTTATCACTCCATCAGATGTTAGCAGAGTTGTGTCTGCTGAGATTCCAGATAAAATTGCCTACCCATCACTACATGAAGCTGTTAAAAACTATATGCTCCACGACCCTTGTGGAGATGTCAGACGATATTCTCCTTGTATGAAAAATGGAAAATGCTCTAAGTTCTTTCCTAATTTTTTTTGGTGAAACTACAATAGATGACGACGGTCATGTGATATATCGTAGAAGGGATAACGGCAGATCAATCCATAAAAATGGTGTTCAGTTGGATAATTGTTTTGTGGTACCATACAATCCAATTTTGCTACTCAGGTATCAAGCACATCTAAATATTGAGGTTTGCAACCAGTCATCTTCTATCAAGTATCTCTTTAAATATATAAGCAAGGGAAATGATCGTGTAAAGGCTGCACTTTATGAAACCAACAGTAAAACTGGCGTAGACAACACTATTGATGAAATAAAGATGTATTATGACTGTCGCTACATATCACCTTGTGAGGCATCCTGGCGGATCTTCTCTTATGATATACATTACAGATATCCACCTGTCGACAGACTGCATTATCATTTATCGGGGCAACATACTATGACATATAGAGACAATGACAGAATTGAAGATGTCCTAACTGGCGTAAATGTTGTTGAAACAATGTTCACTTCTTGGGTTAAATCAAATTTGGAATTCCCAGAAGGTAGATGTTTAACTTTCGCAGAATACCCGACTAGGTTCGTCTTCCGTAGTCAAGACAAGAATTGGCATCCCCGAAAACAAGGTTTCAATATTGGTCGACTCTACTATGTGCCTCCTACCACTGGAGAGCTATACTACCCGCGGATCCTTCTAACAAAAATCAGAGGTGCCACATCATATGACGATTTGAAAACTGTAAACGGTATTATTTATGGCACTTTTAGGGAGGCATGTTCTGCTATGGGTCTACTAGCAGATGACCGAGAATTCATTGATGCTATTAAAGAGGTCTCAGCATGGGGAATGGGACACTGTCTACGCAGACTGTTTTCAAGCATGCTAATCTCAAATAACATTTCTCGTCCAGATATAGTTTGGAATGAAACTTTCAATATTCTCTCTGACGATATCTTATATTTTGCAAGAAAAAGGCTGCAAATGCAAGGTATATTTCAAATTATCAACCAACTTTTCCAACTACATCAATACTTTAGTATTTTGTTTCTGTATTTTATACAAGTCTATTTACTCTTCCAGTAAGCTATTAACATCACTAACGCTATTAATGAATCTGCGAGCTATTAGTTTAAATAATACATGTAGCTATTGTTGTAACAATATTTATACTCTTAACTACGACTATCTTTGAAAAAACCTGTCCTAGGTGAACAATTATCAAATGGTATACACTTTCTTATACTTTTATTTGACATGGTTATAGCTGGATTATATACTTACACTCAAGTGTTCCGTGTAGTATCTGTCATTTTTTAATTAGTTCATTGTATCTAGCATCTGGAATCCTTTGATATGTACTCATACTCTACCGTTTACATATGGATACTGAAAAAATATCAATACAGTCTACAAAAGACATTAGTATACATTAAAGAACTGCATTTATTTGCAGAACTGTAAATGACATGGTTCTGCATGCATTTTTTATGCACACTTCTATATATTTTTCTTTAATCCATGTTAAGTTCTGTACATGTTTATGCATATTAATATGAAAAAACTGCATGTCTGTCATGCATTTTTAGTAGTCCCTATCATGTACTATAAATGATTCTGTGCATTTTTATGTTACAACCGAAGGGTTCTGCTGCTTTTGTATTTATACTTTTCTCTATTCCGTAATTATATTTGTTCCCAGAACAATTTGTAATTCAGTTTTTACTATTTTATTCGGACATCTCTTTAAATGTTTCAAATTTTCTATAGATCTCACTCTCACTGATGAACAGAAGCACATGTTTTCTCTGCAAGAAATATACGACATTTTACGATGCAACGATAGGTCTCTTCAGAGTTTTCCCCCTATGCCTATTCCAGATTTTGTAATTGACACTGTTAAAAATCGTTCAATTGCGGAGGAACTGAACTACAACAGAGAGGGTCTTCGAAATGATTACATTAATTTAGAGGGTATGCTTACCAGTGAACAAAAAAAGGTTATAGATGTCATTTTGTCTTCAATATCATCAGCGTGTGGGGGTTTCTTCTTCTTGCATGGATACGGAGGGACCGGTAAAACATTTATTTGGAGAGTACTCACATATTTGCTGTGATCAGAGGGAAGTATTGTTCTGGAAGTAGCTTCAAGTGGAATAGAATCGTTACTACTTCCTAGTGGAAAGACATCACATTCTAAATTTCGTATTCTAATCTCTGTTAATGAGCAATTTGTTTGCAATATTCAGCAAGGGAGTGACTTAGACAAGCTATTACATGTTACAAAACTGATTATTTGGGATGAGGCATCCATGGTTCACAAGTACTGTTTTGAGGCTCTAGACCGTACTCTGAGAGATATAATGACAATTAAAGATCTCAATGCTACATCTTTACCATTTGGAGGAATCAGAGTTGTATTGGGTGGAGATTTCCATCAAATTCTACCAGTTATTCCAGGTGGAAACAGAAATGACATTGTTCTTGCCAATATTAAATCATCGTATCTTTGGCAATAATGTAGAGTCTTAACTCTAACAAAAAACATGCAACTGCAATCTAGGACTTCCAGTACTGATTTTGATGACTTACAAACCTTTTCAAAGTGGGTGTTAGATATTGGTGATGGTAACACAGGACTACCTGATGATGGTGAATCGGTAATTCATATACCAGAAAAATATCTTCTGAAATCAACCAATAATGCATTGGCAGAAATTGTTGACTTCACATATCCTGCTTTCACAGACCATTACAATGATGTCTGCTATCTAAAGGACAAAGCAATTCTAGCTCCAACATGTGATTTTGTTCAAGAAATCAATGACTACATGCTATCTCTCACAAATGCAGACAACGGAGACTACTTCATCTCTGACAGTGTTTGCAATGCCAGTTTTGATTCAGATAGGCCTGAAAATATATACACATCTGAGTTTTTAAATGGAATTAATATCTCTGGATTAGCAGTGCATAAAATTAGTCTGAAGATTAGTGTTCCTGTCATGTTGTTAAGAAATGTGGATCAATCAGTTGGTCTATGTAATGGCACTCGCATGATTGTTACACACTTGGGAGTCCATGTCATTGGTGCAAAAATTTTAACTGGCTGTCATTTGGGGTACTGTGCATTCATTCCAAGACTAACTATGACACAATCTGATGTTAGATGGCCTTTCAAATTACAAATATGACAATATACTTTGATAGTTTGTTATGCTATGACTATTAATAAGAGTCAAGGAAAATCTTTCTCTTCAGTTGGGTTATTTCTACGCAGGCCTGTGTTCTCGCACGGTCAATTATATGTGGGTGTTTCTAGGGTCACCTCACCGAATGGTTTGAAAACAATAGTTGTAGATAGCCATAACATAGCTGCTGATTGCACACACAATATTGTCTATAAAGAAATATTTGATAACCTGTCTTAGGTATTATTTAAATTTATCTATTCATCTTTTAATTTTTCTATATAATGTGATCTATGTAACTCTGTTGCTTTCTTATCTTATGATTTAGTTATCTTTCTATACTAATTGTGAATGTACAGAATAACAAAGTGATGTCCAGATCAATAACCCCACTGTGTGAGATTTTGCGAGAGTCAAATGAAACTCTAAAGATACATGTACGTGTGTTGAACATCTGGTGCAATTATTCATCTAAGAACTCCAACAATGTTGTTGCTATCGATTTTGTAATTGGAGATACAGAGGTCCGTGTTTCAAATTGTTACACCTTAATTCTTTTATCTTTCTGCAGTACAATAAGTTCATTAATATTTATGTCTTCTGTCAAATATTATATCTCAATTATAACCACCATTATATTTACTGTTTTCAGGGAATGAAGGTACAATGTTCAATTACTAACTATCAGCTTATTTGTAAGTTCAAAGATCTCGTGCGTGACAGATTCTGCTATTACATTCAAAACTTTGAAATTGCTCCAAATTAAGGATGTTACTTGGAAACTCGACATGCATGCCGATTGCTATTCACGTCAAAAAAGTTTCTTCGTCCTTCTGATGAAGAACTCCCTCGGTTCAGTTTTAATTTCACTTCATTTAATGACATTGCTCAGAGGACCGTACCAGAAGATAATCTAATAGGTATACTTCCGTTGCAGTACATTGATATAGTTCTGTATTCAATGTTATCATATTAAACAAGATAGTCTTTTCCAAAACAGTCTAACTCCCCTTCATTGTTTTTCTTTCTGTGTTTTATGATTTAGAAATCATTAGGCTTCTACGATACTCCCAACCAGTGCAATCAATGGGTAATTCGACCATTAGGATGAAAATTATTCTTGAGGATGATAAGTGATTTCAAAATTGTATTACTGTGACATGGAATATTCATATAACATTTACAAATATTGCAATTTTTTTTTCTTGCAGAGGATTGCAAGTTCACTGCAGCTTATGGGGAAATTATGCTACTAAAATGTCAGCTTATTTGGATCAACATAAGGACTTACCTAACATTCTGATCTTACAACTCATTCGGGTTAAAAAATTAAGCAGTATAGTATATGTCCACATTTAACCTTTTTTTGTTAGTACATCTATTTTTTTTGGAATCTTTAACCAATGGTTCACTAAAATTGTTTTCATATAATTTAAAGGAGCTGTTATTATGACAACTACTATTCAAGCATCAAAGATTTTTTACAACCTGGACATTGCAGAAGTTGACAATTTTAGAAACAAGTTTAGTATGTATTGTAAATATTTTAGTATATCAAGTTCTCTGTTATTTGTTGTCCATTTCTATAATAGTTTTTATGATGCCTGTTTATTTTTTTCCAATTATGGATGTCTGTAGGTTTGGGTTCATATTGCCATCCCAGTTACACAGTCCCCCATCAACGAATCCAGACCCCTCTACAGAAGTACAATATTGGAGTAACAAAAAGTACACTGCTGATGTAAAAAACTTTGAACATGTAAGTACTATGTTCTTATCATATGTAAATCTTCATGTACTTTTACCTTCAACTTTTTCTTTGTTTCATTAAATATTGTTTAATGTACCAAATATATTGTAGCCTACAAGATGCTTAATTTCAGCAACAGTACTAAAAATTCAAAGCACCCACAGTTGGTTTTATGAGTCCTGTGACTCTTGCATGAAAAAGGTTCACAGTTTAGATGGAACATTGTGGTGCCACAAATGCAAATTATCTCCAAATACTACCACTGCCAGGTCATCAACTATTTGATTTTAAAATATTCTAACATTACAACACGGTGCTGCTGCTGGGATACACTTTCGTCCACTCATTATGCAATCTTAATAATATATCAAACATATTTAGGGTACAACTCATGGTTGTAGATAAGACATGATCATTTTCAGTTGTTATGTTTGACAGACAAGTTATGCAGTTCATACATGAAACAACTTCAAATTTTAGAGCTGCTCTGATACAGGTAGCATCATCTAATTATAACATCTAATCTTATTTCTGCTATCTGATAACTGACATTTGTTATCTTTTTCAAATTAGGATGATGATGAGTGCGGTTTCCCTCAACAGTTGGAAGTATTCAGGTCAAAGAATTATTTATTCTCAATTGATGTAACTACTTTTAATATTCAAAACCGTTATTGTTCGTTTGAACAGAATAGCTACAAAGTACTTTCTATCAGTGATAATGAGATGTACATTCATAGCTTTAGTGACACCTTTGAGAAAAAAGAGGTAAAATTTTATAGCACTCTCAACATACTATACCACTGATTATATACAACTAATTTGATCTGTTTGTGACAACACAAACACATTAGAGCAGTGGATCTATAGAGTTGGGTAGTGGGATTGAAAATAACATGGTGCTTTTCATTTATATTTATTCAATTTATATGAACCAAAACATGAAACACCATCGTCTAATACTCTTTTCTGCTTCCACTTATAGCAACATCATGATGATGGGTGTTCTACTTCATACGGTAACTCAGGAATAGCTGTATCGGGGTCAGATATGTCATCTACTCAAGTAAAATAATCTTACCCAGACTATTTATGATAATATTTCAAGAATGATTTACTGAAAATCATTCTTATTAGAAACTTTTTCCATATGTTTCACTAATTACACATCTCAGGAAATGTTACCTACATATCAATGTCCAATTATTCTATATGTAGAAAAACCTCCTATCTGATTTTGAAAATGAAGAACAAATTCAACATAATCTGAAGAGATGTGAAGACAAACCGGGATCATGAAGTTTTGCTACTCCCCTCGACGTGCCATATATGGATAAGTGAGAAAAAGGGGACTGACTGCAAAAATTAAGTGCTGATACTGAGGTCTATCAAGGTTGTTGATTGGGCATTTTCCTAACACCATCTGTAGTGTGCATGACCTATCTGCAGATCTTGCCAATCTGGTTCCCTGTAACTGTTGTCAAACATTTATGTATTACTAAAACCGAATTTCAGTTATCCTGCCATCTTTCTGTAGATGTTAGACTTTCTGTTCGTTTGATGAAATTGATTATATTTTATGTAACCCTTATAATGTTCTCTTAGCATATCTCTGAGTGAATGCTTTTTTTACTTCAACTATTCATATTTGCTATTTCTATATTTCATTTTAAGAGAATATTAAATTCAACATGTGTAGTTTGCCTTTTTTATGGAATAAAGATAGAGGAAAATAGTTACGCTTTTTCTGGTACATTGGAGCTTCCCCAATACTTTTATATGTGTACATGGATCCTGTTTGATGATGCGACATCTGGAACCTTTTTTGGCATAATTTCTGGAAGTGAAACTTCACCCACTGATGCGATGAATATCATAATCAAGGTAAGACTATATTTACACGAATTTCAATTTTCGAACAACTGCATTCCAATGTTTAGCTTCTCTGATATGATAACAATAATATCAATGTCATCATAATATTTTACTTTTCATGGTGGTAGGACAACTATGGTTTGCTGAAACATAACTGATTCTAGGGGCTGGACAGCTTGGAAATGAGGGAAGGGGAGTGGGGGGGGGTGATGACAAGGGGGAGGGGGCTGCAGGGGGAAAAGGTTGGGCAGGGAGGGATGGGAGGGGAGGGCCAGGGGCTGGGCAGGTTGGATGAGAAAGGAAGAGAGGGGACGGGAAAGGTCGGGCAGGATGGAGGGAATGAAAGGGAATAGGAGGATAATAGAAGGATTAAGGGCGGTGATGGGAAACTAGGTGTGACTTTCTATTGTTATTGCAAAAGTATGAATATTTCAGTTCTGTTTTGACAAAGATGCCTTCTCACAGCACCCTTGATGGGGTAAACAAACATACCATCAGAGAAGAAAAATGGTATGTTTTCTGTTATAATCTGTTTTCATGCAAGAAATGGTGGTTCTAAAAAAGGAACAGAGTACTATAGTTGTTCCAAGAAACCCTGGATATCCGTATACTAGATACCAAAACCAGTTTTTTGATTTGTAACATCTAAAAACAGTAGAAAATGTTAAAGATGAAACTTTCAATGCTCAATTTCATAACTTATGTTCCAGTTATTTAGTAATTCTGTTACATATATGTATTTATTACGAACTCGATGATGGTTATGGTGGAGGAAGATAAGCATACTATTGTTCAGAGGCACCCTGTTTTTCTGTACAGTTGATACACATTCCAGTTTTGGGCTCTGCAACATCTTATTACAATAGAAACTTCTCAATATGTAAACTTCTGTACTCATTTTCTAAAATTTTGTTTCTAATTTATTACATTTCTGTAACATTTATTTCTTTAATTTTTAATTGATATATAAGGCTGATCATTAAGTTATTCCATTTCTGTAACATCTATTTCTGAATTTCTATTCTAGTTGTTCAGTATTTCTGTTCCAGTTATTCTGCATTTCTGTAACATATAATTCTTCAATATTTCAGAATTAGTGTAACATTTATTTCAGAATTTCTGTAACAATTATTTCCACCATTTCTATAACATTTATTTCTTCAATATGTAATTGTTAAATATTTCAGATTTCCGTATTTCTATAACATTTATTCCGGTTTTGGGCTCTAACAAGTGTGTATTATTCCAGGTTTTATAATCGCATGTTATTTGTTACATTCAAAATTCTATCTCAATAAATGACTCCATATTGTTCCTTATTTACCATAATATGTACCACTCAATTTTTGTTTTAAACATTTCCAACTATAATATGATTTATTATGTTACAAAATTGGTATTCCATTATTGATAATATGAATTTTTTTCCTTATTTAAGTGTATCCAAATTGTGAAAACATTGTGTTTCTACATATATCTTCTATATATCTATGGATTGATTATTTCACTGTTTCCATTTTGGTCATACATATAATCTGCTATTCTGAAACATTAATGTATGTGCAGGTAAGAAAATTTTGATGAATGTGTGGTTGATCAGCTCATGGATTATTTCCTATTCTTCAACCACTATAAATCCTTCTCACAACTAAAAAATTAGGTACAAAAACAACATAGTTTTCTAGAAATGTTTTCATATTGTCAATAGATAATTTAATAAAGGCAATTTTCCAATGTTTATTATTTCTATTTCTTATTTGAAATGTATAACACACTACCTCTCTAATTCCATAATGTTCAATCTTTGGAAACATTGGCTATTATAAGGGTTCCATGTTTGGTAGTTAAGGTTATAAAACATGTGATGGAGCTACAGTTTTAACCCCACTATACACGTACTCTAAAAACATAACCCATTATAACTGGTGCTTTTAATAGTAGATTCTTCACTGTAAATTATTATTATTGAATATTTTAACATTTGAGTGTAGAGATGGAACACACACCTTCCAACAATAAAGCATGCTTCATGAAGAGTAGTCCGAAAAGAGTATCATTCCTATACATAGGTATGTATCTTATTATTTTTTTAATTTTATTTCATGTTCTTGTCTGCATGAAATATTTTTGGTTTAATGTATCACCCTCATTACAGGTTTTCTAAATCAATTTCAGTTATTTTTCTAGCATATAGGCAGGGGCATTGGCAGGATGGAGTGGAGGGGAGGGGAGGGGAGGGGAGGGGAGGATGATGGCAGGGGGTAGGGGAGGATGATGGCATGGCGTAGGGGGCTGTTGGGGGAGAAGGTTGGGCAGGGGGGAGGGGGGGGGGGGGGCAGGGGCTGGGCAGGGGCTGGGCAGGTTGAGGGGAGGGAAGGGGAGGGGGCTGGGCAGATATTTTTCTATACTCATTTTCTAAACTTCTGTTTCCAGATTTCAGAATTTCTGTAACAATTATTTCCTCAAAATGTAATTGATATATAAGGCTGATAATTATTTTATATGGCTAACAAGTGTGTTGTATTCCAGGTTTACATAATTGCAGCTGATCTATGGTTAGAGAAGAGATTCTATTATTTTTGTGGTATTGCAATTTTAGATCTGTAAAATTTTCTATGTTATAGGAAATATTGTTCTGTGAGTTCATTGTGTTTCAACTATTAACGTATAGTAAATTAGGATCGGTGTAAAATTTGCAGTTATTGGGATCCCCAACAACATCGACAAAGATATTCTGGTACCCTATTACATCATATTTTACTGTTTCTTATTGCATCAACTTTCTTCCTTTTCAATCCATTTCATATATAATTTATGTTACATGTAGTTATTTTTCTCTGCTTTTCATAATTATCAATCAATGAAACAGTTTTTTTTAAAATATTTTAGGTTTTATACACGAACAGTGGTCATGGGTTTTGGGATGATATCACTCCAGAACAACTCTCACATTTCCTGTCACGGGAGATTTTTCTATCCTCTACATATTCCTAGAATGGGGTTGGTTGATACAGCATTCTGGTGACTTTTGGGCATTTTTCTAGCAAAATTTTGAGTTTTTTTAATCGCATGTTGTTCGTTACATTAAGATTTCTATCTCAATAAATGACTTCATACTGTTCCTTCTTTTCCATTATATGTACCACTCATTTTTTGTTTTAATCATTTCCAATTTTAATATGATTTATTATGTTTCAAAATTGGTATTCTATTATTGATAATATGAATTTTTTTATAGTGTCGTGCAAATGCACGGGCGGAGTACTAGTTTTAAACTATTTCAAGGCTCATATTGTTAAGTTTGGTTTTATTTCTCTCCTCATTAAAAAAAATTATAATTAATTCTGAATACTGGAGTGTATTTGAATGCAAAGTCTTGATGTTATGATCAAAGTATGCAATAATGGTTCCACACATTTTTTTTTGAAAATAGAAAAAAGAAAATTACATGAATCTGAAAGATGAAATCTTATTACAATATTTATCATAAAAAGGGAACAAATCACCAGGCAAATCATCCTGCCATGTAATGTCCTGGTTGACTCCATTGTTGGTCAGACCATCAGCAACCATGTTCGCTTCATGAAAATCATGAGTGGAAGTGTAGTTGATTTTCGTGAGCGAAGCAAGCCAATTCATCCAACAGAAAGTAATCGGTCATGCAAGATGCACCCCCTTCCAAATAGCTTGGACCATAGTGGTTGAATCAATTTCAATCCAAATATTATTTCAACCCTTTTGTTTGGAAAAGTCAACGACATAGATCACCCCCATCATTTCCGCCTCCAGAGATGAGGTCGTACCACATCCGCTAAAGAAGCATCCGTGACACCTGCCAAGAAAGTCTCTGAAAATAGAACTGCATCCTGTAGGTCCCGAGTTGCCTTTAGAGGAACCATCGACATTGAATTTGATCCATCCTAGAAATGGAGCTTGCCAAAATACCTCAAAGGTGTTTCGAGGTTGTCTGTATAAACCAGCAATCCTAAGTCGGTGTAGGATCTCAAAGTCACCAACAGTTTTTCCACAAAGAGCTTTCTGAATTGAGGCAGCATCCTGGATGGAAATGAGAATTCACATCCTACCTGCATTATGCCTGGATGAACAATTATTATAAAGAATACTATTTCGATCATACTAGATCACATGGAGGAGCTCAACAACAACAATCAAAAAAAGATTCTTGATTTGTTGAGAAGATCCAAAATCTACAAAATGCTGCAATTGAGAGATGATAGAATAAAGAAGTAACCATCTGCAACAAAAAATGTCAAGAATGTAATTCCAAAGAGCTGCAGCTCTAGAAAAAGACAAAAACAAATGATTAGCATCCTCTCTATGTTGGTTACATAGGCGACATATAGAGCAAAGTTGAATCCCAAAATATTGCAGACAAACTTCAGTGGGGACTCTATGATGAGCAATACGCCAAACAATAGTAAATCTCAAGGGTTTAATCCAAGGTTTGCTAAAAGATTTCAACCAACATAATCTAGAATCAGAATTTATGAAATTGTAATTGTAAAAACTTTTGGAATCAAGGACACCATTATAAGCAGGTTTCCAAATGAGGAAATCCTCAGAGTTGGAGAAAGGATAATTGTCAATAACATGACTGATGTTATTAGGAAGGTTGATGTCATGAAAATTAACAACATACCTAATGGTGGAGTTGGTATTATCAGAAAAAGAATTGGGAGGCAACATGGAGATTAAAGGATCACCAGTCCAGTTGTCAAGACAAAAATTCATGGATGAATTAGTACTAACCATCCATCTAGAGTTGTTCATAATGTTGGTGAAGGATTGCCTAATAGACAACCATATGGAAGAAGTGATGTAGTTTAAATTTCCATTCTTAAGCTTAGTAAGGAATCTATACTTGAGAAAAGAAATGGAATCAGAGTTATTATGAAGCAACCTCCAAGTTATCCTAGCTTGAAGAGCATCATTAAAGAGCTGGAAATTTTTGATTCCAAGACCACCCTTGTCTAAGGGTTTACAACATGTGGCACAAGGGATGGTCACAAGCTTCCTTTAAATTGTGCTTCCATTCCAAAAAAAGTTTTTAATGTAAGTGTTAATTTTATTAAGAAGACCAGTAGACCAATTGTTAGGCCCATAAGGCTGAATACCCTGATAGGGGGGGTGATTCAGGGTATGACTAATTTAAAATTAAAGCCCGTTCTGATCTTGTTTCAATATTAAGAAAAACACTCTTCTCTCTCTTTCCTGTTGCACAATATAAACTGAAAGTAAAGAAAACACAGGACACAACAATTTTACTTGGTTCACCACTAAGGGCTACGTCCAAGGAGCATACACCGACATGTTGCCGGTCGTACCAAATTCCACTAAACTTCACTAGTTGTGGATTACAAGGTTCGGGCAGAGTCACTCTGTCCCAGGCTCACTGCCTTTACAATGTTTAGGGTCAGATCACTGCTTTCCTAAGGGTCACTCCCTATTTCTCTCTCTCTGGCTCACTGCCGGTGGAGAGGATCACCTTCTTTCTCTTCCTTTGCTCACTGCTCTGGAAGGAATCCACTCACAGTTTATAGACATATAGGTCTCTTCATTTGCATGAAAGAATGCATCCTCTGTTGTATGTGGATGCTCTGTTGAAGTCCAACTTTCACCCATAGATGAATCTCTCTTGGCACCGAAGGTATCAGGCAAACTTCCAGCTTCCACGCAGCCCGAAAATCACTGCTGGAAATAAAACTTACTTGGCGCGCAAGTCTAACTTAGGGCGCAAGTATCGGCGCGCAAGTCACAACTGATGCGCAAGTCACTTCAAACACTTGCGTGAAACAATCTTCTGTAACTCCAAACCTGCGTGACTCACTTCCTTCCTTGCCTAAACCACCTCAGGTACATAACTAACACTTGGCGCGCAAGTCCCACTTGCGCAACACACCACCACTTGCGCAACCACCACACCTGCGCTACGGGAGCTCTGAATATTAAAAGTTTTGAACTCCGGTGAGAAATGAGGAGGGGCGGTCCAGTATTTATAGGCATTTTGAACACCCTGCGCGATGGCACACAAGTCACCCCTCAGTGCGCAAGTTTCGGTGCGCAAGTCTTCTGTCCTCCTAGACACTTGCACGACCAAACCAAATACATGCGCGACCCTCTTTCCTTTTCTATATTTTGATCTTTTGATCTTGATAAACAACAGGCGCGCAAGTTTCCAAATCTCCTAGGCACCGGCGCGCAAGTCACCTGCACAACCAACCCAATACTTACGCGATCCTTATCCCTTTGCCATATTTTGATGATCTGATATTCAAAAACATATGGTGCGCAAGTTTCCTATCCTCCAAGACCTCAGCACGCAAGTCCCTTTTCCAAAAACACTTTTCTTCATTTGTCGATTTTCAGGCCCAAAAATTTGGAGAACACTAAAAAACGACACCACCTTGTATCTGTTCTTTTTATGCCACCTCCAGATCATCCATTCCTTTGTCGACATTCTTGAATCAAACATGGATCGTTGACCACAACTCTTGAACTCGACATTCCACCATGAAATCCCCTTTGTCAACAAATTTGTATGTCATGGTTTGCTTTGTCAACAATCACAGCACAGTTGTACACTTTGTCAACAAACACAATCACCTCAAAAATGCTTCAATGATACCTTGAGGGATTTTTTCCCAAAAATCTCCCCCTTTGGGTTTGTTGAAAACTCTTCCATAAAAAGATGCATCGTTAATTCTTCATCCACCATTCGCCTCATGCGCTTCTGATAGTGATCAAGGATTTACTCAACACATACTCTAAGCCCACATGAGCAATGCTCAGCGTGAGAAACAAGAGTAAATGAAAAGTTCATCAATGAATCACTTCATCTCTGACATCCACTGTTGACACCAAACTGATACCAATTTTTTCCAAACTAATACCAATTTTTGGAAATATTCTTCCAACACCACTCTTCTACTTTTATCATGATCCTCAGTTGTCGTGATATCTATTCTTTGATCGATCACTTCTAGCATCGTCAGATTTAAAACGCTCCCCCTTTCTATTCATAGCTTCAACCCTTGTCAGCTTCAAAAACCACTTTAGCCCTATTTCCTGTGTTGTCCAAGCTAAGCTCTGGCTAAGCACGTTCAACTAGCTTCAACTCCCCCTATCTGGATGCTCCACCTGTCAGCTTCTCCCCATATCATTCATGATTTATCAAATCTCCACACTGTCTCCCCCTTGAACAATCACTATTTTCTCCCCCTTTGTCAACGAACCCAAAGGTCACTTCTTTGCAGTCTGTAATAGAGTAGAGAACACATATCAGTACATTAGGGAAAAACACATCATACCTCAGGGAGAGGGGGGGAGGGGGTTTCACATCCACACTATTTCAAGTGCAGGGAATCAACTGAACTCCCAGATCCAGTCGATGTCTTCCAAATGCTTCCTTGGGTAAGGCCTTTGTCAGAATGTCTGCAACCTATAGCTCTGTAGGCACATACTCCAACTTCACGATTCCCTGCTCAACTTTCTCCTTGATAAAATGATACTTTATCTCAATGTGATTTTTCCTTGAGTGATGGATGATATTTTTGCTGAGATTTATAGCACTTGAGTTATCACACTGGATTCCGATCGGAGACTTCACTTCAAATCCCATATCTTCAAGCTACTGCTTCATCCACAATAATTGTGTGTATGCTTGAGTGGCCGCAATATAATCAGATTCCGCGGTGCTCAACAAAATGAAATATTTCTTCTTGCTTAGCCAAGAAATACACAATCCACCAAGATAGAATGCACCACCTGACGTTGATTTTCTATCATCTACTGAACCGACCCAGTCTGCATCAGTATATCCCAATAACTCTGTCTGAGATTTGTCAGTATATGTCAAGCCGAAATCCACTGTGCCCTAAATATAACAAAGTATTCTTTTCACTACAAGCATATGGATTTCCTTGGGATTACTATGATATCTCGCTGCTTGGCATGTGGCGAAAACAATATCAGACCTTGTTGTGGTCAAGTACAACAAGCTCCCAATAATTTGCCTGTATTCGGTAATATTAACTGTCTTGCCATCCTCATCTTTTGATAATTTCATCCGGGTAGCAACCAGAGTCTTCATATCCTTGGAATTATCCATTCCAAACCTTCTCAGAACCTCCTTGGCGTATTTGGATTGATAAATTAAAGTTCCATTATTTCCTTGTGTCACCTGTAAGCCAAGGAAAAATGTTAGCTCTCCAATTATTGTCATTTCAAACTCATTTTCATGAATTCAGAAAACTGCCTGCATTGAGCTTCATCTGATCCGCCAAAAATTATTTCATCGACATACACTATCACCATCATCATTTTATTACTGTCATTTCTGAAATAGATATTGTAATCAACTCCCCCACGCTGAAAACCAAGCTTCTTAAAGTACTGATCAAGCCGTGAGTACCATGCCCTTGGTGCTTGTTTCAACCCATACAACGCCTTATTCAGTCTGCAAACTTTTTTATCATCCTTATGAATGAGAAAACCATCTAGATGCTCAATATACACCTCCTCTTCCATAACACCATTCAAGAATGCAGATTTGACATCCATCTGGAACACTTTGAACTTTCTTTGCACTACTATGGCAAAAAATAATCTGATTGTCTCCAGCCTTGCAACTGGTGCAAATGTCTCATCAACATCTATTCCCTATATCTTGGTTATTCCTAGCTGACGTATCAAATCCTCATGAATCCACGACTCCTAATTACTAAATTTCTTCCGAAAATAGCCCCCGGCGATCGGGCTCTTCCTACGTCAATTTTTCCCCGAGCTCCCACGTCACTGGGATTACCTCCTCCTCCTTCGTGGCTTAGGGTTTCCACTCACCGTTGTTATTCGTGGACTTCATCATGAACCACAAATATGAGCTCGACGCCTTCCTCTTATCTCCCCCCGCATTTCCTCTTTTCGCATTTCGTCCGCTGCTCTTCGATTCCTCTATCGGGTTGATCTTGTGACATCTTTTCTCCGAGATCCATGTCGACATCTCGCGTCGCTTGAATTTTATCCTCCTCCGTCCGGGATTAGGGTTTCTTCTAAGCGGCGTTCATTCTCGGAATTCATTCTAATTCATATACACGAGCTCTTCTCCATCCTCTAATCACTCCCTGCATTTCCTGTACCCTCATTTCATTTGCCACTGTTCAATTCCTCCATTCTCCCCCTGCAGTTCGTCCGCTGTTCGATTCCTCAAATTTCCAGTGGTGATTACGGTATCCAATAATCACTTCTACCCGCTCAATGCATTCGTAGCGGAACACTGTCTATACCAGCTTGTCAGGGCAAGAATAGGGTTTCACAGAAGCACGATTCAATACTCCACTGGACGATTCTGGTCATTTCCTCCCGCATACCATCCCTGGAAGCATCGCTATTGCCATCACCATCCTGGAAAACGACCTCGGGCATACCATCACAGACATCCCAAATCTCTATTTCATCGCTGACCTCATGAGTAGGGTTTCTATTTATTCCATACGGATCCGTTGTCTACTAACAATGTAACATATTCTCTATCACTTTTCACTGCATCTTTTACATTTTTATTGCGATTGTAATAAGAGTATATCGTTTTCAACTATCATTGGATCTCTGTTTTTTAGCCCGATTTTGGATATCTGCAACCTAATCAGTACATGGACTCTACATTCTGGAATATATAACAGCACATACCAACATCTAACATTTTGACACTTGTATGGAAGCTACTATGAAATAGTTCCTTATTTATTATGCACCCACCATTGTTGGCATACTTATTTCCTTCTCAAGTATATAGAAATACCAATCCCACGTGACATTGAAAGTTAAATTTCTTAGATAGATATTTGTTTTTTTGCGTAACCATTAACTAATATTCCTTCCACGTATACTATTTTTGGATATGTGAGATATTTTAATGCTCCATTCCATCGTTGATACTTAACACATATAGCTGCAGTCTTGTCGGTGATAATATACGACTGCTTTGACAACAGCCTTTTGCGTCTTTCATCTGAGGGGCATCAATTATTTTCACACAGGTATCATTTCATAAATGTGGTTGAAAACCAATTTCTGTACATTATGTTTACCGTTACTTGGTCATTATATTAAAAACTTGCATTTTAATGTATAGTAGATCTAGTAAATATTTTCATGTCTATTGTGTTAATATTAAACATTTAAACTGATCTTCAAATTTAAATAGTAACATTATTGTCTGCCTATTTACAAGCATTCTATATTCAATTATCAACTCTTCATAATATATTTTTTTCATGCCACCTAGATAGTTCTGTACAAATAAAACCAACATAACCATGCATACGCCTTCCCACTCTAGAGAATCAAGGATCCACATAAGACTACTCATGCAACAACGTCAAGAAAATCGTGAGTACTGTCTTAGTTTTATAATAACTTAATTACTAACTATACTTATATCATTATATGAGTTGCATGACAATCAATTTAGTAACAATACTGTTGTGTACTGTAGGTTCTCCAATGCTTTCTACCGTGTCCACCGACAGTCCAATTATTTAGCCACTATCAGCAAATGGTGTCAGACATACAGACCGAAGATTACCATTGTCACCTATATGTGTTAATGGTATGTTCATTTGACAAATGCTATGAAAAGCTTATTGTTTCCAACGCTGGAAGACTACTCATCATTTATTACTTCTTTGTTCATAGTACCAAGTGAAAGTCATACGGAGTCGAAAATGATTACTGGAAAAAAAACGAAAACATACACATCACACCCTCTCTCCTGTACCTTTTAGTAAGTCTGCTATCTATGAACTTTTATGAACATAATATGGGTCAAAACTTTAATTACTCACCATCAAACACTTCTTTCAATTTTTCCATTAGGTCTTCTGAATGATGAAAACAATCTCTCTAAATATGCAGTACTCAACTCGGTAGAGTATGCATGACTAATACACTTAAATATGACATGTTAATTAAATTTCAGTTCTTACTCTATCCTATGTCTACAGATTAAGTCTTCCAAATGTTGATGTACCACAGTACACTACTGCATCATTGACACGTATGTAATAAGTTTTTATGCATTAATATAGATTTCTTCATTTGTTTATCGTAACTACATAAATTTCATGTAACTTGATATTCTAATCAACAATATTTTCCTTCACATATTTCAGCAACGTCTTCAAACAATACAAATTTCATCAGCACAACTGCACAATCCTTAGGTTTGTTGACTAACCAATTGATCTTCAAATATTATTACATTCTATTCAGGATATCACACACCGTATTTACATTTCATCGAATTCTGCAGGAAAATCATTAGAAACGGACATTGCGGAGAACGCAGGTTATTGATTTTAGTACTTTGACATTATTAATATCAGAAATCAAATACTATTCGAGTACAATCTCTGCAAATTTAATATTGTTTTAAATAAACTTTTCCCCACCGTTCAGGATACTTAGATATCGGAGACCCCACATATGTATGCCAATACTTTCACTCAAATATGTGGTATGACGAGAGAAATAGAAAATGAAGTAACCAACAAACCTCATGATTTTATCTATGCTACTCTATGGGAAAGATTTATTTGGATTTTCTCCCGTTACCTCCTCCATACCTATAGATGTTGGTTTTCAATCGAACTTCTTCACAAGCACGAGCTTTCCAAGAACATATAAATCTTTATAATTCTATGTTTGCATTCACATCTATGGGTGGGAAGGTTGATAAGTATTTGAACAAAGGTAGAGCCCCAAAAATATTCAGATTAAATGGACAGAACTACCATCACATAGGTAGTTTGTGTCCGGTAGAAGGACAAACCCCAAGGTTTGCCCAATTATATGTGTTTGACACAGAACATGAGTTCCAGAATAGAGTTAGTAGTATGAGGTATTTCTGAAATTCATTTCTATAAATATAAAGTAGATGCATTTCATTGTATTTTTCTGACACAAATATCTCTTCCAGCTCTGATGGAAGAAATATTCAGTCAGTTATTAACTTCGATATTGTTGAGAAGTTGCAACATATGCTACATGAGAACAATGCTTTAGCTCAACAATTCATATCAGCAAAAGATGTCCTGAATCGTGAAGATGTTCCAAACTTAAAGCTACGCCTGCTTAAGAAAAGACATACACATGAGGAAACACATAACTTACCAACAACATCTGAAATTGCCATGCTTATTGTCGGAGATGTTGAAGATATAAACCAAGAACATGACATCATCATTCAAACCAAATGTGGTGCATTGCAACGAATTGATGAGCTTCACCCTTTGTATCTGCCGTTACTGTATCCATTGATTTTCCCTGGTGTCCAGGATGGATATGTTGACAACGTAATGCATCGCGCTACAATGTTCACTACCAGTGCTAAGCTAAGAAAGGTTACAATGAGAGAATATTTCTCTTTTCACCTGCAATTCCGTGACATTGAACCATCCACTTTGCTACATTCCAGAAGAATGCTGCAACAATTTGTCGTCGATGCTTACACAATGATTGAGTCTCAAAGACTATCGTATATTTGTTTCAACCAGAAGCGGCTACGGGTCAACCTATACAATGGATTGCAAGATTCATTCCTTCGAGGTGACAAAGAAGGTTCCTCTTGCGGGAAGCACATCATTTTGCACTCTTATTTTACTGGTGGTCCAAGATATATGATTCAAAATTATCAGGACTCAATGTCAATTTGTAATTGGGCAGGGTATCCAGATTTATTCCTTACGTTTACATGTAACCCAATGTGGCCAGAAATCAGTAGATTTGTTACACACAAGAATCTTCATCCAGATGACTGTCCACAATTACTATCTCGAGTATTCAATATAAAGGTCGATCATCTTCTAAAAGATTTAATAGAACATTGTATATTCAGAAAATCAAGGGCAGGTAAGATAGTCTATGATAGTTTATTATGTTTAACTAATAAGATATGTTATTAGTGTTTATTATTTTCAGCTTATTCTTTCTTATCACATCACCTAATATTAACCAGACAAAACCAATTTCTGTTTTTCCATTACAGTTGTTCTAACCATTGAATTCCAAAAACGAGGATTGTTGCATGTCCATATTTTATTGTTTCTTTGTCATGAAAACAAACTTATCACTCCATCAGATGTAAACAGAGTTGTGTTTTCTGAGATTCTAGATAAAATTGCCTACCCATCACTACATGAATCTGTTAAAAACTATATGCTCCACAGCCCTTGTGGAGATGCCAGACTATATTCTCCTTGTATGAAAAATGGAAAATTCTCTAAGTTCTTTCCTAATTTTTTTTGGTGAAACAACAATAGATGAAAACGGTCATGTGATATATCGTAGAAGGGATAACGTCAGATCAATCCATAAAAATGGTGTTCAGTTGGATAATCGTTTTGTGGTACCATACAATCCAGTTTTGCTACTCAAGTATCAAGCACATCTAAATATTGAGGTTTGAAACTAGTCATCTTATATCAAGTATCTCTTTAAATATATAAGCAAGGGAAATGATCGTGTAATGGAAGCACTTTATGAAACCAATAGAAAAACTGGCGTAGACAACACTATTGATGAAATAAAGATTTATTATGACTGTCGCTACATATCACCTTGTGAGGCGTCCTGGCAGATCTTCTCTTATGATATACATTATAGATATCCACCTGTCGACAGGCTACATTATCATTTACCGGGGCAACATACTGTGACATATAGAGACGATGACAGAATTTAAGATGTCCTAATTAGTGTAAATATTGCTGAAACAATGTCCACTTCTTGGTTTAAATCAAATTTGGCATTCCCATAAGGTAGATGTTTAACTTTCAAAGAATACCCGACTAGGTTCATCTTTTGTAGTCAAGACAAGAATTGGCATCCCTGAAAACTAGGTTTCAATATTGGTCGACTCTACTATGTGCCTCCTACCACTGGAGAGCTATACTACCTGTGGATCCTTCTAACAAAAATCAGAGGTGCCACATCATATGACGATTTGAAAACTTTCAACGACATTATTTATGGCACTTTTAGGGAGGCATGTTCTGCTATGGGTATTTTAGCGGATGACCAAGAATTCATTGATGCTATTAAAGAGGTCTCAACATGGGGAATAGGCCACTGTCTACGCAGACTGTTTTCAAGCATGCTAATCTCAAATAACATTTCTTGTCCAGATATAGTTTGGAATGAAACTTGAAATATTCTCTCTGAAGATATCTTATATTTTGCAAGAAAAAGGCTACAAATGCAAGATATATTTCAAATTATCAACCACCTTTTCCAAATACGTCAATACTTTAGTGTTTTGTTTCTTTATTTTATACAAGTCTATTTACTCTTCCAGTAAGCTATTAACATCACTAATGCTATTAATGAATCCGCGAGTGGTTAGTTTAAATAATACATGTAGCTATTGCTGTAACAATATTTATACTCTTAACTATGACTATATTTGAAAAAATCTGTCCTAGGTGAAAAATTATCAAATGGTATACACTTTCGTATACTTTTATTTGACATGGTTATAGCTGGATTATATACTTACACTCAAGTGTTCTGTGTAGTATCTGTCATTTTTTAATTAGTTCATTGTATCTAGCATTTGGAATCCTTTGATATGTACTCATACTCTACCGTTTACATATGGATACTGAAAAAATATCAATACAGTCTGCAAAAGACATTAGTATACATTAAAGAACTGCATTTATTTGTAGAACTGTAAATGACATGGTTCTGCATGCATTTTTTCTGCACACTTCTATATATTTTTCTTTAATCCATGTTAAGTTCTGTACATGTTTATGCATATTAATATGAAAAAACTGCATGTCTATCATGCATTTTTAGTAGTCCTTGTCATGTAATATCAATGATTCTGTGCATTTCTATGTTAAAACCGAAGGGTTCTGCTGCTTTTGTATTTATAATTTTCTCTATTCCTTAATTATATTTGTTTCTAGAACAATTTGTAATTAAGTTTTTACTATTTTATTTGGATATCTCTTTAAATGTTTCAAATTTTATATAGATCTCACTCTCACTGATGAACAGAAGAACATGTTTGCTCTGCAAGAAATATATGACATTTTACAAAGCAACGGTAGGTCTCTTCAGAGTTTTCCCCCTATGCCTATTCCAAATTTTGTAATTGAAACTATTACAAATCGTTCAATTGCGGAGGAACTGAACTACAACAGAGAGGGTCTTCGAAATTATTACATTAATTTAGAGGGTTTTCTTACCAGTGAACAAAAAAATGTTATATATGTCATTTTGTCTTCAATATCATCAGTGTGTGGGGGTTTCTTCTTCTTGCATGGATACGAAGGGACCTGTAAAACATTTATTTGGAGAGTACTCACATCTTTGCTGCGATCAGAGGGAAGTATTATTCTGGAATTAGCTTCAAGTGGAATAGCATCATTACTACTTCCTAGTGGAAGGACGGCGCATTCTAAATTTCATATTCCAATCTCTGTTAATGAGCAATCTGTTTGCAATATTCAGCAAGGGAGTGACTTATCCAAGCTATTACATGTTACAAAACTGATTATTTGGGATGATGCATCCATGGTTCACAAGTAATGTTTTGAGGCTCTAGACCGTACTTTGAGAGATATAATGACAACTAAAGATCTCAATGCTACATCTTTACCATTTGGAGGAATCACAGTTGTATTGGGTGGATATTTCCATCAAATTCTACCAGTTATTCGAGGTGGAAATAGAAATGACATTGTTCTTGCCAGTATTAAATCATCGTATCTTTGGCAACAATGTAGAGTCTTAACTCTAACAAAAAACATGTGACTGCAATCTGGGACTGCCATTACTGATTGTGATGAATTACAAACCTTTTCAAAGTGGGTGTTAGATATTGGTGATGGTAACACAAGACAACTTGATGATGGTGAATCGGTAATTCATATACCAGAAAAATATCTTCTAAAATCAACCAATAATGCATTGGCAGAAATTGTTGACTTCACATATCCTGATTTCATAGACCATTACGATGAGGTCTGCTATCTAAAGGAAAAAAGCGATTCTAGCTCCAACACGTGATGTTGTTCAAGAAATCAATGACTACATGCTATCTCTCACAAATGCAGACAACAGAGACTACTTCAGATCTGACAGTGTTTGCAATGACAGTTTTGATTCAGATAGGCCTGAAAATATACACATCTGAGTTTTTAAATGGAATTAATATCTCTGGATTAATAGCGCATAAAATTAGTTTGAAGATTGGTGTTCCTGTCATGTTGTTAAGAAATTTGGATCAATCAGTTGGTCTGTGTAATGGCACTCGCATGATTGTTACACAGTTGAGAGACCATGTCATTGGTGCAAAAATTTTAACTGGCTGTCATTCGGGGTACTGAGCATTCATTCCAAGACTAACTATGACACAATATGATGTTAGATGGCCTTTAAAATTACAAAGATGACAATATCCTTTGATAGTTTGTTATGCTATGACTATTAATAAGAGTCAAGGAAAATCTTTCTCTTCAGTTGGGTTATTTCTACGCAGGCCTGTGTTCTCTCACGGTCAATTATATGTGGCTGTTTCTAGGGTCACCTCACCGAATGGTTTGAAAACAATAGTTGCATATAGCCATAACATAGCTGATGATTTCACACACAATATTGTCTATAAATAAATCTTTGATAACCTGTCTTAGGTATCATTTAAATTTATCTATTCATCTTTTAATTTTTCTATATAATGTGATCTATGTAACTCCGTTGCTTCCTTATCTTATGATTTAGTTATCTTTCTATACTAATTGTGAATGAATAGAATAACAAAGTGATGTCCAGATAAATAACCCAACTGTGTGAGATTTCGCCAGAGTTAAATGAAACTCTAAAGATACATGTACGTGTGTTGAACATCTGGTGCAATTATTCATCTAAGAACTCCAAAAATGTTGCTGCTATCGATTTTGTACTTGGAGATACACAGGTCCATGTTTCAAATCGCTACACCTTAATTATGTTATCTTACTGCAGTACAATAAGTTCATTAATGTCTATGTCTTCTGTAAAATATTATATCTCAATTACAACCACCATTATATTTACTATTTTCAGGGAACGAAGGTACAATGTTCAATTACTAACCGTCAGCTTATCTGTAAGTTCAAAGATCTCGTGCGTGATGGATTCTGCTATTACATTCAAAACTTTCAAATTGCTCCAAATCAAGGATGCTACTTGGAAAATCGACATGCATGCCGATTGCTATTCACGTCAACAACGTTTCTTCATCCTTATGATGTAGAACTCCGTATGTTCACTTTTAATTTCACTTAATTTAATGACATTGCTCAGAGGACTGTACCAGAAGATAATCTAATTGGTATACTTCTATTACAGTGAATTGATATAGTTCTATATTCAATGTTATCATATTAAACAAGATAGTCTTTTCCAAAATAGTATAACTCCCCTTCACTGTTTTTCTTTCTGTGTTTTATGATTTAGAAATCATTGGGATTTTGCGATACTCCCAGCCAGTGCAATCAATGGGCAATTCGAGCATTAGGATGAAAATTATTCTTGAGGATGACAAGTGATTTCAAAATTATATTACTGTGACATGGAATATTCATATAACATTTACAAATATTGCAATTTTTTTTCTTGCAGAGGATTTCAAGTTCACTGCAGCTTATGGGGAAATTATGCTACTGAAATGTCAGCTTATTTGGATCAACATAAGGACTTGCCTAACATTCTGATCTTACAACTTGTCCAGGTTAAAAAATTAAGCATTATAGTATCTGTCCACATTTAACCTGTTTTTTTTAGTACATCTATTTTTTTTGGAATCTTCAACCAATGGTTCACTAAAATTATTTTCATATAATTTAAAGGAGCTGTTATTGTGACAACTACTATTCAAGCATCAAAGATTTTGTACAACCTGGACATTGCAGAAGTTGAAAATTTTAGAAACAGGTTTAGTATGTATTGTAAATATTTTAGTATATCAAGTTCTCTGTTATTTTTTGTCTATTTCTATAATAGTTTTTATGATGCCTGTTTATTTTTTTCCAATTATGGATGTCTGTAGGTTTGGGTTCATATTGTCATCCCAGTTACACAGTCCCCCATCAACGAATCCAGACCTCTCTACAGAAGTACAATATTGGAGTAACAAAAAGTACATTGCTGATGTAAAAAACTTTGAACATGTAAGTACTATGTTCTTATCATATGTAAATCTTCATTTACTTTTACCTTCAACTTTTTATTTGTTTCATTAAATATTGTTTAATGTACCCAATCTACTGTAGCCTACAAGATGCTTAATTTCAACAACAGTACTAAAAATTCAAAGCACCCATAGTTGGTTTTATGAGTCCTGTGACTCTTGCATGAAAAAGGTTCACAGTTTAGATGGAACATTGTGGTGCCACAAATGCAAATTATCTCCAAATAATACCACCACCAGGTCAGCAACTATTTGATTTTAAAATATTATAACATTACAACACAGTGCTGCTGCTGGGATACACTTTCGTCCACTCATTATGAAATATTAATAATATATCGAACAAATTTAGGGTACAGCTCATGGTTGCAGATAAGACAGGATCATTTTCAGTTGTTATGTTCAACAAACAAGTTATGCAGTTCATACATGAAACAACTTCAAATTTAAGAGATGATCTAATACAGGTAGCAGCATCTTATTATAACATCTAATCTTATTTCTACTATCGGATAACTGACATTTGTTATCTTTTTCAAATTAAGATGATGATGAGTGCAGTTTCCCTCAACAGTTGGAAGTATTCAGGTCAAAGAATTATTTATTCTCAATTGATGTAACTACTTTTAATATTCAAAAACGTTATCATTCGTTTGAACAGAATAACTACAAAGTACTTTCTATCAGTGATAATGAGATGTACATTCGTAGCTTTAGTGACACCTTTTAGCAAAAAGAGGTAAAATTTTATATCACTCTCAACATTCTATACCACTGATTATATACAACTAATTTGATCTGTTTGTGAAAACACATACACATAAGAGCAGTGGATCTACAGAGTTGGGTAGTGGGATTGAAAATAACATGGTGCTTTTCATTTATATTTATTCAATTTATATGAACCAAAACATGAAACACCATTGTCTAATACTATTTTTTGCTTCCACTTATAGCAACATCATGATGATGGGTGTTCTACTTCGTACGGTAGCTTAGGAATAGATGTATCGGGGTCAGATATGTCATCTAATCAAGTAAAATAATCTTACCCAGACTATTTATGATAATATTTCAAGAATGATTTACTGAAAATCATTCTTATTAGACAATTTTTCCATCTGTTTCACCAATTACACATCTCAGGAAATGTTACCAACATATTAATGTCCAATTATTCTATATGTAGAGAGACCTCCTGTATGATTTTAAAAATGAAGAACAAATTCAACATAATATGAAGAGATGTGAAGACAACCCAGGATCATGAAGTTGTGCTACTCCCCTTGACGTGCCATAGACGGATAAGTGAGAAAAAGGGGACTGACTGCAGCAATTAAGTGCGGATACTGGGGTCTATCGAGGCCGTTGATTGGGAATTTTCCTAACACCATCTGTAGTGTGCATGACCTGTCTGCAGATCTTTCCAATCTGGTTCCCTGTAACTGTTGTCAAACATTTATGTATTACTAAAACCAAATTTCAGTTATCCTGCCATCTTTCTATAGACGTCAGACTTTCTGTTCGTTTGATGAAATTGATTATATTTTATGTAAACCTTATAATGTTATCTTATCATATCTCTGAGTGAATGTTTCTTTTACTTCAACTATTCATATTTTATATTTCTATATTTCATTTTAAGAGAATGTTAAATTCAGCATGTGTAGTTTACCTTTTTTATGGAATAAAGACAGAGGAAAATAGTTACACTTTTCTTGGTACATTGGAGCTTCCCCAATACTTTTATATGTGTACATGGATCCTGTTTGATGATGCGATGTCTGGAACCTTTTCTGGCATAATTTCTGGAACTGAAACTTCACCCACTGATGCGATGAATATCACAATCAAGGTAAGAATATATTTCCATGAATTTCAATTTTCAAACAACTACATTCCAATGTTTAGATCCTCTTCTATGATAACAATAATATCAATGTCATCATAATATTTTACTTTTCATGGTGGTAGGATAACTATGGTTTGCTGAAACATAACTGATTCTAGGGGCTGGACAGCTTGGAAATGAGGGAAGGGGAGGGGAGGGTGATGACAAGGGGGAGGGGGCTGTAGGGGGAAAAAGTCGGGAAGGGAGGGATGGGAGGGCCAGGGGCTGGGCAGGTTGGATAAGAAAGGAGGAGAGGGGATGGGAAAGGCCAGGCAGGATGGAGGGAATGAAAGGGAATAGGAGGATAATGGCAGGAATAAGGGCGGTGCTGGGAAACTAGGTGTGACTTTCTGTTTTTATTGCAACAGTATGAATATTTCAGTTCTATTTTGACAAAGATGCCTTCTCACAACACACTTGATGGGGTAAACAAACATACCATTAGGGAAGAAAAATGGTATGTTTTCTGTTATAATTTATTTTCATGCAAGAAATGGTGGTTCTAAAAAAGGAACAGAGTACTATAGTTGTTCCAAGGAACCCTGGATATCTGTATACTAGATACCAAAACCAGTTTTTGGATCTGTAACATCTAAAAATAGTAGAAACTGTTGAAGATGAAACTTTCAATGCTCAAGTTCATAACTTCTGTTCCAGTTATTCAGTAATTCTGTTACACATATGTCTTTATTACGAACTCGATGATGGTCCTGGTGGAGGAAGATAAGTATACTGTTGTTCAGAGGCACCCTGTTTTTCTGTACAGTTGATACACATTCCAGTTTTGGGCTCTGCAACATCTTATTACAATATAAACTTTTCAATATGTAAACTTCTGTACTCATTTTCTAAAATTTTGTTTCCAGTTTATTTCATTTCTGTAACATTTATTTATTTAATTTTTAATTTATATATAAGGCTGATCATTATGTTATTCCATTTCTGTAAAATCTATTTCTGGATTTCTGTTCCAGTTGTTCAGTATTTCTGTTCCAGTTATTCTACATTTATGTAACATATAATTCATCAATATTTCAGAATTAGTGTAACATTTATTTCAGCATTTCTGTAACAATTATTTTCACCATTTCTATAACATTTATTTCTTCAATATGTAATTGTTACATATTTCAGATTTCTGCATTTCTGTAACATTTATTCCAGTTTTGGGCTCTAACAAGTGTGTTGTATTCCAGGTTTTATAATCGCATGTTATTTGTTACATTCAGAATTCTATCTCAATAAATGACTCCATATTGTTCCTTCTTTTCCATAATATGTACCACTCAATTTTTGTTTTAAACATTTCCAACTATAATATGATTTATTATGTTACAAAATTGGTATTCCATATTGATAATATGAATTTTTTCCTTATTTAAGTGTATCCAAATTGTGAAAACATGGTGTTTCTACATATATCTTCTATATATCTATGGATTGATTATTTCATTGTTTCCATTTTGGTCATACATATAATCTGCTATTCTGAAACATTAATGTATGTACAGGTAATAAAATTTTGATGAATGTGTGGTTGATCAGCTCATGGATTATTTCCTATTCTTCAACCACTATAAATCCTTCTCACAACTAAAAAATTAGGTACAAAAACAACATAGTTTTCTAGAAATGTTTTCATATTGTCAATAGAGCATTTAAAAAAGGAAAATTTCCATTGTTTATTATTTATATTTCTTATTTGAAATGTATAACACACTGCCTCTCTAATTCCATAATGTTTAATCTTTGGAAACATTGGCTGTTATAAGGGTTCTATCTTTGGTAGTTAAGGTTATAAAACATGTGATGGAGCTATAGTTTTAACCCCACTATACTCATACTCTAAAAATAGAACCCATTATAATTGTTGCTTTTAATAGTAGATTCTTGACTGTAAATTATTATTATTTAATATTTTAACATTTGAGTGTAGAGATAGAACACACACCTTCCAACAATAAAGCATGCTTCATGAAGAGTAGGTCGGAAAGAGTATCATTCCTATACATAGGTATGTATCTTATTATTTTTTTTAATTTTATTTCATGTTCTTGTCTGTATGAAATATTTTTGGTTTAATGTATCACCCTCATTACAGGTTTTCCAAATCAATTTCAATTATTTTTCTAGAATATAGGCAGGGGCATTGGCAGGATGGAGTGGAGGGGAGGGGAGGAGAGGGGAGGGGAGGATGATGGCAGGGGGTAGGGGAGGATGATGGCAGGGGGTAGGGGGCTGCTGGGGGAAATGGTTGGGTAGGGGGGAGGGGGGGGGGCAGGGGCTGGGTAGGGGCTGGGCAGGGGCTGGGCAGGTTGGAGGGGAGGGAAGGGGAGTGGAGGGTGATGGCAGGGGGGAGGGGGCTGGGTAGTTATTTTTCTATACTCATTTTCTAAACTTCTGTTTCCAGATTTCAGAATTTCTGTAACAATTATTTCCTCAAAATGTAATTGATATATAAGGCTGATCATTATGTTATATGTCTAACAAGTGTGTTGTATTTCAGGTTTACATAATTGCAGCTGATCTATGGTTAGAGAGGAGATTCTGTGATTTTTGTGGTATTGAAATTTTAGATCTGTAACATTTTCTATGTTATAGTAAATATTGTTCTATGAGTTCATTGTGTTTCAACTATTAATGTATAGGAAATTAAGAGCGTTTTAAAATTTGCAGTTATTGGGATCCCCAACAACATCGACAAAGATATTCTGGTACCCTATTACATCATGTTTTACTGTTTCTTATTGCATCAACTTTCTTCCTTTTCAATCCATTTCATATATAATTTATGTTACATGTAGTTATTTTTCTCTTCTTTTCATAATTATCAATCAGTGAAATGGTTTTTTTAAAATATTTTATGTTTCATACACGAAAAGTGGTCATGGGTTTTGGGATGATGTCACTCCAGAACAACTCTCACATTTCCTATCACGGGAGATTTTTCTATCCTCTACATATTCCTAGAATGGGGTTGGTTGATACAACATTCCAGTGACTTTTGTGTATTTTTCTAGCAAGATTTTGAGTTTTTTAATCACATGTTGTTTGTTACATTAAGATTTCTATCTCAATAAATGAATTCATACTGTTCCTTCTTTTCTATTATATGTACCACTCATTTTTTGTTTTAAACATTTCCAATTTTAATATGATTTATTATGTTTCAAAATTAGTATTCTATTATTGATAATATGAATTTTTTTATAGTGTCGTGCAAATTCACGGGTAGAGTACTAGTTTTAAACTATTTCAAGGCCCATATTGTTAAGTTTGGTTTTATTTCTCTCATAAAAAAAATTATAATTAATTATGAAAACTAGAGTGCATTTCAATGAAAAGTCTTGATGTTATGATCAAAGTATGCGATAATGGTTCCACACATTTTTTTTGAAAATAGAAAAAATAAAATTACATGAATCTGAAAGACAAAATCTTATTACAATCTTTATCATAAAAAGGGAGCAAATCACCAGGAAAATCATCTTGCCATGTAATGTCCTGGTTGACTCCCTTGTTGGTCGGAACATCAGCAACCATGTTCGCTTCACGAAAATCATGAGTGGAAGTGTAGTTGATTTTCGTGAGCAAAGAAAGCCAATTCATCCAACGGAAAGTAAGCGGTCATGCAAGATGCACCCCCTTCCAAATAGCTTGGACCATAGTGGTTGAATCAATTTCAATCCAAATATTGTTTCAACCCTTTTGTTTGGAAAAGTCAAAGGCATGGATCACCCCCACCATTTCCACCTCCAGAGATGGGGTCGTACCACATCCGCCAAAGAAGCATCTGTGACACCTGCCAAGAAAGTCTCTAAAAATAGAACTGCATCCTGTAGGTCCCGAGTTGCCTTTAGAGGAACCATCGACATTGACTTTGATCCATCTTGGAAATAGAGCTTACCAGAATACCTCAAAGGTGTGTCGAGGTTTTCTGTATAAACCAGCAATCCTAAGTCGGTGTAGGATCTCAATGTCACCAACAATTTTTCCACAAAGAGCTTTCTAAATCGAGGCAGCATCCTGGATGGCAATGAGAATTCACGTCCTACCTGTATTAAGCCTGAATGAACAATTATTATAAAGAATACTATTTCGATCATACTAGATCACATGGAGGAGCTCAACAACAACAATCAAAAAAATATTCTTGATTTGTTGAGAAGATCCAAAACCTACACAATGCTGCAATTGAGAGCAGATAGAATCAAGAAGTAACCATCTGCAACAAAAAATGTCAAGAATGTAATTCCAAAGAGATTTAGCTATAGAACAAGACAGAAACAAATGATTATCATCCTCTCTATGTTGGTTACATAGGTGACATCTAGAGAAAAGTTGAATCCCAAAAGATTGCAGACAAACTTCAGTGGGGACTCTGTGATGAGCAATATGCCAAACAAGAGTAAATCTTGAGGTTTTAATCCAAGGTTTGATAAAAGATTTCAACCAACATAAGCTAGAATCAGAATTTATGAAATTGTAATTGTAAAAAATTTTGGAATCAAGGACACCATTATAAGAAGGTTTCCAAATGAGGAAATCCTCAGAGTTGGAGAAAGGATAATTTTTAATAACATGACTGATGTTATTAGGAAGGTTGATGTCATTAAAATTAACAACATCCCTAATGGTGGAGCTGTTATTATCAAAAAAATAATTGGGAGGCATCATGGAGATTAAAGGAGCACCAGTCCAGTTTTCAAGCCAAAAATTCATGGATGAATTAGTACTAACCATCCATCTAGAGTTGTTCATAATGTTGGTGAAGGATTGCCTAATAGACGATCATATGAAAGAAGTGATGTAGTTCAAATTTCCATTCTTAATCTTAGTAAGGAATCTATTCTTGAGAAAAAAATGGAATCAGAGTTATTATGAAGCAACCTCCAAGTTATCCTAGCTTTAAGAGCATCATTAAAGAGATATAAATTTTTGATTCCAAGACCAACCTTGTCTAAGGGTTTACAACATGTGGCACAAGGGATGGTCACAAGATTCCTTTCAATCGTGATTCCAGTCCAAAAAAAGTTTTTAATGTAAGCGTTAATTTTCTTAAGAAGACCAGCAGACCAATTGTTAGGTCCACAAGGCTGAATACCCTAAGAGGGGGGGTGAAACAGGGTATGAATAATTTAAAATTAAAGCCCGTTCTGATCTTGTTTCACTGTTAATCAAAACGCTCCTCTCTTTTTCCTGTTGCACAATATAAACTGAAAGTAAAGCAAACACAGGACACAACAATTTTACTTGGTTCACCACTAAGGGCTATGTCCAAGGAGCATACGCCGACAGGTTGCTGGTCATACCAAATTCCACTAAACTTGACTAGCTTTGGATTTTAAGGTTCGGGCACAGTCACTCTGTCCCAGGCTCACTGCCTTTACAATGTTTAGGGTCAGATCACTGCTTTCCCAAGGGTCACTCCCTGTTTCTCTCTCTTTGGCTCACTACCGGTGGAGAGGATCACCTTCTTTCTCTTCCTTTGCTCACTAATCTGGAAGGAATCCACTCACAGTTTATAGACCTGTAGGTCTCTTCATTTGCATGAAAGAGTGCATCCTTTGTTGTATGTGGATGGTCTGTTGAAGTCCAAATTTCACCTGTAGATGAATCTCTCTTTGCACCAAATGTATCAGGCAAACTTCCAGCTTCCACGCAGCCCGAAAATCACTGCCGGAAATAAACCTTACTTGGCGCGCAAGTCTATCTCGGTGCGCAAGTATCGGCGCACAAGTCACAACTGGTGCACAAGTCACTTCAAACACTTGCGTGACACAATCTTCTGCAACTCCAAACCTGCGCGACTCACTTCCTTCCTTGCCTAAACCACCTTAGGCGCACAACTAACACTTGGCACGCAACTTCCAACACTGGCGTGCAAGTCCCACTTGCGCGACACACCACCACTTGCACGACCACCACACCTACGCGACGGGAGCTATGAATCTTCAAAGTGTTGAACTTCAGTGAGAAATGAGGAGGGGTGGTCCAGTATTTATAGGCATTTTGAACACCCTGCGTGACGGCGCGCAAGTCACCCCTCGACGCGCAAGTTTCGGTGCACAAGTCTTCTGTCCTCCTAGAAACTTGCGCGACCAAACCAAATACCTACGCGAACCTCTTTCCTTTTCCATATTTTGATCTTCTGATCTTGAAAAACAACAGGCACGCAAGTTTCCAAATCTCCTAGGCACCAGCGCGCAAGTCACCTGCGCGACCAACCCAATACTTGTGCAATCCTTATCCCTTTTCCATATTTTGATGATATGATATTCAAAAACATATGGTGCACAAGTTTCCTATCCTCCAAGACCTCAGCGCGCAAGTCCCTTTGCCAAAAACACTTTTATTAATTTGTCGATTTTCAGGCCTAAAAATTTGGAAAACAATGGAAAATGGAGCCACCTTGTATCTGTTCTTTTTATGCCACCTCTAGATCATCCATTCCTTTGTCGAAATTCTTGAATCAAACATGGATCGTTGACCACAGATCTTGAAATCAATATTCCACCATGAAATCCCCTTTGTCAACAAATTTGTATGTCATGGTTTGCTTTTTCAATAATCACAGCACAGTTGTCCACTTTGTCAACAAACACAATCACCTCAAAAATGCTTCAATGATACCTTGAGGGATTTTTCCCAACAATATCCATCTTTGGGTTTGTTGAAAACTCTTACATAAAAAGATGCATCGTTAATTCTTCAGCCACCATTCGCCTCATGCGGTTCTGATAGCGATCAAGGATTTACTCAACACATACTCTAAGCCCACATGAGCAATGCTCGGCGTGAGAAACAAGAGTAAATGAAAAGTTCATCAATGAATCACTTCATCTCTGACATCCACTGTTGACACCAAACTGATACCAATTTCTACCAAACTGATACCAATTTTTGGAAATATTCTTGCAAAACCACTCTTCTGCTTTTATCACGATCCTCAGATGTCATGATATCTATTCTTTGATCGATCACTTCTAGAATTGTCAGATTTAAAACGCTCCCCCCTTTTGTTCACAGCTTCAACCCTTGTTAGCTTCAAAAACCTCTTTAGCCCTATTTCCTGTGTTGTCCAAGCTAAGCTCTGGCTAATCATGTTCAACTAGCTTCAACTCCCCCTATCTGGATACTCCACCTGTCAGCTTCTCCCCATATCATTCATGATTTATCAAATCTCTACACTGTCTCCCCCTTGAACAATCACTATTTTCTCCCCCTCTGTCAACGAACTCAAAGGTCACTTCTTTGCAGTCTGTAACAGAGTAGAGAAAACATATCAATACATTAGGGAAAAACACATCATACCTCGGGGAGAGGGGGGGAGGGGGTTTCACATCCACACTATTTCAAGTGCGGGGAATCTAATGAAATCCCAGATCCATTCGATGTATTTCAAATGCTTCCTTGGGTAAGGCCTTTGTCAGAATGTCTGCAACCTGTAGCTCTGTAGGCACATACTCCAACTTCACGATTCCCTGCTCAACTTTCTCCTTGATAAAATGATACTTTATATCAATGTGCTTTGTCTTTGAGTGATGGGCGAGATTTTTGCTGAGATTTATAGAACTTGAGTTATCACACTGGATTCTGATTGGAGACTTCACTTCAACTCCCATATCTTCAAACTGCTGCTTCATCCACAATAACTGTGTGCATGCTTGAGTGGATGCAATATACTCAGCTTCCGTGGTGCTCAACGAAATACAATCTTTCTTCTTGCTTATCCAATAAATACAAAATCCACCAAGATAGAATGCACCACCTGACTTTGATTTTCTATCATCCACTGAACTGGCCCAGTCTGCATCAGTATATCCCAATAACTCTGTCTGAGATTTGTCAGTATATGTCAAGCCAAAATCCACTATGCCCTGGATATAAAAAAGTATTCTTTTCACTGAAAGCATATGGTTTTACTTGCCATTACTCTGATATCTCACTGCTTGGCATGTGGTGAAAACAATATCAGGCCTTATTGCGGTCAAGTACAACAAGCTCCCAATAATTTGCCTGTATTCGGTAATATTAACTACCTTTCCATCCTCATCTTTTGATAATTTCATCTGGGTAGAAACCGAAGTCTTCATCTCCTTGGAATTCTCCATTACAAACCTTCTCAGAACCTCCTTGGCGTATTTGAATTGAGAAATGAAAGTTCCATTATTTCCTTGTGTCACCTGTAAGCCAAGGAAAAATGTTAGCTCTCTAATCATTGACATTTCAAACTCATTTTTCATGAATTCATAAAACTGTCTGCATTGAGCTTCATTTGATCCACCAAAAATTATGTCATCGACATACACTAGAACCATCATCCTTTGATTACTGTCATTGCTGAAATAGATATTGTAATCAAATCCTCCACGTTGGAAACCAAGCTTCTTCAAGTACTAATCAAGTCGTGAGTACCATGCCCTTGGTTCTTGTTTCATCCCATACAACGCCTTCTTCAGCCTGCAAACTTTGTTCTCATCCTCATGAATGGGAAAACCATATGGCTGCTCAATATACACCTCCTCTTCCAGAACACCATTCAAGAATGCGGATTTGACATCCATCTGGAACACTTTGAACTTTCTTTGCACTGCTATGGAAAAAAATAATCTAATTGTCTCCAGCCTTGAAACCAGTTCAAATGTCTCATCAATATCTATTCCCTCTATCTGGGAGTATCCCTTGCACACTAGCCGTGCTTTGTTCCGAATCACTATGCCATCTTCATTCATCTTGTTGCAATATACCCATTTAGTCTCGATGACATTCTTATCTGCTGGCCTCGAAACAATCTTCCATGTCTGGTTCTTCTCAATCTGATCAAGCTCTTCATTCATAGCATGAACCCAGTTTTCATCATCAGCTGCATCAGAAAAACATTTCGGCTCCACCTGAGACAAAAACATTGTTTTCTGTAATGATTTCATTCTTTGAGTATGAACTGGAGCTATCTGATCACCAATGATATTATGCCTGTCAATTTCAGCTCGACTCTTTGTCTTCCTTGTAGACACAGACTTGAAACTTTCTTGTTCATCATCAGTATCTTCTTCTGAGTCAGCCTCTGCCACTTCTGCTCCCCCTGTGTTGCTTACCTCATCATCACTTTCATCTAGGAACTGTTCACTAGGTCGTTGAGTATTCTATTCATTTTCAACTATAGTGACATAATTTCTCTCAATAATTTTTCCCAACCTTTGGTTGAAACATTTATATGCTTTTATTTTCCCGGAGTAGCCAAGAAATATCCCCTCATTTCCTCGTGACTCAAACTTTCTGTGATTTTCTTTGTTGAGAATGAAACACTTACTTCCAAATATTCGAAAGTATTTCAACGTTGGCTTCTTTCCGTACCACAGTTCATATGGAGTCTTGATTAGAAAATAAAAACACATTTTATAATTATATTTTATTGGGATTAAAAGTTCATTTTTGATCATATAGGCCTGAGTTAGTACATTTTAATTTTAAACATCCACTCTCATCAATTGTGCACTTCATGCCTAATGTACACCAATTTAGGCCCAATGACTCATCTGATTTTATTGAATGTAATTATTCATGTTTTAATATTATATTGGAAATGTATCTTCACTTCAAATTTAAATTTTTCTCATTCAGGGAGCAAGGAAAGATTCATAAAGGATGATGAAGATATTTGGTGATGAAAGGAGACAATTCTGGTGGAGCCAGATTGGACACCAACCCACTGTTGAGGACGTGGGTCCCACAATACTTGACCAATGAAGCCCAAATTTCTTGTGATGATATAATACATATAGGGGAACAAATCATTATTCAGGCCAAAGTGCTAATTCGGTCTCCATGATGATGATCAAGGCAGCCCAAATGGAAGATCAGAATCTGGGCCAGAATCTACGGCCCAGAATGTCACCCCAATTAATCTTCCATATATCCCGAACCACAAAGTAAATTGGGATTATATTTTACAGGATGTTAGAAGACATCCGGGGCTTCATTTTTGTCTTCTATGGCCCACTCCAAATCTTCCATCTAGAAGGGATTTGAAGCATATCTCTCAAGTGGATGCAAGCTGGATGCCATCTTGGGTCAAGGGTGGAGAAGTCTCCTCTCCACCTACTTTCCACCACCTATGCCTACCCTCATTGATTGGGATGACTTGTACTGTTGGAGCTCGGCCTAAGGATCAAAATTTGCCTATTTAAGGCAGTGGTGGTGAGGAGGAACTCATACCTTATTTCATGTAATGTTATTATGCTCAATTTTCGTTGTAATGCTTTCATTTCCCCATGTAAGTTTCTTTTTGTATTTCTAAGTTATTAATCCAATTCCTTCTCTTCTCTTATTCAAAATTATATACTTAAATCTCTAAAATCACAAAATCACAGTTATAACTCTGTGTGTTGGTGATATAGTTCACACATAGGTGTGAATTCCATTCACACACACGGAGGAGTGCTCGTTATTTCCGCGGTTTTAATCTCTTCAATTCAATTCTTGTAAGCCGTCTTCCGCCCACCATTGATAGTATATCATCAATGGAGGGATAACCCTTTAATGGGTTGATCTTAGGAATATGAAAAGGCTGTATTGAATGTTATTTAATGCACGAATTTTTGTTAATTGGTTAAATAATTCAAGACTTACATTCTTCAATTATTTTCGCTCCTCATCTTCACTGTGTTTGAAAAAGCTAATTCCAATTACTAAATTGACCATATACCTTGGAGAGATCATGAATCTGGTTCTCTAAGTGTGTTGGTGACTAGTAATTGAGTTTAGTTAGTATCTAACCAGAAAATGATGAAGGTAGTGTTATTTTGAATAATGGTTTCATCAAGAATTAATAAAACAAAAAATTTGTCTAAAGAAATAAAATGCATTCAATCCATCCAAGCGTAACCATAAGATCAACCCATTTCATTATAATTGAACTCAACTAAGCTTATTAGTCTTCTCCCAAAACACTTAAAAACAAATCCAAGTTGGCCACTTCATAGCCAAAAATCCATCCCTTAGGTTGTGTATCTTAGGTATCTTCTTAGGTCTCTGTGGAATTGACAACTCAAGCTACACTACAAGGACCGTTCTACCCTTCTTCTCTTGGGTAAATTTGGGCGTGAACCAAATTTTGGCGCCGTTTCCAGGGACCAAGTAAGTACCTTAGATCCAAAAAAAACCTTCTTTCCTCACCTCCATTCTTCTACTCTCACCCAAGATCTCTTATCTTGTCCCTTTCTCGCTTTTTTTTTGGCGCATGTCCGCCTACACCCGCGATTTCTCAAACAGACTAGTTAGGGTGGAAAGTCCCAGGATAGGGGATTCAAGTGCACCTAGGGGATTGTTTAAATCAGATCCAAATATTCTTGAAACCCCAAAGTCAGAACTTGAAACAAGTCCAATGGAGGGTCATCCACAAAATCAAATTGTAAACCCTGGGGGGAATCAAATGGGAAACCAAAACCAAGAAGCTACAAAATTAGGGAATGTAGTTGATCAAACCATGAACGACTACCTCAATATAGCTTGGACTAATGACCCCTCATGCATTAGACACAATTCTATAGGAGACACCAACTACATATTCAAACCCCATGTCCTAAACCACCTTCCAACCTTTCATGGGATGGAGTCAGAAATGACATACCTTCATGTCAAAGAGTTAAACGACATTGTTGAAACCATGTGTCCCCCACATCAACTAGAATCAGCTAAGATGAGTCTCTTTCCTTTTTCATTAAAGGATTGAGCTAAAAATTGTCTAAACAACTTGAGACCTGCATCAATCCACTCTTGGGACCAACTGCAAAGAGAATTCTACAAAAAAATACTTCCCTCATCACAAAACAATTGCACTTAAAAAGAGCATCCAAAACTTTTTTGAAAAAGAGGGAGAGTCATTTTATGAAACATGGGAGAGGTTCAAAGACACCCTAAACATGGTTCCACACCATGAATTTTCCATACCTGAACAAGTGAGAATTTTCTATGAAGGGTTGGGTCCGGGTAATAAACAATTCATTGACATGATGTGTAATGGAACTTTTAAAAACAAGGCCCCAAATGATGCTTACGAGTATCTGGAAAGTCTGGATGAACAAAACCAAACTTGGGGAACTTCACCTTATTCTGAAAAGCCACAAAGAACCACTAGAATTCATACACTTAGATAAGAGAAAAGCCTTAGGGCTAAACTCGCAGCACTCTCTAGGAAGGTTGAAGAGATAGACCTTAGGAAAGTCCATGAAATCCAAAATGTAGACCTTGTTTGCACAATTTGTGACAAACATGACCATAAAACAGACAACTGCCCAACCATTCCATCCATCAAGGATGTTCTTCTAGGAGGACCCCCAGCGGAAGTCAATGCCCTAAACTTTCAAAAGCCCCAATACCAAAACACCTTCAATCCAAGGTACAATGACCACCCAGGCTTCCGATGGAAGGATAACCAACAACATAGCCAACCACAAGGGCAAAATACTTACCCTCAACAGAACTACCAAACCCATAATCAGTTTCAAACCCAACCTATCCAATACCAACAACCACCGTTCCATTTTCAACAAACCATTCCACCTTCAAAATATCCCCCAGGGATAAACCAATCTTCTCAAGCACCAACCCAAACTGTTCCACAAATCCTACTAGAACAACTTTGCAAACAAATGGAAAGGATGAACTCGGAAGTCTATTCCCTTAAACAATAACTTCAAACAATCAAAACTGGTAAGGCACCCATGCCTACCCAAGCCATTCCACAACAAACAACAAGGGGAGAGTCAAGTTTCACTCAATCAAATCATGAACAATTGAAAGCAGTGACAGTCTTAAGAAGTGGGAAATCAATTGAAAAACATGAACAAACCATTTTAGAACTATTTAAAGATTCAACATCACTTCAAAATGATGAATAACAACCCACAGATTCTGAAAAAACCAATGCGAATGAGAAGGAACCACAACCACACCAAACACTCAAACAACCTGCTCCCTTCCCTCAACGCATGAGGGGGAAATCCAAGCCTGAACTGAGTGAAACCTTGAGAGAAATCTTCTCTCAAGTCAAGATGAACATTCCACTCCTCGATGTAATACAAACCATACCAGCCTACTCAAAGTAACTTAAGGACTTGTGCACTTTTAAAAGGAAATTTTTACATAAAAACCAATTCCTTTTGGCTACTAATGTGAGTACCACCATTCAAGGGACCATTCCTCCAAAGATGAAAGACCCGGGTTGCCCTTACATCAATGTTGAACTAGGAGAGAAAAAAAGTTGTCAAGGCCTTGTGTGACCTAGGTGCTAGTGTAAACCTCATTCCTTATGCCATGTATTGTCAGTTAGGGCTCGAAGAACTCCAACCCACATCTGTCACTCTTCAACTCGCTGATCGCAGTGTTCGGGTTCCTAATGGGATCTTAAAGGATGTTTTAGTGAAAGTTGAGAATTTCATTTACCCTACTGACTTCATTTTCCTTGACAATCATCCAAGCTTAGGTCTTTGGGAGCAAACCCCAATCATTCTTGGCCATCCTTTCCTTGCAACAATCAACTCTATTATCCGAGTCTGAAATGGGAACATGACCATCACCTTTGGGAACATGAGTCTAGACTTGAACATCTATAATGCAAGATCACAAATAGGAGATGACGAGGAAATTCATGAAGTAAACATGTTAGGAAGCATTGAAAATGAATCCATAGAACATCAAGAAATATTTGATGGATGTTTAAGTCAGGATGAGATTGATTTCCTTTGTTCACATGAAGGAAGTTTATCTCCTTGGCTCGAATCATTTTCAAATTGCTCCTATGATGATGTCTTAGGACCAAAAATCAGTGAAACCTTTCAGGAAACCAAATTCATGGAGACAACTCAAACTCCCTTCCCTAACCCAGGTCAATACAATCTTGTGGCTGAAACTTCTACACATGGGGAATCAATTCAATATGAAAATCTAGGAAACAAATTTGATCTTGATCCAATGCCCCAATCTTCTACTGAAATTCTGAACCAACCTGATCTTGAATTTAAGGAACTTCCCACTTCCCTCAAGTATGCCTTCCTAGGGGAAAATCAAACACATCCTATAGTCATATCTTCTTCTCTTGAAGCCAATCATGAGGGGATGCTTCTAGATGTCCTTAAGAAACACAAGAAAGCCATTGGTTGGACCCTGTCTGATATTCCTGGGATTATCCCACTTATTGGAACTCATAGGATTACTCTTGAATCTGAATCCAAACCATGTCATCAACCTCAGAGGAGACTCAATCCAAATCTTATGGATGTGGTAAGGAAATAACTTCTTAAGTTGTTGAAAGCTGGTATCATCTACCCCATAGCTGAGAGTGAGTGGGTAAGCCCAATTCAAGTTGTCCCAAAGAAAGCTGGAATCACTGTGATCACTAATAAGGATGGGGAAATTCTTCCAACTAGGGTGAGTAGTGGCTGGAGAGTCTGTATTGACTATAGGAAGCTCAACTCTTGTACCAAGAAGGACCATTTTCCCTTGCCCTTTATTGATCAAGTCCCCGAGCAAGTGGCGGGTCATCAATTCTATTTCTTCCTAGATGGGTACGCAGGGTACAATCAAATCGAGGTCTCCTTGGAGGATCAAGGGAAGACAACCTTCACCTGTCCATTCGGAACCTTTTCCTTCAAACGCATGCCGTTCGGGTTATGCAATGCCCCTGGAACCTTCCAGCGGTGCATGATGGGAATCTTCTCAGATATGGTAGGGGATTTTCTAGAGGTCTTCATGGATGACTTCTCTGTATTTGGGGATACTTTTGAGGGATGTCTTAGGAATGTGGAGAGAGTTTTGTCAAGATGTGAAGAAAATAATCTGGTCCTAAACTGGGAAAAATTCCATTTCATGGTAAAAGAGGGGTTAGTCCTTGGCCATATAATCTCGGGTAGGGGAATTGAAGTTGATAAAGCAAAGGTTGACATCATTCGTCACCTTCCATCACCCAGAGCTGTTAAGGAAGTGAGGTCCTTCTTAGGAAATGCTGGTTTCTATAGAAGATTCATTAAGGACTTTAGTTCAATCTCTCGTCCTCTTTGTGATCTCCTAGTAAAGGATGCTCCCTTTGTTTGGACAGAAAGCTGTGAGGGTTCATTTTCAACCCTTAAATCCGCTCTCACCTCTCCTCCCATTATGAAATCTCCAAACTGGGACCTTCCTTTCGAACTCATGTGTGATGCCAGTGACTTTGCTGTAGGAGCTGTGTTAGGACAACAGTGTGATAAAACTCCATATGTCATTTCTTATGCAAGCAAATCCTTAAATGATGCCCAAATCAATTACACCACCACTGAAAAGGAGTTACTTGCTGTTGTGTTTGCCTTAGAGAAATTTAGGTCCTACCTCTTAGGATCACCCATCATTGTCTTCACCGACCATTCAGCTCTAAAATATCTCTTCCAAAAACAAGATGCCAAGGATAGATTGATTAGGTGGGTCCTTCTTCTTCAAGAGTTCGATTTAACCATTAAGGATAAAAAGGTGTCGAGAATGTTGTAGCTGATCACCTCTCTAGGTTGGAATTCAAAGACAACTCACATCACCTTTCTGTGTCTGATTCATTTCCCGATGAGAACCTCTATTCTGTGAGTGATTTCCCTTGGTATACTGACATAGCCAACTTCTTAGTTTCAGGGGTCATTCCAAAATTCTTAGGGACCCAAGCTAGAAGAAAATTTCTTTCTGATGTCAATCATTATGTGTTTGATGATCTATACCTCTATAAGTTCTGTCCTGACCAAGTCATTAGGAGGTGTGTGCCAGAATCCGAACAAGAGTCCATCCTAATGTTCTGTCATAGTGAGGCTTGTGGAGGTCACTTTTCCTCTAAGAAAACTTCTTCCAAGGTTCTTCAATGTGGTCTCTTTTGGCCCACCCTCTCAAGGGACTCCTAAACATTTTTTCAAAGCTGTCCTAGGTGTCAACAAGTAGGGTCCATCACAAAAAGGAATCAAATGCCTCTCACTCCAATATTAGTGGTTGAAATATTTGACTGTTGGGGAATTGATTTCATGGGTCCCTTCCCAAACTCTAGGGGATATCTTTACATTCTCTTGGCTGTCGATTATTTCTCAAAATGGGTTGAGTCCATTCCTACAAAATCCAATGACCATCAAACTGTGATTAGATTCCTTAAAGAAAAAATCTTCTCTAGATTTGGGATTCCTAGGGCTATCATTAGTGATCGTGGAACTCATTTCTGCAATTGCCCATTCTCATCTCTCATGGAGAAGTATGGAATTTCTCAAAAAGTGTCCACCGCTTACCACCCACAAACCAATGGTCAAGCTAAGTTATCCAATCGAGAAATCAAACAAATTCTTGAGAAAACTGTTAATCCATCTAGGAAAGATTGGTCGAGAAAACTCTTAGATGCTATTTGGGCATATTGAACAGCATTTAAAACCATCCTAGGAATGTCTCCATATAGATTGGTTTATGGTAAAGCATTCCATTTTCCAGTGGAGATTGAGCATAAGGCCTTTTGGGAAATCAAAAAAATGAACTTTGACATTTCTTTGGCCAGAATAAAGAGGAAATTGGATCTAAACGAGCTTGAGGAACTTAGGATGGAGGCTTATGAAAATTCAAGGATCAATAAAGCTAGAGTTCAAGCCTACCAGTCTAGGAATCTTAAAACTAAACACATTGAACCAGGGAAACCTGTGCTTTTGTATAGTTCTAAACTTCATTTTCACCCGGGAAAGTTGAGGTCTAGATGGTCCGGTCCATACATAGTGCATAAGGTGTACCCCCATGGGGCTGTTGAAATTCAAGATCCCACCAATGGTCAAATATTTACAGTTAATGGTCATAGAGTCAAACCATTCATAGAACCATTCCAAAAACATGAAGTTGATGAATACCTGAGTGAACCTACCTTTGATGAAAAAAACAATTAATCAATTAGGAGTTTAAGTCGAGCTAACGACGTTAAACAAAGCGTTGAATGGGAGGAAACCCATGATTTTTAAATTTACAATCACTTTATAGTTTTAATCAATTTTTTTAGCAAAAAAATTTGATATAATTTTACCTCATATTGTTGACCTGTTCTTCTCTTATGAGTATGGATGGGTATGAAAGGGTAGTGTCGTATTCATCCGTGTCACGCGGTGTGATCCCTGAGTATTATCTTACCCAAAAATTAAAAAGAAGACAATGTATCAACAATATAGGTGTTTGTAAGTTTTTATTTTATTTATTTTATTTTTTTTATTAAAAAAACAAAAAAAAAACAACAAAAAAAAAGTAAAAAAAAAGTGACACGCCGTAGGACGTGGGTCAAACCCCGTCACGACCGGCGAAGCTGCGAGACTCGAACCCGGGACTGAAGGGAGATAGGGGCGCACGCCTACCACTGAACTATGGCGGTTGGTGATTCCTTATTCTATCTTCTTTATATATATACTTATATTTTAAATTTTTATATATATACATAATTTGTTTTTTAAAAAAAAATTATTACTTGTTATGAGTGTCGATCGTTGGAGTTTCAAAATTAACAAGTATGTTTTGTCTTTATTTTTTTTATTATTATTATTATTATTATTATTTTTTTATTTTATTGTTGTTTATTTTTAGAAAAGGGAACCTCAAGGGGTTTCCATTGTGTCTAACTATGTTGGTTTTTGAGATTCAGGGGCTACCAAGTTTGATGGATTTTCAGGGAAATCATAAGAGTACAAGTGTACACTACTGTGAGGATTCTTCAAGTGACATGGAGACCAAGAGATTAAATGAGAGCATCACAAAATTCAACATCAAATATCAGGTGAAATTGTTCTATGCTCCTATTCTCTGCCTCTACCCCTTCTAAATTATATTTTCTTTAAACACTGGGGACAGTGCTATATTATGTTGGGGGGAGGTGAAAATAAAAATCAATCACATAGAGCAATAAAATGTTCATGTTAATTGAATGAAAATTTTCCTTAAGCTTGAACATGTTATTAAAAATTGCAAACCTTGAAAACTGAATATTAAATAATTTTGTATTCCTTGATTCTGATTTTAATACATGTTTAAGTTCATGAGCATAAAATTTTGGAAAGTGTGGCTGTCTAATGTGATTTTTCACTGTTACATTTTCATCCAATTTTTATAAAAAAAAATTCACAATGCACGTCCGTTGGATTGTGGGGTATTAATTTGAATTCTTGGGGTCCCATAATAAATAGCATAGTTTTGGTGATCATTTTAAATTTAATATGAGTATTTTAAAATATATATATATATAAAAAAAAGTAGTGTAAAAAAAAACACAAAAAAAAAACAAAAAAAAACAACAATAAATTTGCGCATAGAGCAATGAAATGACTTAATGTGTGGCTTTCGGCACTTGGGGATCGTGACTCCATAGTTGTCTGGCCCAGAGTTGTGAATTTTATCTCTATTTGTGGAAATTCGAATTTGTTTTTGAATGAGTTAACTCGAGATGATGCCTGAGTATGTGAGCTTCGCTTGGTGCCCTAAGGCCTTTGAGCCTGGGAGTCATCGGCAAAGTCTCGCTACAAGGGTTGACTCATTTGAATGAAATTTCAATAACCATGGAAACATTGCAAAAAAAAAAAAAAAAAAAAAAAGAATACTCATATTAATATTAAAATGTGATTCCACCTAGTGCTTCCATCTTTTCCCCCTTGAATAAAAATGAACCCCCATGTCTATTGTGACACACAACACATCATCATGATTAATTGTAATTGGATGAAATGTGGCATTGAATTTGATCAGAAGAATGGGCTTGGGCTTGGGTTATGCTTTATAACCTACATTGTATTAAATTATTTTGATGGGATGCATAATTTTTTGGTATGAGGTATTTTGGTGAGCATTGTTTATTAAAATATTTTTGGAAAAGGGAATTTGATTTTCATAATCTTTGAGTTATTTGCTCGGGACTAGCAAATCTCAAGTTGGGGAGTGTGATTAGACAATCAAAAAACATTTTATAATTACATTTTATTGGGATTAAAAGTTCATTTTTGATCATATAGGCCTGAGTTAGTACATTTTAATTTTAAACATCCACTCTCATCAATTGTGCACTTCATGCCTAATGTACACCAATTTAGGCCCAATGACTCATCTGATTTTATTGAATGTAATTATTCATTTTTTAATGTTATATTTGAAATGTATCTTCACTTCAAATTTAAATGTTTCTCATTTAGGGAGCAAGGAAAGATTCATAAAAGATGATGAAGATATTTGGTGATGAAAGGAGACAATTCTGGTGGAGGCAGATTGGACACCAACCCACTGTTGAGAATGTGGGTCCCACAATAATGGACCAATGAAGCCCAAATTTCTTGTGATGATATAAGACATACAGTGAAACAAATAATTCTTCAGGACAAAGTGCTAATTCGGTCTCCATGATGATGATCAAGGCAGCCCAAATGGAAGATCAGAATCTAGGCCAGAATCTGCGGCCCAGAATGTCATTCCAATGAATCTTCCATATCTCCCGAACCACAAAGTAAATTGGGCTGATATTTTACAGTCTGTTAGAAGACATCCGTAGATTCATTTTTGTCTTCTATGGAACACTCCAAATTGGACATCTAGAAGGACTTTGAAGCGGATCTGTCAAGTGGATGCAAGCTGGATGCCATCTCGGGTCAAGGGTGGAGAAGTCTCCTCTCCACCTACTTTCCACCACCTATGCCTACCCTCATTGATTGGGATGACTTGGAATGTTGGAGCTCGGCCTAAGGATCCAAATTTGTCTATTTAAGGCATTGGTGGTGAGGAGGAACTCATACCTTCTTTCATGTAATGTTATTATGCTCAATTTTCGTTGTAATGCTTTCATTTCCCCATGTAAGTTTCTTTTTTGTATTTCTAAGTTCTTAATCCAATTCCTTCTCTTCTCTTCTTCCAAATTCTATACTTAAATCTCTAAAATCACAAAATCACAGTGATAACTCTATGTGTTGGTGATATAGTTCACACATAGGTGTGAATTCCATTCACACACACGGAGGAGTGCTTGTTATTTCTGCGGTTTTAATCTCTTCAATTCAATTCTTGAAGCCGTCTTCCGCCCACCATTGATAGTATATCATCAATGGAGGGCTAAAACTTTAATGGGTTGATCTTAGGAAGATGAAAAGGCTGGATTTAATGTTATTTAATGCACAAATTGTTGTTAATTGGTTAAATAATTCAAGACTTCCATTCGTCAATTATTTTCGCTCCTCATCTTCACTGTGTTTGAAAAAGATAATTCCAATTACTAAATTGACCATATACCTTGGAGAGATCATGAATCTGGTTCTCTAAGTGTGTTGATGACTATTAATTGAGTTTAGTTAGTATCTAACCAGAAAATGATGAAGGTAGTGTTATTTTGAATAATGGTTTCATCAAGAATTAATAAAATCAAAAATTTGTCTAAAGAAATAAAATGCATTCAATCCATCCAAGCGTAACCCTAAGATCAACCCATTTCATTATAATTGAACTCAACTAAGCTTATTATTCTTCTCCCAAAACACTTAAAAACAAATCCAAGTTGGCCACTTCATAGCCAAAAATCCATCCCTTAGGTTGTGTATCTTAGGTATCTTCTTAGGTCTCTGTGGAATCGAAAACCCAAGCTACACTACAAGGACCGTTCTACCCTTCTTCTCTTGGGTAAATTTGGGCGTGAACCAAGTATTACCTTGCTTCAGACACAACAGAGACCTGTTCGAAATATAGACCGATGTCAAAACTGCTTCCTTCCAAAATTTCTCTGGTAAGTCCTTTTCAATAAGCATTGTTCTTTCCATGTTGTTGATGATACAATTTCTCCTTTCAAAAACTCCATTCTGTTGGGGAGTTCTCACTGATGAAACTTGATGCCTTATCCTGTGTTTCTTAAGATATTCTTCCACTTGACTGTTTGTGAATTCTGTACCGTTATCTGTACGAAACTTTAAAATTTTCTGCCCAAGCATCCTTTCTGATTCCCTCCTATACTTCTTGATACAACTGAACACCTCTGTTTTATGGGTAATGAAAAATACCCAAGCCATTCTGCTATAATCATCAATGAAAAGAACATAGTACCTTTTCCCATTTATGGATCGTGGTGAGATAGGTCCACATACATCAGCATGAACCAATTCAAGTACTCTAGTTGATTTCTGTTCCTTTGGCCTATATGTATTTATGATGATCTTCCCTTGTTGACAAGCATCGCATGTATGAGTACGATCACGTGATAGTTTGAGAAGGTTTCTAGCAGCATCACATTTTACCAGATCTTCCATGGATGGTTGACATAGGTGACCAAGTCGCTTATGCCATAGCTGGTTTTCTTCCTCTCTGGATAAAAGGCACATATCTTCTTCCCCACTTACAAGGTAAATATTTCCCTTTGTCCTTTTTCCTTTTAGAACAACTGATCCATCTTTTGATTTCACAACACACATCTTCTTGGTAAATCAGATAGAGTGCCCAGAGTCACATAATTGACTGACACTGAGTAAGTTATGACTAAACCCCTCTACTACCAAGACATCAGCACGTCTCATTTCTTTTCTCCCAAATTTGGCCTTTTTGGAACCAACAATATTCAGCCCTTCATCATTCCCAAACTTCACAACTCCTTCTTTGTCATATTTTATATCTGTAATGAGATCCTTGTTCCCTGTCACATGGGATGTGCAACCACTGTCAAGGATCCGTATTCTTGAACGATCTGAAGCTTTAAGGGCAATTTCTGCAACTACTGCCTTTTCTTCTTTCTTCTTCTTGGTCCATAATTTTTCCTTCACACTTGGCATAGATTGAGACTTCTGTTCTTTCTCAGAGTATGATGCACCATCTTCATCTTGCAAAGCCACAAATCTATTCTACATTTTTAACTCACCTGTGGGTTTATTGATCTGCTGCTTGCGAACATTTTGATTCTTCTTTGGCTCATTTCTCTGTATGGTCGAAGTACAGTACCTAGCCATGTGTCCAAATCCTCCACACCAAAAACAGTGTCCTTCGAAATATGTTCTGGACAACCGTTCTCTGTTTGGCTGCCACCTCTGTTCTTGTTCCCTTCGATATCTCTTGGATATAGAACACACATACTGTGAATGTTCCATCTTCTCGCAACAATAACACCTAATATATGGTGCATTCCTTTGTGGTACTTCAGCACTTTGAGTTTCCCCTTGGGATCTTTGAATATTCCGATTCTTCTTTATGCCTAAATCAACCTTTAATCTTGGGACTGGTGCTTGCGGTCTGACTTCAATTGTCACATATTTTTGTTTCTGATTAAGCCCTGAAACAACCTTAACTTCTGAGCTCAATTGCTGCTTCTTCCCTGCTGAACTACTAGGCTCATATTTCATCTTTTCATTCTTCGTAACAACCTTTTCTGTGATCTATGTCCTTGAAGACTTAAGGTTTTCTATTTCTTTTAAAAGCTCGGACTTCTCGTCTTCTTGCTGTTGCATGTAGAGTTTGGCATCATGTACCACCTTGTTGGCTTTCTTTGTTTTTAATCTCCAAATATCCATCTCTTCAAGAGCTGCTTCTAATTCAGCTTCCATGTCAACTCTACCTTCAATTTCTTCTTCTTCTTCATCAGCATTAGTTTCTTCCTTTTCTTGAGCACTACCGACAACATCCACCATTGCATTTTGTCCATGATCTTTACAATTTTCAAATTCCTCAACCTCTTCATCCTCAAACTCATCTGAACTGTCTATTTCTTGTGAAAGAAGATTCTTCTTCTTGAAGAAATTTCTCTTGAATTGTTTCTTCCCTTTCACAAATGCTGAAGACTTCTTATTGGGAATTTCGACTTCATCATCATCATTATCGTTATCTTGAAACTTTTTGGGGAACCTTGCTGCAAGATGACCAACCTTTCCACATCGAAAGCATGCTAGTGGAAGTTTCCCTTTAAATTTTCCTTTTCCTCTTTGCAGATTTGAGGAAAGGAATGACATCACCTCATCTGTCTCTTCTTCTTCCTGAGAATATTAAATGGTGAGCTTCTTCATGGCCTTAAATTCCATATCTTTGGATTTCCCCTTTTCCACAACCTCGTTATCATCATTCCTCATCTCATATGCAACCAAAGTACTGTGCAAATTGTCCAATGTCAGCTCTTTGGGATCTTTATCTTCTAGTACTGAAACTTTCGGATTGAACTGAGGTGGAAGCTTCCTCAAGATGCGCTTTACGATATTTATGTCTTCAATGACTTCACCAAGTCCTTGCATATCTTCCACAACAATATTTACCCTGTCAAAGAATGCATCAACAGACTCATTCGGGTTCATCTTCAGATCTTCATACTTATTCCACAGCACTTTCAGCTTTGCCTCTCCGACCTTTGTATCTCCTTCATATATATTCAATAGTTTTTCCCACATGGAATGTGACATTTTTCATGACATTACCTTTGTGTAGATGGGATTGTAAAGGGCTCCCCCTAAGGCATTGATTTCTTTTGCATCAGCATCCAACTCTCTATGCTCAGCTTCTGATAATGCACCACTATTAATATCAGCTGTGATACCATGCATAGATACTGAAAACACATCCATTCCCAAAGATCGGAAATAGTGTTGCATTCGATTCTTCCATATTTAAAAATTAAATCCGTAAAAGATTGTAATCCCTTTATGATTAGTGACCTCCATTGAGAGAAGAACAAATATCAAACTTTCCCTATGATACCAATTGTTAGGTCCACAAGGATGAATACCCTGAGAGGGGGGGGGGGTGAATCAGAGTATGACTAATTTAAAATTAAATCCCATTCTGATCTTGTTTCACTGTTAAGCAAAACATTTTTCTCTCTCTTTCCTGTTTCACAATATAAACTGAAAGTAAAGCAAACAAAGGACACAAAAATTTTACTTGGTTCACCACTAAGGGCTACGTCCAAGGAGCATACGCCGACAGGTTTCTGGTCGTACCAAATTCTACTAAACTTCACTAGCTGTGGATTACAAGGTTTGGGAACAGTCACTCTATCCCAGGCTCACTGCCTTTACAATGTTTAGGGTCAGCGCAATGCTTTCCCAAGGGTCACTCCCTATTTCTCTCTCTCTGGCTCACTGCCGGTGGAGAGGATCACCTTCTTTATCTTCCTTTGCTCACTGATTTGGAAGGAATCCACTCACAGTTTATAGACCTATAGGTCTATTCATTTGCATGAAATAATGCATCCTCTGTTGTATGTGGATGCTCTGTTGAAGTCCAACTTTCACCCGTAGATGAATCTATCTTTGCACCGAAGGTATTGGGAAAACTTACAGCTTCCACGCAGCCCGAAAATCATTGCCGGAAATAAACCTTACTTGGCGCACAAGTCTATCTCGGCGCGCAAGTATCGGTACGCAAGTCACAACTGGCGCGCAAGTCACTTCAAACACTTGCGCGACATAATCTTCTGCAACTCCAAACCTATGTGACTCACTTCCTTCCTTGACTAAACCACCTCAGGCGCACAAATAACACTTGGAATGCAACTTCCAACACTGGCACACAATTCCCACTTGTGAGACACACCACCACTTGCGCGACCACCACACCTGCACGACGGGAGCTCTGAATCTTCAAAGTGTTGAACTCCAGTGAGAAATGAGGAGGGGTGGTCCAGTATTTATAGGCATTTTGAACACACTGCGCGATGGCACGCAAGTCACCCCTCGACGCGCAAGTTTCGGCGCGCAAGTATTATGTCCTCTTAGATACTTGAACGACCAAAACAAATACCTGCACGACCCTCTTTCCTTTGCAATATTTTGATATTCTGATCTTGAAAAACAACAGGCGTGCAAGTTTCCAAATCTCCTAGGCACCGGCGTGAAAGTCACCTGCGCAACCAACCCAATACTTGCGCGATCCTTATCCCTTTGCCATATTTTTATGGTCTGATCTTCAAAAACATATGGTGCTCAAGTTTCCTATCCTCCAAGACCACGACGCGCAATTCCCTTTTCCAAAAACACTTTTCTTCATTTGTCGATTTTCTGGCCCAAAAATTTTGCGAACACTGGAAAACGGTGCCGCCTTGTATCTGTTCTTTTTATGCCGCCTCCAGATCATCCATTCCTTTGTCTACATTCTTTAATAAAACATGGATCATTGACCACAACTCTTGAACTCGACATTCCACCATAAAATCACCTTTGTCAACAAATTTGTATGTCATGGTTTGCTTTGTCAACAATCACAGCACAGTTGTCCACTTTGTCAACAAACACAATCACCTCAAAAATGCTTCAATGATACCTTGATGGATTTTTTCCCAACACCAATTGTAAACCATCATCGAGTAGACCATTTTGGAGACAATTGTAGATTTCACAAGACAAATTCTACCAGCCATAGAGAGAGATTTACACTTCCAAGAAGAAAGTTGATTGGTAATTTGACCAACAATGCTGTAAAAGTAACTGAATTTAGGTCTTCCCTAGAAGATAGGAACACCAAGATAAGTGAAGGGGAAAGAACATTCCTTGATACCTAAATAATTGATGATATTACCTTTTATGTTAGAAGCAAAAATTTTCCCAAAGAACACAAAAGATTTTCTCCAGCTTATAGATTGACCAGAGATCTCTTCATAATGAGACATGGCATTTTTAAGATTTTGGATATTACTTTTATCACCTTGAAGGAACAAAATGATGTCATCAGCATATAAAATATGGGTGAGAACATTCAAGTTTCTAGAAGCCTGGATAGGTTTAATCTTTTTTTGATCCACAAGGTGGGTGAGTAATATGCTTAAGTAGTTCTCAACAATGGAAAAAGGAATGGCAGAAAGAGGATCTCCTTGCCTAACTCCCTTGGTGCATTTAAAGAATCCCTTTGGGAAACCATTGACAAGAACAGAGATGGAGGCCAAATTGAATAAATTGATTATCATTCTAGTGAAAGAGTCATTAAACCCAAAGTTTTTGAGAATCTTGATGATGAAACTCCAATCCATGGTATCAAAAGCTTTTCTAATGTCAATCTTGATGGCAACGCTACCACCTCTATTGTCTTTGTTTAAGATATTGGTGTATTCCGAAGCAAGATAGATGAAATCTTGTATAGACCTACCTTTGATAAAACCAAATTGGTTCCAAGAAATGATTCTATTGCAAATGGAAGTAAGTTTATTAGCAAGAAGTTTTGAAATAATTTTCTAAATGGTGTTAATAAGTGCAATAAGACAGAAAAGATGAATCTCAGAAGCATTGTCCACTTTAGGAATAAGAGTAAGAATTTGGGCATTTAATCCATACGTGAGAACACAATTGGAAAAGAAAGATTTTACAAGTTTTCAAGCATCCATATGAATAATCTCCCAGTAGTATTGGAAAAAACTATTGTTGAAACCATCAGGACCCAGGGCACTGTCTAAATTAAGACTTAAAATAGTTTCTTTGATTTCATGATCAAAAGGGGCGATTAAAAGATAATCATTATCTTCAATAGTCACTATAGTCAGAATGATTTCAGGTAGGATATTTTTTCTAACAACCAGACCATTAAACAAATTATGAAAATAAGAGACAACATGATTAGTAATAGCCTTCTCAGTGTTAAGGAGGGCCTCATCATCTCTAAGAAAGGCAAGAGGTCTACATACTTTTCTAATTATTTGGAGGGAATCGTAGAACTTTGTATTCCTATATCCATATGAAAGCCATTTAGTTTTGAATATTTTCTTTCACATGTTATCTTTCAGTTTTAGGAGAGATTTGAGTTTCAGAGAGGTACTAATTTATAATTGAGGATCCAAAGAGAAATCAGATAAAGTATTGGAGTTTTGAATTTGAATAAGGTCATTCTCAAGAGAGAAGATGTCCTTGTCAAGTTGTTTAGATTTGGAACTACACCAAACCTTAAGAAACTACTTAAGGTGTTTTAATTTAGTGATGCAAGAAAAAGAATCATTGTGATGCCGCATGCCTTCCAAATTTTTTTTAACGATGTTAGTACATTCAGGATCTGCAACCCAAGCATTATTAAATTTGAAAGGAAGAGTAGGATTAATACTCTTGGTGAAAAGACTGAAAATAATGGGATGATGGTCTGAGTTGATATTAGGTAAGGTAATACTCGATATGGAGTCCCATTTATCAAGGGAATATATTAGAAATGTAGATATGATAGAAAAGACATTTTCTATATTGCATGCTTGAATATGATTATGAAACAATAAATATCATGAAAAATGATTTGCATGTTTTTTGAACTATTTCATTACATTTATGTTGCGAAACAAAATAATAAGCTCATGATGAGGGATTCTATCTAAATGGGTTAGTTACATTTTCTTAAAACAAATGTGACTATATATAGTTAGAGTTGTGGTAATAACCAAAGTGATTAAGGTCACTCAAAATCTTATGTTGCATATGGTCATAATAATGTATCAAGTTAAAAGAATAAAGAGCACAAAAGAAAATGGTCGAATTATAACTACTCATGCTTTTCATATATGGATATTACATCATTTTTGCGGAACATTTCTTACAATACACAAACACACACCCAAAGACCGTATTAGTTCAATGTATTTGCAGACTTGAAACACAAACTTCTAGTCTAGTGAAAGATCTTTAATATTTTCCACAAAGATATTATCCTTTAGTACCCCTACCTAAAACATTTCTTTATAACTTGGGGAAAATAAAACATAAAAAAAGGTGAGCTTAGATGCTCAATAAATGTAAGCAAGAGAGATAAGTAAGTATAATTATGAACATAAGGGTATGAAAATATTATATTAACATTAGAAAATCATACCTTGCATATCAAAGATCATATATATAAGTCATGACATAAATAATGGTAGTTCATAAGACATGAATCATGTGAAAATCAAGAACATAATCCATGAAAACATAACATGAGAATAAGATATGTAATTTGTGACATACACATAAACATGTAATATCATTCCCTATATGTCAAGGCGCATTGCCAAAACTAAATAGGGTACTTCATAGGGACTACATCTACTGGGCGAGACACACCACCATCCTCAGTCATAGTCTTTTCCTAGTAAGAGATTGAGTTTCCCCATCTTCCCATAGAGGATCGGGTTTCCCCGTCTTCCATAGTGGATTAAGATCGTCAACTTGTTTCCATTATTATCTCATGAGAAATAAATCTCTACCCAATGTATTGGAGGGAGATATAGGTCCCACCCATCACATAATTATAACCATAAATATGTGTTCCATAAGAACATAAATCACTCATCATATCAAAACTCATGGAATGAAATGGGTTTCATAAACATCATTTAGTCATAAAATACCTCATGGAAAAGAAATTAGATTCATAAATATAATTCCATCATAAACATAATACAACCATAGAAAGAATAAAGATATTATACTTGAAAAATATCCCTAGTAAAACATAAATAACATCAAAGAATGTTATCATAAATGAAAAATAATGTTGAGAGATCACTTGAAAATAATTATTGAGGGAAATATCATTTTTTCTTTGGAAGTGTTTTCTTTTCTTGAAATGTCGCACAATTTTAAAAGAAAGCATTTTCATTGAAAATTACCTTGTAAGATTATAAGGGAATATTTAGGGGATTAAGGTATCATGAAATTTGAAAAAATCCATTCATTCCATATAAGTTAAAAAACATTCCTTCCGTATATTTTTGTTGGTAAAGTCACATAGAGTCTTGTTTAGAAAACAATAAAAATATTCTTTTGAAATAATTTCATAAAAAGTATAAAATGGGTAAAAATAACTTTAAATATTAATAGGATAATAGTACAAACATTTTTTGAAAACCTTTTTAGAAAACATGGACATGGAAGATAAATATTCTCAAATGGAGACTTAAAACAAAATAATCCCGAATATTGATGAGATTGTGAAATAATACCTTACCACCTTATAATCACTTGAATCGTTTGTCCCATGAATAAAAGAAATTTATATGGATATGAAAATAACATAATAATTAAGATAAGACTCATAAAATACATTCATGGGTAGTATATACACCATGTATAAGAAACAAGTAATGTATAAGGCATGTGTCCCACAGAAATAAAAGTGAGACAAAAATCTCTTACCTTAAATCTTGACTCTCTTCGCACTTGTAAAAACCTCATGTATAATAAATATAATTTTATTATACATATATTACAGAACCATATTAATTTATATAATACCATATATGATTTACTTATGAATTTATATTACCTTCTTATTAACAATTCCATGTTTAAGTTATGTTTCAGGTAATAACCACTTTGTTTCTCTTACATGTTTTGACTTGTTATTCTTGGTCCTCATACTTAGAACATGATTTAATTATCTAAAAAACAATAAACATGATATAAATATCATATATATTAATTATATATGTATTTATATTTATCTATAAAATATATAAATAGAAAATAAAATGCACTGTTTATGGAGACGGTAGGTTGTACGTACGCATGAACGCTGCTTCCATTTCATGTCGTATTGAAAGGAAAAAGTAAATGACACACACATATATATATATAATATCATTACAGTATAATTATTATGTCATATATATCATATAATTTCACTAAACTCATCCTTAATACATACCATGTAAAGTGTGAATGAATCACATCGTTTTAAGATGACGGTAGTCCACACGTCCACAAACGAAGTTATCATATTTCCAAAAAATGGAAAGTATGATGGTATGTTTTATATAATAATTAAATAATAATAAATACATCATAAATATCATATATATCATATAAAAATAGAAATTTTATCATTATATACAACTTTGAAAGGTTACAATGGAAGAACGAGTGACATCGGTTCGTGAGGCGGTAGTCCGCCGTACACACGAACGATGATTGTGTATCCCATTTGATGAAAGTGTGTGTGTTTGTGTAAGTGGAAAACTTAATATAAAAATATATTAGTATATTTAGTATACTATGTTTATTATATAAACATTAAATAAAAAAAATTTAATAGGTTTAAGGAAAAAAATAAAACAAAAATGTTCGTTGATGAACATTACCTCTTCTTTGGGTATCTCCTTTTGATTTACACAAAAGGACTTCTTTAGTTAGATTTAAGACCAAAGTAAGGATTATAGGATGAAGTTAGAGAATATGGGAGTAATTTTTGATAGAGTTTGTTTGAACCAAATAGGTTTTGAAGTGTGAAGAAAAGAGAAGAAGAGGTGGAATTTTATTATAGATGGGAGAGACACTTTTGGAATTTCTCAAAATATTAATTTATAATAAATTAAATCTCAATATAAATACCTCCAGATGGAAATGTATTCAAATATAATATGAGATAAGGTTGTAATATCATCAAAAAATATATTTTAGACAAGTTTTGGTATTATTTTAAACCTTATCTTTTTGATTAATCCTTAGTTAATCCATTTTAATTTTAATTATGGTAACAAATTATTCAATATTAATAGGATGTAATTTTTACATATAAAGTGTAAATTAGACCATAAATATCCAATTTAAGATATTTTAGTCCATATATCATTCAATTGTTCTTATTTAATATTTTTATTATTTTTAAATAATTTGATAAAATATTATTTTCATAAAATATCATAAGTGTCAATTTGGACACTATTCATTACTTTGACTTTAAGAAAATTAATAAAACAATCTAACTTTGAAATAATTCATTTAATACACTCCTAAAACATAATATTCACCTATAAAATTCATGTATCACCTTAATTAATTCAATTAATATTTATTTTAATATTTCTAATATCATTTAATTGATTGATTCATTAATTGAATAATTATTGCATCATCATTTTGTAATTATTTATGAAAATTATTTATTCACCAAAAATTTAAAAAAATATGATGTAGATAAATAATTTATATTTCCAAATAATATATATATTCAAGAATATATTCTATTTAACCTCATAATAAAAATATTATACTTATTAAATGTAAGAGCGTGGCATTTTGTTACTCTCTTTGATTTTAATAATATCCAGGTCATTTTCATAGACAAGTATCCATTAAATTATTACATTTTGATCCTTATGTGTTAAGGTTCTAATTAAATTCATCCAATAAATTTTGGGAAAGTGTTAGGGTCATTTTATAGTGATTATCACTTTATTTTTAACTTAAAATTACTCAATTTTCTCTTTACTATGGTAATAAAAATTACCAATGTTACTATTCATATTGGCAAAAAATAAAAGGGACCTATTTAATTAATTTGGACCTTATGATTCCAAATATGGAATCCATTTTTAATAATTCAAAAACAGATAATTTTCTAAAATTAATTTAAAATTAACCATGTTGATGAAATGAGAAAATGGTTTTTTTTTAAAGTGAAAATGTCCAAAAGATTGAAATATTTGTATATCCAAATTCACTATGAAATTAATTACAATGACATAAATTGTATTAAATGATAAAATTTTTATATAATTATAATTTAAAACTAATCAAATGTATAATTTAACACTATAAATTATTTCAATAAAAAAACTATTTTCAATTAAAATTCAGTATTTTTCAGTATTCATCAAACATGAACTTATTAAAAAAATACCAAAAATTCAAGAAAAGTAAATTTTTATATTAATATTTCAAATAAAAATTTTATTTTGTCAAATAAAATTTATTAAAGTGTCAAAAAATATATTTAAAATAAGTGTTTCATCAAAAGGCGGCAAAACTGCCTTTTAGAAAAATACTTCTTGTATGCGTAAAATTGGATTTGTTCTTATATCATGTCTAGAAAACACATAAGATGAATGTTAAACATTATATTTAATATTATATATATATATATATTTAATTAATATAATTCAACAACATTGATTTGTTTATTTATTGGTATAAAACACACTTGCGCACATTTAAATATTTTTTTCAAAAAAACATTTCTTTTTATTTTAAAAATAGTTTTAAATTAATTTATAATTAATTTATCAAAGAATTATGTGTCAACCATAATTTCATAATTTAGTTAATCATGTGTATACCTTTCATTCTAACAACTATACTATAATTGTCTTGTTTAAATGAATATAATAATAAAATGATGTTTCATAAAAACTCAGTGTTGTGTGTAAAGAAAGTTAAGTTAGTGTTGCGTGAAGCAAAAACTTAACTTGGTGAAACACATAACACAAGACATCAAATAAATTTAATTTATTCAAAAAAAGGTTTATAAAAACTATGGGTGTTACATGAATGATAAATAATCACATTTAAAAAAACTGTTAAAAATGAATGTTTTTGGTGTGGTGTGAAATGAAACTAGTCATGAACCTTTCAATCATTAAAAAACTTTGTTGATTTTTAGCAATAATCAACTAAAATCATAAAGAAAAGTTTTGAAACAAATTTTATTTATCATACCATGAACCATAATTATAATATAATGAATTTCAAAATCTACAATTGATTTGTAAACCCTAAAGGTGGTGAGTATAATGATAAAATATAAATGTCTATAAATAAGATTATATATGATAATAAAACCCGATTTGAAAAATTATCATTTAATGACCCTTAGTAGAGGTTATTATAGATTTGGTAAAGGTGAGAGACTAGTTTTGTGTTGGAGTTGGTGTTATAGAACCAACTGTTTGTACTTTGATTACATGAATATTTAATTTATTTAAATATTAAACATCTTATTACATATTGTTAATTGTCTTGCATGACTATAATATAATAATGTTCTAGAGTATTTGTCGCATTAATAAGTTCATAACAGTTCCCTGCTACGATGAGAACCTTGAAGTGCTATAAAAATATTCTTAAATATATTTCTGTAGTTGGATGGCATACTATGATGAGACACATAATATATAGGCCATCAGGTGTGAGTACTTGTAAGCGGATGAGACTTCTTCTCATAAAGTTCACACTTGGTAATCTCCAAAATAGGAGATTATGAGAACAGACCCGCCAATAGAAATTCCATATGTTTTGGTATCATCAGATATTCCTATATGAGAGCATGTGTAATGGTGCTTAGAATTTAAGATTATCATTAATACATGTCACGACTCGAGCACTTTGATTTACAGATGAAAACCGTCACGCCATATGTTGGTAGGAAGTAGGGTACATTGGGTGCATCACATATGACATGCTATTAATGGACAAGTAGAGGAAATATTTGTCCCTTCCATTTATAAAATTTGATATCTCTACCCTTTTATTAAAATAGAATCGTCGCCCTAAATTCCATGGCCATGGTGTAATGAAAAATTTATTTTAGGTAGTCAAAGAATGACGTATCAAGAATATAGGTTGATGAAACCATCATGAAACCTGCTTAATTAGATATTGTGACAAAGAGATTATATTACACAATGAGCGTTCATATGTGGATGCCATTGTTGCAACTTTAAGTTCTTTCTCTTGGGTGCCTTGACCCGTTGCTAGATAGTAATCTTGGACTTTAGGCAAGCCTGGGTAATACCAATGAGAAATAATCCTAGAGGGTCACACACTAAGTGTTTTTGGTGGTCTCGATTAAATTATATTTTAATTTAATTAATGGAATAAATATTATTCTCAAGACTTAGGAATAATTTTATTCAAGTTAAAATGATCTCAAAAATTAAATAAATATTTATTCACCGTATTACGAATAAAATATATTTATTTATTTTATTGAACATTTAATAAATATTTATTTACTAGTTTTTAAATAAAAATATTTATTTAAGAGAATAAAATATTTTATCCGGGTGTTCAATAAATGGAAGAGGAGTTCGAACAAACCAAGACCGTGTTCGTTGATAAATTAATTATTTACAAGTCGGTAAATAATATTTATCCAGTTAGTGCAAGAAATAATAATAATACTATTATAATTATGTGGCATGAGATTTCATTTATGGTTTCATTTTTCACAAGTTGGTGCACCACAAATAATGGTGCTATTATTGTTATTATGTGGCATGATTTTTCTCTAATAGTTATAATTGCATTTAATTGTTGTTTCACAATTAAATATTGTAACTGAAACCCCATACTGATTAATAGGAAGGTACGTCTATTGTGCTAAACCCTAGTGAATTGAGAATTATTGAGCCAAATATTTTCTCTCTCGACTCCTCTCATCTATCCCTCTCAAGAACGGGATAAGTTCTTCAAGACTGAAGAACGAGCGATCAAGAATGATCAACACAAGACATTCACTTCATACTAGCACCTGGAGAATGAGTGGCGTTGTTCAGAGACCATTGGAGCATGTGTGGATCACTTCTAGAGAGATTCTATTTTGGATCATTGTGAGCGCAATGAAGACATTTCATAAGGTCATTCTGGACGATCAATTATCATCAATGAATAAAATACCAAATACCCAGGTATTTAATTTCTTCAAAAATTAATAAATTAATTATAAACATGGTGTGAAATATCCTCTTTCTTAGATCTAACATTTTATTCTCTTTTTTTAAATCTTTGATTTTAATCTGTGGATACTGGCGTTCATCATCGTATTGATCTTGGATTGGTCGTCGATTACAAAAAAAGAAAAGTTGGGCCCTCCCAACCACCACACTTATGTTGCTTTTAGATCCTACAAGTGGTATTAGAGGGGGGATCATCATCATTTATAATTATTTAAATAATTTATTGATGATTTACACTTTAATAATTTAGTTTTTTCAATTTATGTTTAATATTTATTGTAATCTGAATTTTGAGATCTGTTCTTCCTCTTTTCGTTTCTCACATATCTAATAGAAATGAATAATTTTTTGATTAAAATTAAATTGAGGATATCATCAGGAGGTACCGACGATTCTGTCCAGGTAACACGACAGTACACGCTGTGTATTTGGAGTTACATGCCGTGTAATATGCCATACACACCATGTAATATGGATTACACACCATGTAGTTTTGTTTAGTGCATTGGGAGTAATTCATAAATTACTCAAGTCGTGTGCATTAATGACATGCGGTGTAGTTAATTCTTACACCGCATGTTGACTAGGACAGACTGGCACATAGTCAGTCGGATTACACGCCGTGTGGCCCACTGGACACGATGTGTAGTTCCTTCAGGTCAAGGTCCAAATAGTGTATCCCATACAAGGATAAGACGATCAGTAACTGTGTAACCCAGAGACAACATGGCGTATGGCCCACTGGACACGCCATGCACTCTGAGATTTATGATGTACGCCTCACACATCGACTCCCTAGGCATGTACTTTGGATAAGATGGTAAAGGCAGTACACATTGTGTAGTCGGAACTACACACCATGTAATTTACCAAATTACATAGAATTAAAACTTTAATGTTTGTTTAATGTTTATAATTACATATCATGTAGATTCAAATGAGTGTTCACTATGTTACCTCCAAGGTTATGGATTAGAATCTCAGGGAAATTCAGAAAAGGGTTGATTAATTAAAGATCGCAATTAATCGATTCGAGCGCGATTTATCTTAATAAGAATGATTAAATAATTAAAGATTAGTTTTATTAAATGCATAATTCGTTGCATGTATGTGGATGATCATGAGTTAAACCATAACTTTGTATGTGATTTATTTCCTTTTTTATTTTTAATTAAATTAAATTGTTGGCCTGCATGCCATCTCTCTTCATTAATATATAGGGCTTGTGTGCTGTGATTTAATTTTATGTAAACCCACTCTTTACCCCTCACCTGTGTGAGAGTTAAAAAGCATATGTAATGGATAGATATCCCAAACTTGTGGAGGCAGTTCAAGTTAGGAGCCGAGGAAAAACCAATCCAAGGAGATACAAATATGGATAGGTGGAAAGCTATAGACAAAAACCATAAATGTTTCAAGGTGTTTCTCCCCTAGGTCAATGTTTAGTTTATCAACCGCTAGATAAACTAACCATTAGAAGAGATCATGATCACGCCCTTTACTTTATTTTATTTCTGTCAGTTGCATGGATTTTCATTATGGATGTATTGTCGTGACTATATAATTAATGAATTAATAAGAATGCAAGATGGAACTAAAATAAAATGGGCTTATGTGTAAATATTATCAAGACATGGTTAATAACTTAATTAAGTTCCAATTGATATTAACAAGCATGTGATAAAGATAATAAGTAAATTTATGCATAAGAGATACAAATCTCTCAATAAAATATTAAGTTAGAATAAGCCTTCCATTACTTGATTAAGGGAAAGACTCAATAAAACTAAGTGTTTGAACAACCCTTGTTGGGACACTTACTTTTATATAGGAATATCTTATGAAAGTTTTGGGTTGACTTAACCATTTTAAATGAAGAGGAGTAACCCTTGCTAGACTTTTTGTAAATTTGGAGGCAAGTGTTAAGGAAATACAAATTAGGATATCAGGGTTGGGGAGTCCACTCAACGGATCAAGGAGCTTTAAGCCCATAGTTGGCAAAGACCTGACTACCTAAATACCTTCAAATAGATCGACCAACCCTTGTTGGGGTTATGCGAAGGGGAATATGGATCCTTGCCAATAGAATGTCCTAGAAGCTAGACATTCCTAGTTCAATGGTGATGGCCATTGGGAATTGATAAAATAGTGGGAGACTTAATAAAATCAATTTATTATTTCTCATAAAATGCAATCAAGAAAGTACTAATTATCTACTCTTTTAATTGTAGAATAAAAATGACAAGCTCGTCAACCAAACTATCCCTGTGATCAATACTAGATAAATACAACATCCTCACTGGCAGTAAATTCTAGGAATGGTTTAGATTCCTTCAGGTCATTCTACGCCATGAACATAAATCTTACATGCTGGAGTCCTCATTACCTAATCCACCTACCCAAGAGGTGAGTGATGAAGAGGTCCTGGTCTATGAGAAACATATGAACAATGCAGTCGACATTCAATGTTTTATGTTATCATCAACGTCTAGTGAACTCATGAAGTCTCATGAAAACATGGATGCCTATATCATGCTTGAGCACCTCCCTAGTCTTTACCAGGATAGAGAAAGATAGGAATAATTTGAGATCTCTAAGGTACTCTTTCAGAGTAAGCTTGGAGAGGGTTCCCCAACTAGGCCTCACGTAGTCAATCTCATTGGCTACATTAATCACCTAGAGGTTCTAGGGTTTAAAATCCCTAAAGAAATGGGTATCGATCTTATTCTTGCATCACTCCCTCAAAGTTTCTCTAGTTTTCCTGTGAATTTCAATATGAACAACATTGAGAAGTCTCTACCAGATCTTCTTATCCTCCCTCCAAGTGGAAAATGACATGAAGCGTGAAAACCTTCTATCCTTATTGTGAATAATAGGAAAGGGAATATGAAGAGATTTAATCCCAATGCTTCTTCATTCCCTTCTAATAAAAGAAAGATCAAAGGGGACAAAAGGGAATAGGAAGCTGTTTGTTTCACATGTGGCAAGAAGGGCCACTGGAAGAAAAACTGAACTTAGCTAAAGAAACAAGGGGAAGCTTCAAGTGAATTTGTTATCAAGTGAAATTTACCTATTTCTAAAAATTGGTTATTAGATACAGTCTATGGTGTTCACATATGTATCCAAATACAGGAACCAAGTAGATTCAAGAAAATTGTCTGAGGGGAGGTAGATCTACAAGAAGCCAATAGAGCTAGACTTTCTATTGTAGTTGTTAGGGACTACCACCTCACATTGACATTTGGGATGATCTTGGTATTAAAAGGTTGTTATTATGTTCCTTCTATAACCAAAAACATTATTTCTATATCCAGAATAGATATAGATGGGTTATTTTCAAGTTCAGAAATGAATTTTGCTTCTTTTATAAAGATAGATTTTTTTGGTAAGTCACATTTATATAATGGTCTTTACATGTTGGATTACACAAACCAAGTAATGACAATCGATAACGAAGCTACTTCACATGAATCATACCACACCCAACTTTGGCATCACTAGCTAGGTCATGCAAACGAGAAATACTTGACAAAGTTACATCAAGATGGATATTTAAATTCTTTTGAACTAAAACAACTTGGTGTATGTCACACATGTTTATAAGGAAAAATGACCAAAACCCCATTTAGTGGGAAAGGTGAAAGGGCTAAATAGCTTTTGAATTGGTTCATGCCGATGTGTGCAGACCATTTCCAATTGAAGCAAGGGGTGGGTACTCGTACTTCATAACTTTTACTAATGATTTTAGTAGATATGAATATATATATTTAATGAGGTATAAGTTGGATTCTTTTGATAAGTTCAAGGAATACAAGAAATAAGTTGAGAACTAGCTTGGTAAGAAGATTAAGAAACTCTGCTCAGACTAAGATGGAGAATATCTTAATCAAGACTTCATTGATCACTTATAGGAGTTTGATATCCTATCCCAACACACTTCTCCTTACACGCCCTAGTGGAATAGTGTAAGAAAAATGAAGAACCACACCTTGTTGGATATGGTGAGATCAATGATGAGTCATGCAAGTCTTCCATTATCCTTTTGGGGATATGCATTACAAATAGCGGCACACACACTAAACCAAGTACTAACTAAATCGATAAATGGTATTCCATATGAGATTTGGAGTGAAAGAAAAGCCATGTTATCAAATTTATATATGCGGGGAAGCGAAGCATTTGTTAAAGCTTCTTCAGGAAAGAAAATTGAATCCCAAGGCACAAAATATACCTTTATAGGACACCCTAAGGAAATAAGGGGATATTACCTATACAACCCCTCAAACAAAAAGTTCATAGTGGAAATACACACCATATTCCCTGAGAGTAAGAACATATAAAAAAGAGATAGTGGGAGAAAGATAGACTTCGATGAAGTCAAGGCTCAAGGTACACCAGAGTTGGTACAAGAGAAGATTCCACAAATCCCCATGGAAGAAAGATATATTCCAGAGACACAAGTACTGCGTAGAAGTAAAATAGAAGTTAGAGAACCAAAACTGTATAGTTTTCTAGTTACTGAGGATGGTGACTCATTATTAGTTGATAATAATGATCCTATAACCTATAAGAAATCAGTAAGTGGAACAAACATTACCAAGTGGTAAGAAGCCATAAATTATGAAATGGATTCCATGTTCCAAAACCAAGTCTAGATTTTGGTATATCCTCTAGTAGATGTAATGCCTATTGGTTTCAAATGGGTATTCAAGAAGAAACTGAACATATAAGGACAAGTCAGTACCTATAAGAAATGACTAGTTGCAAAAGAGTTTAAATAGCATCAATACATTGACTATGATGAAACCTTTTCACCAGTTACAGTGCTGAAATCCATCAGAATTATACTAACCATTTCCATTTACCATGACTATGAGATTTGGTAAATGGATGTCAAAAATAATCTTCCTTAATGAGAACCTTCAGGAAGATGTCTACATGGAAAAAACTGAAGGGTTTGTGACTCCAAATGATTCCAATAAGATATGCAAGTTTCAAAAATCCATTTATGGATCAAAACAAGCATTCAGGTCATGGAACATTCATTTTGAAAAATCCATAATGGAATTTGGTTTTATAAAGAACAAATGTGAGCCTTGTGCATACAAATAGTTTAGTGAGAGTACAATTGTTTTCCTAATAGTATATGTTGATGACATATTACTTATTGGAAATAAAATACCAGTTTTACAGTCTGTTAAGGAATGGTTGAATAAATGATTCTCCATGAAGGACTTGGATGAGGCAACATATATTATTGGGATCAAGATCCATCGTGATAGATCCAAGATATTTTTGGGCCTAAGTTAAAGTACATACATTGACAAGATACTGAAGAGATTTAGTATGGAACAATTTAAGAGGGCATTGTTTCCATCATTACATGGCATTTATATTTCCAAGAAAATGTGTCCTCAGATGCATGAGGAAAGAAAGAGAATTTAAATGATTCCATACACATCGGTTATTGGGTCAGTCATGTATGATATGCTATGTACTTATCTAGATTCCACCTATGCATTGAGTGTGGTGGGAAGATATCAAGCTGATCCAAGTGACCTCCATTGGATGTCAGTCAAGACCATCCTTAAGTATTTGAGGCATACTAAGTATATGTTCCTGGTTTATAGAGGATATGAGAAGCTAGTAATCATAGGATATACAGATTCTAGTTTCCAGATTGATCAATATGACATGAAGTCGCAAATAAGATACATATTCACTTTGAATGGAGGTGCTGTGAGCTAAAAGAGCTCAAAGAAAGGTGTGGTTACAGATTCTACAGTAGAGTCTGACTATATCACAACTTCTAAGGTAGATAAAGAAGTAGTTTGGATGCGGAGTTTCATCCAAGAGTTGGATGTGGTTCATATAAGTAAAGATATCATCACATTCTATTGTGATAATACTATAGCGGTGGCTCTTGAAAAAGATCCAAGGTCACATCAGTAGATGAAGTATATAATACAGAAGTATCATATCTTAAGGGATTTTTCTCAAAGAGGTGAAGTTGTAGTGAGCAGTATTTCTATGTAAGACAACATGGCAGACCACTTGACTAAAGCCCTAACTCAGGAGAAACATGATCATAATGTGAGGTCTAGCATATTGAAAGTCATAGGTAGTTGGATCTAGTTCAAGTGGGAGTTTTTTGGAGTTGGTGTCCTAGAACCAACTGTTTGTACTTTGATTACATGAATATTTAATGTATTTAAATATTAAACATCTTATTACATATGTTTCATTGTTATGCATGAATATAATGTAATAATGTACAAGAGTATTTTCCACATTAATAAGGTCATAGAAGTTCCCCACTATGATGCGAACCTTGAAATGCTATTACAATATTCTTAAATATAGTTTTTTAGTTGGATGACATAATATGATGGGACACATAGTATACAGATTGTTAGGTGAGAGTACCCATAAGAAGATGATAATTCTTCTCATGAAGTTCGCACTTAGTAATCTCCAAGATAGAAGATTATGAGAACAGACCCGCCGGTAGGAATTCTGCATGTTTTGGTATCATCAGATATTCCTATCTGCGATCATGTGTAATGGTCCTTAGACTTTAAGATTATCATTAATACATGTCACTACTCACACAATTTTATTCACTAACAAAAACCATCACACCATATGTTGGTGGGAAGTAGGGTACGTTGGGTGCATGATGAATGATATGTTATTAATGGATAAGTCCAGGAAGGATTTGTCCCTTCCATTTATGGAAGTTGATATCTTGGCCCTTTGATTGAAATAGAACCATAACCCTAAATTCCATGGCCATAGTGTAATGATGAATTTATTTCAGTTAGTCAAAGAATGACGCATCAAGCATATAGGTTGATGAAACTATCATGAAACCTACTTGATGAGATATTGTGACAAAGAGATTATATTACACAGTGCGCATTTGTATGTGGATTCCATCGTTGCGACTTTAAGTTTTTTTTCTTGGGTACCTTGACCCATTGCTAGATAGTAATCTTAGACTTTAGGCAAGCCTACTTAATTCCAACAAGAAATAATCCTAGAGGGTCACACACTAAGTGTTTCTGGTGGTCTCGATTAAATTCTATTTGAATTTAATTAATGGAATAAATATTATTCTCAAGACCGAGGAATAAATTTATTCAAGTTAAAATGATCATATAAATTAAATAAATATTTATTCACCAAATTGTGAATAAAATATATTTATTTATTCTATAAAACATTTAATAAATATTTATTTACTAGTTTGTAAATAAAAATATTTATTTAAGAGAATACAATATTCTATTCGGGTGTTCAATAAATGGAAGAGGATTTCGAATGGACCAAGACTATTTCCATTGATAAATTAATTATTTACAAGTCTATAAATAATTCTTATCCAATTGGCACAAGAAATAATAACAATACTATTATCATTATGTGGCACGAGATTTCATTTATGGTTCCGTTTTGCGCAAGTTGGTGCACCAAAAATAATGGTGTTGTTATTGTTATTATGTGGCATGGGTTTTCTATAATAGTTATAATTTTATTTAATTACTGTTTCGCAATTAAATATTGTAACTGAAACCCCATGTCGATCAATAGGTAGGTACACCTATTATGCCAAACCCCGGTGAATTGATAATTGCTGAGCCAAACATTTTCTCTCCCGACTCCTCTCATCCCTCCCTCTCAAGAATGAGAGAAGTTATTTAAGACCAAAGAATGAGTGATCAAAAACGATCGATGCAAGATATTTTCTTCACTGCACTAGAACCCAGAGAATGAGTGTAATTGTTTGGATATCATTGGAGCATGTGTGGATCACCACTAGAGGGATTCTACTTTGGATCCTCGTGAGCACAAACATAGGATTAACAACAGTCAACAATGGAAAATGATTTAGTTTATATATTTTAGCGGATGACCGACATGATCCCTAAGAAAATTTCAAACATTAAATATCATCTTGTCGAGGTAAGTTATAAATTATATAGATCATTCACACATTTTCAAAGAAAACATACAACTTCCAAAAATAAAACTAAAATGACACTTTTATATAAAAAACTTTCATTTTGAGTCATATTGACCACATCTTGTTCCAGATTAATGTGTGGTTGATTCCTACACATAAAAAATGTATTATAGATCATTATCCATATGTTTGAAAACAATATGAGCTTGTTTTCTCAGTTTTGACTCAGTAAACACTTCTTAATGGTATAAAATCCTTCAAAACGTGGGGGGGGGGGTCAAAACTAGGAAAACAATGTCGGATTTCCCTAAAATCATAGGGAAACTTACTTAGATCGAATTTTGAAATGTATGAACCAATGAAACATCATTTTAAGTTACGGTTTTCCCAAGATGGATGTAAACATGTTTTTAGTGTTTTAAAACACTAAAACATGCGTGAAATAGTCATAACCATGTCAAACAACCTCAAATTGATTTGAAATGATGGTAAACCACTGATTGGTTATTTTTTATGTGTATGCATAGACAAAATGTCAATCTGATGTGTGGTGTGGTTGGAATAACTCAGTAAACACTTTTTAAAGGTACAAAAGCCTTTAAAAACATGTGTCGGGGGGGGGGGGGTCAAAATCAGGAAATGATGTTGTATTGAACTAAAATCAGAGTATGATGACCATAAAATGAATTGTGAAATGTAGGAACTGATGGAATTCCATCTTGAGTTATAGTTTACTCGAGATGGCTGTAAATGCATTTTTAGTGTTTTAAAACACCAAAATGTGCATGGAATAGTAAAAACCATATAAAATGATATCATATTGATGTGAAATCATGGAAAAATCACTACTATGTTATTTTAGATCTGTATGCATAGAAAACACATCAATCTGACGTGTAGTGTGGATGAAATGACTTAGTAAACATTTTTTAAAGGGTACCAAAGCCTTTAAAAATATGTATCGAGGGGATCAGGAAAATAATGTTGGATTTCCCTAAAATCATAGGAAAATGACTATATATTGAATTTTTAAATGTAGGAATTGACGACACATCATTTCGAGTTATGATTTTCCTGATATGGTCATAAACATGTTTTTAGTGTTTTAAAATACTAAAACATGCATGGAATGGTAAAAACCATAGAAAAAGACCTTATATTAGCATGAAATAATGGGAAAACTACCGATGAGTTGTTTTTGATGTGTACACACAGACAACATGTCAATCTAACATGTGGTATGGTCGGAATGACTTGATAAACACTTATTAAAGGTACAAAAAGCCTTTAAAAACATGTGTTGCAGGTTCAAAACTAGGAAAATGATTTCGGATTTCCTTGAAATTAGAGAAAAACAATTGGACATTTAATTGTGAAATGTAGGAACTGAAGAAAGATTATTTTGAGTTACGATTTTACCAGGATGGTTATAAATGTGTTTTTAGTGTTTTAAAATACTAAAATGTGGGTGGAACAATCAAAACCATAAAAAACAACCTTAGATTGATGGAATTCATGGTAAAATAACCGCTGAGTTATTTTAGACGTGTACGTATAGGCAACACATCAATATGATGTGCGGTGTGATCAGAATGACTTGGTAAACATTTCTTAAAAGTACAAAAGCCTTTAAAAACATGTGTTGGGGGGGGGGTCAAAACTAAGAAAACGATATTAGATTGACCTAAAATCAGTAAAAAATGATCGTAGATTGAATTTTAAAATTTATGAATTGGAAACTCGTCATTCTGAGTTACGATTTTCCCAAGATGACCATAAACATGTTTTTAGTGTTTTAAAATACTAAAACATTCATGGAACATTCACAACCATAAAAAATAACCTCATATTGACATGGAATCACAGGTAAAACACCATTGTGTTATTTTTGATGTGTATGCATAGAAAAAATGTCAATCTGGCATGCAGTGTGATCGGAATGATTCAGAAAACACATCTTAAAGGTATTAAAGCCTTTCAAAACATTTTTCAGGGGGTGTCAAAACTAGGCCAATGATGTCATATTTCCTTAAAATCATAGGATAATGACTATAGATTTATTTTTAAGATGTAGGAACCTAAGGAACATCATTCCAAGTTATGGTTTGACTAGGATGACTGTAAACACATTTTTAATGTTTTAAAACACTAAAACATGCGCGGAATGGTAAAAAACATAGAAAAAAACCCTCATATTGATGTTAAATCATGGGCTACCACCATTGAGTTATTTTTTATGTGTACACACAAACAACATGTTAATATGATGTGCGGTGTGGTTGGAATGACTCGGAAAACACTTCTTAAAGGTATAAAAGCCTTTAAAAACATGTGTTGGGGGGTCAAAATTAGAAAAATGATGTCGTATTACTATGAAATTAGAGGATAGTTACTGTATATTGAATTTTGAAATGTAATAATTGAAAACACGTCATTCCAAATTACATTTTTCCCAGGATAACTGTAAATGCATTTTTAGTGTTTTAAAACACTAAAATGTGCGTGGAATGGTCAAAACCATAACAAATGACCTTATATTGACATTCAATAATGATACAACCACCATTGTGTTATTTTTGACATGTATGTGTATTAAACACATCAATACAATGTGTGGTGTGGTCAAAATGACTCGGTAAACACTTCTTAAAGGTATAAAACCTTTAAAAACATGTGTTGGGGGGGGGGTCAAAACTAGGTAAACGATGTCGGATTTCCATGAAATAAAAGGAAAATGACTATATATTAAATTTTGAAATGTAATAACTAACGAAACATCATTCTGAGTTATGGTTTTCTCAAGATGTCTGTAAACACATTTTTAGTGTTTTAAAACACTAAAACATGCATAGAATAGTAAAAATCATAGAAAATGGACTCATATTAATGTAGAATCATGGTAAAACCACCATTGTTTTATTTTTCATGTGTATATACTAAAAACACATCAATATGTTGTGTGGTGTGGTTGGAATAACTCAGTAAACACTTCTTAAAGGTACAAAAGAAAAACATGCATCGGGTGGTCAAAACCAGAAAAATAATGTCGAATTGCCCTGAAATATGAGGAAAATGACTATAGATTGAATTTTGAAATATATGAACTGATTAAATGTCATTATAATTTATAGTTTTCCCAGGATGACTGTAAACATGTTTTTAGTGTTTTAAAACACTAAAACATATGTTGAACAATCAAAACCATAGAAAATGACCTCATATTGATGTGGAATCATGGAGAAACCATTGTTGTTTTTTTGAAATATAGGACATGTTTTGATATCAAAGTCTTTAAAATTTGTTTATTAAGTAAATTTCAAGCACACTGTAAGTCAATTTAAAAATTAATTAGAATATTTACTTATCCCTTTTTAGTTTCAAGTGTTGAATCATATATTAAATAGGTAATTTTATGTTTTTAAAGTGTTTTTCATGATATATTATATTTTATGTCAAAATTTCTTATGTTTGATTAAAGAAATAATAGATTTTATGTGCAAAATTCTGAATATATTCTGTGTCTTTTCTCTTTCTCATTTCTTTTCTTAAATGTTTTTGTTTTCATTGTAGGTGACAAATGTCGATAGTAGGAAGGAGGTTGACCATTCTATTCCATGTCATTTTTCAGAAGGTAGTCATGATGGTTCTTAGTTTCCATTATATGTGACCTTTTTTGATACTTTTTATGTATATTAAGTGGTTGGGAAAGTTTTGGGAGAGTTTGGGAGAGTTTGGGAAGGTTTTGGAAAATTTTAGAGGCCTTTTTAAGGCTGCACAGTTTGAGCACAGTTAGGGGAAACCATGCGATAATCCCAGGTAACCGTGCAATATGACACTGTTCAGATAGTAGCATCCGCACGATTAGTGCACGGTTTTTCAAACTGTGCTAGCTAATAGTGCGAACCTTTAAAATTAGTTTTTTTTTAAAATGGGGTTAGTCATGATTTTGCCTAACTCTCTCCTTTATCCTCTCATACGAACCCTATATGGGATTCCTTGATCTCAAGAGATATAGGGGCTCTACTACCCATTTTGGAATCAAATCAAATGGGTTTCTTGAGGATTTAATGGTAGTTCATCTCAGTTAAGTCTCCCCTTTTGGTTGTTTATGGTTTTCTCTAGATCTACTCTTCCCTCTTTCCTGGTTTTCTAGATCTACATATGTTGCATGTAGATCTAGGGTTGTTGTTGCCTTAAGAAATGATATTATTACTTTTTGATGATAGGTAAGGATATCTATAGTGGTTTTGGTGGAGTATTCTCTAGGATTTGTGGTGCAGTTTCTTGTGGATCAATTTCACCGGAACCCTAAGATACATGTATTCTCTCTCAACTCCACTTTTCTAGAACTTGAGGTCTTATTTGTAATTAATTTGTTTTTCTTGAAATTAATTGTGAATATGATGTGTGAATCTTGGTGGAAACCCATTTATTGATGATTTGTGGATTTTGGGTAAAATGGTACATTGTTTCAAAAAGGGATTTTGTTGTGTGATTTTAAAATGTTGGGTTTAAAATGGATAATGGTTAGAATTATGGAAAATGTTTTATGAAAGATGAATTTAAATAAATATTTTGCTTCATTGAAATGTGGTTTGGAATGGAAAATGGTTAAAGGGTGTTTTTAATAAATGGGGGGATTTATTAAAGTGTTTTGGAATGTTTTAGAAATGGTTGTGTACATAATGTGTGGCCTTGGTGTGCTTATGCTTGTTGGTTGGTCAAGTATTATGGATTGTGTTTATTGTGTGTGAATTGGTTAGGAAGTCTCACTATAAAAGGTGGTGGATAGTGTATGGAAGAGCCACCATTATGGATAAGTGGTCGGGAAGTACCACTAGTTTGGAAAAAGTAGTAAACGGGTTTGGACAAGAAGTTTCATCGTGGTTGTTTGCCTTGTTGTGTGTTGTTATGCAAGATGAAAATTGTTGTGATAATGTGAAATGGTGAAATGTCTTATGGAATGGTTTCTTGGATTTCCCCTGGGTTTTATGGTTCAGGTAAGGTGGCTTGGTAAGGGTGTGTTTGGCTTATCGTTAATTGTTAAACTATTTGATGTTTTATATAAAATGTTTTATATAAATGTGCTAATAGTTTTATCCCAGTGGAGTGTGTAGGGAAGTCATTTAGGGAAATACTACTGAGTATTATTACTCACCCCTTCTTTGGAACTTTGGTTATTTTTCAGATGTTGTATTATGGGACATAGCTAAGAGTAAAACATCTAATTTTTCTAGTAGTTCTTCGTGATGCACGGGTGGTTTGGTGGTGCTTGAAGCATGGAGCTTGTTTTGGAGCAGTGGAGTGTGTCTTGGTTTACTTTGGGTCTCTTGTTTAGACTTATTCTCGGTACTCTAGATTTGTTTTAGTATGGTTTGGTTGTATTGGTTTTTGGGAATGGTTATGGAATATCTTGGTTGTATTTTGGTAATATATGGTTCAGGTTTCTATGTTAACGTGCATCATATAGTTTTGTTAGTAATGGCTTGTTTGGTTGGTTGGTTTATTTCAAGGTAAAATCATTCCCCAATTTAATCTTGAAGCCTTCAGCATTTTTTTCCAGACTTTAGCATCTTGGGAATGTCGCTTAAGGCCTAATAGCACCTCACCACCTTCTCAATCCAATGAGGAAGGGGTAGGGTGTTACAAGTGGTATTGGTTTGTTTGGTCCTTTGGTGTTAATTATTGGTCTTGGTGTTGACATTTTTTCTTGGTCCATTCATTGAGTCGAGATGGTAGCAAGGTGTAGGATTGTTGGAACTTGGAATGTATAGCATCAAAGGATGTAACTAACCCTTTTATGCTGAACTTTAAGTTACCAGGGAGTTGGGTACATAAGCATTTTGGAGACACTTATAAAGATTGGATATCTCATTGTCGTGGGTTTATCCAATGAGATAAGCATGACATGCATGGTAGAAATGATGTAGGATTTATCACTAGAGCCACATTGAATTGATGTAGGATTTCTCAGTGATTTTCATGGATGCTTATGATATAATCCTAGGAATGTATTGGTTGGCGATGTTTAAGACCTACATTGATTGCTATGTGCGAATGATTAGTTTTATGACAGAGGATGGTGTTAAACATATCTTTCGAGGAGAGAAGAATGAAAAGCTGGGTGCAACAGATTTGTTGGCACCAACTGTTTCCATGATCTCATATCAGTTAGTGGTGTTGTCTTTGGAATCAATGGAAGCAGTTGAGCAGAGAGTTTTTTCAGCAGTTTTTGACCACTTTATGGATGTATTTCCCAAAGAATTCTCAAGGTTGATACCCATGAGAGAAGTGCAGTTTACAATTGATATCCTTCTAGGGACCATTATTATATCTCTTTCGTCTTACCGAATGGAACCAGTAGAATTCTGGGAATTAAAGGTGCAATTGGAGGAGCTAGAGAACAAAGGGTTCATTCGGCCTAGCATGTCTCTATGGGTAGCACCGATTTTGTTTGTTAAAAAGGAAGATAGAGCTCTATGGCTCTGTGTTTATTATCATAGACTTAATCAGGTTATGATAAAGAACTGATATAAACTTCCATGCATTGATGATTTGTTTGACCAGTTAAGGGGAGATCAGTTGTTCTCTAAGATTGACTTGAGGTTAGGATATCATCAATTGCAGGTGAGGAAGAAGAATATTCCCAAAACATCTTTCAGAAGTAGATATAGTCATTAAGAGTATGTGGTTATTCCATTTGGTCTAAAGAATTCACTAGCAGTGTTCATGGCATTGATGAATCATATATTTTAGAGATATATAGATTCTTTTGTGGTGGTATTTGTTGATTATATACTGGTGTATTTGAGAGCATGGGTAGAGAATGAGCATCACTTGGTGATAGTGCTAGGGATCTTAAGGGATCATTGTTTTTATGACTAACTGTCAAAGTGTGACTTTTTGATACAGGAGGTTTGTTTCCTTGGCCATGTTATTTATGAGAAGGGTGTTTTAGTTGATCCAGAAAAGATAGAGGCTATTATCTCATAGAAACCACCGAAGAACTTTTTTGAGATACAGATCTTCCTTGGTCCAGCTGAATATTATCGACATTTTGTTCGTGATTTCTCATGATTGGCCTCACCAATGATAGATTTGACAAGAAATAATGTTCCATTTTATTAGGATGAGTAGTGTTATAAATTTTTTGAAGAGCTAAAGGGTCACCTTATATCAACACCAATCTTGATTTTTCCTGAACCGGGGAAAGGGTACATGGTATATTGTGATGCATCGAGATCAGGTTTGGGGTGTGTTCTCATGCAGGGGGATCATGTGGTTTCATATGGATCATGGTAGTTTAGGTTTCATGAGAATAACTACCCAACACATGATTTGGAGTTGGAAACAGTGGTTCATGCTTTAAAAATGTGGCATCATTATCTCTTCAGTGAGAAATTCACGGTGTTTAATGATCACAAGAGTTTAAAGCATATTTTCTCACATATAGATTTGAACTTGAGGTAAAGGAGATGTATGTAATATCTCCATATGTTTTATTTTGACTTAATGTACACACCAGGTAAGGGAAATTTGGTGGCAGATTCATTAAGTAGAAAACCACATGATTAGGTGGCGAAACAGGCATCCGATCAATGGCAGTTGATATCGGTCATAGCTGACATGCGGTTGGAATGTGAGGATTGGGGTGACAGAGTGACCTTCTTTCTAGTTTTTTTGGTTCCTAACCTGGTTAGTTTGGTTAAAGAGGCACAAACATCTGATTCTGAGTGTATGGCAATGAGGTCAAAACTCAATGGTGGGGATACCATTGAGGGATGAGAACTGAATGTGAATTCAGTTTTGTGTTTTCAGAATTGGATGGTGGTACCAATAGCTTTTCAAGAGGAACTTCTTAGAGATTATCATCATTCTTTGTGGGTTATCCATCCTAGAATTTAGAAGATGTATAAGGCATTGAAAGTGTAGTTTTGGTGGGTAGGTATGAAAAGGGAAGTGGCCGAGTTTGTTTTGAGATGCTCGACTTTTCAACAAGTCAAGGTAGAGCATCAATGGCTAGTAGTAATGTTTCAATATTTTCTTATTCCAATGTGGAAGTGAGAATAAATAACTATGGATTTTGTGATAGGTCTCCTAAGAACAGTCAGGAAACATGATGCCATATAGGTGATTGTGGATCTACTCACAAAATCGGCCCATTTCATCTCGATTTGTGAATCTCATATGGTGGAGGATCTATTCAAAATCTATATCCGAGAAGTGGTAAAGAGGCATGGTGTTACGATTTCTATTGTATTAGATAGAGATCCGAGGTTCACATATTGTTTTTGGAAATCCTTGCAATAATCCATTAGGACATAGTTGACGATGAGGACATTGTATCATACTCAGATGAATAACCAATTTGAGAGGATGATACAAACTTTGGAGGATATGCCAATGGCTTGTGTGATGTATTTTGTTGGTTCATGGGAGGAGAACTTACTGTTGGTGGAGTTCTCCTATAATAATAGTTACCAGGATTCAATATATATGGATCCATTTGAGGCATTGTATGGGCATCCATGTCATTTTCCACTATGTTGGGTGGAAATGGGTGAGAATTCAATGATTGGACCGATCCTTGTTCAAGAGACTACAAAGAAGATAAATTTGATTAGGAAGAGGATGGAGACAACTCAAATTCATTAGAAATTGTATGCGGACCATCATCAACAACTGTTGTCATTTGAGGTGGGTGATCATGTGTTTTTGAGAATCTCTCATAGGTTGGGACATCGTCAGTTTGGAAAGTAGAGTAAGTTATCTCTGAGGTATATTGGGCCTTTTGAGATACTTGAGTGTATTTGAGAGTTGGATTATCAATTGTCTTTTCCACCACGGGTTAGTGCAGTTCACAATGTGTTTCATGTCTCACAGTTGAAAAAGTATCAGTCAGATCGGAACCATGTGATTTGATGGGATCATGTTGAGTTGGAGCCAGATGCTTCTTTGGTGCATGTGCCGGTGCAGATTGTGGATAGTAAAGATAAATTCTTGCTTGGTAAAAGTATTAGTTTAGTTTGGGTTTTGTTTTAGCATGGTCAGATTCAAAAAGAGACTTGGAAACTGGAGAAAGAGATGGTCAAGCAATGACCCGAGCTCCTTCAACAGATTGATGGTTCTCTACTTTATGAGGATGGAAATTATAATGGTGGGGAGAATTTAGCACCCCCATTTTAAGGTATGTGAACTTTTTTGATACCTTTTTTATGTATATTAAGTGGTTGGGAAAGGTTTGGGAGAGTTTTGGAAGGTTTTGGAAAATTTTGGAGGCCTTTTTAAGGCTACACGGTTTGAGCATGGTTAGGGGAAACCATGAGATAATCCCAGGTAACCTTGTGATATGACACTATTTGGATAGTATCGTCCACATGGTTAGCACACATTTTTTCAAACCATGTGAGTTGACCGTGTGTCCCTTTAAAATTAGTTTTTTTAAACAGGGTTAGTTGGGATTTTCCCTAACTCTCTCTTTTCTTCTCCCATATGAACCCTATGTGGGATTCCTTGATCTCAAGGGCTATAGGGGATCTCCCACCCATTTTGGAATCAAATATAAGGGTTTTCTTGATGATTTGAAGGTGGTTCATCTTGAGTAAGTCTCCCATTTTGGTTTCTTGTGGTTTTCTCTATATCTACTCTTCCCTCTTGATTCTCGCTCAAATTTACCCAAGAGATGAAGGTAGAACGGTCCTTGTAGTGTAGCTTGGGTTGTCGAATCCATAGAGACCTAAGAAGTAACCTATAGACACGTACATTCTATGGAATGTTTTTTGATATGAAGTGGCCAACTTGGGTTGATTTTAGATGGGTTTAAAGGAACTATAAGAGACTTAAGTGAATTCAATTTAAAAGAATGAGTTGATCCTAGGTTATCGCTCGGGGTGGATTGGACGTATTTCCTTTTCAATGATTTAAATTTCTTATATTTGAGATGAGTTAATTTAAGGAGATAAAACAACATAATAACTTACTGGTTTAATGCCTACACCCTTTAATACTAATCACCTATACACTTGAAGGATCAAAGTTTTGAGCACTTCAAGGTAAAGGTTCGTATTAGCACTTGAAGTGTGTGACCTTAAATTCAACAAGGACGATGGAGTTTAAAAATCATCAAATAAAAATCTCAATTAAAGAAGTGATTATACATTAATGAGGTGATAAATAACATCCAATCCATCCCCTTGATACTCCCTTGGATCAAACCGTAAGTGGGTTAGCCCTCCATTGATCCCATGGTTTCAATGGAAGCGGAAAGCAGACTCATGAGGGAGGAAATAGAGAAGTAAAGAAAACAACAAAAATAAAATGATCACTCCACCGTTGTGTGAATAATTTAACAAGTTTTGGTGTGAATAAATTCAAACCTTGATCCAATGATATCAAAGTGATATGAAGAAAAATATAATAAGAGTAGAAGAAGAACTTTTATTAAGAAACTAAAGTGAATTGAACAACTTACATGTGAAAGACAAATTTGAGACAACAAAATTGCAGCATAACATTAAAATTGAACAAAGAATCCAAGATTATTCAATAATAAAACACCAATACCTTAAATATGAATTTTTTAGATCTTGGGTCGAGCCTCAAACAGTCCAAGTCTCCTCAATTAATTGTGGTAGGCCATAGGTGGGTGGAAAGTAAGGGAGAGAAGACTTTCCACCCTTGACCCGAAAAGACATCCAACTTGCATCTACCAAACAGAGGCGCATGAAACACCTTATAGATGGACGAATTTGGGTGGGCCATAGAATAATTAAATTAATATCCGGATGTCCCCTAACATACTGTAAAATATCAGCCCAAAAGGAGCAATGTTTTTCGAGATATGGTTTAATTGGTGGGCTATTTTTCTGGGCCGCAGAATCTGGTCCAGAATTTTATCTCTAACTTGGGCCGCCTAAATGGACATAATGGAGGCCTAATTATCATTAGATAATGAAGAGTTATTTGTTACTATACATGTCTTATATCATACCACGAAATTTGGGATTCATTGGGCCTATATGTTGGGCCCCACCGTCTCATTAGTGGGATTGTATCCAATTGGACTTCTATAGAATTGCTTCCTTTCATCACTAAATATCCCCATCTTCTTCCATGAATTCTCCATTGATACCTGAATGAAACATGTTCATATTGGAGTGTAGATCAATTTAAAAAAAATATCAAAATAAAATATGTATAATCATATGAATCATTGGGTACTTCAAATGATGTTAAAAAATGTACCACATAATAGTGAATTTTAAGAAGGTATTACAATCATAATGTGAAATGATGTTCAAAGTGTAAAATTCACTAAAATGGTGTTTATGAATAATAAAGAACATGAATATTATGTATATTAACAATTAATATTAGCCTCATTTAGTGGCTAATCACACCCCCCAACTTGAGTTTTGCTAGTCCTGAGCAAAATATATCTCAACAATATGAAATTCGAATTCCCTTTTCCAAAAACATTTTAATACACAATGATCACCAGAAACCCTTATACCAAACAATCATGAAACCCATCAAAATATTTTAATACAAGATAGTTTCATAAGCAGATCCCAATCCCAAGCCCATTCCTTTGTTCAAATTCATTTCCATATTTCATTCAATATCAATTAAGTATGAGGATGTGTTGTGCATCACAATAGACATGGGGGTTCATCTTTATTCAAGGGGGAAATTATGGAAGAGCTAGGTGGAATAACATTTCAATATTAAGATGAGTATTAAATTTTTTTTTGTATCATATTTTTTTGTTTTTTTTTGAAATTTTTCCATGGTAATTGAAATTGCACTCAAAAGAGTCAACTCCTGTAGTGAGACTTTGCCGATGACTCCCAGGATCAAAGACCTTAGGGCACCAAGTGAAGCCCATATACTCGGGCATCATATCGAGTTAACTCAGTCAAAAAAAAATTCAAATTACCAAAAATAGAGATAAAATTACTAACTCTGGGCCAGACAACTATGGAGTCATGATCCCCAAGTACCGAAAGCCACGCATTAGGTCATTTCATTGCTCTACGTGCAATTTTTTTTATTTTTTTTTGAATACTAATATTAAACTAAAATGATCACCAAACCTATGCTATTTATTTTGGGGACCCCATGAACTTAAACTAATACCCCACTATCCAAAGGACGTGCATTGTGATCTTTTTTTTTATTTGGATGAAAATATAAACGATGAAATATCAAATTGGACAACCACACTTTCCAAAATCTATGCTCATGAAATTATACAAGGATTAAAATTAGAATCAGGGCATGCTAAATTATTTGATATTCAGTTTCAAAGTGTGTAATGTGTATTACCATGTTCAAAGTTAAAGGAATTTTTCCTTCCATTTACACATTTTTTTTCAAATCATTCAATTTTTTTTGACACAAAAGCATTTTTTTATTTTATCTCCCCCCCAAATTAAAACAAAACTATCCCCAGTGTTTGAAAAATGAAAATTTAGAAGGAGTAGAGGTAGATAATGGAAGTTCAAAAAAAAAAAAAAAATTGAAACTGAGGATTATGGAATGAAATCACCTGGTGGTTGAAGTTGAAGTTCTTGCTGCTCCAAATTAGTCCTTTGATCTCTTGGGGGATGTAGGCACCTCCTTGATTGAACATGTATCACCCAAAATAGTACCTGAACCATAAAAATAAGAACAAACCAGACAAAACAAACAACACAACAACTTATTTAATTCCAAGTATCATCATTTTTACGATTTTTCCAGTTTTTCTATTTTTTTTTAAATCAAACTAATGATACATTGTCTTCTTTCAATTTTCTGGGTATGGTATTACTCAGGGATCATAGCACGTGACACGGATGAATACGGTGCTCCCCTTTCATACCCATCCATACTCATAATAGAAGAACAGGTCAACAGTTTTTTTAAATAAAAATTATTAATTAATCCTATTTAAAATATAAATTTTATTAAAACAAAAAAATGATAGGAAACTTGAAAACCATGGGTTTCCTCCCATGCAGCGCTTTGTTTAACGTCATTAGCCCGACATGGACCCTAAATCTATTAGTTTTTTCCTGGTTCATAGGTTGGCTCCGTTAACTCAACCTCTATTTCATGTTTATTGAATAATTCAATGAATGGTTTTACCCTTTGACCATTGACTTTGAAAATGTAACCACTTATGGGATCTTGAATCTCTACTGCCCCATGGGGGTACACATGATGCACTATGAAAGGTCTTGACCATATAGACCTTAACTTTCCCGGGTGTAAATGAAGTTTTGAACTATACAAGAGCACAAGTTTTCCCGGTTCAAAATGTTTGACCTTGATATTATTAGATTGGTAGGCTTGAACTCTAGCTTTATTGATCCTTAAATTTTCATAAGCCTCCATCCTTAATTCCTCCAGTTCATTGAGATCTAATTTCCTTTTTGTTCCAGCCAATGAGAGGTCATAATCCATTTTCTTAATTACCCAAAAGGCCTTATGCTCAATTTCAACAGGTAAATGACATGCTTTTCCATAAACCAACCTATATGGTGACATTCCTAGGATGGTTTTGTATGCTGTACGATATGACCAAAGAGCATCTAAGAGTTTCTCAGACCAATCTTTCCTAGAAGGATTGACAGTTTTCTCAAGAATTTGTTTAATATCCCTATTCGCTAACTCAGCTTGACCATTGGTTTGAGGATGGTATGAAGTGGACAATTTATGAGAAATACCATACTTAGACATGAGTGAAGAGAATGGGCGGTTGTAGAAATGGGTTCCTCGATCACTGATTATAGCCCTAGGAATTCCAAATCGAGAAAATATGTTCTCTTTCAGAAATCGAATCACAAATTTATGATCATTGGACTTAGTGGGAATGGCCTCAACCCATTTTGAGACATAATAAAAAGCTAAGAGTATATAGAGGTATCCCCTAGAGTTTGGGAAGGGACCCATGAAATCAATTCCCTAACAGTCAAAGATTTCAACCACTAAGATGGGAGTGAGTGACATTTGATTCCTTTTTGTGATGGACCCTACTTGTTGACACCTAGGATAGCTTTGAAAAAATGTGTAGGAGTCCCTTGAGAGGGTGGTCCAGAAAAGACCACATTGAAGAATCTTAGCAGATGTTTTCTTAGAGGAAAAGTGACCTCCACATGCCTCACTATGATAGAATTTAAGGATGGACTCTTGTTCATATTCTGGAACATACCTCATAATGACTTGGTCAGGGCAGAACTTATAGAGGTATGGATCATCAAACACATAGTGTCTAACATCAGAAAGGAATTTCCTTCGAGCTTGAGTCCCTAAGAATTTTGGAATGACTCCTGTAACTAAGAAATTGGCTATGTCGGCATACCAAGGGCAGTCACTCATAGAGTATAGGTTCTCATCAGGAAATGAATCAGACAAAGAAAGGTGATTTGAGTTGTCTTTGAATTCCATCTTAGATAGGTGATCAGCTACAACATTTTCAACACCCTTTTTATCCTTGATTGTGAGGTCAAATTCTTGTAAGATAAGGACCCACCTAATCAGTCTAGACTTAGCATCTTGTTTTTGGAAGAGGTATTTTAGTGCAGAATGGTTAGTGAACACAGTGATGGGGGATCCTAAGAGGTAGGACCTAAAATTCTATAAGGAAAACACAATAGAAAGTAACTCCTTTTCAGTGGTGGTGTAGTTGATTTGGGCATCATTTAAGGATTTTCTTGCATAAGAAATGATATAAGGATTTTTATCATAACGTTGTCCTAACACATCTCCTACAAAAAAGTCACTGGAATCACACATAAGTTCAAAAGGAAGGTTTCAATTTGGAGATTTCATGATGGGGGGAGAGGTGAGAGAGGATTTGAGGGTTGAGAATGAACATTCACAGCTTTCTGTCCAAAAAAATGGAGCATCCTTTACTAGGAGAGCACAAAGGGGACGGGAGATTGAACTAAAGTCCTTGATGAATCTTCTATAGAAACCATCATGTCCTAAGAAAGACTTTACTTTCTTAACAGTTTTGGGCGATGGAAGGTGACGAATGATGTCAACCTTGGATTTATCATTTCAATCCCCCTACCTGAGACCAGATGGCCTAGAACTAGTCCCTCTTTAACCATGAAATGACATTTTTCCCAGTTTAGGACTAGATTCTTTTCTTCACATCTTGATAAGACTCTCTCTACATTCCTCAAACATCCCTCAAATATATCCCCAAACACAGAGAAGTCATCCATGAAGACCTCTAGAAAATCCCCTACCATGTCCGAGAAGATTCCCATCATGCACCACTGGAAGGTTCCAGGGGCATTGCATAACCCGAAGGGCATGCGTTTGAAGGAAAAGGTACCGAAAGGACATGTGAATGTAGTCTTCCCTTGATCCTCTAGGGAGACCTCAATTTGATTGTACCTCGAGTACCCATCTAAGAAACAGTAGAAGGCATGACCTGCCACTCTCTCAAGCACTTGGTCAATGAATGGTATGGGGAAATGGTCCTTCTTGGTGAATGAGTTTATCTTCCTATAGTCAATACAGACCCTCCATCCACTACTCACCCTTGTTGGAAGAATCTCTCCATCCTCATTAGTTATCACTGTGATTCCAGCCTTTTTTGGAACCACTTGGATTGGGCTCACCCATTCACTCTTAGCTATGGGATATATGATACCATCTTTTAACAATTTCAGAAGTTCTTTTCTTACTACCTCCATGAGATTAGGATTGAGTCGTCTTTGAGGTTGATGACATGGATTTGAATCAGATTTCAGAACAATCCTATGAGTCCCGATAAGTGGGCTAATCCCAGGAATATCAGAAAGGGTCCAACCAATGGATTTCTTATGCTTCCTAAGGACATCTAGAAGCGTCCTCTCATGATTGGCTTCAAGAGAAGAAGAAATGATAATAGGATGCGTTTTATTGTCCCCTAGGAAGGCATACTTTAGTGCAGTAGGAAGTTCCTTCAATTCAAGATCAGGTTGGTTCAGAATTTCAGCAGAAGATTGGGATATTGGATTAAGATCAATTTTATTTCCTAAAGTTTTAGATAGGATTGATCCCCCACATATAGAAGTTTCAGCTACTAGATTGGCCTGATCAGATTTAGGGAAGGATGCTGGAGTGGTCTCCATGAAAGTGGTTTCCTGAAAGGTTTCACTGATTGTTGGACCTAATACTTCATCATAAAAGAAATTTGAAAATTATTCAAGCCAAGGAGATAAACTTCCTTCATGTGAACAAAGGAAATAAATCTCATCCTGACTTAAACATTCATCAAATATTCCTTGATATTCCATGGATTCATTATTAATGCTTCCTATCATGTTTACTTCATGAATGTCCTCGTCATCTCCTATTTGTGAGCTTGCATTATAGATGTTCAAGTCTAGACTCATGTTCCCAAAGGTGATGGTCATGTTCCCATTTTGAACTCGGATAACAGAGTTGATTGTTGCAAGGAAAGGACGACCAAGGATGATTGGGGTTTGTTCCTTATTTCCTAAGTTTGGATGGTTTTCAAGGATAATGAAATCAGCAGGGTAGATGAAGTTTTCAACCTTTACCAGAACGTCCTTCAAAATCCCCTTTGGAACCCTAATGCTACGATCAGCAAGCTGAAGTGTGAAAGATGTGGGTTGAAGCTCTTCTAGGCCTAATTGGCAGTACACAACATATGTGATGAGATTGACACTAGCACCTAGGTCACACAAGGCCTTGACAACTTTGCTCTCTCTTAGTTCAACATTGATGTAAGGGAAACCTGGGTCTTTCAACTTAGGAGGAATGGTCCCTTGAATGGTGGTACTCACATTAGTAGCCAAAAGGACTTGGTTTTTATGTGGAAAATTTCTTTTAAAAGTGAACAAGTACTTAAGGTACTTTGAGTAGGCAGGTATGGTTTGGATGGCATCGAGAAGAGGAATTTTCAGCTTGACTTGTGAGAAGATTTCCCTCAATGTTTCATTCAGTTCAGGCTTGGGTTTCCCCCTCATGCGTTGAGTAAATGGTGCAAGTTGTGGGGTTGTTTGTTGAAGAGTTGTTTCATTCACATTATTATCAGTTTCTTTCACATTATTATCAGTTTCCTCAGTTTGATCTTGTGGTTCATTTGAATTTTCATCCAAGTTTGAATCTTCAAGTGGGTTCTGAATTAGTTGTTCAGGTTTCTCAATTGATTTCCCACTTCTTAAAATAGTCACAACCTTTAGTTGTTCATGAGTTGTTTGAGAACAACTTGACTCTCACCTTGAAGTTGAGGATGGCACCACCTGAGTAGGCATGGGTGCCTTTATAGTTTTTATGGTTTGAAGTTATTATTTTAGGGAAGAGACTTCTGAGTTCATCCTCTCCATTTGTTTGCACAATTGTTCTAGTAGGCTTTGTGGAACAGTTTGGGTTTGTGTTTGAGAAGATTGGTTTATCCCAGGGGATATTTTGGAGGTGGGATGGTTTGTTGAAAATGGACTGGTGGCTGTTGGTATTGGATATGTTGGGTTTGGAACTGGTTATGGGATTGGTAGTTCTAATGGGGGTAATGATTTTGTCCCTGTGGTTGTATAGGTTGTTGGTTATCTTTCCAGCGGAAGCCTGGGTGGTCGTTATACCTTGGGTTGAAGTTGTTTTGGTATTGAGGCTTTTGAAAGTTCAAAGCATTTACTTCCGCTGGGGGTCCTCCTAAAAGAACATCCTTGATGGATGAAATGGTTGGGCAGTTGTCTATCTTATGGTCATGTTTGTCACAAATTGTGCAAACAGGGTCAACAGTTTGGATTTCACGGACTTTCCTAAGGTCTATTTCTTCAACCTTCCTAGATAGTGCTGCGAGTTTAGCCCTAAGGATTTCCTATTCTCTAAGTGTATGAATTCTAGTAGTTATTTGTTTCTTTTCATAATAAGGTGAAGTTCCCCATGTTTGGTTTTGTTCAGAAAGGCTTTCTAGATACTCGTAAGCATCATTTGGGGCTTTGTTTTTAAAGGTTCCATTACACATCATGTCAATGAATTGTTTGTTACCTAGACCAAACCCTTCATAGAAAATTCTCACTTGTTCAGGAATAGAAAAACCATGGTGTGGAACCATATTTATAGTGTCTTTGAACCTCTCACATGTTTCATAGAATGACTCTCCCTCTTTTTCAAAAAAGTTTTGGATACTCTTCTTAAGTGCAATTGTTTTGTGGTGGGGAAAGTATTTTTTTGTAGAATTATCTTTGTAGTTGGTCCCAAGAGTTTATGGATAATGGTCTCAAATTGTTTAGCCAATTTTTAGCTCGATCCTTTAAATAAAAAGGAAATAGCCTCATCTTAGCTGATTCTAGTTGATGTGGGGGACACATGGTTTCTACAATGTCATTGAACTCCTTAATGTGAAGGTAGGACATCTCAGACTCCATTCCATGGAATGTGAGAAGATGGTTTAGGACATGAGGTTTAAATATGTAGTTGGAATCTGCTAGGGAATTGTGTCTAATTCATGAGGGGGCATTGGTCCAAGAAGGTGTGAGGTAGTCATTCATGGTTTGATCGACCGCATTCCCCAAGTTTGGGGTTGCCTCATTTGGGTTTCCATTTTGGTTCCCACCCGGGTTTATGAGTTGGTTTCTTTGAATACCTTCCATTGAAATGGAATCAATTTTTGAATCGGGGGTGTTAGGAAGATTAAGATCTAATGGAAAGAGTTCCATTGGTGTACTTGACTCCCCAACCCCAGGACTATCCACCCTAACTAGACGGTTCGATTGATCGCGGGTGTAGGCAGACATGCGCCAAAAGAAAAAAAACGAGAAAGGGACAAGATAAGATAATTTGGATGAGAAAAGAAGAAATGGGGGAGAATATAATGGGTGTTTAGATTACTTAATTGGGTCCCCAGAAACGATGCCAAAATTTGATTCTCGCTCAAATTTACCGAAGAGATGAAGGTAGAACGGTCCTTGTAGTCTAGCTTGGGTTGTCGAATCCACAGAGACCTAAGAAGTAACCTATAGACATGTACATTCTATGGACTGTTTTTGGCTATAAAGTGGCCAACTTGGGTTGATTTTAGATGAGTTTAAAGGAACTCTAAGAGACTTAAGTGAATTCAATTTAAAATAATGAGTTGATCCTAGGTTATCGCTCGGGGTGGATTGGACATATTTCCTTTTCAATGATTTCAATTTCTTATATTTGAGATGGGTTCATTTAAGGAGATAAAACAACATCATCACTTACTGGTTTAATGCCTACACCCTTTAATACTAATCACCTATACACTTGAAGGATCAAAGTTTTGATCACTTCAAGGTAAATGTTCATATTAGCACTTGAAGTGTGTGGCCTTAAATTCAACATGGACGATGGAGTTTAAAAATCATCAAATAAAAATCTCAATTAAAGAAGTGATTATACATTAATGAGGTGATAAATAACATCCAATACAGCCCCTTTATACTCCCTTGGATCAACACATAAGTGGGTTATCCCTCCATTGATCCCATGGCTTCAATGGAAGCGGAAAGTAGACTCATGAGGGAGGAAATAGAGAAGTAAAGAAAACAACAAAAATAAAATGATCACTCCACCGTTGTGTGAATAATTTCACAAGGTTTGGTATGAATAAATTCACACCTTGATCCAATGGTATAAAAGTGATATTAATAACAATATAATAAGATTAGAATAAGAACTTTTATTAAGAAACTAAAGTGAATTGAACAACTTACATGTGAAAGACAAATTTGAGACAACAAAATTGCAGCATAACATTAAAATTGAACAAAGCATCCAAGATTCTTCAATCCTCCAACACCACTGATTTAAATAGGAATTTTTGATCTCTTGGGTCGATCCTCTAACAGTTCAAGTCTCCTCAATTAATTGTGGTAGGCCATAGGTGGGTGGAAAGTAAGGGAGAGACGACTTTCCACCCTTGACCCGAAAAAGCATCCAGCTTGCATCCACCAAACAGAGGCGCATGAAACACCTTCTAGATGGCCTAATTTTGGTAGGCCATAGAAGACTTAAATTAAAATCCGGATGTCCCCTAACATATTGTAAAATCAAAGCCCAAAAGAAGTTATTGTTTTCGAGATATGGTTTAATTTGTGGGATATTTTTCTGGGATGCAGAATCTGGCCCAGAATTTTATCTCTAACTTGGTCCGCCTAAATGGACACCATGGAGGCAGAATTAGCATTAAATACTGAATATTTATTTGTTCCTATACATGTCTTCTATCATACCATGAAATTTTGGATTCATTGGGCTTGTATGTTGGGCCCCACTGTCTCATCAGTGGGCTGGTGTCCAATCTGCCTTCTCTAGAATTGCTTCCTTTCATCACAAAATATCCCCATCTTCTTTCATGAATTCTCCATTGATCCCTGAATGAAACATGTTCATATTGGAGTGTATATCAATTTCTAAAAATATAAAAATAAAATATGTATAATCAGATGAATCATTGGGTACTTCAAATGATGTTAAAAAATGTACCACATAATAGTGCATTTTAAGAAGGTATTACAATCATAATGTGAAATGATGTTCAAAGTGTAAAATGCACTAAAATGGTGTTTATGAATAATAAAGAACATGAATATTATGTATATTAAGAATGAATATTAGCCTCATTTAGTGGCTAATCACCTCTCTCCCGGTTTTCTAGATCTACATCATTTGTGTATAGATCTAGGGTTTTTGTTTCATTAATTGATGATATTAATACTTTTTGATGATAGGAAAGGATATCTAGAGTAGTTTTGGTGGAGCGTTCGCCTGGATTTGTGGTTTGGTTTCTTGTGGGTTGATTTTTCAAGAACCCTAAGGTAGATGGATTCTCTCTTGACTCCACTTTGCTAGAATTTGAGGCCTTATTTGAAATTAATTTTTTTTCTTGAAATTAATTGTGAATATGATGTGTGAATCTTAGTGGAAACCAATTTGGTAATTATTTGTGGATTTTAGGTAAAATGGGACATTGTTGCAAAAATGGGTTTTGTTGTGTGATTTTAAAATGGATAATGGTTAGAATTATGGAAAATGTTTTATGAAAGATGAATTTCAATAAATATGTTGCTTCATTGAAATGTGGTTTGGAATGGAAAATGGTTAAAGGGTGTTTTTAATAAATGTTGGGATTTATTGAAGTGTTTTGGCATGTGTTGGAAATGGTTGTGTGCATAATGTGTGGCCTTGGTGAGCTTATGCTTGTTGGTTGGTAAATTATTATGGATTGTGTTTATTGTGTGTGAAGTGGGTAGGAAGTCTCACTATAAAAGGTGATGGATAGTGGATGGAAGATCCACCATTATGGATAAGTGGCTGAGAAGTACCGCTAGTTTGGAAAAGTAGTAAATGAGTTTGGACGGGAAGTTCCACCGTGGTTGTTTAACTTGTTGTGTGTTGTTATGCAAGATGAAAATTGTTGTGCTAATGTGAAATGGTGAAATGGATTATGGAATGGTTTCTTGGCTTTCCATTGGGTTTCATGGTTTGGGTAAGGTGGCTTGGTAAGGGTGTGTTTGGCTTATCGGTAATTGTTGAACTATTTGCTATTTTATATAAACTATTTTATATAAATGTGCTAACCGTTTTATCTTAGTGGAGTGTGTAGGGAAGTCATTTGGGGAAATCCTACTAAGTATTGTTACTCACACCTACCTTTTCACTTTGGTGCTTTTGCAGGTGTTGTATTCTAGGACACAGGTAAGAGTAAAACATCTCATTTTGCTAGCGGTTCTTCGTGATGCACAAGTGGGTTGGTGGTTCTTAGAGTATGGAGCTTGTTGTGGAGTAGTGGAGTGTGTCTTGGTTTACTTTGGGTCTCTTGTTTAGCCTTCCTCTTGGTACTCTAGCTTTGTTTTAGTATGGTTTGGTTGTATTGGTTTTTGGGAATGGTTATGGAATAGCTTGGTTGTCTTTTGGTAATATATGGTTTGGGTTTCTATGTTAACGTGCATCATATAGTTTTGTTTGTAATGTCTTGTTTGGTTGGTTGGTTTATTTCAAGGGAAAATCATCCCCCAATTTATTCTTGAATCCCTCTACATTTATTTCCAACCTTTTGTGTCTTTAGAATGTCACTTAAGGCCTAGTAGCACCTCACCGCCTTCTCAAGCCAATGAGGAAGGGGCGGGGAATTAAAGGTTGACCATTCTATTCCACGTCATTTTTCATAAGGTAGTCATGATGGTTCTTAGTTTCCATGGTTTGTTAAAATTTTATCAATTATTCTACTATACTTTCTATATAGTCTATTTAGTTTTAATTTTTGATTTCTTTTTTGTTATAATTGATGAGATGATGTGGTTGGTTTTAGTTGATGAGATGATGTGGAGCCAGACGAATGCAGTGGTGGTCATGATGTGAACATATATTGTGTATGGATTATTATTAGAAATATTTTATATGTATATATTGATGACTGAGGTATTGGTTAACTGATGTATGGGTTGATTAAGATAGAGGTTATGCTGAATGTGGATGTTTGTATATATGGTTGTGGATGTGTGACATGTGTGTTATGAGTTTATCATACATTTATGTTTTAGTTTATTACATGTCAGTTTTTTTATATTTATAGTTTTTTATTAAATATTTTACAAAAAAAATCTAATTGTGATATTTAGCTGCGGTTTTTAATAACCGCTACTAAGTAGATCAATTAAAATTAGGTTCAGAAGCGATTAAGGATAACCGCCACTAAACCTAATCGACGCTAATATATTTAACAGTGGTTAGTTTCCTGTAATTTAATTTTTCCCTTGGGTATTTTTTTAAAAAAAACATCATTAAATAAAAATGAATATGTCGCTAAATTCTTAAGAAATGACACATACCAAAACCGTCGTGAAATTTAAAAACCACCGCTAAATGACTAGCGACCGTACAATACACAGCGGTTTTGGTAACTGCCGTTATATTATCAGGTAGCTATTTAAACTGACACTAGTTCAAGAAATAGCTGCTGCTACTGCCATTTTTATAGTGAATGATGTATTGTTAATATGTGATATTTGAACTTATATATTTATCTCAATGTATATGAGCACATATGTGTATGCATTATGTTATGTGTATGTGTTTTGTGTATTTGTATATATATATGTTGTACGTGTACAAATGTATGTATGTGTATGTACATATATGTGCACATGTATGTTGGATGTACACAAACACACACACACACTCTCTCTCACACACACAACATGTGTACATTTGTATGCATGATATGCACTTATTTCACATTTGATGTATATTTTTTTTCATTTTTGATATAATATTTTTGGAATTTATTCATTTTTTATACATATTTAAATTTTAATAACTATTACTTTTAATATATATTTTTTTAATTTATATGATTAGTATTTATTAAATTTTATTTATTAAGTTGTGATATTTTTAAAATGTTTGAAATTTATATAATTAAGTCATTTAAATACATTTTTTAATATTTCATTCATTTGTGTACGTGTTTTCAATTCATGTAGTTAATCTCATATGAATTCATTTTTTAAAATAGTTTTGTCTATTAAATTATTTTTATTCATTTTTAATACTGATTTCATTTAATATTATTTATTCATTTTTAATATTTATTGATTTTTATATTTATTAGAATTTAATCATTTTGTAATATTTATTTATATATATATATATATATATATTTACTATATATGTAATAGTTTCAATATGTTTGTAATTTATATGAATAATATTTATTCGTTTTTATTTATTAAGTTTTGACATTGAAAATATGTTTGAAATTTATACAATTAATCTATTTAAATGTTTTTTTAATAATTTTGTAATTTAAATAGTTAATTATAAAATTATAAATATATATAATGTTTTTAAAAAGTATTTATAAAATTATGAATAAATATATATATATTTAAATAATTATAAAATTATAATAAATATATTTAAATAATAAATATATACAAATATTTATAAATATATATATATTTATAATTATAATTATAAAAAAATAATTATATATTTAAATAATTATAAATATATAATAAATATATTTAAATAATAAATATATTTATTATATTTACAATTATATATATTTATATATTAATGCCTACGAGCCTGTACCCGAGTGGTAAAGACTCCTACTTAGAATCCAAAAGACCCGAAATCAAATCTGGGCAGAGATGAAATTTTTGAGTTTCTATAGTAGTCACTATAGCGGTACTATAACAACTACTGTAGCAACAGAACTATTCACCCTATTTGGGATTACGGTCCATAAAATTGGGTTTTCAGGCCATAGGCCCTTTGGACCATAGGCCCTCCTGGCCACCACAAAGCAACATGTGACATAAAAAGTGACAAGTGATCAGCGTAACGCATCAGGTAGGCAATGTAGCTTGGCTTTTGGAAGAATTGCTGGGTGGGAAGATCAAAAGAGAAATAGGTGTGTTGGAACTTATCATCTGGCCCTTTGTCTGCATGAGACAGAGGGGTGCTCTTTCACAACATTATAAAGGGGTGCACAACGTGATGGTTCTTGGTAGAGGGGGCGACACATCATTTGAATGGTGATGACCAAACAAGCAAAACAACACATCTTGGAGGCAACACGACATGAAGACATGTAGGTGTTGTTGGGTGGATAACTCAAAAGAGTGATGGGTGCACTTACACCCATCATCTGGCCCTCTATCCATATGTGGGTTTAAAGAGGGGTGCTCTGCGAAGGTCCTCAAAAAGGGGTAGTGTAATACAAAGCTGATGGTGGTGGTGGTGGGGGGGGGGGAGCAAGAAGACTAGGATTATGATGAGAAGATTGGTTACTTCGATTGGGTTTTTGGGTCATAGGAATTCAGGCCATCATAAATTGTAATGGGCCTCTAAGCCACTCAGCCTTTAGGTCATTTAAGAGTTACCTCTAAAACCTATTGAAAAGAGGGCTATATTTCCTTAATAAAATGGGGGAATTTCCCCTACGTTTTAAAAATATATATTAATAAATATATATAATTATATGAATATATTTATAATTACATACAAATTTTTATAAATATATCTATTTATAATTATAATTATAAATAAATAAATATTTATTTATTTAAATAATTATAAAATTATAATATATACATATTAGGTGTTTTGGGGTACAATTACAATTAAACACACACACACACACACACACACCTCACGCACAGGTTGGAAAGGTAGACCATAGCCCCCAAGGGGATAGCCCACCCATCAAGCCTTATTTATTCAATACATGACCTGTAGGACCAGTGAACATGAAGCCCATTACATGACCCGTATGCCCAGTGGGCATGAAAGCCCATTATATGACCCGTAAGCCCATAATTTTTTAGCCAAAGGCCTATCAGTGAATAGTGCTACTACAATACCCGAGTTGTTGTAGTCCTCGCTACAGTGTTGCCGCCACTACAGTTCTTGCTATCGTGCCCACCACTGCTACAGTGTTGCCGTTGCTACAGTCCTGCCACTACTACAGTATTTCTATAATGGTTCTATAGTGCCTGCGCTCTATGGGTTTTGAACACCCAACCTCGATGTAGTATTACGGGGTACTTACCGCTAAGCCAAACCCCAACTACAAATTATAATATATATATATATATATCTGTGTGTGTGTGTGTGTTTAAATAATAAATTTATTTATTATATTTATAATTATATATATAATTATATAAATATATATAATTATATAAATATATGTATAATTTTATACAGATATTTATAAATATATATATTTATAATTATAATTATAAATAAAGAAATATATATTTAAATAATTCTAAAATTATAATAAATATATTTAAATAATAAGTATATTTATTACATATATAATTATATATATTTATACAAATACATTTATAATTATATACAAATATTTAAAAATATATTTATTTATAATTATAATTATAAATAAATATATATATTTAAATAATTATAAAATTATAATAAATATATTTAAATAATAAATATATTTATTATATTTATAATTATATATATTTATATGTTAATAAATATATAAATAATTATATAAATAATTATTTATTTATAATTATGTATAATTATATATATTTATATTTATAAATACAAATTTTCAATTCTTTAAATAATTATTTATAATTATATAAATTTATATTTATTTATAATTATATTCATTTATTTTTTTAATTATATTAATTATATTATTTAAATTATGTCTTTATCAGTACTAAGAAAGTGCTGATAAAGATCAGTATTATCAACGCTTATTATTTTAGTGCCGTTAAAAACTCTCTTTATCAGTGATTTTTTGAAAGCACCATTAAAACTCTTCTCGATCTTTTGAATAGAACCTTAATCGAGTTCTCCCTGCTCGCACCGTTCAAGCTCTCCTCGAACTGGATCTCTATCATCACTCTCCCTCGATCATTTTGGGAAAATCACTACTACAAATATAGCCTTGAACAATGCTAGTAAAATGGCTTTACCAGTGCTGATAATGCGAGCAATGTTAAAGGATTGACTTTATCAGCACTAAAAAAAGCACCATTAAAGGCTCCCTTTAATAGTGATTAAAAAGCACTAATAAAGGACCCACTGATAAAGGGGGATATTTTTTTATTCAAATATCTTCTCACCCACCTTTTATCATCACTCCCCCCTTTATCAGTGTTTTATATAATTCCACCATCTTGCGCACGCCCCTGCCTCCATCTAGTTTCGAACTTGAGACCTTATGCTCATATCCCAGCACCTTTTCGACTCCCCTATGTTGTTTTGTCTTCCATTTTATGATATATCTATATATTTATATTTATTTCATTACATTTTTAATCCACATATATATATATATATATATTTAAATACATATATAAAATATTTTTTTATGTGTGTATGTGTGAATATATAAAAAATATGTATATATTGTTATATATTTGATTATAAATAATAGTACATTGTGAAAAATGATAAAAATTCAAAACCATAATATAAATATGAATGAAATCCCTGGAAATAAATTTAGTCTCCACTGAAAAAAGACAACAAGACCTCCTTAAAAGCGGATAAAATTTCATTGAGTGTTAAAAAAATGGTGTACCCCGACTAAAAAATTAGTTTTGGAGGCCTTTTGGGCCTCTTTTGACCTCAAAAAAATAGTGATAGGGCATCCCTTAGTCAACACAACATATATCTCATCGTAGACTTCAATTTGATATATGGTAGTGCCCAAACGGATACCCGGATCAAAAGTGATTATCGTTTGAAGTTCAAGTTACGTTTCCAACTTATTTTAGATCTTTTATTGATTTTATTGATTTTTTTATCTTCAAATTATTATGAAATGAATATTACATGATAACAATTAGAAAATTATTAATTGTTTTTTTAATTATTTTATAAGCCATTTTCACTAAATATCATATATATTAAGTGTAAATACCTAATTTTCCTTATCTAAAACATATTTTTAAAATATATAATATATTTATATCAATATAAATATAAATATATATTAATATATTATTTTGAATGAAATATGTTTTCGAAATATACCCTTTATCAATGCTAGTAAAACAGTACTGATAAAGACCCCCTTTATCAGCACTTTTTTACTAGTGGTGACAAAGGGCCCCCCTTTATTAGCACTTTTTTAATAACACTGATAAAAGGGTGGCCTTTATCATCATTTTTTACAAGCACTAATAAAGGGACCCATTTAGTAGTGATTTTTTAGTGTTGTTAAAGTCCCCATTTAACAGTTCTTTTTTAGCACTCACAAAGGGGGTCTTTAATAGTGCTTTTAGCTGACGTTGTTAAAAACCTAGTGCTGGATAAACCCAGTTTTGTAGTAATGAATAAAAACCTTCCAAAACTAAAGTATGTGATCACTTGTGATTCATCACTCCCCCTCAAATATCTTTGTTTTTAATTTTCCCAAATTCCTACCACACCAAAAATTTAAAGACCCCATACCCATGCTTTCAGATTCAATACTAAAGATTCAGCGTATTTCATTTATCAAAGATAACTAAAAAATTACAAATAACATTTTACATTCTAGTACCTTTTTCCGTCTAGGTTTTGGAGAATTTGACAAATAAATTACAATTTATCAAATATATATAAAAATTATACAATTGACTAAATATCTTCACGTGCAGTAACTCCTTAATCGGAACAAGCATCATTTGAGTTTCTATAAAACCAGTGAAAATTAATTTTGAAACATGGGGTGACCATTAAATTTCCCAGTAAGGGGTTTTAAAAATACTTGTAAATACTTTTTATTTGAAATATATGAATTTCTTTGTAAAAATTTATCAAATAAATCATTTGATAAAATAAATACTTAAAAAAGTTTTTTCAAGAATTGAAACATTTTCTAAATATCCTGAATAAGTGTATATTACTTTGAAAACCATTTATTTTCCAAAACAATAATCCTTTGAAACACTAATTTGGATTTATCCTTCTTGAAAATAATAACTTTTATGGATTATTTATGATACTTAGCAGACCATAAGAAAAACCATGAGGCCACTTAGCCATATCACATATAGGACAAGATCCCCTTGAGGTCATGAGTTTACTCCTCATACCATATCATTTCATTCGATACTCTAGTTCCATAATTTAAGAAAATATTTTAATGGTCTTTCCTTCCTCACTATTAACCCGAAAACCTATCAAAACCATATTTAAATTGTTTTTATAGAAGAAAATAATCATACTATTCCTTTTCATAGAATAATCTTATTTTTAGAAAATTTTAAAATATTTAGGATAAATCTATACTTTTATAGGATTGCTTTAATTTAAAAATACATAGACATAATTTCATAGAAATTTGAAATAAATTATTATACTAGAATACATTAAATGTTAATAATATCTATATATGATGGCCATATCTAAATTATGAATGAAATTCATAGATGTGCAAGGACATTCTACACATAAAATGACAAATTTTATTTAAAATTATTGTAAATATAAACCACACATAAAATGATAACTTCTATTTACATTAAATAATAACTATAACATTGAAATTTTAATAAAATAAAATACCCCTTTAAAATTTTTAAGTTAAACAACAAAAAAATAAGGTTTTTTATTGTTTTACATTATAGATAAAAATAAAATTTGAAAATAAAATTACTAATATACGACCATAGAATGGTTTTATAAAACTAATTCTCTTACCAGGGTTTAAGAGAAATCATAGTATATATATATATATGTAAAAAAACTTCATCACTTACCTTAATGAGGGTGGATCAAAGGCCTACTGGACACAGAGGAGCTGAAGGAGAAACATTTTAGGGTCGGGTCCAATCCTTGTGGGTGGAAGAAAAAAAGATATATATATATATATATATATATATATAGAATTCATGTGTATATTTTACACTAGATATTTGGAAAATAAGTGTATGTCTTCCTTACAAAGATGGAAATTAAGAATTTGGATCAACTTTCCAAGTGTGCAATTCATTTAATCTGATGTTAAATATATATATATATATATTTTATGTTTCCTCACTACTAAATTTGAAAATATAAAAAGGGGTTTTGGAAATTTGATAAATAAGAACAAAAAATGGTGTTAATTAAGCTTTTAAGATACTCATAAACTCGATTATTCATATTATATGGGGTTATAGTAAATATATATAGCTTCCTTCCAAATTCAAGGGAGGGAAATAAAAAAAATATAACTAAAACTGAGTCAAGGGTTCTATTTTTATTTTAATCATGCTATTTGGAAAATTGACATTGATTAGCAATGGGTTGAAGAGGATAACAATAGTGGATAAGAAGTTGAACTCGGTAGTGTCGAGGTCTACTGGTTCGTAGATGTGGGGAAGAATAACATTGGAGAAGACAAATGAAGAAAAGAGCGAACAACTCAGATCAACTTGATCTTGAATGGATAGATCAGATTAAATCCCATGGTTTAAAACTCATCCCACATCGAAAATAAAATAGTTTGAGAAACTCATTATAATAGAATATGTGACAACTACATATTGAAAACACAAGAATACACAAAATTTCCTCACACATGGGCCTTGAGGGATTTGGACTAACCTCTATGTGAACAAAAAGTGGCCCTATACATGGGTCTACTCGCTAAAGGCGGTACCTATTCTACACCAAGGAGCCACCCAACCACCTTGGGTTGGCTTGGGTAGACACCTCCCATATGGGGTTGACCCCTAGAGGGTCCTACTAAGTGGTTTAGGTGTCCCCAAGTTAGACTTTAAAGGCTGTCCTAAATTTTTTGTCAACATAAATACTATAACTAAAAGTACAGTAAATTTTATTTTTATTTAACATTCTTTATAAAATATTTACCAAATATTAATATTAAATACTAGATACTAAATTTTTTAATTCTCAAATCTATATTACAAATAGTTTAAATCTTTACTTATTATTATCACTTTTAAACATTTTCATTAGGTTATATCATTTTAAATATTATATTATTATTTTGATTTGAAACTATAATCTTAAATTAATTTTAAATTTATTTTTAAGTCACCTAACAAAAACTAAAACCTAAAAGACTATATTTTCACTGGTCAAAAATAAAAATTCCTATAAATACCTATACCTAAAGGTATTTGAAAAACATCAAAATCTTTTGAAGTTATTTTCTTAATTCCAAAAATGGTGCTCTACTTATCTATTGTTCTTTGTATTTTTTCTATTATTCTTGCTACCATTTTTCTAATTATGGAAGATTCAAGGGAATTGGGTTAAAAATTTGGCATTATTGTGTTAATCAGTGGTGCTCTAGTCATGTTTCTAGAACTTATAGTGATCTTACTGAATTAGCTATGGTTTCTAGTTTTGTAAAGATGTAATGAAGTCAGTGCTTTATTAATAAAATATTCCTTTTTTTATTATTAAATTTTTTATTCTTATGTATTTATAGAATTTATTAAAAATAAAAAATACATCATAGACCCAATATGTTACATTGTCCCCCATTAATTGAATTTCTCCCTTACAATTCATTCGTACACACACCCCACTTCTTCTTCTTTCAAACTTCAACCTTGGAATTACTACATAAATAAATTTATTATTATTACTAATTTTTAAATTTTCATTGTAAAAATTAATTAATACCTTCAATAGAATCTCCAATGTTGGTGATTTTTATGAAAAGGCAGGTTTCTTCCAATCAAACCGATCCTTAGAGTAGTTTCAAGTTCTTCGACTTCTTTTTCCCAAAAGCAACTTGAGAAATTTTCATCAAATTCATGTAAACACCAATAAGATGTTGAAACATATGTATGAGGGGTATAATGTTTATAGACATATGAGTGGACTTGATTCCTATAGAATAATCGATCCAACCCATCTTCTAATATTTCAAAGTCTTTGAATATTCCAAATGAACTAAAAAACAAATCATGACACATATAGGCTACGCGGAGGTCACCCTCTTTTGTAGCTTCCAGAAAGTCTACTAAAGGCTCAAATTAGTCAGATAGGGTAAAACATTTGAAATGAACCTAATACTATTTTGCTTGTCATTCATAATATTGGAGTTGAGTATGTATAATGTAGTAATAGAAAAAATTGATCCTTGAAAGAATCATAGTATATCAGGTGTGTTGGATATCTTGTAAAGGAATTTATAAGAGAGTTAAAGGTTTTCAAAGGGATCAAAATTGTCCGAGCATGATTTTAGAATTATCTTTTCAAGAAATTCATATGTATGGGACAAAATATTTGTTCATTTTTTTCTAAATTCTATCTAAAAAATGTTAATGGAAAAAAGAATTTACTAAGGAGGAATAAAATTATAAGATCTCTAACTTCATGAAGTTATGTACCTATTTAAATTTTGGTTTCAATCTCTCTTTTTTTGGTTAATAAAATGGTTTTGGGGAGTATGTCGGGTCTTGAAGGTGTTCCAAAGGTTCAGGACATGAGAAAGGGGAGAACCAGCCCAATCTGTGCAAGGTGCACAGTTGGCGCATATTTAAGAAAATCGTGCGGAATTCCCAGATAACCGTGCAGCCTTGGATAGAGGCTTAACACACAGTTGGAACATGGTATGTCAAAATATGTTTCCTACCCAGGAAACCATGTGACCCTAATTTCCTTATAAAGTGTCTAGCATACGGGTTGTGTACAGTTTTTCAAACCCTGCCGGTAAACCGTGCACCCCTATAAAGTTGGAAAAAATTAAAAAAACGCCATTACAGGATTTAAGAACCTCACCCGATTTTCCTCCCATTTATTATCCTCTAATAACTAGTGATGAACCTTAGTGAATCAAGATTCCAAGAGGCGATTCTCCTTCAATCCTAATCTATTAAGAGTGTCGTTGGGTGCAGATCGAAGATCTGGGTAAGTCTAATCCCTCTTTAGCTTCTATTTTTGGTTTAGGGTTTGCATCCTTATCTTATCTCCTTATGAATCTCTAAAATCCTTCTTTTCCGGTGATATATAGGTTGAGGCTTTAAAGGGTGGTTGAATTGGGATTTAAGGATTCAATTAGGAGTGTGTTTGTCAACATATTTGATGTAGGTGGTCTACAAGTTATATCCCTTGGTTTTTACATAGACTTGTGCATGTGTGGTTATGTTCTTGTTCTTTACTTGATGTTTTCTTTGTGTCGTTTGAAATATTTTATATAATTAGTGTCTAAATAACTAATTGAACCCCCTCATGATCCCCATGGGATGCATGGAGGATGACTTGACCAATGTAGAGCCACCCATGGGGTGTACCGACCCCCCCGAACGCGTTTAATGGAAATTTAAAGCATGAAATTAACTTGTGATTAAGTAGAGACCATGGAGAATGTGTAAATGGGTTAATTTAATTATTAATAAAGGATTATGGGTAGATGTGTCTAGTTATGGATAATGTTTAATGGATTTTTTGGTTTGGCATGTGAATGGGTTAAATGGGATTAATGGGAATGTGTTAATGAATCATGTTTTGTATTTGAATATGATTAGTGAGTTAGGCATGGGTAATGGGAATTGGGATAAATATTTATGTGATATAAATGATAAATGTGTTAATGGATTATGGAATAATATATATTTCCATTTTAGATGTTATTTTTGTGATATTACTAATGATATTGGCTATGTTTGGTTGTAATGTGGTCATGTATGGTAAATAAATAAATAATCATGTGAAAATGGATTGGTAGAGTGAGGTATAAACATGAGGTTCTATGACCATGGTTTGAGTTGTATCAAGGCTACAAACTCCACCCCTCAATGCATAGGTTAGGGAAGGGGATAAAGTTCTATTCCCCTAATAGTTACATTCCACCTAGACTATGGCTTCAAGGTGAGGATAATGTGATTTTTGTGATGTGTTTCCATAGTGTGATAGGAATTGATTTATTCCCATATGAATTGATATTATTGAACATGCCTAATACATTAAACAAATGGAAAGGGTGAATTAAGCACTGAGATGTTATAAGTATTGAATCTGAATTTAATGGTGGCTTATCTTAGGGGAAACCTTATTACCAATGGATACTTGAACTTTCTTTTATTTACTTATCATTATTTAGAAATTTCATAAACTATCTATTTAGACTGGATATTTTTTAGAGACTATTGGTGGTGGCCTACTGATTTGTACTCGCACCCTACTCAGGATTCCATCGGGTACCCAAGAAGATTTCGGTTAGGTAAAGGGAAAAGGTCTAGTGCTCTGGAGTTGAGTCGGATTTGGGTTGTGTGTGGATGAAGTTATAGACTTGGAGTCAGACCATTTTGGGGATTCCATTGTTTATCTTTATTTTGGGTTTTTTCCACTTTTCACTATATCATGACATGACATATTTACTATTGGTTGTGGTTTGTACCTAGTTTGGGTTATTGTTATTTATGCATGTTCACCGGTTTTTCTATGTTTTTTATGCTATTATATATGTTTTGTGCTATGTATTACTCTGATAAAGAGGGTGTAGTCTCCCACATTACTCTTAGACCCTTTCTTCTAGTTGGAAACCTCTGGCATATGATGAGGTGTGCTTGAGGTCATGTGATGACCTGACTCAGGGCACCCGTTTAGTGGCACATGGGTTAGGGATGTTACAAAGTGGCATCAGAGGAGGTATTTTATGTGACTTACTATTTGGTAATGGTAGATATGAGTTTAGGAAGGTGTTGGTCCTTGGAAATTATATCATTCTTGGGAGTATCTAACCTAGGTATGAGGGGAAACCCAAGTCACCTATGGTAGGAATCATTATTCTTATTATGTGTTGTTATAGTTGATGATATTTCACCATTGGGTGATGCATATGTGGTATGATGTGACTATTTTATAATATTTTTTTCATGTCTGCTATGACACAGGATTGAAAATTCATGCATCATTATAGGCACCTAGGTATATAGGAGACATGCATCATGGTAGGCACACAAGGGATGGGTGTGTGGAGCATAAAGGGTAGGATGCATTTGATTTTCTTATAGGTAATGAAAATGGTGTTTAATGAGATGATGAAAATGGGTAAAAAGGGAAAGTAAAATGTTAAATAATAATTAAATAAGTGTTATTGATAAGGTGAAGTAAGTGAATCAAACTATCGTCAGAGTAGGTTGTGAAATAGAAACTGTTTTGAAATGAGTAGAAGCTAAGGCTTGTAACTGTGTGAGTTAGTTAACTTGTGTTGGATGTGACCTTGTTGGGGATGGTCAGGGTTAGTGTTTCAGGTATTCTCGGGCCTGTTTGGGTAGTGTATGAGAAATTGTTTGTTTATGGATAGTGATAAACCTTTTCTTATATATTGTGAAAGCTTTATGGTCTGTGTTCTAAAGCTCATGTTTGGAATTATAGATAAATTCCACCACAAAGGCATGTTACGGTTGGAAGATAGGAGGATGTTGCTGAGAACACTCCTCTAATAGTGGAGTATAATAATGTGGTGTTTTAGGAAAATAAATAAGATTATTTCCATGAGAATTTTTCTCATTTCATGTAGAAGATTGAATAAGACCTAGGGTGGGTTGCACTGAGTATGTTCGAGTTGACCAGAGAGTTTTAGATGTAGCACCCTTCGACCTTTACCAAAGAGGGTAGGATAGAAGTATTAGAGTTATAGAAAGAGTATATATTTATTATTCTTTATCATCCGGATACTCCTCTAAATAAGCGATTCAAGTTAGTGACCTATATGTTGTCAGGCCAGGCAAAGCATTGGTGGGACATCATGGTTCAAACGGAGCAAGCCAAAGGAATGATGTGGAAATATTTCTAGGAGAATTTCTTCAAATAATTCTATCTAGAAACCTTGAGGTAGGATAATTACATGTATTTTATGAGCTTTACTCAAGGGGAAATTTTGGTGATGGATTATGCCATTCATTTCACTAATCCACGTCGCTTCATTATAATGCTTGTAGGAGACACGACAGCTGTGGCGAAACCTTTTCAGGATGGATTGAGACATGAGATCAGGTCCCAGGTGAACATATTCTATTTAAAAAGGTTTCCCAAAGTAGTGGATCATACCCTTATCTTATAAGGGAACCTAAAGGGAGCTTCAGTTGATGGACTTGTGGTGCTAGCCGGGCGGGAAAGTGGTGTAGCTTAGCTTCTGAGAGAAGGAAGCACTGTTTTGGGAATCTCCATCAGGGTAGAAGTGCACAAAGCAGTCAGAAGAGGGGGACAACATCTCAAGGTGGAAATCATGTGTTCTTTTACCAGTGTGGTAGGCTGGGGAACATGCATGACCAGTGTCCTCGACCACCAGTCGAGTGCCGAGCATGCGGCAGGCTGGGCCATGTGTAGAGGTTCCGCAGGAACCCACGACAGTCAAGAAATGATGGAGGTTAGAGGTAGATTCTGAGTGTAGGTAGAGGGTCAGTGACTCTGTATCAATCAAGAAATTAGATCTCCATGGGTCATAATGATAGGGGCGGTGAATGTGAAACTCTGGAGTGAGATTATCTATACCAGTAAGGAAGTGTAGTGTAGGGCACTCAAGTTGGATCCTAGTGTAGAGGGGAAAATAATATTTATGAAGTTTAGTCTACACCAGAAGGTGGGGAGGTGGGACCGTCTACCATTTGAGGTATGATTCTTGTAGATTACATGATTTATAGTGCTTTATTTGATATGGGTGCTACACATTCTTTTATTTATGCTCAGTTTGTAGTTGTGTTGGGATTAACCATGGAAAGTGCGTGTGGAGTTATGTCACTTGATACTCTGTTAGGGGTATGGGTTAAGGATATTAGATGGTGTAATGGTTGTGCCTTATAGGTTGGTGGATATCATTTTTTTATGGAACCTTTTTGTCCAATATATGTTAGGTTTTGAGCCAATTTTGGGTATGGATTGGCTAGTGTTGTATCAATCCCATATCAATTGTTACTAACATTGGGTGAAAATCATGTATCTCAATGGAGACACTTATCTCCTTAGTGGGGAGTGAGATGTTAGATCAGGCTGCACATGGCCAATTTGATAGTAGTTGGGAGAGATCACAACTCAAGTAGATTTCCTTGTGATAGATAAAAGAGGAAGCAAACAACCAGTCTTTCCTCTCATTGTGGATTGATTTTAGGATGTGTTTCCTAATGATTTCTCAGGGGTACCACCTTAGGGAGATGTTGAGTTTATGATTGAATTACTACCAGGGGTGGATCCAATTTCCATTCCTCCATATTGAATGGATCTGAAAGAACTTTAGGAACTTAAATTTCAGCTAGAGGAGTTGGAGTATAAAGTGTTTATCCATCATAGTATGCCACCTTGGGGATCACCTGTACTATTTTCTAAGAAGAATGATGAATCGTTGGGGCTTTATGTTGATTATAGAAAGTTGAATCAGATGATAGTTAAGAACTAATACCTGATCCATAGAATTGATGACCTGTTTGACCCATTGAGGGGTAACTTAGTGTTCTATAAGATCGATTTAAGATCAGGATAACATCATATTAGGTTGAGATATTTTGATGTACCACAAATAGCTTTCTAAAGTAGGTATGAGCTGTATGATTTTGTAGTGATGCCGTTCAGGTTGACCAATGAATCATCTGTGTTCATGTCCTTGATGAACCAAATATTCCACCCATATTTGGATAAGTTTTTATCCATCTTCATTGATGAAATCTTGGTGTAGTCAAGAACTCTTGATGATCATGACAAACATCTTGGCATTGTCTGGAGTATATTAATAGAGAATAGGATTTATGCCAAGCAATCAAAATGTAAGTTCTGGATTGATAAAGTGAATTTATTGGGGCACATAATTTCTAAATTAGGGGTTTCAGTGGATCTAGATAAAGTGTAGGATGTGGTGTCTTGGGAGCATCCCAAGAATGTTTCTGATGTTTATATTTTTCTAGGTTTGGTCGGTTATTACTGAAGGTTCATTAGGGATTTCACCCATTTGTCAGTGCCACTCTTAGTATTAACCAATAAGGGAGTTAAGTTTGAGTGGTTAGAGGCATGTGAGAATTCTTTTCAATGTTTGAAGAAGTGGTTGACTATCACATCGATTTTGATCTTACCCAAACTAGGTAAGAGGTACACCTTATTTTATGATGCGTTTGGTATTGGACTTGAGGCAGTGTTGATGTAGGATAATAGGGTTGTAGCTTATGGGTCAATATATTTGAGGCCTCATGAAATAAATTACATACTCATGACCTTGATCTATATACTATGGTTTATTCCTTAAACTGTTGGAGGAATTACCTATTGGGAGAGCAGTTCATGGTGTTTACTGACCATAAAAGTCTTAAGTTTATTTTATCACAGCGGGATTTAAATCTTTGACATCGAAGGTGGTTTGAGTACTTACAATACTTTTATTTTGAGTTAGTTTACACACCAGGAAAAGAGAATAGTGTTACAGGTTCTTTGATCTAGAAGACTCAAAATTAAGTGGTTCAAGAACCCAAATCCGAGTGGAAAATGATGGACTTATTTGCTAAGATGCACCTGGAAGTGTAGGATGGGAATATGAAAATGACCCTTGTGTCTATAGGAATTGATTATGCACATTTAAGTCAGGTCAGGGAGATCCAACTGGTGGATTTAGAGTGTTTGGATATGAAGGATAGTATTAAAGGTGGGGAGTCACCTTCTAGTTGGGCTATTGGTGATGATGGGATTGTCAATGTTCATGGTTGTGTGGTTTCACCAGTGTGTATGTGGGAAGAGTTGATGTGCAAGTTCCATGCATCAAAGTGGGTAGTGCATCCTGGCCTGACTAAGATGTATCGTGATCTTCTTAGGAAGTATTGATGGATGGGAATGAAGAAGGAGGTTGCGGGTTTTGTTTCACGATGTCTTACCTTTCAATAGGTGAAGGTAGAGCATCAACACCCAGGTGGTTTGTTACAGTCATTTCCCATTTCAGAGTGGAATTGGAATGATATAGCAATGGAATTTATAGTGAGTCTTCTAAGGACACCTCATAATAATGATGTAGTATGGGTATTTGTGAAATGATTGAATAAGGTGGCCCATTTTTTACTGATCCAAGAAACCTACATAGTTGATCGATTGGGTGATTTATATGTTTGAGAGATAGTGTGGTTTCATGGTGTGCTGAGAAACATAGTTTCAGATCGTGATCTGTGTTTCACATCACACTTCTAGAAAGTATTATAGAAGGTTCTTGGTACTCAAGTGTTTTTGAGTATAGATTATCACCCATAGGTGGAGGAGCATTCAGAGCATACTATTCAAGTATTAAAAGACATGTTGAGAGATTGTGTTCTAGATTTTAGTGTTTTATAGGGAAAAAACTTTCCACTCATCGAGTTTGCCTATAATAATAGTTTTTAGGATACAATTCAGATGGTTCCTTTTGAGGAACTCTATGGAAGACTATATGGATCTCTGTTGTCCTGGTTAGAATCTAGGGAATATAAGTTATTAGGACTGAGTCTTGTGTAGGAGACGTCAGAGAAGGTTTGATTTATTCAAAATAATATGAAAAAACTAATAGTAGGTAGAAGAAATATACATATCGACATCATAGACTCCTTGAGTTTGTGGTGGGTTATAGTGTGTTTCTTCGGGTGTATCCAAGGTTGGGTCACCATCAAATTTGAAAACAGGGAAAGTTGGCACCCAGATATGTGGAAATGTTTGAGATCTTGGAGAGGATCAGACTAGTGTCTTACCTATTGGTTCTTCCATAGCAGTATAGTGGCATGCATGATGTTTTTCATGTCTCAATAGTCTGACAGTATCACCCTGATCCATCTCACGTGATAAATGTTGAGGATGTAGAGTTGGAGGTTGATGCATACTTCGAGGAGCATCCAGTTTACATTGTGGACTATAGTGAGAAAGTCTTATGGGGAAATAATGTGCCATTAGTTTGGGTTTTATGGAAACATGGAAACATTTAGAAAGAAAATTGGGAATGAGATTTGGATATGCATGCCTAGTGGCCCAATCTATTTTCATAGGAAACTCAGTAATGCTCAGGAAGAGAAGATTGAGGATGAGCCGTCCTAAGGCAGGGAGGTTGTAAGATCCTGGACTTCATGAAGGTATGTAACTATTTAAATTTTGGTTTCAATCTATTATTTTTAGTCAATGAAATGGTTCTAGGGAGTATGTCATGTCTTGGGGATGTTCCAAAGCTTCAGGACCTGAGAAAGGGAGGAACCATGCCAATATGTGAAAGGCACATGATTGGTGCATGGTTAAGAAAACCATGCAGAATTCCCAGGTAACTGTGTAGATTTGGGGAGACTATTAATGCATGATCAACACAAGGTCTGTTAAACCATGAAGCCTGCCCAGGTAACCATGTGACCTAGATTTTCTTGGACAGTGGATAATGCATAGTTTTCCCATGGGTTTTCAAATTGTACAGGTAAACCATGCTCCCCTATAAAGTTGGGAAAATTACAAAAATGTCATTATAGGATTTAAGAACCTCACCCAATTTTCCTCACATTTATTCTCCTCTAATACCTAGTGATAAACCCTAGTGACCCGAGCTTACAAGAGGTGACTCTCCTTTGATCCTAAGTTGTTTGGAGCACCGTTGGGTGTGGATTGAAGATCCAGGTAAGTCTAATCCCTCTCTTGCTTCTCTTTTTGGTTTAGGGTTTGCATCCTTCTCTTATATCCGTACAAAGATCTAAAACCCTTATTTTCTAGTGATATATAGATTGAGGCTTTAAGGTTGGTTGAATCGGGATCTAAGGCTTCGATTAGGAATGAGTTCATTAATGAATTTTAGGTAGGTGGTCTACAAGTTATATCCCTTGTGTTTTACATAGATTTGTGCATATGGGGTTATGTTACTATTCTTTACTTGATGTGTTCTTGGTTTTATTTGTAATATTTGATACAATGAGTGTCTAAATAACCAATTGAACCCCATCATGATCCCTATGGGATGCATGGAGGATGACTCAACCAATTTAGGGCCACCCATGGGGTTTTCCAACCCTCCCGAACATGGTTAACATAAATATAAAGTGTAAAATTGACTTGTGATTAAGTAGATCCCTTGGAGAATGTGTAAATGGGTCAATGTAATGATTAAGAAATGACTATGGCTAGATGTTTCTAGTTGTGGATAATGGATAAGGGATTGTTTGGTTTGGCATGTAAATGGGTTAAATGGTATTAATGGGAATGTGTCAATGAATATTATTTTTTATTTGAATATGCTTAGTGAGTTAGGCATGGGGAATGGGAATTGGGCTAAATGGTTTTGTGATATAAATGATAAATGTGTTAATGGATTGTGTAATAATATAGATTCTCATTTTAGTTATTATTATTGTGATATTACTAATGATATTGGATATGCTTGGTTGTAATGTGGTTATGTGTGGTGAACGAGTAAATAAGAATGTGCACATGTCTTGGTAGAGTGGAGGTATATACATGAGGTTCTACGCCCATGGGATGAGTTGGACCGAGGATCTAAACTCCACCCCTCAATGTACTGGTTAGGGAAGGGGATAGAGGTCTATTCTTCTAATGGTGAATTCCACACAGACTGAGGCTTCAATATGAGGATAATGTTGTTGTTGTGACATGTTTCCATAGTGAGATAAGACTTGATTTATTCCCATATTCCTTATGATTATTGAACATGCCTAATCCATTAAATACATGAAAAAGGTGAATTAATCACTGAGATGTTATAAGTATTGAATTTGAATTTAATGGTGGCTTATCTTAGGGGAAACCTTATTACTAATGGCTACATGAACTATCTTTTATTTACTTATCATTATTTAGAAATTGCATGCACTGTTTGTTTATACTGGATATTTTGTAGAGGCCGTTGGTGTTGACCTACTGAGTTATACTCACACCCTTCTTGGGATTCCATTAGGTACCCAAGCAGATTTCATAGTTTTAAGTTAGGTAAAGGGAAAAGGTCCGGTGCTCAGGAGTTGATTCAGATTTGGGAAGTGAGTGGATGAGGTTCTGGACTTGAAGTTAGGACTATTTTTTGGATTCTATTTTTTATCTTTATTTTGGGGTTTTTCCACTTGTTACTATAGCATGACATGACATATTTACTATTGGTTGTGGTTTGTACCTAGTTTGGGTGATGGTTATTTATGAATGTTCAACTATGTTGTTTCCACTATTATATATGTTTTATACTGTGGATTACTCTGATAAAGAGGGTATTGTCTCCTCACATGACTCTTAGACACCCACTACTAGTCGAAAACCTCTAGTGTATGGGAAGACGCGCTTGAGGTTATGTGACAACTCAACTTGAGGCACTGGTTTAGTAGCACCCGGGTCAGGGACGTTACAAATTTTTTAAATTTTTCTTAATTTTCCAAAAATTTTCTAGACCATCTCTATGATACCAACTGTAAAGAGCTTGAAACTGAACTTCTAAATTTAGTACTAAAAATGATGTGTATTTTTTTATAAAATACAACTGAAAAATACACAGAACATTTTACATTCCAGGACCTTTTCTGGTCTAGGTTTTGGAGAAATGGACAAATACATTACAATTTATCATAGTTGTAAAAAAATTATACAATTGACTAAATATATTCACATGTGCTAACTCCTTAATCAGAACAAGCATCATTTTAGTTTCTACAAAACCTATGAAAAATAATTTTAAAACATGGGGTGAGCATTAAATTTTTTAGTAAGGGGTTTTAAAAATATGTGTAAATACTTTTTCTTTGAAATCTATAAATCTATTTGGAAAAATTTTATCAAATAAATAATTTTATCAAATAAATACTTAAAATAGGGTTTTAAATCATTGAAATATTTTATAAACATCCTTAATAAGTGTATATTACTTTGAAAACCATTTATTTTTCAAAATAAAAATCCTTTTAAATACTTCTTTGGATTTCTCCTTCTTGAAAATAATATCTTTTATGGATTATTTTAATACTTAGCAGGCCATAAGAAAAACCATGCAGACACTTAGCCACATCACATGTAGGAAAATATCCCCTTGAGGTCATAAGTTTAATCCCAATACCATATCATTTCATTTGATACTCTAGTTCCATAATTTAAGAAAACATTTTTAATGGTCCTACCTTCCCCACTATTGACATGAAAACCTTTAAAAATCATACTTAAATTATCTTCATAGAAGAAAAGAATCATACCATTCCTTTACAAAGCATAATCTTATTTTTAAAAAATTCTAAAATATTTAGGATAAATCCAAACTTTCATAGTATTTCTTTAATTTGAAAAGACATAAACATAATTTCATAGAAATTTGAAACAAATTCTTATACTAGAATGAATGAAATGTCAATAATATATATATATGATTTCCATATCTAAATTATGAATGAAATTCATGTATGTGAAAGGAATTTTTTCACATAAAATGATAACTTTTATTTAAATCTATTATAAATAAAAAAATACATAAAATAATAAATTCTATTTACATTAAATAATAACCATAACATTGAAATTTTAATAAAATCAAATACCCCATTAAAATTTTAAGTTAAATAATAACAAAACTAGGTTTTGTTATTATTTTACATTTTAGATCAAAATAAAATTTGAAAATATAATTACTAATATAAGAACATAGAATGATTTTATAAAAATAATTCTCTTATAAGGGTTTAAGAGAAATCATAGTATGTATATGTGTGTGTGTGTGTATATATATATTTAAAAACAACTTTATACCTTACCTTAATAAGGGTGAATCGAAGGCCTACTGGACACAGAGGACCTAAAGGAGAATAATTTTGGGGTTGGTTACGATCCTTATGGGTGGAAGCAAAAAAAGATCTATATATATAGAAGTCATGTGTACATTATACACTGGATATTTGGAAAATAAGTTCATAGATTTCTTAAAAAGATATAAATTAAGAATTTAGATCAACTTTCCAAGTGTGCGATTCATTTAATCCGATGTTAAATATAATTATATATATATTTTATGTTGCTTTGCTACTTCATTTAAAAATATGAAAGGGGGCTTGAAAATTTGACAAACCAGAACAAACAATGGTGTTCATTAAGCTTTTAAGACACTCATAAACTTTATTATTCCAATTATATGGGTTGATAGGATATATATATATATATATATATATATATAGATTCCTTCCAAAGCTGAGGAAGGGATATAAAAAAAGATAACTAAAACTAATTTAAGGGGTCTATTTGTATTTTAATCACACCATTTGGAAAATCGACGTCGATTTTACATGGGTTAAAGAGGAAAATAATGATGGACAAGAATCAGAACTCAGAATCATCAAGGTCTACTAGTTCTTAGATGTGGGGAAGAAGAATAGTGGAGAATACAAAAAATGAAAAGAGTGAACGACTCAGATATACTTATTCTCAAATGGATGACTCAGATTAAATCCCATGGTTTAAAACTCATCCCACATCAAAATGATAAGAGTTTGGGTGACTCATTATAATAAAATCCACAGAAACTTCATCCTGAAAACACAAGCACACACAAAATGGATTTACACACAAGCCTTGAGGGCTTCAACTCAACCTCTCCATGAATAAAAAGGGGCCCTATACACTGGTGCACTCACTAAAGGTGGTACCTATTATCTACCAAGGAGACACCTACCACCTTGGGCTAGCTTGGGTAGATTCCTCCCACATAGGGTTGAACCCTAGTGGGTCCTTCTAAGTGGTTGAGGTGTCCCCAAGTTAGCCTTCAAAGGTTGGCCTAATTTTTTTGTCAACATAAATACTATAACTAAAAGTATAGTAAATTTTCTTTTTATTTAACATTATTTATAACTTCTTTTCCAAATATTATTATTAAATACTATATATTACATTTTATAATTCTCAAATATATATTAAAAATAATTTAATGTTTTAATTATTATTATTACTTTTAAACATTTTCATTAAGTTATATCATTTTAAATATTATTTTAATATTCTGATTTGAAAGTGTCATCTTAAATTCATTTTAAATTTCATTTTAAGTCACATAATGACTACTAAAATCCAAAATACTATATTTAAAATTCTAAAAAGTAAAAATTATTATAAATACCTATATCTAAAGGTATTCAAAAAACATCAAAACCTTTCGAAGTTATTTTCCTACTTCAAAAAATGCTTCTCTACTTTCCTCTTTTTATTTTTATTTTTTCTATTCTTTTTTCCATCATTTTAATAATTATGTAAGATTCAAGGGAAGTGGTTTAAAAATTAAATATTATTATATTAATCGGTGGTGATCCATTCGTGTTGCTATCACTTATAGTGAGCTTACTGAATTAGTTGTAGTTACTAGTTTTATAAATATGTAATGAAGTCAATGATTTATTAATAAAATATTCTTTATTTTTATTAAATTTTATATTATTTTATATTGATATAATTTATTAAAAATACAAAATAAATCATATATCCAAGATGTTACATGTAAACTTCCTTAGTTTCCACCATGAAAATGACCATAGAGTGTCCACACAGCTCAACCACCATGCCCAATATTGTCCTCTTAAATGTCTCCAACACTACTACAGTTCCTACCAATCTCCATGACACATTCCATGTATGGGAAGTTCATATATTCTGTATATCTCAGTCTTGAATTTCCTGAAAACCAATGATCCACTAAGCCACCTTGCACCATTTACGCGAGACTGAGCTACTTCTGTATGCCCATGTGAGCCCACTAGTGCAATTTCACATATAAAGGAACTATAAAAACAACTCAATTATACCTCCATGATCCCATCCTTAACCACACACATTTTCACTTATTTATATGAATAAAATACTCCTATGATCAATTGGTTTTAGGATTTTGAATTTTATTTAGTGTGTTTTTTAAATTTTATGCTATTTATTTTATACAATTTTTTATTTGATGTAAATACTGGAATATTCTCACTGGGATACCTGATATGTTTTTTTGAGCCATGTTTTTTTGACCATAATCTTTGCCTTATCCATGTGATAGAACAATATTTGCAATAATCTTATCATGCTCGATCTTCTTCGTTGATTATCCATCCAATCTCCCTTACCCTAATCCATTTTTGATTCACCCTCTCAGTTGCCTTGACATTCATTTTACTCATTCATTATTATTTCTGACTCTGATTGTATAGAGATCCTAGACGTGTATCGCAAAAAACATATCCACTTATCATGTAAGGTGGTGACTGCAAATGATAAGTAGGAAGAGTTTTTACAGCACACATATGGTAATCAAAAAAATTTCCAAGTATTTATACTTCCCTCATGGATTAAAATCAAACAATTCTGCCCAATTTTGTTCCATTACTAGGAAAAATAACCTTAAAATTTTTAACATCTCATGATTTTTTTTGTAATTATTATAGGAATTATGAAATGAGTTTAATTTAGTTTGTATGATTTGTTCTAATTTTTTATATTTATAGTACTTGATAAAAATTATTTCATGATACATTTGATACTTATACACATAATATTTATTCATATGCTTTATTTTTTGTTTTAGTTTTGTTCTTAATATTTTATCTTGTTATAATATTAATAAGTTTTTATATTTTTTTAAATATTGTTTAATATTTTTTAACATTATTATTATATTTATATTTTTATGGATACAGATTTGTTATATATTTGACATGTGTGATATGACATGAAAACATGGGCTATGAACATGGATTATGGATGCATAATGAACTATCATGTATGAAAGAACTTGAAATTATGATATAACCAGAATATGGGCGGTTTCAATTGCTTACATATCGTAAAAAGTTTATATTACATCATAAACTAACACACATTACATTAGCATCAACATAGTATAACTATATTGACAAAAGACATGTCATTGCTCCAATGCCAATGTAGCTAACAAAATCAATCCAACAGAATGAGCATTGCGATGCCCGACTCCTCCACTATTTTTGAACTCCAACCTACTATACTATATGATGAGTATTTAACACCAATTTATCTTCTTGATATTCTTTATTATCTAAATATTAATGATACTTGAAGTCATTTAAAGGTGATTTACATAGGCTCAAAGGATTTTTTATTTTTTGAAAATGAATGTTGATTTATATAGTTCATTACAAATCCAAAGTAGAAAAGTTTTTTTCATTGCTTCTTAATGAAGGAATTAAATTAATACTAAATAGATATAAATATATATACATTAATTCATATATTCACACAATTATATGTGAATATGTACAATGGGATGAGTGATATCTATATTTATAAAGGCATACATGTGTAAGGACAAAGGGTGGTTCAGGAACTCAAATTCTATATCTTGAACTTTGTTTTTAAATATTGTTCTTAAAAATGGGATTCTCCAAATGGTATTTTCAAATTATGGTAGTCATTTAAAATCACAATTCCTTAGTTGGATTATTTTACTTACATTCCATGTTTTATAAAAGGCGATTTAATTATTTAAATCCTTGTTATGATGATAGTGATGGTTTTTTATGACTCTTATGTTGTTTAATTTTTTTAACTTGATTTAAGAAATTTATTTCTTTAAAGTTTCATGTGGTGTTTAATGAATTGAATTACTTGGCATGGGTTATTAAAATTCCCCTTTGATAAAATGTGAACTATCTAAAATGAGAATGGAACATGGGAGCTGCAGCTCGAGACTTCTGGTTCATTTGATTTAAATTTAAGATATTCTTCAAACATTGGGTTCTAAAGACCATATGATTGGCCCCAATATTTTTTTATTCAACTTAGACATAAAAATAATAATCATCTGTACCTGATGAACAACTAATATTAGTGGCCTTAAATCGGCTAAAATATTATGACCGCATTAGAGTTGTGGGTTTTGGGGTGTCACCCCAAACATATTTTGAGAAAATAAATGAATATTGAGATATATATAAGAAAATGGAACAATTGTGGACATTATTAGATTCTCTATAATAAAAAATTAATCAGTTGTTAGAGTTATTACAAGATGTTATGGGAGGGAATCAAAGAGAAGAAAAAATACAAGAATAATGACTACGCGAAGATCCCCCCACACCCCACCAGCTTTGAGGTGAGTCTTTACCCTAAAATAGGTGTCTTAGAAGAGGTAATCTATATTTTCATAATATTTTATGCGAAATGTGAATCGGGTAGACACTAACACATTTCTTGTACTAATATTTTATAGGGAGAAAATGATTGTGATTTATATCTATCAACACCCACCCATTGAATTATTGTGAGGGGTACCATGTATAATATATAAGGAGATATTATACAAAAAAAATTCCAATAGGTCATGTGGGAGTGGGGATTCATATGGATCATGAGTTGAGCGCCGATCTACCTATTCCACTTGATGACGTAAATATTCATATGTTCGAGCAAGCTATTGAAACTTTTAAATCATGGATGTTAGATCTTGTAAAAATATATGTCGATAAGGAGGTATTAAGTTCTAATTTATTTTTCCTTAAAAACATTTAAAAATTAATGAAAAAGGTCTAAAATGATGAATGTTATTACAAACATACAAAGGGATGGGGGTAAAATAAAAGGCTGAATCAAAATGATCTAAAGGATCAACCAACCAATAGAAAACATCTTCATAAAGTAACTTTACCTTTCTCATTAAACTTTCACATTTACTAACATTAAAGGTTCATGAAGATACAACATTAGAAAGCGGTGATATGACCATAATTTATTTTGAAAAATAGATGTAATAAGAGGCCATTACAGACTACATTGGTCTTGATAATGTAAATGAAATACTCAAGCATGAATGACTATGAGTCTCAATTTTAAATGTATACATAAGCTGCGTTTTCATGATTTTTTCCCAATAGCTGATCTACTATGTTAATCATTACTGAATACTATTCATAATTTTTGTAGGTGTATATATCAATAGTATTTAAATGAAAAAACCTGTGTTTTTCATGATTTTTTATCCAATAGTAGATCTACTATACATTTTATATTATGTTTTAATGAAAATTATGTTATGATAGGATGGTGTTTAAATATCATCAAAATCATGGCATGAGGACATTACATAAGCACAAAACTCCTATTGAATTCTAAAAATGGATAAGTATTATGGTATATATAATAAAATTCCACTATCAAAACATATATCAAAACAAATTAATTCTTTTTATCAATGCTTCTATAATTCCTAGAACAAACTATTGGTAAAGATTGTGGTTATTATGCTTTCAAATTCATGAAAGATATCACATTCCATCCATAAACTAGCATCCCAAAGAGATATTTATGATGATAATTACAATTTTATTTAAGATATTTACCAATCCTTAATTTATTTATATTTTTTTAATACTACTAGGACTTTCGGTAGTCCTCATATTCAAAATAGGAAATTATTTTTTTAAGAAATGAATGGGAAAAATACATGGTGTTAGATTGTATACAGACATCATGAAGTAGTGATTTCCTACTACTTATTTAGTGAATTTTATCATCATTTTATATACTTTTTTAGTTAATTTTCTTATCATTTTTAACTAATAATTATTTTGTTAATTTTCATAGAGGTCATGAAGAAGGATGATGCACTCATGTACTATGATTATGCACTCAATGAGGATGATGAAATTATCTTTTTTATGCTACAATGCATTCAACATTATGGGTTATAAAATAATAATATTATCATATAACCATGAATATTTAATGAATTGAAGAATAAAAGGACACAATGTAATGTATATAAATTAATCACAACTCAATCCGATACAAGGTATGACCAGTATGACTCGAAGTTTATGTTATTAGTTTTAAATTGGAATTTTAGTTCAAAACACATGTTACATACTCAAAATCAAAAGTCATTTGTGATGTGTAGGAATAAGACACACATCAATCCAATATATGGTGTGCCCGATATGATAGAGATAGTAATATATTCAAAGCTACTTGTTCTCATGTAGAAATCAGCTACACCTCAATCATCCACACCTCAATATGATACACAGTGTCCTCAGTATGGATCAAAGTGTATATTTTTAGTTTATAATTCATATTTTAGTTCAAAACACACATCACACACTCAAAAACAAGAAATTACATCCATATTGTTTTGATACTTTAGTAAAATTATCCATAATTCATTTGTGACATGTATGAATCAGCCACACCTCAATCTGATACATAGTGTGTATGGTATGACTCAAAGCACGTGTTTTTAGTTTAAAATTGATATTTTAGTTCAAAACACACATCACATACTAAAAAAATGAGAAAACACATTTGGATTGTATCAATAATTTAGGATAACTATTCATAAATCAATTGTGATGCGTAATAATTATTCAAACCTCAATCTAATAAACAGTGTTCCTGATATGAGTCAAAAGTGTCTATTATCAGTTTAAAATTGACAATTTAGTTTAAAAGATGTTCCACTCACTAAAAACCAAGAAAACATGCTTATATTGTCTTGATAATTTATGAAAATGATCCTTAAGTCATTTTTAACGTGTAAGAATTATCTTTACATTAATCTGGTGCACAGTGAGATCAATATAACTCCAAGTGTGTCTTTTTATTTAAAATTTATATTTTAGTTCAAAACACATGTCACATAATTAAAACTGATCAAACATATCTAGATTATTTTGATAATTTAGGAAAATAATCCATAATTCATTTGTGATTATAGGAAAAAATCACACCTCAATCTGATACACGATGTGCCTGGTATGACTCTAAGTGCCCGTTATCAGTTTAAAATTGACAATTTAGTTCAAAATGTGTTTCACTCACTAAAAACGAAGAAAACATGCTTGTATTGTCTTGATACTTTATTAAAATGATTCATAAGTCATTTTTGACATGTAGGAATTAGTCTCACATCAAACCTACACATGATGTGACCAATATGACTCAAAGTGCATGTTTTCAGTTTAAATTGACATTTTATTAAAAAAGACATGTGACATACTCAAAACTGAGAAAAACATTCATATTGTCTTTATACTTTATGGAAACGATCCTTAATTCATATTTATGTGTATAAATAATAAGAATATGAATTGAACACACGGTGAGACCAGTATGACTCCAAGTGTGTCTTTTTATTTAAAATTGATATTTTAGTTCAAAACACATGTCATATACTCAAAACTATGAAAAAAAATTTGGATTGTTTTTATAATTTAGTAAAATGATTCATAATTAATTTATGAAATTTTGGAATTATCCTCACCTCAATACGATACACAATGTGTTCGATATAACTTAAAATGTCCGTTATCAGTTTAAAATTGACAATTTAGTTCAAAAACATGTGTTTCTCACTACAAACTGAGAAAATGCACTTGAATTGTCTCGATGCTTTTTTCAAATGATTCATAATTCATTTGTGAAGTGTAGGAATTAGTCTCACATCAACCTAACACACTATGTGACCAGTATGATTCAAAGTGTGTGTTTTTAGTTTAAATTGACATTTTAGTAAAAAAGAAACATGAAATACTAAAAACTAATAAAGCACATTTGGATTGTATTGATGCTTTAGGAAAATTATCCTAATTCATTTTTTATGTGCAATAATCAACATCATATCAATCTTTCACATGGTGTGACCGGTATGACTCAAAGTGTGTCTTTTTATTTAAAATTTACATTTTAGTTAAAAACACACATCACATACTAAAAACAAAGAAACCATATTTATATGGTTTTGATACTTTTATAAAATGATCCAATAGTCATTTTTGACATGTAGGAATCATACACACCTCAATCAAATACACAGTGTACCCGATATGACTCAAAGTGTCCGTTATCAGTTTAAATTTGATTATTTAGTTCAAAACATGTTTTACTCACTAAAAACCAAGAAAAAATACTTATATTGTATTTATAATTTATTAAAATGATTCATAAGTCATTTGTGATGTGTAGGAACCAGTCTCGCATCAAACTAACATGCAATGTGACTGGTATGACTCAAAGTGTGGGTTTTCAGTTTAAATTGAAATTTTAGTAAATAAGACATGTAACATACTAAAAACCAAGAAAATGAATTCATATTGTCATGATACTTTAGGAAAATTATCCTTAAGTCATTTTTGATGTGTGAGAATTAGTCGCACATCAATCTAGAACACTGTGTGATCGGTATGACTCCAAGTGTGTCTTTTTATTTAAAATTGACATTTTAGTTCAAAACACACATCACATACTCAAAACCAAAAAAACACATTAATATTATTTTTATACTTTAGGAAATTTATCCACAAGTAATTTTAGATGTGTACGAATTAACCTCACCACAATTCGATACACGGTGTCCCCGATATGACTCAAAGTGTCCATTATTAGTTTAAAATTGACAATTTAGTTCAAAACATGCGTCACTCACTGAAAACCAAGAAAAAATTCTTGTATTTTATTAATACTTTTGTAAAAATATTCATAATTCATTTTTTATGTGTAATAATCAGCATCACATCAAACCAATACATGACGTTACTAGTATGAATCAAAGTATGTGTTTTCAGTATAAATTGACATTTTAGTAAAATAGACATGTGAAATACTCAAAACTAAGAAAAAAAATTATGATTGTATTTATACTTTAGGAAAATTATTCTTAAGTAATTTTTTATGTTTATGATTCATCCGCATGTCAATCTGACGCATGGTGTGACCAGTAAGACTCCAAGTGTGTCTTTTTTACTTAAAATTGATATTTTAGTTCAAAAAACACATCATATAATAAAAACTAATCAAACACATTCATATTATTTTTATACTTTAGTAAAATGATCCATAAGTCATTTGTGATGTGAAGGAATCAAACTCACCTTAATCCAATAAATGGTGTTCCCGATATGACTCAAACTGTCCGTTATCAGTTTAAAATTGACAATTTAGTTCAAAACTTGCGTTACTCATTGAAAATCATGTAAACATGCTTATATTGTCTTTATACTTTATGAAAACTATTCATAAGTCATTTTTGAAATATATGAATTAGTATCATGTCAAACTGACACATGATATGACTCATGGTGCATGTTTTTAGTTTAAATTAACATTTTAGTAAAAAAGACATGTGATATACTCAAAATTGAGAAAATGAATTTGTATTGGATTTATACTTTAGAAAAATGATCCTTAAGTCATTTTTGACATGTAAGAACCAGTTTCATGTCAATCCAACGTACAGTGTGACCGATATGACTCCAAGTATGTCTTTTTATTGAAAATATACATTTTAGTTCAAAACACACATCACATACTCAAAATTGAGAAAATACATTCAAATTGTTTTGATACTTTTTTAAAATTATCCATATGTCATTTTTGACATGTAGGAATTAGCCACACCTCAATCCGATATATATGGTGTGCCTGATATGACTCAAAGTGTCCTTTATTAGTTTAAAACTGACAATTTAGTTTAAAACACATGTCGCTCACTGGAAACTGATAAAAAAGCTCACATTGTCTTGATATTTTAGGAAAATGATTTATAATTCATTTTTTATGTGTAGGAATCAGTCTCATGTCAAACTGACACATGATGTGATTGGTATGAATCAAATTACGTATTTTCAATTTAAATTAAAATTTTAGTAAAAAAATTCGTGACATAATCAAAACCAAGAAAACCCATTATTATTATCTTGATACTTTAGGAAAATGATCCCTAAGTCATTTTTAATGTATAGTAATCATCCCCATGTTAATCTAGCACACAAGGTGACCCGTATGACTCAAACGATGTCTTTTTTATTTAAAATTTACATTTTATTAAAGTATTGTTTCATATTTATGTTTAATTTATTTCTTTTTAATATTTCTAACATAAGAATTGTTTTCTTATATAGGTGGATTATTTTTCTTAAGTTGGGGTGGTTTGTTTGACAACTATACCATGATCAGGATTTTATGAGAGGGGGTATAATGCCAAAGACAATGAAACCATTGATATTTTTGAATGTTTGTGATAGTAATTTCTACTGTAATTGTACAAAAAATATTTTAAATGTGTATAACATAGTATTTTTTCTTGTATTTGTGATTTAATTTTTATTTCAATTAAATTATGAATTTTCAATATATTAGTTTATTTGTTGCTGTAGTGTGATGTAATTTTAATATCACACTACACCGGGTCAACCTTTATCAATGCTAAAAGTAGGGTTGATAAAGGACCCCCTTTATCAATGCTTTTATAGCATTGATAAAATCATACCAATTTTAATGGCCCTTAGATCAATAATAATTTTTAGTGATGATAAAGGATTTATCTAGCACTTTTAAAAAATAGTTCTGTAGCAGTTTAGGAGGAACTTCCTTTTATTTAATGGTATTGTTGGCTTCACTTCTTCCAAAACTAGGTAACTCAAGTGGTGTAGCTGATCAACTCACACTACCTTCACTTTACCCTTTCTAAATCATCATCAATGAAAAAAACCCACCTTTAATCATTTTTACCTAACTACTTCCTCTTATCATTACTGAGGTTACACAATGGTGTCCTTATTAGAGAATGATATTTACTACTATGGCTTCAAGGATTCACCTTTTTTTTATTAGGAAATTTCATGTAAGGGCCCATGTAAAGACCAAAACCTTTATAAATGAAATTCCATTTTTAAAGTGATTTATTTTATGTAATGTAAATATAGAAAAAAATACACTACTTTGGTTATATTAGACCGTTATAAGTTATATCCTATCAGATTTAAATGACTATTAAGAACTATAACCATTGATAATATAAACATTGAACAATGATCAAATGATTAGTAAATATTAAGGGTTATGATAAAATCTTATTAATGTAGACAAAAGAAATGATGACCTTGACCAGTAGAATCATACCCTATGAATCTCATTTATCAGAGCTTCTAAGGGAGATAAAATCTATGGGATTTTTCCTTGATCAATCCCTAGATTATATCCAATGACTAAAGAATGAGTGGAACTGTTTATAATAGTAGTTCAATCTCATCAAAATCACAACCCAAACCATGTTCGCCGAACCACCCCATGAGAATCTCACCATCACACACATTACCCTTAGGGCATTCACTGGTGTAATAAGGGGTTATGTATCTCAACCCTAACATTATGAATATGTTTATTTTATTTACAATAAATTAATGACTATATTTATTCCTTATTATTTTTTAATTTATAGCCCAAATGGATCGAAGACCTTCATTTTTATTAATTTTTGATAACCCTCCTTTCAAGGGATGAGGGAGAACCCTTACAAGGCTCATAGGCTTAGAGATTACATGGCCTGTAGGCTTAAGAGATTTTATGACCCGAAGGTCTTAGGGAATTCAACCAGGCTATTACTACAAGGAACTGCCCCTCCCAAATATATGCATCATGATAGTAGCTCTCCACCTTCACATGGTTGTCTGGATAGGCTTCCCATGTAAGCACAGGCTGGTCCCAATGGCATAGTCATACCCTCTCATTCTTCCAAATCCATTTGGTTCTGATCTGGTGAGTGCACTTTCTCTGAATCCTCCTCCAGGGCTGCTCCTTTTTTGTAGAGTCTGTCTGGGGAAATTGAACTGATCATGTGGCCCTAAGGCCTTGAGGTGGCCCGAAGACCTTAAAGGTGGCCCAAAATCTTTACTAACCCGAAGGCCTAGGTGGCCAAAAGGCCTTAAGGACTTCAATCCCAAATCGATGGCCCAAGGTGAATAGTTCCGGCTACTACAGTGCCTACTACAGTACCTACTACAGTACCTGTTACATTACCCACATAGTACTGCTACAGTTCCTACTACAGTACTTACATAGTAAATTATATTTTAATAAAATATTATTATTAAATAGTATATATTAAATATAAATTATAATATAATTTTATGATGTGAAAATGTAATTTTTATAAGGGTCAAAAAATTGTTATTGTCAAAAAAACCAGTACTTTTCAAGAAACAAGGATTTTATTTAAAATTACAATTTATCATATTTAGAGAATTATTTTGATAAAATAAATATTTTTTTTGAATCAAAATTTTGAAACTATCCAACAATGTTTTTTTCATAATTTGCTGAGATAATCAGATTTTCAGGTAAAAATTAAATACGATATAAATATACGATATGTATTATGACATTATAATGAACAAAAAGTGATGTAATATGTTTCATAAAAGGTATACACGAACAAATATATATTTTCCATTTAAAATAATGTGTTTTTAGGTTATTTGATTATTTTTTAAACCTTTTATGAATCCTCCAAAACCTATATTATATTTTAAGGTTTTAAAATCAATTATTTGTAAACATAACTCACTTCCACATCACCAAGGGTATTATTTTAATGTTCTCAGTACATGAAATTATAAAATAATGAAAACAACTCCACTTTGGTAGAAACCATGGGAAAAAACTATGGTAAGGTTTGTATTTTTGATTACTTTATTGTATAGATTTCAAAACCTATGTTTGGAAAATAATAAAGAACCCCCTCTCTTTTCATATATAAAACCACTCAAGATTCCACTAATATTCACTCAAAACCATTTGATAACGATTATAATATAAATTTTTCTCTCTAAATCCCTCCCAATTCACCCCCAAACTCTCAAAAAGTTCCTCTCAAGATTTTGGAAACACCCTCTCATAGTAAGGCATCCTCTTCTTCTTCTCTTTATTCAAGAACCTTCTTTATGTAATGCCTTTTTTTCATTCAATTCATATTGACGGGATATTATTTTTCAAATACATATTACCATACTTATGATATAAAAGTAATGATATACCCCTTTCAATCTCATTATTCCCTCCCATGATTCATTATGTACCCCCATTATGCTGCCAAAATTATCCTGTGATTTTTCCATATCAAAACTTTGTATTATGAATACAATATCCATTTCCACTCAAGGTTACTCACCTATAAATACCTATCCTTAATCTACTAGGTAATTCTATGGATTTATTCCACATTCCTTCATTGTGTGATTAAATTTGATGAAATATGATCCTATGTTTAATGATCTATGTGGTATAGTTATGAATGTACATGATATGAAAGTGATTAGTGTGCCTAGAATTATATAGTTCTATAATGTATTGGGTAATGTTTTAGTCTCATGATATGAAATGTATAGTATTAAAGAGTAAAATTAATCCATTATGATACTTTTTCCACCATATGATGATGTCTTGGCAGTTATCCTTAACCTATGTTTATGATGTCATGTTTAATGTTGTTTCCACACTACCATGTTTACTTTATGCTATCATATTGTATCATGACTCATTGTTCAAGATTATGATTATAACACATTTTATATCCCATTTAAACTCCTATTTACTAACATGTAATACTTCCATCATGTTATTCTTTTTTTATTCTCTTAATGGTCTTTAAATCTCTCCCCTTTCTTATGTATATCCCTAGGTTATCCCATGTAGTTTTAAGATAAATGGTATTTTAGAACATGTTAAGGAAGTTTTCAATAATTTTTTTGTATCAATGTATCAAGTTGATGTTCTATGTGCCTAATTTCCAAAACACACTTGGATTCACGATCTTATGAGTTGTACTAAGAGTGTTTTTATGTAATAAATCATGAAATAAGGTGTATTAAAATATGGGTTGTCATAACTTGGATACTTAGATCCCTTTATTTGTATTTTAATCAGGTTTTTAGGTGTCATAAAAGAGTTAAGAGTTGTTCTATAGGCTTGGGAATGGGTCAAGTTGTTTTGGAGAAAGGTGTTTTAGGAGTGAGGTTGTGGAGCTTAGTCGTTTAGTGTCGGGTGTACCATGGAAAGTGAAACACCAATGGTGGTAGAAATTTTGAAAAGGGAGTCCACCAGTGTGAAATGAGCAAAGGAAAATTCCCAAGTCATTGGTCGTGTCATTGCATGAGGGCATAATTAGGGAGAGGGTGTGAGTGAGGGATGAAATGGCGAGTAGGGGGTCTCTACATTGCAGTATTTAGTGTGGTGGATCAAAACAGTGAGGGATTTTCCCTACGTCCTAGTGGAGGCCATGGAGGTGGTCTAGTATGGTTTCTATGATTTCATGTAAGTGTAGAGTGGAGTTGCATAAAGGTCAATGATTATTTTCTTTTTCCGTGTAAGGGTGGTCCTTGGTCTATGTAAAGGTTAGGTGAGTCTATTCCTCATGTATAGGTAGGCTGACATGAAGTTAGTTACACATATTAGGGTGAGTTGGAATATCATGTGAGGGTAGTTAAAAATTCCCAAACCTCATGTTAGGGCAAGTCCTTCTTGGGTAAAGTCCCTTGCATGTGGGTAACTCCATCCATCATGTGTGAAGATAAGTTACAAGTTTGTGCCTCATTTCCTTTGGTTGCATAAGGGTAGAACATAATTTTCTAGTTTCACATGTGGGTAGTCCCTGTCTCACATATAGGTAGGTACATTCTTGTATAGGGGTCTCTCAAACCAATCCACATAAGGGAAATTGGAATCTACCCTTATGTATGGTTCTCTTATCATGAAAGGGTATTGATTTTAATCCAATTTTCCATGTTTTCCTCCTCACCCGACCTATAATACATTTTCTCAAAAATAAAGAGGAAATATTTTTTTGAAAATCTTGGATTTAAACATGTTTCAAGGATTAGGGATCTAAAATTTGAATTTATTATTTTTAGAAGATTTAAAATGAATCATATAAGGGAATTACATGGAAACTAATTAATATGAAATATAATATGGGTTTTTTACATATATTCTGAAATATGTGCCAACTATATCCTTTATCTTATAAAATTATAAGTTTCTTTCCCTCATTTGAGTCCAGTGAACCTTTAATAAATCGCTCAAGGGATTCTCATTATTTTAAGGCCACAATTATTGACCTTATCTATCTTGTTCCTGGTGTATTGTGTGAAGAATCATGTTAGACTAGTCTAGACATTCCATATTTTAATGCTCAAAAATCATGTTTAATTTATTACTAACTTTTTATTTTCTAAATTGTAGAAGCTTTAAAATTATAGTATTTTCATAAAATTTCTCTAAGTATAAGACTATTTAGTCAAAAAGAAGTATGGTACCACCAATGAACTCCAGTTAAAACTAGTATACATGTGCTACTACCAGTTTATTCTTGCTTATGTCAGAATAAATTCTACTACTTCCAGAGGAACTTGCTACTGCCAGATTAAGTGTGTTATTATCACAATATTTCACCATCTCTAAGATGAGTCTTATTTTCCAAGTCAAAAGTTTGATACAATTAGAATGATTCTACTATCGTTATTCTAAATCTGATACCTCCAGAAGGAATATGACTACATTAGTTATAGATTTCTACAGTCAGATTAGCTCTTATACCATCAGTACAGATTTTATATTTCCATTATTATTCTACCACTACTAGGTTGAATATGCTAGCTGAGGATATGATACTGTTAGACTAAATCTGCTACCACCATAAGGTTATTCTACTACTAGTATGAACTATCCACCTCTAAGATAATTTGCTACTACCAGTGCTTCCATTGATTTCTGATTCCATTCATGTCTATAATTAAATTCAAATTAATTATTTCAATGACTTGTTTATGGAATTTAATACAAGTCATATATTTGGTAAGTATGGTAATTTAATAATGGTTATTCTTAAAACAGACACTCAAGTGCATTAAAGAAAAAGTAAGAATTTTGGTATTTTGTTTCTCAATATGAGGATTTATTTTATTATTATCTTGTAATGGATAATTAGGGTTTTCTGAAATATATAAATCTGAATAACCATTCATGAACAGTAGCAGGATGATTGAAGAACTGGCTGGTTGAAATAAGAAAATGTGAAATCTGACAGAGCTGATATTTTCATTAATTTTAATTTTAGTTTAAATGATTTAATCCCACTAATGTGTTATTTTATAGGAAATTTTCACATTTTATGTTTTTAGAATTATTTTGACCTTAATTATGAAAATAACATATTTTTGGAACTTTAATTATTTTAAGTCATTTTTTTCTTCTGGCCACAACTTTTTCTACAATGATCCAAATTGAAAAATTCTTTTTTAGTCCTCTATGTTCATTGGGATAAATTTCATTCAACTAAATGAAGATATTAATCTAAACATTTGAGGCCCAAATCAAACTCACAAGTTAGGCTTTGGAATCTAAGCCCTAATATAGAGAACTTGGAAGACGAGACTATATATCACAAAGTACTGGCCCAATTGACCTAAAATTTTACATGGAGAAATAGAACATCTTAAGGAACATTTTTTATAATTTTTTCCCATATGATTATGAATCTATAAAGGTCATTAGTGCATAAGAAACTAGATATGGTGAATATATATATTCATCTAGGCTAGAAAAGTTTTTCAGAGTGAATCTAACATAACTTCAAATCCACTTGTCAAACAAAGGTTAAACTTGGTAGGATCCCAAGAAAAACACAGGGAAAAAAATTTATATATTTTTTTTAAAATTATGAAATTTATTATTTCTCCCCTATACAAACTTCTATCAGATATATTTGAGGTGAAACTTTTTACTTCTCTTGCTTATAAATTTGTAACCACCCTCTATTTTAATGAGTCATAAATTCTAGTTGTAAATTTTGATAGTTTTGTAGATTATTTTAAATTTTAATAGTATTATACATTTTTAAAACATATTATCCTTCTTTTTAACATATTTCTCTCTCATTTTTTCCGTTTTGTGTTTCTCCCACTATATTCCCTTCCCAACTCCACTAAAAATGGATATCTAACCTCGATGATTTTTCAAGAGAGGGAGAAGTGATTTTATTGAGTTTATTATGCATTAATGTATCTATTTATTCAATTTTGAGAAATTAGGTGATGGTTAAATAAATTAGGGTGAGTGATTTCTCCCTTTTCTCAATCACCAAAATTTTTCTTCTCATTAATCTATCATCCTTCCCTCTACTATCTAAATCATGCATATGATGGAGTATGGATTGAGTATTGATCCTCAGTAAAGAGATATATTATTTGAATTTAGGAAGAGTATTTAATTATAAGAAGAGATCTCAGTGTGGGGTAATAACAATTCAAACAAGTGGGTGTAGTGTGGAAGATCATGAACACTACTTTGAATTGAATATTGAGAATATTTTAATGAATAATGATATCAATAATTATGATCTCGTAAGAACGCATGAATTTTTTTTTCTAACTTAATTCTATTTTAATTTCATTTATATGTGTAAATAAATATAAATATAAATATATATATTTATCAATATTACATGAATCTTTCAAACCCTCTCTTTATATTATTTAGTTTTATATTAGTTACAATATAAACAATGATAATAAAAATTCGGTGTTATGTGAGATGCCTCCTCAAGACAAAACCTTGGGTTTTCACTATATTACTTGCTTAGGAAAATAAAATATTTATTTATTGTAACACCCTGAGATTTTATTCTTTTTAATTTATTTGATGTCGTGTGTTTTATGCTGCACCATGATTATCTTGTTCTATACGCAACACCGTATTTGCTTGCAGTATATGCAACACAATTCTTGGATCGTGTTATACACAATTTCGAGTTCGTTTGATAATAGTCATTCTACACAACATTGAGTGTATATATATATGTTCATTGTATAAATGAAATATGGTTGGATTTTGTAATACGCAGCAACAAAGGAGTCTTGCACAACACGCAACCCTAACTTGGATTTCATTATACACAATCGCGACCTTCCTTGGTAGTGTGTGTAGTACGCAATACTGGGTTTCACTAAACAACGATATATGGTTATAATATTATTATAAACTAGCCGTTATGAATAGTATTAAATAAATTTTGAATTTTATAACATTATTATTCATCTTACACATTTTCTAGAACATGGTATAAGAACAAAATAAATTTTTCGGGTAAAATAAGTATTTTTCAAAAAATGCAGTTTTGCCGCCTTTTGATGGCGCACCCACTTTAAATCTAGTTTTTGACATGTTTATAAGTTCAATTTGACAAAATAAAATTTTTCTTTTGAATAAGGATATAAAACTTTACATTGGATAAAGTTTTGATATTTTTCCGATAACTTTCATATTTTAATGAATAGTAAAAACACGCTATATTTTAATTAAAAACAACTTTTTTCATCGTATTAGTTTATATGGATAAATTATAATATTGAATGGTTTTAAAGTATAAATAGAATATATTTTTACCATTCAATATAATGTATGTCATTAGCATTGATTTTACCTTGAATTCATAGGTTAAATCAATTCAATCTTTTGCAATGTTTTAAAGAAAAACCTGTTTTCTTTCGACAACGAGATTAATTTTAATTTAATTTCTGCAACTTTTGTGTATTGAATTTGGAAAAATGGATTCCATATTTGGAATCATTGGGTCCAAATTATGTTAATAATCTACTTTTTATTTTTGGGAATTATGAATAGTAACTACGGTAAATTTTATTTACCTTAGTTAAAGGTAAATCGGGTAATTAAGGGTAAATATAAGATTATAAAATTACTCTAATACCTATAAAAATCCTATTGGATGACTAAAAGTCGACCCATATCACCTAAGGGTTGGATTAGAATCATTTAATGTACTTTTTTCCATGAAAATAACTTAATTATTATTAAAATCAAAGAAAGTGACAACATGTCACTTTCTTAAATCTTATAAGTATAATAATTTTAATTTAGTGATAAAAATCATAAAACTTCTAACATGAATAGTCTCCAGAAAGCTAATAAAATTTTATACATCATGATAATTTATTTAGAATTTTTAGGGATTAAATAACTGTCATTAATGGTGATACATTAATGATGCAGAAATTATTTATTAAGTAAAAAATCAGTAATATAGTTTTTATTGAAATAATAATACCCATTAAAAGGCCCACAAACCTGACCAAAACTTATTGGTAGTGTATATATATACCATATTCATCCAATTACCTTATATATAACCATTTGGAGTCTTATAAAAGTGATTATGACAATTATATTATTTTATTTTAAATGATGACAAAGTTGTCACCTTCATAATTTAATAAATATAACAATTTAAATATTGTGATTTTAAGATGATAAATTCGAGTAAAAGTATTATTGTGAAATATAATAGATTTATATTCATCATAGGATTTTATTTGTAATTTTTATGCAACAAATAAGTATATTAAATAATTATACAAAAATGTTGTAGTAATTATTTTATTAAGAGATAAACCAAATAAATGGTATTAAAAATAATAAAATAAATATTATATGAACTATTTAATATTATCCACTAATTTTTTAGATACATATGACCTTTTATGAATCTATTAAAGCTTTTATTTCGAACATATCTTCTGTATATATTTTATATAAATTCATATAAATGAATAGTGTCAAAATTGACACTATTGTTATTTTTTAAAAATAACATATTATAAAATTGTTTAAAAATAACAAAAATATATAAAAATTATAAATTTAAATTTATATGGTCTTAAATGTTATAAATTATCCAATTATGGACAATTCAAAACAAATAAGTAATTTTTTGTTATAATTTAAAATTTAGAATGTTATTACCACAAATAAAATTAAATTGATTAAGTAAGGATAAATCAAGTTGATAATGTTTAAAATAATTTCCTAACATGTCTAAATTTTATTGGTTTATGATATTACAACCCTATCTCATATAATATTAAAATTTATTCATTTTGGATGTTTTTATGTGGGGTTAGATTTATTATAAATTAATATTTTTAAGATTTCCAAAGGTGCCCCTCCCCTCCCTTATAAAAGGGAACCTCCTACCTCTCTTCCTCACACCAATTTGAGCCTTAAATCTCGCCCAAACCCTGAAAAATTATCTTCTCCACTTCCCTAGAAACATCCTAGAGGTCCTGGTATTCTTCAAAGACCAATTGTAGTGCCCTAAGAGGAGGTCTCAAAGAGGCGCTTCATAGAAGAGGTAATGTTCGTTACCGATTCTTTCAACTTTATTTCTTCTTCCACTTCTTATTATTTAGTTGTTTCATTATGAAGTAATAACATCAGTATCACTCATATACTGATATGTTATTATAATTATGAAACAACCCTATTTAACCATTTATCCATCCTACAGAAAACGAAATCACCGCGCGTGCGTACGTACGGAATACCGTCTCCACGCCGTGGTGTAATCTATTTTCCACCACCACCTTACTTGGATGGGTATAATGGTGTAAATAATGACTATATATGATTATTTTAAAGTGATATTTATTCTTAAATATTATACATACACTTCAATACAATTCCACGATCATGGGAATGATATCATCGCTCGTGCGTACGTACGGACTACCGTCTCCACGGCGCGATGAGATTCATTCTCAATGATTAACCATTCATGAATGATTATAAAGTATATATAATAAGTAATAATGAAATATATGACATAATAATGATACTGTATTTATGTTTATATATATGTATGTCATCTACTTAATTCCATTCAATTCAATAAGGAAACGAAAACAGCGTTCATGCGTACGTACGGCCTACCGTCTCCATGAACGGTGTATTTCTTTCCATTTATCGATCTATTATATGTATGTATATTCTGAATATATATTATATATAAATCATGTTTTACATTCTGGATATATGTAAACATGATCTAAGTAATCATATTAATAAATACAAGTCAAAACTCGGACGACAAATGAAACGATTTTACCCAAAACGCTCTTTAACATGGAATTTACAAGAGAACGGGTAAAATAAAGTCATAAGTGAACCATATATGATATCATAACAATGAATATGATTATGTAATAAGTCAATAATATTATTTAAATCATTATACATGGGGTTTGAATACGTACGAAGCATATCAGACCAAAGGTAAGGGATAATTTTGCAAATCTCATTTTTATCCGAGATTGCTTATTCGTAAGTATTTACTGGGGTTATTTCTATCATCCATGTCCATGTTTTATAAAAGTGTTTTCATGAATGTTTAAAGTCATTTTTAACCATTTGTGAATTTTACTACATTGTATGCAAGTAATCTTTCTTTTTTTTACGTTACGAGGTACTTTTTTTTGACTTTTCCAGCAAAAGTATGAGAAGAATGTTTTTTTAACTTAAACGGCACGAACAAATTTTTACGGTTTTGTAAAGACTTATTTTCATGAAGCTTCCTCCAAAAGATTTCATGACTATTTTCAACACAATCCTTTTCTTTTAAAATTGCATGATGTTTTGTGAAAAGAAATTGATTTTGAAGAAGAAAGGATATTTTCCTCAAGAATTCATTTCAAGTGTTTTATCAAAACCATTTTTTATCTAAGATGAAATTATTTCATATGTGTATGTTTCAAGTATAATGTCTCTATGATTTACATGGTTTAAATTTTCTTATGATGAAATATCCATTTGTTTTATATGGATTATGTGATGATGGGATGATGTTTATGAAACCCATTTTATTCTTTGGGTTATGATGAATGTTTTAAGTTTATTTTGTGGCACAAGTAAGAATGATTTCACTATGAGATGGGTGGGACCTATATATCCTTCCAGTGCATTGGGTAAAGATTTATATCTCATGATATAGACATGGCTGGAACGGTAAGTTAATCCGGTTCAGTATTACAGGACTGGAACGAGGAGTGAACTCGATTCAGAAAGAGACTTTGTCCACTAAGATGGTCTTGGCAGCAATGCCTTGGCTACTATGGAAATAATTACATGTGATTAATGTATGACATAATTACATGTTTTATTCCCATTCTATGTTATCATTTTTTATGTTCCATTATGATCTATGCCTTATGTACTTCCATGTTTTAAGTCGTTGTTCAAGATTTTGATGTTTAAACATTATGTTCATGTTTTTAAGTTCAAATGTATATGGTATGTTTTATTTTATATATGCTTACCCTTACTGAGAATTTGAGCTAACCATTTTTATGTTTTATTTTCCCCCAGGATTAAAAGAAAGGTTTTAGGTAAGGAAACAAAAAGTGGAAGATCTTTATGGGAGATGTTGAAGATCTTTCACCACGATTAGAAGATTACATTCGAAGTTTCCAAAGACACTAAACTATTACGGTCCTTGTGTGTCTGTTTTTCTTATGTATTAAGTATTCCTCAAAAGTAATGTAATGTTCATGTACGTCAAGCTTCAGGTCTCTACAGTTGGTATGAGAGGAAAGGTTTAGTCAACCTTTGGAAACTAGGATGTGAAAACGTTAGTGAGATCCCTAGAGATATTTCTAAGGTATGTCTAGGGATGTCCCTAAGGATAAGTATACGTATAGGATATAGTCCTAGAACTATGGTAACAATATTAGAATTTAACCTAAGGTGTTAGATATTGAGGGAACTCCCCCTTTACTATGTTGTTTTCCCTAGCATGATTTTATCTCTCACACTATTCTTTTTGGGTTTTTGAAAATGGCTGGAAATAAGATGCTTCACGATAATAGAGGATATGATGGACAATGGAATGATATTTTTCATGAGCAACCAAATGAAATGGGATTTGTAAGTCCAAACATCATTATTATGCCGAATCAGAAATCTCATAATATGATCAATAAACTCAAATTTGGTAAGTTTCCTGACTTGGCTAATAAGAGAAAGATGGAGTTTCATAATGATCATAGAGGAAAGAAAGTTCAATTTCCCCTATGTAAATAATGTTGGAAGAGGCATCAAGGAGAATGTTTCAAAGGAATTGGAAGATTCTTTGGGTGTGGAAAAGAAGGACACAAAGCTAGTAAGTGCCAAGGAAAAGGTTCAGTTAACACCATGGACAAGGATAATGGTATTGCTACGACATCAACAATGGTTAAATGTTTTAAATGTGGAATGTACGGGCATTATGCAAACCAATTCCCTAAGGGAAAGTCTCATGAAGAGAATCAATATGGTCGTATGGGTAGTATTTATGTTGATGATGATGAAGAGACTACAAATGATATGTGAGATGAAAGAATTGTTGAAGCTCGGTCAATGGTTTCAGACGGTAGTGGAATTATTACATGTTTATCAAGTGTAATGTTGTATAAGTAATCTCATGGTACTATGGAATAAAGAGACATCTAAGGATTGTTACACTGTTGTCTTTCCTTAAGTTTTGAAAGTATATGATGAATGGTACTAGTGACCATGAAAGGTTATTCAGATATTTTTGGAAAGTAGATGATATGCGCATAATTAAGGGATACAGAGAAAACTAAATGTTTGATAGTATTCATGAGCTCATGACTGATATAAGGATAAGTTCATATCATGGTTTGAGTATATATAATTTTTGTGATTTTGGAATGTGGAAAGAGTTAACTTTTGACAGCATTCATGTTTTCACTAAGGTTCAATGGGTATTCATTTTTCAAGAGAATACATGATTAAGGTATTCACATGATTGGAATGTGATCAATAAGATATATGGGGGATAAATGATGGTATTCACATGCTTGGTTGATGACATTTCAAGAAATCATTTTCTTTATACTATGAGATTGGAAATATGTATTTTGGATAAGCCTAAATATTGGAATGAATTATGTTGGACATAAGTTAGTATTGTTTAAGGCTAGATTTTTTTTCCGATATTATTTATAATGTAGTTTTAGAAAAAGGACAACCTGCAGGACGGGCGACAACCCATCACGTCGGATAAGGCTGTGGGAATCGAACACACAACCGAAGTGCGACATGCCTTTATTACCTACCACTGGCCTATAGGAAGTCCCTGGTTAGTAGAAACTAGTTTTATTTTATTAAGCGGCATGATAGATGAAGTATAAGTTCATTTTTGGAACCATATACGATTAATCTCACCATAAGATGGACTTATAACTTTTCATAACATTTTGTTTGAAACAGATGGAATGACCCATCATTCGATCACATGATCTGCTAATGCTTCACGAATAACAAATTCAACTTCATTTCTTTAAGATATGAAGTGGAAATTCTTCAATTCATGAACAACAGTGAGATTGTACCAAAATCATGTAAGTATTTATTTTCATCAACTTTAGGGAAATGATCTTGAAAACAAAAAATGTTGTCCTAGTGCCCTTATATCTGATGAATCAGATGGTACCTTAGATCATCACAAATCTATGGCTTTGTGATTGATGGATTTTTCATAGCCATGTTCTCTACCACTCTCCATCAGAACTTGATGGTTAGATTTTTCTTCCATATCCATATTTTCACCTATGTTCTCCTACATGGAAACCCAATAATGAGTGAATTTTGGTAACCGTTACGTTTCACACTTTATTTTTTAAAGCCAAGTTTTGGTATTCCCTTTTTACGATGTGAGTTTCTACTAAAGAAACTTTCAAGTATTAAACCATTTATAACCCCGACGAATTTCGAGGGAGAAATTCATTTTAAGGGGGGTAGAATGTAACACCCCGAGATTTTATTATTTTTAATTTATTTGATGTCGTGTGTTTTATGCTAAACCATTATTATCTTGTTCTATACGCAACACCGTATTAGCTTGCAGTATACGCAACACAATTCTTGGATCGTGTTATACACAATTTCGAGTTCGTTTGATAATAGTCATTCTACACAACATTGAGTGTATATATATATATGTTCATTGTATAAATGAAATATGATTGGATTTTGTTATACGTAGCAACAAAGGAGTCTTGCACAACACTCAACCCTAACTTGGCTTTCATTATACGCAATTGCGACCTTCCTCGGTAGCGTGTGTAGTACGCAATGCCAGGTTTCACTAAACAACGATATATGGTTATAATATTATTATAAAATACCCGTTATTAATAGTATTAACTAAATTTTAAATTTTATAACATTATTATTCATCTTACACATTTTTTAGAACATGGTATAAGAACACAAATAATTTTTTCGGGTAAAATAAGTATTTTTCAAAAAATGCAGTTTTGCCGCCTTTTGATGGCGCACCTACTTTAAATCTAGTTTTTGATATGTTTATAAGTTCAATTTGAAAAAATAAAATTTTTCTTTTGAATCAGGATATAAATATTTACATTGGATAAAGTTTTGATATTTTTCCGATAACTTTCATATTTTAATGAATAGTAAAAACACGCTATATTTTAATTAAAAACAATTTTTCTCATCGTATTAGTTTATATGGATAAATTATAATATTGAATGGTTTTAAAGTATAAATAGAATATATTTTTACCATTTAATATAATGTATGTCATTATCATTGATTTTACCTTGAATTCATAGGTTAAATCAATTCAATCTTTTGCAATGTTTTAAAGAAAAACCCGTTTTCTTTCGACAACAGGATTAATTTTAATTTAATTTCTGCAACTTTTTTGTATTGAATTTGGAAAAATGGATTCCATATTTGGAATCAGTGGGTCCAAATTATGTTAATAAGCTACTTTTTATTTTTGGGAATTATGAATAGTAACTTCGGTAAATTTTATTTACCATAGTTAAAGGTAAATCGGGTAATTAAGGGTAAATATAAGATTATAAAATTACCCTAATACCTGTAAAAATCCTATTGGATGACTAAAAGTCGACCCATATCACCTAAGGGTCGGATTAGAATCATTTAATGGACTTTTTTCCATGAAAATAACTTAATTATTATTAAAATCAAAGAAAGTGACAACATGTCACTTTCTTAAATCTTATAAGTATAATAATTTTAATTTAGTGATAAAAATCATAAAAAATCGAACATGAATTGTCTCCAGAAATCTAATAAAATATTCTACATCATGATAATTTATTTATAATTTTTAGGGATTAAATAACTATCATTAATGGTGATACATTAATGATGCATAAATTATTTATTAAGTGAAAAATCAGTAATATAGTTTTTATTGAAATAATAATACCCATTAAAAGGCCCACAAACCTGACCAAAACTTATTAGTAGTGTATATCGATACCATAGTCATCCAATGACATAATATATAACCATTTGGAGTCTTATAAAAGTTATTATGACACTTATATTATTTTATTTTAAATGATGCCAAAGTTGTCACCTTCATAATTTAATAAATATACCAATTTAAATATTGTGATTTTAAGATGATAAATTCTAGTAAAAGTATTATTGTGAAAGTTAATATATTTATCTTCTTCATAGGATTTTATTTGTAATTTTTATGCAACAAATAAGTATATTAAATAATTATACAAAAATGTTGTAGTAATTATTTTATTAAGAGATAAACCAAATAAATGGTATTAAAAATAATAAAATAAATATTATATAAACTATATAATATTCTACACTAATTTTATAGATACATATGACCTTTTATGAATCTATTAAGCTTTTATTTAGAACATATATTCTGTATATATTTTATTTAAATTCATATAAATGAATAGTGTCAAAATTGACACTATTGTTATTTTATAAAAATAACATATTATAAAATTGTTTAAAAATCACAAAAATATATAAAAATTATAAATTTAAATTTATATGGTTTTAAATGTTATAAATTATCCAATTATGGACAATTCACAACAAATAAGTAATTTTTTTTATAATTTAAAATTTAGAATTTTATTACCACAAATAAAATTAAATTGATTAAGTAAGGATAAATCAAGTTGATAATGTTTAAAATAATTTACTAACATGCCTAAATTTTATTGGTTGATGATATTACAACCCTATCTCATCTAATATTCGAATTTAGTCATTTTTGGAGGTTTTTAAGTGGGGTTAGATTTATTATAAATTAATATTTTTAAGATTTCCAAAGGTGCCTCTCCCCTCCCTTATAAAAGGGCACCTCCTCCCTCTCTTCCTCACACCAATTTGACCCTTCAAGATCGGCCAAACCTTGCCAAATTATCTTCTACAATTCCCTAGAAACATCCTAGAGGTCCCGGTCTTCTTCAAAGACCAATTGTAGTGCCCTAAGAGGAGGTCTCAAAGAGGCGCTTCAAAGAAGAGGTAATGTTCATTACCGATTCTTTCAACTTTATTTCTTCTTACACTTATTCTTCTTTAGTTTTTTCATTATTAAGTAATAAAATAAGTATCACTCATATACTGATATGTTATTATAAGTATGAAACAACCCTATTTAACCATTTATCCATCCTACGGAAAATGAAATCACCACGCGTGCGTACGTACGGAATACCGTCTCCACGCCGTGGTGTAATCTATTTTCCACCACCACCTTACTTGTATGGGTATAATGGTGTAAATAATGACTATATATGATTATTTTAAAGTGATATTTATTCTTAAATATTATAAATACACTTCAATACAATTCCACGATCATGGGAATGATATCATCGCTCGTGCGTACGTACGGACTACCGTCTCCACGACGCGATGAGATTCATTCTCAATGATTAACCATTCATGAATGATTATAAAGTATATATAATAAGTAATAATGAAATATATGACATAATAATGATACTGTATTTATGTATATATATATGTATGTCATCTACTTAATTCCATTCAATTCAATAAGGAAACGAAAACAGTGTTCATGCGTACGTACGACCTACCATCTCCATGAACGGTGTATTTGTTTCCATTTATTGATCTATTATATATATGTATATTATGAATATATATTATATATAAATCATGTTTTACATTCTGGATGTATGTAAACATGATCTAAGTAATCATATGAATAATTACAAGTCAAAACACGGACGACAAATGAAACGATTTTACCCAAAACGCTCTTTAACATGGAATTTACCAGAGAACGGGTAAAATAAAGTCATAAGTGAACCATATATGATATCATAAAAATGAATATGATTCTGTAATAAGTAAATAACATTATTTAAATCATTATACAGGGGGTTCGAATACGTACGAATCATATCGAACCTAAGGTAAGGGATAATTTTGCAAATCTCATTTTTATCCGAGATTGCTTATTCGTAAGTATTTACTGGGGTTATTTCTATCATCCATGTCCATGTTTTATAAAAGTGTTTTCATGAATGTTTAAAGTCCTTTTTACCCATTTTTTAATTTTACTACATGGTATTCAAGGAATATTTCTTTTGTTTACGTTAGGAGGTACTTTTTTGATTTTTCCGGAAAAAGTACGAGAATGATGTTTTTTTAACTTATATGGCACGGACAGATTTTTACGGTTTTATAAAGCCTCATTTTCATGACGCTTCCTCCAAAATATTTCATTACTATTTTCAACAAAATCCTTTTCTTTTAAAATCGCATGATGTTTTGTGAAAAGAAATTGATTTTGAAGAAGAAAGGATATTTTCCTCAAGAATTCATTTCAAGTGTTTTATCAAAACCATTTTCTATATAAGATGAAATTATTTCACGTTTATGTTTCAAGTATAATGTCTCTATGATTTAAATGGTTTCAATTTTCTTATGATGAAATATCCATTTGTTTTATATGGATTATGTGATGATGGGATGATGTTTATGAAAACCATTTTATTCTTTGGGTTATGATGAATGTTTTAAGTTTATTTTGTGGCACAAGTAAGAATGATTTCACTATGAGATGGGTGGGACCTATATCTCCCTCCAATGCATTGAGTAAAGATTTATATCTCATGAGATAGACATGGCTGGAATGGTAAGTTAATCCGGTTCAGTATTACAGGACTGGAACGAGGAGTGAACTCGATTCAGAAAGGGACTCTGTTCACTAAGATGGTCTTGGCAGCAATGCCTTGGCTACTATGGAAATCATTACATGTGCTTAATGTATACCACAATTACATGTTTTATTCCCATGCTATGTTATCATGTTTTATGTTCCATTATGATCTATGACTTATGTACTTCCATGTTTTAAGTCGTTACTCAAGATTTTGATGTTTAAACATTATGTTCATGTTTTTAAGTTCAAATGTATATGGTATGTTTTATTTTATCCTTTCTTACCCTTACTGAGAATTTGAGCTCACCCTTTTTATGTTTTATTTTCCCCCAGGATTAAAAGAAAGGTTTTAGGTAAGTAAACAAAAAGTGGAAGATCTTTATGGGAGATGTTGAAGATCTTTCACCACGATTAGAAGATTACATTCGAAGTTTCCAAAGACACTAAACTATTACGGTCCTTGTGTGTCTGTTTTTGTTATGTATTAAGTATTTTGCAAAAGTAATGTAATGTTAATGTACGTCAAGCTTCGGGTCTCTACATTTATGATCAAAAAAAATCCTCACATATCAATTTGGTACCATTATTGGTGAGTTAGAACAACTGCAGACATTGTTTTTCATAAAAAACAAAAAAAATCATAAATTTAAAAAAAAAATCTATATGTATGTGATGTATTCAAATTTAGATTGTTATGCATGGGTTTATTAATCACATGTGGATAAAAAAAAATTCAAATGATAAAGAATCTCAGTTTCAAGGTCTTAAATAAAAAATAAAAAACTGGAGAGTCAAATAAAATAGATAATTGAATATGTACATGAATCCGAGGAGTATAAGTTGGAGGAAGAACAATATCTAATAGTGGAAGAGAGTTCTCAAATTATTTTTCAAGTTGAAGAAACTCATGAGTCCTATAAGAAATTCAATGTAGATTCATTCATCCTTTCTCAACCATTTATTGAGGAGTTCTCTTAAGCAAACATGCCAGTTGATTACATGTTGGAGATCAAAATGAATTAGATAAGTATTGGATGGATTTTGTAGATGCTAAAAAGGTAAGTGATTATCCCATATTAAAAAATAATAAATCATCTCCTCTCTACCCCACTCTTTATTTGGAAGAATATAATGAAGATGAACCTACTGATATTGAGTTATCAGTGACCCTATCAAAAAAGATAAAATTTTCAAGATGAATTAATTGAAAGGGAAGGTTTTTATATTGATTATTCATGTATTAATATTATTCAAGATGAATTGTTTATAACTTACCATTTTATGAAATTTCTAACACAGTAAAAATGCAGCAGGCCCTGGGTATTCATGTTAATGAAGAATCTATACAAATAGTTATAGAAGAAGAGGTTTTGGATGAACATGTGGTGTTGTGACTACCTATTCGACATCAACTTGCATAGCATATGGAGGAGTACACTAGAGAAGTCAATAAGAATCACCCCCGTATTCATTTCCCTCCCAAACTAAAAAAATAGTGTGATTAGAGGGGATTATTTTTGAATTTAGAAGGGGTTATAACCCACTCTAAATACTTTACCAGAGGTTAAGAAAAACCATCGCTTAAGTGGCCGCCTACTTCTATTAGTATTGTTTTTTCATAAGCATAGGTAAAGTGAAAAGAATTCATAGGAGGTTAATTTAGAGGGGGGGGGGGTTAAACCTCTATTTTTTTAAAAAATATTTAAAATCATCTCTAGAATTATGAGTAGGGTGTCCAAAATTTCAATGTATTTAGGGGTGGTTGTTGATAAACACCTCTAAATACATGATATTAGGGGTGGTTTTCAGCCACCCCTAACTACTAAATGTAATTTAATAATATGTATAGTTAACAACCACCCGTAATTATAGAATTATTTTTAGGGAAAAAAACCTATGGAGGTAGAGAACCTGTATGAGTCGCAGCCTCTTCCATGCCTGACAATTCCCCACATTGTCATCCTAGGATAGTCAGCTCAACCAAGGCCTGTGTAAGTTGCTCGACCACACCTGGAAGACAACCAACTGATAAGGACATGATGGCATAGGGTGGGTGTGCACATGCACATGTGGAGGAAATATTTTCTGTGGATCGATAACACATGGAGGGCCACCGACATGGGGGGTGGGACTAAGATCAAGAGTGGGCCCTAGTACGCGCTTCTAGTGGTCAAAGGGTTTACATTAACTTATTAAGAACATCCTATACCACCATCAAGTTCATTGTGGGACTAATTTTTCATTATAATATTCATTCAACCAATGGAAAATCATTGAACATAGAGGCATGCACATCCCAGGATTAGAAGTTTGAACCCTTGAACTAAAATCTAGAGCCCTTAACACTTTAGAAAAATAATTTTAAGGTCATAATATAAACATGTTTATATTTATATATATTAAAATATTTATATAAATAATTATTATTTTTAAAAATATATATTATAAATATATATATATATATATATAATAGAAAAAAATACATATTATATTATAAAAATATATTATAAAAATATAAATATATTATATTTATATTTTTTTATGTATTATATTTATATGTATAAAAATTTATATTATATATTATATATTTATATATGAAAAAGGTCTATCCAGAATCAAAGATCTCGAACTTTTATTAAAAGATAAAAGAAAACCATAACAAGAGAACATATAGGGTCAAACAAAGAGACATGCCCTCATCCAAACAACTAGTTTAAGAATCATAAAATGAAAGATAATTTTCAAATCCATAGTCAGAATCATTAGAAGTTTCCCACTCCAAATATGAGTTATCTTGATTGATAATCCTAATTATTACTAACTTGGACCTTTCCTACTATAGAGTGGGCTTGAACTTTAAATATTTAGAGGATGATTTGGTAGAAACATTCCTTGGTAGAGTGGAATAATCCTTTCATAGACTTATTTTTAGAGGATCCATATTTTACCCTTCATTGCCACTCATCTTTCCCCTGCCATTTATGAAAACATCCTTAAAGGAAAAAACTTCTCCATTTACTATAGGTTGAGTAGTGTCCAATAAAATCATTCACTTCTCTTTTCCACTTCTATCATCTGAGATGTTACCCCATTTATCAATTATTAAGGAACTATAATTTTTTTAGGAATCTTGGATAGATTTTTGGAAGTCCATAATCTCAAGCTCATGCTGCAAGTCCTCAAATTTCCTATAATACTGAGTATTCAAGGTATAACTAAAATTCATACCAATAGGATAAACATAAAAAAGGCCCTACTCCTAACCGATTCCATCCCCCACTTATGAAACCTCACCCACACTGACCAGCATATCAGAAGAAGCATCAAACCTATCAGATAAAATACCCTTTGGAAAAACCTTTAGCATCCAGTGAGAGAACTCAACCCCAACAAAAAGACCCGATACACCTTCAGACATAATGGTTGGAGAACCAAATCCAACCTTAATATTAAAAACACCACCAGGATAAGTAGCCACATCCATAACAGTGAGACCATAAGGCTCTAAATTTTATCCCTGTTCAACATTATTGGATAGAATAATAATATTACCCTCTTTTACCACTTCATATCCCATAGTATTAATCTTCAAATCTAAGATTCCTATTAGTAATTCCCATGATCTTGAAGTAGACGTATTTCATGAATCTACTGGCGATAGGGAATCCTCAAAGAAGCTATTTGGATGGGCCACTAATAATCCAACTCTACTTGATGATGTTGTGGAAAACCATTTTTTTAACAAAGATCAATGTTTTTTGAGTAGACATCAAAACCAATATTATAAGGGGGAATATCAGTAGGTAAAATATTTCCTTACTCTCAAAGATGGGAATGATGATTTGTCTCTAGGAAGTGAAGGGAGACTTGACAGAGTAGATCATCATGAGGAAAATTTTAAGATAACTAGTGACTCTAGGGAAAAAATCTCTTACCACTATAAGATCCTTCTCTATTTTAGGTAAATAGAAAAAGGATCCCTCTTTTTTGCATGCTGCTTGTAAAGGTCATTTTAGGGAAGCCAAAAAACATGGGGGATAAATTTCTAAGACAATGCAGATCGAGGGATTTTTATCAAATGAGCCTAAATCAAATACTAGTGATATTTAAGTCCAATAAAAGGTAATGTCACTTAGTATAACTGAAATTTTAAATAGACCCAATAGCAGGTAGGTTTTCCTTGAGAAATCAGGCAATGCTCATGGACGTATCTTAAGTGAAGGAAATTCCTCAAGAACTGAGGAACCTAGGTAGAAGCTTTTAGGTGGATCTTACCATTCAGATATTCAAGAGGGAGGTGAGGTGAGATAGTAGGCTAATGATGGATAGCGGGAAATAGTGGACAACAAACTTTCACCTTAGGAGCATGTCTTTGATGAGGGTTAGTCCAAACCTAGGGAGAAGCTTATAGGTAGAGTTGACCTTTTGGCTCTTCAAGAGGGAGGTGAGGTGATGCAAGAAGTTGATGATGGACAGTATAAAGTGGTGGACAAGGAGCCTTCACCTTAGGAGCATGGGGCCAACTTGGATGATTGAGGTGGCCCTTGGGTTACTCTTAAATGGAGAAGGGGACGTCATCCATGAGGTCATGACAACCATTAAATTTTATATGTTTTTTGTACCTTTTCATTGTGGAAATGGGATGGAAGAATATGATATATGTGTTTTGGTGGTGTGTGTGTTTGCGCTTGTTTTTAGACCTTTTCTCTGTTTTTACTTTTTTATTAATAATTTTTTTGGGGGCCATGGGTTTAACCCATGGTTCACACCATTTTTTATATGTTTAATTTAATTATTATATATACATATAATGTTATATTCTATATATGATATAATATAATATAATATTATATTTCTATATTAATAAAATTTTATGTATATTTTTATATATAAAATATTTTACATATATAAATATATATATACACATATATATATAGTTATCTTATGTAACAAATATATATTTAATATATTAATTTAAACACTTATTTGTATATTAATAATAATTTATTTGTAAATATTTATATATATATTTATTTGTATATATATAATGTATTTATATATTTATTTGTATATATATGTATGTATACAATATATTACATATTTATGTATACAATTAAATGAATTTATATTATATATTATGTATACAAATATATATAATACATAGACAACCAAATACATTATTTATATAATACATGCATGTTTATTTATATGCATATGTGTATAAGTATATATATAATCTATTATTATTATTATTATATAAATTATAAAAACTACAAAGGATTTTATATTACATATTTTTAAATAAATTATATATATATATATATATTTATATAATATATCTATGATTTTATATTATAATTAATATTATATGAAATACAACTTTACACAAATAAATATATATTAATGTACACATTATACAATTATATTTATGTATACATATAAATAGGATTAAATACAACCATATAAATTATTTATATAAATATATTTATATTATATGTTCATATAATGTATTTAAATACATTAATATATTATGTTATATATATATTATATGGAATTTATTTCTATATATATAATGTATTTTTATATTTACTAATAGGATTTATATAATATAATATATACATAATATAATTATATAATACATATCTATTTATATAATTATTTATATACTTATTTTTTATGTATATATATGTATTTATTTAATATATGTATATAATGTATTTATATAACACACACACACACACACATATATGCATTATAAAAGTTGATATTAAAAAAATAAAAAAAATTAGATGGATTTTTAACTCCCTTTTAAATTTTTATCTATATTTTGGTATAAGTTTGGTAAAATTGTCACTAATTTATTAATTTAGAGGGAGTTAAAACCCCCTCAAAATTTTTATCTATATTTTAGAGGTGGTTTTCAAAAACCGCTACTAATTTATACAAAAAAATAATTTAGAAGGGGTTAAGACCCTGTCTAACCTCAAATATTAAAGATGGTTAACCATTGCTAATCTCTCATATTAGAGGGGGTTTTAACCCCCTTTAAATTTATGTATATTTTAGCATATGGTTTCAAAAACTATCCCTAATTTATATAAAAAATTAATATATAGGGGGTTAAAACCCCCTCTAATAAGAAAGATTAGTGGAAGTTATTAACCGTTGCTAATCACTCAAATTAGAGGGGGTTAAAACCCCCTATAAATTTCTATTATTATTTTAGTAATGGTTCTGTAAAACTACCACTAATCTATAATAAAATTTAATTTAGAGTTTGTTTTAACCCCCTATAAATTTTTTATCTATATTTAAAGGGGGGTTATGGACAACCCCTCTAAAAAACCACTGCTAAATACACCTTTTTTATAGTGCCAATCTAGACCTAGAATTATATCTTTATTATTTCTTGGAGGTTGATGTATTTTTTCTTTTCTTTTGGGTTTTCCACTTTTGGAATCCACTTATGGATGTTGGGAGAAATAACATGTGGTGGTTTCTAAGTAAGAAACCACCACCACCTTCTGATTGGGGATAAAATTCCCAAACTGCTTAACTAGGGAAATTAAAAACCAAAAACCCACTTGGGGATCTAAACCAAGATTTATCCATTTCCTTTCCCCTTTATCTTTTTTTTAATATTTAGTTTTGTTTATTGTTTTTTTAGTTTTAAAGTGGTAACAACTTGGATCTTAACTCAAAGATGCAACTAATGAATAAACTCTAGTTTTTTCTTTCATTATCAATGATTTTTATTCCCTTATCTTTTTTATTTTGTTGAGATTAAATAGAGGGTAATTAAATTTAAGTGTGGGGGGAGCATCAACCTACTTAGGTGTTTCTGTGTGTTTTTTCTATTTTATTTTTCATTTTTAGGAACTTTTATCTTCAAAGAATATTTTCTATCATTTTCACTCTTGAATTGATTTTGAGATGGTTTTCTTGATTTTTAAAGAAATGGATTTTAAATTATTATTGATGTTGAAATATTTTCATGGAATTTGATTTTCAAGAATTCTTATGAGTTTGACTGATTTCTGAAATCCATGACCATGAAACATTAAATCAAAATTTTTCCCCTATCCTATGAGGTATTATGAATCATTTTTTGTATTCTTTTTAATAAACACACTTTATTGAGAGAAACTTGGATTTTGTGTGTGAACTAGAAATTTTTATTTTTCTATTTCAAATATTTTGACTTCATAAAGTGTTTTTGAAATGATTGAGACATTTTTTGGTTATCCATATTTAAACTTGAGACCCTCCATTACATATAAACTTTTTAGACCTTAGAACCCATGAATTTATTTATAGGTTTAAGCCACATTACAAGCTGATTTTTCCTTACATTCCTTCACTCTTAATATTTTTTCATAGATATTTAATGTTTGAGTGTGGGATAAGGGCCTTTTTTTGTGTTTTATTTGGGATTTACTTAATTATAGAGTGGTGTCAGGTGTGTGTAAAATTTTTAGGAATTTTAATGGGTATGATTCAATTTCATTATGCTTAATTTTTATCATAATTTTTCTCTACAAAAATGGAAAAAGAAAAAAATAGAAAAAGAAAAAAATGGAGATGAGATTTAATTTTTCATTGTTCTTACTTTTTGACTCATGTCCCTCTCAAAAATTTATGTTATGAATTATAATTCATTCATTGTATTTTATTTTCATCTCATCCTTAATTAGGAGAAAATAAAAAAAAGAAGAAAAAAGAAAAAAATTGAGAATTTGGATGAAATCATTCATTTCATTCACTTTTTGACTCATGTACCACATCAAAGGGTGTTTGATGCACATTTTTGATGAAACGAACCAAATTTTCTCAAAGTTATATATCTTTTTTTTAGTTTAAAACCTTTTTTTTCCTCTTATTAAATATTTCCTATATCCTAAGGAAGGTTATGAGAGCATTCGAGGCTTGTTCGGAGCCTAGAGCTCTGAAAATTGGACAAAAAGAGTAGGCTACACAGTTAACACATGGTTAGAACTAACCATGTGGAGTAAACATTTAGGGGTAATTTTAATCAATAGGAGACCTCAAGGTTTATCTATAATTGTGAGAACTGAGGTGAACACCCATGCGAGGTTGCAAAGCTTTGGGATAGAGGCTTTTCACACGGCTTGCGTAGGGTTATCCAAACTGTGTGCCTAGCCCATGCAGGGTCCCTCCTTAGACAATGGAGGGAGCATGAGTTGCCCACATTTTATCCAACAGTGTAGCTAAACCATGTGACCCCATTTTTGAGGGTGAAATTAAGTTTTTTCCCCTATAAATGCTTTAAAACTTAAAACACTTCTTCCCTTTCCTATTTCTAGTGTATAACACCACCTTCCTACCCTATGAGCTATCCCATGGAATAAACTAGGGATTTTGATAGTGCCTCCATCTGGACTCAGTTTTGAACATCATTGGAAGCATTATATCTACATAGGTAAACTATCAAATCCTATTTATTCATTTCATCATTTATCTTCCCATATCTTGCACTATTTTACTGTGATCTCATTCTACCTATTTTCAAGACATTGGATCATTCTTCTGATTTATTCTATTCTACTTGAAACCTGAAGTTGATATTGGATGAGGAGTCATTTACAGCCCTAAGGTAGGTGGTCTATACATATTTCCCAAAAGTTTTAATGTTTTTTATAGCTTCACCATTTTTTCGCACGCTGACCATTGCCACACATTGCCCATAATTATGTTCTTTCTTTCTAAATAATTATACACATGTGTTTTACACCTGTTGAACCATGTTATCTTGTTAAAGGATGTTGAAATTGTTCATTTCCACCCCTTTGGGTGTGCTAAACTAATTTACCTCTCTTGTATAATTTTTTAGTGGACCAAACACCCTTTAAGTGTTTAGATTGGATTGTAAATGGAGTTTTCCTCTTTTATACAATTGTCTAGTTGACCAAAGAACCTTCTAAGTGTTTGGATTGTCTATATAATTGAATTAAACTAACTTGATTGATTAAATTTCTTTAATTAAATGAATGGAAATGGGTGGAAAGGCCACAGCTCATGTTTTATCATTATAAACTTGAATTATGTAAATTTTGAACCTTTGGATATTTGTGTTATCTGGTTATAAATTCATTAGAGGTAATACCTCTTGTTAATTACTGTTAATATGACTATTACATTTCTATTTGATGGTGAATGATGGTTAAGGGGCTTATTGAGCATGACGTTCATGCTCCCTTACATAGGGTGTTGGTCACAGTGACTCACACCATTATACTTTTATTTAAGTGATGGGCATGATGTTCCATGTTCATCCGTATCGAGTGTTGGTCATGAAGACTCACACACCTATCTTAAATGAAGGTCATGATGTATCACATCCATTATGAGATTTAGGGTCTATACCTGTGCTTGATCATATAGCTCAATAGGCTAGTTATGGATGCCTGAGTTATGCCTTGGGTCCATCTAACACCTAGTATCCATGTATATGCCTACTTATGTCCTCACGTACTTAGTGAATATACATGTATATATTATATAACAATATATATATATATATATATGATTACTATATATATGGTTATTGATTAGAATCTTACACCGGCCTATGCTGAAGCAGGTAGAGCCAACTGGGTGTCCAGTTGGAACCTGAGCAGGTTGGTATTTATTGTTCACCTTTTTTTATTATTCATTATACCTACACACTACTATGATATTTATATTGGTTTGATTATTTATAAACACCATTGGTGGAAGCCTATTGATTTTATCTCACACCCTACTCGGTCCTCCTTTAGTACTTGAGTGGACTTCATGTTTGCAGGTATGGATAAGGTAAATCACCCTACTATGGATACTTGATCTGATTCACTTATAGCATGGAGCATGGGAGTAGAGGACTGAGATTATGATCATGATGTTATAGTGGAGGAGTCTTTTGGTCTTTTTGCATTTTTTTATAGCATGTTGTATACCCTAATGGACTGAAGGCCTTCTTTTTATTGATTTTTGATAATCCCACTTTCAAGGGATGAAGGGGAACCCTTACAAGGCCCATAGGCTTAGTGGATTACATGACCCAAAGGCCTTAGAGGAATTCATCCCAGGAATGACTACTTGGAAATTCCCCTCCCCAGCATCTAGATCGTGAAGTCATCTTCCCACCTTTGAATTACTTGTCTCCTGTACCCCTTATTTTCCTTTGTGTATATTAACATTCCCTGAAATCATCATGTATATGACTTAGCCTTTGGGATTTTTATTATTTATTCCATTTTTTTGGTTATTATGCTTTCACAGATGTTTGTTATATTTGTTTCTGTTGGGCCATATGTTATATCATACTTCCACTATTATCTGTTTATTTATCTTATCTTCTATGCTACTCTAATATGAGGTATAGTCTCCCCAATATACCACCTTGGACTCTCGATGCTAGTCGATAGCCGCTAGTGTATGGGGAGGTGTGCTTGAGGCCATGCGACCCACCTGATTGGGGAACTAGTTAAGTGGATCCCAGGTCAGGACGTTACAAAGTGGTATCAGAGCATCCTTTTTTTTACTTTTGCCTTATTGTTTGGATGTTAGATAGAAGATTATGAGATAATGGAATTTGGTAATGATCTTTTTACTATACGTAGCTAACCCACATATAGGGGAAACCCAAATTTCTTGGGATGGGTTATTTCTGTTATTGATTATGCATGTTAGAGTTGATACAATTTCACTATTGGGTGACACACATGTATTATAATGTTATTACTATCAGTGTTATTTCAATGAGATTTATTTTTCCTATGACTGATGAAATGAGGGTGTGTAATTTCATGCATCATCAAATGAATAATAATAATAATATTCCATATAGTTTTACATGCCATGTATACTTTATGCATGCATTTTCTACTGCATATCATTATTACTTAGACTATTATATATTGAAATGTGCAGACATTTCTTGCAAGAAAAATATAATTGGATTAATTAAGGTGACTACATCAATATAAATAGTGTTTTCTCACATAGATTGGTGATTAAACCTTAATTAGACAATTATAACTTGTTGTGGGTTCTAGACATACTGGTTCTGACCATGATATATGAATATATTTCTATAAATACTACAAAATCAGAAGAAATTAAATATTTAAATTGAAACAATTACTGCTAAATGGGATTCCAATTTTAAATTAAAGGGTGTTTTCCTCTATACCTTTCAATTGAAATTCCATATACCAAAACCCTATTATGTGATACAAGACCTATAATCAAACCCAACCTTAGTAGTGGGTAGATGGTGTTGTCTCTTATGATTTTTATGGCATGTTATGGTCTTTTCCTTATCATCCAAACCTGAATTTTAGACAGGTAGAGAGGTGTGACCTTTTCTATATAAAGTATACATACCTATCCTCATATCTATCTATAATCCTTCCTACTACTAAGTTCTCTTCTAATGCACGCGTTTGGAATTTTATAATCATTCCACCATGATATCCTCGAGTCGTACACCAACAAGGTGGTGGTGACCATGAACCAGAGGAGGTGGGCCCTGAGTCGCTAGTGATATCTCCTGTAGTTCCACCTATGGTACCAACTATTATTCCTAACATGGGAACCGAACCTGAGTTTTGAGAGGGATTTTTCCATATAATTTAGTCTATATAAGGTGTTTCTTGACCTACCCTGACTATGATAGAGTTGACTCAGGATTTCCAATTTAGAATACTCATACCTTTTAGGGGTATGATAGAACACATACTGTAGAGTCATGGCTTGAGTCCATGATTTCTATTTTTCATGCATATGGAGACCCCTCTAGAGTGGAGGGTCAAGCCCACTACCCATATTCTATATAGTTATTCCAATAAATGGTGAGATGTTATTAACTAGGAAGACCTATGATCTGTATGGATTTATAGATAGTCTTATATGATTAATTCTTTCCACAGACTTTGAGGGATGATTAGGCTAGAGAGTTTATAAACCTGCAGTAGGGATCCATGTCTATCATGGAATATTATTCTCATTTTACTAAGGTTAAGAGGTTCAAACTGACTTTATCTAGTGACGATCTCATGAATGCAAGGTGATTCAAGGATGGTTTGGTATATTCTATATGATTACACGTTGATGTCTTTTGTTTGACTACAATTTTTGAGATAGTCAACCAGACCCTTGTTATTGAGAGTAATTTGAGGGAAGCCAATGGTGGGAACTAGGGCGGTTCAACACCTAGACTTGGTGTTGTTTCTTCTAGTGGGGAAAAAGTTTCTTTGAGGTCTCTCATGGGGGTAGAAAAAGTCAGGCGGTTTGTACTGACAACTTATTTATATTTCATAAGTGCAAGAAATTGGGACACATGAAATCCTAGTGCATGAGAGATATAGTTTAATTTAGAGGCTACAATAGTATAGGGAATATCTAGAACATATATAGTACTTTACATTAGTGCATAGTGAGAAGGGATCTACACCCACCCCATGTTCCAGAGAGGTGCTAGTAGTATCTCTCTAGGAATGAAGCTAGAGTACCACCATCTTCTTAGGACAAGGTGGTGGTCGAGATAGAGGTAATTCGACTCAGGACTTGTAGCGCCTGCAGGGTGGGCCAACCCAGGGATGTTAGGTTGTGACTCAGGGCCACAGTACATGCAAATTACATACAATGCAACCTATTCCAGAGGATCAGAGTGCCATAAATTATACTATTTGAGGAAATATCCTAGTAACCTATACATTAGTGTTTTCTTTATTTGACATAGGCATGTCACACTATTTTATATCTGATGAAATTCTAGAAATTCTGGGCCTTGATATAGAGTTTTACTATGACATGATGACACTTGATACCTCATTAGGCATCCAACCAAAGAGAATTTGTCATTTTAAGGATTGTCCCCTTGAGATAGGTGAACAACTATTCAAGTGGAATATTTTTATCCTCAACATGAAATTATTTTATGTAATTACCGAGATGAATTGGTTTGTCCCCTATTGATCCCATATTTATTGTTATCAATGGAGGGTGAAATTTACATCACCATAGTATGGTAGATATATCCATGAGGTAGAATGGGATGTTCATGCGAGCCAAAATAGACTTGATCAGGAAAGGATGGGTAAAGAGAAATCTCAGATTACCGGTCTCTTCTCAGATGATCAGGGGTTATGATCCACTATTTTACCTTATGTAGTCGATCATTTCAAGGATGACTTCCCTGAAGATTTTTTTGGGCTACCTCATGTGAGAGAGGTATAATTCACTATTTAATGTGTGCTAGGATAGACACCAGTGTCTATTACTCATTATATGATGCTACATATGAATCTATTAGATCTCAAGAAATAGTTGGAGGACCTAGAGGCTAAATTATTTATATGCCCTGACACTTGTCCATGGGGTTTACCAGTCCTTTTTTCTAAGAAGATAGATGATACCCTTAGTTTTTTCATAGATTAATGATGGTTGAACCAGATTATGGTAAATAACTAGTATCCACTACCTTGAATAGATGAACTCTTTGATCATCATCAAAAAGTGGAAGTGTTTTCAAAGATTTATTTGAAGTTGTGATATCGTCAGGTTCATGTTAAGTATTTAGACATAACTCATACATCTTTTCAAATTATGTATGGTCTTTATGAGTACCTGGTAATGCTATTTAGTCTCACGAATGTGCCTTCGATTTTCATGGATTTTATGAATCAAGTTTTCCACCCATACTTGGATTCATTTATGGTAGTATTTGTGGAGGACATATTAGCATATTCTCATTCATGAAAATACTATTCCAACCATCATGATATCATGATGAATATATTGAGAGAGTAACGAATTTATACTAATATTATAAAATTCCACTTTTTGATTAACAAATTTCACTTCTTGGGTTATATCATCTTAGAGTCAGGAGTATTAGTAGACCTAGAGAAGGTGAGAACTGTAGTTTCTTGGGATTAGCCTAAGAATTTCTTTGACATATGGAGTTTCTTGGGGATAGAAGGATATTACAAATGCTTTATCCAAGATTTTTTATGCCTAGAAGAACCTATTATGGGCTTGAATAATAAGGGTGTGAAGTTTGTATGGTCAAAATATTTTGAATTATCCTTTAAATAATTGAAGTAAAAATAGAATTTAGTTCCAATCCCAATTATTTTAGAGCCAAGCACAAGATATACTATTTACTATGACGCATCAAGTATCGGGTTGAGAGTAGTTCTAATAAATGACAAGAAAGTCATATCATACGTTTCTTGTTAGTTATGGACTCTCGATTAGAATTACTTAACACAAGACCTCAAGTTAGCTACTATAGTTCATGCTTTACACTATTGGATGCACTATTTACTTGGGGATTTTTTTTTGGTATTCACTGATAAAAAAATTCTCAATTTTATCTTCACGCAGTGTGATCTAAATCCGAAGAAGTTCCAATGGGTTGAGTACCTACAATACTTTGATTTATAGCTTTCTTACATGCATAGAAAAGGCAATACTGTAGCTGATGCTCTGAGCCAGAAGAATTAGACACATGTGGTTTAGGAGGCCGGTGGAAAGTGGAAGCTTATGGAATTGTTTTTAAAAATGAATTTTGAGGTTTAAGAGGAACATGGTAAGACTATACTCTTATATTTGGAAGTGTCTTACACTCTTTTGGAATGGGTGAGAATGAGGAAAATCTCAAATCTTAAAGGATTAGTCCTAAGGGAAATTATTTTAGATGAAGGTTCATCTTTTGGTTGGACCATGGATGAGGAGGAGACCTTAAACTTTCAAGGGCGTGTTTGGGTCTTGGAAAACATCAAAGAGGATATGATGTTGAAATTTCATGCCTCAAATTGGGCAGTATATCCTGGTGTCACCAAGATATATCAAGACTTACATCTCTAGCATTGGTGGCCTGTTATAAAATGGGAGATAACCAGATTTATCACTTGGTGCTCCACCTATCATCAGGTGAAGGTGGAACATTAGTGAATAGTAGGGATTTTATAGCTATTGTATATTACCTATTGGAAATGGGATGATGTCTCCATGGACTTTGTGATAGTTTTGACTAGATCAACTTGAGGCAACAATATAGTTTGGGTAGTCATTGACCACTTAAAAAAGGTTGCACACTTCTTATCCATTCGAGAGACCTTCTTGATAGATAAGATATAGAGGATATATGTCAGGGATGTCGTATGTATTCATGGATCTCCATGATCTATCATATATGATAGGGTATTTATATTCATATATCAATTCTAGAAGGGGTTACAGAAGGCCTTGGGTACATAGACCACCTTAGAGGCGATGCTCTTGGGCATCATCATGATAGACCACCTTAATTGGCATTGTTCTTATTCTCAGGCTTGTTGACCTTTCCTTTTTAGGTATTCTTGTACTTTTATTTAACAAATAAATAATGATGAAGATGATTAGAGGACATAATCCATTCATGTGTCCTTTATTTTAGGGGTTATTGGGATAAACACATAACCCAAGTTTAGTTCATTTATAACAACAGTTTTTAGGCTACCATTCAGATGGATCCTTACAAAGCCTTATATGGTAGGCCTTACTAATTACCTCTGTACTAGCTAGAGTTTGGAGATGCAGCTTCTCTTGGACCACGTATCATCCAAGCTACTTCAGAGTAGGTCCAGTTGATTAGAAATCACATGTTGATAGCTCAGTCCAAACATCAATCATATGCCAACCGTTGTTGATGACCTCTTGAGTTTGAGGTCATAGAATAAGTTGTTTTGATAGTTTTTCCTAGGTTGGGATATTGATGAATTCAGAGGCAAGTTAATATTTCACCTCAATTCATTATATCCTTTAAGGTTTTGAAATGAATTAGACCAGTGGCTTACCGAATATAACTTCCCCAAAGATACTATTCTATGCATGATGTCTTTCATGCATATCATATCCATTGATATTATCTAGACACAACACATTTTTTACAACATGATGAGGTTGAGTTAGATGATTATTATTTTTTTGGGATTATCTAGTGTGTATTGTGAGTCAGAGTGTGAAGACACTTTGAGGAAGGTCAGTTCCTTTAGTATGGGTGCTATGGAAGCACATATGAGTACATGACAAGACCCAGGAGAGAGAAACTGATATACTAGCTTAGTGGATGAAACTTTTCTTATATGATACCTCTTTAGCCTATGAATTCCAACTCTAGGATGAGTTTCTTTAAGAAGGGGAGGTTGTAATAACCTGGATTTTCTCAAAGGTATGGCTCATTTTTTTTAGTTTAAAACCTTTTGTTTCTATTAGTAAGCATTCCCAACAGCCTAAGGAAGGTTTTAGGAGCATCCTAGGCTTGTTTGGAGCTCAAAGCTCTGAAAATTGGACAAATAGAGTAGTTTGCGTAGTTAGCGCATAGTTAGTACTAACCGTATGACGTAACTATAAAGGGTACTTGTGCTCACCAGGAGGTTGAATGATTTTTCTATAACTGTGAATGCTAAGAAGCATGCTCATGTGAGGTTGTAGAGATTTGGTAATGGTTAGCCAAACTGTGTGCGTAGCCCATGTGGGGTCTCTACTTATACAGTAGAGGCAACATGATTTTCACATGGTTTGGATAACCATGTGACCAAACCATGTTACCCCATTTTTTAGGGTGAAATTACTTTTTTACCTCAAAATGTTTTGAAACTTAAAACCCTTCTTCCCTTTCCCATTTCTAGTGTGCAACACCTCCTTCATAATCTCTGAGCTCTACTATGTCATAACCTAGGGATTTTGATATCACCTCCATCTAGAAACCATTTTGATCAAAATTGGAAGCATTGGATCTAAATCGGTAAGCTCTCGAAACCTCTTACTTCATTTCATCATTTATCTTCACATCTCTTGAAATATTTTGGTGTGAGATCATTCACCCTATTTTTAGGGCATTAGACCATTATTTTGATTTATTCCATTCTACTTCAAACCTGAAGATTATATTAGAGGAGGATTCATCTACAACACTAAGGTAGGTGGTCTAGAAATCATTCCCAAAAGTTTTAGTGTTTTCATAGATTCTCCATTGTGCCACACACTGATCCTTTCTGTACATTGCCCATAAATATGTTCTTTATTTCTAAATAAATATATGTATGTTTTGTACACCTATTGAACCATGTTAGTTTGTTAAAGGATGTTTACCTTGTTAATTTCCACCTCTTTGGGTGTTCTAAATTAATTTCCTTCTCCTGTGTAATTTTTTAGTGGACTAAACAACCTCTAAGTGTCTAACTTTACTTGTAAATGAAGTTTCCCTCTTTTATGTAATTTTCTAGTTGACCAAAGCACCTTATAAGTGTTTTTATTATTCATGTAATTGAATTTAATTTCCTTGATTGATTAAATGTCTTGACTTAAATGAATGGAAATTGGTGGAAAGTCCATGGATTATGTTTTATCATTATGAACTTGAATTATGTAAATTGTGAACCTTTGGATATTTTTTTCTATCTAGTTATAAATGAATTAGAGGAAATCCATCATGTTTATTATTATTATTATGAGTATTCCATTGCTATTGGCTAGTGAAAGATGGTTAAGGGACTTGTTGTGCTTGATGTTTCACACTCCCTTACATCGGGTGTTAAGCATGGTGTCTCACACCATTATACTTTTATTTGGGTGATGGGAATGACATTCCATGTTCCTCCATATCGGGTGTTGGGCATGATGAATCAACCCACCTATCTCTAATTATGGGAATGATGTCTCACATTCATTATGAGATTCAGGGCTTGTACCCATTCTTGAGCCTATAGCTTGATAGACTCGTTATGGATGCCTGAGTTACACCCTGAGTCTAGCTAGCACCTAGTATCCATGTATATTCCTACTTATGTCCTCATGTACTTAGTGGATATAAATGTATACAGTATATACCTATATATATTATTACTATATATATATATTTACTGATCAAACTCTTACATTGCCCTATGCTAAAGTAGGTATAGCCAGCTAGGTGTCTATTAGGAACCTGAGTAGGCTAGTATTTATTATTCAGTTTTTTTATTATTCACTGTACTTGCACACTACTATAATATGCACATTGACTGGATTATTTCTAGAAATAATTATTGGTGTCCTAATTAGTTTATCTCACACCCTACTCAGGCTGCCTTTGGTACCCAATTGGGCTTCATGTCTTTAGTTATGGATAAGGGAAAGAACCCTACTATATATGCTTGATCTGATTTACTTATAGTATGGAGCATAGGGGTAGAGGAATGAGCTTATGCTCATGACTCTAGTAGAGAAGTATTTTGGTATTTTTGTATTTTTGTATAGCATGTTGTATATGCCTATTCCCTATATCCCCTATTCTACTTTTTGTATATCATCATTCCATGACATCATCATGTATATAACTTAGCCTTTGGGTGTTTTATTATTTATTCCAGTTGTTTGGTTATTACTCTTCCATAGTTGTTTGCTATATTTGTTTATACTATTCCATATATCATATCACGCTTCCTATATTGTTTTTTTATTTATCTTATCCAATGCACTACTCTAATATGAGGGTATAGTCTCCCCATTATACCACCTTGGACCCCGCTGCTAGTCGAAATCCTCTAGTGTACGAGGAGGCACACTTGAGGCCATGTAACCCACTGGATTGGGGCACTGGTTAAGTGTATCCTAGGTTAGGATGTTAAATTTTAGGTTAATTTAGTGAGGATCATCCTATTTTTTCAATTGAATATTCACACAATTATACTTAAGAGTTCAACCTCCTCTTTTCAGCCTTAAATTTTTAAAAAAATTTACCCACAAAAACTTATCCACTGAATTCACTTTGAAAATTCCCCATGATTGAAAATATTTTTATATTTCATGATATAAAGTGATGATAATTTTCATAAACCTATGGTGATACTTTCACATTCTAAGTATGAGCATAAATCCAAATTAAATATCTCTTGAGTGAAGAGTGACATAAAATTCAATGTGAGGTACATTGTGATTAATTCATGTATGGATTTATGAGTTTAAATTAATTTAAATATGAGATATGAAAATTAAAGGGTACCATATTTCATATATGATACATGATTGAATTTTGTTTTGGAAAATATCTTGTAAGTTTTCTAACTTTCTATTATTATGTGAATTTTTATTTAAATATTGGATGATTTCCTAGGAGTGAAATGGTTAAGTGTAGGGGTATTGATATAGCTAATATTTTCAATAATTTTGATTTTAATTTAAATGATTTAATCCCACCAATGTGTTATTTTATGGGAAATTTTCACATTTTATGGTTTTATAAATATTTTGAACTTAATTATGAAAATAACCCATTTTTGTAATTTTAATCATTTTAAGTCAGTTTTGTATTTCATTTGCAAATTTTTCTCCAATGATCTAAATTTAAAAATTAATTTTTTAGGATTATATGTTTATTAGTCCATATTTCATTCAACTCGACCAATAGATTAATCCAAACATTTTATTCCCAAATAAATCTCAAAAGTCAGGCCTTGGAATCTGTGACCAGATCTAGTGAATTTTGAATATAAGACTATATCTATAAAAGTACCAGCTCAATTGATATGAAATTTTACATGAAGAAATATAACATCCTAAGGAATATTTTTTATAACTGTATATCTACATGATTCTGCCGATATTAGGGTCATAAATTCATGGTAAACTATAGATGGGGAATATGAAGAGTCATCGAGTTTTGAAACATTTTTCTGAGTAAATCTAATATAACTTCGTATAAAAATGTCAAATGAATATAAAATTTGTTAGTCACATGAGAAATATATAGGTAAATAACTTTATATAAGATAACATTTAAAAATTATTCCATTTATTGTGCATAGCATTTAAAAACTTTTGGAGGACTGATTTAGAGGGAAAATTTTCACTTCTCTTGCTTATAAATTTATACCCACTATCCATTTAAAGGAGTTGGAAATTATAGTTGGCTATTTTTTTATTTTACTAACATTAGTGATTTTTCAAGGGAGGGTTAAATGATCTCAATAGGTTTCTTTTAGGTTCATATTTCTCTTTATTAAATTTTGAGAAATTAGGTGATGGTTAAATAAATTAGGGTAAGTCATTCCCCCATTTCTCTATCACCCGAGTTATTCTTCTTGTTTATCTATCATCCTTCCCTCAACTATCTAAGTCATTTATATGATGGAGTATTAATTGGGTAGTAATGGTTGGAGAAGATATCTCCTAGAAAAATTTAAGAAGAGTATTTCCCCCCATGAATAGATATCTATGTGAGGAAATAACAATTCAAATGATAGGGTGCAGTGTGATAGATCTTGATCATTACATTGAATTGGATATTGAGAATATTTTAATGAATAATGATTTCAATCAATATGATATCATAATAAAGGATTTATTATTTCATTTTTTATAACTTAATTATGTTTTAATTGTATATATATTTATCAATATTACATTAATATTTTAAACCCCTCTCTTTATATTATTTATTTTTATATTATTTAGAATATAAATAGTGACAATAGATATTTAGTGTTGTGTGAGATACCTCCTCAAGACCAACCCATAGGTTTGAAATATATTGTATCATTATTAAAATAAAATATTGATTGGGTATCTATGAAAAATCCACACACATCACATTATTAAGAGTGATTTTAGGAAATATGTTTTTTTGTGCTTTATACGACACTCTGTTTTTCATAAAAAATCAGAAACCTTATGAAGAATGTTATAAGTGAATTAAAGGATAGATTTAAAGACAATATAGAATAATAATAAGATAATTGATTATAATATGACACTAATTAGAGAAAGATAAATATGTAATAACTTTTATATTCTTTCTCTCTTCTTCTCTGTTTTACTTATTTTTGATTTGTTCTTACATTATCTATTTAAGTCTTGATCAAAAACTATTGTACTATATTGTAGAGTACTCTGATACTATCTTTATGCTACATTTACATCTTCTATCTGATTTATAACTGTGGAAGAGGTCGTATGTAGTAGTTGTATCTATAAAACTTGATCTAGGTTTTGGATCTATTTATTTTTAACAAATGTTCTTGGAAGTGGGTGACTATCAAGTGGAGAGGATTGAGTCTTGGCTTGAGAATAAACCTCTTTTATTTATTTCTACAATGTGTTAAATTTTGTTCCTTTGTTTTTGGAAATTAGTTTATTTCTTTAAAAATTCCTTTGAAAATCATTACTTTGATAGTTATATTTAATTAGTGTTTTATATACCATATTTTATGTTTTTATATTTATTTTGAAAGTTAAAGTGATTTCAATTTTTTTTAACTAGGTTGTGATCGAGACTTTGAGAAATATTTTGAAAAGATAAAATTATATATTTTTATTATTTTAGTTAACTGGGAAATTTTTATAAATTAGGATATTTAGTTTAAATTATTTTTAAACAATTTTTTTTATTGGAAACTCAATTCATCCCCCTCTTGAGTTGTCCACTCCGACTAACATTTGGTACTAGAGGTTTTTTATTTATGTCATATTTTCTAGCTTTAAACGTGATCAGGTTTTTAACCAAAAGATCTAAATTTATATTAATGATAAATTTCTATCTTTATGGACAATAAAATACTTGAGGGGACTGCTATAAATAAAACTCCATATTTTATTGGTAAAAACTGTTCTCAGTGGAACATTAAAATGAAAATACATTTTTAATGCATGGGTTTTGAAATTTAGACATTAATAGAAGATAAATATGAGAAACCTAAAGTTTTTAGAGTTTACTGGACTGATTGTGATTGTAATTTCAAATCAATTAATTCTTTATACCACGAACTTAGGGAAAATAAATTTAATTGAATATATATATGTTCTACAACTTTTGAAATTTGGGATTATTTATTTGTGTCTCATAAAGGCACATCCAATGTTAAATAAATGTGTTTAAATAAGTATAATATTAAGTATGATACATTTAAGATGAAGCCTGATGAGTCTATTTCTAATATGTATCTCAGGTTTAATAAAATTAAAAATAAGATGTATGCACTATAAAATACTATTGATTACAAGTCTAAAGTAGTAAGGATTATATGATTCTTACCAGAAAGATATAGAGGCACTACTATATCCATTAAATAATCATGTTATGTGAGTAAGATTCCAATAAATGAGATAAAATTGATGATGTATAAGGAAGAACTTAAAATGAATTATAGATATGCTTAACCTAAAAATTTTATAACAATCAAAGAATCTCAATCAAAAGACAAAGAAGTAATAAAGGAAGAGAGAACTAATGGAAGTGGTGGTTACTCTAATAGTGATTAGGAAATTACCCATTTTGAAGTAATATTCAATAAATTTTACAAGAATAATAAGTTCTTCAAAAAATAAAATTTCAAGGGAAAGTATGATAGAAAAGGAAACTGAAAGAAAAATGACAAATTTAGAGAATTTGCCTACTATGAATGTAAGAGGAAAGGACAAAACAAAGATGATTGTACAAAGTTGAAATATAATAAAAAGTTTGAGTAAAGAGGAAAGAAATATAAAAATTCCATGAAGAAAACCTGAAGTTCCTCTGAATAAAGTTCTAGTGAATCCAATTCAAGCAGGGAAGATAATGATGAAAGGGCTAATATGTGTTTTATGGAAAACACATCTGAGGTAACTAATGTTATTACTATTACTTATAACCATGGAAATTATGATGAAAATTATATGTATAGTGAATATTTATTTAAACATTGTAATGTATTGGAATATCACTTTAATGAACTAAATAAAAAATATAAGAAATTAAAGAAACAAAATGTTTTATCCACTTGTATTAAATCTGATCATATTATTGAAAAGGAAAAGAACCAATTGATTCTCAAGGAAAACAATAACTTAAAATTAGTAAATTATAAACTAAAGAAAGATATATAATATTTTTAAGTAATAAATAAAACCCTCAATAAAATTCTGGGAAGTCATATTGTACTTAGATCAAGATTTTATTTTGGTTATCATCCTAGATAGAAAATAAAGATCTATAAAAATGATGTGAGCAATTCTATGGTAAATCATGTAACTATAACATCTAAATTAAGATAAATATAGTTTGAAACAAAATGATATAATTTTTATAATTATTTAAAATATATTCATAGATATATAAATAAATATATTAAATAGCTATGGATTCCTAAGGCTTGAATTGATAACCTTTTTAGACCCAATTAGATATGGGTACCAAAATAATTTTGTATTTTATTTACTATAGGAAATATTATTTAAAATATACTATAAAAATATATGGTATCTGGATAGTGGGCATTATAGAAACATGAAAAGAGACTTCTCAAGATTTTAAAATTTGACTAGAGTAGATGGTGGACATGTCACCTTTGGTGATGATGAAAAAGGAAATATCATAGGCCTTGGTCATGTTGGTAATTCTAAAACCTATTTCATTTATAAAGTATTATTTGTTTATGGGTTAACGTATAATCTATTAAGATTTTCTCAGTTATGTGATAATGGTTTCTATGTTAATTTTGAGAACAATGGATGTAATATTTATGATTCCAAATTTAATTTAGTATTTAATACTTTGATGAATGATAATGTTTATTTAGTTGATTTAAATTATTTATTTTTTTAAAATGTTTCTTGTTTAAATTCCTTTCATCATGAATATTGGTTGTGGCATAGGATATTTGGCCACTGTAATATATACTCTCTTAGAATTTTATCCAAAAAGGGTTTATCCAAGTATTTTCCTAAACTAGATTTCCTAAAATACAAAGTGTGAAATTACTATCAAAAGGTAAAGAAACATAAAGTTTATTTCAAACTAAAGAAATTGGTTTATTCTTATCAAACACTAGAACGAGTTCAAATATACTTATTCATACTATATAAAGTTTCAATTATAGTCAAAAACATTATTCTTCTATAATTGTTGATGACTATTCAAGGTTTACATGGGTATATTTTTTGGATCATAAAAGTAAGGCATGTGGATTTTTTTCAAAGTATGAAAAATCTTTAGAGAACCTTAGTGTACTTACCATTAAGAGTGTGAGAAGTGATCATGGTTGTGAGTTTGAAAATCAATATTTTGAATATTTATGCTCACATCATGGCTATAATCATAACTTCTCTACTCCTAAAACACCTTAACATAATGGGGTGGTTGAAAGAATAAATAGGACCCTTCAATAAATAGCCTGAACTATACCCAGTGGATATGAATTAACCATCTATTTTTGGGATGAAACTGTAAGTAAAACACATTATGTAACTAACAGAGTCTTGATAAGACCTTTTTTTAAAGAAGACTCTATATTAATTATGTAATAGGAGAAATCCTAAGGTAAATTACTTCAAAGTTTTTGGATGAAAAGTTTATAATATTAATACAAAGGATAATTTGGATAAGTTTGAATCTAAGAGATATGAGTGAATTTTCCTTGGTTATTCTGCATCTAGTAAATCCTATAGATTCTTTAATAAAATAAAAAAATTGGTTGAAGAATTTTTTCATGTCACATTTGATGAGATAGATATTCATGAACCTAAAGTTTATTTAGAAAATCTAGATTATGGTATGTCCAATTTAAATAAAAATAAAACATCTAGGACTAATGATCATGTTGGTTATTTACTTGAATAATATCCCAATAAATACCTTTTAGAAGAACTAAACCCTGAGGAAAAACCAGTGGAATCTAGCATACCCATAACCATTAGAACCCATAGAGACCATCCTTTAGATGTTGTTGTTGGAGACCTAAATAGAGAAAATAAAACCATATAATCACTAAAAAACTAGATTGAACATTTAGAACTATTTTTACATCTTGAACCTAAGAAAATTAATGAGGAAATAAATGATAAAAATTGGGTAATGGATATATAAGAAGAGATAAACCACTTTAAAAAGAATAAAATATGGGAACTAGTTGAGAGACCCAAAGACTATTTTACCATTGAAACTAAATGGGTATATAAGAACAAGGTTAATGAATTTGGAAATGTTATTACAAATAAATCTAGTTTAGTGGAACAAGGTTATAGTCAAGAATAAGGTATTGACTATAAGGAAACCTTTTCTCTAGAAGCTATAATTGAATTAATTAGGACACCAATTTCTTATGAAACACATATAATTTTTAAATTATATCAAATGGATGTCAAGAGTTATTTTCTTAATAGTTATATTATTGAAGATGTTTTTGTTGAACAAACCCATGTATTTTCAAATCATTATTTTCCAAATTATGTTTTTAAATTGAAAAAAGAACTATATGGTTTGAAATAAGCTCCAAGTGCTTAGTGTCATAGGATTAAAACTTTTCTTTTTTCAAATTTTTTTATAAAAGGTGTTGTCGATCCTAACATATTTATAAAAAATAACTTTAAAAGATGTTTTGGTTGAAAAAATTTATGCTGATGATATTATATTTGGTTCTTCAAGAAATTATTTATGTAATGGATTTTCAAAACTTATGAAAAATGAATTTGAAATTAGTTTTATGGGTGAAATAAAATTATTTACTGTCTCTCAAACATTTCAAAATTGAAAGAACCTAATTATTATTTGAGGTACATATCTCATCTTTTCCATCATTTTTATGTTTAATTACTTAAATATGGCCTAATGTGAGTTCCCTTTGAGGTCATAGAGGTCTTAAGGGTGTCTGGGACTATTTTGAATCCCCAAACCCAAGTTTTGGGTGAAAAGAGGAGGTTGCATGGCCATGCATACAGGTCTACATTTTTAGTAGAGTTTGACAGAGTCTTTTCACACAGTTAATGCATAGTTAGTAAACCATTGTGGGTAACCGTGTGGGTTCCCCTTGGCCTACAGGAAATCGTGCAGGTAAACCATATGACCCTGTAATTTTAATAATTTTATAAATTTTAAATTTAATAACAAATTATTTTATAAAACTAAATGAGGTTCATCCCCTACATACAACATCCCCACACATGGAAGCTCCTCCTTGGTTCCTAGGGTAGTTTTTCAGAACTACTCTCCATCCAAACTCCGATTCGAACTTGGTTTATCTTCTTAGATCCGTAACAGTAAGACCTTAATTATTTTTTGATCTTATACCATTATTCTAGGAACCAGCTGTGATATTTAGATTTAGGCTCATATGATATGATTTCACATTCTTCATTCATTCATTATATTTATTCCAAACTAGGATAAATCAGATCTTGATATTGGATAAGCTATCAAGCACGAGCTTGAGGTAGGTGGTCATGTGATTTTTGTTGAAATTTGGATTGTTTATATATGCCAGCGTGCTGATCACCCAATTTTTGGGTGATTCCTAAATTGATTTTGAATCCTAGAATTGATAGGTATGTTCTATTCAGTTAAAGAGTATTTATCTTTCATTTTATAGGTTGTACACCTTGACTAAACCACCCCTTTGGATGTTGTTAATTAAATGGACCTTTTATGGATTATATCCTTGGATGCCCACGAGGCATGCCCTTTTACCCCATGTCATGGGATGTAAAAATTTGAATTGGTCTATGAATTAAATTTAAATGTTATGAATTTTAATTAAAATGAATTAAGGGCATGGGATGGATGACTTTCCCCATGACCCATGTATGCCTTTGTTATTTAAATCATGTATGCCTTTCTCATGTGAGTAAAGTAGTGGCTATGAATTGAATAAATGAAATTGGATAGAATTACTCATATTTTTTTATTTTCCCATGTGATTTATATTTTAATTAATGCATGTGATATATTGATATTCTTGTTAGTCATGTTATAATGAAAATGTACATGTGATTATTTTAATGGCCCTTGAATTACTAGCCCTTGTGAGTTATATTGAGACCATGCTATGTAATGGATGGATTAATCATGGGAAGATAATTAACATGATATGAAAACGTGAGTTAAATGATATTAAATCCATGTATTAGTATGTTATGCATGTGATTCTTTTTATATGAATTATGCCCACATGAGTAAATGAAAGACCAAGCCCTTGAGGTTGGTCCTTACTCGAGTCACCCTTTTGAGGTGAGTTATATTTAATGCATTTGGTTATGAACTTGGAATGTTAAATTAATTGTTTCAATGAAATGGAATTAGTTAAATGATAAATAACCTTGAGTGATACATGGATTCAAATGAGAATGCTGTGGATGGACTTATGTGACTGAATCATTATTTTTTTATTAAAATAAAGGAGGGATGTGGCCACCGAAACAAAAAATAAGCACAGAGGACCCTTAAGGAGGGAGGATGTGATGCAAGAAGAGGGAATAACCTTAAAAAAAATCATAAAACCATGGGAAGTGACCCCAATCTATCATATATGACAAGAGGCTCCTCTGGTATCCCCAAGCATGCGAGCGCATCTGCAGTAAAATTGGATTCCCTCTAAATGTGATGGAAAAAATGACCCTGTATTATCTCCAAAGAGAATCTTATGACCAAGTAACTCAAGTTTCAAGGTACCTCACAAGTCCCCTTGATCATATTAACAAACTCCTCATAATCGAATTAAATTTCATCTACCTACAAGCCCAACCTCCTGAAAATAGTGAGACCCATGAGTAGAGCCCTCATTTATTCCCCCAATGAATTTCCCGGACCAAAGAAGGAATTGAACCCCACCAAGACCAATTAACACAAATCATGAAGGATACACCCACCTTGCATGATCCCATTCCTACATGATCCATCCACATTAATTTTCAACCCATTCATGGGGGAATTCTATCTGACCCATCGACCACCCACCCCGCCTAATGTACCGGACATGAATGGATTATTAAAGAAATTACAGAATGTGAGAGAATATTACCCACCCTTAATAAAAGAACACACCTAAAAAATGAGTGCCTTAGTCCTCATCTGGAGGTATTGGGCCGAAGGACGATTTACCATTCTTACATTGTTTCTTGCCTCCCAAAGAGTCCAACAGATGGATGAAATAATAACTACCCGAATCTTTCTCTCCATATCATTGAGCCCAACCTCATGAAACCAAGAGGCCATAAAATTATAGAAGGAAGGATTGGGGTTAAGACAATGGGTATGAGTGGAAATCATGGACCAAATATAATCATCCCATTCGCTCTAAAAAAAGGTGTAGTGTTGACTCCATCTGCGGATGCTCACATCAAAAATAGTGGGAAGCCAAGGAGATGCATTTTCTTTGAAAAATATCATCAATCATAAGTGAAAGATTTATGATCCTCCAAATGAGAAAGTTCATTTTTGTAGGTTTCTATTTGCACCAGACCCTCGAGGACCACTCATCTAGGATCCCGTCTATAAGCTGAAACCTTCTAAAATCCCAGATAGAGAACTTGACTAAGGCCGACCCTGTGAAACAACAGCTATCTGCCTCATTGTTCAAGATGATGCTATCGAAAACCTCCCCCTAGACCTGACTCAGAATATCCCAAATAAAGTAGGGAAATCCACATGCATCCTTAAAGGAGACCACAGGTATGGAACATCTAGGGAAGAAAATCCTTTCTCCCACCCAGTTCTCCCTCCAAAAGTTTACGTCACCACTTCCAATAATCCACCGTGATGCTCCCTAAAGAACCTCCAAATGGGATAACATGCACTTTGCGAGGGGGGATAAACTAGAATCACGGGGAAAAAAGTTCTCACCATCCACCTCGTATCTTTCTCTGAAGAATGAAGCCCATAAGGAACCCCATCAATAATCTCCTAGGCCAACCGTGCCTTCAAACCCTGCATGGTATCAGAAATTTCATGGAGCCCCACCCCACCCTCATCAAAAAGCCTCTACAAATTTCTCCAAGAGACCAAATGAAAATAATCTTCTTGGTTGGAATCCCAAATAAAAGAAGTGAAAATTTTCTCCATATTTAAAATAACTCCCATCAAAGGTTTAACAATTGATAATATGTGCATAGGAATGGATGTAAGAACACTATTTATTAGGGTGAATCTCCCCCCAAAAAAAATAAACTTACTTTTCTAGTTGATGATACTTCCTAGAATTCTGTTGATGGAATCATCAAATAATTTTTTCTTGATCTATCTATAGGATATTAGAATACCAAGATATATCATAAAAAATTGTCTCCTTTGACATCCCAAGATCTTCTGAATGGATCTACAACAATGACCTGAGAATTTTTTAGATATAAAAACATGGCTCTTCATATAGTTTATACCTTTTCTACTCAAGTATTTGTACGTTTTAATGATTTCCATGAATCCATGTAGAGACCTCCCCCTCCCATCATGAAAACCAAGATGTCATCAGTGAACATGAGGTGAGAAATGCCTTCTAAGACACCTTGAGAAATAAAAGGAGACAATATTCCCTCCTCCATTCCTCTGCATAAGTTCTGGGAGAGTGCATCTTGGGCTAAAATTAAGAGACTATGTGACAAGGGATCACTTTAAAAAACACCACCAACCATTTTGAAGAAACCAAAAACCTTCCCCATAATGGAAATTGACAGCCAAGGAGAAGAATATCACCTGAAATAGAGGTCACAAAACCATTCCTCGAATCCAATATTCCTCATCACCTGAATAATAAAGCTCCATTCCATAGTATCATAAGACTTTTCCATATCCCACTAAAAAATGACATTTGAGCCAATTTATTTCTTATTAATATCCTTTAATAACTCATTCTCAATGCCCACCACCCCTTTGATGCTCTTACCTTGAACAAAACCATGTTGCTCTCTTGAAACCAGCCTTGGAATCACACTGCTTAGACTTCACGATATGAGACTAGCTAGGATCTTGTAGGACACATTACATAGGTAGATAGGCCTATAATGATTGAGGCTAGAGGGATATTTTATTTTTGGAATAAGAACCACCCTGTAGGTGAAAATTATCCTTTTAATGGCACCACCACAGAAGAAGTCCTGGATGGCCTCCACCACCTGAGTACCCACAATATCCCAAGAATCCACATAAAATTCCCCCAAGAACCCATCCGGTTCAGGAGAACTGTCCCGAGACATCATAAAGACAAAATCTTTGATTTCCTCTGTAGTCGGTGTTGACATCAGATGTGTATTGTCAGGCCCCTCCACCAGCTATGGAATGCTACCCAAGAAGGTTTCATCACCCTCCACATCATGAAGATTTTCATGCCTGGAGGGCCTCCCTCTACCCAGAATATTTTCAAAGTGATCCAGAGCCATATGGATAGCAACCCCAACATCATATGTATACACCCCATTACCAAGGTTGAGGTTGAGTGTCATGCTATTTTTGTCCTTTAAACATGTATTAAAGAAATCACTATTCTTATTACCCTCCTTAATACATCAAAATAGAGACCTTTTCCTATAGGACCTTTCAATTTCAAGTAGTTTCTCAGCAAGTATTTTTTTTATCACAAAGCATAACAAGCCTACTCTTATTCCATTTGCATTGAAACTCTTCCTCCAAAATATCAATATCCAATTGAATTTTATCTACACCCATGCGATCTTGGCGTCTATCAGCCAACCATGTTTGTATATATTTTTTTAAGAATTTCAGATGATTTTTAAGAACACACCAGGATCTCCCAGATTCCTCTTGATCCTACAAGTTTCTCAACATCCGCATGAAACCCTCTGCCCAGTGCCAGTTACTAGAATAATGGAAGGAATTACCCCCAGAAGGCTCCCTTCAAAGCTCCAACAGCAACGGAGCATGACTAGAGAGGGAAAGAGATAAATGCGTGACTAATGCCTGAGAGAATGAATCCATGCCCTATAGGTTTGAAAGGAACCTGTCCAGGAAACTCCAGACATGACTGGTACCCCTACAGTTGTTGTACCATGTAAACTTGTTGCTGCTGAAACCCATGTCCAGAAGACCCACAACAGAAAGGAATGATTGGAAGTATTTCATGCCACCGGTAACATAAGAAAGACCACCCATTTTCTTAGATGGGTCAACAATTGAGTTGAAATCTCCCCTCACAAACCAAGGCCACCTGATTTGAATGAAGTTAAGGAAATCCAAAGGTCAATCCTCCTTGGTGCCTCAGTACCGGAATAAAATAAAGAAAAAAACCTTTCTCCCTCTGAAGAAAATCTTTGTATTGATGCACTAACTCATCAGACTAGTCACCTCAACTTGTACATTCTTTTTCTAGAAAATAAAAATATGAGAATTTTCTGGATATTTATGTTAGGACCTATAACATCCAGTCTTCCTAGCAAGGGCTTGGAGTTTACATGGATTTTGTTTGGGTTCCAGGATGACCACGATAGATGAGTGAAGTCTCCTAGACTTTTTGAGGCCATGAAGGCACATTTTTATTGGACCCCCAAGCCTTGAGAATTCCATATAAGCAAGGAAAACATTAGACATGGGATCTCTTGGATTTTTGGCTAGAGATACTATAGGAAGTAAGGAAAAGAGGAAAACTAGTATCCTTGGATTTAGATCGGGTTATGAGTCTGAAAACTACATCCTACAGGGTGAGCTTAGGTGAGAGAATATTCTTTACCATAGGACCATCAATTTCCTTAGTTATAAAAAACCTTACTAGGGAATTTTGGAGGGGAGATCAAGGAGTCGACTTCTTTTGTAGGAGGGAAACCAGCACCATTCGCTACGGAGAACCCCAAGAAGCCCCAATATCATTCAGAATCCCCACGGGGACTAAGTACATCTGAGGGGATGCCTTCATAGAATATTCCAGACTACTGATCAGTGAGTGATGAAGAAAATATGGGAAGAGTTGGGATGGAATTATCAATGCTAGAGAAGGAGGAGAAAGGGATCTGGGGGGAAGTGGGGTAGGGTTGACTGGGAGAACTCAGAGCTCCTAGGGGGCTGCCACAACCATCATGGAGGAACCAGTGAAAGAGGGGACCCTGTAAACTCTAAAGGGGATATAAAATAGTGAAATTAGGTCTGAGGTAGGTGATAAGGAGGCCAGTGAGTTATCCCCCACCTCAAACGTGCCAATGATGTCAGAGATGTCAAACGATGCACGTGGATCCCACATGAAGTTTGAATTTGAAAAAATCCCCTCAATGGAAACCTCCACCACCTCTCTAGCCGACGAGGACAATCCAGCAAGCTGGGACTCTCAGAATCTAGAGCCGGGAGCCCGAGGATTTTCCCTACTCTAATGACAGACCACCTCCAAGTGACCGTGCATACAATAAGCCATACAGAACCTAGGGGAGCCTTTTTTAGAAGACCCTCTAACACCAATATAAACCATCCACTGATCATAGTAAAACATGATATGGAAAAACCACTAAGAGATCAAGATCTACGCAAATATGGGGATTCACAGTTGCTAAGATAAGATCAGTGGGTTCATCAGAGAAGAGGAAGGATCCCAAAGAGTCACTAACTGACTTCAAAATTGACTGGTTTTGGAAGGGCAATGAAAGACCAGGTAAGGAGACCCAAACAACTGCTAAGGGAGACTCCTTACCAAAATAGAACTCCCAAGACCACTATAATAGCGAGAACCTCCAAGAGCCACACCAATGTTCCTTCATAGACCAAGAATTTATGAAATCCTACTTGGAGAACAGATAGATGAAAAAGGACCCCTGGATAGGTCAAAAACTGCAGTTGAGAGGTTCAGGCCCCAGGAATCAACAAAGTCCCTAAAGAAACCAAGGGGTGTCTTGCTGCAGCTAAAGCGGGACATCAAAGAGAAGTCATGGAAGGATGTAGCCTCCTGAATTTATTAAGCCAAAATCTCCATAATAGGAGCAAACTACATCCTATTTGTAACCCTAAGACCCAACAAGATTGGGGGAATATGCAGGTTGAAGGGATTTTTTGGGGAAGACGTCGTTCCACAGGAAGAAGCCGCTGTAGGACCGCATGGAGCTTCTTTGAAAGACTTTACTTTGACCAAATCACAAGGAGACTCGCCGTACTCCAAGCGAGGACCACCCATCAAAAGAACAAGACCAAGGGACACCAAAGGAATAAAGACCTACCCTACAGGAAATGAAGGAAGAGGTGAAGGAGCAAGCAAGAAAGGAAGAGGAGCTATCTTGATGTGGATGGACTCATATGACTATTGAATTTTATACCTTGAGTGATACATGGATTCACCTTATAATTCCATGGAAGGAATCAATGGTTAATATGATATTGTCATGAGTGGTACATGGATCCAAATGAGAGATGCCATGGATGGAATCATTGAGATTTGAATTATATGCTGAGTGATACTTGAAATCTAATGGGTTACAAAGGACAAACTCAAAAGGGGCGTTGATTATATATCATGAGTGATACTTGGGGTTTACTTAGAAGACCTCCAAGGATGGAATTGTATGACATGGACTTTATACCACATATAGAGTGATACATGAGTTCATGTGAATTTCTCCATGGATGGTATCATAGGGTTTTGGTTGATTACACCTAGAGTGATACTTTAATTCCAACTTAGGAATGTTAAGGATAAACTCGGGTTATATATGAATTAATTTAATGAAATGACTTATGATGTGTCTGCCAAGACAAATCACAAGCTTGGATTCAGTTTTGACTTGTATTGTTTAAATGACCTTTTAAGGCATCTATTGTTCAACTAGCTATATGGGGGATGTCGGGCTTGAGAAGGATCTTGAGACTTATAAATTTAAATGTAATTGAAATGGTAAATGAATTTAAATGAAAACCAAGGAATGTAGGATGTTTAATTTTTATTTCTTACTTGATTAATGATTTTATTATTGCACACTGCCTGTTATATATATTCACTAACTGATTGGCACATACCTTGGGTGGTTTCCTAATGGGATTAGTCTCACACCCTATTTGGGTCATATTTTTGGACCCAAACAGATTATATGATTGTAGGTAATGATAAGGGAAAGCACCCTGCTGCTACAATGCCAAACAGTGCCTGCTACAGTTCCTGCTACAGTAACTACTACAGTAACTACTACAGTACTGTACAGTTCCCGCTATAGTACCTGCTACAGTACCTGCAAGAATGATAGGGTATGGAACCTGCCATCGGGACAAGCCTGTGCATGCACGGGAATGCCTAGCCGAATAGCCATGCGAAGGTGGAGAGCTGATTTCACGATGAAGATGCTGGGAAGGAGAAGTTCCAAGTAGTTAGTCTGGGATGTATGTAATGTTTGAAGACTACAGGAAATGAATTCCTCTTAGGCCTATGGTCCATGTAATACTTACGCCTACAGTCCTTGTAAGGGTTCCACCTCACCCCTTGAAAGGTGGATTATCAAAATCAATAAAAAATGAAGGCCTTCGGGCCATTGGAGGGGATAAGGGAAAGCACCCTAACAAAGGTACTTGATATGATTCTTAGGAGCAGGAGAGCATGAGAACAAGTTGAGGCTTGTGATGCTGCTGAGTCTATTTTAGAATTTTTTTACTTTTGGGACATGTATTGTGTATATATATTATGTACAATTTTTAGATGTTTTATTAGAAACATGTGACATATATCATCATCTTGTATATTATATGATTTCTGTCTTGTTTATACTATCAGTATTCCATTATTTATTTTTGTTGAATGGTTTACAACTTCTGCTTCTTATATCTTTTATAATATTCCACTATGATACACTCTTGTAATGAGGTCATAGTCTCCTCACTAACACACCTAGGATCTCATTTCTAGTAGACAACCTCTAGTGTTTGGGGAGATATGCTTGAGGCAATGTGACCCACTCGGCTCAGGGCACCATTCAACGACATCCAGGTCCGGGATGCTACAAAGTGGTATCAGAGGAATGTTTTTTTTTTTCATGTTTTCTTTTCTATTTGGTGATAATAAAAAGGGATAAGAAGGAATATGAATTTGGTAATGAGATATTCCTAGGCATAGCTAACCCACATACAAGAACAATTCAAATTACATTGAATTGAATTGTTATTTTCTAGTTTTTGAATATTATAGTTGAATTGATTCCACCGTTGGGTGATGCATTTGATTTATGATGTCATTGTTGATATGATTTTGGGTTCCATTGTATTGTAACCCAATGAGATAAGGGTATTCCATCTCATGCATCATATAGTCACCTTCTAGATTTCACATTCCAAGCATTATGCCATGCCATTTAGAATGCATTACTAATTTTATGTTGTTGTGATAAGTGTTGTGGTATATATATGTTTGCTGTTGTGTTACGTATATTGTGATATATTATGGTGTGAAATATATGGACACTAAGATTTGGTCCTTGAGGTGTATGGGCCCTCTTGGATCAGAATTTGGAAGATCATGGTTCAACCTTAAAGTGAAAAGTGTTGTGATGTACCATAGGTGGATGCCAAGATTTGATTCTTAGGGAGTATGGGCCTCAACAGATCAGAATTTGACATACCATTGGTTTAACCTTCTAAAAGGAACATGAAAAGAATGGAACAAGTATCAATTCAATGAATGTGAATGTGAAATCAGTTTAAAATGAAATAAACATGAAACCAAGTGAAACTGAAATGGATTATAGAAGAGAACTTGACCTGACCTGACCTTAGAAGTGGGATTTTAGTAGCATATATTGCTTACACTTGACTTGTTTGACACCTAGACCTAACCCATGGGGTATTAAGAGGGGTGTAATGTCATAAGAAGGCTTGTACCTATCCTATATTTGTATCTATGATTTTGAACTGTGAACCCTTTAATGATCATGAACCGAGGCGTGTGTTTGGAATTATAGATCCATGCCACCACGAAGACCTATAGATGTAATCCAGGATGGTGGCGATGATCACACTCTGAAGGTAGTGGGATATAATCTACCAGTGTATCCTCCAGTAGTACTGGCTATGACACCAGCTGTTATACTAGACACAGGTGCTGAGGTAAAGTTTCGTGAAGGCTTTATGAGGTTCATGGAGACTATTTAGGGAGCACCGCAACCTACCCCAACTATGGAAGAGTTGATGCATGAGTTTTAGTAGAAACATACACCCACGTTTTTGGAGCATGGTGGACCAAAAGATACAGAGTCGTGGATTGAGGCCATGATATTTATCTTCGAGCACTTAGAGATGCCTCCTAAGAGGAGGGTAAAGCTATCTATGTATATACTGCATGATTCCTCCAAGAGGTGGTGGGATGTTATCACCTAGATTGATCATTGTAACACCCCAAAGTATTGAGAACAAATATTGAATGCACGAAACAATGAGTCCCCACAAAACAAAAAAATTTATAATATAGTCGTTAAACACAACTTTTCCTCTTCTATGTTTTGAATTTTGAAAAACGGTCATCTAGAGTTGTGATCATTAAGTCATTTGGAGTCTAATAGAACCAACTTGATTTTTGGTGAATAGTAACATACCCTTATGAATAGTAATATAATCCTTATGAATATTAAATAATAATAATATTTTATTTTCTTAAGGTAATATGATAATGAGATATTAATTAATTTTTCAATGTGATACAAAACTAATTATACCTTTAAAATTTTTATTTTTAAAATTAACTATGGTTTTATTTAAAATTTAAATAAAATAATATTTAGAAAATTATTTTTGAAAAATGGAGTTCATTTTTGAATTCTACATTTCAAAAAATGGTTAGAGTGAATTTTTGGGGTTTTTCTAAAATTCTTGAATTTTTGATGAATAGTGAAATACGGCAAAATACCGTATATACAAATTATCAGTTAAATACACTATTTATGACATCATAAGTGATGTAAGGCCACTTTATTTGAAATAAAATGCACTTATTACTATTAAGGGTCACATGAAACAACACTATTGGTTTTCTTGAGGGAAATAAAAAAATAATGAATAAAATATTCAAAATTCACTCCTCTCCACTATAAACGCCCCCTCACTTCCTCTTCTCTTCACTCCTTTAAGCCTTGAAGCTCCTAAAATTTCTGCCTAATTACCATTAAATATTCACTCCCCACTTCCAATAATCTCTTGGTATTTCCAAAAGACCAAAACCCCTTCCCTTAAGGAGGTTCTCAAGGAGGTTATTACAAAAGGTAAATCATCTTTCTTTTTCACTTAGTTTAATTTCAATTTATCTTCTTTTCTTATTCTCTCCTAACCTCCTATATCCAAATGACCATGATAAATCCAGTATAATCTATATAATGTAATTATATCATGTGAATGGAAGAACCATAATCAATACTCCTACTCTCTCTCTTTTATTTTATAAATGAAATTAACATCCTTGGGGTTCCAATTTATAACCTTCGTGGATGACGAAGTTTTGTTCTTCCATTTCTCCTTCATTAATGGTCATGAAACAATTTTTATGGTTCAAAAATACTATAATATATGTATTATAACCTAATTAATATTCATTAACCAGTATACGTACATATTATTAAATCATATGACCAAACTAGTTCATAATAATCAAAATACCGCTAAAATAATCTAAGTGAATGCCATTAATATTTCATCTAATGATTCATCCTCATTACATTTAATAAAATGATATAAATGAAAATTAAAACTTCTATATGTTCATAAATAATATTTAATTTCAATTCTGGATATTTACATCTATTCCTCATGAACTCCAGTACATAAAAACAAGTGAACCGATTATGAAAATCAAGAAAATGAACACTCCAGAATGACGAAATTAAATCTTATAACTAATCAATAAGGAAATAATGAACTTAATAAAATTATGATAAACTAAATAAATTTATAATATATTATTAATTAAGTTATTAATAAGTATAATTTCATATTCCAGGACCTTATGTTCAAGAGGGGAACACATTCAGACTTAAGGTAAGGGTTTCCCCCCCGAACCTCCATTTTCATTCGGGTTACTTTTATTGTCTACTTACCTAAATGAAATTCTTATGTACTATTATGAACTACTCATAAATTCTGTGTTAGTGTTATATATATTTTTACCAACTATAATCCTTCTTTATTTTATGGGGAGTTACACGTTTTAAAAGGAACTTTCAAAATTATTTCCAAAATACATGCCTGATTCAAGGGAATTTCTCAAATTCTTACCTATTTTCAAGGGAACTCTATAATATATTTTTTGGAAACCATTATCTTTATAAAATTAATTATTTTTTTATAAAAAATATTATCTTACTTCACTTCTGGTTTTATAAAAATATTTTTCCAAAAGAACTCTTCTTTTCAAAGTAAAAGAGTATTTATCCCAAGAATTACCCGAAGATTTTATAAGAGTATCTTAATTTATTTCGACACTCTTGTTGATTATTATGTATTATTGGGATTAATATTTCATGGAATCATATAAAATATCTAATTTAATGGTTTATGATTATTTTGGCTGTGGATGTTCTATCTTAAAACCATTCACCAATTTACTCCAAATGGTTAGTGTTTATGCTTAATGTTTGGGGAAAGTTATTTACATTTCATATATTAAGTTTCAATATGAATGTATATGTTATTTATGTTTTTACCCATTCATATGAGGAATTAATTGGACATAGTAAGTGTTGGGTGGGGACCTCTATATTCCCTTGGTGCATCAGTAGGTCTCATGAGACAAACTATGGTTTTGGCACAAGGCCTTGACAAAATGATTATTTATGGTCTTGGCACGAGGCCTTGACGGTATGGTTATGATGTCTCGAATTATGAATTATCTCATTATGAACATAGTATTGATGGTTCATGTGGTTATTAAACTAGTATAATACCCATTATTATGTTTTATTATGGCATTATTTACTCATCTTATATTCTTTCCATAAAGTGTTCAAGTTTATTATTTGTAAAGGCATGTGTTTTCAATTATTCACCATGCCTAATGTTTATGTTATCTTCTGATGTATTTATTACTCTTAATGATCATTTGAGATCACCCATTTCTTATGTTTAATTTTCTTAGGAGATGATGAATTTTATTATGAATTACATGCTGAAATAACCTAGGAGTTATGTATGTGGTTGAAGAAATTTCTATGTTGTTTTTCATTTCAAGTTGTAATGTTGAAGTTATGTATGTATCTTGTTTCCAATACTACTAAAATACTCAGTCCTTCAGGATGAATATTCCTTGTTTATATTCCAATGTAATCAAATAAGGCACTAACTTTGGCCAACTAGGGTTAGGCCGTTAGAGATGGTATCATAGGAAGTTTAATAGAGAACTTGAAAACTATATTTAGAAAATGTAGTTTAGGGAAAAAATACCTAATATAGTCTTTGAGTATAATCACACAAGTACATATTGGTATTTTTGTAAGGAATAGATTATGTGGATATTTCTAGCAAACACATCCCTGTCTGGATACTATAAGTGGATGTGGTTCTGGAACATATGTACCTAGGAGTGAAAAATCTGACAAGGAGTTTTAGGCTTGACCCGGGGTATCCTGGTACATGACAACTGGGCTTACTACGCACCTAGTTTGACACTCTTGGAGGATATTCTTAGGATAATTCACATTTTTTACAAGCCATTATGAAGGATTTAAATGTAATTTCTCAAAGAAACCATGTTTATGATTAAGTGATTAGCTATGTATAGAATTTAAATTTATGATAAGTATTTTTCTACATTGAGATTATACATTATGATTCATACCATAATCTAGTGTGTGACATTATTTAGAAATGGAACATAGTGGAAGAAATGGAGCATAGTGGAAGAAATGGAAACCTCATGAACACATGTATCCCATGTAGGGATTTCCCTCCGATGAAAGATAATGATGTTGGCTCTCGTACTGCGACTAGTGCAGAGAATCTTATAGCTATATTGGGACAACTTATTCAGGTTATGAAAAATAACCTTACTCATATGGAGCATCTGGATTCACCACGTGGAGAAGATTTGTTAGATCAATTTATGTGAAAACAACCTCCATCATTTAATGGGACTACAAACCCATTTGTAGCTAAACAATGGATAAGTTCCCCAGAGAAGATATTTCTCGCTTTGGGATGTAATGAAAGAGAGAAGGTAATCATGGCATTTTATCATCTATCAGGAGATGTAGATCAGTGGTGGTCATTAATACAAAACAAAAAGGAGGAGGAAGATATAGAAGGGATGGAATGGAGGGAATTTAAGGAAATATTTCTATAGAAACACTTTCCTTGTGAACAAAAAGCGGATATGGAAAGACAATTCATGAATCTGAGGCAGAAGGAGGATGAAAATGTTTCTAAGTATGAAGCCAAATTTACAAGGCTGACAAGGCATGCTGCGGACTACATACGTAATCCAAGGAGAAAAATTGATCGATTCTTTTATGGTTTAAAACCATTCCTTCGAAGGGCTATAGTCTCCCAAAGTTTCTCATTATATGAAGATATAGTCTCAAGTGCAATCAAGACAGAAAATGAATTTTCTAAGTCTTATGACTTTAAAGTAAAATAAGAAAAGAAGAGGGTTGCTAAAAAATGTGGAAAAGGAAATATGGAAATGGGGAATAATGGAAGAGTTGAACATCCATCCTATAGTAATTATGGGAAGAAACACCCTAGAACTTGCTTGAAGGGAATGAGAGTCTGTTATAATTGAGGAGAAAAGGGCCACCTATCTTGCGATTGTAAGGGGAAGAAATAAGCTACCAATGTTCAATGTTACAATTATAGGGATATGGGAAATTATGCACATGAATGTACTAAGAATTAGAGAAACATTCCACAAATAAGGCCAAGGGAGAAAGGCCAAGATTATGCAGTCACAACCGCAGAGGTTGAATTTCCTAACGAAGTGGTGGTAGGAACTTTAATAATTTCATCAAACTTAGCCAATGCATTATTTTATTTTGGATAATATCATTCTTTCATATATTCCCAGTTTTCCAAGAAAATAAGATATTTACAATTTGATATAATAAGTTATTTTTCAGTCAAAACTCCTAAGGGAAGTATCATTGTAACAAATTTGTGTCAGGAAGTACCCATTATGGCATATAAATGTGCTTTATCTACTGATTTTATTATCATACCAATGATTGAATTTGATATAATTCTTGGTATGTATTGGCTTTCAAACCATGATGCAAAAATTTATTGCAAGAGGAAGGAGGTAACAATTTTTGGAGATGATGTGGAATCCCTTATCTTTAGGGAAAAAACATCACCATCTGATTCTCATCTAGATCCACCCCCAGTAGCTCTGATAAATTCAATTATTGGGGAGGAAGGGAATGTAATAACTATGGGTGAGGAAAATTATTTTCAAATAGAGTATGTACCTATTTTGAAAGAATATGTTGACGTCTTTCTAGAGGATTTACCTAGACATACTCCAGAGTGGGAAATTGAGTTTTCCATTGACTTAATTCCTGGTTCAAGGCCCATATCAAATACCCCTTATAAAATGGCCACTGTAGAATTAATGGAACTGAATAAACAACTAGAGTAATTGAGTGATAAAGGATTTATTCACCCTAGTGTCTCTCCATGGGGAGCCCCTATTCTTTTCATTAAGAAGAAAGATGAATCTATGAGGTTTTGCATTGACTATAGGGAGATCAATGCTATAAAAATAAAGAACAAGTATTCCCTACCTTGCATTGATGATTTATTTGATCAAATTCATGGAGCCCAATATTTTTTTAAGATTGATATTTGATCTGGATATCATCAGTTTCTTTTGAGGAAGGAAGAAATTCCAAAAACAACATTTCAAACCAGGTATAGGCAATACGTGTTTACAGTAATGCCTTTTGGACTGAATAATGCACCCTATGTTTTCATGGATCTAATGAATATAGTTTTCAAGGAATATATTGATGAAATTGTTATGGTATTTATTGATGATATCTTGGTATACTCTAAAATCTATGAAGATTATAAAAATCACTTGCACACTATTTTGAAGACTCTTAAAAGAAATTAATTATATGGAAAGTTTAGAAAGTGTGAATCTTGGATTCAATTAGTTTATTTTCCGAGCCACATTGTCTCTAAATATGTAATATCTATTGATCCTATGAAGACAAAGGCTGTTCAAGAATGGCCTACTGAAATGAACATAACTGAGGTACGTAGTTTTATTGGTTTATCAGGTTATTATCAGCGTTTTTTCCAGAACTTCACCCATTTATCCAACCCAATGACCATGTTTACATGTAAAGGGGTTAAGTTTGTATGGAAAAATGAATTTGAGGACTGTTTCGAAGAGTTGAAGAGGAGATTAGTGAATGATTTGATCATAACCCTACCACTAGGGAATGATGGGTTTGTGATCTTTAGTGATGCATCAAAGAAAGGACTTGATTGTGTCCTTATGAAGAATGATAGATTTATTGACTATGAATCAAGGAGTTAAAAATTCATGAAAAAAACTATCCCACACATGATCTTGAGTTATCAGTGGTAATATTTTCCTTAAATATATGGAGACATTATCTCTATGGAGAAAAGTGTGAGATATATACATGTCACAAGAGTCTAAAGTATATCTTCTCACAGAAAGAACTCAACATGAGGCAATGGTGATGGCTCAAACTACTAAAGGATTATGATTGTACTATAAAATACCACTCAAGAAATGAAAACAAGGTAGCTGATGCATTGATCCAGAAGTATCAGGGGGTTCTCAATAAGATGAGGATTGATAAGGATCCTTTGTACATGGATCTAGTGACAATGGATATGGGAATTATCAAAGAAGGTGAAACATCACTACTTTTTAATTTAGTTTCCCAACCATCTTTATTAGAAAGGATTAAAAGTTGATGATAACCTAAAAAAGAAAATTAATGTTGTGAAAGATGGGAATATGGCTAACTTTGTGTGTGAAGATGGTGTTCTGAAATTTGGGAAGAGACTTTGTGTTCTAGCTATACCTCAGATAAAAAGGAAGTTATTGGATGATTCCCATAGTTCAAATTTCTCCATAAATCCTGGTATCACTAATGTGTATAGAGATTTAAAGGAACATTTCTGGTGGGATAACATGAAGAGGGAAATTACGGATTACATATCAATATGTTTAGTCTATCAATAAGTGAAGGTCAAAAGGCAGCATCCAAAAGGAGTAATGCAACATATAAAAATTCATACATGGAAATGGGATAACATAACAATGGATTTTTTTTCACTGGATTATCTAAAACTCCAAGGAAGAATGATGCAATATGGATAATTGTGGACCAACTTACAAAATCTTCTCATTTCCTCACTATAAGGGAGGATTTTCCACTGGAGCACCTAGAAAGACTCTATATCAATGAAGTTTTGAGACTTCATGGAGAACCTCTCTCAATTGTGTCTGATCATGACCCATGATTTATGTTGAAATTCTGGAAAATTCTTCAGAAATATTTGGATATCAAACTTCGATTGAGTACTTATTACCACCCAAAAACTGACGGGAAATCAAAAAGGAAGATCCAAACCTTAGAGGAAATGTTAAGATCATGTTCACTTGACTTCCAAGGTATATGGGATCAATACTTACATTTAGTGGAGTTTTCCTACAATAATAGTTTTCATTTAAGTATTAAAATAGTTCTATATGAAGAATTGTACAGAAAGAGATGTCATACACCAACTTGTTGGGATTAAGTTGGAGAAAGGAGGTTTATGGGTCCAGAGCTTGTGGAGGAAACAACAGTGAAGGTAAAGACTATTCAAGGCCATATCAAAACAGCACAAAGAAGACAAAAGATCTATGACGATAATCAAAGGAAGGATCTGGAATTTCAAGCGGGTGATCATATTTTCTTGAAAGTATCTCCATGGAAGGGTGTTATAATATTTGGAAATAAAGGGAAACTGAGCCCTAGGTACATTAGGACTTTTGAAATTATGGAGAGAATTGGAGCTATTGCATATGATTTGGCTATGCTGCCTAGCCTGTCCAAATTACACAATGTGTTCCATGTCTCATTGTTGATAAAGTACATTCTAGACCCAACACATGTCCTCACTTATGAAGGTATAGAGTTGGAACCTGATCTATCTTGCTACGAAGAGCCTATTTGGATTCTAGATAATAAAGAACAAGTGTTGAGGAATCATACGTCTTTTCTAGTAAAGATACTTTGGATAAATCATAAAACCAAAGAGGAAACATGGGAGCCTGAGGATATTATGTTGAAGACCTACCCAAATCTTTTTGTGAGGTAACATTCTGTGAATTTCGAGGAAAAAATTTTTGTAAGGAGGGGATAATGTAACACCCCAAAGTTTTGAAAATAAATATTGAATGTACAAAACACTGAGATCCTACAAAACAAAAAATTTTACAATCTAGCCATTAAACACAACTTTCCCTCTTCTATGTTTTGAATTTTGATAAATGATCATCTAGAGTTGTGATCATTAAGTCATTTGGAGTTTAATAGAACCAACTTGATTACGGTGAATAGTAATACACCCTTATGAATAGTAAATAATAATAATATTTTATTTTCTTAAGGTAATAAGATAATGAGATCTTAATTATTTTTTCAATGTGATATAAAACTAATTATACCTTCAAAATTGTTATTTTTTGAATTAACTATGATTTTATTTAAAAATTATATAAAATAATATTTAGAAAATTATTTTTGAAAAATGGAGTTCATTTTTGAATTCTACATGTTTAAAAATTATTGGGGTGAATTTTTGGGATTTTTTTGAAATTCTTGAATTTTTGATGAATAGTGAAATACGGTAAAATACTATATATACAAATTATCAGTTAAATACACTATTTATGAAATCATAAATGATTTAAGGACACTTTGTTCGAAATCACATGAAATTATTACTATTAGGGGTCTCATGAAACAATACTATTGGTTTTATTGAGGGAAATAATAAAATAATGAATAAAATATTCAAAATTCACTCCTCTCCTACACTATAACCCCCCCGATTCCTCTTATCTTCACTCCTATAAGACTTGACTATCCTCAAAGTTCTTCCAAATTACCATTACCTAGTCACTCCCCACTTCCAAGAAGCTCTTGGTCTTGAAAAAAGACCAAAACCCCTTCCCTCAAGGAGGTTCTCAAGGAGGTTATTATAAAAGGCAAATCATCTTTCTTTTTCATTTAGTTTCATTTCAATTTATCTTATTTTCTTATTCTATCCTAAAATCCTCTATCCAAATGACCATTATAAATCCATTATCATATTTATAATGGAATTATTTCATGTTAATGGAATAACCATCATCAATACTCTTACTCCCTCTCTTTTATTTTATAAATGAAATCAATGTCCATAAGGTTCAAATTTATAACCTTCATGGATGATGAAGTTTCATTCTTTAATTTCTACCTCATTACTGGTCATGAAACCATTTTTATGGTTGAAATATACTATAATATATTTATTATAACCTAATTAATATTCCGTAACCAGTATACATACATATTATTAAATCATATGACCAAACTAGTTCCTAATAATCAAAATACCGCTAAAATAATCCAAGTGCGTGTCATTAATATTTCATCTAATGATTCATCCTCATTACATGTAACCAAATGATATAAATGAACATTAAAACTTCTGTATGTTCATAAATAATACTTAATTTCTATTTTGGATATTTACATCCATTCCTGATGAACTCCATTACATAAAAACAAGTGAACCGATTATGAAAATCAAGAAAATGAACACTCCGGAACGACGGAATTCAATATTTTAACTAATAAATAAGGACATAATGAACACAATAAAATTATAATAAACTAAATACATGTATAATAGGTTCTGAATTAATTTATTAATAAGTATAATTTCATATTCCAGGACCTTATGTTCAAGAGGGGAACACATTCGGACTTAAGGTAAGGATTTTCCACCCGAACCTCCATTTTCATTCGGGTTACTTTTATTGTCTACTAACCTCAATGAAATTATTTTTTTACTATTATGAACTTCTCATAAATTCTTTTTTATTGTTCTATATATATTTACCAACCATAATCCTTCTTTATTTTATGGATAGTAACACATTTTAAAAGGAACTTTCAAAATTATTTCCGAAATACAAGCCTGATTCATAGGAATTTCTCAAATTCTTACCTATTTTAAATGGAACTCTATAATATATTTTTTTGGAAAACATTATCTTTATAAAATCACTCATTTTATTATTAAAATACTATCTTACTTCACTGCTAGTTTTATTCAAATATTTTTCCAAAATAACTCTTCTTTCAAAGTAAAAGAGTATTAATCTCAATAATTACTCAAAGATTTTATAAGAGTATCATCATATATTTCAAAAATATTTTTGATTATTATGTATTATTAGGATTAATATTTCATGGAATCATCTACTATATTTAATTTAATGGTTTATTATTATTTTGGTTGTGGATGTGCTATCTTAAAACCATCCACCAATTTACTCCAAATGGTTAATGTTTATGCTTAATGTTTGGGGAAAGTTATTTAAATTTCATATATTAAGTTTCAATATGATTGTATATATTGTTTATGTTTGTCCCCATTTATATGAGGAATTAATTGGACATAGTAAGTGTCATGTGGGGCCTGCTATAGCCCCTTGGTGCATCGATAGGTCTCCTGAGACAAACTGTGGTCTTGGTACAAGTCCTTGACAAAATGATTATTTATGGTCTTGGCACGAGGCCTTGATGATATGGTTATGGTGTCCTGTATTATGAATTCCCTAATTATGAAAATATTATTGATGGTTCATGTGGTTATTTTACTAGTAAAATACCCTTGATTGTGTTTTATTATGGAATTATTTACCCAGCTCATATTCCTTCCATAAAGTGTTCAAGTTTATTATTTTTAAATACATGTGTTTTCAATTATTCAACATGCCTAATGTTTATGTTATCTTCTACTGTATTTTTTACTCTTATTGAGTGTTTGAGATCACCCCTTTCTTATTTTTCATTTTCTCAGGACATGAAGAATTTTATTATGAATGACAAGCTAAAATAACCTAAGAGTTATGGATGTGGTCGACAAAATTTCTATGTTTTTTTCACTTCAAGTTGTAATGTTTAACTTATGTATGTATCTTGTTTCCAATGCTACTAAAATACTCGGTCCTTCGGGATGCATATTCCTTGTTTGTATGATAATGTAATAAAATAAGGCACCAGATTTAGGCAACTGGGTTCAGGTAATTATAATAATTATCAAGAGATGTCCTGGAGGGAGTTTCATACGACCTTATATGACTATTTCTATCCCAAGACCCGATATATCTTGGGAGTTATTACATCTGGAGCAAAGTGCGCTATCAGTCATAGACAATTCGGTCCTTTTTACCAATATCCAGTGCTTCTCACCTATTCTGATGGGTGACGAGTTATCTAAATCCAAGATATTTGAGGATGGTATCAGATACGACATCCGATCATAGGTAAATGTTTTCAGGCTAACTAATATATTTGGGATAGTGAATTAGGCACTGATCACAGAGAATAACCTGAGGGAATATGAAGGTGCGAGCCAAGGTGGCTCGACACTAAGATCTAGATCTGCATCTACCAGTATTATGAAGTGTCATCAGAAGATTCCACATGGTGATACTAGTAGTTATAACATCTCTTCAGGTAGCTAGATGAAGTGCCACCAACGCGGTAGGCTAGGACATACAAGTCCATAGTGTACAAGGGACCCAGTCGAGTGTCGTTCTTATGGAAAGATAAGCAATCTAAAAAACTTTTGCATAATGTTTTAACCTGTAGCCAGTGAGAGAGGGTCTTCACTAACTCTACATTCAAGATTAGGGTCAGCAACTTCTCATTAGGTAGGGAGATGGAATACAGTTGGATGATCATGCCAAGGTGGTGGTTGTGGCCATGGTAGTCAGACACCAGTTGTGCAGCGACAACATAGTGGATCAACTTAGGGTATCCAAATAGTGTCACTGGGTCACAGTACAGGCCAGGAATATGCAGTGCAATAGACCCATCTGGAGCAGGACCCCATACCTTCAACTATTAGATGTACTATTTTAGTACATTCCATTTGAGATTTATCATTATTTGATACATGTGATTCACATAGATTTAAATACGTTCCTATTGCGGGGAGCCTTGGGATTTTTTTTATACTTATAATGGCATTATGATTCTAGACACTCCATTAGGGACTAGGGAAAAAGGTGTTCATCAGTGCAAGGAGTGCCCCCTTGAGGTTGGTGGGTGTCACTTAGTATGGGACCTTTATTTCCTCGATATGATAGGATTTGATTTCATTCTCAAGATGGAATGGTTGGTTCCTTTTCATGATTTCGTATACTGCTATCTTCGAAGGGTGACTTTCACATCGATAGAGGGTGATGAGTTCTTTCAAAAAGATGAATGGGGTGTCTAGGTGAGATTATATGGACCACAACATTGTGGGATGGGCGGGATGACAACCCATATTGAAAGTTTATATCCAGATGATCATGGGACATGTCATACTAATTTACCTCCAATGGTTGATCAATTTAGGTACTTCTTACTAGAAAACTTCTTATGATTACCTATGGTGAGAGAGGTAGAGTTCTCTATCATGATAGTGCCATGTGTTGCATCAGTATCCATTCCTCCTTATAGAATGGCTATGATGGAGTTGCAAGAGCCCAAGAGGCAGCTAGCAGATTTAGAGGTAAAGGGTTTCATCCGAACCAGTACTTCTCCATGGGGTTCATTGGTCCTTTTTAAAAAAAAGGCAGATGGTACCCTTAGGCTATGTGTAGATTACCAAAATTTGAACCAGTTTATGGTTAATAATTGATATACTATACTGTGGATAAATGATCTCTTCGACCAGATTTGATGAGATCTGGTCTTCTCAAAGATTGATTTGAGATCCAGTTATCATCAGGTGTGTGTTAGACTATCAAACATACTTTACACAGCCTTTCGAAGCAGGTATGGTCTATATGAGTATTTTTTTATGCCATTCAGTCTCATGGACATGCTAGCAGTCTTCATGGCACTGATGAACTAAGTGATCCATCCTTACCTTGATTCATTTGTTGTGGTTTTCGTGGATGATATCTTGGCATATTCTCGCAATCGACACAACCATTCCAAACATCTTAAGATTATTTTGAATACACTAAGAGAGAGTCAGTTATATGCTAGTCTCACAAAGTTCCACTTCTAGATGGATCAAATTCACTTCCTAGGTCACATCATCTTAGATACAGAAGTATCAGTGGACCCAAAGAAGGTGAGAGCTTTAGTTTCTTGGGAGAATCCCAAGAATGTCTTCGAGGTTCAGAGTTTCTTAGGGTTGGATATTTACTATAGGATCTTCATACAATACTTCTCACACTTATCAGTGCTACTTAGGGGCTTGAAAAAAAAGGGTGTGAAGTATATATTCTTAGATTCCTATGAGATAGCCTTTCAGGAGTTGAAAGGGAGATTCACTTTAGCACCGATACAAATTTTTCCAGAGTTAGGAAGGAGTTACTCTATGTACTATGATGCATCATGTATTTGGATAGGATTAGTTATTATGTGGGGAGATCAAGTTGCTATGTATGGGTCTCTATAGTTGAAGACACATGAGAGGAATTACCCAAGGCATAATCTTGAGTTAGCTATAGTAGTTTACGCATTGCTCTATTAGAGACATTACTTACTGGGAGTGAATTTTGTGGTGTAAATGGACCACAAAATCCTCAAGTATATTTTTACACAACATGATCTGAACTTGTGGCAATGAAGGTGTGTTGAGTACCTATAGTATTTTGAATTTGAGATTGCCTACATTCCTAGTAAGGGTAATGTAGTGGCTGATGCACTGAGCCAGAGGACTCAGATATAGGTAGTGCAGCAGACCAGTAGTGAGTGGAAGCTTATGGCGTTGTTCTCTGAGATGCACTTGGAGGTGTACGAAAGTTATGGAAATATGTACCTTTATTATTTAGCTATTACCTATACACTTATGTATAGGGTGATGATGTGGAAACTATCGTTTTCTAAAGGCCTAGTTGTATAGGAGAGTGTGGTAGGTGAGGAACCTCCCCCTGGATGGACTGTAGGAAAGGATGAGATCCTACGAGTAAATGGTCACATATGGGTTTCAGTAGACATGTGCGAGGAGATATTGTGGGATTTTTAGGATTCAGCATGGGTAGTTCAGCTTGGTGTCACTAAGATGTATTAGAATTTACATCGTTGGTATTGGTGGCTGAGTATGAAAAGAGATGTAGCTAGTTTTGTTATGTGGTGTTCCACCTGTCAGAAGGTGAAGGTAAAACACCAGCGACCAGCCATAATTTTACAGTATCTACCCATTATTTATTGGAAATGGATTAAAATTATGATGGATTTTGTGACGAGTTTACCAAGGTCACCTTGAGTTAATGATTCCATATGGGTTGTTTTGGATAAGCTCATGAAAGTTTCACATTTCCTATCGATCAAGGAAACCTTCAGCGTTGATGAGATTGGGAGGTTGTATATCTACGAGATAGTACTAATACATGGGTTTATGAATTCTATCATCTTAGATAGGGATTATCAGTTTAATTATAGATTCTGGAAAGAGATATAGAGAGAACTGGGTAAACAGATGCTTCTAAGTATGACATATGGCCCCCAGATAGATGGTCAGTCAGAGGCAAAATTCAAGTGCTTGTGGACATGTTGTGGGAATGCATCCTAGATTTTGGGGGATCTTGGGAGAGTCATATAACCCTAATTGAGTTCACTTAAAACAATATCTTTTAGGATGATATTCAGATGGTTCCATATGACACTTTTTATGGTAGGCCATTCCGATCACCCGTGTGTTGGCTGGAGATAGGAGGGGAAACTATGCTATAACCCATCTTGTCCAGGAGACCACAAAGCAGATAAAATTAATTCAGAATCAGATGAATACTATACAGTCTCATCATAAATGTTACACCGATCACCATATAAGACCTCTATAGTTTGAGTCTAGGGATAAGGTCTTCTTATGTGTTTCACTGAGGCTGGGACATAAGAGGATCACGATACATGGTAAGATTTAAGCGATATATGTCGAGAAGTTTGAGGTTCTGAAGAGAGTTGGTTCGGTAGCTTATCAGTTACAATTACCTCATAGGTACTGGGATATGCACAATGTCTTCCATGTTTCTCTGCTATGATGATACTATTTAGACCCATCTCATGCTTTTTAATCCGAGGAGGTTGATTTACAGGTTGATTTATCCTTTATGAAGCATCCTATATGAATTTTGGATTATATAATGAAGGTTCTCCAAGACCGGTCCATTCATTTAGTACGATTGATATGGAAAAACGACCGAGTACATGATAAGATATAGGATAGGGAGGCCGATATACAATCATAGTGGCTGGAGTTATTCTCATATCCAGCTTTTCCAACCTTGGAAGAAAAATCTGGGGACAAATTACTCTAATGGGGGAAGCTTGTAAGAACCCGATTCTTCTTTTAGGTTCATATCTCTTATTTTCCATAATTTATCAATTTAATTGCTTAAATATGGGCTAATGTGAGTGCCTGTTGTGGAAATGGAGGTCTCAGGGGGTGTCCAAGCCTATTCCAGAGATCGAAACCGAAGTTTTGCATGAAAATTGGAGGCCACATGGTTTGATAAACCATGTGGGGTAACCGTGCAGGTCCCCTTGACCTATAAGAAACTATGTGAGTAAACCATGAAGACCTGTGTTTTTAAGAATTTTATAAATTTTAAATTTAAGTAAAAATTATTTTATAATCCTAAATGAGGTTCATCCCCTATGCATAGTATCCCCACAAATGGAAGCTCCTCCTTGGTGCTTAGGGTAGTTTTTTAGATCTAATCTCTACCTAGACTCTAATTCAAACGCGGTTCATATCCTTGGATTCAAAACAGTAAGACCCTAATTCATTTTTTATCTTATTCCATTATTTTAGGAATCAGTTGTGCTATTTGTATTTAGGATCATATGCCCTAATTTATCATTATTCTTCCATTCTTCATATTTCTTTCAAACCAGGATGAATAAGAGATTGATACTAGATGAGCTATAAGGAACGAGCCTAAGGTAGGTGTTCATATGCTTTTTTCATTGAAAGTCGGATCATTTATATGTGTCAGTGTGCCACGCACCCAATTTATGGGTGTCACCTAAATTTAATTTGAATCCTATAATTAATAGGTTTTACCTATTTAGTTGAAGAGGATTTATCTTTCATGTTATAGGTTGTACACCTTGACTATACCACCCTTTTAGGTGTTGTGAATTAAATGGACCTTTTATGTCTTTTGGCCTTGGATGCCTATGAGGCACACCCTTTTACCCCATGTCATGGGATGTCAAAATGTGAATTTCTCTTTGAATTAAATTTCAATGTTGTGAATTGTAATTTAAATGAATAAAGGGTATGTGATGGATGAATTTCACCTTGACCCATCAATTCCTTTGTTGTTTAAATCATGTTTTCCATTCCCATGTTAGTAAAGTAGTGGCTATGAATTGAATCAATGCAATTGTATTGAATTGCTCAAATTGTTTATTTTCCCAAGTGAGTTATATTATAATTAATAAATGTGATATATTGATAGGTTTTTAGGATTTTTATAGTGAAAATGGACATGTGAGTATTTAAATAGACCTTGAATTATTAGCCCTTGTGAGTTATGTTGAGACCATGCTTTGTAATGGATGGATTAAGAATGGGAAGATCATTACCATAATATTCCCACATGAGTTAAATGATGTTAAAGAAATGTATTAGTCTATTATTCATGTGATGCATGTTATATTAATTATGCCCATGTGAGTAAATTAAAGGCCAAACTCTTGAGGTTGGTCCTTGATTGAGTCACCCTTTTGAGGCGAGTTACATTGAATGCCTTTGGTTTTGACCTTAGCATGTTAAATTACTTATTTCAATGAAATGGAATTGTTTAAATGATAAATATACTTGAGTGATACATGGATTCAAATGAGAATTCCATAGATAGACTCATGTAACTATTGACCTTTATACCTTGAGTGATACATAGATTCACCTTATAATTCCATGGATGAACTCAATGTTCAATGTGATATTGTCATGAGTGATACATGGATCCAAATGAGTGATTCCATAGACGGACTCATTGATACTTGAATTATATTCCAAGTGATACTTGGAATCCAATGGGTTACCGAGGATGGACTTGAAAGGGGCATTGATTATATGTCATGAGTGATACTTAGGGATTACTTAGAAGACCACCGAGGATGGACTCGTATGACATGGACTTTATACCATATATATAGTGATACATGGGTTCCTGATAGGTTCTCCATGGATGGGCTCAAAGGGTGTTGGTTGATTACACCTAGAGTGATACTTGAATTCTAACTTAGGAATATCAAGGATGAACTCAAGTTCTATATGAATTAATTGAATGAAATGACTTATGAAGTGTCTACCAAGTCAAAGAAAAATCTTGTATTTATACTTGACTTGTATGGTTTAGATGACCTTCTGAGGCATCTGTTGTGCTACCAGCTATATGGGGGAGTCCAGGATTGATCTGGATCTAGATACTTAGAAATTTCAATGTAATTAAAATGGTAAATGAATGTAAATGAAAACCAAGGCATGTAGGATGTTTAATTTTGAGTTCTTCCTTTATTACTAATTTTATTATTGAAAACATCTTATTATATATATATTCACTGACTAATTGTCATAGACCTTGGGTGGTTTCCTACTAGGATTAGTCTCACAACCTATTTGGGTCATGTTTTTGGACCCAAACTGATTATATAATTAAAGGTAACACATATACTTGATATGATGCTTAGGAGGAGTATGAGGCCTAGACGAGGCTTGCGATGCTGTTGAGTCTCTTTTAGCCTTTTTTTAATTTTGGGACATGTATTGTATATATTTTTTGTGTACCTATTTTGGATGTTTTATTATAAAAATGTGACATATATCATCATATTTTATATGATATGATTTCTTTATTTTTTATAATATCAGTCTTCCACTGTTTATTTCTGTTGAATTCTTTACATATTCGGATTCTTGTATCTATTATGATATTACACTATGCTATACTATAGTAATGAGGGCATAGTATCCACACTTATACACATAGGCCCTCACTACTAGTCGATAGCCTCTGGAATTTGGGGAGACGCACTTAAGGCCATGTGACCCATCATGATCAGGGCGCCGTTCAATGGCATCCAGGTTCGAGATGTTACAAAAATAAATAATGAATTATTTTAAACCAAAATAAGTATACTAAATATCTTTTAAATTTTTTTGGAATGGATAATTCAAAATGAAGTGATACTCCAATGAACACCACCTAGAAATTGGATCTTTATGAAAATAGGAAACTAGTTGATCAATCCATTTATAGTGGTATGATTGAGAGTTTACTTTACTTAGCTATCCAAACTACCATTATGTTTAGTGCATTTATGTATGATCAGTTTCAAGAAAACCCTTAGGAATCACATTTTATTATTGTTAAAAGAATTTTTAAATACCTTGAAAGTAAAAATTACTTAGGAATATTCTATTATAGTGGAAATTATTTTTATTTAATTAACAATTTAGGTGCTGATTTTAGTTTCTATAAGTGAGACAGAAAAGGAACCTCTAGAACATGTAACTTTTTGGGAAAGTTTTTAATATCATGGTGTAGTAAAAACAAGAATTATTTTGCATTATCCACTACTAAAGCTAAGTATATAGCCATAAGAAGTTGATGTGCACAAATTTTGTTGATGAAACACACATTTATAGACTATGAATATCAATTTAGACATGTACCTATAAATTGTGATAATACAAGTGCTATTATCATTTCTAAAAATCCTATATCTCATTCTAGGAAAAAGAAAATTTTTATAATATTTCTCTTTTTAAGAGATCATTTTAAAAAGGATGATATAAATCTTGAATTCATTAGCACTGAACATTATCTTTTTGAAATATTTACAAATCCTTTGAATATTGAGATATTAATCCACATCAAACATGAGTTAGGTATGATAAATTTATCTTAATCCTTTATTCCCTAAGTTATTTTGAATCTAGTAGAGTTAAGTAATGAGTTATATACAAATTTTGGCTTACTACCACCCATATTTTCTATTGATGTGTGTGCTACTATTTGGGTAATACCATTGGTTGATTTTTTTGGATGATTCCAATGGTTTATCCTATTGGATGATTCTACTGGTTGATTATATTTGATGATTCTATTGGATGATTTTGTTGGTTGGTATTGTTGGATGCTAATATTGACATAATTTCATGAATGTTTCTACCATTTCTAATTTTTATTATTTAACTCTTAAAATATACATTTTACCCAATTTAAAATTATTTCTAATTAACAATTTGTTTGGTTCCCTAAATGATACATGTAATTACCAGTGTTTTTCCAGACTGTGAAATTTAGTAGAAATTTTAAATTTTCCTTTTAGATATTAATGAGTGGTAAAATTTTCTTTTTCACCTAGTAGATGATCTCAAATATTTTTTGACCGCTCAACTTGTCTCTGAATTTGGTGTTTATTATAGGACAATATTTTGATGGAATTTTGAGTCGTTTTAATTTTCATGGAATAAATAATAAATAATAATTAATTAATTAAAAATTAATTTATTCACATGAATTTGTTCATATATATCTTTTGAATGGATAAATATATTGAGATTCTATTTCCTCCATTGAGTTCGTAATGACTATTTTTCCTAGTCAAGTTATAAACTCTTGTAGGGCACCGAGGTTGGGCCCAGTCCCCCTTTCCTTTTTCTTTTTCTTTCTTTCGTTTTTCCTCTTTTAATTATTATCATCCTTTGGATTCTCATGTAACCCCCTACGGTTTTATCCTTGTTCAAATGAGAGATAAAAAGGTATAAGTATATATAGATATAGATTGATAGAGGAAGAGAAGTTTCACCGTAGAAGGAGATGGATCATTGTGCGGTAGTGGTGGAACGTGAATCAGTGTGAAGCTTCGACGGATTCCACCCAAAGTAGTTAGTTTTTACATTTATAATGTAAATAACTATATATTTACTTATTTATAGTTTTATATACCTATTATGGATTTTAATGATATCCATGGGGTTGATCTATGCTTAATTGGAAGAAAAACCAGGTTTTGGGTAGATTACAAGGTTTTCCCATTCAGAAATCCCAATCACGCGGCGTGTAACACCATGTGTTATTCTTGTTTGGGGAAGATTAATTTTTGGAAGTACACTCCATGTTCTTGGAGTTGATTCCATGTATAGGTACTTGACCATGTAGCTGAGTACATGGACAAACAACCTATGTAGGGGCACTTGGATCTGTAGGGTACACGACCAGAACCCATGTGGGTTACACATCATGTGGAAGTACACAAAAAATAAAAGTCACATGGATATGCCATATGAGATACATGTTTAGGTACCTTGTGTAGGTTACTCTCCATTTACATGTTTTACATTCCATGTACTTGGGTTTTACATGCCAAGTCCGACTAGAGTACACACCCATGTGTGGCTTTGAGAGTACACGCCATGTACTTAGGTATACATGTTGTGAACTCCTTAATTGATACCCTTTTGAGGGTTTTTCATGTTTTTATGTGAAAGAGTTATAATTGGAGAAATTATTAGTCCATTTTTATAAATTTTCTATGTATACATTGATGGTGGAACCCTTGGGGTGTTTTAAGGAATTTTAAGAGGCATTTTGGGGCAATATACTCAATAAAGAGGTTCTTCCTCCAGTAGATGAATTCAATTGTCTAATATGCATGAGAATTGGAATGAAACTTTTTTGAGGGTCGTGATAAATGGTTAGTGTAATTGGAATGGGTTTTCAAGTTCCTCATTTGATGTATCTCAAAAATCCCCTAGTTAATGGGACTGAGACATGTTTTGTTGAGATAAATTTGGTCGAGTGTTCAGGACAACCTAGAGTGAGACCTTGAACTGATATGGGATATGATATATTTCTCTTAAGTGATGATTATGAAGATTTTAACATTAGGATGTATCCCTTGGTAGATATTCCCTTCGATCCTAAGAGGTTGTGAGATATTAGAGATAGGGTTGTGGGATGTGTTTACCCTGAGATCATAATTGTGATCAAGGATCCCGTGTAGGATTCCTCTGTTTACATACTATTTATAAAGATCCAATGTGAGAAGAATCTACCTATGTGCTGACTTATAGGATCCCAAGAGGGATTCCTTCACTTATGTATAAACTTTAAGGATTCTATATAGGCGGCCTCTCTAATATTATGTCCTAAGGGACCCTGTTCGTGCTCCGATGACCGACCAACCCTATGCTAGTGCATTATGGTTTTGGGTAGAAATGGTAGTGGGTGTAACCTTATAATCTATACCGAACATGTAATTATGTAAGTTTTTGTTATTAGTGGTGGGTTTAGGCATTCTACCACCCTCAATCTATTTTTTTTTCTCACTCAGTTACTATTGCCCGAATGGCCTGAAGGCCTTATTTTTTTGTTGATTTTTGATAACACCCCTTTTAAGGGATGAGGGGGAACCCTTACTAGGCCTGTAGGATTAGAGATTACATGGACCATAGTCTTAAGAGACATTAAATAACCTTAAAGAATTTAGGGAATTCAACCAGACTATAACTACAAAAAACTGCCCTCCCCAACATCTGCATTGTTTTGGAAGCTCACTCAGTTACTATTGATGCAACTATGATTCTATATGTGCTTCTTAGAATTTGGTCTATGAGGCTTGATTTGATGAAGTGATAATATGGGGATAACTATAAGTACTTCATGGGATCCAATTTCTAAGCCTTTTTTTTTGACTATCACCTTGTTAGGATTCCCATAAATACTTCTTAAGATCTAGATTTTGAGCCCTACTAAATGAATGTCACTTTATCAGGATTATGGACATGAAATTCTTAATTGTTTACACTGATTGGTAGATTGTGGAATTACACAGTGATTGGTGGACATAAAATTCCATAGTGATATGATTATGAATGGTGGACATGATTTTCCATAGATATAGTTGAGAATAGTGGACATGGTATTCAACATATATGGTTGTGATGATAGGATTAATGTGGGTAGCATCCCTAGATTCATGGGACGTGTTTGAGGATTCCTTAGATTAGGATACCAAGTGATAGGTTTTTCTATGGGATTAATCCCCAAGGTCAAGAGGTTTGGTTAGGTATGACATGGAATAGAACCCATATGTTACTTAGGACACACAGTCATTGTGACATGCTTAAAGACATTTTTTCCACTGTTTGAAGTAGGCATAGTTAATTAGGACCATGAACCCAATGATAAAATGTAATTTTAATTTATATATTTTATTAAATTGTGGTTTGGATAGGCTGAGAATATTTCATGAGCATGAACTTATGATAGAATATTATAGGTTCACCATTCAGTGTGGCCTACTGAGATTTATTTCTCACCCCCTATACGTGAACCTCGATGTGTTTGAAGACCTTATGTCTTCTTTCAAGTTGAGCACAAGTGCACTATGGATAGAGATGTGAAATAAGGTTTCACGACTGAGTGAATCCACTCATGTTGATATCTTATGATCAAGATGGATTATCTCAATAGTGTATTGGAGATCAGGTATGTGGTTTAGCTCAGAGTTAGTAGTAGATCCATGTACTTTTATTTCAGTTTATTTTATGTAATCCTATATATATGATCGAACTAGTGGGAAATCAATGTTGTATTTATGAAATGGCTATTTAGGCCATTAATACATTCTATTTTATTATAGTCTTATTTATATTTATTACTTACAGAATTTGATTATTTACCACTACAGATGTTTTTAGGTTATTTATGATGTTTCTTACTCGGATATGAGATCATATTCTATTCACTATCACACCCTAAGACCTCACTGCTAGTTGGAAGCCTCTGGAATATGGGGAGGTGCGCTTGAGGCCTTATCTCTGACTGATCTAGTTACTATTGATAGATTGAGTTGGGTTAGGATGTGATAAAGTGGTATCTAAGTAGCATCTTTCCTGTTTTATTACTTTTTAGGATATGGGTGAAATGAGTATTAGGAATGTTTTGGCGGTTATAATGGATATTAGAATAGTATATCGAGAACACTTATTCTGGTAAGAAGTCCATGTTACTAGGGTTATGGGATCACTATTCTAGATATGTGATGCTATAGTTGAATATGATTTTCACTTTGAGTGACACAAACATGATGTAGATTTTATGATTTATTATGGATTTATGGATCTCTTCCTGATGGGGAGAGGCTAGTGATTGATTTTGAATCTTGGAAAACATAGTAATAAACGTATCATGAATCATATTTGGAATTTATGATCCACATGTTATAGGTCTATTAGCATGTGATTTATTACTAAAGATTGAGTTCAACTATTTAATGTGTAAAAAATAACCCAAATGGTGTTTTACTATATAGTTTATTGGGGTCATTCTACATAGTTAGATCAATATATGTATATATATTTACTTCTAATGTAAGATTATGTGGATATTTAGTGATACAATTTATAGTGAGGCTGATGAACCAGTCCCTATGAATGGGAGGTGTAGTGACCCTAGTATATTGATAGGGAACATGGTTCCCCCGTGTTGAACCCCTCATGGGGTGTTTTTTATGAGTATCTATTATTTAAAGTGATAGTAACAACCTGTATGAAATTTCCCACATAGATTGGAATAAAATTTTACATAAATAAACCATATGAGTGTTGTACAATGCAGATCATTGAGATGATGTAGTGAGACTGTAATTTTGATCCTTGTAGGTCAAATTTAGTAATTGATTTATTCACAGTAGACCCTTTTTAGGGTGTATTATTTTTTAGGTGTGATTAACTAAAGTTTTATGACAACCTAGATGGATTTTTTCCATATGGATTTCTATGATATTTTACTTAATCAACCTGCATTCATGGTTATCTATTCAGATCCTCTAGTACAATGCTGATAGGCACCTAAACCGTTATAGTGAATGAGGACCTCAAGGTTGTATTACCGTATGCAGATTCTTGGTGAGTGCTAGTTTGTTATATTTTCTAAATTCATATCATGGACCTCTAGGTAGTAGTTACCTATGAAATTTCTTAGAGAGTATTAGAGCCTAGTAGGCTAATTCTTGGAAGGTGTTCCCATTTGGATTGTTTCCTTAAGTTAGTAGTTACTAATGGGTTTCACTTAAATGAGTTTATAATTACAACTTATAAGGTGTTTTCCTCTAAAACATGGGAATTAACAAACATTATAATTGAAAACATATTGAAATGTTTGACCCTCACAGGTCTATGTTATCCTTACTTCCTTTATAGAGGGTTATAAGAAACATTATATTCCTTGTGTTGAGATGGGTGTGTGGATGATTCCCCATGAGATGTGACCTTAGCAAGAGGTTTGACCTTTGGGATAGGTAGTAGGACCTTGTGGCCCTATTACAAGACTTGATCTGTAAGGATAAGTGGGACACTTATAGGCCCTTAGTTTTGACTCATACCCTTGTAGTTCAATGCTTAGATGGATTGAGGGAAACCTATGAGAGGGGTTGGACTAAGTTTTATGGATGCATTTTTAGGTGATGAGATTAGTTGTACGATTGTGTAGAGAATGATACACGGGAGGTTCTCAGGTTTTTTTTATTAAAGGTATGATGATGCCTTTGGTTTTTGAGGAAACACTAGGGTGCTTGGATATAAAGACTGGCTTCTATGGGAAAGATTGTTTGGGTTCCTGGTCCTATTGACTAGTGGTTGTATGGATGGTGCTTTAATCTTAGAAAATGATTCCATGTGATAGAAAATCATGGAAAAAATCCTGGTACATGTGAGGTGATATATTTTTAAGAGGAGTTCCAAGGGAGATTCTATATTAATGAGGCCGACATTTCATGTCACATTATTAGCTTTTCCTTGTGATGGATGACTTGTAGAAGTATGATTTGGGTTTTTAATTGGGTGGTACGAGATTGTACACCCATTGTGCTAAGTGAGGTAGTAATGGTACATACTAGTTATGCATGGAACCATTTAAATTATAAATCAATGAGTGGCCATGTGTGAGCTGAGGACTGATGGTTTCAATGAAATTCCACAGGAATGGTTTCCTAAGAGTTTTGATAAAATGATAAAATGTCTCTTTTTAGTAGAGGGGGAATCGAGAATAAAATGGGTATAATGAGGCAATTGATCCATGAATATACCTAGACATGCATTGTCTGGATACATGGTGTTAGGGGTTGGTTAAAGGAAAGTATATCTTGGTTTTTTTGTGAGCATAGATTGGGGAGAGAAATACACACATATCAATGGAATATTAATATACCCCCAGCTTAGATATGACCATTCCCAATATGTTGAAATCATCCTAAGTATATTGAGAGAGCATAGGCTATACATTGATCTTTTTAAATATCTTCTCTAGTTTGATAAATCAAATCCTTGGGATTTTTTCTCAAGGAGTGATATATAGTAAGACATATATAGGGGAGTACACCATTGGTTGTTTGAGGGTGATGAACCTTGTTATAAGTTTAAATTCATCATTTTTCATGGGAACCATTCTTGAGAAACAGGAACGGGTGATGTTTTGACCTTGCAGGTAGGAGATAGGGAATGAGAAGTTTTGGCTGTACCTCCAATCACATTCAATGATGGATAGAGTGTGGTCCTTTGAGATTAGATCTCAGTAGAAAGGTGATAGTATTACTATGGTGGGAAGTACTAGACTGGTCATGATTAAACATCTTCTGTGATGGAAGAGTTATGGATGCTATGAGACTCATCTTTGGATGGTCAAGATAGTGTAGTTTTAAAAATTCTTAGTATGAGATAATGGATGCTATTTGACCACCAAGGATTATCAGGGATGAGAAGTGTTATGATGGGGATGTTGTAAAGACCCATTTTGTTTCCAGACTATGAAATTCAATAGAAATTCAATTTTTTTTCTTTTAAATACCCGTGAGGGATAAAATAGTCTTTTTAACATATAATATTATCTTATATATATATTTTGACCAATTCATTGGTCTTTAAATAGGTTTTTTATCCTAGTAAAGGAGTTTGGTGGAATTCAGAGCCGTTCAAGTTTTCATGGAATAATTAATAATTAATAATTAATTAATTAAATATTAATTTATTCACACATATTTGTTCAAATATATATTTTAAATGGAGTATTGAATTTAGATTATATCTATTCATTTGAGTCTATAATGAGGGGGTTTTCCTAGTATATATATAAAATCACATCAGGCATTTGGGCTGGGCCTGTGCCCCTTTTTCTTTTTCTTTTTCTTTTATTTTTTATTTATTTTATTTTTCCTATTTTATTTATTCTCACCTCATGGATTCTCAGGTAATCCCCCTATGGGTTTTTACTTGCATGAAAAAGATAGAAAAAAGTGAGTGATAAAGTGATGGAGGAATAGATAGAGGAAGATATGTGACACCATGAAGCTTAGGAGGAGCTGGATCATCGCGTGACAATGGTGGAACATGAATTGGTGTAAATATTCAGTAGATTCTACCCAAAGGTATACTATTTTAAATTATATAACATAAATCCCAATATATTTACCAATTTCTAGTTTTAAATCCCTGTTATCACTACTATGGACCCCTATGGGGTTAATCCATGCTTAATCAAGAGTAAAATAGGGTTTTAGACCAATTATAGGGGTTTCCCATTCAAAAATCCTAATCACATGATGTGTAGTTTAGGAACACATGCCATGCATTATTCATTTCTAGGGATGATGATTTTTTGGAATTAAATTTCATGTAATTAAAGTATATTCTATGTAGAGGTACTCATCCATGTAGTTGGTTATATGGTCAGATATCCCTTATTGGGGAACTTAGCCATATTGGGTACACAACCAAACCCCGTGTGGGTTACACATGTGGAAGTACATAGATAGGCCATGTGAGGTGCTTGAGAAGGTATCCCATGTAGGTTACATGAATTTTATATGTTTTAAATGTTTTTAATTGGGTTTTACAAGACAAGTCTTGTTGGAGTACACAACCATGTGAGGATTTCAGAGTACACGCCACATACTCAGGTATAAACACTGTATACTCCATCCTTGCCACCCTTTTGAGGGTTTTTAATTTTTTGAAACCCATGAATAATAATTAGACACACTAATAGTTTATTTTTAGAAATTTTTCCCATATATAACAATGGTGGAACCTTTGGGTGTTTTGGGGACTTTTAAGAGGTGTTTGGGGTGATAAACTCAAGGGATAGGTTCTTCCTCTAGTAGATAAACTCAGCTGTCTCCTATGAGGGAGGCATGGAAGGATACCTAGTTAAGGTTTGTGATAAAGGTTAGTGGAATTAGAATGGGTTTACCAAGGCACTCCTCATCTGATGTATCTAAAAAAGATCCTAGTTTGTGGGATTGATTTGTGTCTTAATGAAACAAATTTGGTCAGACATTTAGGATAACCTAGATTGATACATTGAAATAAGATGGGTAATGATCTATATCTCATGACCAATGATTAAGTATATTTTACCTTGAATATGTATCCCTTGAGAGATGTTACCTTTTAGCCCAGGAGGCTGTGAGATGTTAGAGTTGGGGTTGTGGGATGTGTTTACCCTAAGAGCTTAGTAGTGACCGGGGATCCTATGTAGGATTCCTCTATTTATATACTATTTCCAAGGATCCAAAAGGGATTCCTATGACTGTGTAATGACTTATAAGATCCAAATAGGGATAACTTCACTTATGTGTGAACCTCAAGGATCTTGAGTAGGATGAATCTCTAATGTTATGATTTGATGGACTCTATGGGTTCCCTAGTGGCTGACCAACCCTGAGCTATAGTGCATTATGGGGTTGGGTATAAATTATAGTGGGTGTAACCTTATAACCCTTAATGAACATGTAATTCTATAAGTACATGAAAGTAGTGGTGGGTTTAGTCATTCTTCCACCCTCACTCTCTTATTTATTCATTTACTCAGTTACTGATGCAGCTATGACACCTATCGTGCTTCCTAAAACTCAACCCATGGGGGATGATTAAATGTGATGATAATATGGCTATGCCTAGATGTACTTACTAGGATACAAATTCTAATACTTTTTGTGACTATCACCTTATAAAGATACCCATAGGTACTTCTTGGGATCCATATTTTGATCCATACTGACTGAATTTCACTTTATTAGGATGATGGAATGACGCTCCTCATCATTTATAGTGATTAGTGGACATGGTGCTCCATATTTATTAGAATAAATGTAATTACATAGTGATATAATTATGATTTTTGGGAATTATTTTCCATAGATATAATTGAGAATAATAGACACAGTGTTCCATATATATAGTTATGATGATAGGACTGCTACAAGTAGCATCCCCAGAGTGATGGGATGTGTTTGAGGCTACCTTAAATTAATATCCCATTCAAAAGGTTTTTCTATGAGATGAGTCATTAGGGTCAATAGGTATGGTTAAGGATACCATGGATATGGTTCCCATATGTTACTTAGGATACACGATCATTATGACATGCTATGATACCTTTTTAGCACTGGATGAAGCAGGTATGGTCAATCAGGATCACGAACCCAAGGATCAATTATGGGTTTAATTTATGTATTTAATTTAGTTATGGTTTGGAAAGGATGGTTATATTTAAAGATAATACACTTATGATATCAAATTATAGGTTCACCATTGGGGGTGGACTACTGATATTTATTTCTCACCCCCTATACGTGTACCCCGATGTGCACACAGACCTTATGTTTTCTTTCAGGTTGAGAATGAGTTCAAAATGGATAGGTATGATCCCCAGGGTTACATGATTGAGTGGAAATACTCTTGTGGATATATTATGACTAGTATGAAGTAGCTTGGATGTGTCTTGGATATTGGGTATGTGGTTTGGCTTGAAGATAGTAGTATAACTATATACTTTTATTTCAATTTATTTTATGTACTCCTATATATGTGATCGACCCAATGGGTGATTAGTGTTGTATATATGAAATAGATGTTTGGGATTTTAATAAATTATATTTTATTACTATATTTTTTATAATTATTGTTTCATAATTATGATTATTTACTACTATGGATATTTTTTGGTTATTTACACTATTGATTACAATTATATAAGGGTATAGTCTCCCTACTATCACACCCTATGCCCTCACTACTAGTTTCAAACCTCTGATATATGAGGAGTTTCACTTTAATCCTTGTCACCAACAATTATATTTACTATTGATAGCATGATCTGGGTTCATATGTGTCATTAAAAATTCCTATTATAGTCTGAATTGAATCCACTCTCACATGCAACCTCCAACCTCATATTCCTTTCTCTCTCTAACCACAAAATTTAAACTTGAACCTCCACATTTATGCTTCAATGGTGATGATGAAAGGTGATTCTATTTCTCTATATGAGTCATGACCATGAAATAAATCTAAAGTATTATATAGTCAACAATTCAAGTCATGAAATCACCTTCTTTCATCTTGAGTAGTTGTCACAGAGAAGGAAAAAGATACAGATTGGTTAATGTCGCGCAATTCATTGGTATATAAGTTAGTTTAAGAGTAAGGTTATATGAATTGCATATTAATTAATGACTGAAAATTCTATCCAATATTGGTTTATTATTTTTATCTATATGCTGAGTTTGATTTTGAGGAAAAGAAGGATTTCATTAGAGCCTTGGTCGATGGGAAGGAGCTTTCTTTCTCCTTGAAACAGTGTAAAAATGATTAGAAGTTCCTCATGAATGATTTTATGAATAAAATAAGGGTTTATATAGTATCAAACCCAAAAAATTTGTTGTTGACGATGCTATTTAGGAGCTTATAGGGGATGAAAACCTTGGAAGACCAACTATAGTAGAACTCAATGGAGAGTGCAGGCTTATTTATAAGTTTATCCAGCATATTTTATATATTGGGAAAGGGGAATTAAGTGTTTTGAGATTCTAGGATATCTTTTTCCTATAAATTATGAAAATAGGTTACAAGATAAACCTTTGAAGATACCTTATGGTTCACATGAATGAATTTTGTAAGATTACTTCTAGATCAAACTCTTTAGTTTATCCGAAAATGATATCTACTACTTTAGAATATTGAGACTTGGTTCTTGAAGGAGAAGAGAATATTATTAAATGTGGTGGATTTTTTATAATTAAATATAAATATATATGGTTTAAATTCAATTGGAATCAATGGTTTAAGAAATGGGTGGTGGACAGTGAAAGGCTTTATGAAAACTTCAATCCAGTAAGGAAGCCCACCAGACCTAGTGATTTGGGTGATCCTAACTTAGAACTAGAGGAATATGTATCCTATTACTTTGATGAAGAGGTATACCAATGTAAAAAATTAGGTAATGTTAGAATAAATAATTTTCATATATTATTAATATTAATTAATTATATTTCATAGAGCTATATTCATTATAATAATATTAAGCAATTTTCTAGAAAAAAAGGAAAATAGTTTTATTCTTACTAAATTTGTTTACACAAATGGTTTTATTTAAAGTATTTATTTAATTTTTTTTTTTAATTTTAATTTTAAAAAATGAATTTATATTTTTTAAATCAGTATAACAAAATTGTCTTAGGGTAAAATTTTGGGATTTTCATGAAAATATCGATTTTCAATGAATAGTGAAAAATACTGGTTTTTGTAAAATTTTCATTTCCTTTAAAAAGATCCATTATTATTGAATTTAAAAAAAAATTAACATAAGTATTATTTAATTATATATAATATAATTTGGATCATTATTATACCTTATTTTGGTATAATTTCTTTTCTGATCTTAAAAATGTATTTTTCTAAAAAAATCATTTTTCATTGTATTTTGCGTTTTAATCTTAAATTAATTTTTAAAAATTATAGAAATAGAATCTTGAAAAATTGATTCCATATTTGTAATTATGAGGTCCAAATTTTTTAAATAGGTCCCTCTTATTTTTGATCATTATGAATTATAACCATAGTAAATAATTATGACCACAATATGGGTAAATCATGTAAGTGAGGTTAAAAATAATACGAAAAGAACTAAAAAATGACCCTAACACTTGAATTTATCCAATTTTATGAGTATATTTTGGAAATTTATATCAAAGGTTATAAAATATGGTTACTTGGTTCCATATTTAATTTATTTTTTACCTTTATAATATTTAAGTAAAAGATGAAGTAAAAAATATCACTTTCTTGCTTTTAATATCTATAATATTTTGTGACAGGGATAAAAAATATATTCATATATAAATGGTTATTTTAAATTTAAATTATTTTTTATCATGGTAATTTATTTATAATTTTTAGTGATGAAATAATTACCTTAAATGTTTACGCAATGCAGACATAGTATTTATTCAATTAATAGAAAAAAATAAATGATACTAAATATATTAAAAGTAATATAATTTAAATGAATTTTTATGTTACTAAAACTTTATAGATAAATATAGAATGTTAGGTACATTTTAAAGGATAATATTTTAATTCCTTTGCATTCATGTTGTTTTCAAAGTCAAATTAAATGAATAGTTCCAAAAATGACATTAATTACATTATATAATAAATAATATTTTATTAAATGATTTAAAATTCATAAAAATCTTATATTTGGAAAAGTTATTGCTATACAGTTTAAAATTTTAACCATGGTATATTTATGTTCTGATTATCCTTTTATATTTACTATCTTGACCCCTAAAGAGTAAACAACTTTGTTACTGCGATAATCGTTAAAAAGGGTTAACACATGTTAAAACAAAAAGATAAGGGTAAAAAAATAATATAAACGTGTATATTTTTTTTGGATGAGATTATTTAGACTCATATACATATTATATTCTAATTATAACATTTTATATCCATTTTCCTTGAAAATTAATTTATATTAATTTAATACTTTAAGTAATTCCAAGTGTGTCCCTTCCCTCACTTATAAAAGGAAACCTCATCTCCTCTTTTATTTACATTTAAAAAACATTTTGGTTTATCCAATGACTACCCAAATACCTTACCTAAATACCTACACACATCCTAGAGTAATTTTCTTTTAACCTAAATCTAACCTAGGAAGTATTTAGGTATAAACCTAAAGAGGTTGTCTAAAGAAGAGGTGTGGTTTTTAACCAAGCATTTTCATTTTATTTCTTATTATGACTCCTTAAAATATTATCCAAGAAATATGAGATAGTAAAATAATTATTTAAAATATAATTTTATATAATTATATTAATTTAATAACCTATATCCATATCCTCTTTCATAAAATGGGAAATAAAATCATCGTTTGTGTGTACGACGGAATACCACCTCACGAACCGATGTAATTCATTTTCCATCACCGCATCTAAAGGCTGGTTATAATGATGAATTTAATATATATATATATATGATATTAATTACATATTTGATATTATTTAAAATTAATATATCATATATTTTATTACCTTTCCATTCACTGAAAAATGATAACATCGTTCGTGCGTATGTGTAGACTACCACCTCTACGAAGTGATGTAATTTATTTTTCATCACCATATCACATGGATGGTATATGTAAGTATATTTAAAGAAAAAAATATGGTGTTTATTATATAATAATCATTATTTAAAGATAAAATAATTCTTACCTTCTTTAAATCATGATCATTGAAAAATGGAAATGTTACTCATGTGTTCATACGACCTACCATCTCCAAGATTGTAACATAGTTCATTTTTCATAACCATATTTCATGATTGGTTTTAAAAGTATAATTGATGTATAAAAATGATAATTATTTAATTATTATTATTATTATTATTATTATTCTATATATGATTTAATGATGAACTCATTAATCATAGTAAACCTATCAGAGTCATTTTGGACATATGAGCCGAATATCGTCGAAACATCCAAAATGAACTTAAATAATCAAGTAATTGAATATAAAATAGTAATAAATAAAATAAAAATAATAATAAAATTAAAAAAAATTATTAATAAAGTAATTAATTAATATAATATTATTATTTAGTATCATAAATAATACATGTGATGATTCCGACTCAAGGTAAGAAACACTTTAAATTAAAAACTTGTTTTTAAATGTTATAAAGATTTATTTTCTAAATATTTTTATTCCATGTACATATTTTTTGAATTATATTAAGAATGTTTTTATATGGAAATAAATGAATTATAAAGTAAATCTTAGCTCACTTTTAACTTTCTTTCAAATGTTTTCAAAAGGGAATCTTTTTACGGGATGTTTTGACAAAAAGACAAAATGAATATTTTATTTTAAAGTATACAGTGTCAATGGATTTTCCCATCACCACAACCATTATTTGTTTTTTTGATTCCTTTAAAACATTACATGTTTTATCCAAATAAAAAATCGTCTTCTATTACTTATAGGAATTTTATCTTTGAAATTAGGTTTTTAAAAGGAAAGGGTATTTCGATATCCAAAACTTCTTTTCATATAGGTTCAAAAGAGACTTTCAAGGGTTTTATGATGAAAAGTGAAAGCGTAAAAATATTTTGTTTTTATATGGTAATTTTACATTATATATTAAGATTTGGTGATCCCAATAAAAATTATATGAATGGGTGATATTGATACAAATTATATGAATGGGTGAGCTCGATATAGCTTATACGATGGGTGCACCCCGTTATAGATCTCCAATGATTTGGGTAATGTTCCTTGTCTTTATAGATATAAGGATGGAGCTAATCAGTGAGGTTTATCATTTGTATATAACTGGGATCTAGTAATTTCTTAAATGGGTTATGAATATAATGCTCTAATTATCCTAAAATGGGTTTATATTTTCAAATTATGATTTTAAATGTTTTATTTGAACAAAAAGGTGTGTATTTTTTCATATTGATATGATTTATTTCATATTATAAAAGAATATTTAATAAATTTAAACATTTAATGTGTTTTCATGTTTTTACTAGACTAAAGAACTTCCTTATTTTATGTCACTTATTTATCCTGTTGGGCTTATCCCACATTTTCAAATGTTTTCTCATAGGGTTTTAAGGATGAGTAGGGACAAAGATTAAGTAAAGATGAAAATTGTAAAGATATATCATGAAAAGAAAATGATTTATTTTTAAAAGTTTTATATTGTGGAAAAAATTAATACTAAGTAGAAGTGTCCACTTCATAATATATGGGTTTTTTATGTAAGAGTTATGACCTAATTATTTAAAAATATAAACCATAATGATCATTGAAATGTAAGAAAGAAAATCCTTGACTAAAACTCAAGATTATGTAATATTTTAAGGCCAGACCCTTATAGTTGGTATCGAAAGAAATATTTAGATAAATTTAGAGGTTAGGATAATAAAATACCCCTAAAATATCCAAATTTATAGTTATGTTGAAATGATATAGAATTTGAATATTACAATGTTGCTTCATCTAAGATATGTCTATTTAGAATTGTTTTCCACAGAGGAAACAAGGAAACTGAAGTAAGAAGGTATCAAGAGGACAATATCCTTCCAAATTAGTAGCCTAAAATGGTTGGAATTATAACATAGTATTTTTTTCAGTGATGAATCAATTGATGTAGGATATAAATTGTGGTGGCATCTATGTTAAAGAGAAAATATATTTCCCATAAGGAAACATGTATATACACTAGTGGAAAAAACGTTTAACACGTTGTCATTTTTCACGTCGGTTCTATATAACTGATGTGAAAAGATTTAATGATCAATATATCATGTCGGTTATTTTATAACTGACGTGATATATCGATCAAGATACATATTTTAAGTAGGTTATTTTATATCTGACATAAAATATACGGAGATTAGCTTTTTGATGTCAGTTATTATATAACCGATGTGAAAATCGAATCTGGCGCGCTTTATCACGTCGGTTATTTTATAACCAACATGATAAAGGAAATCTTGGCACTTTATCACATCAGTTATTTTATAACCGATGTGATAAAGGAAATCTTGGTTCTTTACCATGTCGGTTATAAAAAAACCAACGTAATAAAGCCAATCTCATCAATTTATCACGTTGGTATAAAGTGACATATATCACGTCGGTTATTTCATAACCGACGTGATAAATAGTTTTCTATGTCGGTTATTAAATAACCGATGTTATAAAAATTTAAGAAATATTTTATCACAGCGGTTATTAAATAACCGACATGATAAATATTTTAAATGATTTATCACACCTCGTATTTATTCATTCTGTTTTCTTCGATCGGGCGACCTGCGACTCATATCTCTCGCGCGGAAAACCTAGAGTCAATTCATTGAAGTCGTACCCTATAGCCTTGTTTTTCCAACATAATTATTCATATTTATTATTATCATATCTATCAGGTCGACTCACAACACTCAAGTAAGCCTCACACGACTCCTTTTCAGTTTTTTTTTCACGATTCCCTAAACTAATTTGTTGAGATGTTATTTTTATTTTTTCTTGCTATCATGGTTAGTTTCATAGTGTTCATCTATACCATGCTAAATTCTTTTCTGGTAAAATAAACCTATGGAAGTGATATCATGCAAGTTTACAATTTTTGTGTGTTTTATCATGTGTGTGTGCGTGTACAGGGGGTTTCCAAGGGGGTGGGGGGGGGGGGGGGTGTGCAAGTGGGTGGGGGTGTACAAGGGGGTTGGGTGGGCTGTCTAGTTAGGTGGGGGTGTCCAGGGGGTGGGGGGGGGGGGGTGGTGTCCAGGGGGTGCGGGGGCTGTCCAAGGGGGTTGGGGTGTCCAAGGGGGTGCAGGGGATGTCAAAGGGGGTGGGGGGGGGGGGGGGGGTGCGGGGGCTATTCAAGGGGGGTGGGGGGATGTCCAGAGGGTTGGGGGGGGGGGGGGGGGCTATCCAGAGGGTTCAGGGGGGGGGGGGCAGTCCAGGGGTGTGTGTGTGGGGGGGGGGGTCGAAGGGGGTGGGTGGGTGGGGGGATGTCCAAGGGGGTGTGGGGGGGGGGGGTGGGCTGTCCAAGGGGGTGGGGGGCATGTCCAGAGGGTTTGGGGGGTTGTCCAGGGGGAGGGGGCTATCCAGAGGGTTTGGGGGTGTCCAGGGGGGTGTCCAAGGGCGTAGGGGGTGGGGGGTGGTGTCCAGGAGGGGTGGGGGTGTCCAAGGGGTGTGGGGGGGGATTTCTATAGGTGTGGTGGGCTATCCAAGGGGTGGGGGATGTCCAGAGGGGTGGGGGTGGGGGGCTTTCCAATGGGGTGGTGGTGTCCAGGGGGTGTCCAAGGGGGTGGGGGTGGTGTCCAGAGGGTTCGGGGGGCTGTCCAGAGGTATGGGGGGTGTCCAGGGTGTCCATGGTGGTGGTGGTGGTGGTGGGGGGGGGCAGTCCAGGGGTGTGTGTGTGTGGGGGGGTGGAGGGATGTCTAAGGGGTGGGTGGGTGGGAGGGGGGGGGATGTCCAAGGGGGTGGGGGGCCTGTCCAGAGGGTTTGGGGGGTTGTCTGGGGGGGGGGGGTGTCTAGAGGGTTGGGGGGTGTCCAGGGGGGTGTCCAAGGGGGTAAGAGGTGGGGGGTGGTGTCCAGGAGGGGTGGGAGTGTCCAAGGGGGTGGGGGGGGGGGGTTGTCTAGAGCTGTGGGGGGCTATCCAGAGGGGTGGGGGGGGGGGATGTCCAAGGGGGTGGTGGTGTCCAGGGGTGTCCAAGGGGGTGGGGGGTGGTGTCCAAGGGGTGGGGGGGGGGGGGTCCAAGGGGTAGTGGTGTCCAGGGGATGTCCTAGGGGTGGGGGATAAGTGTCAGTTGGGATTGACTATTGCATCGTGGTTTGTGAGATTATGACATGATGATTGTATTGTTTCATGGATATTAGGCTATAATTTATTAGTGTTGTTTAAGGGGGTTGGGGGTGGTGTCCAAGGTGGTGGGGGGTGGTGTCCAAGGGGGTTGGTACAGTCTATGTTTGAGGTTTCCACTATGATTTTTAGGGATTCAATCATTATAAAAAGATGAGGGGTGTTGAAATATGATTCTATTTGGTTATATATATTTTAACCAGTCATTGAATATGAGAAAATTATGGGTTATAGGGGAGACCATGTCATGGTTTTCAAAGATGCGCAGTTATCTTGTCCCCATTGTGCTGTGATGATAGGCTTTACACTGTGATTTTCTCCATCTGAGTTTTTATTTTAACTTTGATTTGTTTCTCAGGTTTAATCCATTTTCTCCAATTTTCTATTAACCATTGGAGGCCCCATGGTTTTCTTGGATTCCATGTAATTTCCTTAAATAAGTTACTTATCCCATGCTCTTCTTCCTTTATTCTTTCTTTCTTTTTTTCTTCTTCATCCACTTATTCTCCTCCTTCATTCCTTCTATTATTAAGGATGTTTGGTCATTTTTAAATTGACAGTTTAATAGTAATTGATGTGTTCTCGGGTTATTAGGAGGGGTGGGGGGGTGTCCAAGGGGGTGAGGGGGGGTGGGGGGGGGGGGCTGTCTAGAGGGGTGGGGGGCTATCCAGGGGGTGGGTGGGGGGGGGGGGGCTGTCCAGAGGGGTGGGGGGGCTATCCAAGGGGGTGGTGGTGTCCAGGGGGTGTCCAAGGGGGTGGGGGTGGTTTCCAAGGGGGTGGGGGGTGGTTTCCAAGGGGGTGGGGGTGTCTAGGGGGTTGGGGGGTGTCCAAGGGGGTAGGGGTGGGGTGGGGTGGGGTGGGGGGGTGGGGGTATCCAAGAGGGGTGTGGGGTGTCCAATAGGGTGGGGGGGGGGGGCTCTCTAAAGGGGTGAGGGGATATCCAGGGGGTGGGGGGGGGGTGTCCAAGGGGGTGGTGGTGTCCAGGGGGTGTCCAAGGGGGTGGGGGGGGTGGTGTCCAGGGGGTGGGGGGGGGTGTCCAAGGGGGTGGTGTTGTCCAGGGGGTTTCCAAGGGGGTGGGGGGTAGTGTCCAAGGGGGTGGGGGTGGTGTCCAAGGGGGTGGGGGGTGTTTTCCAATGGGGTAGGGGTGTCCAAGGGGTGGGGGTGGTGTCCAAGAGGGTGGGGGTGATGTCCAGGGGGTGGGGGTGGTTTCTAGGGGGTGGGGGGGGGGGGGGTGTCCAGAGGATTCAAATCATTAGGATCTGTGTAATTTTTAGTATTTAATGTATACATATTTTAATATTTATACTTCATATTTCTTTTTTACGGAAGGGTGAATTTGGTATCCAGTTTCACCAGGATGTATTCTTTGTGAACCTTAATAATAAAGGATCCAAGATGAATTTAAAACTGTTATATCTAACTATATTTTCATTTTAAAATCATATTCAAGCATATTTTTTTAATACGCATAGATTTGTTTTATATTTCAAAATTGTTTTACATTCAAATTATGATTTTTTTCATATAAAAATATATTTATCTTATCTTAAAAAGATATATAATTTTGATATTTGTTATAGGTAATAATGAGTCGAAGTTGGATTATGGCACATCGAATGAGCAATGAATATGAGGAAGGTGTTGATGCCTTTTTGGAATTTGCTAAACGAAATGTTCCAAGTAGTGACATTTTTTCTGTCCATGCCTGAAATGTTTGAATATGAAGAAGTTAAGAAGTAGAGAGATAAAAGATCATATGATTTTTCATTGTTTTAATCCGAGTTACAACCCTTGGATTTGGTATGGTGAAATTGGACGGAATGTCACTGATGATGATGATTCGAAAGATGGTGACTCCGATGTAATTGAAGAAATGATTCGTGATATTGCAACAGAACAAATTGAGATAGAACCGACAGTTGCGTGTTTATATGGTGATGCTGAAAAACCATTATATCCTAGTTGTACAGATTTTATAGTTTTTTTTGGTGTTGTTAAGATTGATTAACCTAAAGGGGAAACATGTATGGAGTGAAAGAATTTTTACAGAGCTGCTACAATTCATGAAAGACATTCTTTCAAAAGATAACGATCTTTCAGATTCACATTATAAGGCCAAGAAAATATTATGCCCGATGGGATTGGGATACAAGAAAATACATGCCTATCCGATTGATTGTATGATATATAGGAAGGAATATGAATTTCTTTCAGAGTGTCCTAAATATGGGGGCATCACGGTATAAGGTGAAAGAAAAATCACAGGCTCATGTAGAGATTACAAAGATACCTTCAAAGATATTTTGGGTATCTTCATATAATTCATCGTTTCAATTGTTTATTTTCTAATTCACATGATGCAAAAAGGTTAAGATGTCATGTTGATGAGTGGTTATGTGATGGAAAAATACGTCATCCAGCTGATCGTCCATAATGGAAGAAAATTGATGAGCAGTATCCTACATTTGGAAATGAAATTATAAATCTCAGACTAGGGTTGTGCACAGATGGTATGAATCCATACCGAACCCTTAGTAGCACACATATTTTATGGCCTGTTTTATTGGTAATTTACAATCTCTATCCTAAAGTTTGTATGAAGTGAAAATATGTCATGTTGAGTATAATGATCTCTGGTCCGAAGCAACCCGACGATGATATTGATGTTTTCTTGTCACCATTGATTGACGATTTGAAACTTTTATGGGAGGATGGGTATTAGGGTGTATGATCCTTATAAAATGGAATATTTTCAACTGCATGCAGTGATTTTGTTCACTATAAATGACTTCCCAGCATATGGATTTTTTTTTGGATACAGTGTTAAAGGGCATAAAGCAATGTCCAATTTGCGAACAACAGACTTCATATTGTCAATTGCATAATGGGAGGAAAACAATATACATGAGTCATCAAAAGTTTTTTCCTATGGATCAATATTATAAAAGACTAAAAACGGAATTCAATGGCTCACAAGAATTTGATATTTCTCCAAAACCTTTTATCCCTTGATCTGTATTTTGAGAGGGTGAAAAACCTTGATGTGACATTGGGAAATTCACAAAAATCTTGGTAATGATAGACATATTTGGAAGAAAAGCTCAATATTTTTTGAGCTACCATATTGTAGATATCATGAAGTTAAACATAATATTGATGTCATGCACTAGAGAAGAATATCTGTGATAGTTTGATTGGAACATTGTTATATATTAAAGGAATGACAAAATATGGGTTGAATGCAAGATTAGACTTACTATCAATGGGAATACGTTTGGAGTTAGCTCCCACTCCTAATGGAAGATGAACATTTCTTCCCTTATATTGTCATACATTATCGAAGAGGGAGAAAATTAGCTTTTATCAGTGTCTTCATGATATCAAAGTGCCTCAATTTTATTCTTCAAATGTAAATTTTTTCTGTCTCATTGAAGGACTTGAAGTTGATAGGTATGAAATCTCATGACTATCATGTCATTGATGAAACAACTTCTACCAATTTCATTGCGTGGAATATTACCCATCCATGTTAGAAAGACTATAGTGAAGTTGTGTTATTTTTTCAATTCGATTTTCAATAAGGTGATTGATGTGAATGCTTTGAAAATTTTGGAAAAGGATGCAATTTATATACTTTGTCAATTGGAAATGTATTTTCCTCCAACTTTTTTTTGATATAATGGTGCATTTAATGATTCATCTGGTTCAAGAAATAAAGCTTTATGGACCTATATATCTTCATTGGATGTATCCTTTTGAAAGGTATATGAAAATATTGAAGGGGTATGTTAAGAATCCATATCGAACTGAAGCCTCCATTATTGAAAAGTATATTTATGAGGAGGTTGCAGAGTTTTGTATGAGATACTTAGCTATGGTGGAACACATAAGTTTTCCTCTATCTCTCCATGAAAGAGTTAATAATGAGGGAAAGGGGATTCATGGATTTGAATGTCAAATCATTGTCAGCTGAACAGATGAAGCAGTTAGAATCATACATCTTGAATAACATATCTAACACTCAACTGTATATCACATTGCATATTAATGAGTTGAAACAATGTAATCCAAAGAAGAAAGAAATTTGGATTTTGAATGAGCACAACAAAACATTTTTTTTCATGGTTTAAAAAGAGCTTACTTGGTAGATCAGATGTATCAGAGACATTAAAATGAATAGTGGGTGGTCCATGTTTAAATGTGATAACATGGTCCAGTTATGACATTAATGGCTACACATTTTATACAAAATCTCAGGACAATAGAAGTGCAGTTCAAAATAGTGGTGTATTGGTGTTTGCAGAAGCAATCCATTTTTTGAGTGTTAAGGAACAAAACCCAATTTCTGCATCAAGTGTATATTATGGAGTGATTGAAGACATATGGGAGGTTGATTAATTTAAAATTAAAGTTCTTATTTTTAACTGTAAATGGTTTATCGGTAAAAACAATGTCATACATGAAGAATTTGGAATGACAGTTGTTAATCTGAATAGATTGGAAGACACAACCGATTCTTTTATAATGGAAACACATGAAAAAAAAATTTTCTATGTAGTAGATCAATCAGATATGCAGTGGGATGTTGTTTTACAAGGAAAAAGCAATATGTTGGTGAGGATGAACTTGATGAAGATGCTGATTTATGTGAGATCCATAATTCCATGGAAAGATTAACAAAACATAATGATGAGCTTGTTGAAGATATGGTTTGTTCCATAAGTAACGATCACGATGAAAGAATTTGGGAAAACAATCCATTTGTACATTCCTAAAATTACAGGTAACATTTTTTTTATTTCTTGTTTACATTTATTATTTTCATAAAATGTTATATTGTAAGTTTTTTCTTTATTAAAACATGTATTAAAACAAAATAAGTATAAGTTTTTGTTTTTTTATTTTTGTTTAGTTTATTTTATCATGTTTACCATTACATAAATTATATATCTATTATTTTTGTTCAGTGAAAATTACTTTACCATGTTTACCATGTTTACCATTTTTACCATCTTGACCATCTTTACCATCTTTACCATTGTTTAACATGCTTACCATATTAACCATGTTTACTATTACATAACTTGGTACAATTTTCTATTTTCTGATTATAATAGTATTATAATATTTGAATTTGTATATTTGTGAACTGATGTTTGTTTTTTTGATTTGAAGGATAATGACAGATCAATCAGTTGATCAAACACATGATTATGGAGATGAGCATATTCATCATACCTCTGGGGAGGAACATTCACATGCTCCTCTTGATGTTCCCCAATCTTCCTCATGTGCTCCCATTATGACAAAGAGTTCAAGAGTTGGTAAACATGGGTGCACACATTTACCAAAATTATCACTTGCCCATACGCAGGATCAGAGGATACTCATTGAGTTTGATGAGGATGATATTCCTAGAGGTCCAAATGTAAAATATTTTAAGAGTTTTGTATCAACTCAGGGTAATAGAAAAGTAAGAATTTTTTATGATGACTAGAGAAGTGTGGATAAAGAGATAATCTATCAGTTATGGGAGAAAATTTTGGTAAGATCTTTTGCTATTGTTTGCCTATTTTTTAAATGTTTCTAGTATATATAATATGTTTAACCTCTTCTTTATCAGATGACATTTAATATTCCTGACACTGGAGGAGTTAGAAAGAAATGATTATCGATGGCTTCCAGGAGATGGAGGGATTTCAAATAAACCCTCACATCTGATTTCATTTTTGTTCATATGAGTCATTAAAATCCATGTCGTATATATCCTTTCATAGATGAAGACACATGGAGGCAGTTTGTAGAAAGTAGAAGAAAATATTCATTTTTAGTAAGGGAAATGTAAACTTTTATAAGATTTATTATATAAATGATCTTATTAATGTTTTGTTAATGATTTCTTATTCTTAATTTACAACAAATAAGGAAATATCATCAGGAGATCCAATATAAAAATGTATACCCTCATAGTTTATCTTGGGGACGGTATACATTATTGGAATAACAAATGATTGCGAAAAAATTACAAAAACTAAGAGCTGAGTCTTCAAGCTTCGGAGAGGTGGCCCCTCCATCCCCTCCATCTAGAAATGAAAAATGGAAGAGAGCTCAGATGGAAAAAAAAGGGAAATATCTTTTGGAATATTAGAGAATCATAGCTGAGAGGATTATAAGATATATATTTTATTTATTTAAGTTAACTATTTTCTTCATATAATTTCAATAATCACAGAAATGTTTAATTAATTAATACAGGATTCTCTTGAGGAGTAGAGCTCACATGGGGTATTTATAGCTGCTGGGAGGCAGGATATTTTATCTGCAGCATTGGGAAAGCCCGAACATCCTAGTCGTGTATGAGGATATCCGGAAGGTGTATCGGTAAGAAAAGTGTTGCGACGTTCTTCAACTTCTTATGATGAGGGTGTTTATAAAAAAATAGAATCCTTGGAGGCTGAAGTTCATAATATTAATGCGATAATGGAGGAAAATATTAGAGTATCAGTACAGTCTATGTTTGCAGACATACAAAGACAATTTCAGACTACAGCTCCCACTCCTCCACCTCCCCCTGCAGACCCCATTATTTATCCTCCACCTCTGCCAGTAGCTCCCACTCCCCCACCTCAGCCCGCGGACCCCATTTTTTATCCTAATCCTCTGCCGCAGCTTCCTATTTATTGTGAGTTGTATGTTGATTATCTTCAACATCATATAGTTGCATATGTGTTGGTATATTGTATAGGAGATACAATTCATCATCAACAATTATAGGTAGAGAATCAGAGGGTCACTATACGGGATATTATAGATAGATCATCTTGAGTACCATTACCTACAGATGAGGTGATGACAGTTTGACATAGTATCGACCATTTTTTAATTTGGCCATCCAGACTTCTTTGACTCATTACCATAGAGGTATGTATGTTATATCTTCTATTTTTTTATTAAAGTTGTTTTATCATTTGAAAACTAATATATTTTTCTATTTATTTTTATAGGAATACTTTAAAGGTAAATAAATAATGTATAGACAACAACAAAGACAAATGGCTATGACATCAGATACAGATTCTAGTAGTTTTGAAATATTGTCAAGATATTCAAATTTTTTGGCGGATCATTATGAGTTTCCAATGGAAGCTCATGTTTGTGGATGTGAAATAACTATAGGGATTATGAAAACTGATATCATGGAGCTTGTTACTGGAGATAAGTTGGGCATCAACATGGTGAATTTTTTTTCCATATAAGTATTAACACCTTTTCCCTGCATTATATTTATTAAAAATGTATACTTATGTCTATTTTGTATTAGGTATCTTTATAAAATTTGTGAGAAGAATGAGGGGACAGATGTATATGGATTCATGGACCCACATTTGATTTCCCCTAAAGCATGTGCATTGGATGAGGAACAAATAATGCTTTATATTACTGAAATACTTGAACAAAATATAGTCACACAATGTTAGATGATGCCTTTTTGTGAGAGGTATGAAACACATCTCTCTTAAATATTTCATTATCTTTTAACATAAAAAACTACTAAACTTAAATTTTCTTTTATCAGTGATCATTGGATGTAAGGGGTTTTTTCCCAAGGGAGAAAACACCTTATTGGATATGATCTTCCCATGGTGATGTGTGGGAAAGTTTTAAGAAAATGTTGGAAAAGTAAGTTTCAATTTCTCAATAGTTTTATATATTACTATAAATTTTAAATTTATCCCATTCATATTATTTTCTAACAGGGGATGGGTCTACTTTCCAAAAAACACAAAGAAAATGAGTTCTAAGATCAAATATGTAAATATAAAGGTAAATATCCATTTATAATTTGTAATTTTTGATTTATTACATAAAAATAATATATTTAATTTACAATAATTCAAACAGAATTTTCATGAACAACAAGGAATCATCGAATGTGGATATTATATGTTAAGATTTATGTATGGAATAATAACAACTAGGACAGTTGTGAACTTTAACCTGGTAAGATTTCATTTTAAACTTTGCCATAATATTTCATTTGATTTATTCATTATACACGTTAACTACTATCCTTTTAATTTGTAGTTATTTGATTACCCTAAACCCTATAGTGCTCAAGACGTCAAACACTTACAAGTGGAATGGTAAAATTATTTTATAGGTTTGATTGAATTTTAGTTTTTTGTAGTGTAAAATGTAATTTTGAATATTGTCATTGTAATTGTGTATTTGGTAGTAGTTTAGGTTGGATTTAGTTTTTTTAAGTTGACATTGTAAGTTTTGAATGTTATATATGTGAATGTTTAATTTTTCTATACTTATTGTTTTGGTCTACTTATGATGGTTTTTCTGGTATGGATTCTGGTCTGGGGGAGGGGTACCAAGGGTGTGGGGGGTGTTTAGTGGGGTGGGGGGGGGGGGGTATCTTGGGTGTCCATGAGAGTGGGGGGGGGGGGGTAGTCCAGGGGGTGGGAGTGTTTCCAGAAGGGTGGAAGGGATGTCAATGGGAGTGAGGGGCTGTATAGGGGGTGTCTAGGGGAGTGGGGGTGTCCTGTGGGGTGAGGGGGGTTTCTAGGGGTGTGGGAGGGATGTCCAGTGGGGGGGGGGGGTCTAGGGTGAAAATTGGGATGGGGGGGGGGGCAGTCCAGGGGGTGGGAGAGGAGGCGCCACCATCCCTTGGGGGGCTGAACGCCGTTGGAAGGTACTCATCACTCCCACATGCAAATCTTGAGCTTTTAAAATGTTTCACCAATGCTTTCTTCCCCTATAAATATCATTCATTCTATCACTTTGATGCCAGTATAACTAGGGGGAAATTCCATCATGTGTGATGGTGTTTTCCCCTAGTTATATTGGCATCAAAGTGATATAATAAATGATGTTTAAAAGAGAAGAAAGTATTGGTGAAACATTATGAGAGCTCAAGCTTCGCATGTGGGAGTGATGAGTACCTTCCAGCGGCATTCAGCCCCCCGAGGGATGGCAGCACCTCCTCTCCCAACACCAGCTATCCAAGGGATGTCCAAGGGGTGGGGGGCAGTCCAAGGGTGGGGGGGGGGGGTGTCCAGGGGTATGGTGGGGGATTTTCAGTGGGGTGGTGGTGGTGGGGTGGGGGGGGGGGGTTCTGGTCTGGTTTTGGTCTATTTTTGGTCTGGGGGTGTCCAGTGAGGTGGGGGGGGGGGGGTGTCCAGGGGTGTGGTGGGGGGTGTCTAGTGGGGTGGGAGGGTGGGAGGGATGTCTAGGAAAGTAGGGGGATGTCCAGGGGGTGTCTAGGGGTGTGGGGGGCTGTCTGGGGGGAGGCAGTCTAGGGGTGTGGGGGGGGGGGGGTGTCCAGGGGTGTGGTGGGGGCTGTCCAGTGGGTTGGGGGTGGTTCTAGTCTATTTTTTGTAACTTTTTGGTATGTTTCTGGGGTGTGGGAGGGCTGTCCAGGGGTGTGGGAGTGCAGTCCAGGGGGTGGGGGGGGGGGTATACAGGAGGGTGGGGGGGGGTTGTCTAGGGGTGTGGGTGGTTTTCGAGGGGTGGTGGGGTTGTCCAGGGGTGTGGGGGGATGTCCAGGGGGTGGGGGTAGTCTAAGGGTGTGGGGGGTGTCCAAGAGGGTGGGGGGTGTCCAGGGGTGTGGGGGGCTATCCAGGGGGTGGGGGGGTGGCAGTCCAGGGGTGTGTGTGTGTGTGGGGGGGGGGGGGGTCTAGGAGGGTGGGGGGTTGTCCAGGGGTGTGGGGGGCTATCCAGGGGGTGTGGGGGGGCAGTCCAGGGGTGTGGGGGTGTCCAGAAGGGTGGGGGGGGGGGGTTGTCCCGGGGTGTTGGGGGCTATCCAGGGGGTGTGGGGGGGGGGGGAAGTCCAGGGGTGTGTGTGTGTGGGGGGGGGTGTCCAAGAGGGTGGGGGGGATGTCTGGGGGTGTGGGGGCCGTCCATGGGGTGGGAGTAGTCCAGGGGTGTGGGGGGTGTCCTGGAGGGTGGGTGGGTGGGGGGGGGTTTCTAGGGGTGTGGGGGGGCTATCTAGGGGTGGGGGGGGCAGTCCAGAGGTGTGGGGGGGTGTCTAATAGTGTGTGTAGGGGGGGGGGGTTGTTCAAGGGTGTGTGTGTGTGGGGGGGGGGGGGTTGTCTAGGGGTGGGGGGGGGGGGTATCCAGGTGTTTCCAGGAGGGTGTGGGGGGGGGGGGAGGGTTTCCAGGGGTGTTGGGGGCTATCCAGGGGGTGGGGGGATGTCCAGGGGTGTGGGAGGCTGTCCAGGGGGTGGGGGGGGGAGTCCAGGGGCGTGGGGGTGTCAAGGAGGGTGGGTGGGTGGGGGGGGGGGTTCCAGGGGTGGGTGGGGGGGCAGTCCAAGGGTGTGTGTGTGTGTGTGGGGGTGGGGGGGGGGGTTGTCCAGGGGTGTGGGGGGCTTTCCAGGGGGTTGGGGGGGGGGCAGTCCAGGGATGTGGGGGGTGTCCAGGAGGGTGGGGGGGGGGGTTGTCTAGGGGTGTAGGGGCTATACAGGGGGTGGGGGGGGGGGGGCAGTCCAGGGGTGTGTGTGTGTGGGGGGGGGTGTCCAGGAGGGTGGGGGGTTGTCCAGGGGTGTGGGGGGCTGTCCAGGGGTGTGGGGTGCTGTCCAGGGGGTGGGGGTGGGGGCAGTTCAGGGGTGTGTGTATGTGGGGGGGGGGGTTCTAGGGGTGTGGTGGGGGCTGTCAAGTGGTGGGGGGGGGGTTCTGGTCTGTTTTTGGTAACTTTTTGGTCTGTTTCAGGGGTGTGGGAGGGCTGTCTAGGGGTGTGGGATTGCTGTCCAGGGGGTGGGGGGTATACAGGAGGGTGGGGGGGGGGGGGGTTGTCCAGGGGTGTGGGGGGCTGTACAGGGGGTGGTGGGGTTGTCCAGGGGTGTGGGGGATGTCCAAGGGGTAGGGGGAAGTCCAGGGGTGTGGGGGTGTCCAGGGGTGTGTTGGGGGCTATCCAGTGGGGGTGGGGGGGGGGGGGGGGTTTGGTCTGTTCTGGTCTATTTTTGGTAATATTTTCCTCTGTTTCAGGTAATTTGGTTGGGCATAGCAGTGGTTCAATTTTATTTAATTTTTTTTTTACATCGGTTATTTCATAACTGACGTAAAAAATGCATTGGTATTAGGTTTAATGTCGGTTATTTAGAAACCGATGTAATAAATTCATGGAAAATGGTTTTTATGTCGATTATTTCATAACCGACATAATAAATTTAAATGGATTGTTTTTTATGTTGGTTATTTTATAACCGACGTCATATATATGTTTTTACATCGGTTATTATATAACCGATGTTGGAAACCGCTTGGAAGACATGTTTATCACGTTGGTTATAAAAATAACCGACATGATAAACGCTTTGGAGGAGTGCTTTATGACGCCAGTTATTATATAACCGACGTGAAAGGGTATATAAAACGTCAGTTATTTAATAACCGATGTAATAAACCACGACTCCGAAGTGTTTTCCACCTCGGGTTTTTATCAACCGATGTGAAAAATGCTTTGGATTTGTGTTTTTTACGTCGGTTGTAAAATAACTGATGTAAAAAACAATGTTTATAACATCTCCTGTAACAACGTTAGCCAAAATCCGACGTAAAAAATAAAAAATAACCACCGTAAAAAACATTTTCTACACTAGTGATAGTTGATAATTTCATGAAACAAAACCCTCTATATTTTAGTGGAAATTCAGATCCATTGGTATCTAAAGGATGGATCAATACTCTATAAAATATATTTAAATTCATGGGATGTTCATAACATCAAAAGTTAATTCTTACCGTTTATAATTTTAAAGGTTAAGCTTATTGGTGGTGATTATTAGTTAAGAATAATAGAGAGAGATATAAGAAATTGATTCAATGGAATTAGATACATTTAAAAACATTTTCATAGAGAAATATTTACCTAAAGTTGTTTAAATTAGAACAAAGAAACAATTTATAAAATTGAGGAAAATAGATAAAGATTCAGTACCATATAGAAAGAAAATTTTACAATATTGGCTAGGTACATACCAATTTGTTTAGGACCTTAATAGCAAACTTAATAGATTTTTAATAAGGATTGAAACAAAGTTTATGAACATCTTTGGATTTATTAGAATTTAAAAGTTATGAGAAATTTGTTAATTGTGTTGAGAAAGTTGAGATGGAGTTTTCTAACACTTATATTCCTTGAGATGACAAGAGTAATAAGTGGTTGAGGTTGAAATAAATGGAGAAGAATTCAACTAAAAATTCTAGAGGTAAGCCCCAAAAATGTTCTAAATGTTGTAAAAGTCATTTTAGGGATTGTTTGACATGAAATATAAGTTGTTACATGTGTGGAAAGTTTGTTCATAGGGTTTATGAATGTAATTAAAAGAGTCTTGAATAATACAAGAATGGGGTAATAATAAATATCTAACCAATGGTGATATATTTTAAATGTAATGAGTTGGGAAATTATTATAACCTGTGAATGAAGTTAGTTACTCAAGGTGGAAATCATCAAGGATGAAAACAAAAATACATGTAAAAATAGTTTTCTACTACTACAGTTGATGTTTGTATATTTAATGAAGATATTACATGTATATTACTTGTTTATTAGAATTATGTCAATGCCCTATTTGACTATGGATCTTTATATTCCTTTATTTCTGAGAAATTTTCAAGTAAAATGGGAATATCACCTCATGAAAAAATAGAACTTTTGATTAAAAATATAGGTCAAAATATCAAATAAACCATTATTTATAGGAATATTCATATTTCTATTAATGGGATTGTATTTCTAAAAAATCTTATTGAACTACCATTAGTAGAGTTTGATATTATTTTGAGTATGTATTGAATTTTAGTTTATCATGATGAGATATATTTTAGATCCATGAATGTTTTATTTAATGATTTCATACATTTTATAACCTACTAAGAATTTGAGAAATTGGTTAGAGATAGTAGTGAAAGTAACTTAGCTCATGTTATTGAAAAGAAATAAACTGATCAGATTAGTTATTTTCTAGTAGTGAATGAATTTATGGATGTATTTCCTAATGATTTTCTTGGTGTTATTCTTGACTAGGAGGTTGATTTTATTATTGAATTAGTGCTAGATGCTAAGCCTATTTGAAAATACCAGATTTAATGGATCAAGTATAACATTTGGAATAGAAAAATTAGTTTCAAGATTTTATAGATAAAGGTTAAATTCATTTAAGAACATCACCTTGGGGTGATAATATTTTATTTATTAAAAATAAACATGGTTTAATGATAATTTTCTTTGATTATAGAGATTTTAATAACACCATTGTTAAGAACAATTATCCTTTGTCTCGTATCAATGATTTGTTTGATCAGATCTATGGAGTATAGTATTTTTAGAAGATTGATCTTTGGTTAGGGTATCATTAGTTAAAGATTAAAGAGGATATCAAGGACTATGTTTCAAACTAGATATGAGCATTATGAGTTTTTAGTTATTCCCTTTGGGTTGTCTAATGCACCAACTATATTCACAGATATTATGAATAGAGTTTCCATGACTATTTATGTAAGATCCCATATTTTTCTAGCTACATAACTATTTGAGTTTTTGTTAAGCCTTGGTGTATGAGTCTCGTTCGGAGATAGAGAGCCTTGCTTGGGAAAATTACCTAGAGATCAGAGATATATGCTTGTTTGAATTAATGGAGTCTGGGTATAAATGGGTCAAGTGTGACCACATGTTCTTGGTAAGTTGAGAATATTTAAAGGGGGTTTGGGTTGTTTTATAATTAAAATAAGATGAAAAACCATCTAAATTACATTTAAATGTCATTTAAATAGATTACACATCATTTAATTTTTCGGAAATTTTAATATTCATCCGAGGTGATGGGTTTTTCTGTATATCCCATTTAAAAAAATTATATGATTGTAACTATATTACACACCATGTAATTCCACAACCTTATATTTTAATGTATGAAGTGTGGATGATTTTTCCATTCACCTACGTGAAACTCTTATTCTTTTGTCCTAGGGAAACCCTCGAGGAAATTTTAGAGTGCCAACCTCCCTTCTGTACGTCCTGCTTGTGTGATCAATCCTTGGTAAGTGGTTTTGGTCTAGTTTTCCTTCATCTACCTTGTTTCTCAAGGTGTTGTGGTGTAATTACTTGACCATGTAAGTTTTTGATTTTTATATTGATCAATTTTGATCTAGGAACCATCTTGAAATCATCCACACCTTCCCCCTCACGATCCTTTTCCATTGGAAGAGTTGTTTGATCTGCAGTTAAATGTAGGCATTCTAAACCTTAATCCCTTGGTTTGATAATTGTAAAGTATGTGAAATATTGAAATTTCATTAACATATAATTCACTAAATAAATTTAAAGAAGTAATTGAATTGTTCCTTGTAGTCCCTTTGGAACCAATTTGTTATTAACCTTGCTTATGGCTACCGTTTGAGTGAGTGAACCCTTGAAAATTAATGAATTGTTTAATGGATTAAATTATGTTTAACATGACATGGATTGTGGGTATTTTCTTGATATAGTTTCACCTTGGATTTGATTTTTTGTGGAGATAAATAGAATTATATTGGTCATGGACAATTGATATATGAAATGTGAAAATGAAAGTTAAATGGTAATTTTCATAATTAACCATTGAGCCATATGATGTGATGCTATTATATCCTTGTTGCTACGATATGTGTTATGGTTAAATGCTAAAATTATTATATAGGGCATTTTTCTAGTGATACATGCAGAAATTATTATATAGCAGGCTAGGCCTAGTGACACATTATGAAATGATGATATAGCGGGCTTGATCCAATTGACATGCTAAAATTCTTATATAGTGGGAAATTCCTAGTGAAACATGTTGAAATGCTGATTTAGTGGTATCTACCCAAATTAAATGTTGAAATACTTATATAGCGGTTTTGACCCAGATTGTTATGTTATACCTTGGTTATAAGGTTATGGTTTTCATGGTTGTAATTCATGATCAGAGAAATTCCGACATGGCACCGAGGAATGTTATGTTTCCATGGTTATATGATTATGGTTGGAATGGTTTTGAGATATACTAAGAGATATTATAGCACAATACCAAAGTAGGTTGATGTGGTATTAAGTTAATTGTTTAATTAATTAATGCATGCTTTTATTGTATTATTATATACACTTATTATTGGGCTGGTTTGTTTAGACATGGTGGTGTCGACCTAATGAGTTATACTTACACCATATTCAGGACACCCTATGGTACCCAAGTAGATTATATGGATATAGGTTTGGACAAGGTAAAAGTACATTAATGTTTATTATTTTCTTATTGGTTGGGCTAGAGTTTGAATATGGGACCGATGTGGGGTTCAGGACTGGGGAATTTTGAGTCTTTATTTGAGTATGCTAGTATTTTATTTTCTAACACTTCTAGCATGACATTTATTTACATTCCAACACATTATTACATTATTCCTTTATTATTTATTGGATTATTTAGTTGGATTATATTATTGGTTTCTTATTTATTATATTGTTTCCTTTATTTCCATACTCTGATATTTATTCATTTTTATTGATTATTCCAATGTGTTATCACTCTATAACTAGGGGTTATAGTCTCCCCAATATACTTATCACACCCCCTCTATTAGTAGAAAACCTCTGGCATATGCATGTTTGTGGTTTCGTAACCAACCCTTTCTACCAATGTGAGAGAGTTATAGATCGAGGGACATTACAAAGTGGTATCAGAGGAATGAATGTTTCTTTTCTATTTATTTACTATTTGGGAAATGTATAAAGAATACTAGGTTATGTTAGGACTTGGTAATGAGCTTTTGCATGGGATTAGATAACCCATTTATAGGGGAAAATCTGAGTGCCATGGGATGGGATTACTATTTATTCCATGTGCTTTTTAGATTTGATGTTATTTTACCTTGAGTGATTCTTATGTTGCGTGAGGTTATTGTTTTATGATTTTATTGGTTATTTAGACTTATACTCATGGTCCGATATTGCATGAGATGAGTATGAATGTATCATAATAGGAAAATAGTGATATATATTGTCATGTATTGTTCATGATAAAGACATATTCATTGCATGTGATATATAATTTTCTATTGAACTATGATATGAGATATTTTTTATACCTAATAAATGCAATAAATGAACTAATATGTCATGATAAAACACTTTTAATCCATGTTTAGAGAGACTGGGAGTTAGTAGTTCTCTTTTTTTGTCACATATTTAGGGTTACCTTGGTATATCTAGTGTACTAAGGAGTGTGTTTATCTTGTAGAGAAAATGCCTCCTCTCCATATTCAAGTTGGGAATCAGAATATTGGAAATAAGAACACTCCTAATATAGTTGAACTTGATCTTCCTATATTTATTGAGGATCAGATGGATGTTTATATTTGCGATATCTTCTTGAGGGTCATGAGATCCATGGATAGAGAGACCATTCACAATGTTCCTTTGATGTATGAATTAACAAGAGAGTTTTAGATGAAGCATCTACCTATGTTCACTAGGGAGGGAGTCCCCCAGAAATCCAAGTTCTGAATCGAGTTAGTCTAGATGATATTTAAGAATCTTGAGACACCCGTAGATATAAGGATGAATATTGTTATGTTTATGCTTCGTGGACCATACAAATTTTTGTGGGACATTATGGAGTGGGTAGGGAAGCAGGAGGAGTTATCTCGGAAGGAATTCAAGAAAAAGTTCTTAATCCATTTCTATCTTGATATGTTGAGTAATAAGAAGGCTCATGAGCTTATGAACCTGACATAGGAATGCATGTCAGGACTAAATTGAATGTTTCAATGACCTAAAAAACTTTGCGCCATCTTTGGTAGCTGATGAGATCTATAGGAAAAGACATTTTTAGGATGGTCTTTACTATGAGATCAGGTCTTTGGAAAATGTGTTCCTTATGAGTAGTTTTGCAGACATGGTTAATCAAGCACTCATCAAGAAATGGAATATGAGAGAGTATTTGAGTATTGATCAAGCTATTTTAGTCAGGAAAACTATAAACTCTTCTTCTAGTGGAAAGAAGCATCGTTATGATAGTTTTCTCTAGGTAAACAGTGGGTAGAGCAGTCAGGGAAGTGAGTAGCTATCTTAGGACCATGTTCCATTACAGTGCTATCAGTGTGGAAATATGGGTCACAAAAGACCTCTATGTCCATATTCATCTTTGGAATATCATGATTATAGTAGGTTATTCTAGCTAAAGATGTTTTTATGGAAATTTAGAAATATAGTAGTGGTAGGAGAAAATGATAGGTACCAGAGTCTTGGAAGGACTTAGCTATGCCTTCGCAGATAGATAACTGGAGTTCCATGAGATTTTCTGGTCGAGGCAAGGGATATGGTACCCCTATGTAGGAACAAAAGTACCAGGAAGAGGATAAACTCAGGGGAGTTGGGATGGAGCCTAGGGAAGAGGGGATGGTCAGCTACATGGTTTGAAAACTACTTCGATTATTGTGGATACAAGAACATATACTATTAGAGGTATAATTCTTATATCATCTACCCTTTCTTATGTTTTTTGATATAGGATCATCATATTCGATTTTATAAAATATTTTTGTAAATGGTTTGGGTTTGGATGTGGAAATATTGGATGGTGTTTTTCCCATAAACACACCATTAAGAGTACAATCAGAGAATATAAAATGTTGCAAGGCTTGCTCTCTAGAGATTGGTGGTTACCATTTCTTTTGGTAACCCTTCACATTGTAAATGATAGGATTCTATTTTATTATTGGTATTGATTGTTTAGTTATATAACATGCACATATTGACTGTTACTAGAGTATATTTAACTTTCTATCTCTATAAGGAGGTATATATTCACACCAGGGAGAGTGGGATATTCAGACTAGTCATGCATGACCAATTCAATGCATATTGGATTGCCTCACAGATCAGATAGCCGGTAATACTCTAGATTATGGTGTAATGCAATGGGATTATTATCCTCCAGTGGTAGATCATTTTCAGTATGTCTTTCCTACTAAGTTATATGTCTTACCGATCTAGTGAGATATCAAGTTTATGATCAAGTTAGTGCTGGGAACAAAGCTAGTTTCTATCCCACCTTCTAGAATAGAAGCGGTAGTTCTTCAGGAGTTGAAATTCCAATTGAAAGATCTGTAATATAAAGGTTTCATGCTTCATAGAACATATCCTTGGGGTTCTTTATTTCTCTTCATAAAGAAGGATGATGGGTCTTTTCTATTATGTGCGGATTATTGGATATTGAACTAGATGATGGTCAAGAACTGATATCCTCTTCCATAAATCAACAATATCTTCGATTATATGAGAGGTTTTATGATCATATACATGATTGATTTGAGATAAGGATACCATCATTTGAGGGTGAGACCATCAGACACCCCTTAGACTTATTTTAGGAGCAAGTGTGGCTTGTATGAGTTCTTTGTGATTCCATTTGGTTTGACCAATGCACTGGCGGTATTAATGGACTTGATTAATAGGATATTTCATCATTTTTTGGATCAGTTTGTGGTTGTTTTTGTTGATGAAATCTTATTTTACTCTCATTCAGTAGATGATCATTCCAAACATCATGACATCATCCTAAGTACATTGAGAGATCATTGGATTTAAGCCAAGCTAACTAAATATAGTTTCTGGATTAATAAAGTGCACTTGTTTTTCCATGTCATCTCATAGGAAGGAGTGTCAGTAGACCCAAATAATGTTTCATCCATGGTATCATGGGAGAATCCCATGAATGTCTTTGAGATTTGGATATTTTTGGGTTTAGCTGATTATTATTGGCACTTATCCAGGACTTTACCCGTTTGGCAGCACTAATTTCAATTCTGACCAAAAGGGAATGATGTTTGTTTGGTGTGATTATTATGAGATCGATTTTCTGGAGTTTAAAGGTAGGATGAAATCAACACCTATCTTCACTTTACCTATGCTAGTTAAATCATATACTATGTACTGTGATTCATTCAAAGTTATACTCAGAGTAGTTTTGATGTAGGAGTATCAAGTGGTTTCTTATGGATCCAGATAGTTGAGGTTGCACGAGAGGAATTATCCTACTCACGACTTAGTGTTAGCAACGGCGTTACATTCCCTAAGATTATGTAGGAATTATCTCATGGGGGAGATGTTTGTAGTATACATGAACCATAAGATCCTTAGGTATATCTTTTCTCAGTAGGACATGAACCTTCAGTAGAGGAGATGATTTGAGTATCTGCAATCTTTCAACTTCGAGTTAGATTATATACCAGGAAAATGTAACATCATTACCAATGCATCAAGATGTAAGATGTAGGAATAGGTATTAAAGGAGTCTTGTGATGAGTGGAGGGTAATGGCCTTATTTGAATACAAGCATCTAGATGTTCAAGAGTCTCAGGGACAAGCAACACATACCTTGACATCTGTTATACCTGTGCTTTTGGACCAGATCAAGACTGAGCCGTTATCTAATCTAGAGGGTCTAGTTCTAAGAGACATATTATACGGTGGGTATATTCCATTAGTATGATCCCTTGTTAGTGTAAATTACCTTCTTTTCTATGGATAAGTATGGGTTCCTATGGGCTTGCACGAAGAGCTGATGAAAGAGTTTCATGCTTCTAGAAGGGAAGTACATCTTGGTTTGAAAAAAATGTATCATGATCCCCATAGAAAGTACTGGTGGTCAGGAATGAAGAAGAAGGTAACAAGATTTGTGGAAAGATGATTCAGTTTTTAGTAGGTGAAAACTGAGCATCAGAGGATAGCAGGGCTTTTGCAGCCTTTTCCTATTCCTAAGCAGAAATGGGATGATGTCACTATAGATTTTGTGATAGGATTACATAGGACAATCCATAAGAATGACTCTATATGGGAGATCATGGATTTACTGATTAAATCATCCCACTTCATACCTATTAGGTAGACCTCCACGATTGATGATCTGGGTAGTATTTACGTGCGTGTGGTATTTTGGCTGCACGGTGTTTTGAGGAGTATCATTTTAGGAAGAAATATTCATTTCAAATTTCATTTCTGATAGGGTATTCATAAGGCTTTGGCATAACATGTTCTTTTTAGTACGACCTATTATCCTTAGGTTGACAGTTAATTTGAGAGGAATATTCAGGGTTTGTAGGATATGCTTGAGGGCATGTGTACTAGATTTTGGTGGTTCATGGGAGTAGTATATGGAAATATTTGAGTATTAATATAATAATAGATTCTAGGAATCAATCCATATGACACCTTTTGATGATTTATATGGTAGGTCATCCTGTTTTCCTCTTTACTAGTTGGAAGCAAGTTAGTCAGTGCTTGTTGGGCCTAGTCTCATGCAGGAGACACCTGAACAAGTTCAATTGATTAGACAACGGTTTGTGACCATACAAAGAAAGCCTAAATCTTACACTAACCATTAAAGATGACCTATGGAGTTTGAGGTTGGTTATATTGTTTTCTTTTAGGTGTCACCTAGGCTGGGAAAATTCTGTATTAGGAAATAGGGAAAGCTAGAACCTAGGCTTATTAGGCCATTTGAGATAGTGGATAGGGTGAGTCCATTGGTGTACAAATTATCCCTTCCACAATGCTATAGTTACATGAATGATGTGTTCCATGTGTCTCATATTCAGAGACATTATCCAGACCCTTCTCATGTGATAGTCATAGAAGACATCAAGCTTAGTGTTGATGCGTCCTTTGAGGATCATCTGATGCAGATTGTGTATTGTAGTGAGAAGTATCTCCCGGGTAGGACTATACTGTTTGTTTGAGTGTAGTGGAAGCATGGGAGAGTTCAGGAGGAGACTTGGGAGAGGGATTCTGATATGAAAGCACATTGGATATACTTGTTTTCCAAGACCCTACAATGATTCTTAGATCATCTCAGATATGAGCTATTATATGGTGGGGAGGTTGTATGATCCCACCTTTTTCCAGGTACACCTCTCTTTGAGTTTTTTTTGAGATTTTCTGGTCGAGTATTATTCAGATATGGAGATACTTTCTTGGGAAGATGACCTATATATCAAGGATATATTATTTTTTGAATGAATGGAGTCTAGGCATAAATGGGTCAAGTATTTACATTGGTTCTTGGTAAGTTGAGAAGATTTAAAGGGGGGGGGGGGTTGGGTTGTTTTATAAGGAAAATGGGATGAAAAACCATCAGCAGAACATTTACATATCATGTAATTGAATTACACATTGTGAAATGTTTGGATGATTTTAATATTTATTCAAGGTGATGGGTTTTCCAGCATATCTCATTCAAAATAATTACATGACGTGTAACTATATTAAATGCTGTGTAATTCCCCAACTTGCTAGTTTTAATATATGCTGTGTGGATTATTTTTTCATTCAACTATATGAAGCAATTATCCTCTTAACCTAGGGAAACCCTCTATGTGATTTTGGGCTTCCAACATCACTTCTGGACATCCCTCTTGTGTAATAAATCTATGTTAAGTGGTTTTGGTATAGTTTCCCCCTCTCTCCCTTATTTCTCTAGATACTACAGTGTAATACCTTGAATGTGTGCATTTTTAGTTTTTATATTGATGTGTTTTGATCTAGGAACCTTCTTTTGACCATCCAAACCTTCTTACTTATGGAAGTTTTCCATTGGAAGCATTGTTAGATCTGTAGTTAAAGGTAGGGGGTCTAAACCTTAACCCTGTGGATTGATAATTTTCAAGTATGTGCAATATTTCAATTGCACCAATATATCGTGTGACGAATAAATTGAAATAATGAATTGAATTATTCCTTGGAGTCCATTTGGATCCAATTAGTTATTGAAATATCTTGTGGCTATCATTTGGGTGAGAAAACCCTTGAAAATAAATAAATTGTTTAATAAATTAAAGTGTGTTTAGAATGACATGGACTGTGGGTGTTTTCTTGATATAGTTTCACCTTGGCTTGGATTGTTTATTAAGATAACTGGAATGTTATTGGTTATGACCAATTGATATATGAAATGTGTAAATGAATGTTAAATGGTAATTTTTATAATTAACCATTGATCCATATGATGTGATACTGTGATATCCTTGTTTCTATGACATGTGTTATGGTTAAATGTTGAAATGCTTATATAGGGTGTTGGCCTAGATATATATACTAAAATTATTATATATATGGATAGGACTAGTGACACATGATGAAATGATGATATAGTGGGACTGGTCTAGTTGACATTCTGAAATTATTATATAGAGGGATAGGCTCACTGACACATTTTTAAATGATGATATAATAGGCTATACCCAAATTAAATGATGAAATGATTATATAGCAGGTTTGAACCAGATTGTTATGTCAAACCTTGGTTATAAGGTTATGGTTGGAATGGTTGTAAGACATGATTAGAGATATTCCAACATGTCGCCGAGGTAGGTTATGTTACCATGGTTATATTGGTATGGTTGGAATGGTTGTGATATATGCTCAGAGATATTCTAACATGGTGTCGAAGTAGGTTGATGTGGTATTAAATTAATTGTTTAATTAATTAATACATGTGTTTATTATATTATTTCTTACACTTGTTGTCAGGCTGTTTTTTTTAGACACGGTGGTGTCGACCTATTGAGTAATACTCACACCCTATTCAGGCCACTGTATAGTATCTGAGAATATTATATGAATGAATGTTTGGAAAAGGGAAAAAGACCTTACTATAGATTTTTTTTCTTGCTGGTTGGATTAGAGTTTGGAGATGGGACCAGTGTAGGGTTCAGGATCATGGAATTTTTGAGTCTTTATTTGAGTCTACTAGTATTTTATTTTGTATTACTTCTAGAATGAAATTTAGTTACATTCCAACACATCATTACATTATTCCTTTATTATTTATTGGATTATTTAGTTGGATTCTATTGTTGGTTTCTGATATATTATATTGTTTCCTTTATTTATTAAATCTGGTATTTATTCATTGTTATTGATTATTCCATTGTGTTGTAACTTTATATCCAGGGGTATAGTCTCCCCAATATATACTTATCACACATTACTACTGGTCGGAAGCCTCTAACATATGGGGAGGCACACTTGAGGTCATGTAACCAACCCTTTCTGGTCACGTGAGAGAGTACCATATTGGGGAACATTACAATTTGGATAAGTTTGTAGTTATGTTTCTTGATGATATATTGATATATTCTAAAATTCATGAGGATCATGAAATTCAGCAAAGTATTATTTTATAAACCTTAAAATAAAAGAAACTACATAGAAAATTTTTTAAGTCTGAATTTTGGTTGTAACAAATTTCTTTTTTGGGGAATATTTTTTTCTAAATATAGTATAATAGTTGGCCTTTCTAAAAAAAAGTTTTTGAAGAATGGAAAAGTCCTTAAAATGTCATAGGTATTTTTATTTTTCTTGGATTAGCAGGTTACTACTAGTTATTTGTTGAAAACATTGTTCAGTTATTTATCCCACTGACTATGTTAACATGAAGAAGAGTTAAATTCATATTGTTAAAAGTGTGTGATGATTATTTTTGGGAACTAAAAAGAAGATTAGTGAATGATCTTGTTTTATGCTTTCCTTTTAGAAATGGATAATTGTTTATTTATAATGTTACTTCTTTGAAGGGTTTTAGTTTTGTCCTAATACATAATGATTAAGTAATTAATTATACTTTATGTGAACTAAAATCTCATGAGTTAAATTATCATACACATGATCTAGAATTATCTTCTATGGGGTTTGATTTTAAAATTTAGAGGAATAATTTATATGGAGTAAAGTGAAAAATATCTACCGATCATAAAATTTTGAAATATATATTCACTCATAAATATTTTAACATGAGGTAGAGAATATGGATCTAACTGATTTTGGAATATAATTACATGATTCGTTAACATCCTAGAAAAGAAAAAATGTAATCGATTCTTTGATTTGGAAAAAAATTCTACATTAACCATGTTACCATTTGAACATAACCCTTTGGTTAATGATTTGATGATTTTTTTCCTAGAAATTATGCATGTAGTAACTTACTCTTTTTTGTTTTAGATGTCAGTACAACCATCTTTTTCAGAAATAATTAAGAAAACTTAGAAGGTAGATCATGTTTTATAAGAAAATGTAATATTTATTAATATGGATAAGTTTCTAGAATTTAATATTGACAAAGGAAGTGTTTTAATATTTGGAAAAATGTTGTGTGCACCTTTTGATTCTCAGTTGAAGAGATAATTGTTGAGTTAAGCTTATAGTTCCATGTATTCCATTCATCATGGAAGCACTAAGATGAACAAAGGATTTCATGGGTATTATTGGTAGGATGGGATAAAAATAGATATATCTAAATTTACCATGAAATTTTTGACTTTCTAATAGGATAAAGCATAATGAATATTATCTAAGGGGATGCTTTAGCCTTTTCCAGTGTCAAAGTGGAAATGAGAAAAATATATCCATGGATTTTGTGGTGAGATTACAAAATACATCTCAAGGTAATAATGTAATTTGGGTTATTATTGATCGAATAACTAAATCTACACATCCAATTACCATTTTAGATACTATTTATTTAGATCAACTTTCTCGAATGTATCTCAAGGAGATAGTCAGGTTACATGGAGTTCTTATATCTATTATATCTGATCATTTTCAGTACAAATTTTCATCCTCAATTTGATTGATAGTATAAATGGACAATTATGACCTTGGAATACATTATTTATACTTTCTCAATGTAATACCTGAGAATTTGGGATCAACATATTTCATTAGTTGAGATTTCTTATAACAAAAGTTTTAATTCCAGTATATAGATGGGACTGTTTGAGGCATTATATAGAAAATAGTTTCAGACTCAAACTTTTTGGAAAAAAATTAGGAGAAAGGAAGTTTATGAGAATAGAGTTGGATGAGGTAATGGATGATAAGGTGAGAATTATTTAGAAATATATGTATATGGATCAGAATAGGTAGAAAACTTATGTGGATAACCTAATTAAAAATATTTCTTTTGATGTAGGTGATCATGTTTTTATTAAGGTATTTCCATGGAAAAGTGTTATGTGTTTTGGTAAAAAGGGTAATATAAGTTCACAGTCATTAGATCATTTAAAATTAAGGAGAAAGTTGGATCAGTTTCTTGTTGAGGGACCTTACCTATGAGTTTATTCTAGGTACATAACGTATTTCATGTTTTGATGTTAAGAAAATATATGTTAGATTCATCTCATGCATGGATACCTAAAGTAGTTTAATTAGAAAATAACCTTTATTATGAGGAATATCCAATATAGATTCTTGACCATAAAGAGAAGTTTTTTTTGAATAAGGTAATTCATTAAGTTATGGTTTTTTGAAAAAATCACATGTTTGAAGAAGCAACATGAGAATCAGAAAATGTTATGAGGGAAAGATATTCCCACTTACTTAAGTAATGAATGAAATTGTGAGGATGTAATTTTAAAAGGGGGAAGAATGTAGAAACACAATTAATATTAGAATAAATAATTTTCATGTATTATTAATATTCATTAATTATATTTTATAGAGTTATCTTCATTATAATAATATTAAGTAATTTTACATCCAAAAATGAAAATTGTTTTATTCTTACTAAATTTGTTTACATTTATGGTTTTATTTAAATAATTAATTTCATTTTTTTGAAATTTAATTTTAAAAAGTTAACTTTGTTTTTTAAATCAATATATCAAAATTACCTTAGTACAAAATTTTGGGGTTTTCATGAAAAGATTTCCTTTTCAGTGAATATTGAAAAATACCAGTTTTTGTAAAATTTTCATTTCCTTTATAAATTACTATTATTATTTTAATTTTATATAAAACTAATAAAAATATTATTTAATTATATATAATATTATTTGGATCATTATTATACCTCATTTTTTTATAATTTCATTTTTGGGATTAAAAAAACTTTTAAAAAAACTTTTTTTTTCAGTGCATTTTACAAATTAATCTTAGATTAATTTAAAAAAATTATAAAAATTGAATATTGAAAAAATGGATTTTATATTTTCAATTAAGTGTTCCAAATTTGGTAAATAAATCCCTTTTATTTTTGGTCATTATTAATAGTAACCATAGTAAATAATTGTCACCATGGTAAGGGTAAATCAGGTAATTAAGGTTAAAAATAATATAACAAGGAATAAAAAATAACCATAAAAAATGCATTTATCCAATTGGATGAGTGTATCTTTTTCCATTTACATAAATTTTTTAAAAAATTGTAAATTTTTTTCCATAATTATTTTATTTGTACCTTTATAATATTTAAGTAAAAGAAAAAGTAAAAAATATCACTTTCTTGCTTTTAATATCAATAATATTTTGTGATAGGGATAAAAACAAATTATGCTTGGTTATAATTGTTTATTTGAAATATAAATTATTTTTTATCATTTTAATTTATTTATAATTTTTAGTGATGAAATAATTTCCTTAAATTCTTATGCAATGCTGACACAACATTTATCCAATTATTAGAAAAAATTAATAAATGATCCTAAAAATATTAAAAGTAATAATATTTGAATGAATTATTGTGTTTCCAAAATTTATTAGATAAATATGACATGTTATTAATGTGTTAATGTATTATATTATAATTAATTTGTTATCATGTTATTTTTAAAATCTAATTAAATGAATAGTTCCAAAAATGATGTTAATGATATTTTATAATAAACAATATTTTACAAAATGATTTAAAATTACTAAAAATAATATATTTGGAAAAGTTTTTGGGATATGATTTAAAATATAAACCATGGTCCATTTATGTTCCAATTTTACTTTTATAGTAACTATCTTAACCCCCAAATAATAAAAAACCTTTTTATTGCGGTAATCATAAAAAAGGGTTAACACGAGTTAAAAAAAAGATAAGGATAAAAAAATAATATAAAATTGTAAAAATTTTATTATATGAATTTATTTCGACCCATAATAATCATATATTTTAATTTTATCATTTTATATCCATTTTTACTTGAAAATTAATTTATATTAATTTAATAATTTAGGTAATTTCAAAAATGCCCCTTCCCTCACTTATAAAAGGGAACCTTATCTCATGTATTATTCATACTTTAAAAAAATTTTATTTCATCCAAGGCCTGTAAAAATATCTTAATAACATCACTCAACACATCTTTTTGGCCTTGGTTTTATTATAAACCCAACCTAGTAAGGCCTTAGGTATAAACTTAAAAATGTTGTCTAAAGAAGGGGTATGGTTTTTAACCAAGTGTTTTCATATTATTTCTTCTTCTACCACATTAAAATATTATACAACCATGATGAGATAATAACATAAGTATATTAAATATAATTTTATATTATTATGTTAATTAAATAACCTATATCCATCTCCCATTCCATCAAATGCAAACAAAACCATTGTTCATGTGTATGGAGGAATACCACCTCGCGCACCAATGTAATTAATTTTCCATGAAAACCAATCATGGATGGTTATAATGATGGATTTAATGTATATATATGATATTAATGACATAATTATCATTATAAAAAATGAATATATCATCTATTTTCTTACCTTTCCATTCATTGAAAAATGATAACGTTGTTTGTGAGTATGTGTGGACTACTACCTCCACAAAGTGACACAATTATTTTTTTATCACACATCCCATGGATGGAATATATAAATATATTTAAATAAATAATATAGTATTTATTATATAATTATTATTTTTTGAAGATAATTTAATACTTACCTTCTTTCCTACATGATCATTGAAAAATATAAATGTTACTCATGTGTACATAAAACCCACTGTCTCTATGATTTTAATGTAGTTATTTTTTCATAAAAATATTTAATGATTGGTTTTAAAAGTATAATTGATGTATAAAAATGATAATTATTTCATAATTATTATTATACAGATGATGGAATAATTACCTCATTGACCATAGTGAACCTACCCAATTCATTTTGGACATATGAACCGAATATCATCAAAACACCCGACATAAACTTAAATAATTAAGAAATTGAATATAACATGGTAATAAATAAAGTAATAGGAATAATAAACTTTAAAAAGTTTAATAATAAGGTAAATAATAAACATAAATTTATTATTCAGGAAGATAAATAACATACATGATGAGTCAGGCTCAATGATTGGGATACTTTAACTTAAAACATCATTTTTAAATGTCTTAAAGATTTATTTTATAAATCTATTTCTTCCATGTAAATATTATTTTAATTATATTATGGATATTTTTTTATATACATAAATTAACTATAAAATAAATTTTATTTTATTTTTCACTTTATTTCAAAGGTATTCAAAAGTAAATCTTTTTATAGAACATTTTGACAAAAAAAGATGAGATTACCCAGCCAGGATCCAAGTATCACTAAGAGGGGGAGAGGGTGAATCAATGATATATTTTTTATTTTAAGTTTCCTTACTTTTGAAACAACCTAATACTCCTAAAAAGTTATGACTTTTCTGAAAACAAAATAATCACATATCCACAGGAACACAATAATTTATAGGGTTTACTAATTAAAAAGAGTTACTAAATCCTTGGTATTGTTTGAAAATAATCCAATAACACACAATAAATTAGAAAATGATCCTTTTTTAAAGATAAAAAAATTAGTATATTCCCTTAAACTTGTGTAGCAATATGATCAATACAATAGTGCTTGTGAATAAAGTATCATGAAATGATATAAAACAAGTTTGTGTAACAAGTTAAGAAACTTTCACCTGTTTCTTTAAAACAAGTTAATGTACTACCTTGTTAAATTTCAAAAATATGATATTAAAAAAAAATATTCACTTTCCTACCCAGTTTTAGGTAAAAAGTTTTCTAGAATTTTTAATGATACTCAATTCAATTTCGATTCCGATTCACCAGTATGATTTATCAGTATGATAATATAACTCTACCTAAATACCGTTAAAACAAATCAGAACAACTTCTATCTTAGTTTGGAAGGACCAATACAATTTCCTAGTTTGATAGCTTAGTTCTATTTGAGAAACCCTGAACATTCTCTTCCTTATTATTATTCTTCTTCTATCCATAAAACTTCCTCAAGAAATCTCAATCTGAAAACTCTATATCTCTATAAAATTTCAGCACTCCACCTTCTCTCTACACCTTGTAAACAATAGAAGTGTTAGGAAAGTACAAAGTACTTCCCTTTATTTATAAGTGTTCCAGATATGGTTTATGCAGGATTCTGAAAAAATTTCTCACTCAACCAAATTCTCCTGAATCTTCAATTACCCTTAGATATCAGATACATCTTTAACTATTTCAATAATTATTAACTCTTCTCATTTCTTCTCAAACCTTCCAGAATCTTCTCACAAATTTAGCTTTCTTATAAATTTCTAAATATTCTTCAATTTGATTCCAATTATCACTCCAGTTTCCTCATTATGATGAAGATAATAGATTTTTTTATTACATTTCTCTACACCAAATAAAAGATATGAAAAACAATTTTCTTCACTTTACGATTATCATAACCATCCAAGAACAAACCAATCATTCTGATGATCTATAGCAACTGATAAATACTTTGAAACCTTTATTCCATAAACATAGTCCCCACTTCTAAATATTCTTTCACTTCCTCAAAAAATCTTTAACAACGGCTTCAAACATTTTCTCTAAACTCGTTAAACTTCAATCTCTCCTTGACAACACTTTTTTTACTGATTTAATTAGTTATTATTTTCTTATTTTACTTATACTGATGATCCTGCATCTGATTAATTTATTAGTGTCAACCTATGCCTAATGATTCAAACTTTTATTCACTTGGATAATCGGTGTTAGCTCTAGTTTTATTAATGGAGCCACATATAAACTGATGATTGTGACCCATTTGATACAAAAAAATTAGAGATTTTATTTTATCTTGACCCTATTGAAAAAAATAAATAATTCATCTTGATGAAAATGGTTTACTACATTATTGATCTTCACCGGTTTGATCAATATATGAATGCATTACATGCATCGATCCCAACAGCTTTACTTACTGATCTTATTTAAAAAACTTTTTTTTCTTCCTCTACCTCCCCTTTTCAACCATCACTAAATTTTATGATTAGTTTCATACCGTGTCCAATAGAACGATGCCAACATATTTTGATTCAAAACTTCTTTCCTTTTATAATTAAGGTATACACTAACTTATTATTTTAATATTTGTATCTTCTAGATTATTAGTATGATTGAAAACCAACATCTTCATCTTCTCACATTCTGAACAAAACATCCAGCCTCTAAAAAAATATGCATCCAGTGTTCTCACACTAATGAACTAGAGACTAGAAATATTTGTCTTTACAAACTTTCTTCTTCTATAAACGTTTTCTTGTATCATGACTCCCTCAAAACTTTAATAACATTTAATATTGAAATATAATTGTATAAATTTCATTGTAAAGTATTTTAACTTCCCATCCTTACAACACATCTTTTTTTGCAACCAAATCGGAATACAATTGGAATCACTTGTTCTCCCCCTTTATTTAATAAGGCTTTCATCACAAGTTTTCCATAAAACTTATAATTTTTTTTAATTAAAAAACAACAAGTAATTTTTAGGTTTTCATCATATTCATTCAAAATCTGATCATATTTTGCATTATGATTCAACATTTTATTCCGAACCCAATATGAGTATGATGATTTTTTCCTTCTAGAATACTTATTCCCAATATGATGGAATTTCTTAATAATTTTAAGTCAAATCATATGATTAATATGGTGAGTACGATTTTCAATAATTAAAAAGTTAATTTATTTATTTTCTATTTGACAACAAAAGGCAATAAATTGAATACAAACTTATTTTAGCTTCCCAAAACAACTTTTTTCCAACTTGGTCCCAACAATCTCCCCCTTTGGATTTTTTTTTCAACCATTATTCATAAATCACTGAACTTTGTAACTTCAAGATATGGATTACTTATCAACAATTATAATCCTATGAGAGACAACTCATTGGAGGAAACACCAATTATTGATAGCAACACCATGATGTCAAAAAGGAGTGACTCATGAAACTTATTCATCTATTCTGCACATATTTCTTCACTTATTCCACTTTCTTATAAACAATGGTTTCCTAAGACCACTCCAAAAAACTATTAGAATAGTTTAAAAACTTACATACTGAGATCATAGACTACCTACAACTCCCCCAACATACAAACCTCCTTAAAAGGTTTAAAAAATATAAATTGATATATTTATGAAATAATTCTCCCCTTTAACAACAATTTCCAAATATTATATGAGAGAAGGGACAAAAACCCATACCTAAACCATGATGATAAAGAGGTTGGTCATCCATGTTCAACCTCAGTTTGTAAAAAGCTTCCTTGGTAAAGGTTTTGTGAATATGTCAACAACTTATTCCACTGTAGGAACATACTCCAGATTCAATTCATTCTTCTCCACATGCTCTTTGATGAAATGATATTTGATATCAATATGTTTTGAATGATAATGTTGTACCAAATTTCTGGTAAGGTTTATGACACTTTTATTATCACAACCTAAGATAAAATGTATCTTTACTTTAATAAGTAATTATTTCAACTAAGTCTTTATCCACATAAGTTGAGTATATGATTGAGTGGAATAAATATACTTATATGTAAACATGATAAGAGTTACTGAATTATGTTTCTTTATATAAAAACTAACAAAATTTTTTCCTATAAAGAAAACTCCACCAGATTTGGATCTTATATCATCATTATTTATTTCCCAATTAGCATCAGAATACCTAAAAAATCAACAATTTCTAAGCTATCATACCTATTTCAAAAATTTCTTATTCCTTTGATATATATGAGAATTATTTTTCTTGCCAATATATATGATTATTTTGGTTCACTTTGAAATCTTTCTCATAAGGTAACAACATAAACAATGTTGGGTATTGAGGCAGTAAAATATAACAAACTTTCAATTAGCTTTTGAAACTCTTTAGAGTCAACTTCCTCACCTTCTCCATATTTGGACAACTTTGTTCCCATTGAAATTAGTTTGGAAACTATTTTGGAATTTTCCATGCCAAACTTCTTAATAAGTTCCTTTGCATACTTTTCTTGGGAAAGAAATATGTGTTTATTATTTTGCGATATTTTTAAACCAATAATGTATTTCATTTCACCAAGAATGGAAATATCAAAAAAAAATTTCATCTCTTCAGAAAATCTTTCACAAGTTCTTTAATCACCCTCAATAAAGATAATTTCATTAACATAAACAATTATAATGAGGGAAAAATCCTGACTTTCTTTGATGCACAAATTACCATCAGATATTCCTTTCTTAAAATTCATCTTCCAAAAATAAGTATCTAATTTGGAATATCATACCCCCCGATCTTGTTTTATCCTATACAAGTATTTTTTCAGATTTCACACATAACATTAATCCTCCCCAATAACAAATCCACATGGTTGTTTAATATAAACTTCTTTATCAAGACCCCCCTTTAGAAATGTGGACTTCATTTCCATATGAAATATTTTGTAACTTCATTATGTAGTAAGAACAAGAAATATTCTGATCATTTATAATATTTCTGTCCGAGAAAAAATCTCATAAAAATAAATACCTTCAATCTATGAGTAACCTTTTCATACTAACCTTGATTTATTTCTTATCACTTCACCATCTTCATTTAGATTATTTCAGGAAAACCACTTTTTACCAATAATATATTTTTTCATTTGGTTTAGGTAAGTGTTCCCAAGTATCATTATTTTCTATATGATCTAACTCTTCATTCATATCCTAAACCCATTCCAAATGCTCAAAATCTTCATTCACATCTTTTGGATCAACTTTTGAATACAAATAAGTATGTTTAATATCTTTTTATGTTTTTTTTATTTGAGCCATTTGATGTTGATCACCATTTATGTTTTGGGATTATACTTGCTTCCTCAACCTGGGATAAGATTTTTGAGATTCATCCTCATCACTAGAAATAAATGAGACCGATTATTCTTCTTGATCTGGATTATAATTTCTTGTATCCTTACCATAATTGTTAGCAAAAGTTCATTCATCCTGTTCATATTCCTTATCATCAAAAGATTGTTGAGCATCATCCTCATTTTTTTAAATAACTTTCACATAAAAAGAGTCAAGTATTCTTATTTTATCTTTGTTGAAACATCTATATCCCCTTCCTTCTGGATCATATCCAAGAAAAATTCTATCTTTACCTCTCCACTCAAAATTCCCAAGGTTTTCACCTATCTTCTTTATGATGCATGGAATCCCAAAAAATCTTAAGTATTTAAAAATTGTAGTTTTATTATAAAACATTTCATAAGGACTCTTATTAGAAATTTTCATATGGAAACATCACTTTTGAATATAATAAAAAATTCTCATATATTTCCTCTAAAAGTAATGGGAGAGACCATGTTTAAGCAATATAGTTCTCCCCATTTCAACCAAACTTCTATTTTTTTCCTTTCAGCAACACCATTTAATTGAGTAGTGTAAGGTGTACGGAACTCATGAAAAATTTCATTATTATCAAGATAAATCTCAAATTATTCATTTTTTTATTCCTCACCACTGTCTGCTCTCAACTTCTTAACTAAATAATCACATTCCTTATCATATTTTCTCTTGAAACTTTTAAATATTTTTAGAGAATCTGACTTGTGTTTCATATAATAACACAAGTAATATGAGTAAAGTCATAAATTAATGTGATGTAGTACTTATATCCGTGAGGAAATTGTTTCCTGATTTTCCCATATATATAATAATAAATAAGTTCTAGGAGTCTTTTTGAACAAATGTCAAATTTATTGTGCACAGATTTTGTAATCTTTCCTTTATGATAGATTGTGAAACACCAATATATTCTTCTTGACATATTAAGAGTTCCATGGATAGTATCTCTCTTTTATAACTTTATCATATTTATATGACACATGTGCCCTATCCTTTTATTCCACAACTAATTTTCTTCCACCATGCTTAAGTAACAAGGGATTCTAACCTCACTAACTTGGAATGAGTTCCCTTTTATATGTTGTACTTTTGTAAGTATCTTTACATATTCCTATATTTTCACAAAAATTCCCTCTTTTTTGAATAAAAACTTTGTTTCCTTCATCACATAGTTTTAAAACACATAGTAGGTCATGTTTCATCCCATTAGTAGAAAAATATTTTTTTAGATTTAAACTTTTGTTCCCCAATGATGGATGATCTAACACCTTTGATTTTGAGAGATTAATCATTGCCAAATGTTACTATTACTTCTTTGAAGTCTTTCAAATTATACAACAATTTTAAGTCTTTTTTCATATGAGAAGAACACCCACTATCCAAGATCCAAAATCATTCTCCTTTTGTAGCTTTGATAGAGGTCTCAACAACAAGATACTTTTATTTCCCTTATCTTTCTTCACAATCAGCTTCTGAGAATTGTTAAGAGTCTTTTGTTGTGACAATAAAAAAACAAGAAAACCTTTAGAAATATTTCTAGGTTTTCCACATATTTCACAAATAGTTTCCAAATTTTGGAACCTATATAAACTTTCACACTATCCTTCTTAGGTTTCATTAGAACATCCTTATCATATTTATTCCTTGAGAGAATTTAATCCCCCTAAAACTTTTCCTTATGTAATATGTGGAATAGTAGTAATGTTATTGATTGAACCAAACCATATTTTTCATATGTCCAAATCCACCACAATACCAGTAGTATCCATTGAAAGAATATTTTCCTCTATAACTTTCATACTGTCTGGAGTTGTGAGCTTGTTTCTCAAAAACCTTTATTAAGAACTTTGTTGACCAAAAACCTTTAGGTTATCAACCATATTATTCCTTTTTAGCTTGGTTTTATTTTCATCCTTATGAATATATAAGTAATATATACTTTTTCAGAATCATAATTTTGAAAAACTTTTGACTTCTCCACTTCGTTGGTTTTTTCCAGATACATGACTTTCCCAGATTTCTTCTCCTTATAAATAATTTAATCTTTATTCACAAACTTTGAAGGAAACTTTTTATCCTTCTCATGTTTAACCCTTATAGAACTTTCAAGAAATTTAGAAATTTAATTATCGAAACTTTTAACCCTCTGTTCATCTTTAAAAAGTTTTTGTTGGAAAAATTCCAACTCTTCTTCTTTTGCCTTCAACTTATCTTCCAAATGTTTATTACAATTATTTTATTTCTCAAGAAATTTATTCAAATAATCAATATCTTCATATATATTAACATTCAAATCAAGAAAAAATTATTGATTTTTTGTTGGAGAATTTTTATTTTTCAACTTCATGATTTCTTTTTCAAGACTCCCAATCACTCTTTGAAATTATTTTAATTTTTATTTTAGAAGAAATTCTAATTGAGTTTCTTCTTCTTCTTCAAAACTACTGATTCCAAACTCTTCATTGTTAAAATTTTCAATTAAAGTATTCTACCCATCATTTTTAATAAACTTTTTGGATTCATCTTCACTATCTTCTTCTTCATCATCTTTAGAAAAAAATATTCTCATTTTGGATTTGGAGAACTTTCTATCTTTTCCTTTGGGATAAGATTTAGACATATCACCCTATTTATTCCACGATCTTCTCTACCTTCTATCATCTTCATTACTATCTCACTCTTTATTTATTTGAGGAAAATTAGTTGGAAAGTTCCCAATGACTCCATATTCAAATCATTTTAAGGGAAGTTTCCCTTTATCATTACCTGTAACTCTTTTGACATTTTTAGAAAATAAGGATAAAAATTCATCAAAATTTTTATATAACTTATTTTTGGAGTTAGAGTCAAGATGTTAATCTTCCTCAAGAACCTTCTTATACTTTGTTTTCTTAGCAGCCTTGAAGGAAATTTATATATCAACTTTTTATTTTACTTTCACTGCTTTCTCCCTTTTCATTTCATAATTAATAAGAGTACTATAAAAATCATCTAGATATAATGTTTCTCGATCTATATCTTCCAATAAAGAAACTTTGGGATCAAAATTTTCAGGATGAATTGTCAAGATATTTTAAAAAATTGTTGAATCTTCCAACTTTTCACTAAGACATATAATAGTGCTTGTGATGTCATTCATACTGAATGCTAATGTGACACTATAAACAGTGTCCCAAAATACATCCATTAAATCAATGTGAATGCTAATGTGACATAATGAGTAACTAAAAGTATAAATAAATAAACCTCAATCAATCCTCGGGTTCTATGGAAACACTCGATATCCACTATATCTACATTAACCAGTGCCAAAAGTCTCTAAATATGATATGTTATATTTGTAAACACCTAGGGGGAAGAGTATCACACTAAATGTTATTCCATCTAGGAAAGCACCTAGGGGAAGAGTGGACTTCCAAAAAATATCTCATTTATAGAACTTGGGGGGAAGAACAGTCCACCCAAAATCATCTCATTTTGGAACACCATGGGGGAATAACAACCTACCCAAAAAATATTTCATATAACACTCTAGGTTGAGAGATACCCACTCATAATCATATCATTTAATAATAATAGTGGGAGGAGAAGACTACTCCAAAATATTTGATGTAACACTTGTGGGGAAGAGTGTTCCACATCGAATCATCTCATTTATTATATAATCAAGGCTTTGAACACCTCATACACCTTTCACAGTTTAAAAATAGGTTAAAAAAAATTATTTTTCAAGATTTACATTTCAATTATTATCAAACAGTGGGTCAAAATTACATTTGGGATACCCCTCGGGCTTCCTTAAATATTTTCCACTTCATTAGTTTGGGAATGCCTCCCATGGATGCAAAAGGATCAGGATTTACATTTATCAATAGATCACCCATGACTTAATCAAACTAATTTAATCATAAAATATAATGTAACACTATTTTGTTAATTTTTTAGGTCAAGCACACATTAGGTCAATATGACCATACATCACATGCACTTAAAAAATAATATTATATTTAGGATCAACTTAGGGACAACCTACCTTATTCTCATAGCAACTCTCTCATTGAAATCTAATATCAAATGATAAAAATCATATAATGAGATGAAAACCCTCAAATAGAGTATATATAACCATAACCAATATAAAATCATCAAATAATGGGAGAAACTGAGAAATAATCAATGCATAACACTACACTTACCTATAAATATTACCTAGAACAAATAAAATGTGAAACTCTTGAGGAATAAAAGAGATCTCACTCAGAAGAAGGAAGATCAAGATGGAGAAAAGTGGGAAAGAGTACACATTTCTACTCTAAATGAGAACCCTCATTTCACAGATTTAATATCACATCATTTATTTAATTTATTATTATTATAATGATTTACTTTAAGTTTATAAATTTCTTTTTAAAATAACATAACTTTTGGACTCCCAAAATTGATTCAAATTCTAAACTTCTAACTCCTAGAACAACTTACATACTCCTAACTTCTAGAAAAATCCACTCTCTAGAATCCCAAATTCTAGAATTTCATCTAACTAGAATATGTGGCTCATATTTGGGAGATGTAACTTTTATAAAATAGATTTTCAGTACCTGGAAGAACACCTAATTTATTCTACTATCTTCCAGATGCACTTAAACCCTACATCAGAACTTATCATATTACTTCTAGAATTTAACTTCCCACTCAAAATTTTAATTATTTGGAAGATGTAACTTCAAAATAATACATAAGATATTATATCATACATTTGGTTGTTTCCTTATCTAGAAAAACCTATATGTAATAAATTTACTCCCATGAAATATATATTTCAAAATTAATAGTTTAGAAGATGTAACTTCTAAAAAATATGTAAGATATTATCTCATGTGTAAGTTTTTTACATTAGTTATAATATCCTATACATAATATATTTTACATTGTGAAAATTTCAACATGCATCATATTAAACTTAAACAAAAAACCATGTAAAAATTTTAACTTAGAAAAATATTCATATAGGACCTCTAATTTAGATGGATATACCTCCAGTGGATATAATTCTAGTGGTTCTAATTTTAGTGGACCTTCTTCTAGAATTCTATACCTTGGTTGTTCCACTCCATTAACATCATCCTTTAATAAAAAAATTAACTTATGGATTATATCATTCTAGTGGTTTCCACACTCTATTGGAATTTTTTTTTCATACGACTGACCAATTTAGAAATTTTTACTTCCAAAAAACTTATGTAATATATTTTTATTTGAATAAGGGTTTTAATTACAAAAAATTCCATATGTAATATATATATTATCCCTTGTAATACATAAGGTTTTAGACTTTGTTAAATTTCAAAAATTTGATACAACTTAAAAAATTCCCAAATTCAATTCAAAATACCCCCAAAAATTTCCAAAACCTATAGAACTCTTTCCAAATCACATGTAGATGTAAAAAAATAGTAACCCATTAAAAATAACAGAAAAATATCCCCAAGCTCGATCCAAATTCTGAGACTCAATCGCCAGACTATTCTGACACTTAGAACACCTCTATCGGGTCAAAATACACATGGTTAAACCATGATTTGACCTAAATTACCATCCAAAAATACCTGACCATTACATAACACACCAAGATAATAAAATACATATATTTTAGTTAAAATTCAAATATATTTGAGTTTTCAATAAAAATATGGCCATATTTTTCACCTAGGATGTTCTGAGATGTTACAACTTCCCCACTATATAGCTACTTGACCTCAGGATTCATTCTTGAATGTTACAACACTTCATTAGAAAATAAATTTGTCCATTGAACATGCATGTTAGACTCTGACTGCCATATCTCCTTTTTGATGCACCTATGCTTCCACTACACTCATACCATAAGAACCATCTTCCCTTGCAAAACCTTATCACACAGATCCATAATATGAACTAGATGTTCCATAAATGTTGCATCAAGATAAATATTGACTTCATCAATAATAATCACATGGTATAGGTAATAATGATATCATAGAATCTATAATACATGAAACACATTGTGAATAGAACCAAAACACAAAGTAAGATATAATCAATATGCTACTATACATATTCTCCCCACGATCTCGAACCACCCTATATCTTGGGTGATAATTTTATTTTCCTCCATATATGAAAATGTCACAATCTAGGATCCACTCATAAGAATACTCGACCTTACACCTCAAAATCTAGAGGTAGGTATTTCCGGTCTATATATAAACTCTTCCCACTCTGATTAGTCATAAAAAACTTTCAAATTAGCCAGATATGATTTGATGTCTCTTGAATGATCCTCCTAATAACTGCTGACTCACCAGCCTCATCCAACATATATGAGATAAAAAATACCTACCATATAATTTTGTAAAATCCACCATCTAAATAAATGCATGATAACTATTATTGTAGGGAAACTATATAAAAGCTAAACAATTCTCCCAGAAAACTCTGAAATCCAGGACATACACCCACAAAATGTCATCCAATACCTAGATATTACCCTCAGACTTCCCATCCATATGAGGATGATGAGCAGTTCTTAAGCACACCTACATGTTATGTTTCTTCTATAATCCTTTCTAGAAGCATGATGTAAAGTGGGAATCTCTATTAAATAATACCTTGATGCACCCCGTGATTATGTTCTATCTCTTTTACATAAATATTACCTAGCTTGTTAATAGATAAGGTATATTAGATCGGTAGGAAATAGGAAACCTTATTCAATTGATCCAAAAAAAAAACAAAATCACATAACTACCTCAAGGAATCCCTAGAAACCCTATCAAAAAATCCATATTTATGTTATCCAACTTCCACTTGAGAATGGGTAATGATTGGAGAAGACCAGCATATTGCTGGTGCTCAGCCTTCACCTGTTGATAGGTGGTTCACAATGTGAAAAAACTCTTTGTATCCCTATTTATCACAATACACCTATATTTCCTATGAATATCATGACATATCTTATTAAAAACTAGATATATAACCCACTTGAGGTATGTGAGTCCCTTATAATCTACTCACACATGATCGTAGGGACTATTACATGATCTTAGGCATGAAAAATATCATCATCATTAAGAGACCAATATAGCGGTGAATCCCCACCATATATGTCATAAATCAACACTAAATAATTTTAATCTAATAGATAACTACTCTTCACCCTATTTAGAAGTAAGGAGGTGATGAAAAATGACATAAGGGTAACTCTGCCTTGATACTACTAAACATCAAGATTTATATCTTCAAAGAGGGCCATCATCTTCCACTCAGTGATTGACTGCTGTACCACACAATCTTGAGTCTTTCTACATAAGGTATCAATAACGGAATTCCCTTTCCCAAGGGTATATTCCATATCATAGTAGAAGATATTCATGTACTCAAATCACAATCTCTATCAAATATCCAGGTTATACTGTGAGACACCCTAAGATTCCATTTTTTATTTATGTTTATATAGTTAATTTCTCCCTTGAGTTCAAGGTTTATTAGGGTGAAATTTTTGAGTTTTTGAATATTTTCTAGCGTCAAATAGTTAGACACACAATTTGGGAAACAAGGAAGTAGTAACTATGAGAGTTGTATTGTTTTTGGGTAGTGGTGATTTCATGGTCACTACATTGATTGGTAAACCATATGAGTAAACTATGAAACCATCTTTGTTTTGGGTATTTTTTTCATTTCACATTTTTTTATTCAAGGATCCCATCCCACTCTTCCCCAATCAAACTACTATGACCTAGGAGCCTTATAATGGTATTTATTCTTCTTCTAATCTTCTATAAGGTGGATTCTTGATATTGTTTTTGTTAGTTATTCACCAGATTAAACGATAAAAGACTCTCCTTCTCCCCTATTTTGTTTTATTTCCTTTTTATCCAAAATTATTAAACCTTATCAGATATTGTTGGATGATTGTTATGTATAATGTTTTTAAAATTTTGGATTTTGGTTTTTAAGGGTTGTGTTTCATCTTATGAGGCTTATCCTGTGGTTTCCATTGAAGGATACATGGTTTCATATCTTGAGGTAGGAATTTCAATTTTATTTCGTTTTATTAAAGAGTTCCATGGTTTATTGATGTTTAAAATGTGTTATTGGATTAAATTAATAATTTATATGATATCTATTTTTTAGCGAAAAAGGGTTTCCAAGAATTGTTGGGTTTTTCCTTTGAAAAAATGGGTGATTTTCAAGGTTCAATGGAATTTTGATTTCAAATGGTAATTAATACACTCTATGTGTTTGATAAAATTCCATTGAAATTTTTATACAATAAAAATTATTTCTTTTTGGTGATTTGTGTATTTATAAAGTATAATTTTCCCCTTTTAAAGGGATTTGCTTATTTTAAAAAGGTATTTACATTATTTTAGAGGGGGTTACCTTGCTTTAAAGGGGTTTTCCATTTTTTAAAGTGGGTATGTATTAATTTATGTGATTGTTAAGTGATTTACTTAAATTAATTAAGATCATTCTTTGATGTTCTGATTTGTTCCCTTATATTTAGACTTTGTTTTCAAATATGGTTTTATAAAGTGGTTTATAAATTTGTGGTTATTAGTTTTAAAGTAAATTACCCTTTATAATCTTATGTTAGAGATGGATTTTATTGATTAAGTATTTCAATCATGTTGAACCCTATTGTAATCATTTTTTATTCTTGTGTTCATGTGTTATAGTTGAATGAATTGAGATTCATGATTATGTGTTTGAGAAAGTGGGATCATTATTGAAGGGGGTGTGTTGGAGGTGGGATGTCTATTATTGTGGTTTTATAATGGATTTGGTCCATTTTATTGTCATGTGATTAATGTTGGATTGATAAAAATTAAACTACGCTTGCTATTCCATGAGGAACCCTAGTATACTAATTATGAAGGCAAGGGATGTTGGAATTTCTAGTTGGGAGTTACACACTATTTAGTAACACTAAGTTGAATGTTATGAATTGTTTATGGGATGTGTCATTGACGAGTCTAGTTAAGAGATATTCAGGTGACTAGGTGTGTGATCATTAACCTACTAGGATTTGGTTCAACCTATGAACATTGAGTACTTATTTCATTATTCCCTAAGGGGTTTCCTTATGAAATGTACCCTATGTTATGAATTTTTTGTTGATTATTGACATGTGTTGTTTATTTCTTAAATGGATATTATTTTATGGTATTAATCTTTATTTGGGATTAGTCTTGATCTTGAATAGTTTTTATCCATTCATTTATTTTCATTATTTATGACCTTACATGGATTTACATTTTATTGTGTTTCCCTTTGTTTTTTATTCTTGTTATTTGGGGAGTGTGAGTATTAAAGATTTAAAGGGAAATATGGGGTTTGTTTTAAATTAAATCCATTGTAAAATGTTTTTAAAAACATTTTAAACTTACGATAATGGTTTTTATTCAAAAAGGGATGGTTTAAATGAAAAGATAAGGTTTAAATTGGTCTTTTGAAATTCAAATTGCGTTAAAGGTAAATGTTTATATTTTTGAAATGAAATTACCCTGGTAAGTCCTATTTGAGGAATTATTTATAAATAGTTCATTTCAATAAAATATATAAGGCTTTTTTAGTTTATTTTAATTCCACATAAAGGAAATGGAATCTTATTTTTCAATTCTATAAAAACCAGTGGATATTGTTTATTTAAAAAAGGAATATAATAGGCTCAAAATGGTATCCAAATAGCCTTTGGATCTCACCCTACATACTTAAATTGGTGGGTATGTAATCCTCATGTTTTTTGTAGGTTCCCATGTCTTGTGTTTTAGATTCATTAGCTAATAATCTCCTTTGAAATTGGGTGATGTTTGGTTTTTGGTGGTGACTTGATAGTCACATGGTGATGGTAGAGTTTTCCTCTTGATTTAATTTAGACCATTGGGTTATCTTGTGTATTGACCTCTTCAGTATCCTACTTTATTTTTTTTTTGATTCCTTATTCTCGTTTGTAAAAGATTTTTATAAAATCTTTTCATTTATATAATTTGTTTTTGGAAAAAAATTTGTTTTTTATCTTTATTGTTATTCTATGTTTAGTTGGAAATTATTTTATAATATACTTATTTATTGTGGAATGGTTGTCGAATGAATCAAGACCTCATACCAGGTTCTTATTTGGAACACATTCTTGAAACTAGTTTTATTGAGGGTGAAATAATTCTCATGTGTTCACTTATGATCCCCTAGAACTAGTTTCAGCCTAGGGAGATTAAGAATACACATCGGTCCTTATAACGGAGTGGTCTGGGTGACGTGTCTGGTCAACCCATGACTATTCATTTCAAAATGGTATCAAAAAACTCTTGTTATTTGAAGGTTGATGGTAGATATGAGTTAGGATCATTTAAGATTGTGTGGTGGGTGAAATAGAGTTCTTTTCCAGCTCTTCCTCATGCTAAACCTCAATTTTCTAGGGGCAGTTATGGGTTTCCATTTGAAATTGAGATTTATAGTTGTTTATTATAGAGATATTTTGATTTATTTTTCTATTACTCTAAGTTGTAGTAGGACTCTGATGGATGTATTAGGAAATTACTAGTTTCAAATTTAAACTGGAGGAAATATAGGGGTGCACTATTAAGGTGAACAGTCTGCAAGACTATGCATACGATTTGAGAACCATTAGACTCAAATTCCAATGGAACTCACCTAATTGGTACAAAACTTGAAAAATAATGAAACCTAACTATGCATAATGGGTAAAGTTTTTAATTATTTTTTTCACCTCTCTAATGCATTAAACCCCTATTATAGTTTATGATTCTTATTTGTAAGTGATAAATTGAATCTTTTTATTTGTTTGGATTTTTTTGATTAAATTTCAAAGAAATATATCATGATTTGGTGATTAATTTTACTTTAAAAACCTTTTTTGGTTGTTTGAAGTTTCTTTTGTGAAAAGTTTCTGAATTTTAGCTCAAATTATTTTGGGTTGTATTAGTTTGAAAAGAAATAATTCCATGGGCTTTAATTATGGTGGAATTATTGAAATGGTTTTAGAGATATGTTAATTTACAATGAATGAATTCTTTAAGAAAAGGTGAATGATTTTCGAGTTTGGTTGATAGGGAAATTGGTTTTCAAGAAGTGGGTTCTATTTATTACTGGGATTTAAATTATTTAAGTATTTTTAAATGAAACTTTGAAGGGATGTTTTTGAACCCATGTTTTGTTTTTAAAATATAAAGAAGGACACGTTTGGATATTTTGAAATGTTATTTTAATTTTTTTATAATTTTTATTCATTTCATTTGTGTTTTTATACCCCTTGTTTTTGAAATTGGGACGGTTTGATTGAGTGTGGTGTTTTTATTAACCACATGGCGAGCTTGGTGGAGTGGTAAAGTCTTTGGAAAATATGCAAGAGGTTAGGGGTTCAAATGTCACCAAACGCAGAATTTATTTATATTGCATGGGCATGCATGTGCATGTGCATGTGCATGGGATGTGCATGCATGGATAAATAAAGTAAATAAAATAATATGAAATAAATAAATAAATAAATAAATAAATAAAGTAAATAAATAAAATAAATATGAAATAAAATAAATAAAAAATAAATACGAAATAAAATAAATAAAATAAATAAATAAATACGAAAAATAAATAAATAAATAAATAAATAAATAAATAAATAAATAAATATGAAAAATAAATAAAATAAATAAATAAAATAAATAAATAAAATAAATAAATAAAATTAAGTAAATAAACAAATAAAATAAATAAAATAAATAAATAAAATAAATAAAATAAATAAAATAAATAAAATAAATAAAATAAATAAAATAAATAAATAAAATAAATAAAATAAATAAAATAAATAAAATAAGTAAAATAAATAAATAAAATAAATAAAAAAATAAAAAAAATAAAAAAACCGCCGCTAAAAAACCGCCGCGAAACGTTCTGCGACGGTTTTGAAAACCGCCGCGAATAGTTTCCCGACGCACGATTTCGCGGCAGTTTTTCAAAACCGCCGCCAATCAATTTAGCGGCAATTTAAACCGCCGCGAAATGAAAAAAAACCGCCGCTAAATGCCTTTTTTTCCGTAGTGATTATGATGGTGAGTATGATTTTCAACAATTAAAAAGTTTATTTATTTATTTTATCTTTGATAATAAGAGACAATACATTGAATACAAACTTCTTTCAGCTTCAAAAAAAACTTCTTGCCAAATTATTCCCAATAAAGGAAACATGAATGTTTTATTTTAACCTATATGGTGTCAATGGATTTTCCCATATCTCTAACCATTATTTGATGTTTTCTTCCTTTACAAGATTTTGTGTTTTATTTAGATAAAAACTCTTATTCCATTTGTTCTAGGAATTTTGGGTTTCAAATTGGATTTTTTTAAAAATAAATGGTATTTTGATATCTGAAACTATTTTGAATACGAATTAAAAAGAGTTGTTTAATGGGTTTATGATGAAAAGTGAACACATAATTTTTTTTGATATGGTAATTGTGCATTATATATGAAGAGAGGGTGATCCCAATACAGTTTATATGAATGGGTGTGCCCAATAGAGCTTAAATGAATGGATGAGCCTGATAAAACATATATGATGGGTGAGTACCATTATACCTCTCCATTTCATTGAGTAACATTTCTTATCTTCATAGATAATAAATAAGGAGTAAACCTAGGTGGTTTATCCTATGGATTTAACTAGGATTCAATTATTTTTTATATGAGTTATGAATAAAATTGTCTAAGTCACCTGAAACAGGTTTCTATTTTCTCTCTATGAGTTTTAAATGGTTTTTAAGAAAAAAGATGTGTTATTTTCATGTGAATATGATTTATTTCATACGATCAAAAAATATTTGTTAAAGGTAAACATTTTATGGGTTTTAGTGTTTTTCACTAGACTAATAGATTTTCTTCTTTTATGTCCCTTTCTGAACTTTTTGTGTTCATCCCACATTTTCAAATGTTTTAAAATAATTTTAAGGATTAGTAGGGTCTAGGATGAGGTCAATATGAAAATTTTGAAGACATGTTATAAAAAAATGTTTGTTTTTAAAATTTTTATATTTTGAAAAAAATGGATACCAATTAGAAGTGTCCACTTTATAATATTTGGGTTTATTATGTAATATTTGTAACCTAATTCTCTAAACATCCAAACTATAAAGATCTTAAAAATGTAATAAAGAGAATCCTTGACTAAAAATCAAGATTATTTAAATATACTGAAGTTGAGGTGGTAGTTGGTGGTGTTATTAAGGAAGATGAAGAGTCAGTAGCAGTATCTGTTAAAGTAGGAAGTTACCTTGATATAGTGAGAAGTAAAAATGTATATTTTGACCCTATTGATTCTAATGTATCCTTAAATTATAAGGAAATATTATTGGATATGATGAGGTTTTAGATCCCGAGGTTTCCAATATTACTCAGTTTGAGGGATCTATTTCAAAAATAACAAAGGATGTTATTGAGCTATCCGATGACTCTTTATATAATGTATATAGTGTTGTTGGAAAAGATATTGGAATTCTAGTGATATTTAATGTAGGAGATGTAGTAAATGAGGTAGAGAGGTCCCCAATCCTAGCTATTCTTGGAATATTCTACTTAGATTTATATTTTGATGATGGTAATGATGATGGGGTCAGTCCCCTTTAGCATAGTGGACCTTCCATTTCAGATATTTAGAGGGATACTAAGGGATATTTGGTTGAGATAATAGACTATGATGGGATTCTTAATCCATTTCATTTAGTGGTTCCTTCCAATGATGAGTAATAAGAAGTTTTAGATTGATTTCATAATGAGGAAGTTAATATTGAGGATGTAGGTCATGGATCTACTTCTAAACATACTACACCATCACTTGGAAATGAGATATAATCACCCAATCCTCCTTCTGATGTCTTTATTTTTACCCGATCTGACATGGATGCCTTTAAGGTAGATATTATGGGTGATTTTTCTATCTTTCCTAATCCTTTTACCACTCAGTATAGGTCTCTTATCCCATATGACATCTCTTTTATTGTATCTTTGGTTGTAGAACACCTCTAACCCAAATTGTTTACCAGGATTAGAGATTTGGAAGTGGAGAATAGGAAGTTGGTGGAGTATATTAGTGACATTCACTCTACCTTGGAGATCATGTTTATGGACCTAAATCAGAGAAATATATCTATTATTGAGAAGCTTGAGACCCTATCTTCTTCTGATGATGAATACTCTTCTAGAGATTCTCATCATCCTATTCCTACTTCTCTTGATGTTTATTTGGACGAGAGTATTATTTGATAAGACTTACAACATGTGTTGAGTGATTCTTATTCTCACCAGTAGGATGAGCTTTGATAGATCAAGTATCATGGTGAGAATATTTATAATCTTGTTAGAGAATATCGAAATGATTCTATAAGTGATAGAGAAACTAATATCAAAACTATAAATTAATATATTTCTAAGATTTATGAAAAAAATTAATTCAATTATCATTTTAAAATTTTAGCTAAGAATATAAGGATTAATCTTGATACTAGGACCTTTAGGTAGTCGGTGTGTTATTTCAAAGTATTATCTCCCTTGTTGAAGCTGTTCATAGAAGAGAAGAAGGATTTATTTTATGTAATAGAGCATGGTGGTAGAGTCATATCACAGTTTATCATGATGATGGATCCATTTATCTACACTACTAGGATAACTATCAATGCTCCACCTATTGTACTTCTGGCTAAAAGTGTTTCAACTTATATCTCAGTTCCACATTAGACTACCTCCATTACTGTCAACCCTTTTGGTCTTAATTTGGTATAAGTAGTAAGACATCTCAAGCCTGTTTCTGTCAGTATTATCTTCCAAGCCTCCTGTACCCTCCTCTATATCTATCCCTCCTCCTCCTCTAGAGGGTGAAAAAGTTAAATACCCCATATATCCTTCCACCATTATTGATGAGGATGAATCAGAATTAGATTAGGAAATGATAAGATTGTTTTTATTTTAAATTTTCATAATTTAATCATATACCTCTTGATACTGATGAAAATTCAATACCTTTATCATCTATCCTCTTTGATCTGATAAAATTTTATATTATGTGTTATTATTTCTATTTATACCTTTTTGATAATCCTAAAAGGGGGAGAACATGTATGTTATATGTTTCTTTATATTTTATTCTTATTATTTTACCAATTATATAGAACTTAATTCTTGTTTTAAAATTGATTGGAACTAATATTTTGAATTTATTTTAAACCATTATTTATGATCATCAGGGTGGGGGTGGGGATTTTTGGATTAGTCTAGAAATTTCTTATTTTAATTCTCACAGATCAAATTTACTTTATTATTAAACATTTATGTGTTAAATCGTAAAATCTTCACAATTATTCTATTTTCATAATATTTCACTAAGTACATGATGCTTTCATCAGAAGGAAGTCTTCTACTGCTAGTGGACTCATGCTATTGCCATTATACTTGTGATACCACCATTTTATTATTTCTTTATTCATATGATGTTTTACATTACAAAAGGAACTTGATACCACCAAAGAAAGTGTTCCATCATTAGAATATTTCACTACCGCCAAAATGAGTATGGTTCCACCAAGTTAAAATTCAGCTACCATCAGAACAATTACACTACTTCTAGTCTAATCCTGCTACCACTAGAAGAAATATATCTATTTTAGTTATATCTTACTACCTCAAGATCTGTTCTCCTACCATCAATATAGATTTTATACTACCAGTATAGTTCATCTACCACTAGGATGAATCCTCTTGTTTTAGATATGCTACCACTAGGATGAATCCACCACCATCATAAGGTTCACTACCACCAGTCTAAATCCTATACCACCAATATAATTCTTCTACCTCTAGTGATTTTGTTGATTTCTACTTCCAGGCCTATTTGGAATTAAATTTTAATTAATTATTCCAATATATATTATATATAATTTAATGAAAGTTATAGATTTGGTAATTATGATGATTTAAGAATGATTATTCCTAAAATTACTACTCTGGTTCATTAAAGAAAAAGGCATACTATTAATATTTACTTCTCAGTATGAAGACTTATTTTATTATTTTCCTATAACCAATAATTTTAGTTTTCTAAAATCTATAAATATGATGAGCCACTTATGAACAATAGTGAGATAATAAAAAAACTGGCTGGTTCAAATAAGAAAACATGTAATATTAAGTGTGAATTTAGGAAATATGATTTTCTATGATATATATGACACTATATTATCATGAAAAAACAAAAATTTTGTGAATAAAATTTTAAGTGAATTCAAGGATAGATTTAAATAAAATCCAAAAGAAGAAAAAGATCATTATTGATTATCTCAAGCTAATCATAGAAAGATAAATACACAATAACTTATATATTATTTATATATTATTCTCTATTTTAATTACATTTGAGTTGTTCTTATGTTATCTATTTAAATATTGACCAAAAAATCCTACAATTAATTAGAGAGTACTCGGATGTCCTCTTCACACTTCTTCTATATCTTCTATTGCATGTATAACTATGGAAGAGACATTGTATAGCTTGGACTGCCGTATGAGATATTGTATCTATAAAACCTGATCTGGGTTGTGGATTTATTTATTGTTTAAAAAACATTATTAGAAAAAATGACTTCCAAGTGGAGAATATAGGGTCTTAGATTGATAATTAAAATCTTGAATTTATTTTCTCTATGTGTTAATTTGTTTTTGTTTACTTTTTTTGGAAATCAATTTATTTCTTCAAAAAATCCTTTGTAAATCATACTCTAATAATTAACATTAATCATTATTTTATATATGGTGTTTGATGTGTTTAGATTTATTTAAAAAGTTTAAGTGATTTAAAAATTGTTTTAACTAGGATTTGATCAATCCATTGAGAAATATTTTGAAAAAAATAAAATTATAGATTTCTATAATTTTAGTTACCTGGGTTATTTTGATAAATTGGTGGGTTTAGTTGAAATGTTTTTTAAACATAATTTTTTATTGGAAAATCAATTCACCCCATATTGAGTTGTCTAATCTGACCAAAAAATCCCACCAGGGAAGGAATTTAAGACATTATACCTTTATATTTATGTAAATTGTGAGATTAAAATGATTTTTCACCATGTAATTAATATGATTAGAATAAAAGGAAGATAAATAACAAGTAAGATGGGAAAAAAAATTAAAGTTTTTTGAATATAAATTACCTTTTTTTCCTATTTTATTTCATGTGTTCTTACTATTCTTCACTATTTAATAAGGGGAGGCATGATTAACCAAGGAGGAATATGATAATAAAAGAGATAGATAATCTAAGAGGATGAAGTGAGGGGTTCACATGAACATTTCATGATAACTAAAACTTAATTTAAAATAAGAATTTGTTGATTTTTTTTATTGATATTAGCCTATATTTATTATTATAAATTTATTCGCATTGAAATCCTTACATTTTGTGTGTGTTTAGATGCTTAAATTACCTCAAATAATGAATTAATCATTAAAGATATAAATTAAATGTGTTTCCATTACAACAAATATAGCCTTTATAAGTACTAGAAAAAGGCATTAATAGTGCTATAAAAGCACTGTTAATCGAGGAAAAGATAAGGGGGTCCCTTTTATCAGTACTCAGAAAAGCGCTAATAAAGGCCCCTTTTATAAGAGATAAAAAAATCACTAATAAAAATTTCCCTTATTAGCGCTTTTTAGCACTGATAAAAGACCCCTTTTATCAGCACTTTTTTTAGGCACTGATAAAAGTCAATTTTTTTTAAAAAAAAGTTAAAAAGAATTTATCATGTGGAGAGATTTTAATAGCACTTGACCCCCCCTTTTATCAGCACTAGGAGGAGCCCCCTCCCTCTCACTGAACACTGAACTTGCCCGCGCAACCCCCTCCCACTTTCCCACGCGCCTCTGCTTTTAGCAGAAATCGAACCCAAGACGTCCCCCCTTGCGCGCCTGCACCTTTAACACTAATCCATTTAGTTTTTTTCTCCATTTAATGATATATCTATTTATATATATATAGTTATATTTATTCGTATATTAATATAGATTCATATTAATATAAATATATTTAGTTATATTAATATATATTTATATATATATATATATATTTAATTATAACATTTTATCCATATATTTATTTGTATATTAATATATATTTATAATATTATTTTTAAATACATTTATAAAATATATTTTTATGCATGTTTATAAATAAATAAATACTTACATATATACAAGACACACACACACATATATATTTATGAATAAATACATATATATGTGTATCTAAAATGCCATATAATATTAAAACGACCATAACTTCTAATCTATAAGTCTGTTTCAACTCCACAACCAGTAAAATTGAAGAAAATGAAAAAATATTTGATATGATATGTGGTACATTCCTAGAGGACATCCAGATTATAAGTTATAATTGTTTTAATGTTAAAAAATCGGGGTATCCCGACTAAAAACTCAATTTTGGAGGCCTTATGGGCCTTTTTTAGCCTCTAAAAATGTGACAGAGGATTCCCTTGGCTCACTAATGTGTATATCTCATTGCAAGATTTGATTTGATATACTGTAGAGATCAAAAAAATACCCAGATCAAAAGTTATGGCTGTTTGAAGTTTGAGTTAAATTTTCAACTTATTTTAGATCTTTTATTATTACTTTTTCATTTTTTTATCTTCAAATTGTGATTAAATGATTATTATTCGATTATAATTATAAAATTATTAATTAATATTTTTTTTAAAATATTTTAAAGCCATTTTCACTAAATTTTATATATATTAAATGTAATAGTCTATTTATACTTATCTAAAACATATTTAAAATATATATATTATATTTATATCAATATAAATATACATATATATCAATATATTTTTTTTTATGATTTTTTTTGGAAATATACACTTTATCAGTGCTAGGAAAAAGCACTGATAAAGCCCCCTTTATCAGCGCTACTAAAAAAAGAACTGATAAAGGGGGTGCCTATATCAGCATTAAAAAGCGCTGATAAAAGGTCACTTTTGACATCGTTTTTTAGCATTGTTAAAAGTGCACTTTATCAGCATTTTTTTAGCACTGTTAAAGGGTGGCACTGTGGAAACCCATTTTTTTTGGTAGTTTTCTTGAATAATCTGGACCTGAATGATGTACAGGTTAGCCCGTGTATTATTATTGCTTTGAAATATGATGGATTCTTTATACGATATGATTATTATTTTAATATGTTAGGTGGTTATGGTTTGATTTTGTGATGGTAGTGATGTTTGGTAGCATATAATGAGATAATTTAATAAATATGGGATATGGATGGAATACTATATAATTGTATAGAGACGTGTCCTAGTTGGAAATAAATAAGTAATAAATGGGTATGAATGTGAGTGGTTGCTGAGAATCAAATTTCTTTGAATATGGGAGATAAATGGATTAATGAACCTAATATAGGTTAATGAAGGAATATTTTGGGGATTAGGTGAATGATTGAATGAAAATTGAACTATGGATGGTTTTTATAACTGTTTCGTGTGGTTTTTGGATGTTTTATGTTATGGAGGAAACAATAGTTGTGAATGGGTAGTGGTGATGAAGTTTTGGAATAAATGTTTGGTAATAGGTTTTTTTCACCACTAGGCTATGATTTGTGTGTATATATTATAAAATGTAATTTCTTATGATTTATAAATACACCCCACATGAGTTGAGTGTTTTACGCTGACATGTCACGACCCATCCCGGTGGGGCCCGCGCCGTGACTCCCTAAGCCCACCTCCAATAGGCCATGGGCTGGTGACTAGCACCGAGTAGGCATGTCACTAACATGAGAGGAATTTCCTAAGAACCTGTACACACACACACATCTCCAAGCCCACAAATGCTGAAATGTAAAACACTAAGGAACAAAAATGCATGCATACAACTAAACCCAACCAACAGAGCCTATCGAAAGGTAAAGTACTGTAAAAGTAAACTGGGCCAGAATATAAGCCCACCAAAAACAAGAGTCTGAAAAACTGTAAAGTACAACTGTAAGCACAAAGGTACTGGGACTGCTGCTCATAGCCGTAGTAACGCCTCGGCCTGTAGGAAACTCAGAAAGCTTGGTCCTGTCCTGGTCCACCCTGGAATCTGTCAAAAGGCTGCTCGTCTGCACAAGACACCAGACGCGTGGGCAAAGTCCGTGAAGGGGTGAGTATAACAATACTCAGTAGAGGACCCTGAAAAACCACAAAGCAGTACACAAAGAAAAGGTACAGTCAGCTATGCATAATATATGTTTACAGAACATATAAAACAAACCAGATATACTCAAAACCCATGCCCGTGGTCTAGAGACAAGTCACACAACCACATACCCCCGCAAGGGATTCCGTTTGAAGATTCCGTGATGCGCTCGTTCCGGGAGAACACACTCCACGAGTCTTATAGTTCTGATGACGTCTGTCCGAGAGGTGATGTTTGTCAGGAACCGTCACGAGATATAGCTACACTCATTATGGGAGACACACTCCTGGGTGGAAGGGTTACGATAGATAGAATCACTCATTACGGGAGACACACTCCTGAGTGGGAAAGATCTCGATACACAGATGAGGATCACTGTCGGGGCCATGGTAGATACCGCGACTCATCCGACATTCACCCACTAGGTAGAGGATCAACGCTCGGTAAAGTTGGTCTCGCCGATTCCTGACTCTACCTAGGGTCTGGAATGGATAGAGGATCTCGATCTGGGCCTGTCAGATGGATGCCTGACTCTATCATAAAAAAGTCCTGCTGAAGGGATCATAATCCGGCATGAGGGAATGATTCCTGACCTTCAGGGGAAAAGAAGAAGGGGCACTAACCGAAACGAAAGATGTTCAAGTCACGGTGAACAAAAGGACCAAGCCATTATCCAAAAAGTACACGGTGTGTAGAAATGATACACGCCGTGTTGTCCAACCCCGGGTACTGCCCGTGTACAATGGCCCGTGTCGTGAGCCTGGTCATAAGAAAAAAACTTAGTACACAACATGTAGTAAAGAGTACACGCCGTGTCTGGGTAACTGGGGATAGCTCTGTGTACTCTGGCCATGAGCCCATACATGGTCACCAACCTGTGTACTCCAACCGGTGCGATCCGCACACGGGGTGACCCGCGCTGTTTACCACGCCTGACCAAGTGATGGATTACATGGTCGTGTACTCCATCCTGTGTCCGTGTATCCCCATGATACATGCCGAGCTCCGCATAGCTGCCTCTACCGAGCTATACACGCCGTGCCGCCTGAAGCTGTGTAGAGCATCCCGTGTCCGTGTACCACCTAAAGTACATGCCGAACTTCGGGAAAGGTCCAACATGCCGTGTGACCAGGGTCGCACACCGTGTGATCCTTCTCTAACCCCGAAACCCTAGACGCCACCATCAGAACTACACGACATGTTCTTCTAAAGTACACGCCGTGTATTCTGGAAATTTCTAGAAACGTGGACCTCCGCCGTCGCGCCTCCCGTGGTGCTCCGATCATTGATCCGGCCGTCCGATCGTCACGAAACCTTCAGGTCTTGGTCGCCCCGACACCATGAAGCTATTTCCTTCATTTTCGGGCCTCCGATCGGCTCTGAAAACATGATTGATTTTCCCGCGCGAAGAACGCTTGAAGAAAGCCCCTTCTGATCTGGTCCTATTCATCGTCCGCCATTGCCACCGCACCTCCAAAAGGTCGTTGCGTCATCGAACCTTCTACTTGGGATCGTTGCGTCACAGAAAGGATGCGCAATGATCCGTTGTTCGTCGCCCCACGAAGAACGCTAAGAACGCATAGGGAAAAAGGAGGAAGAAAATCCACATAAACAAAAATAAGGAATGAACCTCCGACGTCGTTCGTCACGGTGTTGATCCACTCCCGTTAATAGGTTTAAACAGAGCAGAGATCAATATTAATATAAAGCATGGATTAACTCCCCAAAATCATCCCAAAGAAAACCCTCCTGCAATAACGTACGGATCTGCAGATCAACTTGTTCAGGGTTGAGCCGCGTTCGTCATTTAAATTCAAATATGGGGAAAAGAAAATCAAAACAATAACCCCTAACTTTCGAAAGGATCGACCGTTGATGAAGGTGCCGCGCTGCCGTTGTCGTCGAGATCCTTCAACGTTTTTGGCGTAGCAATTTTCGACTTCGATCCGTCGTCATTCGCCAACGCGTCCTCCTCCGCCCAAGCTCCAAGAGAAATCTCTCTCTTTCTCTCAACTCACAGGGTTATGAGGCTAACCCTGTGAATTATACATAAGGATTCATTTATAGGGGAGGATTAGGTCGTGCTCAAAAAAAGGAAATGTTTTAAAATAATAAAATAAATTATTAATTTATTTTATTCCCTCCAAAGATCTTTCTTTTTTAAAACGTCCCAAATTAATTTTTTTTGTAGCCGACCTACACTGGTTGAGGTTTGAGTCGTTCTTAGGAAAAGTTGTCTTCCCGGATGCAACGGTGCGCTCAGATTTTTAATCTGGGCATCCGTTTGGAAACTGCCACAACCACGCACAAGTACCGACTCACTTGACTTAAAAAAGTTCAAACCACCATTCCGGGCTCACTGGACCTCGGAATGATGTACCGTCTTCACGCCCGGTCTCGAAATAATTCCATATAATATTTAAAAATAATAAACAGAAAATCCGATACATTACAGACACCAAATGTTTTGGTTCTTGGTGTTTTATCTAACATCTAGGTTGGTGAGGGTGGATGGATGACTTCCCCCTCATCCTCATTATCCCTTTATTAGTAGACTAAATGTGATGGATTAAGGTTACTATGATAATGAAAGGTGTCAGAGTGTAATTTTGTGTACCCAAGGATGTGGGGAGATGAATGATATGTGGTGGGGGTCATTCATGGTAAAAGGAGGGAATGCAGTTGATGTCTTTCATGTTCATGATATCCTGACGGTCTGGTTCTGAGGTGATAGATGTGGATATTATGTGGTTACATTATAATGATGTGATATGTGGTTTTACTTGATTCTAACATGAGATATTGGACCTTTCATGATTTGGGTAGGGATGCATGCCAACCCACATTAGGTAGGAAGGGATGGTATTATGGGACGTTTGGTGTTGGGGTCTGAGAGAGATAAACCAATAGGGAAGTGGTCGTGGGGTGACTATAATTATATTCATCAGATATTATATTATTATACTTAGATGTGATACTTAGTGAGTGATCCTTGATGAGGCTATGAAGGGGTAGTTGACCTATGAGGTGCATGTTAGATCTAATTTTTACTCACTAGAGAATTAGCCTTATTTTCTCACATTTTAATGAGAGGTCCTGAGGAGGATTCAACTAAGTATACATGTTGTGATCACCCCTATGTATATCTTCCAATTAACCAGGCGGGTTTTGGTGACCAAGTTAGATCAGGATAACTTAGAGTTAGAGTTTCTGTTTGGGGATGCTTCTTAGGAGTGTTTTTGGATTTTTATTTTAGATATTTATTCTGTATAACATGATGTCCATTGTTGTATCCTATTGTATGAGATCTTGGTTTATTTATATTATATGGTGTTGATCAATGTTTCTCCTCTTATTTATTATACTTAACTTATAATATGAGGGTAATTTCTAACATTGTGTTCTTTATCCTCTCATATCTAGTCACCAACTCAGGGTATAATAAACCATACATTTCATACATAAATATTTTGTCTTATTAGATGAATATTCATTAAATAACATTATGATCCATTCTAAAAACATAACGGTTTAGTGTATTTGGAAACTTAGATACATAAAAAATGGTTGATGAAAGATCTATATCATCTCCCAATTAGTTATTAATAACTAGAACCCTTCTTAGACACATCATACAAAAAAAAATTCTTTATATACTTGGGAAAATAAAACACAATAAAGGGTGATCTCAGATGCTCAGTAAGGGTAAATAAGGTAGATATCAATGATTTCTTAAACATAACATGAGAATAAAGGTATAATAACATGACCTAAACATTTTAAAACCATGCAAAACATATTAAAGATCACAATATTTAATCATGGTATAAATATTGGTAGATTATAAGAAATTAATCATAAAGGAATCAAATAACATGATCCATGAGATCATAACACTAGCATAAGAAATAAGTTTTTGGTATACACATAAGCATGGAAAATAATTTCATTAGTCAATTATCACTACAAATACTATTATAGTGTATTTGTTTCACTCCCCATCCCATCATATCCTTAGTCAAGGTTCACTCCCAAGACTATCATAATGGACAAAGTCCCTTACTAAACTGGGTTCTCTCCCCATTTTAGTCCTTATTATCTCATGATATTTCCATATTTACCTGATTAATTGGAGTGATATATAATTATGGGTCCACCCATAATATAATTAAAATAATAAATATTTTTTCTAAAAGATCATAAATCATTCATCATTATATAAACCATGGAAAATAAATAGTTTTCATAAACATTTCATCATATAATCATATCATAACCCATTGAAAAGAAATGAGTTTCATAAACGTTTCATCATAACTTGATTAACTTATGGGAAAGAAATATGTTTTATAGAATCATACTCATTATAATACATATAAAGAATGAAATTGGATGATATCATTGGATCATAACCCCATTAAAGTATAAGTGACATCAAAGGATTTTATCCTCTAATGGCCCAAATGCCTTTATTTTTTATTGATTTTTGATAATCCACCTCTAAAGGGGTGAGGTGGAACCCTTACAAGGCCTGTAGGAATAAATATTACATGGCCCTTAGGCCTTAGAGAAATTCATTTTCCGTAGGCTTAAAACATTACATACAACCCATAATGACTACTTGGAACTGCTCCTCCCAACATCTTCATCATGAAATCAGCTCTCCACCTTCGCATGGTTGTTCGGATAGGCTTTCCCGTGCATGCACAGGATTGTCCCGATGGTAGGTGCCATACCCTATCATTCTTGAAATCTATTTAGCTTTTGCTATGGTTAAATCTCTTTGCTCATACTCTTTCTGAAGCTTGTTCCTTGTAGGTTGTCTAGTTTTCATCTGCACTTAAGGAGGAAAATAACATTTTCATTATGAAAAAACTTCCTTAAAATATATTTTTTTCCCAAATACTATGAAAAAATTTCTTTAAAAATAACCTTTTAAACTTATAGATGAATCTTAAAATCATTAAGTCGTCATGATAGTGGAAAATTTCATTCATGCTATGTATATTAATACAAATATTCTTTTCATATTTTCGATAAAAAGCCAAAACAACCTCATTCAGAAAATGAAAAAAAGATTAATTTTAAACCATTTTAAAAAAAGTAAATAATGGGTAAACATGAATTTAAACAATCATTAGAGAATAAAAAAAATTCTTGATTTTTTTTAGAAAATTTTAACATGGAATAAAAATGATTTTCAACTAAAAAGAGAAATGAATTTGATTTCCCCTTAAAAACATTCTTTCAGTCTCTTGAGAACTTAAAGAGAGGAAAATGAAAGGAAAACATGTATTATATTGAAATTAATATAAGATAATATAATTCATGAGATTATTGATAGGTATATCGTGAAATAAATCAATGTAAACTTAATTATAAACAATCTTGATAAATAATGAGATTGTAATATAAAACTTTTACCTAGAGTAAAATCTACTTAGAAAGAAATTTAATCTCCTATATAATAAATTTAAATTTATTATAATTCCATAAAAGAGTCATGTACATAATTATGATATCATATATTATCTAGTTATAATATTTTAACACCCATTTATTAATAATTCTTTATTAACATAATTATTTCTAGGTGTTAAGTGTTTCATTTTTCATGTGAATTTCAATTCAGTAGTTCTGATCCTTATACTTTAATCATGGTTCCATCATCTAACAAATATATATAATTATATAAATATAATATATATTCATTATATATATATTTAGAGTCATAAATAAATTATATAGATAGAAAAATGAATCACACCATTCATGGAGGCGATAAGTCGCACGTACGCATGAACACTGTTTTCACTTTTTGATAGATGAAATGGAGGAAAATTAAATAATAATTAACCTTTATTGGATAATTTTTATATTATATATATATATATAATATTCATTAAATATATCCTTATTACCATCAATGTAAATCAGAAATGAAAAATGAATCACATCACTTCGTGGAAGTGGTAGTCTACACACATGCACGAGTGATGCTATCATTTTCCAATAGATGGGAATAAGGTGGATAATGTTTGTTACATCATAAAAATAAATACTATGTATATTTAATATAATTAAGTCATTATTTTATAATGGATAACATGGATTTATAGGAGGTATAAGAAGTAATAAAATTGAAAATGATCGGTTAAGATTTATACCTCTTCATTGAGAAACCTTCTTTGGCTTGCACCATATGCCTTGAAAGGATGGTGTTTTGGAAATATTAGAAGCTGTAAGATGTGGTAATGTAATATTTTAAGGTATTATGGTAGGTATTGTATGAGATATAATGATCAAACATTGTAAATAATGAAGAATAGTAGGCACCCTTTTATAAGTGAAGGGAGGGGCACTCTTGGAATTACATAAAGTATTAAATTAATATAAATTAATTTTCATGAAAATATGGATCTAAATTGTTATAATTAAAATATAAGATGATTATGATTCTAAATAATATCATACATTTTTTTAACAAGTTTAGGTGATGTTTTCACCCTCATCTCCTTGTTTTAACCCTTTTTAACCCTTTTGACAATTACCACAAAATCAAAGTTTTTTACTCTTAAGGGTAAAAAAAATTTCCATAAAAAGAAAATTAACCCATAAATGGACCATTTTAATATTTTAAATCAAATCCCATTCAATTGTATAAATATTATAATTTCATGAATTTTAAATCATTTAATAAAATATTATATATTATAAAATATCATTAATTGCATTTTTGGAACTATTCATTTAATTTAACCTTGGAAACACCTTGGAAGCAAATTAATTTTAATATAAACCTTTAAAACATCACTAATATGTTATATTTATATAAAAAATTCTTATAAAACAAAAAGTCAATGAAATTGTACTACTTTTACTATTTTAAATTCATTTATTTTATTTTTCTATTAATTGAATAAATACTATGTTGCCGCTACGTAAGCTTTTAAGATAATTATTCAATCATAAAAACTTTAAAATTAATTACCATTATAAAAAAATTAATTCATATTTAAAATAAACATTCATAACTTAACTTATATGCTTTTTATATTTATGAAAAAACATTAGATATATTAAATTTAAGTGAAGGACATTTTGTATTTATTCTTTTATTAAATTAATATAAAGGTCATAATCAAAGAAAAATGGAAAAAAGTGGAAATATATTTGAGTATTGAATGTAAATAGAAAAAATATACTCATAAAATAGGATAAAGTCAAGCATTAAATAAATTTTAAAGCCTTATCCCAAAGTTTAACCCTATTTTACCCGTTTTACTCTTACCGAGGTGACACAAATTAACCAAGGTTACTATTCATAATGACCCAAAATAAAAGGACCATATTTAAAAAATTTTAATAACCTGATTAAAAATATGTGATATATTTTTCAAGATTCAATTTCTATAATATTCATAAACTCATTTTAAAATAATTGTGCAAATCGCTATGAAAACAGATTTTTAGAAAAATACATTTTTAAGCATAAAACTGGATTTATTCTTATCCCATGCCTAGAAAAAAATTATATGAATTTTAAATTTTTTTATTTAATATATAATATATAAATTTCATTAAAATAATTCACTAGTAGTGAAAAATTTAATTTATTAAGATAAAAACACATTACATGCATAAAAACAGTTTTTCAAAAAATGTCTCTTTTATTTTCAAATGATTTTTATTTTTATTTATAATTAATTGATAAATAATGAATTCATTTTATACATGTGTATTTTTTTTAATAATTTATTTATTTCTATTCATACCCTCCAATCCAACAGCTAGGTGGAAAATATCTCATTAAATAATAATATTTTAATAGTATATCACAGTTCATTTAAACTTGGTATTGCATGTATCACAAGATATTAAAGAAATTAAATTTATTTGAAAAGAAATATATCATAAAATTTCATGGTGTTACATTATACCCCCCTTAAAATAATTTTTCCCTTGAAATTCTATTACTATGATATAAAAAATGAGGATATCTCTGTTTTATCACATCCTCGGGTTCCTAAGTAGTTTCTTTGAAGTTTAGATTCCCCTAGAGAACTTCAATCAGGCGAGTAGTCTTGTTTCATAACACTTTATATCTATGATTAAATATTTATACTAATTTTTAGTCATTGTAAAGATCATTCTCTAGTGGTACAACCTATGATTTTAGTATATTTGAAGGATCAGGTATGTACTTCCTTAAGAAAAATACATGGAATACATCATGAATTTGAGAGAGGTCCAGTGTAAGTGCTAAGTGATAAGCTACCATACCTACTTGATCAATAATATAGAAGAGGAAAATATAAACAGGGCCCAAGTTTCCCATATTTTTTAATCTCATAACCTTATTTCATAGAGAAATTCATAAGAATACCTTCTCACCAACTTTGAATTCTAGATTTCACTAACGATTTTCATCATAACTTTTCCGCTGACTCTGAGTTTTTATTATATGTTGATAAATGGATTTGACATTCTATAACATTTCCTTTTATATATCATGTAACAATAGATTTATTTCTCCAAATTCATTCTATAATTTTTTATTTTTACACTTATTTCTATAGAGAGCTTTATAAGGAGCCATCTAAATGCTCGAGTGAAAGCTATTGTTGTAAAAAAACTCAACTAGAGGAAGGTGTTGATTCCAACCAACTTTAAAATTTATAGATCAAGGTATAAAAATATAATATAGGGTTGGAATTATTCTCTCAAACTAACTATCTTTATAAGTATGATAAGTAGTACCAAAAGACAAATATGAATCTAGTGCTCGTAGAAGACTATGCCAGAACTTTAAGGTAAACCTCAGATTCTGATCAGATACAATAAAATATGGTGTAAATATGATCAAGAGATAAATCATATTTTATATTAATTAAGTGAGATTAATTCATTATAAAATAAACAAAAACCTAAATATCATTATGAACTTTATACATTTTGTGGAGTTTGACAAAAAAATTCATGCTAGTGTTTTCCTATTTCTATCTTGTAAAGACCTGACCACAGTTTCCCAGAGTTGATGCCTTGTTACATTACATTGGCATGATTACAAGGAATTAATATCCTGAAGGAACAAATATTTTTGTAGTTTTGGAAAACTAGACACATACATAGGTTCAACATTACAACTTTTAATGAAAAACAATAGATAAGTTTTATTTGGAACATCCAAAACACTAAGTTTATCCCTACAATTCATTCATAATACACCTCTTCTCATCCTGGGAAAAAATAAAACATAAAAAGGGAGTGAGATCATATTCTCAGTAAGGGTAAGAAATATAGTGGAAGATATCATAAATATAAAAATTATACATGGTGAATAACTAAAAACACATGCCATTAAAAATAAAATCATACATAATACAACATGAATAAGATATGAATAAATAATGCCATAATAAAACATAATCATGGATATTCTACTAGTTGAATAACCACATGAAATTTAAATTACTAGCTTCATAATGATGGAATGTATAATTTGGATCATCATAACCATATCGTCAAGGCCTCGTGCTAAGAACATAAATAATCATACTTTCAAGGCCTTATACCAAGTCCATAGTTTTTCTCATGAGACCTACCGATGCCCTGGGGGGCTATAGCAGGACCCACCTAACAATTACTACATATAATGAATTCCTAATATGAATGAGGATCAAAATAAACAATATACACATTCATATTGAAACTAACATATGAAATATAAATAACTTTCCCCAATCATTAAACCTAAACACTAACCATTCAGAGTAATATGATGAATGGTTTCAAGATAGCACATCCACAATCAAAATAATCATAAACCATTCAATAAAAAATGGTTGATGATATCATAGGAGATAAAATTAAATGAAGTACAATATTCAAAAAAGGATTTTGACATAGATGAAGATACTTTTAAATGGGACCATTGAAGAATCCTTGAAGAAATAATCCTTAAACATTCCAAAGTGTCCCATACCACCTTGAAACATTAAAATAATAATCCATTATAATATAATGAGAATAATGAGAATATTGATATGATATACCAAAGGTAATTACATACACCAAAAGAAAGAAATAGGTGGTGAACAAGGAATATATCTCATAAAAGTTAAAGTGTGATGAGAGAAATCCCTTTTTTACTTTGGAAAGAAGAGTTCTTTTGGAAAATAATTTGTATTTTTCACGAAATTAGATTTTAAACATGTATATAACAAAAAATAAAATGTAATATCATTGAAATAATATTTGAGGCTTTAATAAAGTATTATTTAGGTGAAATTATTTAAAAATAGTTTTTAAAGGAACTTTATAAATAAAATATTTTAGTGCAGTTTACGGAAAATATTAAAGGATTTTAAAGCGCAAAGACATGTTTGATTTCATAAAACCAGAAATGAACCAAAATGGATTTTCATGTTATTTTTTTTGATTTTAGAAAGATAATTATGGATTAAAATAGATTATAGTTTTAACTTCAAAATAGGTAAGAATTCGAGAAGTTCCTTTAATCGGGCTGGAATTTCAAAACAAGTTTTTGAAATATTACTTTAAAACATGTAAATAAACATAAAATAAATAAGTATTATGATTGGTAAAAATTTATATAACATAAAAAAATAATTTATGATGATTTAATAGGAATAATTAATAATTTCATTGAGATGATTAGAGAATAAGAGCAACCTGAATGAAAATGGAGGTTCGGGTAGAAAATACTTAAACATTTGTAATTAATTGAATTGTATGACCCAAAATTAATAATAATAAAATTATACATTTAGTATAATAAAAATAAATATATTCATGATATTAACCATAAATTGAAAATATAAATACACCATACACAAGTAGTAGTAGTAAATAAAGAATATCTCACAAAAATAGAAGTGAGAAGAATAAACCCTCACCTTATGTCTGAAGGTGTTCTCCACTTGATCTTAATGACCTAAATAATAAAATTTAGGTTCATTAATTAATAATTAAATAACATAATCTTAATTTAATTTAGTTATTTAAGCCTTATTAAGTTAATTCATGGCCTTTTTGATGGGTTAAGAGGTTCAATTTCATTGTTTGAGTCTGTTTGTTTCATGATCGATATACTTATATACATGAATAGAGAATCGTGTAAAATGAGGATGGTTGTCCAGAATTGAAGTTATATTTTATTAGTGAACATAAAAAAGTTTACATGGTTGTAAATCTCATTTGGTTACTTGGAGTGAATATGAATCATTATATACATTATTTAATGATAACCGTTTGGGTTAATTAGCAGTTTTTGAACACAACGAACTCATTTTGATTTATAAATCAAAACCATGTGTTAAAAAAGATTCCAAAACCATAGATGAGAAATAATAAATATATTATATTATGGTTCAACCAAAAAAATGGTTTCATGACCAAAATTGAATACGGTAATAGAAATTGAAAACCCATCATCCTTGAATGCAGTAAATTAGCACATCTTAGATGGTGTTTTTTACTAGCATAAAAGAAGGGTAAAGGAGAGATGATAATAGATTATTCTATCATCATAAAAAATTAAATTAAATTTAAGGTAATTGGGTTTTCATAAAATTTTGATGAGTATAGGCGAGGATAGAAAAGAAAGAAAGGAACTTGAAAAGAATTTAAAAGAATTGAAAAGAGTAATTTACCTCTTGAATTAATCTTCCTTGAGAGCCTCTTTAGGGGAGAGGATTTGGTATTTTTATGATACCAATGGCTGATGGATGTGGGGAAGGAACCTGGTAGGATATTTGGACAGAATTTAGACAAGGTAAAAGGCTTTAGAGGATTGAAGAGAAGAGGTAAGGAGGGGTGGTATTTATAGTGGAGGAGAGGAGGGGTTTCTCATTATTTTAATCATTAGTTTAATATTTTTGCTCAAGACTATGAATAGTATTGATTCATGTGACAAAAAATAGTAATAAGTGCATTTGAGTTCGAACCAAGTGTTCCTACATCAGCCTTAAATCACCTATGACTCAATAAACCATGTATTTAGCATTTATCGTAAATTATCATAATTTACTATTCATAAAAAATTCAGGTATTTTAGAAAAATCCCAAAAATCCACCCTTAACATTTTTTTAAGTTTAGAATCCCAAAAATGGACTCCATTTTATTGAAATAATTTTCTAAATAAGTGGAATTTAAGTTTTAAATAAAATCATTATTTACTTGAAAAATACAGATTTTATATTTAAAACTACTTTTATAATACTTTAAAAAATTAACTATGGTCTCATTAAATTATCCTAAAATAATAGGTCAAAAAATTATTTATTTAGAAACCAATTTTATGAAAATTTATTAATTTAAAATTGTAATTAAATAGTTATCACTCACAAAAATATGAATACTTAATTAATAATTTATAAAATATTCTACTTCATTTATAAGTTGCCTAAATGTTATTTATACTTTCATGGGTGAGGTTACTATTCATTAGGGTCATATCACTATTCATAAGTAACATTAATATTCATAAGGGTTGGTTAATATTCACAAAAAATTAATTTTGTTCTATCAGACTCCAAAAACACCCCAAACGCAACTGTGTATATTAGATTTTCAAAATTCAAATCACATAAGAGGAAAAATTATGTTTATTGGCTCGGTTATAATTTTTTCTTTTTTTGTAGAGATTCAGTGTTTCATGAATTCAATATTAAATTTCTTTTTAAATCCTTGGGGTGTTACAATTTTGGAATGGGTAATGGTTCTGACATCCCCTTAGGCTTCTATATCTCAGCCTTAACTTTCTAAAAAACAAGACCCAAGATACATAATATGCAATATTTCTTTTCATTTTGTCTGAATAGAAATACTATTTCATATCTATATACATCTTTATACTTTGAGGATGAATAGAGAAAATTGTACTATAAGATTCATTCAAAAATTCATTCTTGAAATATGGCATGGATAGAACACATACACAGTTTCTGAACTTTACCATTCCATAACAATAAAGGCAGAAATGAAGAACATTTCTAACCTTTTTCTCCAGTTCCACATCTTCATTCTGCATCTCCTTAATCCTCACATGGATAGATGGTTGAACACTCTTTTTAGAAAGATGAAATTTTTACACTTCCTTCAATATTTCTAGATCCATCCTTTGAAGATTCAATAATGTTGGATCTTTTTAGATCCTCATCCTAGATAATTTAGTATAATCCTTTTGAATCAAATCGTTGACCACCTTGTTCTCTTTCCCATGGAGATAATGTTTTAAGCAGTCATAATCATTAATCAAATCAAACCATATTATCTAGTCTATATTCATATATTTTTGAGTGAATATATAATATATAATTTTATTATTTGTATATATTTCACACCTTTACCTATAAAGATAATGAATCCATATCTTTAATGAAAAAAAATCACTGTAGCTAACTCCAAATCATGAGTTGGGACATTTTTCTCATGAACCTTCATTTTACTTGAGAAATAGCTATCACCATATCATTCTATAAGATGAATTATTCCAATCCATTCTTTAATTCTTCACTAAAGATAAAAAACCTTCACTACTATATGGTAGTGTAATAATAGGTTCACTAAATAACCTTTTCTTCAGTTCCATGAAAATTTACTCACATTTATACGTCTAAAGGAACTTGGCTCCCTTTTGAGTTATCTTGGTGAGTGGATTAGATAGTCATGATAAATTATCCATAAACCCTTGATAAAATCCATATAAAATAAGAAAAGAATTGATATAAGTCACTTGGGTTGGTCTGTACCAATTTTAAATAACTTTTATCCTTGATGGATCCATAGATATACCATCTCTTGGGATTATATGACCCAAAAATGATGTAGCCAAAATTAACATTTTTTAAATTTTTTATATAAATTATCCTTACTTATGGTCTTCGGTATAACCCTCAAGTTATCTTCATGCTATTACTTTATCTTTGAATACATAAGAATATTATCTATATAGACTACAAAAAACTAGTTAAGGTAATCTCTAAAGACTCTATTCAATAAAACCATGGAAAAAATAAGGGATTATTGTGATAAAATTGAATCACTATAAATTCATAATGTCTATACTTCATATGAAATATTTTCTTGGGTATATACTCATTCTTGAACCTCAATTGATAATATCTAGAATAGGTCAATCTTGGAAAAGTATTGATCTCCACACAGTTGATCAAGCAAGTCATCAATATGGGGTAAGGGATACTTGTTGTTGATAACGATCTTGTTAAGTTCTTTATAATCAATATAGAGTCATATTGATCCATATTTATTCTTATAAAAAGGAATAAGTACACCATAAGGTGATGGAGTTGAAAAAATGAATCCATTATCAAGATTCTCTTGGAGTTTCTTATTAAATTCCTATAACTCAATCAAGGCCCTTCTATATGGAGTCTTTGAAATAGGTGTAGCACTAGTTGTGACTTCTATTGAAATATAAACATCACGATTCATTGGAAGATTAAGAAACTCTACCATAAATACATAAATATACTCTTTCACAATATAAATATCTTCAATTTTGTTTTTCTATCCAACTATTTGAGATAAACACCCCCTTTAAATATGAATTTAGACCCATATAATGGATGCGATTTCCATAAGAAATTCATATTTATTATCACTTTGATAAATGACCATAGATTGTTTCAGAATATCAAATGAGACTTCTCTTCCTTAGAAATTTATATTGGATTTATATATATAATTCCAATCTAGGACTAAGATAACATCAAATTAAACCAGAGGGATAATAACGAGATTTCCAAGAATAAAATTACCACAAACTTCAATAGGAGAAGAATAAAATACTTGAGATGAAATCATTGTAACATTAGGGGTTTTCACTACTAATTTGACATCTAATAATTGAGTAAATGAATTTATATTCCTTGATATTTTTCATGATTTATATGAATTAATATAACTAAGATCAAATAGGGAACTTCAATATTTGGCCATACCTATTACCACCTCAACATCATTATTCTATCTTCAATACCTTACTAAAATTAAAATGTTAACATGACAATGAAGAATTATTAACCTAATAGATCAATAATGAAAAATAATTTATAAGATGTCTAAATCATGAAAACTTCTTTTAAATCTATGAAACCTTATGTTTAACCTAGTCCATTCATGGGTATTATCTAGTCAAATCCTTCATAATGGTTTGTAAAGAAAATGTGAATTAACCCAAGAATATCCCATGAGAGTGTTAAACTAGGTGTGTAATAAGGTCACACTCATAATTTACTATAATGATGGCTGAGATATACTTGAATAACTCTTTTTGGGGTTATTCCCCATAGATTCATCAATGAAAAAACTATATCCACTTATAGTATCTAGAAAGGGATGTTTTTCTTGGAAAACCAAATTTCTTTATTTTCCATAACTTAGGATGTTCTCCTATACATAGGATTATGCTAAGGGTTATCACTAAATTTTTATCATCCTAGTTTCTAAATGAAACTAAACCTTATTTTGATACCAATTATAATAAACCATACTTTTCATACATAAATATTAAATTTTATTAGATAAAATTAATTAAATAACATTACGATCTACACCATAATCATAAAGTTTTGTTGTATTTGGATACTTGGATACATAAAAAACTTTATTAATAAAATATCTATATCATATCCCACTTAGTTATTTATACTATAAAACTTATTAGAAACATCATAATTAAAATTTTTCTTTACATCCTTGGGAAAATAAAACATAATAATTGTAAAGCTTATATTCTCAGTAAGGGTAAACAAGGGATATATCAATGATCACTTAAACATAACATGAGAATAATGGTATGATAATATGAGCTAAAAATTTGAATAAAATACCCATAATATCAAAGATAATAATCTTGAATCATGTCATAAATCTTGGTAGATCATAAGACATGAATAATAAGGTAATAAAAGAACATGATCCATGAGAGAATAATATTTTCATATGACATAAGTTTATGGTATACACATAATAATGGAAAATAATTTCCTTAGTTAAGTATTAATTCCAATAATATTATAGTGGATTGGTTTCAATACCCATTCCATTGTATCCTTAATCAAAGTTTAACCTCAAGACTATCATAGTGGATAAAGTCTATTATTTAATTGGGTTCACTCCCTATTCCAGTCCTTATTATCTCATGAGATATCCATCTTTACCCAATATATTGGAGGACTATATAATTCAAATACCCCTATCACATAATTAAAATCATACATATTTATTCCAAAATATCATAAATAATTCATCATTTCATAATCCATGAAAAGGAAATGGGTTTCATGAACATTTCATCATAGCATCATAGCATAACCTGTGGGAAAGAAATAAGTTTCATAAAAATTTCATCATAAATTGATCAACCCATGGGAAATAAATGGGTTTAATAGAATCATAATCATAATAATCCATAAAAAGAATTAACGTGGCTGATATTATTGTATAACAACCCAATAAAATCATAAGTAACATCAAATTATATCATTATATATGAAAAATGCCTTTAAAATATCACTTAGAATATTTTTTGATGAAAACAAACTTTTCATTTTGAAAACAGTTCCTTAAAATAAAAAAAATCCCAAATATTGAAGAAAAAATTTCTTTAAAAATAACCTTCTAAACTCATAAAGTAAGATTCAAATCATTGAATGGTCATTATGGTGTGAAATTACATTCATGTAGTGTACATTAAAATAAATATTCTTTTTACATTTTCGGTAAAAATTCAAAACTACCTCATTTGGAAAATGACTAGAATATTCATTTTAAAATATTTTATAAAAATTAAATCATGGGTAAAAATGACTTTAAAAAATAATAGGATAATAAAAACATTTTTTAAATTTTTTTAAAATAACATGGAAATGGAAGAAAAAGTATTTTCAATTAAAAAGATAAATGAAGTTGATTTTTCCTTAAAAACATTCTTTTGGTATATTGACTACTTAAAGAGAGGGAAATGTCAGAAAACATGAATTATTTATAAATTATTATAGTAGAAGAAAATTCATGAGATTTTTTTATAGGTATATCATGAAATTACTTATTGGAAACTTAATCCTAAACAATCTCAGTAAATAATGAGATTATAACATAAAACCCTTACCTCAAGTTCAAATTGATTCAAAATAAATTTTAACTAATTTATAATAAATTTAAATTTATTATATTTATATTATAGAGTAATTTACATAAATATAATATCATATATTATCCAAATATAATATTTCAACACATATTTATTAATATTTCCTTATTAAAATCATTGTTTCTGGGTGTTAACTATTTCTTTTTTCATGAGAATTTCAATTTGGTAATTAAGTCCATGTACTTTGATCATGGTTCCATGATATAAAAAAATTTAATCATGATATAAATATCATATATACTTATTATATATATTTATAGTCATACATAAAATATATAGATAGAAAAATGAATTGCCCTGTTCATTGAGACAGTAAGCCGTACGTATGCATGGATGTTGTTTTCACTTTCCGACGGATGGAATGAAAAAAGGTAAATAATAATTCAAATTTATTGGATAATTATTATATCATATATATCTTTTATATTATTTAAATATTTACTTATAACCATCCATGTAAATTGTAAATGAAAAACAAATCACATCACTTCATAGAGGTGACAGTCCACACGTATGCACGAGCAATATTATCATTTTGAAATAGATAGGAAGAAGGTGGATAATGGTTTTTACATAATAATAATAAAAACTAATTTTATTTAATTTGGTTAATTAATTATTTTATAATGTATAATACGAATTTAGAGGAGTTAGAAGAATAAATAAAATTGAAAATGCTCAGTTAATAGTTATACTTCTTCGTTGAGAAACCTTATATAGCTTACACATTAGGCCTTGAAAGGATGGTATTTTAGAAATGAAAGAAGATATATTATGTGATAATTTAATATATTAAGGTATTATGGTAGGTATTTTACAAGATATAAGTATAAAACATTGTGAATAATAAAAGAGAGAAGTTTTTATTTTATAAGTGAGGTGAGGGTCACTCTTGGAATTACTTAAAGTATTAAATTAATATAAATTAATTTTCATCAAAAAATGGAAAAATTGATATAATTAGAATATAAAATGATTATTATTATAAATTATCTCATAAAATAAAATTTTAATACATTTAGGGGATGTTTTTACCCTCATCTCCTTGTTTTAACCACCCGTTAATCATTTTGACAATTACCAAAAAATCAAAGTTTTAAACTCTTTAAGGGTTAATAATGTTACCATAAAAATCAAAGTGACCCATAAATAGACCATGGTTGATATTTTAAACCATATACCATTAAATGTTTTGAATATAATATTTTCATGAATATTAAATCATTTGATAAAATATTATTTATTATAAAATATCATTATTGTCATTTTTAGAACTATTCATTTAATTTGACTTCAAAAACAAATTGAAAACAAAGGAATTGAAATATAAATATTTAAAACATCACTAATATGTTATATTTTTCAATAAAATTCATATAAAAAAACAATTCATTCAAATTTTATTTCTTTTAGTATTTTTAAAATCGTTTATTTTATTTTTCTATTAATTGAATAAATACTATGTCGGCACTGTGTAAGCATTTAAGGTAATTATTAAATAAATAAAAATTAAAAATAAATTATCATGATAAAAAAATTAATTATTATTTAAAATAAAAATTTATAACCTAAATTATCCTCTTTTTATCCTTACATAAAAAATTTAGAGATATTAATGTCAATTGAGTAACATTTTGTATATATTATTTTCTTAAATTAATATAAAGGTCACAATCAAAGAAAAACAACACTAGGTGGCCATATGTTTGATACCTAGATTGAAATAGATGAAATACACTCATAAAATAGGATAAAGGAAAGTGTTATATAAATTTTAAAGCAATATCCCAAAGTTTTAATCTTATTTTACCATTACCAATGAGACAAAAATCAACCAAGGTTACTATTAATAATGAAAAAAATAAAAGGGAACTATTTACCAAATTTTAATAACCTAATTAAAAAAATTGGATCTATTTTTTAATATTAAATTTATAAAAGTTTCAAAAATTCATTTTAAAATAAGTGCGCAAAATTCCAAGAAAACCATTTTTTAGAAAAAATACATTTTATGCATAAAACTAGATTTATTATAATTCCATTACTAGAAAAAAATTATATGAATGTAAAAAAATCAGATTGAATATATAATATATAAATTTTATTAAAATCATTCACTAATAGTGATTAATTTAATTTATTAAGATAAAAACACATTACATGCAAAAAAACTGTTTTCCAGAAAAATATTTCTTTTACTTTCAAATGATTTTTATTTTAATTTATAGTAAATTTATAACCAATGAATTCATTTTATATATATATAAACCATTTTTTTCATAATTTATTTATTCCTATTCATACCATCAAATCCAATGGCTATGTGTCTCATTAAATAATAAAATTTCAATAGTATATCACGGTTTGTTTAAAATCAGTGTCGCATGTATTGAAAGATATCAAAGAAATTAAATTTATTTGAATATAAATATATCATAAATCTTGGGGTGTTACATTGGGCCTATTATTGGTGGGATTTGGGGTTCACTCCCCTTCTCTTCATTTCTAGTCTAGGATGGGTACTAGTGGAGGATGGGAGGTGGTGGTTCATGAAAGAGTGGTTTCAAAGGTGATAGTTGAGAGATTCGATGAAGATTAGAGTTAGAAATTATGAGAGTTACATAGGTTGGTAGGGAAATGGTATCGATTTATCTTGGTGAATGACATATGTTGTGGAGAATAGCTAATACACATGATTTTAGGCCCCCTTGTGGTCTAATGCAAGGAATTTTATCCTACCAAATGATAAAGTGAGGTGATACTACCTATAGGGTAGAGAAATAGAAGAGGTACATGAATCATGTATACTTGTTCTTGTGTATTAATTGGGTGACCTTGGTAATTAAATGAACCTTGTTAAATGAATTTAAATGAATTACAAGATATTGTTCTTAGGAATTTGTTTTGTGCGAGTAATGTATGTTTTTATTTCAAACATATGAAGGAGGGAGGATTCTTCTCATACCATGATTAATTATTTTATGATGCATTTTAAAGCTACACAGAAAATTCATGGCCACCCAAAGTGGATAATATCATGATGTGGTGGATGTATTTTCTTTCTTGTATTCTTATTTCAGCTCTATTCTTGTTTCTTTTGATAATTTAATCCTTTATGTTTATTGGTATGTGAAGTGATGTTAAATTTTATTTGCATAAATTACCTTAAATCCATGAAACACTTTTTTTCCTAACAAGAGACAAGTTTTATTTTAATAATTGTTGAGATGATTTAAAAAATGATTTTGTAACTTGTTTAAGGTATTTTTCTTAACATCTAGTTTTAAAACAAATTTAAGGTCTTATGTCAATAACTTTTCTCAAGAATGATTTAAAATTTACCCATTAAAAAAGTTTTTGGTTTCTTAAAAAGTTTTAATGACCAGGTTTTAAGGAAGAAATTACATGTTTCGAAATTTAGGTTTGTCTTTAGGTCTTTTGAAGTATGTTTAAAATGATTAAAATTCTATAGGTATATGAATCATTTCCATATATTGTATTTAAATTAAAATTTTATTTGTTATTATGTTTAATGTATTTAGTGTAGTGATTCATGATAGATAAAATATGATCACTTATAAATCTTGACATGGTATAATGTTTATTCTACCTTTAATGATGTTCTATGATAATTTTTATTTAAGGATAAATACATGTTAATTAATGATCCTATGAATCATGTTAATATGTTTTCATGAGACTTGTATAAGGGATTATAATTTCCAGGAACATTATTTATTTCTAGAAGATTCTTAATTAAAATATGCACTTTATAGTTAACTATTAATTAAGTTAAATAATTCTGGAGGGAATGTTATAAGCAAATTATTTTAGTTTTTTAACAATTATTAACATAAAATATTTCCTTGTTTGTTATGTTAAATTTGTTATAAATAAATGCACGTGTTAAGTATAAGTACATATAATTAAAAATCATGATAGAAATTATCAATTCCTAGTTACATCACATGTATAAGTAAACAAGAGTCAAAATTCATGCCTAATACATATTGTATTTAAAACAAATTAATGAAGGTACTTTTAATTCTAGAAATGGTGTATTGAACATTATTAATTATTAATATAAACAAATTGTTATGTGAGAATGATAACTTATGAGAGGTTTCTCATTCCATGTAACACATTAAAAGTTCCAAATGATATCAATTAAATTGATTTATGATTAATTATGATATATTTTGATTAAATATAAAACATGAATTGGAAAACATGTTGTAATTAAGTGACAAAGTAAAATAATGTCATCTCTTATGCACCATAAATGCATGTTTTAATTAATAATTAAATAATTAAATAATATTATATGATAATGAATAGAATTAAAAATAAAGTTAATTCCTTTATAGATTTATTTTGAAATATAAAATTATGTTTCTTATGTGTTATAGTTATTAAAGAATATAAATATAAGCATGTTAAGAATGATAAATGAGGATAAAGTATGTAAAGATTTTACTTTGAAATATTTTATAAATGTAATATTTTAGGTGTTGAGAATGATGATTGTTCTTAATGAATTTAAATATAATAAGAGTGTGTTATGATGTACTGTTTGTTTAATGAATTCCTTAATGCGTTGATAAGTTTTGTTGAGAATCTTTTTTTGAACCCTAAATGGTCATGCTAAAAAGTTGGCTAACATGACTTGTTTTCTTAAATAAAGTCATTTCCATAAAGTTTTGTGCCTTTTGTTTGGAATTAGTGTGAAGTGATTTATTTCCAAGATGTTTCTTGATGTTGTGAATATGTGTTGTTGTTTTGGATTGACCCTCGGTGCCACCTTACATAAAAGAATTAAAATTTAAATTAGTAATGAATGTAGTTTATTATGAATCTAAAATTGGGTGAGGCTATTCTTGTTTTCCACCCATAGTTCATGTGAAATGAATGACAAAAATATAATTGATATGATTTTTGGGTTGGGATACTATGAATATATGAATTTACTTTGTTTTAAATCATGTATGAATTTTTTTGGTTGTGTGAAATCCTTGAACTGTTAAACTTTTTTTATCCCTTGTTTTTTATTGATAGTGTCGTTCTTTTTTGAGAGGTATATTCATCAGGAGTATGATCACGAGGGTTATTATCACACATTTTAAGTGTTTTTCCTTCCCAAGTAATGGGTGTGTTTTTTATAGAGATATTTCTTGAGTGGTATCTCATGAGGTGGTTGCTCAGACCTTCCCTTTTTTAATTATTAAGTTTTGTTTTATTCTCAAGGACAAGAATAGTTTGGGAGGTATCTGATATAAGAGACAATATTTTTGGATCCCTTACTTTATGTTTTACTAGGGTTTATAGGAACTATGAAGGAGTTCATAGGTGATCTAGAGGCTTAGGCTTAGGTCAAGCAGTTTTGGGGAAAGGCATTTTGGGAGAGAGGCTATAGAGCTCTGTTGTTTGGTGTTGGGTGAACCATAGGTAGTGAAACTACCATGGTGGTTGGTGTTTTTTAAAGGGAGTCCACCAATGTGAAATGAGAAAGGGAAAACACCCAATTTATTGGGTGTTCCATCACATAAGGGTGTTGTGAGCCCAAGAACGCAAGTGAGGGATAAAATGATGAGAATTGGGTATTTATATCAAAGTATTCAGCATGGAAGCTCAAAATAGTGATGAATTTATCCCTACACCTTGGTGGAGGCTATAGTGGAGGTCAGGTATGGTTTCGGAAGTCGTGTAAGGGTAGAGTGAAGTCATTTAATAGTCAATGACTATTTTATTTATTTGTGTAAGGGTAGTCTTTGTTTAATGTAAAGGTTGGGTGGGTCCATTCCTCACATATAGGTAATATGTTTTGAAGGTAGTTCCTCACATCAGGGTTAGTTAGAGTCTTGCATGAGGGTAGTTAGATATTTATAAACCTCACATCATGGTAAGTCCTTATTGTGCAAAGGTCCCTGTATGTGGGTAACTCCATCTTTCATTCTTTAAAATAAGTTGTTTAGGGGTTAGACCTTATTTACTTTGGTTTATTTAGTGTAAAATATATTTTTCCAGTGTTGCATTTGGTTTGTCCCTATCTCATACATAAGTAGAACGATTCTTTCATATGGTTCTCCCAAACTGAGTCACATAAGGGTAATTCAAATCTACCCTTACCTAGGGTTCCCTTATCATGTAAGTGTATTTATTTTAATCTTTTTTTCATATTTTAATCCTTGTTGGATTTAAAAATTGTACATATATTAGGTATCTAAACTTTTACTTTCTTGTTTTTAGGATATTTAAAATTAATTGTGTGAGGGAATTAAATCAAAAATAAATAATATGAAATAGAATATGGGAACTTGGTGTATATTATGAAATATCTTCCAACTGTATCTTCTGTCTTCTAAAACAAAATTTTTCTTTTCTTTATTTTAGTTTCTTTCTTCCTTTAAGTCTAGGTGATCTGAACCTCACCATTTGAGTTTAGTGAACCTTTAGAAAATTTCATGAGGGATTTTCAAAATCTTAAGGCTACAATTATCACCCTTATCTCTCCTATTATTGCTGTATTATGTGAATAATCCCACTAGGTATGGGATTCAAGATGTTTTCCCTTTATTTTTGTGTAAATTGTGAGATTACCATCCTTTTGTTTTTCAATGTGTAATTAGTATGATTCTACTTAAAGGAAGATAAATTTCTTAGAAGATAAGAAATAAAAATATAAGTGATGAAAATATACATTACCTTATTTTCCTATGTTATTTTATGTGTGATTTTTATTTATGATTATTTAATAAGATAAAGAATGTCTAAATAAAGAAGAATATGATAATAAAAGGGATATAAAATATAAGTGGATGAAGTGTGGGATTAAATTGAACATTCTATGATAACCAAACCTTTATTTAAAATTAGAAGTCACCAAATGTTTTTTTGTTAATATAAGCCCTTACTTATTTTTGTAATATAATTCCTATTAAAATCATTACCTTTCATTGTGTTTAGATTGTAAAATTACCTCACATAATGAATTAATAATTTAAGATGAAATTTAAATGGGTTTTTTGAATAATCTAGACCCAAATGATATTGATGTTGGACCATGTATTACAATTTCTTTGAAATATTATGGATTCTTAATGTCATGTGGTTATGATTGTGATATGTGATTTGGTTAAGGATGGATGTTGTGATAAAAGTTATTCATAATACCATGGTATGGGATAATTTAATAAATTTAGGTTGTTTCTAGAATAAAATATTGTAGTCTATTAATTAAATCTGAAGAAGTGGCCTTGATGGAAATAAATAAATAACTGATTTGAATAAATGTGGGTGGTAGGTTATAATGGTATATATTTGAATATTAGAGATAATTGGATCAATGGACCTAATATAGGTTAATAAAATAAAATTTGGGAATTGGGTGAATTGTTGAATAAAAATGAAACTATGTATGGTGGTTTTGGATATTTCAGGTGGTTTTTGGGTTGTTTATATTATAGAGGTAACATTGGTTGTGAATGGATAGTGGTGATGAAGTGTTTTAATAAATTTTTGGTAACATGTATGTTTGATTTCACCCCTTGGTTATGATTTCTGTGTATCTATTATACCATGTATTTTATTATGATTTATAAATACACCCCACCTAAGTTGAGTATTTTATGCTAATACCAAATTTTTTGGTTCAAAGTGTTTTCCATAACATCCAGGTTGGTGATGGTGGATAAATGAAAACCCCATATTCATCACCATACCTTTAGAAGTTGACTAGATCTGATGACCTAAGGTTGGTACAATATTGTAAGGCATGAGAGTGGCATATGGTGTACTTAATGATGTGGTGAGATTATGGATATGTGGTGGCGGTCACACATAGATGAAGGAGGGTAGACAGTTGATGTTATTAATGTTCACGATTCTTTCTAATCTAATTTTGAGGTGATAGATATGGATGTTACATGTTTAATATATAATTATGTGATATGTAAAAATAGAGAGGAAGAGGTTGCAGGTCACCTATGACAATATTATTCAGGTATTATCTTATTATACTCAGATAAAATACTTAGTGAGTGAGTATTGGTGAGGATGGGAAGGGGTGGTTGACCTGTTAGGTGCATGTTGGTTATACTTTTTACTCACCGAATATTTAGTATGATTTTATCAAATTTTCCTAAGAGGTCTTGAGGAGGATCCTACTGAGTACACATGTTATTATCTCCCCTATATATATATATTCCATGTGATCAATAGGGTTTTGGTGGATGAGTTGGACCATTATTGCTTGGATATGGAGTTATTGTTTAGAGATACTTCTTAGGAGTGATTTTGGTTTTTTTTACTTTAGAGATTTATTCTATATGGAATGACATGAATTGTTGTATTCTATTGTATGGGATCTTGGTTTATTTATAATATATGGTGTTGATAGTAATTTCTCCTCTTATCACTTGTCATTAACTTATATTATGAGGGTAATTACTCCCATTTTTTGTGTTTATACCCTTGTTTCTAGTTGCAAACCTGAGGCCTATTGGAGGCAGGCCTTGGGGGACATTTACTCTTTTCATTTACATATCAATAGGGGTAACAATAGAGTTGGAGGGGGGGGGTCATGAGATTTAAATTTGGTCATCTATATATACTTTTGGTGAGGCATTATATAGGTCTTATTGGTTTATTATGGATCTCTATGGGTCTAATTAATGACTTCAAAATTCTCATACAATGTGAACTAGAGGAGGAATATTTTCAACTTTAGATATGGGGTTAATGGAAGATTTAAGGATTCTAAATAGAAATATTCTAATTCCTCTACAGTATTAGTTTGTATTAGAATGATTAGAATTACTATACATCTATTTCAAGTGGAGTCACTATTCATCATCACTAGTGGGTTCACAACTCCTATTGAGATTAAACTTGTAACTTTAAATCATACTCATCCATCAGTGACTCAAGTGTTTATTAAGATTATTGTTTTTAAGAAACTTCTGTATCAAATTTGGATTCAAAATGGGTCAATTTTGTTTTTCATTATCTCTTTATGAATATCTCCCTATATTTTTTCCCACTGCAAGTGATTTGGATAATTTTTCTTGGCTTCTTTTTCTAGAACTACATCCAATATTGCTATCTAGATTGGAGCTTTGGTTCTAAAAGCTTTTGAATAGAAGATTTATTATAAATGTACTTCATACCCCTTAATCCCTAAAGTGGTTCTTCCAATCAAATATTTAGGTGTTACATGGGTAGAGGATATTCATAGGACAAGAACTCATGCTACTAATGTTGTAACAATGACTTGGTTTTTAAATAATATTTCTAATTTTGGATAGGTTTTAACCCCAAAATTTTTTACATACATTCTTTTAACTTATAAGATTATTAATCCTCAAGATGAAGATGTTGACATGCTAATTACTAGAATATTGGGAACCTTTCCTTCTTCCTCGGCTACTATGGGCGTTTATACAACATCCCATAATTTATATATATATTTTCCTAAATTTTTACCTTAAATTATATATATAAATTTACATGAATTTATTTTATTTATTTTATGATGATATGAATCTAAAATTTATAGATATTTATCTATTAATTAGATTTCATTACTAAATATATATTTGAATATAGAATATTAATTCATGTATAATTGAATACCATAAATAAATAGAAGAGATCACATAAAGTGACAATAATTATTTTGTTTGTTTATCATAATCATTACATATGAAATATAAATACACTACATAAAATTAAAAATAGTATAGTGAGACAATTAAAACAAATAAATAACATAAGTAGAATTTGAAAATCAAAAGGGTCGTGATATGTTAGAAATATCATAGTCAAGAACAACCCTACAAAAATAAAACAAAAAATTAGAAATATATCCTTAATAGAAAATTCAGTGAATGATTAATGATGTAAATAAGATATATTTATAAGAGGTATAATGATTATCTAACTGTTGAAATAATAAATGATCATTGAAATGGAAACCCGACTGTTAAAAGTATTAAAATTCCAAATAATTAATATCTACCATGAATAAATATATAAATATAAATATAAATATTTTAATATCATAAAATTATTTCTTAAATCATTTAACTTAAAATACGTATAAGTATAATTTTTAAAAGGGCATGTTTTAGCTTATTTAGTAAATCATTAATTTTTATATTAAAAGTTAAATATTAAAATTATCTAATTTAGAAAAATATTTTTATTAAAAAATTTGTATAAGATAGTTTTTCTAGAATTTAAAAATAATTAATTATAAATCATATAAAAATTAATGAATAACAATAAATATAAATATAATCACTCATAGAAAAAATAGTATTTTTTCTAGATAAAATTGTTTTTCTATGTATTATATGATCTTATTTAAAAGTTAACAATATGATACTAATTTTTTTATAAAATTTTATTAATTTTTGGAATTATTATATCAAAGTTATCTTAGGGTGTGTTTTTGATATTTTTCTAAAAAAGTTGATTTTTAGGTGAAGAATGAAAAATATATTTTTTTCATGTATAATTAATGTTTTATAATATAATAATGATATAAATATGACTTAGAAACTTATAAATGATATTGAAATAATTAAAATGTATTTAATAAGTAAAATAAATCATTTAAAAATAAGAATATTAATTTTCAAAACCATAAATAATCTATTGTTTGAGTTTATTTTGTCTTAAACTCTTTTAAACCCCCTATTAATTCACTCCCATGATTATATTCTCATGGTATAAACATTCCTTTGATAAATGATCAATAATATATCACTCATTCCCTCTCATCAATTCCTTTTCACAAGCTTTACTATATCGATGTATTAATTTTAAAACCAATGTATTCTCATTTAAATTCTCTTTTTATCCCTTCTATAATATAGGAACTCATTAAAAGTAACTTTAAAATATTATGTTAACTATAATATATTTTTTAATAAAACTAAAATATTTATAGGGTTTCTATCTCTTTTTAAACTCTTTAAAAACATAATTCACCTACTATGGTTTTACTCTCCTTAAGTGAATGATGATGTTTTATTTTTTCCTTATATATTACATGCATATTATTAAAAATAGATTTAATGATTAAATATAATATTAATAATAAAATAATGTCATTTATATTATTATGAAATGATAAAATAGGAATGATAATAAAAATACTAAAAGTAAACACACAAATCATTTTAATCATTTAATTTTTTTATGAAGAAACACTTATTTATTTGGAACTATTTTGTTAAATTTATTGAACTATTGAAATCATTTACTGATATAATGACATAAATCCTAAACCTTGACACTTTTGGATCATTTAGAACCATTATATGGTAATATTTGGAATCATTAATTAAACAACCTCAAAAAAAATAGATGTGAGAAATGTTAATTTAATAAATGAACAAAAAATGATAATAAATGGGTTATAAGAGGTGAAATAAATTTGAATAATGTTATGAAACAAGTATTTAATAAATTTAATTTGACCATTCAAGATGATATATGAGCATTCAAATAAATTCAAGACTCAAGGTAATTGTTCATCATTCAAATCTATATACTTTTGATAAATTGTACCTTTATTGTCTATCTCCAATTCTATATCATTTCTAAAAATGTTTTAAATTTTTAAATTAGTGTTTTGATTTGTTTTAGAGTTATTAATTATCTCCTTACCATTCTTATTTATTGCATGCCTTATGTTGTTTATAGGGGGTATCTCCTGCTCTTCATTATTTATTATGATTATATCACCTATTACTACCTATCTCTATCTTAACATTATATTTTTCTTCCTTGTCCATGTATTTATCTTATAGATGTATTCTATATCCTATCCAATATTTCTATTCCATTTTTTTAACATTTAATTGACCATATACCCTTTACTCTATACAGTGAGAATACCCTATATTTTATAATTCATATTGAAGGGTGTTTACCTACAAAGTTATTCAATTTGTTTGGAAGGTCACATATATAAAAAATATATAACTATAATTATAATAAAAATAATTATCAATTATATAGATATTTTTATATAAGGGGCTACTTAGGTAATATTATGTATTGTATTATTTACATATTTATTCATTTTATATGATGAATGCACTAAACTTAATTATAATGTACCAACCCGACTCACTTGATAGTAATCAGATTAGTGTTCCACATGACCTTTGATGTACATCCCCATACATTAGAGGTTGCCGACTAGAACTAGGGTTATAATAAAAACCATGGGGAGACTATACCCTTAGATCAAATACACTAAAATAATATTGTATGTAACAATAATAACAACCATCTAGAAAGATCGAAGATAAGAGAAATACCTAAAAAACACCAATAACTAAACACATATACCCATGATATATCACAATGAATGTTGTAAATTTCATACAAGTTACCCAAACAAAATCGAGATCCCCTTATGGGTAGATTGTATTCATTAACATCTAAAATAATAAAAAACTAAAAAATTGGAGGGTTTTGAGTCCTAGTCCAGTCCCATATCCTATGATCCATCTTAGCTATCTAGATTATCTATCAATCATAGGGCCTTTTCCCTTATCCCAAACTATAACCTTGTAGTTTGGTCAATGATCCTTGATGATCCATTCAGGGTGTGAGTAAAACTCAGTATGACACTATAAACAGTGTCCCAAAATACATCCATTCAATCAATGTGAATGTTAATGTGACATAATGATTAACTAAAAGTATAAATAAATAAACCTCAATCAATCATCGGGTTCTATGGAAACACTCGATATCCACTATATCTACATTAACCAGTGCCAAAAGTCTCTAAATATGATATGTTATATTTGTAAACACCTAGGGGGAAGAGTATCACACTAAATGTTATTCCATCTAGGAAAGCACCTAGGGGAAGAGTGGACTTCCAAAAAATATCTCATTTATAGAACTTGGGGGGAAGAACAGTCCACCCAAAATCATCTCATTTTGGAACACCATGGGGGAATAACAACCTACCCAAAAAATATTTCATATAACACTCTAGGTTGAGAGATACCCACTCATAATAATATCATTTAATAACACTAGTGGGAGGAGAAGACTACTCTAAAATATTTGATGTAACACTTGTGGGGAAGAGTGTTCCACATCGAATCATCTCATTTATTATATAATCAAGGCTTTGAACACCTCATACACCTTTCACAGTTTAAAAATAGGTTAAAAAAATTATTTTTCAAGATTTACATTTCAATTATTATCAAACAGTGGGTCAAAATTACATTTGGGATACCCCTCAGGCTTCCTTAAATATTTTCCACTTCATTAGTTTAGGAATGCCTCCCATGGATGCAAAAGGATCAGGATTTACATTTATCAATAGATCACCCATGACTTAATCAAACTAATTTAATCATAAAATATAATGTAACACTATTTTGTTAATTTTTTAGTTCAATCACACATTAGGTTAATATGACCATACATCACATGCACTTACAAAATAAGATTATACTTAGGATCAACTTAGGGACAACCTACCTTATTCTCATAGCAACTCTCTCATTGAAATCTAATATCAAATGATAAAAATCATATAATGAGATGAAAACCCTCAAATAGAGTATATATAACCATAACCAATATAAAATCATCAAATAATGGGAGAAACTGAGAAATAATCAATGCATAACACTATAATTACCTATAAATATTACCTAGAACAAATAAAATGTGAAACTCTTGAGGAATAAAGGAGATCTCACTCAGAAGAAGGAAGATCAAGATAAAGAAAAGTGGGAAAGAGTACACATTTCTACTATAAATGAGAACCCTCATTTCACAAATTTAATATCACATCATTTATTTAATTTATTATTATTATAATGATTTAATTTAAGTTTATAAATTTCTTTTTAAAATAACATAACTTTTGGACTCCCAAAATTACTTCAAATTCTAAACTTCTAACTCCTAGAAGAACTTACATACTCCTAACTTCTAGAAAAATCCACTCTCCAGAATCCCAAATTCTAGAATTTCATCTAACTAGCATATGTGGCTCATATTTGGGAGATGTAACTTTTATAAAATAGATTTTCAGTACCTGGAAGAACACCTAATTTCTTCTACTATCTTCCAGATGCACTTAAACCATACATCAGAACTTATCATATTACTTCTATAATTTAACTTCCCACTTAAAATTTTAATTATTTGGAAGATGTAACTTCAAAATAATACATAAGATATTATATCAAACATTTGGTTTTTTCCTTATCTAGAAAAACCTATATGTAATAAATTTACTCCCATGTAATATATATTTCATAATTAATAGTTTAGAAGATGTAACTTCTAAACAATATGTAAGATATTATCTCATGTGTAAGTTTTTTACATTAGTTATAATATCCTATACATAATATATTTTACATTGTGAAAATTTCAACATGCATCATATTAAACTTAAACAAAAACCCATGTAAAAATTTTAACTTAGAAAAATATTCATATAGGACCTCTGATTTAGATGGATATACCTCCAGTGGATATAATTCTAGTTGTTCTACTTTTAGTGGACCTTCTTCTAGAATTCTATACCTTGGTTGTGCCACTCCATTAACATCATACGTAATAAAAAAAATTAACTTATGGATTATATCATTCTAGTGGTTTCCACACTCTATTGGAATTTTTTTTTCATACGACTGACCAATTTAGAAATTTTAACTTCCAAAAAACTTATGTAATATATTTTTATATGAATAAGGGTTTTACTTACAAAAAAATCCATATGTAATATATATATTATCCCTTGTAATACATAAGGTTTTAGACTTTGTTAAATTTCAAAAATTTGATACAACTTGAAAAATTCCCAAATTCAATTCAAAATACCCCCAAAAATTTCCAAAACCTATAGAACTCTTTCCAAATCACATGTAGATGTAAAAAAATAGTAACCCATTAAAAATAGCAGAAAACTATCCCCAAGGTCGACCCAAATTCTGAGACTCAATCTCCAGACTATTCTAACACTTAGAACACCTCTACCGGGTCAAAATACACATGGTTAAACCATGATTTGACCTAAATTACCATAAAAAAATACCTGACCATTACATAACACCCCAAGATAATAAAATATATATATTTTAGTTAAAATTAAAATATATTTGAGTTTTCAATAAAAATATGGCCATATTTTTCACCTAGGATGTTCTGAGATGTTACAACTTCCCCACTATATAGCTACTTGACCTCAGGATTCATTCTTGAATGTTACAACACTTCATTAGAAAATAAATTTGTCCATTTAACATTCATGTTAGACTCTGACTGCCATATCTCCTTTTGGATGCACCTATGCTTCCACTACACTCATACTATAAGAACCATATTCCCGTGTAAAGCCTTATCCCACAGATCCATAATATGAACTAGATGTTCCATAAATGTTGCATCAAGATAAATATTGACTTAATCAATAATAATCACATGGTATAGGTAATAATGATATCATAGAATCTATGATACATGAAACACATTGTGAATAGAACCAAAACACAAAGCAAGATATAATCAATATGCTACTATACATATTCTCCCCATGATCTCGAACCACCCTATATCTTGGGTGATAATTTTATTTTCCTCCATATATGAAAATGTCACAATCTAGGATCCACTCATAAGAATACTCGATCTTACACCTCAAAATCTAGTGGTAGGTATTTCCAGTCTATATATAAACTCTTCCCACTCTGATTAGTCATAAAAAACTTCCAAATTAGCCAGATATGGTTTGATGTCTCTTGAATGATCCTCCTAATAACTGCTGACTCACCAGCCTCATCTAATATATATGAGATAAAAAATACCTAACATATAATTCTGTAAAATCCACTATCTAAATCAATGCATGATAACTATTATTTTAGGGAAACTATATAAACACAAAATAATTCTCCCAGAAAACTCTGAAATCCAGGACATACACCCACAAAATGTCATCCAATACCTAGATATTACCCTCATACTTCCCATCCATATGAGGATGATGAGCAGTTCTTAAGCGCACCTACATATTATGTTTCTTCTATAATCCTTTCTATAAGCATGATGTAAAGTGGGAATCTCTAAAAAATAATACCTTGATGCACCCCATGCTTATGTTCTATCTCTTTTATATAAATATTACCCATCTTGTTAATAGATAAGGTATATTAGATCGGTAGGAAATAGGAAACCTTATTCAATTGATCCAACAAAAAAACAAAATCACATAACTACCTCAAGGAATCACTAGAAACCCTATCACAAAATCCATATTTATGTTATCCAACTTCTACTTGAGAATGGGTAATGATTGGAGGAGACCAGCATATTGCTGGTGCTCAGCCTTCACCTGTTGATAGGTGGTTCACAATGTGAAAAAACTCTTTGTATCCCTATTTATCACAATACACCTATATTTCCTATGAATATCATGACATATCTTGGTAAAAACTAGATATATAACCCACTTGAGGTATGTGAGTCCCTTATAATATACTCACACATGATCGTAGGGACTATTATATGATCTTAGGCATGAAAAATATCATCATCATTAAGAGACCAATATAGAAGTGAATCCCCACCAGATATGTCATACCTCAACACTAAATAATTTTAATCTAATAGCTAACTACTCTTCACCCTATTTATAAGTCAAGAGGTGATGAAAAATGACATAAGGGTAACTCTACCTTGATACTACTAAACATCAAGATTTATATCTTCAAAGAGGGCCATCATCTTCCACTCAATGATTGACTGATGTACCACACAATCTTGAGTCTTTCTACTTAAGGTATCAATAACGGAATTCCCTTTCCCAAGGGTATATTCCATATCATAGTAGAAGATATTCATGTACTCAAATCACAATCTCTATAAAATCTCTAGGTTATACTGTGAGACACCCCAAGATTCTATTTTTTATTTATGTTTATATAGTTAATTTCTCCCTTGAGTTCAAGGTTTATTAGGGTGAAATTTTTTAGTTTTTGAATATTTTCTAGCGTCAAATAGTTAGACACACAATTTGGGAAACAAGGAAGTAGTAACCATGAGAGTTGTATAGTTTTTGGGTAGTGGTGATTTCATGGTCACTACATTGTTTGGTAAACCATATGAGTAAACTATGAAACCATCTTTGTTTTGGGTATTTTTTTCATTTCACATTTTTTTTATTCAAGGATCCCATCCCACTCTTCCCCAATAAAACTACTATGACCTAGGAGCCTTATAATGGTATTTATTCTTCTTCTAATCTCCTATAAGGTGGATTCTTGATATTTTTTTTGTTGGTTATTCACCAGATTAAATGATAAAAGACTCTCCTTCTCCCCTATTTTTCTTTATTTCCTTTTATCTAAAATTATTAAACCTTATTAGATATTTTTGGATGATTGTTATGTATAATGTTTTTAAAATTTTGGATTTTGGTTTCTAAGGGTTGTGTTTCATCTAATGAGGCTTATCCTGTGGTTTCCATTGAAGGATACATGGTTTCATATCTTGGGGTAGTAATTTCAATTTTATTTCGTTTTATTAAAGAGTTCCATGGTTGATTGATGTTTAAAATTTGTTCTTGGATTAAATTAATAATTTATATGATATCTATTTTATAGTGAAAAAGGGTTTCCAAGAATTGTTGGGTTTTTCCTTTGAAAAGATGGGTGATTTTCAAGGTTCAATGGAATTTTGATTTTAAATGGTAATTAATACACTTTATGTGTTTGATAAAATTCCATTGAAATTTTTATACAATAAAAATGATTTCTTTTTGGTGATTTGTGTATTTATAAAGTATAATTTCCCCTTTTTAAAGGGATTTCCTTATTTTAAAAAGGTATTTACATTATTTTAGAGGGGGTTACCTTACTTTAAAGGGGTTTTCCATTTTTTAAAGTGGGTATGTATTAATTTATGTGATTGTTAAGTGATTTCCTTAAATTAATTAAGATCATTCTTTGATGTTCTGATTTGTTCCCTTATATTTAGACTTTGTTTTCAAATAAGGTTTTATAAAGTGGTTTATAAAGGTGTGGTTATTAGTTTTAAAGTAAATTACCTTTTATAATCTTATGTTTGAGATGGATTTAATTGATTAAGTATTTCAATCATATTGAACCCTATTGTAATCATTTTTTATTCTTGTGTTCATGTGTTATAGTTGAATGAATTGAGATTCATGCTTATGTGTTTGAGAAAGTGGGATCATTATTGAAGGGGGTGTGTTGGAGGTGGGATGTATATTATTGTGGTTTTATAATGGATTTGGTCCATTTTATTATCATGTGATTAATGTTGGATTGATAAAAATGAAACTACGCTTGCTATTCCGTGAGGAACCCTAGTATACTAATTATGAAGGCAAGGGATGTTGGAATTTCTAGTTGGGAGTTACACACTATTTAGTAACACTAAGTTGAATGTTATGAATTGTTTATGGGAAGTGTCATTGATGAGTCTAGTTAAGAGATATTCAGGTGACTAGTTGTTTGATCATTAACCTACTAGGATTTGGTTCAACCTATGAACATTGAGTACTTATTTCATTATTCCCTAAGGGGTTTCCTTATGAAATGTACCCTATGTTATGAATTTTTTGTTGATTATTGACATGTGTTGTTTATTTCTTAAATGGATATTGTTTTATGGTATTAATCTTTCTTTGGGATTAGTCTTGATCTTGAATAGTTTTTATCCATTCATTTATTTTCATTATTTATAACCTTACATGGATTTACATTTTATTGTGTTTCCCTTTGTTTTTTACTCTTGTTATTTGGGGAGTGTGAGTATTAAAGATTTAAAGGGAAATATGGGGTTTGTTTTAAATTAAATCCATTGTCAAATGTTTTTAAAAACATTTTAAACTTATGATAATGGTTTTTATTCAAAAAGGGATGGTTTAAATGAAAAGATAAGGTTTAAATTGGTATTTTGAAATTCAAATTGCGTTAAAGGTAAATGTTTATATTTTTGAAATGAAATTACCCTGGTAAGTCCTATTTGAGGAATTCTTTATAAATAGTTCATTTCAATAAAATATATAAGGCATTTTTAGTTTAATTTCATTCCACATAAAGGAAATGGAATCTTATTTTTCAATTCTATAAAAACTAGTGGATATTGTTTATTTAAAAAAGGAATATAATAGGCTCAAAATGGTATCCAAATAGCCTTTGGATCTCACCCTACATAATTAAATTGGTGGGTATGTAATCCTCATGTTTTTTGTAGGTTCCCATGTCTTGGATTGTATATTCATTAGCTAATACTCTCCTTTGTAATTGGGTGATGTTTGGTTTTTGGTGGTGACTTGATAGTCACATGGTGATGGTAGAGTTTTCCTCTTGATTTAATTTAGACCATTGGGTTATCTTGTGTATTGACCTCTTCAGTATCCTACTTTATTTTAGTTTTGATTCCTTATTCTCGTTTGTAAAATATTTTTATAAAATATTTTCATTTATATAATTTTTTTGGAAAAAAATTTGTTTTTTATCTTTATTGTTATTTCATGTCTAGTTGGAAATTATTTTATAATATACTTATTTATTGTGGAATGGTTGTCTAATGAATCAAGACCTCATACCAGGTTCCTATTTGGAACACATTCTTGATACTGGTTTTATTGAGGGTGAAATAATTCTCATGTGTTCACTTATGATCCCCTAGAACTAGTTTCAGCCTAGGGAGATTAATAATACACATCGGTCCTTATAGCGGAGTGGTCTGGGTGACGTGTCTGGTCAACCCAGGACTATTCATTTCAAAATGGTATCAAAAAACTCTTGTTATTTGAAGGTTGATGGTAGATATGAGTTAGGATCATTTAAGATTGTGTGGTGGGTGAAATGGAGTTCTTTTCCAGCTCTTCCTCATACTAAACCTCAATTTTCTAGGGGCAGTTATGGGTTTCCATTTGAAATTGAGATTTATAGTTGTTTATTATATATATATTTTGATTTATTTTTCTATTACTCTAAGTTGTAGTAGGACTCTGATGGATGTCTTAGGAAATTACTAGTTTCAAATTTAAACTAGAGGAAATATAGGGGGTGCACTATTAAGGTGAACAGTCTACAAGACTATGCATACGATTTGAGAACCATTAGACTCAAATTCCAATGAAACTCACCTAATTGGTACAAATCTTGAAAAATCATGACACCTAACTATGCATAATGGGTAAAGTTTTTAATTCTTTTTTTTTTCACCTCTCTAATGCATTAAACCCCTATTATAGTTTATGATTCTTATTTGTAAGTGATAAATTGAATCTTTTTATTTGTTTGGAGTTGTTTCATTAAATTTCAAAGAAATATATCATGATTTGGTGATTAATTTTACTTTAAAAACCTTTTTTGGTTGTTTGAAGTTTCTTTTGTGAAACGTTTCTGAATTTTAGCTCAAATTATTTGGGGTTGTATTAGTTTGAAAAGAAATAATTCCATGGGATTTAATTATGGTGGAATTATTGAAATGGATTTAGAGATGTGTTAATTTACAATGAATGAATTGTTTAAGAAAAGGTGAATGATTTTCGAGTTTGGTTGATAGGGAAATTGGTTTTCAAGAAGTGGGTTCTATTTATTACTGGGATTTAAATTCTTTAAGTATTTTGAAATGAAACTTTTAAGGGATGTTTTTTAACCCATGTTTTGTTTTTAAAATATAAAGAAGGCCACGTTTGGATATTTTGAAATGTTATTTTAATTTTTTTTATAATTTTTATTAGTTTTATTTGTGTTTTATACCCCTTGTTTTTTAAATTGGGACGGTTTGATTGAGTGCGGTGTTTTTGATGATATTTTTGAATATGACCCCTGGAAAAGAATAAAAAAGTAATGAAGGGAATCCCTTAGGAAGTTTCTATAGTGATCCAAATGAAGTCTTCCTAGTATTTGACTCTACCCAAAATCTTGATGGAGTTGTAGGGCCAAGTTCTTTTTGGCTTTTAGATCACGTGTGAGAGTTTCTGAATCGATATCCTCCCATTTTTAGTGGTGTCAAAGGATCCCAAGAGGTTATAGAGTAGATATAAAAGGTCAAGGATATTTTATAGTCATTAATAACTCTAGAAACCTCCATGGAGAGGTTCACTACTCCTTTTTTCAAAGGATTGAGTCTGGATTGGTGGATGCACACTATCCATGCACAACCATTCAAAGTTTTGTCTTGAAGATATTTTAAGGCTTCTTTTGTCCAACATTTTTATCCTAAATAATATAATTTTTCAAAGGAAATGGGATTCTTGGGTTTTCTTTAGGGTGATCAGTCGATGAAGGACTATGTTAAAAAATTCAATGGACTAAACCCTTTTTATCCTAAGTTGGTTGTTGATGATTTGAGGATGGATTGGTTCTTTGAAAGGTCCCTTTGTCTAGATCTTAGTTAAGTAGTGTTCTTGCATATATTTAATACCTTTGTGAAGGTGGTTTATGAAGTATTCACCACTGAGGATTTATTTATAAGGAAACCTAAGTCAGGTGATGTTTTGACCCCATTTTGTATCAGTAAAGGTGATCCAGATAACAAGAAGAAAAATCCAGTATTGTGATTCAAGTGTGGGAAGTATAGGTGTGTTAAATGATCTTATAGATAATATATAAGGACCTATCATTGGTGTGTATATCTAAATTATATTTAAAGGGTTTTTAAGATGAATTTATGTTATAAGAAAAAGTCCCAGACCCATATTTGATTTGAGAAGTAGTTTGGGGTGTTGTTTCCATAGTAGAGTCAAATATTGTTTTGTGGTTTTACGAGTTCTATATTTTTTTGGTGTCTATTTTTATTATAACTTGTTCTATCTCTTTTTTTACATCCTATATCCTTTTTTTGTATTAGAAAAAATATATTTTTTCTTTATAATCATACCTTTTTAGTTTTTCATGCCTTGTTACTTTTGGTGATTATTGTTGTTTTTGTGTGGTGTAGACCATGGGAAGAGGTTTGTTTGATGGATGAAAATGGAATGTCTTGGGTGCAATATGGGGTAATAGGCATAATTGTTTTTGGTTTTTTTGTTAGACTAATTGAACTTAAACATTTTTATTTCACTTTTGGATCAACAAGAGTGGGTGTACCGTGATTTTGGCCCTTACCCTTTGTGTAGTTTCATGACCCAAATTCAGAGACATGTCATTTCATATTGATGAATATTTTTTTGGGGGGAATTCCTTAAATTTTCATAGATTGTGTTGTATTGGTGATCTATCTTAGTGAAACCTTTATAGATGTTTCTTGATAGTGTTTTCTTTCATAGTGTTATGAGTTTTTTATTTTATTGTTTTTGGATTTGGTGATGATCAATTTTTTGGGTGTGTCTATCTAGTGTTTCACCATTTTATACTAATTATAAATGGTGTGGATACCTTTAATATGAATTTTTTTGTTCCTCATTATAATTTGAGTTATATTTGGGTTTTTTTATTTGGGATGGTATTTTAATTCTACATCTCTTAACCTCAAATATTCTAGTGGTGTTGGTTTTGTTGTTCCTTAATCTGGATCAGGACATGGAAACCTCTAGTGAGTTTTGGAATACAAATTTTTTAAAGTTCTCAAATTTAAAGTATATTAGAAGAGTGGTCATCCATTCATCTTGTTTTTTGAGGAATCTAATTTTAGGGTATATAGTGCTTAAATGTTTTGGATAATCTTGACTCATTTTGATTGGTTCTTCCTAGGAGTGGGATGATCATGTTCCATGTTATTGGTTTTGGTTTTAGGAAGTGGACTTTTTTATCTGGTCCTTTATTTTATTAAGTTATCCTTGATGTTTTAATTTTACCTAAGTTATTGATTAATTTATTGGGGAATAAAGTGGAATAGTGGGGAGATTCATGACACCCAAAAATACCATTTTAATATTTACATTTATACAATTATTTTCTTCTTTTAGTTTGGGGTGTCCTGAGGTGAAATTTTGGATTTTTGAAGATTTTATAGGTACTTATTGTTACGTCCATGATTTGGAAAACTAGGTAGTAATAACTAAACAATTTAGGCAGTTTGGGGTAGTATAGATTGCACATTCATCACACGATTTGGTAAACTATGTGAGAAAACCATGTGACCAACTCAGTTTTGGGTATTTTTTTCATTTCACCTGGTTTCTATTTGATGATTCTCCCCCACTCTTTCCCACTCAAATTAATATGATCTAGTAACATCCCAAGGTCCTTAATCCTCCGTATATGCCCCTATAATGTGTATTATAGATGGTTTATTCGTGGTTCTTCATCGATTTGAAAGGTAAGTACCTCTCTTATCCTCTCTTGGTTTCTTTCATTTTTCTCCAATCTTCTATAACCATAGTGGCCATAGTGGGATTATTTTTATTTCTGGGGTTGTTATAATTAGGGGTTCTAGTTTACAAGGGGTGTGAGTCATCTTAGGGTGCCTATTGTAATGGATTATATTGAAGATGACATGGTTTTTCTTCTTTAGGCATATGTTTCTATTTCATTTCTTTTTATTAAAGAATTCCATGAATGCATGTTGTTATAAATATGTTCTTAAATTAAAGTAATGAATTATATTATATCTATTTTATAGTGATAAAGGTTTTCTATGTGTTTTTAGGTTTTTTCCTTTGACAAAAAATCAGTGATTTTCAAGTTTCAATGGAACTTTGATTATAAATGGTAATTTATACACTCTAAGTAATTGATAAAATTCTATTGATGAGTTTCTATAAGAAAAATTATTGGTTCAAGGTGATTTGGTCTAATTTGGATTTACAAAGAAGAGTATTACCTTGTTTAAAGGGGTTTCTTTATTCTAAAAATGGTGTTACCATATTTTAAGGGATATTTACTTATTTAAAAATGGTTTCCCTTGTTTCAAATAGGGGATATATTAATTGATGCGATCATTTAGTGATTTCCTTAAATTTATTGAGACCATGATTTGGTGTAGTGATGTTTCCCTTAGATTCACAATTTGTTTTCAACTGTGGTTTTATAAAGAGATTTCAAAAGGTGTGGTTCTTGGTTTTAAAGTAAAGGTTCATTTGGAAAAAAAATTTAGAGATGGATTTTATTGATTGAGGATTACACCCATGCTGATCACGATTATCCTTATTGTTTATACTTGTGCGCATATGTTATGTTTGACTAAATTAAGATTATTGATTATGTATTAGATGAATTTGTCTTGTTATTAAAGTGTGTGTGTATTAGAGGTGGTGTGTACATAATTGTGGTGTTATATTACCTTTGGGTGATGTTATTTTCATGTGATTGATGATGGATGGATAATGAAACACCTCCATTATTTATTCTATATGTAATTATAGACTACTAAGTGGGAAGGTGAGGAATGCTATCATTTATAGTTGAGATTTACACACTAGATATTATGCCTTAGTTGAATGATATGACAAGTCTAGGGGATATTTCACCTATGAGGATAGTTTAATGAGATCAGAGTGATATACAGTGCATCTTTCAACCTTTTAAAAGTTGGTTACACCTATGCATGTCAATTACTTTTCCAATTAGTATATAAGGTGTTTCCTCATGAAAGTTATCATATGTATTCCTCTTTTTTGATTATTGGAATTTTTTATTTATTTATTAGATGGATCTTGATCTATGATATTGATCTTTCTAGCAGTTTATTCTTGATATTGACTAGTTTTCCCCTTTAGTTTTTTATTCATTATGTCCTTATATGGATTTTAATTTTATTATATTTCATCTTTTTTCTTTACTCTTTTTATTTAGAGAATGTGTATGTTAATTTTTTAAAGAAAATTGGGGGTTGTATTAAATTCAACCCATTTTCAAAATTTTTTATGACATTTTAAACTAATGAGGATTATTTGTTTTCAAAAATAGGTATTTAAAATGAAAATAGAAGGTTTAAATTGGTTTCTTGAAATTAAATTTGTGTTAAAGGTAAATGTTTTGCTTTTTTAAATTACATTACCTTGGTAAATCCTCTTTTAGTCATGTTTTATAAATAAAGTGTTTTAAGAAATGATATAAGGCATTGTTATTTTATTTCTATTTTATTTAAAGAAAATGAAAACTTATTTTTATATTACATACAAACTAGTATAATTGTTTTCTTTATAAAAGTAATTTAATAGAATCATGGGGGTATTATAACAAAATTTGGATCAAACCCTATATACTCACATTAGTGGGTATGTATTCCTTATGTTTTATACATATTTCTAGGTCTTGGCTCACAGGTTGGTCAACTAACACCCTCCTTTGGAAGCAGGTGATGTTTGGTTTGTGGTGGTGACTTGAGAGTCACATGGTGATGGTGGTATTTCTCCCAACTTTTTTCATCTCATTAGGTCATGTGGTGTATCAGTATCTCCAACCTATTGATTTGGTTTTAGTTTTTATTACTTTTTGTGGTTTGTAAACCATTTTGTATAAAATTGTTTACTTTATATGAAATTTTTTTTGTAATTTTTTTATTTTTTTATATTTATTGTTATTCCATGTTTAGTGGAGACTTGTTTTAAAATTTGATTATTTATTATGGAATGGTTTCCCAATTCATGGAGACCACATGATGTATTCCCAGTTTTAAATCATTATTGATCTTGGTTTTCTTGAGGGTAAAATAATTTATTACATGTTAACTTGTGATACCCTGATTGAAGGTATCAAGGCACGTAGTGGAAGCTTGTGAGTTTGGGATTTGAAAATTTTCACCGGTTATTAATGTAACTATGTCATCAATAGTGAAGCACTATCCTGGTTAATTCTTGAGGATCACACGTGAAGTAGATTAAGCAAAAAAATAAAACCATAAATACCTAGTTTGATCTGAAGCTTTGTTCAATATATTCTTTTCATCGATGATCACTACTTGAAGGATCCAAAGCAGAATCCATCCAGATCATCCACACATGCTTCAAAAATCTGTATGAGAGTCAATAATCTAATTAAGAGCAATATTATCGAGATCTGATGGTGCCTTTGATGTTCCAATGATCACCTTATTGACGTACCTTTGCTGCATGATGGAGAGCTCGATCCGATCACTTGGATCAATAGATTATCTCTCTAAAAAGAAGGAGAGGAAAGATAATCTCTCAAGAGCTCATAAAGAATAGTCTAAAGGTGAGAGCCTCTCTCCTCCAATTTATAGTGTGTTATGAAATTACCCAAAAAAGGATCCCAACCTCTGAATATTTTTAAAAACTATATAAATGATATATTATAACTACTATACCGAGCCATAAATATATTAATATTTTTATCACTTTCTTGTAATATAATAAATATATTATGTGATAAAACCTAAGACATTAACTTGAATCATCATTCCCAAAAATTTTAAATGAACCTTGAATAATAAAATGATATTCATTCATATAATATTTTCCATGTATTTACTTTAATACTTTTAAATACATTTAATAAATAAATTCAATACCAAGTAATATTAACTCCTATAATATGAATTTATTTATTCCTCTTGTGACCGTACATCCTTGGAAAAATCTCAGACCCTAGTGGTGGGGCCAAAAATGTCATATATACCTATTCACCAGAATATGGTAGATTCTTGAATACACTATTGTGTGTGTCCCTCCAGGACCTTATCTTAATATTAGTGAATAGTATCAAAAACCAAGAGAAGAATATAGAAACCCGTCGTGGAATCTAAAGAGATAAGGAATAGTCATAGCAATGAAATCCAACCTACAGACATGCACAGTGTAATATAATATCATTTTCTTTAGATATATCATAAAGCAGGACACACAATTATGTTATCATACTTTCTTGATTTATTATTTTTTTAATCTATCTGGATGGATATACCTTAGACTACCATGAACATGGATTTATAAAGGTACTACCATCATGATCAACCTGGATGAAGATATTACTTCCTCAACTTGGAAGACACAAATTCTATCCGGAATATTCAACCAATTCCATACCACTAATGACTCACCCAACACAAGTTACCTCACCATGATTTCATTATCATGGTTATTTCCTTGAATCAAAGTATGCAATAAAATGGTACCCATTGATAATGATATCATGTTAAGAGACCAATACACATTTCCATAGATAGGAACATCCAATGACCCTCAAAACATGTGGTGTTCCTATTGATGGGTCTGTCCTCATGATCTCAACTACTATAGATCGCCAAGTACAAACTTCCGAAGAATAAGTCTTAATGATTATGATCCCCTAGAACCTGATAGTTAGGAATCTACTATGTCCAGTTAGTATGATGTATCTACAACATAGGACATGTATTTAAGATTAATGTCATAGTATATTGAGGTTCTCATTATAGCTTGAAATTTTATATAACCTTTTGATATGAAAATTAATCCATGAACATTACCACTAAATAGAAGACACATAAATTTATAAGCTATAACATTAATTTTACTTCATGCATATGTCATTGTATACATGATATGGTAATCAAAAGTACTAATACATTTGGGTCTAGGGAAATAACTTTTTAAAACACTCCCACTTTAACTAGATCCAACTTAAAAACCATTATTGTTAGATCTCACATGATTAAGATATTGTTTTTGCTGAGTCATGACTTTAGTTGCTAGGACTACAACGTTTTCACTACATAGATATTTTACTATGTGAGACCACTTCTCCTTATGTTATACTCCCTAAGAGATGTCATCCCTAAGTTTATTGTCTTTTTTTACATTTTCAAGACTTGACATATTAGCTAGTAATATCATTGACTTATGATAATACTTTACTTAACAGGTGTGATTTTAAGATATGAAACAAATTTTTATATTTAATACACTCCTTAAGTACCTCATATGTTGAAACATACTTAGTATTTGTAGATATGGCTACCACTGGTTGAATGAGGTTTTCCAACACATTCCCTTAGCCTGATTTCGATATTAAATCACATTTATTTAAGGAATAATAGTTTATGTCCCCTAAAAACTAGTATCCTTTCCTATCCACTTACCAGGTACACATCTCTTGTACTGACTCAAGTACAATTAGATAATTCTAACTTCCTCCCTTATAGTTCTCTTGGATATAACTAATATTTTCCTAATATAAAGTATATCTTGAAAATATCAATTATTGTACATATCATGACATACATGATTGATCCATCACTAAAACATATGGAATTGAACTCACCATGTTAATCTCCTACTATTCCACAGACATGTCAATATAGAGAGATATATGCCATGTGACACTGGTAACAATTCTCTCTCGAATCGTTCCAACTTTTATTTTTCAATACTATATCCATATATGTATGATTAACTAGGCCTAAGAAACTGTTAGATCTACCCTCGTAGATCATGTTATCTAAAAATTTGTTTGCTACTTCAAGTTAATCATTGGAGTTTACTTTCATCCTGGTCCTAACTAACTGTAAGACTAATAGCTAATTTTCAGATGTTTTCAAAAATATTTCACTTGAAAAAATATAGCTCTCCCACTAACCTATGGTAGACACTTGGAAAAGGTTAATTCCAAATTAATATTCTATAATCTTGTTTCTTACTTTAATCCTGAATTGGATTTGAGTTACTTTCACCTCTTATTATAATTATATGATGTCACCATCCCTTTCTGGCTACGTTATATAGATACATTCCATGATTGGTGGTCTTGAAATATAATTCTCAATAAATGATCATAGAAAATACATATGATAAGTAAAATTTTAATGGATTTAGGCATAATTCTTGGTATTATCAATCAAGCCTTATTGGAGCCACACTTTTACCATCTTTGTATCTTCTAATTTGAATACCAATCGTGGTATTCAAATTAAAAAGTACCATGTACTTTGATACATGGAATCCATTATTGAATTTTAATTATTCTTGTAAATTTTAGATAATTTACATATACTTCATACTTATAGGAATTATTATTCTCAATGAATAACATATCACTGACCATGGTGAATATAAAACCATCACCCTGATTTTATCCTTCCTATATTGTATGTGCCTCTGGAACATTTTCTTCCACACACTCTTGTGGAACTTTTTCATATCCCAACTACTTGTGGATTTATGGAATTAAATAAACCTAAGTCAATTGGGCTCCCATTATCTCAAATAGATATGTATACCCTTATATATACATATATTCTATAACTTGACTAAATATTTATATCATTGGGATTTTTATTATGTCCTAAGAAACTTTTAGGATAATTACTTTAGATGTGCATTGTGTTTTACTTAAGGTAAGTTTGTTTATATCCTAACAAAATCTTTGCATCTAAACACATATGATTTTGACATAATGTATTTATATAATATTGTAACTCATATGATATCCATTTTTCTTAATATTTGGTATATGGTTATGGGATAATGCCATTATTTGAAAGGCATGTCCTGGAAAAATGGAAGTATCTACAATGAATGAGTTTTAACATTGATTATCATTTTTCTTACATCATGAATATGATATGTATAAGGAAATGTTTTTTTGGGAATTAATCCATGATACATTTTTTGATCAATTTTAACATGTAATACACATCATATATCCTTTTTATGAGCATTATAGCCCTGATGTGGATAAGGTAATATATGTCTAGGAATTACTCCATGCTACATTTTTTATCAATGTTAACATGTAAGACTCATCATTGATCCTCCATATTAGCATCATGTCCCTAATGTGGATAAGGTAATGTGCATTTAGGAATTAATGCATGCTACTTTATATTGATTGATGAATGTTTGGTCAAGATATTATTCCACAAACCAACATGAAGCATCTTATATCTTCTGACCATGAATATATTAAACTTCACTTCCATATTCCTTAGTAATCACTTAAAGTAATCTTATGATGTATAGGAATATACCTCTAAATTAACTTAGTAATAGTTTATTCTCTCTAGATGATTCTGATAAATTTGTGGCGTACCTTTATTTATAAAGGTTTCTTTGTCTAAAAATAAATACATAAATGTGTTGGTAATACCTAAGGTCTTTAGGTGTTGGTTTTAAATTAACATAACAATCTTGGGAGAATTCTGAGTGAGCGGGAAAACCCTTCGACTTTTGATGATGGTGAAGCTCGATTCTTCTAAGACCAGGTGCCAGAATGGATTCCTTCAATTCGGAATGGGAAAGAACTTTCACGGAGACTTATAATGGATTCCTTACTCTCACTTCATCCTGAAAGGCTGTCTCTTTTGCGGAGGTGCTGGTTAAAGGAGAGTAAGATTCGTTGTCTACGAATGTGCCTGTACTCAAGAGAGTAGGGGATGGATCTGTCATGGTGGAGGTGGATCAGGTTGCGCTACGACAGCGAATGGATCCGTGCCGATTTTCAGTGCTAGGGAGAACCTCCTTTGAAAAAGGTATGAAGCCCTAGTCAATTCATGATCATAAATTGAGTATCTCGCACTGTTGAGGCTTCTCAAGGTGGAGGATTATTCCGATTGGAAAAGGGGTACTACCATAATATCCTGGAGCGAAATGAGGATCTTAACACCATTTGGAGGATTGGGAATTTAAGCTTGAAACCAAGTTTCTTGAGGCTATCGGAATGAGATGAAAACTTCAATCCATTCAAGCAAAGACACTCGACGGCACAGGTCTGGACAAGGATCCACGCATTACTGTGGGTTTATTGGCATCCGAAGATCCTGAATGACATTTCATCAGGATTAAGAACTCCTGACAAGATTGATCACCGCACTATCAATGGAGAGTTGGGCCTCTATGTGCGAGTTTTGATTGAAATTGACATGGAGCTTTTGCCACCTGAGTGAATTTTTCTAAATGAGAAAGGTAAGAAAATAGAAGTAAAATTTGAGATTGAGAATTTGCCTAAATTTTTCAACCATTGTAAGATGGTTGGACATGAGTTCCAATCTTTCTGTGTGGTTAAGAAGCTGGTTAGCCCAACTTAATCTACATCAGTTTGGAAAGAGGTTCCAAGGAACAGTAGAAGTACCATAGGAGCATATAAAAAAGGAATGATGCATGATAAGGAGGAAGGATGTTTGAAAATAGCTGTAGCGTCTTGGTTCGAGATTGTGGTTGAAGAGGAGAAGCTCCAAGAAATTATTGAAATTCAATATGTGAATGGGAATAACAGGTCTTTAGAAGACATCAATGAACAGATGCTGGGACTCTTCTCAGATGTGTGAACCATGGTTCAAGATATTCAAATTGAGAAATTCACTACCAGCCTAATTGATGCTGAAATAGAGGTCCAGTTGTCCTTACTTGATAACCACTCAGATATGGAGATGGATGATACAACTACCAAGGGAGGGCCAGTGCAAAAATATTTTCACTTCAAGGAGAATAGTGAAGTAGGGGAGACAAAGGAAAATAAAAAGAAATAATTAAAAGTATGCACTCAACCAAAACATGATATGGACAGTAGGGAACAAAATTTGGGGGCTACTGCATTACAAGAAAAGTCAATAATAAAATCACCCAGAAAACATGGGAAAAAAGGAGGTATGGACTCCAAATCAACACCAAAATGTGAATTCTCTTTTGGAACTATTAGGGTCTAGACAACCCTTCCACTGAAGGTTCCCTCAGGTTATTTTCTAGAAGGTACAAACTAGAGATAATTGGAATCTCAAACCCCAATATGAACTCCAACAATCTATGAAATTTGTTCTATAGTGGAGGATACAATATTCTAGGTACTAACGGTGCTGACACAAATCATGATAGGATTTGGATTCTAAATCATCACAAAGTTTATTCTACATGGATTATATATGTGGAAAATCAGATCATAACATGTAGTTTTATAGAGGGTGGTTGTAATTTTTCTACTCAATTGTGTATGATCACAACTATCATGTAGACAGAAGACTTCTATGGGAGAAAATCCATCAATTGGAGAATTCTTTCTTAGATACATGGATTGTCATAGGTGATTTCAACTCAATTCTTTACTAGGATGAGAAAACGGTACTGGTTACAAATTACACCTCTATAAGAGACTTTAGAGAATTTATTGAGAAATTTTTAATAGTGGACGTTAATATCATTAGTGCTAAATACACATGGTACCGAAGAAATATAAATGGAATGAGGGGGATTATAATTTATTGGGACATTGTCAATAAAAGAATGCTTGATTTAGGGAAATCAATCACATGTGTTACTCTTGAAAAAACTAATTCTGATCACCACTCCCTTCTAATTAGTTTACTTAGGAAGGAAGGTGGGAAACAAATTCCTTTCAGGTTTAGCAATGCATGGGCCTCTCTTCCAGACTACTCAAGAATTGTTCAAGATACTTGGGGTTTATTTCTGTGTAATGGAAATCCTTTGATATTCATTTAAAAACATAAAATGCTAAAGATTAATCTTAGGGAATGGGGAAAATAAAGGTTTATATTGATGGGTGCTAAAATTGAAGGACTTGAATGCTCCCTTCATGACATGCAAGTAGAGGCCTCTAGATCTAACTTCTCAGGGGACATAGAGAATGAGACTGGGCTATCCATAAATATGAATAACCTTATAAGGGTTAGGGATAATATCAAAAAGGATGTATTCAAAGTCAGGTGGCTTCAGGAAGGGGATCGAAAAACCATGTTTCTAAATGCCCTTCAAAGGGTTCGAAGAGTGAATCGACCTCTTTCCGTACTAAAGGATGGTGAAAGAATTCTAGAGGGTAAACAGGAACTTGCAGAGCATATTTCATTCTATAAGAATATATTCAATGGGGTGGCTAGATCTGAGACCATAAGAGACAACATCATTCCTAATTTAATCAATGAGGAGGAAAATCATCTCCTCACATTGATTCTGATGTATTTTTAAATCAAGGAGGTAGTGTTTGGTCATAAAAAATATAGCTCTCACAGTCCTTATGGATTTATAAATTTTTTCTTCCAAAACTATTGGGATGTCGTTTAGAATGAGGCATGCCTACTTGTTAAACACTTCTTTAGGGGTGGGGACTTCACTCTAGGTTTCAATGCCCAATTTATTTCCCTGATACCTAAGTTGTAGAATTACAGTGAAATTGGTCAATTCAGGCCAATAACCCTGGTGAACACCATGCAAAAATTCATTAAAAAACTTTTGGCTAATATACTTACTTGACTGACTGAAAAAATTACTTCCTGGAACCAGTTTGGTTTTTTCAAAGGCAAGAATATACATGACTATCTTCTCATTGCCTTGGAATTCTTTAATCTTCTTAGGAAGGTAGAACAAGGAGGAAGTGTGGCTTTGATGCTTGAAATAAGAAATGATTTTGATATAATGGATTGGGGATTTATTAAATAGATTATCCTCATATTTGGCTTCAGTGAGGTGTTTGTTCAATGGCTCATAAAGTTGATGGAATGTGCTCACATCTCAATTCTGATTAATGGGTCACCGGAGGGTTATTTCACATGTTCAAGGGGTGTGAGATAGGGGGACCCCTATCTTCAATTATTTTTGCAATTGTTGAGGACTACTTGAGTAGAATTATTATTAACATGGTGGAAAATGGGAAACTTGCAACCATCAAAGAGGATATAGGTCTCTCTTCCCCTTCCCATTTATTTTTTGCTGATGATATTGTAATTTTTATGCAGGGTGATAGAAATATCATCACTCATCTGAGGGAAGTACTTTTTTATTATGAGAATGTGTCAGGGAAAGAAATCAACTGGAGAAAATCTTATATTTACTTTGGAAAGAACATCACAGTGGCAAGGAGGACTCATATAATGAATTATCTTGGTCTTAGGGAGGGATCTATACCATTTATGTATCTTGGTGTTCCTCTATTTTGGGGAAATCCTTGGACCTCACACTTAACACAATAATTACCCCAAATAAAGAAAACTCTTTCATCTTGGAAGGTAAATTCTCTCTCGATTGTAGGATGAGTATGTCTTGTCAAACATGTGGTTATTTCAAAACTTGTATATTATTTCATGGTATACATGTGGCCTACCTCTATTGCGAAAAAAATAAAATCCATGATGAAGAACTTTTTATGGAGTGGAAATGTGATGGAATTGAAGCTCATCACTGCTAAATAGAGCACATGTTGCATTCCCAACATGTAGGGAGGTCTGGAAATTAAGAATTTAAACTGTTTTAATCAGGCTTTACAAGACAAATTTATCTGGAATCTTATTTATAGAAAATTTTCCTATCTTGATTTCCTAAGGAGAAGAATTATATAAAGGCTTATTGATGGGAATCATGGATACAATGAATCATCAATCTGGGCTGGCCTATGTTCGGTATTCTGCACAATGATGAGGCAGTCACGCTGGGTGGTCAGTGTAGATTCATGTCTGAAATTCTGGTATACCAACTAGACTAGAACACCACTTATGGATAGGTTAAAAACTGAAGTAGTGCATTAAGTGTTGTGCCAGTCTAGTTGATAACTATGACTTTATCAAATAGGAGGATATGCTGTTATGGGAAGGGTCTCAAGCTAGGATACTGGACTCTAAAAGCTTATATAGATACCTGATGAAGGGAGAGTTAAGTTGGATTGGATCATTGAACAAACACTGGTCTCTTCTCTCTAGATTTTCAATTATCTGGAGGCTTTATCATAATAAAATACAAGTGGATGTGAATATTCAGAGGGTCGGGATTTCATTATGCTTGATATGTGCATTATGTAGTCAACATCGTGAAGATGTCGATCACTTGTTCTGTCCTGTAACATGTCTTATTCTCTTCGGAACATGACTCTCAACTTTTTTGAGCAGTCCCTTACCAATACTCACTCAGTTATACAGGTTATACATTATCTATTCAGAGTTCAATAATCAAAATAGCTTAATGCACTGCTTCAGGTGGCATGCGCTGAATTGTTACATGTTGTATGGAGGGCTCACAATAATTATGTTCATCACCAAGAAAATTTAAATGAAACTACTGCAATTTGCAGTACTATTATGGCCATCCAAAATTCCAATTCAATGATTAATGATCATTGCAACACCTTAGTTAGGGAATTCATGATCCTCAGGCGTTTAAAGGTTGTATGATACTATCCCAAACCAAGGGGTATGATGGAGGTGATATGGACTGTCCCCTTCAGTGGATGGTTAAAATGAAACACAGATGTGGCCTCTTGGGGAAATCTTGGACCTTCAGGTTTTAGATTAATTTTTAGGGATCAGAATGGGGAGGTGGTGGAGTGAAATTATGGTATTTGCGAGTATGTTACAACTTTAAAAGCTGAAATGATGGCATTTATAAGCCTAGTGGACATTGCTTTCCAAAGACGTTGGGACAACATTTCGTTTGAGTGTAACTCGGCCACAGTGGTTCATGCAATTAGGATGGTCCAGACAAGACTGTCCTGAAAACTAGCAGGTAAGTAGATAAACTGCATTGACTAGATCTCTTCCCTGAACTACTTTATCATGCACACCTTCTGGGAGGAGAATTACATTGCATATGGACTTTCCAACAAAGGGGTGTTGGAATAAAGGATCATCCAAATCAACACTATTTCTAATGACATGGTCCCTCTTCTTACCAGGAAAAAATGAAAAATTCCCTCATTCCGACTTGTGTAATGTTTTAACTTTCTCAATATAAGAGTCTCTATGCTCATTTTTCTCAAAACAAACCTAAGGTCTTTAACTTTAGAGAGTCTAAAACCATACAAAGTATATCCTTGCCAACTACCTATTTTTTATTGAAAAAAGTATTATCTTTCCACAACATGGTATATAATACTTATATTTTATATTCAAAAAGTATTGCCTATGATTCATGTATCACTGAACTATTACGTAATTATTCTACACCACAAACAACTTTCACTCCAAAACTAGAATAACATGTCCTTATGTGTAGAGACCCAAAGATTGACGTACATGAACATTACATTACTTTTGCGGAATACTTAATACATAACAAAAACAGACACACAAGGACCGTAATAGTTTAGTGTCTTTGGAAACTTCGAATGCAATCTTCTAATCATGGTGAAAGATCTTCAACATCTCCCATAAAGATCTTCCACTTTTTGTTTCCTTACCTAAAACCTTTCTTTTAATCCTAGGGGAAAGTAAAACATAAAAAGGGTGAGCTCAAATGCTCAGTAAGGGTAATCATGGATAAAATAAAACATACCATATACATTTAAACATAAAAACATGAACATAATGTTCAAACATCAAAATCTTGAGCAACGACTTAAAACATGGAAGTAAATAAGGAATATATCATAATGGAACATAAAAAATGATAACATAGAATGGGAATAAAACATGTAATTGTGGCATACATTAATCACATGTAATGATTTCCATAGTAGCCAAGGCATTGCTTCTAAGACCATCTTAGTGGACAAAGTCCCTTTCTGAATCGAGTTCACTCCTCGTTCCAGTACTGTAATACTGAACCGGGTAAACTTACCGTTATAGCCATGTCTATCTCATGAGATATAAATCTTTACCCAATGCATTGGAGGGAGATATAGGTCCCACCCATCTCATAGTGAAATCATTCTTACTTGTGCCACAAAATAAACTTAAAACATTCATCATAACCCAAAGAATAAAATGGGTTTCATAAACATCATCCCATCATCACATAATCCATATAAAACAAATGGATATTTCATCATAAGAAAATTGAAACCATGTAAATCATAGAGACATTATACTTGAAACACACACATATGAAATAATGTCATCTTAGATAGAAAATGGTTTTGATAAAACACTTGAAATGAATTCTTGAGGAAAATATCCTTTCTTCTTCAAAATCAATTTCTTTTCACAAAACATCATGAAATTTTAAAAGAAAAGTATTTTGTTGAAAATAGTCATGAAATATTTTGGATGAAGCTTCATGAAAATAAGGCTTTATAAAACCATAAAAATATGTTCGTGCCGTATAAGTAAAAAAAACATTCTTCTCGTACTTTTGCCGGAAAAGTCAAAAAAGTACCTCGTAACGTAAACAAAAGAAAGATTCCTTGCATACCATGTAGTAAAATTCAAAAATGGGTAAAAAGGACTTTAAAAATTCATGAAAACACTTTTATAAAACATTTACATGGATGATATAAATAACCCCAGTAAATACTTACGAATAAGCAATCCCGGATAAAAATGAGATTTGCAAAATTATCCCTTACCTTAGGTCCGATATGCTTCGTACGTATTCGAACCCCCTGTATAATAATTTAAATAATGTTATTGAATTATTAAAGAATCATATTCATTGTTATGATATCATATATGGTTCACTTATTACTTTATTTTACCCGTTCTCTTGTAAATTCCATGTTAAAGAGCGTTTTGGGTAAAATCATTTCATTTGTCGTCCGTGTTTTGACTAGTAATTACTCATATGATTACTTAGATAATGTTTACATACATCCAGAATGTAAAACATGATTCATATATAATATATATTCATAATATACATATATATAAAAGATCGATAAATGGAAAGAAATACACCGTTCATGGAGACGGTAGGCCGTACATACGCATGAACACTGTTTTCGTTTCCTTAATGAATTGAATGGAATTAAGTAGATGACATACATAGATATATACATAAATCCAGTATCATTATTATGTAATATATTTCATGATTACTTATTATATATACTTTATAATCATTCATGAATGGTTATTCATTGAGAATGAATCTCATCGCGTCGTGGAGACGGTAGTCCGTACGTACGCACGAGCGATGATATCATTCCCATGATCGTGGAATTGTATTGAAGTGTATGTATAACATTTAAGAATAAATATCACTTTAAAATAATCATATAGAGTCATTATTTACACCATTATACCCATCCAAGTAAGGTGGTGGTGGAAAATAGATTACACCACGGCGTGGAGACAGTATTCCGTACGTACGCACGTGCGGTGATTTCGTTTTCCGTAGGATGAATAAATGGATAAATAGGGTTGTTTCGTACTTATAATAACATATAAATATATGAGTGATACTTATGTTATTACTTCACAATGAAACAACTAAATAAGAATAAGTGGAAGAAGAAATAAAGTTGAAAGAATCGGTAACGAACATTACCTCTTCTTTGAAGCGCCTCTTTGAGACCTCCTCTTAGGGCACTAAAATTGGTCTTTGAAGAAGACCAGGACCTCTAGGATGTTTCTAGGGAAGTGGAGAAGAGAATTTTTCAGTTTTGGCCAATCTTGAAGGCTCAAATTGGTGTGAGGAAGATAGGGAGGAGGTGCCCTTTTATAAGGAAAGGGAGGGGCACCTTTGGAAATCTTAAAAATATTAATTTATAATAAATCTAACCCCACTTAAAAACCTCAAAAAATGACTAAATTAGAATATTAGATGATATAGGGTTGTAATATCATCAAACAATAAAATTTAGAGATGTTAGGAAATTATTTTAAACATTATCAACTTGATTTATCCTTACTTAATCAATTTAATTTTATTTGTGGTAATAACATTCTAAATTTGAAATTATAAAAAAAATTACTTATTTGTTGTGAATTATCCATAATTGGATAATTTATTACATTTAAGACCATATAAATTTAAATTTATAATTTTTATATATTTTTGTGATTTTTAAACAATTTTATAATATGTTATTTTTATAAAATAACAATAGTGTCAATTTTGACACTATTCATTTATATGAATTTAAATAAAATATATACAGAATATATGTTCGAAATAAAAGCTTTAATAGATTAATAAAAGGTAATATGTATCTAGAAAATTAGTGTAGAATATTAAATAGTTCATATAATATTTATTTTATTATTTTTAATACCATTTATTTGGTTTATCTCTTAACAAAATAATTACTACAACATTTTTTTATAATTATTTAATATACTTATTTGTTGTATAAAAATTACAAATAAAATCCTATGATGAAGATAAATATAATATATTTCACAATAATACTTTTAATCTAATTTATCATCTTAAAATGACAATATTTAAATTGTTATATTTATTAAATTATGAAGGTGACAACTTTGGAATCATTTAAAATAAAATAATATAAGTGTCATAATCACTTTTATAAGACTCCAAATGGTTATATATTAGGTAATTGGATGAATTTGGTATAGATATACACTAAAAATAAGTTTTGGTCAGGTTTTTTGGCCTTTTAACAGGTATTATTATTTCAATAAAAACTATATTACTGATTTTTCACTTAATAAATAATTTCTGCATCATTAATGTATCACCATTAATGACAGTTATTTAATTCCTAAAAATTCTAAATAAATTATCATGATGTAGAAAATTTTATTAGATTTCTTTAGAATATTAATTTTCGAAGTTTTATGATGTTTATGACTAAATTAAAATTATTATACTTATAATATTTAAGAAAGTGACATGTTGTCACTTTCTTTGATTTTAATAATAATAAAGTTATTTTCATGGAAAAAAAGTCCATTAAATGATTCTAATCTGACCCTTAGCTGATATGGGTCGACTTTTAGTCATCCAATAGGATTTTCACAGGTGTTAGGGTAATTTTATAATCTTATATTTACCCTTAATTACCTGATTTACCTTTAACTGTGGTAAATAAAATTTACCGTAGTTACTATTCATAATTCCCAAAAATAAAAAGTAGCTTATTAACATAATTTGGACCCACTTATTCTAAATATGGAATCCGTTTTTCCAAATTCAATACACAATAGTTGCAGAAATTAAATTAAAATTAATCCCATTGTCGAAAGAAAACGGGTTTTTCTTTAAAACATTGCAAAAGATTGAATTGATTTAACCTACGAATTCAAGGTAAAATCAATGATAATGACATAAATTATATTAAATGGTAAAAATATATTCTATTTATACTTTAAAACCATTCAATATTATAATTTATCCATATAAACTAGTACGATGAAAAAAGTTGTTTTTAATTAAAATATAGCGTGTTTTTACTATTCATTAAAATATGAAAGTTATCGGAAAAATATCAAAACTTTATCCAATGTAAATTTTTATATCGTAATTCAAAAGAAAAATTTTATTTTGTCAAATTGAACTTATAAACATTTCAAAAACTAGATTTAAAGAGGGTGCACCATCAAAAGGCGGCAAAACTGCATTTTTTGAAAAATACTTATTTTACCCGAAAAATTTATTTTGTTCTTGTACTATTTTCTAGAAAATGTGTAAGATGAATAATAATGTTATAAAATTAAAAATGTAGTTAATAATATTCATAATGGATAGTTAATAATAATATTATAACCATATATCGTTGTTTAGTGAAACCCGATATTGCGTACTACACACGCTACCGAGGAAGGTCGCGATTGCGTATAATGAAAGCCTAGTTAGGGTTGCGTGTTGTGCAAGACTCCTTTGTTGCTTTGTATAACAAAATCCAACCATATTTCATTTATACAATGAACATATATATATATATACACTCAATGTTGTGTAGAATGACTATTATCAAACGAACTCGAAATTGTGTATAACACGATCCAAGAATTGTGTTGCGTCTACTGTAAGCTAATACGGTGTTGCGTATAACACAAGATAATCATGGTGTAGCATAAAAAACATGACATCAAATAAATTAAAAATAATAAAATCTCGGGGTGTTACATTCTACCCCCTTAAAATGAATTTCTCCCTCGAAATTCGTTGGGGTTATAAATGGTTTAATACTTGAAAGTTTCTTTAGTAGAAACCCACATCGTAAAAAGGGAATACCAAAACATGGCTTTAAAAACTAAAGTGTGAAATGTAACAGTTACCAAAATCCACTCAACATTGGGTTTCCATGTAGGAGAACATAGGTGAAAATATGGATATGGAAGAAAAATCTAACCATCAAGTTCTGATGGAGAGTGGTATAGAACATGGCTATGAAAAATCCATCAATCATAGAGCCATAGATTTGTGATGATCTAAGGTACCATCTGATTCATCGGATATAAGGGAACTAGGACGACATTTTTGGTTTTCAAGATCATTTCCCTAAAGTTGATGAAAATAAATACTTACATGATTTTGGTACAATCTCACTGTTGTTCGTGAATTGAAGAATTTCCACTTTATATCTTAAAGAAATGAAGTTGAATTTGTTATTCGTGAAGCATTAATAGATCATGTGATAGAATGATGGGTCATTCCATCTGTTTCAAACAAAAGGTTAGGAAAAGTTACAAGTCCATATTATGGTGAGATTAATCGTATATGGTTCCAAAAATGAACTTATACTTCATCTATCATGCCGCTTAATAAAATAAAACTAGTTTCTACTAACCAGGGAATTCCTGTAGGCTAGTGGTAGGCGATAAAGGCCTGTCGCACTTCGGTTGTGGGTTCGATTCCCACAGCCTTGTCTGACGCGATGGACTGTCGCCCGTCCTGCAGGTTGTCCTTTTTCTAAAACTACATTATAAATAATATCGAAAAAAATATAGCCTTAAACAATACTAACTTATGTCCAACATAATTCATTCCAATCTTTAGGCTTATCCAAAATACATATTTCCAATCTCATAGTATAAATAAAACGATTACTTGAAATGTCATCAACCAAGCATGTGAATACCATCATTTATCCACCATATATCTTGTTGATCACATTCCAATCATGTGAATACCTTAATCATGTATTCTCTTAGAAAATGAATACCCATTTAACCTTAGTGAAAACATGAATGCTGTCAAAAGTTAACTCTTTCCACATTCCAAAATCACAAAAATTATATATACTCAAACCATGATATGACCTTATCCTTATATCAGTCATGAGCTCATGAATACTATCAAACATTTAATTTTTTCTTTATCCCTTAATTATGCGCATATCATCTACTTTCCAAAAATATCTGAATAACCTTTCATGGTCACCAGTACCATTCATCATATACTTTCAAAACTTAAGGAAAGAAAATAGTGTAACAATCCTTATATGTCTCTTTATTCCATAGTACCATGAGATTACTTATACAACATTACACTTGATAAACATGTAATAATTCCACTACCTTCTTAAACCATTGACTGGGCTTCAACAATTCTTTCATCTCACATATCATTTGTAGTATCTTCATCATCATCAACATAAATACTACCCATACGACCATACTGATTCTCTTCATGAGACTTTCCCTTAGGGCATTGGTTTGCATAATGCCCATACGTTCCACATTTAAAACATTTAACCATTGTTGATGTCGTAGCAATACCATTATCCTTGTCCATGGTGTTAAATGAACCTTTTCCTTTGCACTAAATGAATTTGTGTCCTTCTTTTCCACACCCAAAGCATCTTCCAGTTCCTTTGAAACATTCTCTTTGATGCCTCTTCCCACATGATTTACATAGGGGAAATTGAACTTTCTTTCCTCTATAATCATCATGAAACTCCATCTTTCTCTTATTAGCCGAGTTAGGAAACTTACCAAATTTGAGTTTATTGACCATATTATGAGATTGCTGATTCGGCATAATAATGATGTTTGGACTTACAAATCCCATTTCATTTGGTTGCTCATGAAAAATATCATTCCATTTTCCATCATATCCTCCATTATTGTGAATCATCTTGTTTCCAGCCATTTTCTAAAACCCAAAAAGAATAGTGTGAGAGAAAAAAATCATTCTAGGGAAAAAAACATAGTAAAGGGGGAGTTACCTCAATATCTAACATCTTAGGTTAAATTCTAATATCGTTACCGTAGTTCTAGGACTATATCCTATACGTATACTTATCCTTAGGGACATCCGTAGGCATACCTTAGAAATATCTCTAGGGATCTCACTAACATTTTCGCATCCTAGTTTCCAAAGGTTGACTAAACCTTTCCTCTGATACCAACTGTAGAGACCCAAAGCTTGAATTGCATGAACATTACATTACTTTTGTGGAATACTTAATACATAACAAAAACAGACACACAAGGACCATAATAGTTTAGTGTCTTTGGAAACTTTGAATGTAATCTTCTAATCGTGGTGAAAGATCTTCAACATCTCCCATAAAGATCTTCCACTTTTTGTTTCCTTACCTAAAACCTTTCTTTTAATCCTGGGGGAAAATAAAACATAAAAAGGGTGAGCTCAAATTGTCAGTAAGGGTAATCATGGATAAAATAAAACATACCATATACATTTGAACTTAAAAACATGAACATAATGTTTAAACATCAAAATCTTGAGCAACGACTTAAAACATGGAAGTACATAAGGCATAGATCATAATGGAACATAAAACATGATAAAATAGCATGGGAATAAAAAATGTAATTTTGGAATACATTAAGCACATGTAATGATTTCCATAGTTGCCAAGGCATTGCTGCCAAGACCATCTTAGTGGACAAAGTCCCTTTCTGAATCGAGTTCACTCCTCGTTCCAGTCCTATAATACTGAACCAGATTAACTTACCATTCCAGCCATGTCTATATCATGAGATATAAATCTTTACCCAATGCATTGAAGGGAGATATAGGTCCCACCCATCTCATAGTGAAATCATTATTACTTGTGCCACAAAATAAACTTAAAACATTCATCATAACCCAAAGAATAAAATGGGTTTCATAAACATCATCCCATCATCACATAATCCATATAAAACAAATGGATATTTCATCATAAGAAAATTGAAACCATGTAAATCATAGAGACATTATACTTGAAACATACACATATGAAATAATGTAATCTTAGATAGAAAATGTTTTTGATAAAACACTTGAAATGAATTCTTGAGGAAAATATCCTTTCTTTTTCAAAATCAATTTCTTTTCACAAAACATCATGAAATTTTAAAAGAAAAGGATTTTGTTGAAAATAGTCATGAAATATTTTGGAGGAAGCTTCATGAAAATAAGGCTTTATAAAACTGAAAAAATCTGTTCGTGCCGTATAAGTTAAAAAAACATTCTTCTTTTACTTTTGTCGGAAAAGTCAAAAAAGTACCTCGTAACGTAAAAAAAAGAAAGATTCCTTGCATACCATGTAGTAAAATTCAAAACTGGGTAAAAAGGACTTTAAACATTCATGAAAACACTTTTATAAAACATGGACATGGATGATATAAATAACCCTAGTAAATACTTACGGATAAGCAATCTCGGATAAAAATGAGATTTGCAAAATTATCCCTTACCTTAGGTCCGATACGCTTCGTACGTATTCAAAACCCCTGTATAATGATTTAAATACTGTTATTGACTTATTACAGAATCATATTCATTGTTATGATATCATATATGGTTCACTTATGACTTTATTTTACCCGTTCTCTTGTAAATTCCATGTTAAAGAGCGTTTTGGGTAAAATCGTTTCATTTGTCGTCCGTGTTTTGACTTGTAATTATTCATATGATTACTTAGATCATGTTTACATACATCAATAATGTAAAACATGATTTATATATAAAATATATTCAGAATATACATATATATAATAGATCAATAAATGGAAAGAAATACACCGTTCATGGAGACGGTAGGCTGTACGTACGCATGAACGCTGTTTTCGTTTCCTTATTGAATTGAATGGAATTAAGTAGATGACATACATATATATATACATAAATCCAGTATCATTATTATGTAATATATTTCATGATTACTTATTATATATACTTTATAATCATTCATGAATGGTTAATCATTGAGAATGAATCACATCGCGTTGTGGAGACGGTAGTCCGTACGTACGCACAAGCGATGATATCATTCCCATGATCGTGGAATTGTATTGAAGTGTATGTATAATATTTAAGAATAAATATCAATTTAAAATAATCACATATAGTCATTATTTACACCATTATTCCCATCCAATTAAGGTGGTGGTGGAAAATAGATTACACCACGGCATGGAGACGGTATTCCGTACGTACGCACGCGCGGTGATTTCATTTTCCGTAGGATGGATAAATTGTTAAATAGGTTTATTTCATACTTATAATAACATATCAGTATATGAGTGATACTGATGTTATTACTTCATAATGAAACAACTAAAGAAGATGAAGTGGAAGAAGAAATAAAGTTGAAAGAATCGGTAATGAACATTACCTCTTCTTTGAAGCACCTCTTTGAGACCTCCTATTAGGGCACTACAATTGGTCTTTGAAGAAGACCATGACCTCTAGGATGTTTCTAGGGAAGTGGAGAAGATAATTTGGCAGGGTTTGTCCGAGCATGAAGGCTAAAATTGGTCTGAGGAAGAGAGGGAGGAGGTGCCCTTTTATAAGGGAAGGGAGGGGCAACTTTGGAAATCATAAAAATATTAATTTATAATAAATCTAACCCCACTTGAAAACCTCCAAAAATGACTAAATTAGAATATTAGATGATATAGGGTTGTAATATCATCAACCAATAAAATTTATACATGTTAGGAAATTATTTTAAACATTATCAACTTGATTTATCCTTACTTAATCAATTTAATTTTATTTGTGGTAATAACATTATAAATTTTAAATTATAACAAAAAATTACTTATTTGTTGTGAATTGTAAATAATTGGATAATTTATAACATTTAAGACCATATAAATTTAAATTTATAATTTTTATATATTTTTGTGATTTTTAAAAAATTTTATAATATGTTATTTTTATAAAATAACAATAGTGTCAATTTTGACACTATTCATTTATATGAATTTAAATAAAATATATACAGAAGATATGTTCAAAATAAAAGCTTTAATAGATTCATAAAAGGTCATATGTATCTATAAAATTAGTGTAGAATATTAAATAGTTCATATAATATTTATTGTATTATTTTTAATACCATTTATTTGGTTTATCTGTTAATAAAATAATTAATACAACATTTTTGTATAATTATTTAATATACTTATTTGTTGCATAAAAATTATAAATAAAAAACTATGATGAAGATAAATCTAGTATCTTTCACAATAATACTTTTACTCGAATTTATCATCTTAAAATCACAATATTTAAATTGTTATATTTATTAAATTATGAAGGTGACAACTTTGGCATCATTTAAAATAAAATATTATAAGTGTCATAATCACTTTTATAAGACTCAAAATGGTTATATATTAGGTAATTTGATTACCATGGTATATATATACACTACCAATAAGTTTTTGTCAGGTTTGTGGGCCTTTTAATGGGTATTATTATTTCAATAAAAACTATATTACTGATTTTTCACTTAATAAATAATTTCTGCATCATTAATGTATCACCATTAATGACAGTTATTTAATCCCTAAAAATTATAAATAAATTATCATGATGTAGAAAATTTTATTATATTTCTGTATACTATTCATTTTCAAAGTTTTATGATGTTTATCACTAAATTAAAATTATTATACTTATAAGATTTAAGAAAGTGACATATTGTCACTTTCTTTGATTTTAATAATAATTAAGTTATTTTCATGGAAACAAAGTCCATTAAATGATTCTAATCCGTCCCTTAGGTGATATGAGTAGACTTTTATTCATCCAAAAAATTTTTGACAGGTATTAGGGTAATTTTATAATCTTATATTTACCCTTAATTACCCGATTTACCTTTAACTATGGTAAATAAAATTTACCGTAGTTACTATTCATAATTCCCAAAAATAAAAAGTAGCTTATTAACATAATTTAGACCCACTGATTCCAAATATGGAATCCCTTTTTCCAAATTCAATACACAAAAGTTGTAGAAATTAAATTAAAATTAATCCCGTTGTCGAAAGAAAACGGGGTTTTCTTTAAAACATTGCAAAAGATTGAATTGATTTAACCTACGAATTCAAGGTAAAATCAATGATAATGACATAAATTATATTAAATGGTAAAAATATATTCTATTTATACTTTAAAACCATTCAATATTATAATTTCTCCATACAAACTGATACGATGAAAAAAGTTGTTTTTAATTAAAATACAGTGTTTTTACTATTCATTAAAATATGAAAGTTATCCGAAAAATATAAAAACGTTATCCAATGTAAATTTTTATATCCTGATTCAAAAGAAAAATTTTATTTTTTCAAATTGAACTTATAAACATTTAAAAAACTAGATTTAAAGTGGGTGCGCCATCAAAAGGCGGCAAAACTGCATTTTTTGAAAAATACTTATTTTACCCGAAAAATTTATTTTGTTCTTATAACATGTTTTAGAAAATGTGTAAGATGAATAATAATGTTATAAAATTCAAAATTTAGTTAATACTATTCATAACGGCTAGTTTATAATAATATTATAACCATATATCATTGTTTAGTGAAACCCGATATTGCGTACTACAAACGCTACTGAGGAAGGTCGCGATTACGTATAATGAAATCCAAGTTAGGGTTGCGTGTTGTGAAAGACTCCTTTGTTGCTGCATATAACAAAATCCAACCATATTTCATTTATACAATGAACATATATATATATATATACACTCAATGTTGTGTAGAATTACTATTATCAAACGAACTCAAAATTGTGTATAACAAGATCCAAGAATTGTGTTGCGTGTACTGCAAGCTAATACGGTGTTGCGTATAGCACAAGATAATCATGGTGTAGCATAAAACACACGACATCAAATAAATTAAAAAGAATAAAATCTCGGGGTGTTACATTATGTCCAAAGGACATGTGAGATAAATGTTTTGGTTATACTCAATAAAATTCCTACTTGAGTTATTCACTTAGAAATTTAGAAGCTCTGTGCTTCTCACCATTGACTTAGAAACCACCCTTTATCAACCACTTGGAGAATACACCTTACTTATAGAAATGTTTCTATACTTACTTGGTTACTGCATTTCGATACATGTATGTGATAATCATATTGTATGAAATTCCCATGAAGTAAAACTGAAACATTACTTACAATCATGAATATTCAATTAATAAGAAGAAAGTACTTTATTATTCAATTCATTTCATTGCATTTATATTCCATCAATTTATTTCATGATATGTGAAGAAAATAACATCTTGTTTAATACTTCTTACTTTGAAGGACGTTGCGATGGTGCCTTTGGAATGAATCTTTCTATTGATCTTTTCTCCTTGCCTTTTAACTTGTTTTCCTTAAGAACTAAAGATGAATCTTTCTTTAATGTTATTATTTATTGAATAATCTTATATAAAAGGTAATGAATTATTTTATCCATACTTTTTGATTTTTAATCTTATTTTTCTTGGATAATTAGGGTGAAAATGATATTATAATGATATGTATTGAAAGACCACTATTCACCTTTCATACTTACACATAGCCAGTGTAATTATCACCAATTCATATATTGATTCACTTTATCCTTACAAGCTTCTAATAGATGAGACATCATGTGAAGTAATCCATGTCCTAATTTTGTATCCAAAAATCACATTGCTCATTGATGATATCATTATTACAAAACCATCATATGTGTAATACATGAGTCTCCTATAATAATTTTTAACACCCTCACTTCTAATGGTGTCTTAACAGGTATTGGGGACACTATCACCTTGAATTTATGATATTGTAGTATTTTGGAAAAGTTTCTGTACTACTCTTGGAAATTTATTTTGTCTGTTAGATTTCATAGTATTTTTTATTGTATTAATTTTCATTTTCTAAAAAAATAAAATCTAGTAGATTAGTAATTTTATCAGGATTAATGATTTAGACATTATATATTAATTAATTAAATCATGAATGTCTCCCACAATTTTATCAAATTCTAGGAACCCTCTATACTAGATTAGGAATACTCTTTTTCTTGAGTATTCTAGTGAAAATGATCCTTAAACCTCCCCTCATAATAAACAAGCTATGGATATGAAACTACTTAGAGAGTTCAAGGTAGGAGTTTGACTATCCAACCACATTAAATCACATCTATTTGATCTGTTGAGTGAAGTCCCATATTTTAAAATCATAAAAACGATTTACTCAATGTTTTCTTATGAAATTGAAACAAGCTAGTAATGGATAATACTTTGATACTAACTTCAGTTAAGTCAACCTATCATTCTCATAAAAACTCCCTAGTAGTAGGAGGCACCCTCAACTATGATTGAACGAGCACCCCGAACACCTGTTTTTGTTTTCAAATTTGAATGATGTAAGGTGATTATGGATTAATATTTCTTTGAGGGTTTTATTATTACATGTGGAAATGAAATCATTTTCTATCTCATAAGCACGTACTATGTGATCACACTCACAACTAACCATGAAATAAATAGAAAATATTCATTGCGTCACATGTTAATTTTATTTATTTATGCTTGATTATTATTTTATGTTATCATTCATAAAAAACTACACACTTATAAAATAATATACCAAGAAAAAAAATAAAATAAGACAATGTGATCATAATATGATACTAATGTTTGATCCATTAAGTGAATAATGGATCGATATTGACCCTAAGGTAAACTCCTTTAGTTGCATCACTTGTGACTCGAGTTGTAGAGCTCACCCATCCAATGCATCAATTTTCTATCTGGTGCATCACCAAAACTCAGCACAAAATATGTCACTGCTCATCCTTGTCATTATAAAATAATATTCACATGTAGGAGTGGGGGACTCAGGAGTATAAAATACAACATATAAATTTGTAATGGAGGTCTTTATACATATAATGATGCATAGAAAACACAAAAATAGTCATTTATTAAATTAATTATTACACTAATGCATTTAAATTATTATATTAAATAAATACATAAACACCAGACATGCATTGGTTAGTCTACGACTCATGATCGTTCAATACACATTAAACTCACATATAATAATTAATTTTATAATCAAAATTAAACTTTCAATAAACTATTTTCAATTTAATTTTTATTGAATTTAAAATTTACACTTATTTTTAATTAAAACATTATGTCATTCGGTCCCATCAATTAATTTAATTTTAATGCCATAATGAAATTAAATTTTCCTGGGGTATTAAAATTATTTTTTTAAATTTTATAATCAAAATTAAACTTTCAATAAACTATTTTCAATGTAATTTTTATTGAATTTAAAATTTACGCTTATTTTTAATTCAAACATTATGTCATTCGGTCCCATAAATTAATTTAATTTCAATGCCATAATTAAATTAAATTTTCCTGGGGTATTAAAATTATTTTAAAAAAAATTAATATTTAATTAATTTAATTTAAAACAAAAATTAAATAAATTAATTCAATCACCATTGATTTTATAAAATATACATGGGCCTCAAAACCTCACCCAGGGCCTATGTAGGTAGGGAAGAACTCATGCAGGCCTATATCAGGCTATGCAGACCTTGCACAGGGGTCCCCTGGGCCAAACATACCTGCCCAGACTTGTACTGAGTTGGCCAGACCCTCTCGATCCCATTTTGGAATGGATCAGGTTCAACATGACCGACTAGGGTTGTGTAAGGGGGTTACCTCGCACGATAGTGGCTATTCGCCACCGATGAGAGGCTGGATCTAGGTTGAAGGTTTTGCCTGGTGTGGGTGTTCGACCATAAGAGGTCTAACAAGTGGGAAATGGTGAAGGATATAGAGCCAGTGCTGGAATATATGGTTGGAGGATATCACAACATGATGTTTTTCTAGCAGAGGTTGGATCGCTTGAAGGAAAAACAACAATGAGGTGTTTGGAGATGACATCGGGCTTTCCAATGATGGCGATGGTCGTGGGATAGAGCCACGATAGGCTGTAGGCATTGGAGGGGCCATACGGTCATGGATCACGATGGTGGAGCCTAAAGGAGGCCATGAAAGGTGGTTTTTGGACAAGATGTGGCCGTAGGGGGAGAGGTCAGCTGGTGCGAGGCACACTAGAGAAGGATCTTCCACTAGTGTGAAGTGAGGTGATCATGGAGCGATGATGGAAAGGGGTAGAGTTGTGAATGAGTGCTGTCCAACAATGCACATGAAGCCACACAAAACAATGATGATGTGTTCATCCAGTGTGAATAGAGTAGAAGGGGGTGGCTAATGCTCAATGCTACAGGATGGAGAAACTACAGTCGACTTCCTGGGTGGCCGATAGGAGTTAATAAACTTAGAGGAGAAGCTATAGAAGACATGGTAGTCCCACACCATTGACAATTTTTTTTGTTTTCTTTCTTTGGATTATGTGAGAAGAAAAGGTGATGACCAGTCAAACCCATTATTGATTTGGATTTTCTACAACCTATTTATTAGTCACATTTAATATTGAAAATAATATTTTATTTTTTGCGTTCCACTACTAGTGAAAAAAAGGATCACCAAATATACTATTCTAGTGACCGATAATCCAACCAGTGATCGAGTTTACTAGAAATAAAATCTACATATGATTTTTTGTAAAATGGACATATAATTATATATATATCTATGTATATATATTTTCTTCAATTTAATTCCTATAAAATTTGGATTCTAATTCGATTTAAAACTTAGGATGATAGCAACTTCCTTGTTCGATTTTGGATTGAAACGCTTATTTCTACGTTTGGAACAGAATGAATCCCTATTCAAAATTTAATGAAAATTTAATTTTTCATTTTCTTAAAATACTTACACTTTTTTATGATACCAATTTAAGGCATTGGGGTGTGCATTAGAATTTTTTGGGCTGAGGATTTTAAAATTTTCACTGGTGATCAACATAACAACGTCATCGCTAGAAAATCACTACTCCAGTTAAAGCTAGAGGATCACGTGTGACGAAGATTAAGAAAAAAAATAAAACCATAAATACCTGGTTTGATCTGAATCCATGATCTACATCAACTTGTCTTTGAAAATTTCTACTAAAAGGATCCAAATAAGAATCCCTCTAGATCATCCACACATGCTTCAAAAATATTCAGGAGAATCAATCATCAAATTACAGGTGATAGTGCAGAGATCTGACGACGTCTTCGACATTCCAACGATCATCATATCGATGGACCTTATATGCATGATGTAGATCTTGATTTGATCACCTAGATTGAGATATGATTTCCGTAGAAAGTAGTATAGGAGTGAGAATCACTCAAGATCTCACAGTGAATAGTCCATAGGTGAGATCCACTCTCCTCCTATTTACAGCAAATTACCCGAAAAAGGCACCTCAACCCTTGAATATTTTTACTCATTATATGTCTACTGTACTGAGTCATAAATATTATTTATATTTTTATCACTTTATTGTAATATAATAAATATATTAAGTGATAAAACTTGGGTCATTAACTCAAGTCTCAATTCTTGAAAATATTAATTAAACATTGAATAATGAAATATATTCATTCATATAGTATTTTAAATGTATTTACTTTAATACTGGTAAATAAATTTAATAAATAAATTCAATACTAATTATTCTTAACTCAAATAATATGAATTTACATACTCCTTTGGTGATTCTACATGCTTGAAAAAATCTCATACCCCAGTGGTGGGGCCCAACATTTTATATATACCTATTTATAAGAATAGGGAAGATTCTTGAATATGCTATTATGCGTGACCCTCTTGGCCCTTATCTCGAAAGTAGTGAATAGTTTTCAAAAACCAAGATCGGAATCTAGAAACCCATCATGGCCCCCAAATAGATAAGGAATAGTCATAATAATGATAACCAACCTATGAATATGCATTGTGTAACATAATCTCTTGGTCTTTAGATATCTCATAAAGCAAGATGCACACTTGTGTCATCATCCTTTCTTGCTCTATTATTTTTTGATCTATCTAGATGGATTTACCTTTGACTAACATGACTATAGATTTTTAAAGGTACTACCATCCTGATCAACCTAGCCTGAGATATTATTTCCTCAACTCAGAAGCGAAAAATTGTATCTTTACCATTCAACAAATACCAAACCACTAATAACACACCCAACACATACTACCTCTCTAGGATTTCATTATCATGGTTTTTCCTTGAATAAAAGTATATGATCAAATGGAACACATTGATAACGATCTCAAGTCATGAAACCAATACACATTTCTATAGATAAGAACATCAAATGACACCCAAATCATATGGAGTTTCTATTGGCGGATCTATCCTCAAGACCTCAACTACTAGAGATCACCAAGTGTGAACTTCATGACAAGAAGTCTCAATGCTTATGAGCACCCAACACCTGATAGTTAGACATATACTATGTACATACAGTATGATGTATCTAGACTATAATACATATATTTAATATTATGTTCATAATATCTAGAGGTTCTCATTATATCCTAGGATCTACTATAACCTCTTGATATGATAATTAATCTATGTACATTACCACTAAATAGCGGATGTGTCTACACTATAATGGTAAGTTTACATCATGTACATATCACTATATACATGATATGTTAATCAAAATTACTAATAATGTTTGGTCTAGGGTACACATTTTTCAACACTGACACTAGTTTTCAGCCTAGGGTGATTAGGAACACACCTTAGGACTTGTGGTGGAGCGGTCTGGGTGATGTGTCAGGCTAGCCAAAGATTTTTTTCTATATGCTATGAGAAAATATACCTCAAACTCTTATGGTTAGTGTATACCACGAACCTATAAACTAAAATATAGCGTCTCTTGTACCTTTTGGCATGCACTAATATTGAAAACACAAGGTCATATTTCTAGTAGTTTCTCTCTTACAACATTAACTTACCAGACCCTTAAGAAACCACACAACCCTCCTGCATCTTAACTACTCCAGGATCTACTTCTGATGTATCACAATATAATTTATAATCCTTACCCAACTCGAGTAAGGTAAATATTAATACAATTTTCAATATACATTTTAACTCTTGAAAGGGTTGTTTCATAAGCCATGGACCATAGGAACATTATCCTATTCTTGGAATTAGTTTTCATCAATGCTTCTAATCAAGATAAGTGCTATATAAATCCCTGGTACTAACTAGAAAATCTCAATAATATATGGATCTCAAAAAAATATTATCCCACCGCCATGAAACCATTTCCTTTACCTTCTTAGGTTTTATTGATAAACTAAACTTTGATATCATAGGACCTAAGAGGCTCACCTGATCAATCCAAAAGTGACACTTTGAGATCTTGGTATATAATTGATTCTATATGAGTGTAATAAAAACAATCTACAAATATTTAGAATTCTCCTCCCCATCTAGGAGTACACAAAAATATCTTCAACAAAAAACAACCATAATTGAATCCAAATAAGGATAGGAGACCCGATTCATCAGGTATATGAATACATTAGAAATGTTTATTAAGAATAATGATACCACTAGGAAATCATATAGACCATACCTCCTTCTAAATATAGTTCAAGGTATGTCAAAAGTTATCGCCCTCAACTGATGATTACCTAACATCAAATCAATATTAGAGAACACTGTGTCCCTTCTCAACTTGTTAAATAAATCATTTATACACAAAATTGGATACTGATTCTTGATCGTCACCCAATTGAACTTCTTATAATCAACAAATAATCTCAAGGATTTGTCCAACTTCTTGGAAAATAAGATTAGAGAACCCCAAGGGACATACTTGATCATATAAAACCCTTTGCCTCTAATTACTCTAAATGATCCTTCAACTCTTGAAGCTCTGTAGGAGTCATCCTATAAGGTGGAATATATTTTAACTCCATTACCAGTAAGCTCAATTATAAACTCAATCTCATGATCAAGTATAAATTATAAGAATTCCTTAGAAAATACATCCTAAAACTGGTCAACTATGGGTGGAAATACTTCACGATGCATCTCCCCATCATCTAAAATGACACTGGAACACTAGGTTATAATGCTACACAACTACTGAAGGTTAGGTCCTATGAATTTTTCCTATATATCCCACTCTCTATTGTAGATATAACTATCACCCTAATTTGATGTAAACAACACCTATTGATGATAATAGTCAATGTAACATCAATAATGAACCATAAAATCCAACTCATAGATCACATCAAAATTTCTCATCTCTAATACGAAGAAATAACAAAAGGATCTATAACCATCAATCACTTTAGAGAAATACAGAAACCTACTAATACCATTATATTATGTCCCTAAAGGCATGTAAATTAACCTAACCATATATAGGTACTCTATGGATAATATTAATCGATCAAAAAAATCAAGCATATATAAAAGAATGTGATGATCCAATATTGAACAAAGAAAACTCTTAAACATAATCTTCTAAAATTGTAACTTGAACCATATATGGATAAATATCTAGATCATTAAGAGTAGGATCAATGATATGTAATTAGTATGAATATTTTCCTTGGGCCCCTACCCAAATCCCATTAAATGTACTTCCATATTACCACTGTATCCCCTTCCCTTGGGAACTACATCATCAACTACAAATTGAACATCCGATGGAACTCCAAATACTAATCTGTTATGGCATGCCTGCATAGGATCCTAATCCCTACACCTGCCCAAATCCTTTGTCACTAGGTAAACATTGAGAACTCCTACAATACAATTGTAGGTGATCCATATTTTAATATATTCAGCACTCAAATGATGGTTAGTGAAACTGAGTATGAACATGTCCAAGACTAGTACACTAGAGGCACTCCACAAAACCATCTCCATGAGGAGGAAGATATGGTTCAAAAATCTGGTTATTCTATTCACCACCACCTAGATCCAGACCATAAAATCAACATTTCATACCACATGAGGATTTCTACCAGTACTCTCAGTAAATTTTGTTTTCCATGAGATCTCCCCTCATTTTGGATTTCTCTCAGATATGAGGGCCTAATTCATGACTGCTAAAAAAGAATGCAAGAGGAATACATTCACTTTTACCTAAATCTCATACCTAAAACCATACATAATTTATCTCTCCCTAACTACCCCATACTCAACCAATATCAAGGAAAAAAGAGATCTCTAAAATGTTCATCACAATCCATGAATGACATCCCACTCTATATAATATACATAAACTTCCAAGCCACATCCTCCCTCAAGATATCTATAAATAAGTTTTCATAGAATTGAGTGTGGAATTCCCTGTGAGACAAACCAATATCTAGGACTACTTACTGAGACTATTTTTATTTCCGAGACAAATTAATTATTTATAACCCTACTTAAATCTAGTTCAGTGGTGAGTGGGGTTTGATCCATAGGGAAAGAATATTGTGAGTGTATGCTTGACCAATAAGATAAATAAAACTCAAGTAATTATTAGAAAATAAATACTGATTGAGGAAAGTGTTGGTAGTGAGGCAGTTGTGAGAGTGCAAGTGAAAGAAGTAAATAGACATTGTTTAGATAGATGAAAAATAAAAGGATAGAAATAATATCAGGAGAAAAACATGAAAAAAGTCAACAAGATAAGGTAATTTGATTGGAATGTTTAAAATAAAATGTCCTTCATTCACGAATTAAAGTAAGAACACTTGAACTGATTAAAAGATGTAAACTAGAATTTCAATAAGTCAAACTATGATCAAATGAATAATATAGTTCTTCAATTATAGAACCCACTCACCCAAAAAATGATAAATAGGTTTTTAATAAGTCCAATTTGTTATTGAATTCAGTGTGCTACTCTCAAGACTGATACCCATATTGAAAACACACTATGAATTAAATTCCATCAAGATTAATTTTCATTGAATCTGAAGTTTTGTAAAATGATTTTGATGAAAAATTATCAAGAGAGAAACATCCATCTAACTAGCATGAATAAAGTAATAAAAATTACCAAAACAATCCCACTCCCCACAGAATGTTTATTCAATCATTTTTTAAAAACCAATATTCACAAATTTAATTCTATTAGAATCCATTAAATAATTAAATAATATTAAGTGAGAAATTATTAAGATATGGTTTATTTAGAAACTTCAATAAATGCTCCCTATGATACAAGATCTATCCCCCAACTCTTCCTGAATATCCCATTCAGTCTTGATCATGCTTTTAATTCCCAGATCCTTCTTTAATTTTGGGATTTTATTCTATTAATAAACATTCACATACCAAACCTTTATTTGAGCTCACAATCACATCCTTAAGAATGTATCCTTGAACTCCATGTGGAATTCCCATAATTGTACATATTCTTCATATGTAACTCAAGAAAATCTCTACTAATAACATGTCATCCTTCTCATGTGGTTATACCTCTAGAACTTTAATAATTATCAAAATATTCCAGTATATCTCTATCACAAACCTAGCTAGGAGTGTCATCCGACCTGACATCCGACCCGACATCTGACTTGGTCCAAGACATAGCCCGAAGGGAGTTCCCGAGCCCCATGGGCTGGAAACTAGTGTTGGGAATCAAATTAATCACCATGGGAACAATTTTTTCCCAAATAAATTAGGATTAAATAAATAAATAAACTAAACATGCTAACAAACTAGTAATAACTAAATAATAATAAATGAATAAACTGTTTTAATTAAAACTATTGAACAAAATAAAAACTGAATACAAACTAAAACTAGACCACACTAATAATATCTCCATGTGACCTCTTGGGGACCACCAACCTAAAGACCAACCTTCCCTAAAGGGGAGAGACTAAACTAGGAACATGAACCTGTAAAATAGATCGGGTCTACCAAAACTTAATGGCACAAGTAGGGTGTGATCTTAATAGCTCAGTAGGAAACCACCAAATAATCCATACATTTAGTTTCCTGAAAACAGTCCATAAACACTTGTTTAGAAATACATATATAAAAATTGGTTTTTCTCATTTGAATAAACAAAAAAAATTCACTTTTTAAAACACTACACACCACACCACTATTTTTTTCAAAGGGAATTACCTTTTTAAAAACCAAATCCCAAACTAAAACTCAAACCGAACTATACCAATCCATGCTGAAAATAAAGAACCAGTATAAATAGAAAACCAAGTGCAATATTATATATAAAAATAAATATAGTAACCATTGGAATTTACTAAACATCCATAGAGAAATCCCTGGATGTACTCTGGTTGGACTCACCTATTGGCATATGGTGAAAATCCAAAGTCTATAACCAACAGGCTATTATAACTATCCAATCCAAAAGCAAATCCCACCAAGACCTATACAGTCAAGGGGGGGGGGGGGGGGTACCAACTCATCTAATTGGGTTTTAAAAGAAAACATAAATTGACCCTCTAGATGATACACAGGAAACCATGGTAATAGTAATGATAAATAGTGAAAGGAGAGACCCTTGCATGCATGGCTCACCATACCTATGACCACCACACTTTCCTACCTCAATCACTGACACCTCCCACATGATAATCCATATAGGGAAATCCTCCACAGGGGGTCCCATATTATAATACAAAGTTCACAAGTGCCAACCGGGCTTTCATATCACACAAGATTTCAAACCATTTCTCAAACAAGCTAAGATTCTAACTTGGAATTTATAATTTAGAAAACAAAATTCATTTCAAAAATATTATAAATTGAAAAACGATCCTTCTATACTATAAATTCTTATATATTACCAAAATTTTCCATACCATTTCCAAAAAAACATGAAAAACCACTTTGATGTTTACGATACCAAATGGACCTTTAACATTTTCAATCCAAAGGAATTTACAAAACCATTTCCAAACTAGATTAAAACATGAAACCTTATAAAATGGGCCAAATGGGCCTTTATAACAAACATTCACCAAAAAAGGTATCAATTTACCAATGGGCCAAGCATTTAATAATTCATTCAAAAGCACATTCAAAACCACATAACATACCACACAAACATGTTTTATAAATCATGGTACCATTTGATAAACTGAGGATTAAGGAAAACATTGTTTTAAAGTCCTATCATCATCTGAATTCTCATCCATGCACCCATGGATGTGCCAACATCCAATTAAACCTATTAAGTATCCATGAAAACACCCAAAAACCATTTTTTTTCAGAATCACAAATTTCTTTTAAATGAAACCCTACATTTTCCCATAATTTCAAAAGTGGAAACAAGCATTTTAAAACTGATAGATCCTTTCCGAAAATATCACCAAAAACCAACAAGCCATAAAGAGGCATCTAAATCACACATCATGCCCAATCTATCATCTCAACCAAGCTAAAAAAATATAAAAAAGGCCAAATGTCAAAATAATAGGTTAATTTCATTTTAAGAAAAGATTATACATTTTATCAAAGACTTTGGGTGAGTTATATTATAGGAATAAACATAGGAATCCTTTGAAAAATCATTTTTTACACCAAACTACCACACAAAACCATCACTATAATCAACACCAACATATAATAGGCATGAAAACATATTTATAAATTATTTAAAAACATACAAGCATCAATGGATAATTCCATAAAGGAAAATAATGGAAACACATACCATAATGTAGAGTTGATGAAAAAAAACTTCAGGAGAAGGAATAATATGCCCCGAAAGATGATCCACACACCCTGTAACACCCCAAGATTTCATAGTGTGTTATTTCTTCAAAATAATTCAATAACTTGCACTACACGCAACACTGAGTTCAATCACACCATGACTTAAAAAAAAAGCCATTCAAAAGAGGTTATGAATAGTATTATCTAAATTTTAAACTTTATATAATCCTTATAATTTTAGAATCCATATTATGAGTTTCTTAGATATAATGCAAGAACAAATTCATTTTCAGTATTGCACTTTTATCAACTTTTAATAGTGAACCCTTTTTAAATACAATATTTTAAACTTTTTGACTAAATGGGGACATCAAAAATTTAAAATGAAACATCCCAAGCTTCCACGGTACACTTTCTTTGAATAATACAGTAGCGTGTGTTGTACGCAACCTTGAGTTTTAACACACACCACAACCAATCAAACTAGCCGTTATGAATAGTAATACCTACTTTTTAAAATTATATATATTTTATATTTTAAAATGGACTTCATCTTTGGATTCAGAATATTGAATTTAGCCTAAGGTGAAATTTTGGTACATTTCGGATAACTTTCATATTTTGATGAATAGTGAAAATTACTAAATTTTAATTAAAAACAACTTTTTTAATCAAAATAATTAATAGTGATAAATTATGAATTTGAGTGGTTTTAAAGTATATTTAGAATATATTTTTACCATTTAATATAATTTTGGTCATTGGACATAATTTTACAATTAAACCGAACATAAACAAGTGTCAATCTTTTGATAGTTATTATCTCTTAAAAACACGCTTTTTGTTTTGACAGCGGGAATTAATTTTAAATTAATTTCTGCCACTTCTGTGTTTTGAATTTAGGAAAATGGATTCCATATTTGGAATCAGAATGTTCAAATTGTGTAAATAGGTAACTTTTATTTTTAGACATTTTGAATAATTACTGCGGTAAATATTTTATTTACCATGGTTAAGGGTAAATCCGGTAAGTAAGGGTTAAAAAAATAATATTATAATAATACTAAATTACCCTAAAACGTGTCTTAACCCTATTGGTTGATACATGGTCGACCATGGGAATATTTGGGTCTATTTTGGGACCCCATGGATCCACTTGTAAGTGATAATGACACTTTATTTTAATTAAGTCAAAATGAATACAAAAATGACACAAGCATATATCTTTTAGAAAAACAATTGTTACATAGGGTTATATATGTTGGATTTTAGATTATAAATATTCATTAGAAAGATAAAAATATTTCCTACATAATGATATTTTAATTATAATTTTTAGACATTAAATAATTTATTTTATTTATGACACAATGATGATGCAGTAATTACTATAATAGTGAAAAATTAAAATAATTGATATTATAAATACCCAGATAAATATAATATGAAACTTTTAATGAATTAAACTAATTTTCTAGGATAATATGATATATTAGGATTGATTTAATTGACTTTGTTCGAAGTAATCAATCTGTTATGAGTTTCACAAAAATCAACTATTGAATAGTGTCAAAATTGACATAAAAGAGTTTTTAAAACAAATATTATATTATTAATTGATATTAAATTCCTAAAAATATAAGGTTCGGCCAAAAGACTTATATCATGATAGGTGTATCATTAATGGACCACTTGTGGGTCGCTTGGATGTATATAGTAAGTTTATTAACCATATTATATGAAAATATAAAGAGACATTGTAAAAGTGAAACTAATTAACTTAGAGTTAATACTTAAAGATAAGGTTAATATAAGTACCCAAACCTGTCTAAATTATATTGGTTGAGTGGTTTTCGACTTATCCACACCTTAGCCTTTGAATAGTCAACTTTGGAATCATTGGAAACCGAATATGAATTTATTATAAATTAATATTTCTAGCTTTTCCAAAGGTGCCCCTCACCCCTCTTATAAAAGGGCACTCCTCCTTCTCATTTCTTCACACCTCTAAAGCCTTTTGGTTCGGCCAAACTCTGCCCAAATACTCTCCCAACATCCCTAACTACAACCTAGAGGCCTTAGTTTGATCAGAAAGCCAACCTAAGGAGCCCTTTTGATCAAATCAAAAGGAAGAACCCGAAGAAGAGGTAATGATTTCACCACCCTTTTCTAAGTTCATTTCTTCTTCCACTTCTTCTTCCTTTGTTCTTACCTTTCTAAAATAATAAATCCAGTATCTCACATATACTGTGATGTTATTATAAGTATGGTACAACCATATTCAGTATTCTATCCACCCTTTGAATAACATGTCACCATACGTGCGTACGTACGGCTTACCGTCTCCACGTCGTGGTGTAATTGTTATTCAATATAATATTATTTGGATGGGTATAATAATGATGTGTAACTCATGTAAATAATAAATATAACATGTTAATTATTCTGTATATATTATATACCATCCATTTATATATTATTTTAATATCAAAAGAATGATATCGTCGCTCGTGCGTACGTACGGACTACCGTCTCCACGAACGCGATGAGATTCATTCTCCATCGTATCCATTCAAGTATAATTATCATTTTATGATTTAAAAATGATGTTTATGGACTTGATATCATTCTGGATATGAATAATATACAACAAACATGGCTTATGTAACAAAACATATAAAAGAAAATGAGTAAGTTAACACCCGAAACGACGATAATTCTAAGATATTATTAACAAATCAATGTTAAAAGATCACATATGATATCATATTAATATATATGATTCTTGTATAATTTAATAACAATTATTTCACCATTATACAGGAGGTTAACCTACCCCAACAAAGGAAAAGTACAAGGTAAGGGTTATTTCACAATCTCTTCATTATCCGAGGTTGTTTATACGTAATAATCTACTGGGATATCTTTATCATCCACATCCATGTTTCTTAAAAATGTATTTCAAAACATTTTTACTATTTACAAGAATATGGGTTAAATTCATTTATACCCTTGTTTGACTTTTTATAAGAGGTTTATAAAGTAATCTTTCCGTCGTTTTCAAAACAAGGTCCTTTTTAACCTTTTCGACAGAATTGAGGTAAGAATGTTTTTAACTTATACGGCGGGTGCGGTTATTTTACGCCGTTATAAAATATTCAAAGCTTTCCTTACAAGCTTATAAGAATATTTTCAAAGAAAATGTTTTATTTTATATGGATCTTAAATGATTTCAAAATAAAAGGAGATATTTCTTTAAAAAAAATTTGATTTCATCTACGTCAACATCCTTTGATGGATTTTAAGATTATTTGAAGTTGATTTATTATGATACAAAACTTCTATATTGTATTGAAGGTTTTGTGATATGTTTGACTATGGATGTGCTATTTTTTTTACCATTCATAGTTTATGGTGAAATTATAGACATTTTTTATGCTAGTTTTAATACGAATGTTTATGTTATGTTTAAACCTTTTCATATGGGAATGCATTGGACTTAATAAGTGACGGGTGGAGCCCGCTATAGCTCCTCGATGCATCGGTAGGTCTCATGAGACAAACTAGTGTCTTGGCACAAGGCCTTGACAAAATCTTATTTGTAGTCTTGGGACGAGGCCTTGACTATGTGGTTATGATAGTCTGGCATTATGCATTCCAACATTATGAAAGTGGTTATTGATTTTTTCATGTGATTATTCGATTAGTAGAATATCAATGTGGGTAACTAAATGGCATTATTTCATTTTTACCTTTTCTATTTTATGTTGAAGTTCAAGTTTAAAAGGCTTTTGTTTTAGTAATGCATTGCCTTAAATGTTTATTCTTATTTATGAAAGTTTCCGCTATATTGTTATCCTTACTGGGCATTTGAGCTCACCCCTTTTCTATGTTTTATTTTTCCCAGGATGTGAAGAAGTAAGTTATGAATGACCTGCAGGGATTTTATGAGGGGTTAATAGTGTGGATTGTGGAGACGTTATGTTGTTGTATTAGTTTTTCATTTTATGATGTAATGTAAAACTTATGAATATATCTAGTGTTTCCAAGGCTACTAAACCAATCGGTCTTTCGAGATTTGATCTTTCTTGTGATCATGCCAATGTTACGAAGTAATGCACCGACTCTGGGTAGCTGGGGTCGGGGCGTTACAGTTGGTATCAGAGGAGGTTTAGTACAAACCTTGGAAACTAGATTTAGATAAACTCTGATTAGAGCACGTAGACCTAAGATGAACTTTGAGGATTAGTATAGAAGAACTTCCTAGAATTTTGGTATTGTAGAGATTTTGTGAGTTTTCGGAGCAATACATCCCTGTCTGGATACGAGCAGGTAGAGGCGGCTCTGGCACAGATGTACCTAGGGGTAAAGCCCGAAAACACCGCTTTGAGCTAGACTCGAACGGGAACTGGTGCACGACAACGGGCCTTGCTGCACTCTTGGTTACGACACTCCCGGGGGATATGCTTAGGATAACTCTCATTTTCTTTACATATCATTTTTAAGGGATTATGAGTATATACATCCTCAAAGAAAAACATTCTTATGATTATGGATTATATCCATAAATAGTTCAATTTATGTTAAGTGTTTTATAAGTATGGGATTATGTGTTTTGATTCATAAAATGATCTAGTTTATGCCATGGTATAGAAATGGCGCCCAGTAGAAGGAATGAGAACTCCAGAAATACACATGATTCAAAGAGAAGGAAGGATCATATCTTTCATGGTCTTAAGCTAGGATTTATAAGAGAAATAGTCTCCCATGTATTATCATCATATGAAGAAATAATATCATGTGTTGATAAGATATGTAAAGAGTTTACTGAGTCCTATGGCTTTGAAGGGAAGCAAGAGAAGAAAAGGATGGAAGAGAGAAAGATGGATAAAGGGAAGAGGGAAAAGAATAATTTTCCCATATGTGGTAACTGTGGAAAGAAACACCCTGGAACTTGCCTGAAAGGAATGAGAGTTTGTTATAAGTGTGGAGGAAAAGGGCACAAAGTACGTGACTGCAAGGGTAAGAAAATGGTTTTAAATGTACAATGCTTCATTTGCAAGGAGTTTGGACACTACGCGAACCTATGTCCCAGTCATCAGACTATGCCGCAAATGATGTTATTGGATAATAACCAAGTTATGATACTACCACAGATGAAGAGGAATGATTAGAGTTCTTATGTTGATTATGTCAATTGAGTGTTGTATCAACAATGTACTTGTTATAATAATTATGGAGTATATAAGGATTGTACTGCAGTACTATTTCATTAAGGACTTGAGATTATGTGGAACAAAGAAGAGTGACTCAATAGAAGAATAAATTTTTGGAAAATATATGGTTGAGAGAATGATAAATCATAATATAGTTCTGATACTGAGGTAGTGATTTTGGAATAATATGTGATTGTTTTGGATAAATTATATTGGATATTCTTGACTACCTTGGAACTGATTAATGATTTGTATATTCCATCATTGTTGGGGTTTAAAACATTTTTGGATTAATGAAGTATATCCAGCATTCTATATGGAATAAGGGAGCATGAATGTAATCAATAAGGAATATGGTAATACATGATGAAGGTATTCATATGCTATTACGGGGTAAAAAGGATCTATATTATGTTTACCTTCCTTATAAATGTTAGACTGTGAGTTTGGACAGAAGTATTTTGGATAGTTCTAGTTTGGATTATTTTGGATTGCCATAAAAGGACAACCCGGAGGTCGGGCGGCAACCCGTCGCGTCCGGAAAGGCTGCGAGACTTGAACCCGCAACCGAAGGGCGACAAGGGTGTATCACCTACCACTGGCCCAAGAGATGTCCTGGATTAAATAATGTAGTTTTTTTTAAAAGATCTGGTAGATGAATTATAAATTCGTTTATTTTGGAACCCTGTACGAATAGTATAAATATAATTTTTTTTACGAGTGAAAGATGAGTTTATGGTAGAAACTTATTAATGGATAAAACTATGATTATAAAGTAAGTATATCTCCTTATGATCTTATCCAATCTCATAAATAAATTCCTCAACATTAATAAAAGGAACTTAGAACAAAAATGTTTCCCTAGATGGTACCTTAAATCATCACTAATTTATGGCTTTGGGATTGTTGGCCTTTTCATAGCCATGTTCTCTACTACTCTCCATCAGATAATTGATGGTTAGATTTCTCTTCCATATCCATATTTTACTACATGGAACCCTAGTATGTGTTATTTTCGGTAATCTTCATACTTTCCACTCTTTATTTTAAATAGAGGCCTCATTAATTCATTTTTCGATGTGGGATTTCAACTAAGATATTTTGAAACGTCAAAAATGTGTTATCCCAATAACCTATATTTTGTTGAACCGATGGTACTTCAAATCATCATAGATTGATGAGTTTAAGGACCTCAATTTTATACTTTTTGTGATTGATGACCTCAATCACTACCTATAAATATTTACGTTTTTCCTCCAATTATATGTCTCTAATTTCCACCAATGTTCTCCTAATCAAGATCATAATTTGGTGGTGACCCTTTCATTTCTCTTTTCCTCATATTAAGACTAAATTTTAGTAACCCAATTTCCGATGTGGGTTTTCCCACAAATATATTTTCTACTTTCAACCTTTTATTTTTGAAGAACAATTTCAAATTGCGAGGATGCAATTTATTGAAGGAGGGGAGAATGTAACACCCCAAGATTTCATAGTGTGTTATTTCTTCAAAATAATTCAATAACTTGCACTACACGCAACACTGAGTTCAATCACACCATGACTTACAAAAAAAATCCATTCAAAAGAGGTTATGAATAGTATTATCTAAATTTTAAACTTTATATAATCCTTATAATTTTAGAATCCATATTATGAGTTTCTTAGATATAATGCAAGAACAAATTCATTTTCAGTATTGCACTTTTATCAACTTTTAATAGTGAACCCTTTTTAAATACAATATTTTAAACTTTTTGACTAAATGGGGACATCAAAAATTTAAAATGAAACATCCCAAGCTTCCACGTTACACTTTCTTTGAATAATACAGTAGCGTGTGTTGTACGCAACCTTGAGTTTTAACACACACCACAACCAATCAAACTAGCCGTTATGAATAGTAATACCTACTTTTTAAAATTATATATATTTTATATTTTAAAATGGAATTCATCTTTGGATTCGGAATATCGAATTTAGCCTAAGGTGAAATTTTGGTACATTTCGGATAACTTTCATATTTTGATGAATAGTGAAAATTACTAAATTTTAATTAAAAACAACTTTTTTAATCAAAATAATTAATAGTGATAAATTATGAATTTGAGTGGTTTTAAAGTATATTTAGAATATATTTTTACCATTTAATATAATTTTGGTCATTGGACATAATTTTACAATTAAACCGAACATAAACAAGTGTCAATCTTTTGATAGTTATTATCTCTTAAAAACACGTTTTTTGTTTTGACAGCGGGAATTAATTTTAAATTAATTTCTGCCACTTATGTGTTTTGAATTTAGGAAAATGGATTCCATATTTGGAATCAGGATGTTCAAATTGTGTAAATAGGTAACTTTTATTTTTAGACATTTTGAATAATTACTGCGGTAAATATTTTATTTACCATGGTTAAGGGTAAATCCGGTAAGTAAGGGTTAAAAAAATAATATTATAATAATACTAAATTACCCTAAAACGTGTCTTAAACCTATTGGTTGATACATGGTCGACCATGGGAATCTTTGGGTCTATTTTGGGACCCCATGGATCCACTTGTAAGTGATAATGACACTTTATTTTAATTAAGTCAAAATGAATACAAAAATGACACAAGCATATATCTTTTAGAAAAACAATTGTTACATAGGGTTATATATGTTGGATTTTAGATTATAAATATTCATTAGAAAGATAAAAAGATTTACTACATAATCATATTTTAATTATAATTTTTAGACATTAAATAATTTATTTTATTTATGACACAATGATGATGCAGTAATTACTATAATAGTGAAAAATTAAAATAATTGATATTATAAATACCCAAATAAATATAATATGAAACTTTTAATGAATTAAACTAATTTTCTAGGATAATATGATATATTAGGATTTATTTAATTGACTTTTTCGAAGTAATCAATCTGTTATGAGTTTCAAAAAAATCAACTATTGAATAGTGTCAAAATTGACATAAAAGAGTTTTTAAAACAAATATTATATTATTAATTGATATTAAATTCCTAAAAATCTAAGGTTCGGCCAAGAGACTTATATCATGATAGGTGTATCATTAATGGACCACTTGTGGGTCGATTGGATGTATATAGTAATTTTATTAACCATATTATATAAAAATACAAAGAGACATTGTAAAAGTGAAACTAATTAACTTAGAGTTAATACTTAAAGATAAGGTTAATATAAGTACCCAAACCTGTCTAAATTCTATTGGTTGAGTGGTTTTCGACTTATCCACACCTTATACTTTGAATAGTCAACTTTGGAACCATTGGAAACCGAATATGAATTTATTATAAATTAATATTTCTAGCTTTTCCAAAGGTGCCCCTCACCCCTCTTATAAAAGGGCACTCCTCCTTCTCATTTCTTCACACCTCTAAAGCCTTTTGGTTCGGCCAAACTCTGCCCAAATACTCTCCCAACATCCCTCACTACAACCTAGAGGCCTTAGTTTGATCAGAAAGCCAACCTAAGGAGCCCTTTTGATCAAATCAAAAGGAAGAACCCGAAGAAGAGGTAATGATTTCACCACCCTTTTCTAAGTTCATTTCTTCTTCCACTTCTTCTTCCTTTGTTCTTACCATTCTAAAATAATAACTCCAGTATCTCACATATACTGTGATGTTATTATAAGTATGGTACAACCATATTCAGTATTCTATCCACCCTTTGAATAACATGTCACCATACGTGCGTACGTACGGCTTACCGTCTCCACGTCGTGGTGTAATTGTTATTCAATATAATATTATTTGGATGGTTATAATAATGATGTGTAACTCATGTAAATAATAAATATAACATGTTAATGATTCTTTATATATGATATACCATCCATTTATATATTATTTTAATATCAAAAGAATGATATCGTCGCTCGTGCGTACGTACGGACTACCGTCTCCACGAACGCGATGAGATTCATTCTCCATCGTATCCATTCAAGTATAATTATCATTTTATGATTTAAAAATGATGTTTATGGACTTGATATCATTCTGGATATGAATAATATACAACAAACATGGCTTATGTAACAAAACATATAAAAGAAAATGAGTAATTTAACACCCGAAACAACGATAATTCTAAGATATTATTAACAAATCAATGTTAAAAGATCACATATGATATCATATTAATATATATGATTCTTGTATAATTTAATAACAATTATTTCACCATTATACAGGAGGTTAACCTACCCCAACAAAGTAAAAGTACAAGGTAAGGGTTATTTCACAATCTCTTCATTATCCGAGGTTGTTTATACGTAATAATCTACTGGGATATCTTTATCATCCACATCCATGTTTCTTAAAAATGTATTTCAAAACATTTTTACTATTTACAAGAATATGGGTTAAATTCATTTATACCCTTGTTTTACTTTTTATAAGAGGTTTATAAAGGAATCTTTCCGTCGTTTTCAAAACAAGGTCCTTTTTAACCTTTTCGACAGAATTGAGGTAAGAATGTTTTTAACTTATACGGCGGGTGCGGTTATTTTACGCCGTTATAAAATCTTCAAAGATTTCCTTACAAGCTTATAAGAATATTTTCAAAGAAAATGTTTTATTTTATATGGATCTTAAATGATTTCAAAATAAAAGGAGATATTTCTTTAAAAAAAATTTGATTTCATCTACGTCAACATCCTTTGATGGATTTTAAGATTATTTGAAGTTGATTTATTATGATACAAAACTTCTATATTGTATTGAAAGTTTTGTGATATGTTTGACTATGGATGTGCTATTTTTTTTACCATTCATAGTTTATGGTGAAATTATTGACATTTCGTATGCTAGTTTTAATACGAATGTTTATGTTATGTTTAAACCTTTTCATATGGGAATGCATTGGACTTAATAAGTGACGGGTGGAGCCCGCTATAGCTCCTCGATGCATCGGTAGGTCTCATGAGACAAACTAGTGTCTTGGCACAAGGCCTTGACAAAATCTTATTTGTAGTCTTGGCACGAGGCCTTGACTATGTGGTTATAATAGTCTGGCATTATGCATTCCAACATTATGAAAGTGGTTATTGATTTTTGCATGTGATTATTCGATTAGTAGAATATCCATGTGAGTAACTAAATGGAATTATTTCATTTTTACCTTTTCCATTTTATGTTGAAGTTCAAGTTTAAAAGGTTTTTGTTTTAGTAATGCATTGCCTTAAATGTTTATTCTTATTTATGAAAGTTTCCGCTATATTGTTATCCTTACTGGGCATTTGAGCTCACCCCTTTTCTATGTTTTATTTTTCCCAGGATGTGAAGAAGTAAGTTATGAATGACCTGCAGGGATTTTATGATGGGTTAATAGTGTGGATTGTGGAGACGTTATGTTGTTGTATTAGTTTTTCATTTTATGATGTAATGTAAAACTTATGAATATATCTAGTGTTTCCAAGGCTACTAAACCAATCGGTCTTTCGAGATTTGATCTTTCTTGTGATCATGCCAATGTTACGAAGTAATGCACCGACTCTAGGTAGCTGGGGTCGGGGCGTTACACACCCTAACATCAAAGAAATTGAAAAAAATAATCCAACCCTAACCCTAGGGTTCGAACAAGAGAGAAAACCATTAAGAAAGGCCCAAGAACCTAGAGAGAAGATAGAGGAGAAGAGGAAATGAGGGAAAATGGCCAACAAAAACACTAACAACTCACCTTGGATTCAAAGGATAAGAATCCATGGAGGATGACAATCAAAGAGATTGGGCTTTAGGGATCCCTTTATGTGCCAAAAATGACCCAAGGGGAGGAAATACTAAAAATGTATAAAAATAGGGGAGGGTAGAAAAGGGATTTTATGATTTAAAAAATATGGGAAGCTCACACGGTTTGGCTGCACAGTTTGGTAAATCATGTACCAACCGTGTGACCTCTACTAAATAAGAGGGGAACCCTGCATAGACAGTCTTCATGGTTTCTAATCCATGTTCTGACCATGATGAATGCCTCTATCTGGTTCCATAACCTAACCACACTGTTTCCCAAACTGTGCACAACTTGTGCACCACACCACTGGACCCCCAACACAACCCGTATGGTTACCTGTTCTAAGTTTCATGGTTTACCTAAACCATGATCTAACTATGAATAGGAAAAAATCTCACCTAGGCCTTCCAAAATTCAAAAATTTGAACTAGGGATCAACCTATGCCTCCACCCAAGGATCCAAGATCAAGAAAAGAATAAAATAAAATATTTCCAAGTTCAGGGTGTGACAATTCTCCCCACCACAAACAATTTCTTCCCCCAGAAAGTCACGCAGTGAAAAGATAAAAAAACTAGGTCCCAATTCCTAAATAAGCCGAATAAAACCACAATCCTCAAGGTGACCTTTTTTACTCAAAAGTCACACCAAACCACTCTATATAAATCCAAAACATAAAGATAAATGGGATAAAATGATATGGTTCTCCCCCCCACAATAATTCAACTACCACCTTAGAACGACCTCAGATTGTCCCAACGAGGGAACCCCAAACATGAACTAACCCAAAATTCTTCGTATGAGATAAAAAACATCTATACCAAAATTGAAAATTCTTTACAACAACCAAAAAACATATATATAAGGGAATAAACCCATAAAAAGAACCTAAACCAAACAATGTACATAAAACCAAACTAAAAACATTGATTTCCATAAGAATAGATTACACTAAACAGGCACAACTGGAAACAAGAAACCAATTCATGAAAGGATAACCATGAAAATATCCATATTCAGCATAAAAAATAGAATTATAAGGAAAGAAAACCACAAAGTATCTTACATAGATAAAATAAACTCACAATAAGAATTGAATTACAATAAGAAACTTAAACTATCCCTACTCCAACATTGGAGACATAAACTAATCCAAGGCTCCCCACACCCATGGAAAATTACCGACTGTGCGCGAGCTTCATTCCGAGACCTGTGGCTAGAGACATGATGTGTGAAGCATCTAATTAATCATAGTTAGACACTAACATACTCTCGTAAGGACTTTTACTTATTGGAATTATTCCTTAAAATTATCTCAAGATGACCCAAATGACCACAATGATGGAAATTCTTTGAAGGATTACAGAATGATAGCTTTGAATGGAAAAAATGACCACACTGAAAACAGACAAGCGAATAGTACGACAAACAAGAAGCTGGGACCAATGAAGGAGAATTTTTAGAAATAGGTTCCTCTGTTACACACCTCCCACCAGATGGGGAACCTTCACATGATCCAACAACCACTGACTACACTATGAGAACCAAATAAGATAAAAATGACTCATCCACCAACTTCTTGAATCATACTTCACTAGATGATATGATTTTTTTCTATGATATCTGAATAAATACCCCAAATAAAAAGAGTATTTTCAACTAATTGTCTAATTCTGCCTCTAATGAGAAGGAAACTAGATCATTGAAGTGTTAAACATATGCCTTCACTTTCCACTGGCCTTATTGAATACTCTTAACATCTTCTACTTTTTTACCTTCATCTCCTTAGTTATAAAATATCAAATTAATATGGACTTAAAAACTTCCCACATCATAATGACATTCATTGATGATGGAGAAAACATCTTCCCCTAATTCAAGATTAACCCTCTAATAACCCCAAGGAAAATCGAACTCTAACAGTTTTGGGAGTTCCTAATAACTAAAAGACACACTCAACTTCCTAAAGCCACTCCAATGCCTCTAATAGACCTTTATTACCATGGTAGACATACAACACTCGAGAAGAACCATAAATTGGGAAACATTTACTAGAAAAATTGGGGACCTTTTTGGATGGAATATTCTAACCAACATCAAAACACATATCCAAGGATCAATATCCAACCAAAAAACAACCAAAAGACCATATCAGGAAAAAAACTATCTCAAAATATAAACACATACAAACCCAGCCTAAAAATTATCTCTATAAGAAATTATATTTCCATTTAAATTTACAAAACTATCATATTCTATGAAAACTATTCATAAAAAAATCTAACTTCTAAGATAAAATCCAATTTGAAAAATCCTTTTGGAAAAACCAAATCAAATATTAAATTTCAAAATCCCACCCATATAATACTTTGGACCATCACACATGTATTCATTGAAATTCCACTTAAACCATCCATAAATAAATACGAATATAAACCTTCCATACATACCCACACATATGTGAATTTACATAAGGAATACCAAGGGCCACACTTACCATTTCATTATCAAAACCCATTAATTTACTAAACTTTCAATCTAAAACACTTTATTTTAAAACCCATTATTTACAATTTAAACCAAATTGAAAGAATTAATTTATATCTAAAAACCCATTTTTTATTCATTTCAAAATTTTACTCATACCAACCCTAACTAGAAAAAAAGAAACTCATGCCAAAGGACAACCCAAACAAACAGTTTACATTAAACCACTAGAATGAGGAACTAGTGACCATTACTAGCTCGGTGGAATGGTTAGTGGGACATGCCCCAAGTAAGAATAATAATTTAAGAAGACCCTAAATTATGAACTCAGAATCCACATGGGTCACAACTCAGTGTGAGATCAGGACATGACATCGGCTCACCTCCATTGTTATTACTCATCCAAAATAAAGACAAAAGACTCAAATCTTGAACTACCCCTTGAAACTCGAGGATTAGAATGAGAAAGAGTTCGCAATGCTGTTCCCATACCTACCCCTCAAGTCCTGATAGTCCTAATATCCAATCTACCTAACACCCAAAATAAAAACAACCTCCATTTATACCATTTTTTAACGAACCAAGCCGGGAGTTTCATCCAAACTGGCATCTGACCCGGTCCAATACATGGCCCGAAGGGAATTTTTGATTCCCATAGAATGGAAACTAGTGTCAAGAATCAAAGTAATCACCATGAGAATGATTTTTTCCCAAATAAAATAGGATCAAATAAATAAATAAACTGAATACAATGAAGAACTAATAATAACTGAATAACAATAAATGAATAAATTATTTTAATAAAACTGCTGAACAAAAGAAAAAATTAATACAAACTAAAGCTAGACCATGTCAAAAAGATCTCCATGTGACCCCTTAGTCACCACCAAACTCAAGAATGACCTTCTCTAAAGGAGAGAAACCAAACAAGTAACTAAAATTTCAAAATATCATGGGTCTACTGACAACGAATGAAACACGTAGGGTGTAAGCTTAATAGTTTAGTAGGAAACCACCATAGAATCCATACATTTCATTTCCTAAAAATAGTCTACAAATAATAGTTTGGAAATACATATATAAAAATTGGTTTTTCTTATTTTAATAAACAACACAAATTTTACTTTTTAAAACACTATACACCACAACACTATTTTTTTCTAAGGGAATTTCCATTCTAAAACCAAATGCCAAAACAAAACTCAAACCAGACTATACCAGGCCATACTGAAAATAAAAATGTAATATAACAAGAAAAACAAGTGTAATAGGATATAAAAAAACAAATACAGATAGTAACCATGTGATTTTTCTAAACATCTATTGAGTGATACTTAAACATACTTAGTTCTAACACACTTAACAACATATGGTGTATCTCTAAAGTCTACAACCAACTGGCCATTATAACTATCCAATCCAGTGGAATGAAGTTCTATACCGTGAAGGGGGTACCAACCCGTCTAATCTGGGTCAGAAAGATACCATCACTCAACCCTCTAAAAGATACCTAGAAAAACCATGGTAATAGTAATGATAAATAGTGAAAGGAGATTCCCTTGTATGAATGACTCACCTAACTTGATGCCACCACACATTCCTACCCCAATCACTGACACCACCCATGCAATAACCCGTATAGGGAAATCCTCCATAGGCATTCCTATCATACAATAAACTATTCACAAGTTCCAACTAGGTCATAATATCACACAACATTTCAAACCATTTCTCAAAAAAACTAAGATCCCAACCAGAAATTTATACTTTAGAAACCATAATTAATTTACAAAACATTATAAAGTTCCAACCGGGCATTCTGCGCTCTAAATTTCAATATATTACAAAAATGTTCCAAACCATTTCCAAAGAAACATGAAATACAACTTTCATCTTTATAATTAAAAATGGTCCTTTAACATTTTAAATCCAAATTAATTTACAAAAACATTTCCAAACTATAGTAAAAAATGAAACCTTATGAAATGTGATAAATGAGACTTTACACAAAACATTCACCAAAACAGGTCTCAATTTCTAAATGGGCCAAGAATGTAATAAATCATTCAAAACCACTTTCAAAACCACATAACATAAGACACACACATATTTTATAAATAAAGGTGACATCTAAGAAAATGAGGATCAAGGAAAACATTGTTTTAAAGTGCCATCATCCTCTGAATTCTCATTTATTTGTGCACCCTATGAAACCATGGACGTTACAACATCTAATGATACCCATTAAGTATCTATAAAAACACCCAAAAACCAATTTTTTTAGAATAACCACTTTCTTTAAATCCAAACCCAACAATTTCACATAATTAAAAAATTGCAGATAAGCATTTTGAAAACCGAGAGAGCCTTTGAAAAAAATTCACCACAAACCAACAGTCCATAAAGAAACATGTAAATCACATATCATTCCCAATATATCATCTCAACCAAGATATCAAAATATAAAAAGGAAAAATATCACAAAAAGAGTTTAATTTCATTTTAAGAAAGTATTAGACATTTTATCCAAACTATGGGTGCATAATATTATAAGCATAAAAATAAGAATCCTTTAAAACCCATTTTTTCAACCAAACTACCCACACAAAACCATCACTATAATAAAAAAACACATCATAGGCCTGAAACACATATTTATTATATTTTTGAAAACACACAAGCATCAATGGATTGTGCTAGAAAGGAAAATAATGGAAAGACCTACCTCAACCGAGTGCCTATGAAAAAAGACTTTGGGAGAAGGAAAAATACACCTCAAAAGACAATCCACACACCTTAACATCAAAGAAATAGACCAAAATCATCCAACTATAACCCTAGGGTTGACTAATAGAGAAACCCACCAACAAAGGACCAAGAACCAAGAGAGAAGAGATAAAATAAGTGTAAAGAAGGGAAAAATGAAAAAAAATACTAGAAACTCACCTTGTATTTGAAGTAGAAGCATCCATATAGGAGGAGGATAAATGTGAGAGGTATTGGGGGCTCCCATCATGTTCCAAAAATGACCCAAGGGGAGGAAATCCTAAAAGGGTCTAAAAAGAGGGGAGGGTATAAAATGGATTTTAAGATTTTAAAAATATGGAAAAATTTCATGGTTTGGCCACACAGTTTGGTAAACTATGCACCAACCTTGCGCCCTCTATAGGGAAAGATGGGAACCTTGCACATGCTTTCCGCTAGGTTTCCAAACCATGCGTTGACTATGCTGAATGCCTATGTCCAGTTCCAGAACAAAAACAAACGTTTTCCTAAACCGTTCAAAACCTATTCACCACACTACTAGAGCCCCAACATAATCCTCATGGTTACTTGGGCTAAGCTACAAAATTTACCTAAACTGTTATCTAACTGTGCATAGGCCAAAAAAATCACCCAGGGCTTCCAAAATTCAAAAATTTAATCTGGGTCTCAACCTGAACCTCAACCAAAGGACTTAAGATCAAGAAAATAATAAAATGAATTAATTTTAAAGGTCAGGCTGTGATAATATCCAAGATAAATTTGGGAAAGGGTGAGTTCCTTTCCATGCATAGATTTCCTTAAAATGTTTCAATTATGAATTTTAGGATTTTGGGATTGTGTAATTAGATGGGATGGTATGTAGGGTTTTTAAAATTGGGCCTAGTAATTGAATTAGGCATAGATTAGTCTAAATTTAGTGGAACAATCTAATACAAAACAACCAACATGCCCATGATCATTGGTTTTGATTATAAGATAATTTTGACCTTTGTGCAGTTAATCATGTATGCATCTTCCTCAATAAATATAGTCCCTTGGTTTGTATTCAAGCTTAAGATTTCATCCATTCCTATCATTGAACTATAACTTGTTACATTTGATCAACTCAATCATTAATATTTTTTTGAGTGTATAATTCATATCATCATTCTTCAATCATTAGAACTCATCTCAAACCTATTAAATCTCAACTTTTGACCTTAACTATTCATTAAAACTTTAGATTATCACATTTTTATATCCTTTATCTTGAATATTATTATTACATTATTTAAAATAGTTTGAGTTCATCTACCTTCATTCCCTTAACCACACTAACCGGAAAGATCAGAGTCCCTCATATTCTTCTCTTCAACTTGCATAGGGAACAAAAATAATAAACATTGAGAACAAATTTGATCCAACATCTCTGAATCAATAAGATTTGGATTTAGTTCTTCCTTAATTAGCTTTGACAATAGACTAGATCTGTTGATCCATTTTCAACACATCTCCTCATATATTTGCAAGCATATCAAGATTTATCCTAACTTTTATTTACAAATAATCAACATCAAATTTAGTTATACAACATATATCTATTGTTAAACCTCATAGGTAATCTTATTTTTGGTTTTAAGAATAATTTTTTTCCAAGACAACCTAAATATTTAATTGATATTGTTTAGGCCTAAAATTTTGTCAATGAATTTAGTTCATCTGAGACTCAACAGTGGCACAATATTCAACTTCGTTAACACTTAACTTTTTCAATTAAGGTCTTGCTTCAAAATCTATAGGCATGATCATCACTTAGAGTCCCATAGTGTGTGTCATAATTGTGATTATTTAATCAATGGATATTCATATATTTGGTATTGATCAATTAATCTCCTTTGATCAACTCATCAGTTCATTTTCTTAGATCCCAATGGTTGTTTTATAGATCAGAGCATTCTAGAAGCTTCCAAGATAGCTTTATGGAATCTTTGATTCATATCTTTAGTCTTGATAATATTTTTCCATATAAATTTTGTCTTCATTAATAACTCATATGAATTCATCTTAGATCATGGTTTCATTTTCATACCATCTTTATCAACACAGGTTCAACTCCTCCTTATGGTATATTGCTTCCAGGCTCACAATAGGTGAGGTGCTAGTTCTTATAGTCAACCATGTGGAGAGGCACAATATTTTCTGAAGTTATATTGCATCTAGTTTCAATTGTTTGCGTTGAAGGTTGGATATAACATGAAATTTAAGTTTAAGTTTTCACTCATGGTCAATTGTGGTTAATCATGTGGATGTTTTAAATTTTTCACTTGTGATAGGTTCAAGACTTTTGGAAATTCCTAGAATGTGTTCAATTAGATTGAACGATTTAGATAGGTTAAAATGTTTATCATTTTTATTGACACTATCACTTAGGATTCTTGGTTATGCTCAGTTGATATTTTTTCCACATATTCACTTTAGTGCTTTACTAAAATTTTCATGCATAGTAGGTCAAATAACCATGAGATTTTTCTCATGGTGGGTTAAATTCCTTCTTGCGGTAGGCTGTTCATGGTTTTCACAGTGACTGTGCCTCATTAATGTGTTCACATGAACACTTATGAAACATTCATCACAAAATTATGGACTTAATGAATGAAATAAATTAAAATGAAAAAAATTGTAAAAATAAAAATAAATTTAAAAAAAATGAATTCCATAATAAAATTTTAACATAAAATATTTAATTATGAAATATTTATTTCTGAAATGAAAACCTCATAAAAATCACATAAAAATGTTTTATTTTTAAAATAAATGAAGAATTACCATCGAAAAAATTTGAGCTAATAAATCATTAAAAAAACTAATTTTAAATATGATATTAAAAAAATTTATTATTTAAACTTCAAATAAATCAATATTTATTTATTCTCCATGATAAACAGATTTTCTCATTTTAAACTCCATTATTTCACCAAAATAGATGTGAAAAAATGTTTAAAACATAGACAACATCAAACTCCCCCAAAATTAAATATTTTTTATCGTAAAAAAATCCATGATTTTATTTTTTACATAAAAACAATACTTATTAAGTTATCTCAAAATAGATAAATATAAAACATTGATTTATAAGGAACAAGATTTTTTGGTGGGTAAAACTTTTCAATGAATTTTCATAACAAGTTATTCCTATATTTAAAAACACACCCAAAGTGATGAATGAAAAGATTCATAAATCATAGAAAAGGTCATGCCTCCAATATCAAAAACTACCCTGATTAAATTTCAATTCAAGTTCCAGTTTTTGGAGTGTAAACTGGTTATATTCATGTTTAATTAAAAACTTAACAAGAGGAACCATCAATTATCACTTTCCTTATTGTTTAAAAAACAAAAGATTCATTTTCCATTTAATTTATACAACTAAAATGATTATATTATATGTCAATTTTTCCCTTCCTCATTTGGATTAAATATTCCCCTCTCCTTAATGAACTCATTTTTAATAATTAAGAATTTAATTTATTTTTTTCCATAAATTCATAAATCAATTATTGAATGAATAAGTGGATTTTATTCTTGTTTTTTGTACCTAATGTATTAAAGATTCACTGTTAGTTCCCAATTCCAATTTTACTCAAGTTTCAAAGGAATTATATCAATATATTTATAATTTTCTCCTTTATGTGTTTTCACAACATTTTGAGTCCTATAGGTTGATGTTCAAATATATAGTTTCTTAAAGTTCCAATCCTAATCCCACAAATATCTATACATTAACATCTCCTTTCCTAGTTTCTATGTAGATTCTCTATTACATCAGTGGGAACATAAAAAAATTCATGAAAGTAATTTTTTTTAGAATTAATGAAATTCTCAAGACTAGCATGAAATATCTATTTAGGAAGAACAACATTTATGTGAAAATTGATGCCCAAAGACAATCAAATTTTTATTTTTTTGATGCATTTTTTGATATGAATAAATCATTGAAGCACAAATAAAAACATTTAAATACCCCTAACCCCCACACTTAAAACCCAACATTAGCCCCAATGTTGAATCCTAATATGAGAGATCATTTTATTCAAATAATATTGAATATTTAGTGACTCAAAGTGTGTTTCAAGGGGTACATGATTATTCATAGAATTTTTTACTTATTGACCATAATATCTAGAACATATTTAAAAAATTTCATTCTTTTTATTTTATGATTAAATAATAAAATTTAAAATTTGGATCAAAATGTTTCATGGTGAAAATTTTGTAGAATAGTATTTTAATGACAGATTTTTAATTGGTGCAAAAAGTTTGAAATTGTGTTCAAAAATGATTTTCAACTCCTTAGAATTCAGCATCTGAACATCCATATCAAGAAAAACAGATTCATTTAATTGATTAAAAAAACTAGGGTGATTCCCACACACATAATTCACATGTTCATAAAAAATAAATGAATGAATGAATTTGAACAAATCTCCCCTGGATGTACAAGCTACACTCATTTGAATTCCTTAAAATGAATCCTCCCTTCCATATTTGAAATGTTCCATTGGTGAACATGTTCCAGCTATAATAAAATGTAAATTGATTAAAATAAATATGCAATAGATTAAATATTAAGTGGTTGAAACCAAATCTTGAGTTTAGGAGGTTTAGTACAAATGATCACAACTACATCTTCATTTGGTTTTTTAGAACACTTGAAATTTAAGGGGGGTCCTCTACCATGATCACTTGACTTTAGTAATTTGGTAACTTGACCAACCAAATAAACACTTATTTATGTGTTTAGTTATTTCTTTTCATAATATAATTCTTGGGTTTATTGAATTTCCAGTTGCTTCTCATGGTTATTGGACTAACTATGATAATTCATGGTCACTTGGGGACTTAAAAAACTGAAATATATGCTATGATATGGTGATCACATAGAGAAATATAACAATTTAATTCCAAAAGAAATAAAAAAAATAATAGATTATTTTTAATTAAAAAAAGTTATTAAAAATAATAATAATAACCATGAGTTAGTTACCATGAAATAATGAGTTTATAGTCCTTAGTTAGACTTAGTGCATGTTCAATTTTCAATTAAGAAGATGTCATCCATTCCTTTGGCTAACCTTAAAAGTAGTGTCTTATTCTATTTCCATTAATTTGAAATGGTAAATTATCCCCTATAACTATATCAAAAACTCTATTTATTAGCACCCATAGAATGATGAAGGGTCTATACCATTTAGTTTTTTGTTTACCAGGAAATATTTTTAACATGGAATTGAATAAATATACCCTTTTATCTAAACTTAAATATCATATTTTAAATGATAAATTCATATAATAGTTTTTTATTTACTTGGAAATTTCATCATTTTTATAGGATTCCCCTATATGTTCATACAAATCACATAGCCCCAACAAAATTCTCTCACCAGTAGACTTAAAATCATCGTTTAGGTCCTTCAATGCCAAAAAATATTTACAATGAAAATCCATAGCCATATGAAATTTTTTTCCAATGAAGATTTTATAAGGATACATCCCTATGAGGGTCTTTTATGCATTTTTATAACCCAAAAGCTTTATCCAATTTGGTTGACCTGTATTTCATAAAACTTGACACCATCTTCTCCAAAATTTATTTAATCTCTTTGTTAAAAATTTCAGCCTAACCACTAGACTGTGGGTGGTAGGCTATTCTGGTCCTGTGAGGACTCTCATATTTATCCATTAAATACTTGAACTTAAATTTATTTAAATATGTTACAATATATTTTATGAATTATTTAGGAACTCCAAACAAAGAAAAAGATATTTTTTAATGAACTTGAAAACACTAGAAGTAAGATTGATTGGAAGAGAAAAAAATTCAACCCATTTAGAAAAATAGTACATAACTATTAGAATATACTCATTCCAATAATATGATGGAAATGGAACATTAAATATAAGGCATACACATTAAAAATTTAAAACTCTAGAATCCCCTTTTACGGAAACTTATGTTTCTTTTTAATATTCCCCAATCTTTGTCACTTTTCAAAACCTATCATAAGACTCCTATCATCTTTAAAGAGAGTGGTATAGTAAAAACCTATCTATAAGACCTTATGGGTGGTCCCTACATGATTTATTCAACAAACCAAAATTTTATCAATGAAAATTCCTTCCTTATAATTATGTAATATTTTACAAATCACATAAAATCACTTTGAGAACACAATACAAACTTTATAAATGAAGAATGAATGAAATAAGAAGTATTTTTAGAAGTTAGGGAACCTATCCTGATGGAATAATAACTAGATGTTTGGAATATTAATATGAAACTTTTTAATAGAAAACCAACAAATAGAATAATAACCTTATCTGTGAAATTATAAAGTATCTTATAAATGGTAATATGATATACTTATATCATAGTATAAGTAAATAAATGTATTAGAAATTATTAATTAAGTGTTGATATTTTTGTAAGTCATAAATATTTAATTACAATTTTATAATTAATATAAAAATTTAAAATATAATTTATTTTCATAAAATTTATTTATAAATTAATATTTTATTTTCTTATGATTATAAGATAATTTTATAAGACTTTAATAAATTTTTCAAAGTGTTATAAAATTATTTATAATTTTAAAATCAATATTTTCCAAGTAAATGATGATTTCAATTAAAAATTAAAATTTTAATACATATAAAATAATTTTCATAAAATAGAGTTCATTTTTTAATTCTACATGTCTAAAAATGGTTAAGGTGAAATTTTGGGATTTCTCTGAAATACTATAATTTTTGGTGAATATTAAAATACAGTAGTTTGCAATATATATAAACATTACAAGTTAAATATACTATTAATTGTGTTATAATTGATGTAATTACCATAATATAGAAGTAACATTCATTATTTTAATATATTTAGTGAAAATTATTAAACTATTCATATTCTTGAGCCAAAATACTAAACCAATTAATAAAATAATGAGAAAACACCCCTATCCTCCCCTATAAATACCACCCCACCACCTCTTCTCATCACACCCACTAAGATTTTATCCTTGTCAATTTTTTTTGAAATTATCTTCTCAAGACACTCCCCCATGTCTAGGAGCTCTATTTCTCATCAGAATACCAAACCCTTTTCCCTAAGGGCATTCTCAAAGAGAAGGATTCAAGAGGTAAAATCATCTTTCTTTTCTTTTAAATTATTTTCAAGTTATTTTATTTTTTTATTCTTTCCTTACCTCTCATCATCAAAATGGAATGATAAATCTAGTTACTTACATATACTGTAATTTTATTATGCTAATGGAATAATACATCACCAAACCCCTTCCCCTATTCCTTTTATTCTTAAAATGAAAGCATCGTTTGTGAGGTGTTCATTTATTGCCTTTAAGGATGACATGTTTTCATTTTCCCTTACCTTCTTTAAGGATGGTCATGAAACCATTTTAATTGTTATTTTTTAATTTTTTTATGTTATATCCATTTTTATGTTCTGGAAGTAACATATTTACACAATAATAAATGATAAAACAAAACGAGTATGTTGTGATAAAAAATCTCTATAATAATCTAAACGGTTATCACTAATGTATTATCTAATTATTCATCATCATAACATATAACCAAATGATATATATAACCATTTAAACTTATGGATGAACATTAATAACATATAATTTTAATTCTAGATAACTATTCTAATTATACATGAACATCCATACCTATATACAAGCGATCTAATCATGAAAACCAAGAAAACGAACACTCCAGAACGATGAAATTAAACTCTATAACTCATAAAAAATACCATAAATGAACTTAATAAAACTATAATTAATAAATTTCAAGTATAAAATGGGTTTTATTTGTAAATTAATGAATTTAATTTGATTATACATGATATTAAAGTGAATAAAGAATTCAGACATATGGTAAGGGGAAATTCTCAAACCCAACTCCATTTCCTCGGGTTTTCCCTATTTCACACCAATTTCAATACGTGTATGATAATTAAATGTCATTTATTTATTATTAAATTTAAGTTTTTGGGATATACATGTCTCCTACTTGAGTTTATGATAAAAACAATGTTTTTTCAAAAGAACCCTTCTTTCTAAAAACACACCTTTTACTTCTCTTGACATTGTTTCTTCCTCATGAAAGATTAATTATTACTATACCAAGTATGTTATTCCCCCTTTTTTGGGAACTCCTAAGTTTATTCATGAATTTATGTTTTATGAAATGTAACCCATTCCATTACATGGGTTATTTTATGTCCAATATTGATAAATGTTCTATTTGGAATGTATGATTATGTAAATATTATGATGTTATGGGTGCACCCATAATTATATAGTGAAAATAAATGTTATAATGTAATGGGTGTGCCCAGAATTATATATCACCCCAATTCATTGGGTAATGTGATGTATCTCATGATAAAAAGTGAAAATGAATGAAAATGATGCTAGATTTGTTCCCAACTATCTGTTTTTGTAAACCATTAAGACATGATGTTTCATTTTTATGAATTTCCACATTATATGAATTTATCTAATGTTTCCTCTCAAGATTATGATGGTGATTCCATGATTATATTATGATTATAATGATTATTCTCACCCATTCTATATTCTTTTTTGTTCTTATCTATCCTCTTATTGGGCTTTTATCTTACCCCTTTTTAATGCATATCCCGAGGAGATTAATTTTACTAAGGAGAACACTAGGGACAATACAAAGCTAGAGAATAAAGAATTAAATAAATTCTTATGTTTTATTATGTAAATGTTTTGCATGATCCTAATTTTCCAAAGACACTATACCTTTGGATCCTATTTGTGTAACACTTTTATGTTTTTTATCCTTAAAATGAGGTAATATTTTTTTAAGAAAAATAAGGGTCTCTATAATTTTCACCCTATCATGATGAGTGAAAACTCTCAATAATGGGAAGCATCTCCTCCATAACTACACACCTCCTTAAAATACCATCAGCACTTCTGCTAAACCAAAAGGGGTCATCCCCAAAATAAAATTTTAACTCATAAAGGAATTAATTTATTTGGTTATAGGAATGATCCTTGTTCATGACACCTATAGTAATAATTTTTTTATAATATAAAACTAGGAAATTTTTTTAATTGAGGCAATAAATAATTGTTCATCATAGAATGAAGTGTTAATTTCTTTTATTTTTTTAGCTTGGGTGCTAGGAAACTGGGATAAGTGGTCCACAATCATATTTTTATTTATTTTATTATCCTTTATTTATAGATAAAATTCCTAAAAATAAGGTTTCCCTAATATAATACTTGGTTTGGATTATTTCTTATATATTAAATACTTGATTAAAGAATGGTCTATAAAATTGATGACCTTATACCCAATTAGATATTTTCAAAACTTATTTAGGGAAAATATAACTAAAACCAAGTAATTTTTATGTTTTAGAGTAATTCTTATAATCATTATACCATAGATTAATAATATAATAAATGAAATGAAACCTATTTTCCTTGATTTTCCTCTAAAAAACACCTATAATAACATCACGAGCATCACACATAACCTAAAAATGAAGTTTCTAGTAAGGTATAATGATAATGGGTATGGTTTTTAGTTTCTCTTTAAGAAGGTTAAATGGCTCCATAAACCTCTCATCAACCACAAATTTGTGTCTTTGACTAGCAGTGGGAACAAGAGCCTAGTGATTTTGGAAAAGTCCAGGATAAATCTCCTGTAGAAACTATTATACCATAGAAAACTTATAATCAATTTATAATTCTTATGTGGTAGTATATTTTGAATCACATAAATTTTTTCATTATCAAATTCAATACCTATCTTGTAAACCTTTTATCCTAAAACAATTCCCTTAGTAACCATGAATTGAAACTTTTCCTTGTTCAAAAAAAGATTTATTTCCAGAAATCTTTCCAAAATAGTTTCCAATTTTTTTAAAAAAATATCAAAGTTACTTTCTATAATTGAAAAATGATCCATAAAAACATTAATAATTCTTTCAATTAGAATAGATAAAATTTTCATCATACATATATGAAAAGTTATTGGTAAACCACACAAGCCCAAGGGAATTCAATGGTAGGTAAATGTACCAAATGGGAAAGTGAAATTGGTCTTCTCTTGGTCCTTAGGAGCTATTAAAATATGGTTGTAACCATAATAGACATCAAGGAAACAAAATAACTCATTTATAACCAACAAATATATCATTTTATCCAAAAAATAGCATTGATAAGTGGTTTTATTAGTGGAAACATTAATTTTTCTATAATCTATACACAATATCTATTTTTTAACTATCCTGGATTGGATTTTATCATTTTTATCCTTAGTTATGAATATCAATTCACTCTTATTAGGAACCACTTTCACATAAATAAACCATGGGATATACAATATTGTAAAAATTATTCCAGCATAAAACAATCTAATGACTTCCTCTATAACCACTTATTTCATGTTAGGGATAAGTGTTCTATGCCCCTCAACTCTTGGGTTGTGGTCTAGTTCTATGTTAATTTTCTTAATGAAGTAAGATGGACTAATAACCTAAATATCAACTATAAAAACCCAATGAAAGATATTAAATTCTTTAAAATAAATCCTAAACTTCCCTCTTCGGAAACTTCTAAATCATATGATTTGATAATATAAAATATGAATCACTCAGCTAGAAAAGAGTACTTTTGATGATTTGGAAGGGTTTTGAGTTCTAACTCTAGTACTTATTGGAATGAAGGGAGAATTTTTGGGAAAAAAGTCTCAAGGTCATCAGTCTACCTCTTAAATAAATAATTTTAGAAGGCATCCACTTCATCACTATTGTTTCTAGAAAATTTATAACACCTCGAGATTTTATTATTTTTAATTTATTTGATGTCGTGTGTTTTATTCTACACCATGATTATCTTGTGCTATACGCAACACCGTATTAGCTTGAAGTATACGCAACACAATTCTTGGATCGTGTTATACACAATTTCGAGTTCGTTTGATGATAGTCATTCTATACAACATTGAGTGTATATATATATTTATGTTCATTGTATATATAAAATATGGTTGGATTTTGTTATACTCAGTAACAAAGGAGTCTTGCAAAACATGCAACCCTAACTTGGCTTTCATTATACGCAATCGCGACCTTCCCTGGTAGCGTGTGTAGTACGTAATACTGGGTTTCACTAAATAACGATATATGGTTATAATATTATTATAAACTAGAAGTTATGAATAGTATTAACTAAATTTTGAATTTTATAACATTATTATTCAACTTACACATTTTTTAGAACATGGTATAATAACTAAATAAAATTTTCGGGTAAAATAAGTATTTTTCAAAAAATGCAGTTTTGCCACCTTTTGATGGCGCACCCACTTTAAATCTAGTTTTTTACATGTTTATAATTTAAATTTGACAAAATAAAATTTTTCTTTTGAATCAGGATATAAAAATTTACATTGGATAAAGTTTGGATATTTTTCTGAGAACTTTCATATTTTAATGAATAGTAAAAACACGCTATATTTTAATTAAAAACAACTGTTTTCATCATATTAGTTTATATGGATAAATTATAATATTTAATGGTTTTAAAGTATAAATAAAATACATTTTTACCATTTAATATAATGTCTATCATTAGCATTGATTTTACCTTGAATTCGTAGGTTAAATCAATTCAATCTTTTGTAATGTTTTAAAGAAAAAACCGTTTTCTTTCGACAACGGGATTAATTTTAATTTACATTATACAACTTTTGTGTATTGAATTTGGAAAAATGGATTCCATATTTGGAATCAGTGGGTCCAAATTATTTTAATAAGTTACTTTTTATTTTTGGGAATTATGAATAGTAACTACGGTAAATTTTATTTACCCTAGTTAAAGGTAAATCGGGTAATTAAGGGGAAATATAAGACTATAAAATTACCCTAATACATTTCAAAATCCTATTGGATGACTAAAAGTCGACCCATATCACCTAAGGGTCGGATTAGAATCATTTAATGGACATGTTTCCATGAAAACAACTTAATTATTATTAAAATCAAAGAAAGTGACAACACGCCACTTTCTTAAATATTATAAGTATAATAATTTTAATTTAGTGATAAACATCATAAAACTTCAAACATGAATAGTCTCCAGAAATATAATTAAATTTTATACATCATGATAATTTATTTATAAATTTTAGTGATTAAATAACTGTCATTAATGGTGATACATTAATGGTGCATAAATTATTTATTAAGTGAAAAATCAGTAATATAGTTTTTATTGAAATAATAATACCCATTAAAAGGACCAAAAACCTGACCAAAACTTATTGGTAGTGTATATCTATACCATAGTAATCCAATGAATTAATATATAACCATTTGGAGTATTATAAAAGTGATTATGACACTTATATTATTTTATTTTAAATGATGCCAAAGTTGTCACCTTCATAATTTAATAAAAATAACAAATTTAAATATTATGATATTAAGATGATAAATTCGAGTAAAAGTATTATTGTGAAATCTAATAGCTTTATCTTAATCATAGGATTTTATTTGTAATTTTTATGCAAAAAATAAGTATATTAAATTATTATACAAAAATGTTGTAGTAATTATTTTATTAAGAGATAAACCAAATAAATGGTATTAAAAATAATAAAATAAATATTATATGAAATATTTAATATTATCCAATAATTTTCTAGATACATATGACCTTTTATGAATCTATTAAAGCTTTTATTTAGAACATATCTTCTATATATATTTTATTTAAATTCATATAAATGAATAGTGTCAAAATTGACACTATTGTTATTTTATAAAAATAACATATTATAAAATTGTTTAAAAATCACAAAAATATATAAAAATTATAAATTTAAATTTATATGGTCTTAAATTTTATAAATTATCCAATTATGGAAAATTCACAACAAATAAGTAATTTTTTGTTATAATTTAAAATTTAGAATGTTATTACCACAAATAAAATTAAATTGATTAAGGATAAATCAAGTTGATAATGTTTAAAATAATTTCATAACATGTCTAAATTTTATTGGTTGATGAGATTACAACCCTATCTCATCTAATATTTGAATTTAGTCATTTTTGGAGGTTTTTATGTGGGGTTATATTTATTATAAATTAATATTTTTAAGATTTCCAAAGGTGCCCCTCCCCTCCCTTATAAAAGGGAACCTCCTCCCTCTCTTCCACACACCAATTTGAGCCTTCAAGCTCGGCCAAAACCTTCCAAATTCTCTTCTCCACTTCCCTAGAAACATCTTAGAGGTCCTGGTATTCTTCAAAGACCAATTTTAGTTCCCTAAGAGGAGGTCTCAAAGAGGCGCTTCAAAGAAGAGGGGGTTCAAATACGTACGAAGCATATCGGACCTAAGGAAAGGGATAATTTTGAAAATCTCATTTTTATCCAAGATTCCTTATTCGTAATTATTTATTGGGGTTATTTATATCATCCATGTCAATGTTTTATAAAAGTGTTTTCATGAATTTTTAAAGTCCTTTTTACCCATTTTTGAATTTTACTACATGGTATGCAAGGAATCTTTATTTTGTTTATGTTACGAGGTACTTTTTTGACTTTTCCGGAAAAAGTACAAGAAGAATGTTTTTTTAACTTATACGGCACGAACAGATTTTTACGGTTTTATAAAGCCTTATTTTCATGAATCTTCTTCCAAAATGTCTCATGACTATTTTCAACAAAATACTTTTCTTTTAAAATTGCATGATGTTTTGTAAAAAGAAATTGATTTTGAAGAAGAAAGGATATTTTCCTCAAGAATTCATTTCAAGTGTTTTATCAAAACCATTTTCTATCTAAGATGACATTATTTCATATGTGTATGTTTCAAGTATAATGTCTGTATGATTTACATGGTTTCAATTTTCTAATGATGAAATATCAATTTTTTTTATATGGATTATGTGATGATGGGATGATGTTTATGAAACCCATTTTATTATTTGGGTTATGATGAATGTTTTAAGTTTATTTTGTGGAAAAAGTAAGAATGATTTCACTATGAGATGGGTGGGACCAATATCTCCCTCCAATTCATTGGGTAAAGATTTATATCTCATGATATAGACATGGCTGGAACAGTAAGTTAATCCGGTTCAGTATTACAGGACTGGAATGAGGAGTGAAATCGATTCAAAAAGGGTCTTTGTCCACTAATATGGTCTTGGAATCAATTCCTTGGCTACTATGGAAATCATTACATGTGCTTAATGTATGCCACAATTACATGTTTTATTCCCATGCTATGTTATCATGTTTTATGTTCCATTATGATCTATGCCTTATGTACTTCCATGTTGTAAGTTGTTGCTCAAGATTTTGATGTTTAAACATTATGTTCATGTTTTTAAGTTCAAATATATATGGTATGTTTTATTTTATCCATGCTTACCCTTACTAAGCATTTGAGATCACCCTTTTTATGTTTTATTTTCCCCCAGGATTAAAAGAAAGGTTTTAGGTAAGGAAACAAAAAGTTGAAGATCTTTATGGGAGATGTTGAAGATCTTTCACCACGATTAGAAGATTACATTCTAAGTTTCCAAAGATAATAAACTATTACGGTCATTGTGTTTTTTTTTATGTATTAAGTATTCCGAAAAAGTAATGTAATGTTCATGTACGTCAAGCTTCGGGTCTCTACAGTTGGTATCAAAGGAAAGGTTTAGTCAACCTTTGGAAACTAGGATGCGAAAACGTTAGTGAGATCCCTAGAGATATTTCTAAGGTATGTCTAGGGATGTCCCTAAGGATAAGTATACGTATAGGATATAGTCCTAGAAATATGGTAACAATATTAGAATTTAACCTAAGATGTTAGATATTGAGGGAACTCCCCCTTTACTATATTGTTTTCCCTAGCATGATTTTTGTTTATCACACTATTCTTTTTGGGTTTTAGAAAATGGCTGGAAACAAGATGATTCACGATAATGGAGGATATGATGGACAATGGAATGATATTTTTCATGAGAAACCAAATGAAATGGGATTTTTAAGTCCAAACATCATTATTTTTCCGAATCAGCAATCTCATAATATGATCAATAAACTCAAATTTGGTAAGTTTCCTGACTCGGCTAATAAGAAAAAGATGGAGTTTCATGATGATCATAGAGGAAAGAAAGTTCAATTTCCCCTATGTAAATAATGTGGGAAGAGGTATCAAGGAGAATGTTTCAAAGGAACTAGAAGATGCTTTGGGTGTGGAAAAGAAGGACACAAAGCTAGTAAGTGCAAAGGAAAAGGTTCAGTTAACACCATGGACAAGGATAATGGTATTGCTACGACATCAACAATGGTTAAATGTTTTAAATCTGGAACATACGGGCATTATGCAAGCCAATGCCCTAAGGGAAAGTCTCATGAAGATAATCAGTATGGTTATATGGGTAGTATTTATTTTGATGATGATGAAGAGACTACAAATGATATGTGAGATGAAAGAATTGTTGAAGCTCGGTCAATTGTTTAAGAAGATAGTGGAATTATTGCATGTTTATCAAGTGTAATGTTGTATAAGTAATCTCATGGTACTATGGAATAAAGAGACATCTAATGATTGTTACACTGTTGTCTTTCCTTAAGTTTTGAAAGTATATGATGAATGGTACTAGTGACCATGAAAGGTTATTTAGATATTTTTGGAAAGTAGATGATATGCACATAATTAAGGGATAAAGAGAAAATTAAATGTTTGATAGTATTCATGAGCTCATGACTGATATAAGGAGAAGTTCATATCATGGTTTGAGTATATATAATTTTTGTGATTTTGGAATGTGGAAAGAGTTCACTTTTGATAGCATTCATGTTTTCACTAAGGTTCAATGGGTATTCATTTTTCAAGAGAATACATGATTAAGGTATTCACATGATTGGAATGTGATCAACAAGATATATGGGGGATAAATGATGGTATTCCCATGCTTGGTTGATAACATTTCATGTAATCATTTTCTTTATACTATGAGATTGGACATATGTATTTTGGATAAGCCTAAAGATTGGAATGAATTATGTTGGACATAAGTTAGTATTGTTTAAGGATATATTTTTTTTTTTCTGATATTATTTATAATGTAGTTTTAGAAAAAGGACAACCTTCAGGACGAGCGACATCCCATCGCATCGGACAAGGCTGTGGGAATCGAACCCACAACCGAAGTGCGACAGGCCTTTATCGCCTACCACTGGCCTACAGGAAGTCCCTGGTTAGTAGAAACTAGTTTTATTTTATTAAGCGGAATGATAGATGAAGTATAAGTTCATTTTTGGAACCATATATGATTAATCTCACCATAAGATGGAATTATAAATTTTCCTAACCTTTTGTTTGAAACAGATGGAATGACCCATCATTCGATCACATGATCTGCTAATGCTTCACGAATAACAAATTCAACTTCATTTCTTTAAGATATGAAGTGTAAATTCTTCAATTCATGAACAACAATGAGATTGTACCAAAATCATGTAAGTATTTCTTTTCATCAAGTTTAGGGAAATGATCTGGAAAACCAAAAATGTTGTCCTAGTGCCCTTATATCCGATGAATCAGATGGTACCTTATATCATCACAAATCTATGGCTTTGGGATTGATGGCTTTTTCATAGCCATGTTCTATACCACTCTCCATCAGAACTTGATGGCTAGATTTTTCTTCCATATCCATATTTTCACCTATGTTCTCCTACATGGAAACCCAATGATGAGTGAATTTTGGAAACCGTTACGTTTCACACTTTAGTTTTTAAAGCCAAGTTTTGGTATTCCCTTTTTACGATGTGGGTTTCTACTAAAGAAACTTTCAAGTATTAAACCATTTATAACCCTGAAGAATTTCGAGGGCGAAATTCATTTTAAGGGGGGTAGAATGTAACACCCCGAGATTTTATTCTTTTTAATTTATTTGATGTCGTGTGTTTTATGCTACACCATGATTACCTTGTGCTATACGCAACACCGAATTAGCTTGCAGTATACACAACACAATTCTTGGATCGTGTTCTACACAATTTCGAGTTCGTTTGATAATAGTCATTCTACACAACATTGAGTGTATATATATATATGTTCATTGTATAAATGAAATATGGTTGGATTTTGTTATATTCAACAAAAAAGGAGTCTTTCACAACACGCAACCCTAACTTGGCTTTCATTATACGCAATCGCGACCATCCTCGGTAGCGTGTGTAGTACGCAATACCGGGTTTCACTAAACAACGATACATGGTTATAATATTATTATAAACTAGCCATTATGAATAGTATTAACTAAATTTTTAATTTTATAACATTATTATTCATCTTACACATTTTCTAGAACATGGTATAAGAACAAAATAAAATTTTCGGGTAAAATAAGTATTTTTCAAAAAATGCAGTTTTGCCGCCTTTTGATGGCGCACCCACTTTAAATATAGTTTTTGACATGTTTATAAGTTCAATTTGAAAAAATAAAATTTTTCTTTTGAATTAGGATATAAAAATTTACATTGGATAAATTTTTGATATTTTTCCGATAACTTTCATATTTTAATGAATAGTAAAAACACGCTATATTTTAATTAAAAAAAACTTTTTTCATATTATTAGTTTATATGGATAAATTATAATATTGAATGGTTTTAAAGTATAAATAGAATATATTTTTACGATTTAATATAATTTATGTCATTATCATTGATTTTACCTTGAATTCGTAGGTTAAATCAATTCAATCTTTTGCAATGTTTTAAAGAAAAACCCGTTTTCTTTCGACAACGAGATTAATTTTAATTTAATTTCTGCAACTTTTGTGTATTGAATTTGGAAAAATGGATTCCATATTTGGAATCAGTGGGTCCAAATTATGTTAATAAGTTACTTTTTATTTTTGAGAATTATGAATAGTAACTACGATAAATTTTATTTACCATAGTTAAAGGTAAATCGGGTAATTAAGGGTAAATATAAGATTATAAAATTACCCTAATACCTGTCAAAATCCTATTTGATGACTAAAAGTTGACCCATATCACCTAAGGGTCAGATTAGAATCATTTAATGGACTTTTTTCCATGAAAATAACTTAATTATTATTAAAATCAAAGAAAGTGACAACATGTCACTTTCTTAAATCTTATAAGTATAATTATTTTAATTTAGTGATAAACATCATAAAACTTCGAACATGAATAGTCTACATAAAGCTAATAAAATTTTCTACATCATGATAATTTATTTATAATTTTTAGGGATTAAATAACTATCATTGATGGTGATACATTAATGATACAGAAATTATTTATTAAGTGAAAAATCAGTAATATAGATTTTATTGAAATAATAATACCCATTAAAAGGCCCAAAAACCTGACCAAAACTTACTGGTAGTTTATATATATACCATAGTCATCCAATGACCTAATATATAACCATTTGGAGTCTTATAAAAGTGATTATGACACTTATATTATTTTATTTTAAATGATGCCAAAGTTGTCACCTTCATAATTTAATAAATATAACAATGTAAATATTGTGATTTTAAGATGATAAATTCGATTAAAAGTATTATTGTGAAATATAATAGATTTATCTTCATCATAGGATTTTATTTTTAAATTTTATGCAACAAATAAGTATATTAAATAATTATACAAAGATGTTGTAGTAATTATTTTATTAAGAGATAAACCAAATAAATGGTATTAAAAATAATAAAATAAATATTATATTAACTATTTAATATTCTCCACTAATTTTATAGATACATATGACCTTTTATGAATCTATTAAAGCTTTTATATAGAACATATCTTCTGTATATAGTTTATTTAAATTCATATAAATGAATAGTGTCAAAATTGACACTATTGTTATTTTATAAAAATCAAATACTGTAAAATTGTTTAAAAATCACAAAAATATATACAAATTATAAATTTAAATTTATATGGTCTTAAATGTTATAAATTATCCAATTATGGACAATTCACAGAAAATAAGTAATTTTTTGTTATAATTTAAAATTTAGAATGTTATTACCACAAAAAAATTAAATTTATTAAGGATAAATCAAGTTGATAATGTTTAAAATAATTTCCTAACATGTCTAAATTTTATTGGTTTATGAGATTACAACCCTATATCATCTAATAGTTTAATTTAGTCATTTTTTGAGGTTTTTAAGTGGGGTTAGATTTATTATAAATTAATATTTTTAATATTTCCAAAGGTGCCCTTCCCCTCCCTTATAAAAGGGAACCTCCTCTCTCTCTTCCACACACCAATTTGAGCCTTCAATCTCAGCCAACCCCTGCCAAATTCTCTTCTCCAATTTCCTAGAAACATCCTAGAGGTCCTGGTATTATTCAAAGACCAATTTTAGTGCCCTAAGAGGAGGTCTCAAAGAGGCGCTTCAAAGAAGAGGGGGTTTGAATACGTACGAAGCATATCAGACCTAAGGTAAGGGATAATTTTGAAAATCTCATTTTTATCTGAGATTTATTATTCGTAAGTATTTACTGGGGTTATTTATATCATCCATGTACATGTTTTATAAAAGTGTTTTCATGAATGTTTAAAGTCCTTTTTACCCATTTTTGAATTTTACTACATGGTATGCAAGGAATCTTTCTTTTGTTTACGTTACGAGGTAATTTTTTGACTTTTCTGACAAAAGTATGAGAAGAATGTTTTTTTAACTTATACGGAACGAACAAATTTTTACGGTTTTATAAAGCCTTATTTTCATGAAGCTTCCTCGAAAATATTTCATGACTATTTTCAACAAAATCCTTTTCTTTTAAAATTACATGATGTTTTGTGAAAAGAAATTGATTTTGAAGAAGAAAGGATATTTTCCTCAATAATTCATTTCAAGTGTTTTATAAAAACCATTTTCTATCTAAGATGACATTATTTCATATGTTTATGTTTCAAGTATAATGTCTCTATGATTTACATGGTTTCAATTTTCTTATGATGAAATATCAATTTGTTTTATATGGATTATGTGATGATGGGATGATGTTTATGAAACCCATTTTATTCTTTGGGTTATGATGAATGTTTTAAGTTTATTTTGTGGCACAAGTAAGAATGATTTCAATATGAGATGGGTGAGACCTTTATCTCCCTCAAATGAATTGGGTAAAGATTTATATCTCATGAGATAGACATGGCTGGAACGGTAAGTTAATTCGGTTCAGTATTACAGGACTGGAACGAGGAGTGAACTCGATTCAGAAAGGGACTTTGTCCACTAAGATGGTCTTGGCAGCAATTCCTTGGCTACTATGGAAATCATTACATGTGCTTAATTTATGCCACAATTACATGTTTTATTCCATTTTATGTTCCATTATGATCTATGCCTTATGTACTTCCATTTTGTAAGTCGTTGCTCAAGATTTTGATGTTTAAACATTATGTTCATGTTTTTAAGTTCAAATGTATATGGTATGTTTTATTTTATCCATGCTTACCCTTACTGAGCATTTGAGATCACCCTTTTTATGTTTTATTTTCCCCCAGGATTAAAAGAAAGGTTTTAGGTAAGGAAACAAAAAGTGGAAGATCTTTATGGGAGATGTTGAAGATCTTTCACCACGATTAGAAGATCACATTCGAAGTTTCCAAATACACTAAACTATTACGGTCCTTGTGTGTCTTTTTTTGTTATGTATTAAGTATTCCACAAAAGTAATGTAATTTTCATGTACGTCAAGCTTCAAGTATCTACAAAATTGATCCTCATATCTATATTCTATACTTTATTTAAAAATTTTTTCTATGGAAAATTCATATAAATTTTCTATAAATTCTCACAAATTTTTATCAATAGGTTCTTCCTCTTTTCTTGAGAAAATACCCATGAAACTTATAGTATAAATCTATGGACTAATTTTGATTTCATCTATCATCCTAAAAAACTCATCCTCTTCCTCATTTAATGGTCCATCAATCTATAAAATCTTATCTCTAAGGAAAATGTGACTTTTAGTGGGTTCTTTAGTTCTTTTTAAATCATTAAATTTTTATTTTTTATCTCCCGGATTAAAAATAAACTTTACCTTTAGAACATAAATGAAAAACCCTCCTATGTAAAGGAATGGGCCACTAAATATTATAGGTACCTCATTGTCACACTACATGTATAAGATCAAGAAGTTAGTAAGAATTGTTTTCCCTGATCCAACCAACAAGTCATCAATTCTCCAAATTGGGTAAGTAATAGATCTATCTGCTAACTGTAATGAAATAATGGTGGGTTGTGGAAATACTAATATCTAGTGGTGAAATAATGAAAATGGAATTATATTTATACTTTTAACAAGATCACATAAACAATTAAATATTACCCTAATACCTCCTAAAGTTCAAATTATGAAAATTCTCCTTGGTTATTAAAGTTTGGAAGGTATCATATTTTGAAAGACAACACTAAAATCCCATGTGAGGTTATAAGTAGAAAATTATTCTAAAGTTTTTTTGATTGATTTTTCTTTATTTGATGACTTCAAGTAATAAGGGGTTTTAATTAAGGATTATTGGAGAGGTATATCAATGTTATTTTTCTTGATAACTATTAGAAATTTATACAATTATATATCTCTATTCTTATTCTTTATTAATTTGGGGAATGGAATAGTTAGGGTGAAATTATTTATTATAGTGATTATTCATTAAATTTAATCTTTAATCCTTTTGTTCCCCTTGTTTTTTTTTATTTTAAATCAATTTTTATTATTTTTTCAATTGGATCAGTAGGGTTCAAGGTTTTTTCTTTAGGGATATCAATATTTCTTGTTTCTAAGTTTTCTAGATTTTGGTTCTCATTTTCATCCAGTTTCTCATCAAGATCAAGTTTGGGAACATCCTTATCTTCCTATCTAGTTTACTAACAACTCTTATTTTTGAATTCCATGGAATATATCATAATATTAATTTTACTGGTGCTTAGTAGCCTACTATTTCCATTTGATTAAATTCCCTTGCCTATCTATTCTAATTATGGTTCATGGTTCTGTATCCTATCATATGTTTGGGCTGTTTTTGTATCATGTTGGGATTTTTGTTTATCTAATTGATCCTTAACTATATTCTATTTAGAGTCTATTCTAATTAAAATTGATCCATATTATAAGAAAAATTTTCATCTAAATTCCCTTGGGAATTAGAATAATCAACTTTATATTGTGTTTACAATTATTGCATAGGGTGCTATGAATATCTAAGGAGAGCTGTAAGTCAAGGAACTACCTACTCTCTCTAGGAGATATTTGGATGATTCCTATAACCTTTATTATAATTTATTGATAATGGGTCATCCTTAGGTCCATAACCAACAAAATTATAATTTTTAAGATCTTTTTCTAGTATATAAATGTTTGTATAATAAGAATTTGAATTCTAAAATATTCTACTGTAGTGAAATTGATCCCTAAGTGTGTTTTGAGTATTCTAATTGTAAAAAACATTATATTTGACTTGATATTTGTGAAGATGTTTTTTATCCTTTATAAAAATGATTCTTCTTATAGAGTAATTATGTTTTCAATTTTTATCCAATGTGTTGAATTTTTTATCTCCTTAGGTGTTCTATCACTAAAGTCTCCACCTATATTTCAGTTAAAAAGTGTTTAGTGACATCGTGTGATAATATTATATAATGTGTATATTTGAAATCATGGAGTACCTTAGTTATTCATAAATTACCTAAGTATACTTCTAAATACATTCCACACTTTTTGTAATAGTTCTACCTAATCTTGAAGAAACCTAGTGATTTTGTGTCTAATTTTGGTGTTTATCCTCCTAGGGTCAAATTTCATGGTAAAGTAATTAAAAAATTTCTCCAAAGTGTCAAAAATATATTCTTATAACTATTGAAACCAAGTTCTAGCATTTACCTTGATAAAAATAGAAGAACTCTAATTTTAAGTTCTTACTAAATAATTCCTCTCTTTAGAAGCTACTGAATCACACAGTATAAGTATCTAATAAAGTAAAGTGAATATTCATTGCGAATTCCATTGAATTATTTCAATATAGGCAAAATTAATAGTTTTATTTCATAGTTTCTTGATTGAGGTGTAAGCCTAATATAGGATGGGTTGATGGAAACTGTGGGAAGCTAAAATTCTCCAAGCATATGCCTCTCTAACCACTCAATTACTATTTGAGATGTGTTGACATTTACATCTTGTTGATTATTCAGATTCTCTTTTTTCTATTCCATTTTTATTTTAATTTTGTTTCTTCTAGGATCACTTAAATGAATGTTTATCTTAGGGATGAAAGGATTTAAATTTCTAGTAGACAATCTTTTGGAATTACACTCACATTTTTTAATAGAACAAGTAACACACAGTAATTTTTTAATCTTTTTATATTTTGTATTATATATATATTTTGGGATTTTTTTTATCAATTTAGTCACATGTTCATTCGTTGGAAATAATGCCAAAAATTTTACTAGGACTATAATTAGTTTTAGAAAAAAGTATTTATTTATAACCTTACTTGAGAATAGTTTAGTGGTGATCAGGTATTGATCAATAGGTTAGGACTCTTGTGAGTGTATGTGTGACCAAGAATACAAATAAAAGTCAAGTAAATATTAACAAAGAAGAATTGATGGAATAAATTTATGGAGATGATGAAATTGTGATAGTGTAAGTGAAAAGAGTGAATAAATAGTGTTGAGATAGATGAAGAATCAAAGGAGATAAATAATATCATGGAACAATCGTGAAAAAAATAGTTAATGTGATAGAGGAATTTGATTGGATGTTTTTAAGTAAATTATCCGTCATTCATGCATTCATGTTAGCACAATGGAACTAATTAAAATAGGTTAACTAGATTATTGATAGGTTAAACTCTGATCAAATTAATCCCATGGTTCTTTAACTATAGACCCCACTCAACCACAAAATGAAAATTCAATTTTAACTATATACAATTTTTTGTTGAATTAACTGTTCTACTCTTAGGATTGATCTCTAGATTAAAAATACACTTTGTATTAAATTTGATCAAGACCATTTTTTATTAAATCTAGATTCATTGAAAAATGAGCTTAATATAAAATGATTTATAGAGAACCATCTATCTAAATTAGAATGAATTAATTCATAAAAATTACCATCAAAGTATCACTCCCCATATAATTTTTATCCATTCATGTTTTTAAAATAAATATTCACAAATTTTATAATAGGGAAATCCATTAAATAATGAAAAAATAAGTAAGAAAGGATGAATATCTTCTCTATCAAGAAACTTAAATTCTTTCTCCCTATTATCCAAGATCTTTCCCCTCAGTGTTTCCTAAATATACTCCTCTCTCTTTATTGTGCTCCCAATTACATGATTCCCCCTCTCTATTCTGGATTATTATTAATTTAGTAACTATTTTTACCCCCAAACCTACCTCATAATCACAACTAGAACCCTGAGAATATATCCATTACTTCCATATGGCATGCACGTCACTATATATATTCTTCATAAGTTACTCAAAAACGTTCTTCTAATAGAAGGCGTACATTTTCATGTGGTCATGTCTCCAATATTTCAAAAGTATTTAATAATATTCCTGTATATCTCTGAACTAATATTATTAATGGTTATTTCCTTCTCCTAAACCTCAATCCTTTAACTTATACAATTAGGAATTTTAGGATTACAAGTTTTTTTAATTCAATGGGTTGTTATGTCAGGTTATCAAAATTGGGCCTTGTACTTAAATGGGGCATAGGTCGATGGAAATTTTGTGGAACAAGCCCATCCTAAACATCCATCACATCCATGATCATTAGGTTTAATCATGAGAAGACTTTGACCTTGGTGTAGTTACTCATGGATGTATCTGCCTTAATACATAAATTCCCCTTGTTTGTCTTCATTATCTAGTTGTTGTCTATTCCCATCATTGAACTATACCTGGTTACATTGGTCCTGCACGGTCATCACCATGATTTATAGTAAACTATGTAGATTATTGTTATTTAATCATCTAAACTCTTCTCAATCATATTAGATCTCAAATTTTTTACTTTGATTATTCATGAAACCCTTAGGTTCTCACATTCACACATCCTTTAGTTTGAATGTTCTTGAATTATTATGTCAAATAGGTTGAGTGCATCTACCTTCAATCCCAAAACATACTAATGGGGATGATTAGAGGCACCCAAATTATTATCTTCAACTTGAATAGGGAATACAATTAAACAATAATGAGAAAAAATTTGATCAAACATCTTTGACTCATCATGATTTGGATTCAGTTTGTCCTTCATTGGCTTTAACAACTGATCAGATCAGTTGATGCATCTTCAACATAGCTCCTCGTTGCTCTATAAGAAGATGGAGATTCATCCTATCTCATCTTCAAAAAATATCTATCATCTTATTCCATTATTCAATATATATATTTTCATTAACCTCAGAGGAAATCCCCTTTTTGATATCAAGTGACACTATTAGGCCACAACATCCTGAAGAATTGATTGATCATGGTTGGGTCTGAAATGTTTTATTTGGATTCAATTCATTTGAGACTCTATATTGGATTAATATTTAGCTTTTTCAACACCCATATCCATAAATTAAGGTCTTAATTCAAATTCAACAGACATGATAAACACTCAATGTCTCAAAGTACGAGTCATAATTATGCTTCCTCGATCAAATGGACCTTAATCTATGCAGGATCAATCATATAATCTCAATTTTATTGACTCATAAATTATTTATCCTATATATCATTTTTACATTTATATATATAATTATGATAAAATATTTCAATCCAACTTTATGACATCTCTAACTCATCTATACATCTCGAAGAACTTCACCCTCAGCAAATTTGGTTTTTGTCAGAAATTGGATGGCTTCATCTTAGAGATCTATTTCATTTTCATAGCAGCTACATCAGCACTGGTCAAACTATTAATTATGCTATCTTGATTCTGAATCTTAGTCAGTCAGGTTCAAGTTCTTATAGTTGACCATGAGGAGAGGCATGATATGTTTAAGAGTGCTCTTATGTTCATTATTTATTATTCATGTGGTAGGTTGGATATTACAAGTACAATCAGTTGTATCCTCCACTTGTGGTCAATTTTGGTTCAACATGTGAAAAGTTAAAAAAATTCACCTGTTGTAGGTTCAAGCCCTTTGAAAAATTCCCAGCTTGTATTCAATTGGATTGAAGGCTTACGGTAGGTTAAACAGTTTTTCATTTTTCTAGGTATGACCACTTGAGATTCTCTCTTATTGGAATTTAATATTTGGTCTTGTGGTTACATCTGTATGTTTCAAAAAATTTCATGCATGGTGGGTTAGTAGACCATGGGATATTTCTTATGGTAGGTTGGTCATGGTCAGTACAATGATTGCGCCTCCTTCATGCGGTCAGTTGACCACTTGTGAAACTTTCATCACAAAAATTGTAGACTTAATGAATGAAAAAAAATTTCAAAATGAAATATAAAATTTAATGAATTGAAAAATGAATTTCAAAAAGAAAAAATTAATTCCATAATTGATGTTTAATATAAAATATAGAACCATGAAAGAATTATTTCTAAAATGAAAATCTCATAAAATTCATATAAAAAATTTTGTTATTTAAAATAAATGGACAATTATCATCAAATATAATTGATCCAATAAATCATTAAAAACACCAATTTTAATTATGATATTAAAATAATTTCTCATTTAAACTTCAAATAAATTAATTTTTAATTATTCTACATGATAATAAAATTTTCTCATTTAAACTCCATTATTTCACCAAAGTAGATGTGAAAAAATGTGTAAAACATACGACGAATAATTCTCTTAGACCAAAATCTCCCACCAATTCTTAGATGGTCTTCATAACATGTAAGTCACCAGCTTCTCCCTCCTTTTAGGGGGTTTCTTGAAGTATTCATAAGTAAATATACTCCATCAATGGATCAATAGACTAGGGTTCGATCTCACAGGTAAAAAATAGTGGGAGTTGCATTAGGAACTCTATTGTTAGCTCCAACGTGGAAGCAGCAACATGTAGAGTCTCTTACCCCACAGAATACATAACCTATGACAATATCTCATGGAGTTCATCATCCATGGTCCGTGAATGAACTATAGGGGGTTCATGATCAAATTTTTATGAGGAATTCTTTCCCCTACCCTCTTAGAACTCCATTTGAGGTCTCTATGGTGGAATATATCTATAATACCAAACAAACACTTCAAAACAAATTTATATCATAGTTCTTGATATCATAGTTTTAAGGAAAGTATTAATAGGTATAAAATAACACTATCCTACACACAACCTATATCACCAAGGAATCACCACCTTGGAACTCTCTCTAGTCATATTTATTAATACTCTCAGTAAAAAATATATATCCATAGGATCCAAATAATTTTATTTCCACTTATATTCTACTAGAGTCTCATATATTTGGTTTAGTTAAATGAAATTGTATTAACAATTTATAGAAGAAAACACTCTATAATTTTCCATTAAAATTTTATTTAACTGATAGCATTAATATACAAGACAATTAATCACTATTGATAATAATGAAACCATCAAAGTAATCAATTAGATAAGATTCCACCATAAAGTTATATAGTTAAACACTATATATATTATTTCTGAAAATTTAAATAAATAACCCCTATATCAAAACCAAAGTATCCAGTTACATGTAAGCACACAAATTTTATGCGAATCAATCATGCTTGATAATCTTTATTAACACACACCATCTTTATATCCTATTACAAAAGTAAAATCCCATAAATCATAAATTAAAACCCAATTTTATTACATTTAGTGAAGTAAGACAACTATAAAAGTGAAAACAATGAACAAAAGTACTATACCTAGTTACTTGGAATCCCCTTATACATGGGTTAGATACACCAAGTCTTAATATCCATACCATGTTTGACAACATTTTATCTCATTTCCACCTTTACCCAATAGTAAAACAAAAGAAAATTAACAAATCTCTGATAACACTCTGTAATGTCTCAACTTGGATCACTTTAAAGTAACTATATTGACACATCACATGACCTCAAGTGTGCCTCTTAATATGACATAGGTTACTAGTTATCAATGGGGGTCAAATATAAATCATGGAAAGTCTATAAAGTCTATATCAAATAACCCAAAACTATAGTGGGAGTAGTAACAATAACAACCATCCAAAAACTAATAGATAATAATAATCAAAAAAACATTAAATATCCAAACATATATACTCATGATATATCATAATGGATTTTTTAAATTTTATACAAGTTATCCAAACAAAATTGATATCCCCCATGGTTAGATCATATACATCAACATAAAAAATAATAAAAAAACTGTAGAGTCCACAAAAATAAGTTTTGAATCCTAGATTGATCCCATCTACCATGATCCATCCTAACTACCTAGATTATCCATAAATAATAGGTCATTTTAACTTATCTTAAACTATAACCATAAGGAATGCTTAGGTATCCATGATGAATCAAATAGGGTGTGAGTACAACATTATAGGACAACTCCAACAGTGTCCAAAAATATATCCAGTTAATCAAAGAGGATGTTGGCATTCCATAATGAGTAGCTAAAATCATAAATAAACCACCATAGAACCTCAGGTTACTCACTAACACATGATATTTACTATACCTACATTGACTAGTGTAGGATGTCTACGAACATGATACGTTACATTTATAAACACCTAGAGTGAATAGAGTCCTTCCAAGAATTATCCCATCTAGGAAAACACCTGGGGGAAGACTGGCCCACCTATACATTTCTCATTTATAACACCTAGGGGGAATAATATCGCACATAGAATCATCTCATCTTGGAACAATTATGGGAAAGAGTATCCTACCTAGAAATATCTCATGTAACACTTGATGGGAAGAGTAGACCACCCAAAATCATCTCATTTAGGAATAACTGGGGGGAGGAGTGGCTCACCCAGAAAGATCTCATGTAACACTTGGGAGGGATAGAGGCCCCATAAAATCATCACATTTATTTTATAATCAAGTCATTAACCACCTCATATACTTTTCAAAGTTTTAAAATAGGTCAAGAATATCAATTTACAAGATTTACATTTCAATTATCATAAAAACAGTGTTACAATTTCATTTAAATAAACCCCTGGCTTGCTTTTAATATTTTTCACTTCCTTAGTTAGGTAATTACTACCTTAGAAGATAAAGGTTTAGGATTTATGTTTAGAAATGGACTGCGCATTTCTCGAACAAATGTATTTTCTCATAAAATATGACATTAAACCATTATATTAAATTTTCAGGTCAATCATAAATTAAGTTGGCATTATCGCACATTATAGACACATTGAAAACAATATTAGACTTAGAATTGATTATGCACCAACAACCATATTCTCGTAGGAACTCTTTCATTGAATACTAATATCTAATCTATGATTAAATCGTAAAAATTAAATAAATATATGAAAACCTTGAAATAGGGAATATATAACCATATCCAGAATAAGACCACCAAAAAGGGGGAGAATTGAAAAATAATTGATACAAAGTTTTAAAATTAAATCCAAATATCACCCAAAATAAACAACATGTGAAATCATTGAGGAATAAAGGAGATATCACTTAGAAGAAGGATGATCGATAGTGGGTGAAGTGTGGAAGAGAGTATATTTCAACAGTAAATGAAAACCTTCATTTTGTAGTTTTAATATCTCCCATTTATTTAATTTTTTATCATCATAATTTCTTCTATTTTTACATATTTATTTTAGAAAGATAAAAACTTCTAAACTACCAGAATAACTCAAACTTCCATACATATGACTTTTTGTATAACTTCTAGACTCTTAACTTCTATATAAATTCACCATGCAGACTCCCTACATCCATAAATTCATCTACCTAGAATCCATGGCTCATCTTTCAGACATATAAATTCTTTAAAATAACTTTTCAGTACTTGGATACACACCTTTCTTATTTAATTATATTCTAGACACACTTTAACTCTACATCATAACTCATCATGAAAAGTTTGTACCTTCCATTACAACTTAAAATAGTAATTTTTTGAAATATGTAACTTCCAAAAAATATATAAGATATTCTCTCTGAAGTAAGGTTTTTCACTTATCCCTAAAAATATATATGTAATATATTTACTACCACACATTATATATTTTATACATAATATTTTGGAAGATATACCTTCGGAAAAATAAATAAGGTATTCTATCAGGCGTAAGGATTTTCCCTTGGTCAAAAAACCTATATGTAACATATTTTCCTTTGTGAAAATTTCGACATGTAAGGTATTGAACATAGAGAAAACATTATGTAAGATTTTCAACTTATAAAAATATTCATGAAATACCTATACTTGTGATGGATCTATCTATGGTGGATATAATTCTAGTGGATCTACTTATAATAGATCTTTTTTCAAACATCTAGACCTTGGTTGTGCTGCTTTATTACCAACATCCAATATCATAAATTAACTTCCAAATTCTCTCTTTCTATGGGTTCACACACTCAACTATAAAATTATTTTTTCACATAGCTGGCCAGTTCAGAAGTTATAACTTATAGAAAACTTATATAATATATTTTTATATAAGGAAGGTTTTTGACTTATTCAAAATTACATATGTAATATTTATACTATACCCTATAATATGTAAGGTTTTAAACTTATTTTTTTTGAAGATCTGATACAACTTAAAAAACCCCAAATTCATTTCAAAATACCCTAAAATTTTCTATCACCTATATAATTCCCTCCAAATCACTTGTAGCTTAAAAAATAGTAGTAAATATTCCCTTATTAGTTCAACACAAATTTCGAGAATTGAATCTTGGAATATTACAATAATTATAATACCTTTATTGGGTCCTAATACACATGTTAGACCCAAAATTCAACCCAAATTTTCTTCCCTGCATACTGAACCATTACATAATAGTCCCAAACACTCTAATAAAAAATATTTAGTAAAAATTAAAATAGATTTTGGTTTTTAGAAAAATTATAAATAAGTTTATACCTTGTTAAGTCTGGGGTGTTATATTAGTAATTGATGGGTGAGAATAATATTATACATGTAATGAACCATCCAGAGTTGACCAATCACTTATCCCAATTCATGTCACCAAAAGTCCTAAGGCACATTTGTGATCACCATAGGATGGTGACAAGCATCAATGATATAAAATATAACCGATGGGGATTATTCAACTCTCTAAATTTAATGAAACATATAATGGAATCTGACCAAGAATCCTACATAAGGTTTCTATATATTGGAAAAACATTCTATCCAAATTAATAAGCAGTTTGAATATAATGTTTAATAAAACATATCACGATTAAATAAACTCCAAATTAAACAACCATAGAGACTTTAGAAACAAAACTATGGTTATTCACATGATATGTACAATAAAAAAGGCTCAGGAAGTGACCTATATATATACATCCCATAATAGAAAAATATACTAAGAAAAACACATGAACCATCTTCCATGATCCATAGTCACTATTGGTAATTACACATCCATGAAGAAGAAAATGGAATCAATGGTGATCATCCATAAGAAAGGGAATCTTTACCATTAATATCACCATACAGAACAAGATTTATATATACTCAATGGGTTTATATAATGTGTGAGGTAATACACAACATGATACCACCATGAATCTACATAAATCCTTTCAATATGAAAACTGTTAGCACTAGTTTACAATATAATTAGAAATCAGCATTCGTTTGGTATAAGTAAGCGATCAAATCATACTTGATTTTGTTTTATAAAAAAATAATGAATTTGAAAGGTTAAAAGAGCATGATATAAGAGAATAACCCAAAATTTTGATGTAAAATAGGCATAAAAAATTAAAACAAATCAATACAAAAAAGGAATTAAAATATGCCTCAAACATAGAACAACATGTCGATATAACCTTGGGTTAAATAAATGGGTTATGTAGGAACTCACTAATGAAACACTTTCCAATCTATGATAAACCTAAAAAAATTGGACCCTACCATACCCTTGGACTCGTTGGGTGGTACCCCCTAGTGAGAGAGAAATCATGACCAAGGGAACTAAATAGTTTGTAATCTAAGATAATGTAAAACTCATCCGAATTATCCATGAAACTAACCAAGGATCCCATGTGTACCTAATCCAAAACCAAATCTCATAAACCAATTACCAATATTTCAATATCAATAATCAAGTAAATTCTATAAGGTAACATTAATAATAAGAATAATTGACATGAATATATAATATTAAATTTTCCAAACAAGCTTTTATCATTGATAACATAATATAATACATGTAACTTTTCTTTGGAATTCAAAGAAATTTTCCTAGAGGGGGAATGTGTAGTGTGGTATTGGCCTGGTTGAGGCCCCCCACTTGGATTCTTGTATTACCTTACACATGTTTTAAAAATTATGTATTTTTAATAGAAGGATCCCCTATGGAATGCCCCCCCCCAATTTTCAATTTTTTGATTATTGGCCTACACGACGACTTACCAAAAACTTTCAAGGAGTAGACACCCTATCCTATACTGATAGATGTATTTTGGGTTTTGTTTCTAGCACCAAATTCTATTAAAATTCTCCCCCAATGTGGTTAGATATCTAGGGGTGAGTTCCTTTAAATATGTCCTTTATAGTTCGTCATGATCAACACCTCTGCCTCACCTCCCATATACTCAAAACATCTCTTTTGTGCACAATTTATTAGATTGCATGGTTGGGTGATCGACAATGGATCTATCGATTTTTGATCTTGATGATTCCATGAACATTCATTGTTGGTCCTTGGTGGACAAATTTGATCATGAGAGGCTAATTACTCCGTAGTTTTAGGCCTTTTTTGGATCTTGGGGTCTTGATCTTATGGTGGAAGTGTTGGTAATCTTGATGAGTGAATTCTGCAATCCTCTATTCACTTAGTATGAATTTGTGAAAGAGTGGTCCTGAGAGGTATATATTTTCATGTCTTGGATGTGATAAATTTTTCAATGGACCTGGTATGTGCTTGTTGGGAAGGACACAAGATTTGTGGATTTCTGGGTGAAGCTTCCTAGCCTCCCTCTTCTATGGCACAAACCATCCATCCTCTAAAGTGTGGGTAATTTTTTGGGTTGTTTTTTTACACCAATGAGAAAACTAAGAGTTTTCAATTTTATTTGGATACTCAAATATATATAAAAGTGGATCTTTTGGTGTCCTTTCCATTGCACATCCTTTTTTGGGCTGTTGAGGATTCTCTTGGTGGGAACTTGTGTTCTTCATTTATCCCTAAGGTTTTTAGAGGTTTATCACCTTCAAATTAATTTTTTTTATATGTGTAGGAGATTTATTTTATACTAAAAATGGAAGAAATATATGGTTGATGGTTTGATATGTGAGGATTATATTTTTGATAGTGCAAGTATGATCCATGCACCACCAGTTTCGGTGGCTGCACTGGTACTTGTAAGTTCTTTGAGGTGTGGTCACCCTCCTATTTCTCCACCCAAGAATCTCTCTTTTTTTACCATGATTAGTTCCTCTCCTCCTATGGTATATATTTCTACCTATGGGAGGTCTATTTCTCTAGATCCAATGGGCTTGAGGATTGTATTTCTTAGGGAATGGGAGGAGTCATCTCTCATACTAGATGTTAAGGATTCAGTGGATGGCATTGTAAAGGCTCTACCTACCTCTTCTGATTCTCTAGATAAGGTTTTAACCACCATGCCAATGATTAAGGATGGATTCTATTTGGCCTAGAAATTTTATAGGAGGATTATTTGGCCATAATTTCTGAGTTGTGTGTCCGCATATTGGGAAGCACACTGACTTCTCTAAGACATAATTTATGAACCCCCTATTTTTTTTATTCATGAGGATTTAGATGAAAAAATGTTTACTCCATCTTCTTTAGTGGTAAATAATTGTGGACGTATTAGGTAATTTATAATGTTTTTGGATGGAGGAAGACTCAACCATTCCAAGGAAAAGGTATCTCTGAAATTATCAATATTAATTACAATTTAAAAAAGTTTTTGAGTCCAGAAAGACAACTTCTATTCTTACCAATAACATCTATCATTATTTGGAATTCCATGGGATTGGAGGATTGACTAAAATGTACCTTTATTTTATTTGAATCTGGAAAATATGAGGCCTCCTTTCTAGTTATTCTAGAACCTAGATAAAATGAAAACTTTATCACTTCTTTTCTGATCAAACATGGGGTTTCATAGTGTATTCATGGAATCCCAAGAAATAACTATGTAGGGATTCTTTAAAACCATAATGTTTATATTGCAAGGTATGATGTTTAACCTCAAAATATCTCTACCAAAGTTTCCTATGTGGGATAAACCTTCCTTTTCTCCTTCATTTTTAAGAAATGTGAAGATGCTGAAAGGGTGGTGTAGTGGAAACTATTATCTTCATTTCTTCTAGGGAACCTTGCATGGTTCATCGAAGGGGAATTCGATACCATAATAGTGATTATTGAAAAGAAGTTTGGATATGTTTACCCTCCCAGAGGTACAAAATAGTTTAGGTAATTTTTGATTCATAATAGCCTTATGGATATGGCTTTTTTGGGGACCCATTCACCTAATGCAACAACAAAAAAGGGTGGAAGAATTTTTATTAGGTTGGACTAATGTTTTTCTAATTTTCAAGACATTGAAATGTTCCCCCATGATTAGGTAACACAACTTCCTTTCATGATTTTTGACCATTCACTACTCTTAGTGAAATTAAATATATATAACATCAAAATATATCAGCTCTACAATTTTGCAATCTGGGGTCTCAATGAAGGTTTCATGCAGGTTGTAAAGGATTATTGGGATCAAAAAGTGAGATGATCTTCATGGTTTGGATTAAGTGATCACTTAAAAAGTATAAAGATACACTTACATGAGTGGAAAAAATATAATAAATTTTTGATTCTCTCTCAAGGATTTAATGAAGATATCGAGAGGTTGGAGGAGATGCTATATGAGAGTGGGTAGAATAATACTTTTGGCATGATGATTAGTACAAAAAATATTCTATCCAAAAAAATAGTTGAAATACAAAGAGTGGTGAGGGATAAGTCAAGGGATATTTATCTTAATGAGGGGGATAAAAACATATACTTCTTTCATGCATGTATGAAGGAGATGAAGGTGACAAGAAGAATAAATATATTTCTTGAAGATGGATCATACATGGGGAATGTGGAGGATGTAGATAATCTTGTAGGAAATAATTTTGAGAATCTCCTAATGGGGTAATATGATGCAGGTTGTGTATTGAATTTTGGGGAGGGAAGAGAGGAATCCTTCCTCAGGAACATCCCCTGGCTAGTGGAGGATAAGGATAATGAATAAATGGAGGTAATCCTGAGAGACAAGGAGATTAAAGATGCTATTTTAATCATGAACAATGAAAGTTTTCTAGGGCCAGATTGCTTCCCCATTTCTCTTTATATGGTTTCATGACATGTGATCCAAATATACGTGGTTGAATATATACAAGATTATTTCTAATGAGGATCACCCAGAAGAGCAATTTGTACCTCAAAACTTGTTATGATTTCAAAAGTGATGGATTCAAATGTGATCATCCAATATAGGCCAATTTTCCTTTATAATTTTTAATATAATATTATCACCAGTATCATTAATAGAAGTCTTGGATTCCTTCAGCCAAAGGTTATCTTGTAAGAATAATAAGGCTTCATATAATGTTGAATCATCCAAGGGGTGATTGGGATTTCCATGGAGATAATAGATGGTATCAATAAGAAGGAATTCAGTTCCAACCTTATAATCAAGGTGGATATAGACATAGTCCATGATCAGATGGAGTGGGGCTATATTGTGATGGTCATGAGGCAATTTGGATTCACTGAGTGGATCTACAACCTACTTTTCATATGTTATGAATCCCCTTAAATTTCTTTGTTGATCATGGGCAGGTGATTTGGATTATTTAAGTTAGTTAAAGGGCTACGATAAGGTGATCCAGTATCACCAAGATCGTTCAATCTAGAATAAGAGGCACTCACCAATAATATGAAATGTAAAATTGTGAGGGGGAATATCCTTTCAATAATAAGCCTAGGACCAACATTTTTTCACACCTTATGTTCACTAATGATATTATATTCTTCATTAATATTATACAAAGATCCATATATGGATTCAACAATACAATGGTGATCTATGAAAACAAGAATGGTAATAAGATCAATCAAATGAAGAGTACTGTATACATACCTAAATCATGATCGACCCAACATGGAAAAACCATCTAGGTTAAGATGGATTTGCAAAGGTGACAATTTCCAATGAAGTAACTTGGAGCTCCCAATATAATGGTAAAATCAAGATGATGCCTTTTAAAAACATCACTAACCAGATCAAAACCCGTGTTTATAATTGGAAGAAGCAGTTATTCTAGTTTGAGTCTTGGATTACCCTATTTAATAGAGTTCTCACTTCTAGGATGATTCAAATTTTATCATTTTTCATGGTGTAGAAATGTATGATCTCTAAAATCAAAAAATAAATGAATGATTTTATTTGAGACAAAAAATAGGAGGGGATATGTCATTGGACCTCATGGAAGAGGATGGTGAAGCCACTCAAAGAGGTTTGTATGAATGTAAGAAGCACATTAGAGGCTATGCTGAGCATGCAGGAAATAATTGATTGGGATATTATTGAAGATAAGTCATTATGTGTGATGTTTAGAAAGGATTGGAATAGAGAAGAATGGGAAGGTTTTGTTGAGTGAACATTAATGATCATGAGAATGAAATGGTTCTTGATCAAATATATAAATATTTTGAAAGGTAAGGTGTATTGGGTTATTGGGAGGGGTGACATAAGATGCTGGAAGGGTAATTGGGTTTGTTTCTACCTCTTCTTTTTAGGGTTCCAATCCTTGGATATTTCTTTCAATAAGGAGAGCATGTATCCTAGGATTATTAACAATATACTTTATGAGGAACATAAAATCTTCATGGAACTATTCAACTAGTGGATGATCATTAAAAGTGTGCTCTCTTAGTGTAAACTATAAGTATCTTATGTGTTTGGGAGTTTCAATCATTGAATCACCTAGATTAGGTTCAAAATTAAAGGGAAAGAAATATTTTGTGTAAGTAAATTCCAATAAAGATGAACTTTTTTGTCTAGAGGTTGTGGAACAAGGCCATTACCATAGATGAAAACATCAATAGGAATGGAATTAACAAGGCCTCAATCTATCTAAGTTACATAGTCCAAAAAGTGGAATCAGGATGGAATTTGTTATTTAAGAGTTAATGGGATAACTTTACAATGGAACACATTTTCCTGTAGATGGGAATCCAGGTGCATGTGGGTTCTATTCAAGATTTTCTTTCAACCTAGGTTTAGGGTGTAGAGTAGCGGGGCAATGAGATCAAGATCCATGGTGTGGTTTTCATATTAGTGCCCTGGGTGATTTGGGAGGAAAGTAATAAAATTCATGAAGGTAAAATAAGATCTAATATTTCATAAAAGTTCATGTGTTTTATTTTATGGAGTATATCAAATATTTTATTCTAGGTGGCGTTATTAGTGTCTCCATTAGAGGGATTATCCCTTGTAATTCAGCTATCTCATTTAGTTGAGTGCTTAGAGGCAGGTAGACTAAATTGAGACCACCCAACGTGGGGATGAATATAAATGTGTATGAGTCTTGTTTTCAAGGTGTTATGCGAGGGGGGGACTTAGTGTGTGATGATAGTGGTTCCACCATCCTGAATTTTGGTGATTTTTATGGTTTGAGAAATTCCATTGGGGGTGGATATAAGAGCCGTGTCCAATAACTTCTCACTATGTAGACTGTTAAACATCAATATTTCCTTGATGGATTCAGACTCCAAACTTTTTGTTAAATTCCTTTGAGATAATGACAACATCTCATGGTATTTAATGTACTACATTAGGAAGTGCAGGTTATATATTTTCTATGACATGGATGTTAGTTACACTTGGATGGAGGGGAACTTCATGAATAACTTCCTAGCTAGTAGATATAATCGTACTTAAAGTCTCATTATTTATAAATTTACAAGGTATCTCCCTCATGATTGTAACCTCATTATTATGGGTGATGCTTTGGGTCTTCATAACTTTAGACCCCCCAAAGATTTAGGTCCTTATTGAATGAATAGGTAATTGCGAGTGACGAAAAAATTTCTTTGGAAATCACAAAATTCTATGAAATATAATTTATAAATCCATTTGAACCCATAAAATCCTTTAAATCATTTTACCAGACACTTGGCAGGTAAAAAAATTAGTTTCAGAAGAATAATGCTTATAATTCATTGAAATTCACAATTTATCAAATATAAACACAATGAGAACAAAATAAACACTTATAAATCAATCAAAGGTATTTTATATAGGTAATAATATTGAAATAATATTAATTTGAAAATGAAATCATTAAATTTATTCCAATGGAAAAGAGTCTATGAAGATACACCTACCCAAACTCATTAAAACTTTATCACCTTCTTCTAATACCAATTAATTTTAAGTAAAGGGACTCTAATGAACCGTAAGTACAAATAATTTTAATATTATAATGAACTTTTGTCATTAGAGTGACCCCCATGGACAACTAGGTAAAGATATCATGAAAAGCATGGAAGAAAATGAGAAGAGAATAAGGGAAGAAGAAGATAAGTGGGAGAAAATAAGATACTACCTTAAGTAACCACTTGGAATGAAGGATAAGAACCATTATATATTTTATAAGAAGAGAGACATGCCTAGGAGGGGGAATTTTAGAGATATCAAGTGAAATAAGCAAGAAAAATTGGGATAAATCAAATAGGGTGAAAATAGTAATTCTAGGTTTTAGTTTTCTAAGAAGGCCGAACAGTTTGGAAAACTATGAACCAACTATATGGAATTCATTTGAGTATCCTAGTTAATATTTCATGGTCTATATTCATGTTTAGGGGAACTGTGAACTAACCACATGAAATCCACTATAATTCCTCTTCCCTCGTCATTTGACTAGGATGCAAGGTTAGTACTAACCATGTACTAACCATGCATCCTGCACTGTCTCCCCACTTTTAATGTTTTTAAACCCTAAAATCTTAAAACATACAAAAATTAAATAAATACAGAAAATAAATACATTCCATTGATAGTGAGAGTGTCACAACTCTCCCCATAAATCCACATTCCTCCCCCATAAAATCCTTGACATTCTTGATTGGAAAATAGGTGAGGCCATTGATCTCTCATCAAAGTCTCATTCTATCAATTCTCATGGATATATTTTCCATATTATCACAGTACCTAGAATAGGGGAATATATTTAAGTTATAATACCTTATTATGACAATAAATTATATGAATAGGCCACTCAACCACAATGGTGTTAGGATTCAAATCCAAATCTTCCCACTCACCGACATGAGATAGTTTTGGATAGTATTTATTTAACTAGGACACATGAAACACATTATGAATTGTAATAAAATGGGATATTAAATCTATATAGTATACAAAATTCTCTGTGAATTCAAAAATATCAAATGGTGAGATATACCAAAAAAAGATTACCAGGATTCCCCAATATTTGATGTCCCAACCAAAGAGAATACCTGAGAAATACCTGATCACTAATAATGAATTCCATGGGATGATGCCGATGGTTAGAATAATATTTATAGTGAATTTGAGCCATCATAAATATTTTATAGACGAATTAAAATTTACTCATTATCTCCTAAAAAACGCTCAATCCTAATAGAGAACAATTATCTAGCTAATCCCCACAAAGAGGGGACCAAAATGATCATCCATAGAGATACTTTAAATGATCCATCTTTATTAATGATTTATAACTATTATTTTATGAGAACCCAATCAATTTTATTTTTTCAATGATTTTCTAAAGCATAGAATGCACACATAAATAATATCCTCAAGAATCAAATTCTCCTACTTAGTTTAAACATCCATCTATAGGTGATATTTAGTGCTCAAATTTTACTAAAAACTAATAACTTATTAAATACCCTTAAAAAATTGAGAGTTAAATCATGATTATAGATTAGAAATAATACCCAATGATACTCAAGGAAGCTTCATGATCTCTTGAATGTATAGGTGCCTAAGATCTTTAACCTTTGTACTATCCTTTTTATGAATGATGTGGGATGACTTCATAAATCAATCAATAATCACCCAAATTTAATTCTTCACATTAGGAGATCGAGGAAATAAAATAACAAACTATTGATATTTCATCACATTTCTATATAGGAATAAGAAGAATTTATAACATCCCCACAAGATTTTAGTACTTGGCTTTCACCTTTTGATAGGTGAAGCATTAGGACACAAACTTAATAGTAAATTTCTACATACCTAGAAATTAATATAATATTTTTAGATCATATAACATCACAATATTACTATGGTTATATTCCAAACTATAATGGTTTCCATCATTTATTACATCTTTCCTTAAGGACAATGAAATAATTTTTTTATAAAACCAGTGGAACCATTAGGAGAACAAGACCAATCATCTATGGTCTACCCATGATTTAAAGTTTTAGTTATGTGATAAAAATATGGGTTACTATAGTGCCCTTTTCAGAATTTGGGAATTATACACTAAATAATAATACCCTAACATCTTATTTCTCCACATTTAGATGAAACTCGATGAAAGGGATCATTAGATCTAATTCTTAGTCAAAATATTTCATAGCTTGAGTTTCAAATTTCCTACCCAGATCAGCCATAACCACATTTATTTTACCAAAATTATATGCTAAATCAAAGTCAAACTTCTATAGGTACTCTACATAGTGTCTCCATTTAGATTCATGCCCATTTAAGAAAATATATACTTAAAAATTTTATGATCTATATACAATATGTACTTCACCATGAAATTATAGTGGCACCAAGTTTTCAATACTTTCATCAGTATCACCTATTCTAGGTCATGATTGAGGTAATTATTCTCATGAAGGAATAAATATTGAGATTCATATGCCACACCGTGATAATGTTGTATCAAGAAACACCAAAATTCCATACCCTAGGAATAAAAATACATGATATATCCTTCACCCAATTTAAGAATAATTAGAACAATTTTCAATGTTATTTTATATTTCATTCCATAAAAGGACTTCTAGAAATTTTCAATCCATTTGAATTTCACCCCCTTCTGAGTCAAATCAATCAAATGAGATATCAGTTTAGAGACATCCTAAAAAAAATGCCTACATTATCCACCAAAACCAAAAAATATCAAAATCTTGAACACATTATTTGGTGTCTACCAAGATATTATTTCTTGAAAAATCTTGGGGTCCACATAAACACCTCTTTAGATATGGAATGACGCATAAACTTCACTTACTAAATCCAGAATCGTCACTTTTATAACATGGAATGTAAATGATTATCCTTCAATGTTCTTAGAAAAATATAAAAATAATTATCATGATACTACATTTTCTTATAGTAAACTATATTATAATCCAAATACACAAAAATAAAGGTGTACAGGTATTGTTAAAAAATTTAAGTCACCAATTCCATAAGTAGAAGTATTCATAAGCTTGAAAGGCATAACAAGATACTCATAATAGTTTTATTTTCTCCTAATAATAGTATTAGGAATATTTACTTCCTTCAAAATCAACTAATGGTATCCCAATATATGGTCAATTTTAGAGAACCGTATCACTCCCCTGAGAAGATCAAAGAGATCATTAATCCAAGTTAATGGGTATTTGTTTTTAATGATCACTTAGTTTAGATTCTGATAGTCAATGAAAATTCGGAAAATTCTATAAGGCTTCATTAAAAATAGAACAAGGTCCACCAATCATGTTATTATAAGGTATATGAAACCATTATTCTCAATATATTCAACTTGGATTATTAGTTCCTTCAACTCTATTGGTTCCATTCTATACGACAATAAAGAGATTATAATTTTCCCTGGAAATAGATCAATGAATAATTCCACTTCTCACTCCAATTTAAACCCATATAAATCATCAAGAATGTAACATCCCCAAATGATAAAGGGTTAAATGACTAAATGATATGACTCATGTCAACAAGGTTCACCTTCCTTTTTGGGAGCCTATCTGATTAGAACTCCATAGTTAAGCATGCTTGGCCTGAAGTAGTGATCAGGATGTGTGACCTTCTGGGATGTTTCCCAGGGTGTGTGTGAGTGAGGACAAAGCACACTAGAAAGGACATGTGTTGGCCTGTGGGGACTGTCATTAGTCAGATGACCCGTTCAGGCATGTGGGTGGACCCTAGGGTGGTCCCCACGTGTCTACGGGGGCAACGGGTGGTACCTGGTAGGCCGGGACCCGATGGTCATGTTAAGGCGGGGTGTTTATACTGTCACTGGGGCCCGGTTGTTACATTTGGGAAGTTTCCCAGGGTGTGTGTGAGTGAGGAAAAATCACACTAGAAAGGACATGTGTTGGACAAAGAACATTGGAAAGGACATGTGTTGGCCTGTGGGGACTATCATTAGTCAGATGACCCGTTCAGGCATGTGGGTGGACCCTGGGGTGGGCCCCACGTGTCTGCGGGGCCAACTGGTGGTACCTGGTAGGCCAGGACTCGATGGTCATGTTAAGGTGGGGTGGTTATACTCTCACTGGGGCCCAGTTGTTACAAAGAAATACCTCCAAATACCAATACACTACTATATAAATATGACCATTGGAAATCTATTCAATAGAATCCAAGATAAAGTTGGTTATTTAATATTATATTAATCCAGTAACTACAATAATATGTCCCACCCGACTTGATCTTTGATCCAAATCACCTTGTAAAACATCAATATTTTCATTAGGATAACAGAACAAAACCATTTTATGATAATAGTCAATATGAGCTTTTTAAATGACCATCTAGTCCATCCCAAAAATTAAGTCAAAGATATCCAAATCAAGAATAATAAAATACCATATGAACTTAACATTGATAACTATTACATGGTATGAAGGGAACTTGAAACTCTGTTCCTTGTTATTTCCAAAAGAAGTAAAAAGATACATCATATTAAATATCACCTTAGATTATAATATGAATAAGTAAATAAATTTATAAGATATTAAATAATGGTATGAACCTATATCAAACAATGTTAGGACTATATAAGATGCAAAAAACACCACACATCTAATAATCATTACACCATCCTCTGATTCAAAAGGTACATGCTCTACAATATATAAATTCCTATATTTAGGACTAGACCAAGGATTTTGGAAGAAATTAGAGTCTCCCTTCATCTTACTACATTCCTCATATATCTAAGAACGAGGACCTTTCCCCTTATATGAATTAGATTACACTTGAGATCCCCTAGTATAAGAAGATCCTACATTGTTTCTTTTAGGTGAATTATTACAGGTGTGATGAAGATGACCTAGATGGTGAAATTTGGGAAAATTATTTAGATATTATAAAAAATTGGGCTAGGAATTTCCAGACCTTCAACATTAGATATATACCAGAGACCTTATTTTTAATGGCTGTTTATGTCAATATGTGATGGTCCCGGTCAGAAATATATTTATAACTCTATAATAATGACATAACTTTTAACCTAAAAGAAGTCTCAAGGTGGTAGTTTATTCATCAAAGTAATTCCTATATATATTTTTTATTTTGAATGAAATAAATATAGAATAAAAATAATGGTGGAAGAAATTTAATAGCAATAGGAAATAAAGATATAAGAACAAGAAGAATAGGAAGATGGAGTTACTGAGAAAAATACTAGTTCTAGGTTGATCCACTTCTCTATTACCCATTAAAAATCTACTAACGGACTAAACCATAAAAAACTACCTTAACTAGTGAATGATTTATGTAAAAACTCAAACAAAACTCTCACCATAAATAGAAAACACTCATGCATGGAACGAATCACAACACATAAATATTCTCCCAAATTGAAATAAGAATTAATCAATAAAGTCATTCTATAAAATATTTCTTTCAAGATAAAATGATTATATTTAGTTTATCAAGAAACACAACCATCACTTATCACACTATTTTGAGTAAAATGAAATAATAAGAGGAAGAATTTAAATGAATGAAGAATATTAAATAGATCCCATGAATTCATATCTCTATGAAACTTTAAGCTTCACCTCTTAGTATATAGAATTGGGTTATCCCGCCATTTATGGAGGTATGAGAACAAAGATAATGAATAAAATGATACATTTATTCACAATTAGAAATATATATTCTCCAAAGAGAAGAATGAGGAATCTCCTCTATAAATTCTCAATCTGCAAATTAAAGATAAAAAAATAAAGAATAAGAAAACATGGTAATAGGAAGATTAATCCACATGGAACAAACCCCAATTTTTTTCATCGACTTTGAGTGACATATTTAGTGACTATAAATTCACCCTCTAACAAAAAAAACTCATAATTTTTCTCTTATATAAAGAACGCCATGATTTGGGCCCAAGGCCTCCATATGGTAGACATAACTATTAATCATCCTCTTCATAGTGACTCATGCTAATTCCTTCCAAAAAAACACTCTCCTACCATGTTTTCTTGGATTAGGATCTAAGCCTTCATCACTTAGATACATTTATCAACTTGATTAAATCTTCATCAACTTCACTTTCCCATAGCTTCCCAGACAATACTCTAATTATATTAATCTCATATTTTTCTTTAATTTGATTTGATAATTTAGGTCTCCCCATATTTTAATCCTTTACACTATCTTTACATAAGTTTTATAATGGTGTTTGACCCTTATGAAGTTCCATTATTGCTTAAGTTACCCTAAAGTAGCACTGAGTGAACTCTAAAAGTAACCTTATATGAGCTTATTTAGTAACTTTATACCTTTAAAAATCACCTACAACACCTTTAAATGAGTTTTGAAGTGTGAAATTACACATACACTAGTGTATTTTACCCAACCATAGGTCAGTATGATGACCTTGACACAACCTATGTTAACCGCAAGGAAATATTGATGTAGCTCCTTTCAACCATGTTGACACATTTATCTAGCCTTTAGAAACACAAGGTTACCTTGACAAAACACTCTAAATCTTGTATGTACCCTTATGTAGTAACTCTAATTATGGGATGACCTTAACACAACCTCTGAAAATCATAAGGGACCTTGATGAAGTACTAAGAACTTTTAATGTACCCTAAATTGATCTCTAAAATGCAGCTTTTACCATTAAGTAGCTTGGTTACCCCAACGTGATATATTGAAGCATAGTGGTACACTTATGCGAGATTTGTGAAATATGAGATCACCTTGATGCAATATAATAACTACTATTACATAGGTATCTCATGTTGAAGTTACCTGGATGCAACAACCAACTATCCTTTATGCAGGTCTCTCCAGCTAAAAATTATGCAAGTGATTCCACCTACACTTTTAGAACATTTGGAAATGAAGCATTAACCTTATACAGGTATACAAGATAATTAAAAATTCAAAAAGTAACAATGAAATTATATATTAAAAAATATAAAAATATATTCCAAAAAGTTTATATTAAAAATTAAAAAATGGAGTTTGAAAATATTGATTCCAAAAGAATAAAAATCACTTAAAAATATTATTTCAATTTATATTCAACTAAATTAATTCCAAGTATTTTATCCCAAAATATATTTAAATTAGAAACTGGAATAATTTTATATATATTTTAAAAAATATACATCAAATTACTATTTTCACTCAGATTAATTGAAAATAAATTTCTAATTAATTATAGAACATTTTTTGATGTATAATCCTTAAAAATATGTGAAAAAAATTTATTTGAAATGATACACATCAAATTCCCACACACTTAAAGTATTTATTATTCTTAAACAACCAATTAATTCATTTTAATAGAAGTAAACTCATCTCAGAAATGAAATTCTTGTCTTGTCAAAAAATAAGTGGTTTTTCTAAAATGTTTTCCTCCATGAACTCTTATAAGTAATTATTTATGATTCATTTTCTCTTGAAGATGGTTTTTAGAAAAAACTTTCCTTTAGTTTTATAAAAAATATTTATATTGAAAAAAATTAAAATATTTAAATAAACTCCAAGTTTAATTTAAATGTTCTTATAAACTTCACTTTTATTTCTCTAAATTTAAAAAATCACATAATTAGAACACAGAATAATTAGACAGAACTAGTGAATGAGTGAGTTTAATAATTAAAAGGTATTATAATTAACTCATCCATTAGTTTTAGTTTAAATAATGAAAAGTTCACAAGTATTTGGTGTTCATTTCATATCCTATTTAATTGAATATCTTATGAGTTTAAAATTCAATAAAAATGTTAAAAAAATTAAGATGATAAATATTACTTCCAATGATTGACCAAAAGTAATTTTTTTTAAATATAATAATTCAAATAATATTGAAAAATTGAATCCATGGTTGAACATAAAATATTAATCAATCCAAGAGGGAAATAAGTCTGAAAATCCAAGAAAATTTTACAACCACTAAGAATGAAAATTAAGGATTTATAATTAATTTACATAGTATAAGAATTAATTTTTTATGGATTATTTCTTTGTTGAGGAATCCCGAAACATCTCTATGTTGTACCATTTTTTTATCATGGGAATCAATTTTATATTCCCTCCAGTGGTGATCAACACATGTACCACAAGCCTCTGAGGAATTTCATATAAATCTATGAGTGGTAGTACAGAAGATCCAAGTACCTTCATTATTAATCTATGATCTCTATGAGAATAAATTCAAATAAGGATTCTCCATGATCTATATAGAATCGATAGGGGTGGTGGAGGATTATCTCTTCATTCTTGAGAGTGTTCCTAGAGATGATCACTCTAGAGATTTAGATGATTCTCTAGAGTTATTATGAACAACCAAAAAGTATCCACCATTCGAGGTGGGAAATAATATAATTGAGTTTAAATAGTGATAGGGTTATAAAGTAATAATTGCATATGCGACCTTATTATTTTATCAATACTTATAGAATCCCATGTCTATAATAATAATAATAATAATAATATTTATTAACATGCAAAAAACCAATGAATTAATTTACTATTATTTCTTGAATAAATTATTTAAAATTTATTCAAATAATACTTAATATATACTATTTCACATTAGAACCTTAAGCCCATTCCATCATTACTCCAAAATATTTATCAATCCTTTAATAATGACTATTTATTTAATAAATAAATATCATTTCATTATTCAAAAATAAATAAATAAATAAATATTATAAACAATAAATATCAAATAAATAGTTATTAAATATTCTACTAACAAAATATACTCTCGAATAACTAGTGACATAATATATGTGATCAATAAAACATGAATAATTATTATACCACATATGAGAATAAAATATATTCAAAATTTTAAATAATAAATAATATTTAATAATTAATTTAGGTTCTAGATACACTTTGTGTGTGACCCTTTAGGCCTCTCTCTCAGTGGAATCAGGTAGAGCCACCTAAAGTCCAAGGTTAGTATCTAGAAACATGCCAAGGAACCCATAGAGAAATAAGAAAATTTCACAAAAAATATACAACCTAATATAGATGATTACTATGAAATATAATTCTTTTATCTTGATATATCTAATAAAGAAGGTTTTTTTGTTGGTGTTATCAACCCATGTGCTCGATGTCTCTTTCTTTGACTTTATTGAAATGAATCTGCCCACATAACACCATTTCCATGGATTTATTTAGGATATTTTATTACCATAGTAGGGCCAAGATATTAAATCCCATTAAATAATAATTAGGACCAATATTTTATCACATTATTCATTAATTCAATATTAATCATGAAGTACCCAACATATCCCACTTCACCGAAAAAATTTATCGTCATAATTTTCATCAATACATAAAAGTAATTGAATATTAATATCCATTAATAATATTATTAAATTATCAACATAAACATATATATATATATAGGAACATCCAATGACACATATAAATGTGTATTTCTTATTAGTGGGTCATGTTCTCATAATCTCATACATTGGAAATTACTAAGGGCGTACACCATGAGAAATTTCCTCAATGTCCCATGAGTTTCCACCCATAATAGAATATATAATTTATGTCTTTTAAAGTGATATCATACTACCATATAACCTATATTAATGAATACTATTGTGACACATCTGGGTTCTCATAATAACAGGAAACTACTATGACCTTTTAGAGTGACAATTACTCTTAGGACATTATCACATAATATGTAATGAAAAAGAACAGTGATGATGTGATAATAAGTTTATTAATATTAAAAATAATAATTACAGTTAATAATAAAGTATATATAATTTTTTTTCTTGGGAACTAACTCTAATCGACACCCACTTTCACCAGATCCAACTACTAACAACCTTCCATCCGCTAGCTCTCACATGACACTCATGCTTCTATTGAGATAAGGATTTTGTCTATGGGCCCACCATGTTTTATTTTGTGGAAATTTTCTTAATGAAACATCAAACCTATGAGAAAAATATCTCAAGAATTTATACTTCTAGTGTCCGTTATTTTTTCGATTGGTGTGACCTTAAATCCTTTATAAGAGACAATACTACAGCATTATCACAATATAACATGATCATGTATTTACTAATTGGTATTACATCAAGATATTAGACAAATTTTAGAAACCAAATAGCTTATTTGGCTACATCAAAAGCCTATATATACTCAAAATCCACTATAGAATTAGAAAACACTAGATGCTCTAAACTCTTCTAGGTCACAACTCCTCAATTGAGACCGAAGACATATCTTGACTATCACTTCAAATCATTTTGATCTATTTGAAATCTGGAATCAGTATAACCTCTAATGAATGGATCCTTATCATTTCCACACAACCAGAATATATCCTTAGTTTTTCTTAGATACTTAAGTATAGCCTTAAAAGTAGGCCAATGCTGTTTACCTTGATCAACTTGATATCTACCTATCATGATCAAGGAATAGGAAGAATCAAGCATTGTACATAACATGACATACACTATTGATCCTATCCCAAAAGTGTATTGGATCTTACTCATTACCTATTTATCCTCTTATATATGAGGACACATTTTCTTGGAAAGATGTATACCATGAGGCACTTAAACCAATCATCTATTTGATTATTCGATACTAATTTTCTCCAGTATCTAGTCAATGTATATACCTTGAATTAGTCCAAGAAACCTCTTTGATATATTATGAATGATCTTGATCTATATAATATAGGCTACTTTACCTATTTAATTCATGGAGAAACATATGTTTAACTAATCCTTAACTGAATATATTACTATTATGTTGTTTCTAATAAGTAATATTTCATACAAATATAATACTAGGAAAATAACTTCACTCTCACTAAACCACTTATAAACACATGGATAAAATTCATTATTAATGAAACCAAATTATTTTATTACTTCATCAAACAAAATTTTATAAGATTTGTATGCTTTATTCAATCCATAAATAGATATTTGTAACTTTCAAACCTTTTTTAAATTACTTAGAGTCACAAAACCTTGTAGTTATGTCATTATAGAAGCTATTTTGAAATCCATCCACCAAATTTAATACTCAAGGAAAGATTCTATAGAAATTATAATTTTGATGGATTTAAACATAGAAAATGGAGAAAATGTTTAGTCTTAGTCAATTACTTATCATTATTTAAACCCTTTAGACACTATTCGTGATTTATAGGTATTTACCACTACCACAAAACAAGGCAAGGGAAACGATGGAATTTATCAGCGCTAAACAGAAAGCACTGATAAAGGGGTATACCTTTATTAGCGCTAGTTAAAAGAACTGATAAATCTAACCTTTATCAGTGCTAAAATAAGTGCTGATAAAGGGGTACATTTATCAGTGCTTATTTTAGCGCTGATAAAAGTTTTTATTCTTAATTTATATAAAATTATAATATTTATCAGCGCTAAAATAAAAGAACTGATAAAACATAAATTTATCAGTGCTTTTTCAGCGCTGATTAAGAGATACCTTTATCAGCACTAAAAAAGCGCTGATAAAATACCTATTTATCAGCGCTATAATTATATATTTGACAAATAATTAATTTATCAGCACTTTTTTAGCGCTGATAAAGGTATCTCTTTATCAGAACTGAAAAAGCACTGATAAATTTATGTTTTATCAGCGCTTTTATTTTAGCACTGATAAAACATACCTTTATCTGCGCTTTCAATGAGCGCTGATAAAGGTTCCAGTAGTTTCTATTTAATAACGGTAACAGTACCTCCTCTCTCGCACGTGGTAAAGCTTTCGCGGAAGCTGAACCAGGACCCTCTTCCGCCGCGACTTCTCTTCCTCATTCTCCTCATCTTCTACATCCTCGTCTTCCTCCTCCTCCTCATCATCCTCCTCCTCTTCCTCCTCCTCCTCCAACACCTCTGTTGGGTTTTTCTCCTCCGTCGCTGCCTCTGCACCTTTGGGTTTTTCTCCTCCGCAGCGACCGCTACTGCCTCTGTCGCTACCTCCGCCAACGCGACTGCCACTGCCTCCGCCGCCGCTACCTCCACCTCCGCTGCCTCCGCCGCCTCTACCTCAACCGCCGCTGCTGCTGCCTCTACCGCTGCTAGTCAGTGTAGGAGTATTTTTCCTTCTCTTAGTTTAATATAAATGAGAAATGATTAGCCTTGAATGATTATGATGACTTATAGTTTTTTTAAGTGAGTTGAACCTATGTATGGGTAGTTGGGGCAAGAGTGAGAGCCCAAGTGGTGAGACCCTTGTATTGTAGGTTGTTTTAGACAGCGGGTGTGTGAGAACCTATTGTAACTAGTTGGTTTTTTTCACTAGATGATGTGTGTTTTGAGGTGGGGATAAGAGTGGCACCCATGGGCTAAGGATTGTGTAAGAATTGATGTAAGGTGTTTGTGTGAGATCCCAGTGGTCCTTAGCATGTGACTTAGGATGGTAGCAACTTAGTGAGTTTTGGTGGTTGGGGAAGACTTATGAGTGGGGTTATCTTGGTGTTATGAATACCTTAGATACATAAATCCAGGGTAGATTCTTTTACATGTGGGATTTATGCATATTAGGTGTTATCAAGTTGATAGAGAAGGAATGGTCATGCCTTGGATTTGTATAAGGGAAGAACTCTCTAATCTTGAGTTTTGGTGTTATGACTGGGTTTAGGGACATGATCATTTGGATTCCTAACCCTATTGATTTATAGCATGTTTTTAATGTGACCATCACTATTGAACCTAGATGGATGGGTTTAGGGTAATGAATCATTTGTATATTCCTTTGGTTTTGGAATAATGTTGGGTAACTGGTGATCATGTGGTGAGTTTTGGCATGGTGTGATGTTAAGATTGGAAAAGAGTACCAAGGGTGTTTCATTGTAAATATGTGCGTTCCCCCTAATTTTTGTCAAGATGTACGGGTGGGCTCATTGAGTTTGAATAGGGATATGATCCTACTCACTAGATACCACGTGTTGTGTTGAAAAGATTGTACCATGAAGTTTAAAGTCATTCGATTAGGATGTATGTGTTGTGAAAGGTGTGATAACAGAGGATTGATCAGGGATTACTCATTTGGGATAAGCTATCTTGAATAAACTTAGGGATTATACCTAGTAAAGAGGACCTATTGGTCAGGGCTTTCCCATTGTATGTTCATCTTTTATATTTTAAAAAGTCTGTTGAATTTGTTCTATCGAAGGTGGGTTCAATAATTTCTTGTTATCTTAGGGTGTGTTTAACCATGGTGTGGGTTGATTTCGGTTTTAGTGGGTTCTTGGGGTTTGTGGGATATGGTAAATGGTGTACTCAGTTTTAGATTATTTTATTCCCATAAGTTTCCCTGATTTTATGTTCTCTTTTAAGTTGGAAATCTCCTCTGTTGTGCACCTCTCCTCTGCCACGAACGAGCCTCTGCCGTGTGCTTAACGACACCTTCGCATGAGTTTTATCCTGTTACTCATTGGTTTCCTCTTGTTCGCATGTTATTACTATTTGATATTGATTGTTATAATGTGAAATGTACGGGCTAAATGCCCCGCTGAAAATCGTGGCCGTTGGTGGTCCTTGTTTGTGCACTAAATGAATTGCATGTTGGTTGGTTCTTGTTAAACATTTGAATATAAAAATTGGTAATTTACGTATACTTGAATTATGAATGAATTCCCTAGGATGATAAAACTTCTATAATAACCACAGAATTAACAAACAAAATTTAATAAGGGATGCTTTGTAAAATCTAAAATTGTGATTGTTTGGTTTGTATGGTGTTGCGATTGTGAGCACGATTGTGTTTTTTATGGTGTTTTGGTTGTTGGCATGATTGACATGCCATTTGTTTTCCATGTTGTAGTTCTTCCACCATTGAATATCAATCCAAACTTTACCCATTTCAATGGCACCACCACTTTGTTACTAGTGCAATTCCACTGAATCCTAAAAAACCACTTCTAGAGGACTCTATGAGAAAATTTATGGTGTGAAGATGATGTTTTTCAGATTCTATATATTTTTAAAATACATGGTATGTACTCTTGTTAAATGGAACATGCTTCACCATACATGGATTTCATATAGATTTTAATGCCAGACAGCAGCTATCTCCAAAATTTACACCACATGACTCATCTTCTGACTGAAACTTGGAATAGGTTTTATTTTAAATGTTACATGTCATGTGAACATAGGTCACGCACAATGTATCTCCAAGACACATACTTCAGTATGAAACCATGTACATTCCATGAAATAATGGTAGAACCATATGATATGTGTTTTACTTCACTCACACCATGTATTGATACCATTGAAACTTGACGTGTATAGACTATACACCCCTAGTGGTCATGTAAGGACTACACACCATGTATTCCACAAAAATGTGATGCATAGCCGGTGAAGTGACTCAATTTGTATCTAAAGTACACGCCTTTAGCTCAAGTTGTTCTATATGTAATGTATTTTCAAAGGCATCATGCAGTCTTTTTAAGACTAACTTAGAATTAATTTGATAAATGTCAGATTAAATCATGTATCTTATCCATAAACGATGTTCACCCTACTGGACACACCATGTATATGGATTTCACAAGAGTTTAGAAATGGTAGTATACAACCAACCTTGACTGAGAACCCTACACATTGTGTATCCATTGAACAAATTGTGTGCTAGGTTAATTTCATTATTATTATTTATTTTTCACTTAGATGATAATATTTCATTTATGAGTAGCCCATTATAAATATCTTCTCATGTAGATCACAATATTATGATTCCCTCATTCATTGGAAATTGCACACGATGTGGTTTGGATATTTTAATTATCTTCACTCTGCTTGAGAGTTGACAAGTGACAAGTGAGATGTTTGGAGAAAATATGGAGTATTGTACTCCCCCATGTTTCAGTGAAGAGTCCTCCATGTATAGGTTTTAGGTACTCAATGGAGATATACAAAATACATGGCACAATCCCACGTATATAGATAGAGTTCAAGTACTTTCACATGTTTTGGGGTAGGTTCCTCTATTTCATTATAGAGGCATTTGTACCATGATTTTTTTTATAAAACCCAAACAATGATACTTGATTAATTAAAACATACTATTAGGCAAGTTTGAGATCAAAACCATAAAGATGATGAATATGAATAAAATATGGCCGAATGCCAATTGGTTGACAAAAGAGTATGAAGATGGCGTGAAAGAGTTTATCAAGTTTGTATGAGATCATCCATGTGACCCTTCTCAAATCCTTTTTCCATGTTTACACTATTTTTATTCAAGAAAAATTAGTGCAGAGGAGTTGGAAGAACACCTAATCTGTCACGGAATAGATCGAAGTTATACATGTTGGAATAAACATGGGGAAAAAATGAATGTATGTAGTGGCTCGGATAACGCGACATTTTATGGAAGATATGATATCATTACAAGCATGAACAGTGAAGATGATCATATGGAGGGTGTGATTATAGATGTGAATGATGATGAAGATCATATTGAGGAAATGACAAGGACAGTTGAAGATGAACTTCGTGATTGCCCAAAACTATTTGAGAAGTTAAAGAGTTGTGAAAAAACGCCATTGTATGCTGGTTGCACTAAATATAAAACATTGTTAGCCGTACTGAAGCTGTATAATTTGAAAGCAGGCAACGAGTGGAGTGATTCCAGTTTTATGGAACTACTTGCTCTTCTAAATGACATGCTTCTAGAAGATAATGAACTACCTAGCCAAACATACGATGCCAAACAAATGCTACGATCGATGGGTATGATTTCTGAAAGAATACATGCCTTCCCAAATGACTGTATATTGTTTTGTAAGGACCACAAATCACTTAAAGAATTCCCAACGTGTGGTGATTCTCGATACAAGAAACATTTTTCTTGTCTTAAGAAAGTTGTATGATACTTTCCAATCATTCCAGGGTTTATGCACCTATATGGAAGTGAGGATACTGCAGGACAATTGACATAGCATACAGATACAAGAATTAAAGATGGGAAAATATGTCACCCGACAGACTCTCCTCAGTGGAAGAGAATTGATCACGATTATCCTGAATTTGGAAACGAGCCGAGAAACCTTCGTCTGGCGTTATCTATAGATGGGGTGAATCCTTTTGGTTTTCAAAGCAGCAGCTATAGTACATGGCCGGTTATGTTGGGAAATTATAACTTACCACCGTGGTTATGCATGAAATGAAAATACATCATGTTATTTTTTCTTATATCAGGACCAAGACAACCAGGTAATGATATTGATGTTTATTTGTCTCCATTGATCGAGGATTTGAAAATATTGTGGGATTCAGGTGTTACGTTGTATGATGCTTACAAAAAAAGAAGATTTCACTTTGAAAGCCATGTTGTACGGGACAATAAATGAATTTCCTGCTTATGGAAATTTGTTAGGAAATAGCCTTAAAGGAACTCAAGGGTGTCCTGTTTACGAACAAGGTACACAGTCAATTAGGTTGAAACATTTATTGAAAATCGTGCTTTTAGGACATCACAGATTTCTACCCTGACGACATAAGTATCGATCTTGGACGACATAATTCGACAGAAGTTCAGAAGAATGTACAACACCGTCTCCACTAATAGGTGATCAATTGTTTGAGAAGGTAAAAGATTTGAACACTACTTTTGGTAAACCATTTTAGAAAAACCTTATGAAAACTGGTTGGAAAAAGAGATCAGTTTTTTTGAATTACCATACTGGAATTGTTTGTTTGTCAGACATTTTAGAGATGTTATGCATATTGAAAAAAATGAATGTGATAGTGTCATCAGCACGTTTCTAAATGCACCTAAAAAAATAAAGGATGGAATTAAGGCCAGATTAGACATGGTTGAGATGAGAATACGGGAAGAGTTGGCACCAGTGAAGGGTGAGAAACAAAGATTTATTCCTCCTGCTGCTTACACTCTTTCCAGGCAGGAGAGATATCAGTTTTTCAACTTCTTGAATGGCGTAAAGGTTCCAGAGGGGTATTCTTCAAATATGAAGAACATCATGTCAATGACGATTTAAAATTAAAGGGTCTGAAATCACATGACTACCATGTTTTTATGAAAGATCTAATTCCTATAGCTTTACGTTGCATTTTACCCAAGAATGTCCGCCATACATTAATGAAGCTCTGTTTCTTCTTCAAAGTGATATGTAGAAAATTTATTGACCCGGCGAAATTTACAACTATGCAAAGAGAAATTGCCTTCATATAATGTGAATTGGAAATGTTCTTCCGGCCGACATTATTTGATATGATGGTTCATTTGATGGTTCATTTGGTGAGAGAGATTCGACTATGTGGTCTTGTACATTATAGATGGATGTACCCCATTGAATGGTATATGAATATTTTGAAGGGGTATGTCAAAAATTGAAGTCGGCCAGAGGTTTGTATTGTAGAGAAATATATTGTTGAGTAAGACGTTGAATTTTGTACCGAATACCTATCTTGTGTGGAAAACGTTGGCCTACCGAAATCTCGTCACACTGAGCATCTTGAGGGTGAAGGAATTTCTGGAAGAGAGGTTGTCACAATCAATATTACAGATCATGATCATGCTCACCTTTACGTTTTTCATAATAGTTTTGATGTTGACCCATATGTTCAAACCCACAAATAAATTATTAGGTGTTTGAATCCATCTAGGGATGAAAAATGGATATCAGATACACATAATCGATAGTTTATAGGATGATTTCAGGACCATATTTTGAAGCAGTTAGATGAAAATACACACTCAATTTCAGAACGACTTCGATGGCTAGCCGGAGGAGCAAGTGTGTATGTATTATCTTACAATTCTTATGCAGTTAATGGTTATAAATTCTATAATAATTAACATGATGAAGACAATACCATGCAGAATAGTGGGGTTACACTTGTGGCTGAGGTGATGCATGTTTCCAGTGCTAAGGACAAAAATCCAATTTATGCGAATATGTCATACTTTGAAATCGTCAAACGAATATGGGAGTTGGATTATACGAAATTCAAAGTGCCGATTTTTCAATGCAAGTGGGTTGATAATAGGAGTGCTGTTAAAATAGATGAATTAGGGTTCGTGAAAGTTGGTTTCAGTAAGGAAGGGGAGAAAGACGAACCATTTATAATGGCATCACAGGTAGTACAAGTATTTTATGTTCCAGACCCCGCAATCTAAAATTGGTCAATTATTCTATTATTGACCAAAACAACTGAAGGGTCAGATGAAAGTTCAACAGAGGATGACCCTTTTATAGGGACTTCACAATCATTTCATAGCGGTCCCAATGTAGATGGAGTTTTTTATATCAGAGGAGACCACAATGAATGGATTTACATAGTCGATAGAGGAGTCAAATCTCTTCATCCTTTACAGAAAAAAAGTGAGTACAATAATTAGGTTATTTGTTTATTATAATATACATTGTGTTACGTTATGTTATTATTTTTCCACTACTGCTTTTATGTAATCTAAATTAAATTTTAAACCACTTCTGCAGATAATGAATTCTTCACCTACTGATGCGCCCAATCCTGAGGCACAAAAGGTCTCTCAACCACCTGGTGGTGGTCCTAGTGAAGAGAAATAATAGGTTTTTCAACTAGCTGTTGGTGGTCCTAGTGCCGAGCATCAATAAGTTTCTCAACCTGTTGTTGCTGGTCCCAGTGTAGAGCAACAACAAGTTTCTCAACCTGTTGCTGCTGGTCCAAGTGTTGATGCTAGTGCTCCGTAGAAAGATATCGATGATACTTCTTAGTAAATGGTAGGAAATGAAACCCTAAAAGCGCAAAAAAAAACAAGAGAACCATAGTTTGACAATGTTTTCCAAAATCCTTAAGGCAAAAGAAAAATGCATCAAATTTGAGGTGGGATGGAATAAGTGAGGCCAACATGTTAACCCCAACAAAGCCATATTTAGTAGCTACATTGGAATTGTCACTTGGCAATGCATGCTGATTGATGTACAGTCATGGCACCATGTTGTCACCAGTTTTAAGACACTAATGTGGGAAGAGATTATGGTAACATTATGATATCATTTTTTTAATTTATTAAAATAAAATACCAAAACATTGACTTACTCTTCATCATCCATTACAGAGTGAATTTATAGTAGATTCTTCACACAAGGAATATGTATTAAGAGTTTCAGGAAGGATTCATAGAGGTTTCCGCACAATTTTAACGAAATATCATCTTAAAGATGCTGAAGGAAAAATCAAGCCGCACCCACCTCCTCATTATGCACACTTGATATCCCAAGGAGTGTGGGACATGTTTATCAACCATCGTGGGGAGTAGAATTTTTAGGTACATTGTGTGGGGTAATATGTTGTTTGACATTGCTTGTATTCATCACTTTGATTGATAGTTTTTTATTTATGAAACAGCAACTGAGTGATGAAAATAAAAAACGCGTAGCAGAACCAGCGTACCCTTACCATAAAGCAAGGATGGGGTACGCTTCACTTGAGCAAAAATTGGTACGTATTTTAAATATACCATACTACTAATATGTGACATAAAACAACACCATAACCATGCTTCTCTGTTTATATGAAGATTGATGAATCGAAATAGAAATCCAAATCCATCCCACACCATGTGCTATGGAAGGAGGCTCGTGTAAATAAAGAGGGGATACTGATAGATGAAAACACAAAAAAGTGTGGGAAACATGTGTAAGTATGACATAATATAAATTTGATTTTTTTTAAATCACTATTAAATTACATGACTACTTATTTTTTTATATTTTCTATCTGACATAGTCACAGGAATCAACAACACCCGCACCAGATGCAGACATACTTTCAGCATCCTTGAAGAGGCCAGACCAGTATGGCCGTGTCAGAGGTGCGAGTTTTGGGGTGACACCCCGAACATATTTTCAAAAAAAAAAACAAGTGGATGATAAAAATGAAAAAATTGAAAAGATGCAAGAAAAATTAGCTATTTTTCAAGAAGAATTACAATACCAGAGAGAGATGATAGAAACATTGATGGGGGAGAGGCAAAGAGAAGAAACAACACAACAAAAACCCATGTGTGAAGATCCCGCCCCACCCCCACCAGCTTTGAGGAAAGCCATTCCCCTAAAAAACCTGACTTAGCTGAGGTAATCAATGTTTTAATAATTGTTTCTATGAAATGTGATTCACATAGACACTGATACCTTTACTGTACTAATATTCTACAGTGTGAAAATGACTGTGATTTATATCTATCAACTCCCACCTATCGCCTTGTAGCGAGGGCTACAGTGTTCAATACACAGAACGACATGCTACATAACAGACAGCTTCCAACAGATCATTTCAGAGTGTCAATTAACATAGCTAATGAGCCGAGTGCTGAGCTACATGTTCCAAATGACAATGACAACATTCATACGGTTGAACAAGCTATTGGAACATTCATCGCATGGCCGTCAGTTCTTGTAAAAAAACATGTCGACAAATAGGTATCTATTTCCAAGTTATTTTTCAAGATGAACCTTTAATATTTAATGAAAAAAGGTCTGAACTGATGAATGTTATTACAGAACGACAAAGAGAAGGGGGTGAAACAAAATATAAGCTCAAAACTATCTCAAGGATCAACCAACCGATTGAAACGGTCTACTAAGAGCACCTTAACCCCACCCATTCTATATCCACAGTTAATATCATTACAGGCTCATGTGGATACAAAGTTGATAGACAACAATGCTCACACAATTGATTTTGAAAAAAATATGTACGGAGAGGAAACATTAGATTTCATTAGTGCTAAAAATGTAAATGATATCCTCAAGTATGAATGGCTAGGCACCTCAGTTGTTAATGTATACATGAGTATGTTTTCATGATTTAATTTTATAAAAGCTGATATACTCTGATAATTATGACTAAATACATTTTATATTTTTCACAGGTGTATATATGAAAAACAATTGAAGGGATTTCCCTATGAACAAAAATTTGAACTTATTAGTCCTCACACCACATCTTCAAATGAAGATATAGATTCTAATAAAGAGGATGTAATAATGTCATCCCTGCTCAAATCATTTGAAAACAAAATTACGGATAACAAACTCTTTTTAATACCAACGATGGAGGGGTAAAACTATACAATTTAATCATATCAACTATATTTTAATTTATTCCTTTACTTATTGCTTTTTGTATTTTTAGGGATCATTGGATGCTAATTGAAGTCAATTTGGATACTCCAAAGATTTATTTTCTGGATTCAACGCATGGATATCCAACAAATCGACCACGCATGATGGCATTTGTTAATTTGTAATACACTAGATCCAACTTTTTAAAACTAAACATCTAGTTATACAATTTATGTTATCTTTTAATGATGATTCTATTATGATAGGGAGGTGCATAAATATTGTCTAATTCATGGAATGAATCCAGGGAATAAGGATGAGCAAGCCTAAAAGATGTACAACTGGAAAAGTATCCGGGTATATATAATAACATTGAACTACCCAAACACATATAAAAAAAATTACTTATTGTTGTCGATGTTTCTGCAGTGTCCAAAACAAACAAACTGAAAAGACTGTGGTTATTATGTTTGTAAATTTATGAAAGAGACCGTATTTCATCAACAAACCAGCATCCCTGATGAGGTATTTTTGAAAATAATTATGAGTTAATTTAAAATATTTATTAATCCTTTGTGTATTTATATTTTTTCAGTACTACCATGACTGTCACAAAAACTCATATTCAGAAGATGATATAGATGTGTTTAGAAATGAATGGGAAACATACCTGATTGAAGATTGTACAGAAATAGGATGAAGGTGAATTCCTACTAATTTTATCCATATATGATCATTGATATCTCCCTTGTTTACACTAATTGATCATATATGATCACCCTTTATTATGTTTTATATCCTTAGGTTATGAATAATGGTTTTAGATATGATTTTTCTTTCTATTAAATCATAACTCATTGGACTACACTGGTCGATAGTGTGGAAGTCGACCGATGCATAGTCATTCAGTCCACTCACGAGCATCTTATAACTCATTGGACTACACAAACACATTCAGATTTTTTTGATAATTTAGGAAAACGATACATGAGTCATTTGTGACGTGTACGAATCAACCACACCTCAATCCGACGCACGGTGTGATTGGTATGGATAAAGGTGTCTGATATCAGTTTGAAATTGACATTAACTTTATAAAAAAACACTACTAACATACAGAATACCGAGAAAATGCATTTGTATTGTTTTGATACTTTAGTAAAATGATCCATGAGTCTTTTGTGATGTGTACGAATCAATTTCACCTCAATTCGATGCACGGTGTGACTGGTATGGCTAAAAGTGTCTGATATAAGTTTGAAATTGACATTAACTTTAGAAAACAACACTACTGACATACGAAATACTGAGCAAACAAATTCATATTGTTTTGATACTTTAGTAAAACGATCCATGAGTCATTTGTGACATTTAAAAATGGACCGCACCTTACACAGTGTGACCAGTATGGCTAAAAGTGTCAGATATCAGTTTGAAATTGATATAAACTTTAGAAAACAACACAAGTGACATACAGAAAACCAAGGAAACATGTTCAGATTGTTTTGATACTTTAGGACAAAAATACATGTGTCATTTGTGAGGTGTAAGAATAGACCACACCTCAATCTGACACATGGTGTGACCAGTATGGCTAAAAGTATCTAATATCAGTTTCAAATTGACATTAACTTTAGAAAACAACATAAGTAACATACGGAAAACTGAGAAAATGCTTTCGGATTGTTTTGATACCTTAGGACAATGATCTATGAGTCATTTGTGATGTGTATGAATGGACCTCACCACAATCCAATGCATGATGTGACTGGTATGGCTAAAAGTGTCTGATATTAGTTTGAAATTGACATTAACTTTAGAAAAAAACACTACTAACATACATAATAGTGAGAAAACACATTTGGATTATTTTTATACTTTATGAAAAAAATCCATGAGTCATTTGTGATGTGCATGAATCAACCGCACCTCAATCTGATGCACGGTGTGACCGGTATGGATAAAAGTGTTTGATATTAGTTTGAATTTGACATTAACTTTACAAAACAACACTACTAACATACGGAATACCGAGAAAACCCGTTAGGATTGTTTTTATACTTTAGGAAAATGATTCCTGAGTCATTTTTGACATTTATGAATCAACCAAACATTAATACAACGCACGGTGTGACCAGTATGGCTAAAAGTGTCTGATATTAGTTTGAAATTGTCATTAACTTTAGAAAACAACAATACTGACATACGAAATACCAAGAAAATGCATTTGGATTGTTTTGATACTTTAGGACAACGATCCATGAGTCATTTATGATGTGTAAAAATCAACCGCACCTCAATCCTATGCACGGTGTGATCAGTATGGCTAAAAGTGTCTGATATCAGTTTTAAATTGACATTAACTTTAGAAAACAATAATACTAACATAATGAATACCAAGAAAACACATTTGGATTGTTTTGATACTTTAGGAAAAAATCCATGAGTCATTTGTGACGTGTATGAATCAACCGCACATCAATCCAACACACGGTGTGATCGGTATGGATAATAGTGTCTGATATCGGTTTCAAATTGCTATTAACTTTAGAAAACAACACAAGTTACATAAAAAAAACTGAGAAAATGCATTCAGATTGTTTTGATACTTTAGGAAAACGATCCATGAGTCATTTTTGACGTGTACGAATCAACCACACCTCAATCCGATGCACGGTGTGACCGGTATGGATAAAAGTTTCTTATATCAGTTTGAAAGTGACATTAACTTTAGAAAACAACACTACAGACATATGGAATACCAAGAAAATTCATTCGGATTGTTTTTATACTTTATTAAAACGATCCATGAGTCATTTTTAATGTGTACGAATCCACTACACCTCAATCCAACGCACGGTGTGACCGATATGGATAAATGTGTCTGATATCAGTTTGAAATTGACATTAACTTTAGAAAACAACACTACTAACATATAGAATACCAAGCAAATACGTTCAGATTGTTTTGATACTTTAGGAAAACGATCCATGAGTCATTTTTAACCTGTAAAATTCAACCGCACCTAAATCAGACGCACAGTGTGACCGGTATGGCTAAAAGTGTCTGATATCAGTTTCAAATTGACATTAACTTTAGAAAATAACATAAGTGACACATGGAAAACCAAGAAAACGCGTTCGTATTGTTTTGATACTTTAGGAAAATGATTCATGATTCATTTTTGATGTGTACAAATCAACCACAAATCAATCCGATGCATGGTGTGACCTGTATGGCTAAAAGTGTCTGATATCAGTTTGAAATTGACATTAACATTAGAAAACCAACACTACTGACATACAGAATACTGAGAAAACGCATTCAGATTGTTTTGATACTTTAGGAAAATAATCCATGAGTCATTTGTGATGTGTACAAATCCACCACACCTCAATCCGATGCACGATGTGAACGGTATGGATTAAAGTGTCTGATATAAGTTTGAAATTGACATTAACTTTAGAAAATAACACTACTGACATACGGAATACCGAGAAAATGTTCGGATTGTTTTGATACTTTAGGAAAATGATCCATGAGTCATTTTTGACGTTTATGAATTGTCCACACCTCAATCTTTATGCACGGTGTGATCAGTATGGATAAAAGTGTCTGATATCAGTTTGAAATTGACATTAACTTTAGAAAACAACACAAGTGACATACGGAAAACCAAGCAAACATGTTCAGATTATTTTGATAATTTGGGAAAATGATCCATGAGTCATTTGGGACGTGTATGAATCAACCTCACCTTAATCTGAGGCACGGTGTGATCTGTATGGCTAAAAGTGTCTGATATCAGTTTGAAATTGACATTAACTTTAGAAAGCAACAAAAGTGACATACTGAAAACTGAGAAAACGCATTCGGATTGTTTTGATACTTTAGTACAATGATCCATGAGTCATTTGTGACATGTACCAATCAACTGCATATCAATACGATGCACGGTGTGACCGGTATGGCTAAAAGTGTCTGATATAAGTATGAAATTGATATTAAATTTAGAAAACAACAATACTAACTTACAAAATACCGAGAAAACGCGTTCTGATTGTTTTGATAATTTAGGAAAATGATCCATGACTCATTTATGACATTTAAGAGTCAACTGAACCTCAATCCGATGCACCGTGTGACCAGTATGGCTAAAAGTGTCTGATATCAGTTTGAAATTGACATTAACTTTAAAAAACAACACTACTTATATACGGAATACCAAAAAAACATGTTCGTATTGTTTTGATACTTCAGGAAAATGATCTATGAGTCATTTGTGACATGTACGAATCCACTTCACCTCAATCTGATTCACGGTGTGACCGGTATGGCTAAAAGTGTCTGATATCAGTTTGAAATTGACAATAACTTTAAAAAACAACACTACTAACATACGAAATACCAAGAAAAAGTGTTCGGATTGTTTTGATACTTTAGGAAAATGATCCATGAGTCATTTTTGACGTGTGAGAATTGACCGCACCTCAATCTGTTGCACAGTGTGATCGGTATGGCTAAAAGTGTCTGATATCGGTTTCAAATTGACATTAAATTTAGAAAACATCACAAGTTACATACGAAAAACCAATAAAATGTATTTGGATTGTTTTGGTACTTTATGAAAATGATCCATGAGTCATTTTTGATGTGTATGAATCAACCACACCTTAATCTGATGCACGGTGTGACCGATATGGATAAAAGTGTATGATATCAGTTTGAAATTGACATTAACTTTAGAAAACAACACTACTGAAATAAGGAATACCGAGAAAACGTGTTTGGATTGTTTTTATACTTTAGGAAAACAACCCACGAGTCATTTGTGACGTGTACGAATCCACCTCACCTCAATCCGATGCACGGTGTGACCGGTATGGAAAAAAGTGTCTGATATCAGTTTGAAATTGACATTAACTTTAGAAAACAACACTGCTGACATATGGAATACTGAGAAAATGTATTCAGATTGTTTTTATACTTTAGGAAAATGATACATGAGTCATTTTTGATGTGTACGAATCAATCATACCTCCATATGATGCACGATGCGATCGGTATGGCTAAAAGTGTCTGATATCAGTTTGAAATTGACATTAACTTTAGAAAACAACAAAAGTGACATATGGAAAACCGAGGAAAGACATTCATATTGTTTTGATACTTTAGGAAAACGATCCATGAGTCATTTGTGATGTGTAAGAATTGACTTCACATCAATCGGATGCACGCTGTGATCGGTATGGCTAAAAGTGTCTGATATCAGTTTGAAATTGACATTAACTTTAGAAAAAAACACCAGTGACATACATAAAACTAAGAAAATGCGTTTATATTGTTTTGATACTTTAGGAAAATGACCTGCAAGTCATTTTTGACGTGTAAGAATCAACCACACCTCAATCCGATGCACGGTGTAACTGGTATGGCTAAAAGTGTCTGATATCAGTTTGAAATTGACATTAACTTTAGAAAACAATACTACTAACATACATAATACCGAGAAAATGCATTATAATTGTTTTGATACTTTAGTAAAATGATCCATGAGTCATTTTTGACGTGTAAGAATCAACCGCACCTCAATCCGACACACTGTGTGACCGGTATGGCTAAAAGTGTTTGATATCAGTATGAAATTGACATTAACTTTAGAAAACAACACTACTAACATACTGAATATTGAGAAAACACATTCAGATTGTTTTGATACTTTAGGAAAGCTATCCATGAGTCATTTTTGATGTGTACGAATCAACCACACCTCAATCCGATGAATGGTGTAACTGGTATCGCTAAAAGTGTCTGATATCAGTTTAAAATTGACATTAACTTTAGAAAACAACACAGGTGACATAATAAATACCTAGAAAATGCATTCTAATTGTTTTGATACTTTAGTAAAACAATCCATGAGTCATTTTTGAGGTGTACAAATGAACCTCACCTCAATTCGATGCACGGTGTGACTGGTATGGCTAAAAGTGTCTGATATCAGTTTGAAATTTACATTAACTTTAGAAAACAACACAAGTGACATATGAAAAACCGAGAAAAAACGTTTGGATTGTTTTTATATTTTAGGAAAATTATCCATGAGTCATTTTTGATGTGTCTGAATGGACCACACCTCAATTTGATGCACGGTGTGAGCAGTATGACTAAAAGTGTCTGGTATCAGTTTCAAATTGATATTAACTTTAGAAAACAACACAAGTGACATACTAAAAACTGAGAAAACGTGTTCTTATTGTTTTGATACTTAGGAAAGTTATCCATGAGTCATTTTTGACATGTTTGAATCAACATCACCTCAATCCGATGCATGGTGTGACCAGCATGGATAAAAGTGTCTGATATCAGTTTCAAATTGACATAAACTTTAGAAAACAACACTACTAACATACGAAAAACTGAGGAAACACGTTTGGATTGATTTGATACTTTAGTAAAACTATCCATGAGTCATTTTTGACAGGTACGAATAAACCGCACCACAATCCGACGCATGGTGTGATCGGTATGGCTAAAAGTGTACGATATCAGTTTGAAATTGACATTAACTTTAGAAAACAACACTACTCACATACAGAATAACAAGAAAACGCCTCTTATTGTTTTTATACTTTATGAAAACAATCCATGAGTCATTTTTGACATGTATGAATCAACCGCACCTCAATCCGATGAACAGTGTGATCGGTATGGCTAAAAGTGTTTGATATCAGTTTGAAATTGACTTTAACTTTAGAAAACAACACTAATGACATACGGAATACCGAGAAAACATATTTGGATTGTTTTTATATTTTAGAAAAATGTTCCATGAGTCATTTTTGAGGTGTAAGAATTGACCACACCTCAATCCGACGCACAGTGTGAACGGTATGGCTAAAAGTGTCTGATATCAGTTTCAAATTGACATTAGCTTTAGAAAACAACACAAGTGATATACGGAAAACTGAGCAAAAATGTTCAGATTGTTTTGATAATTTTTTACAACGATCAATGAGTCATTTTTGAGGTGTAAGAATCGACCACACCTCAATACTATGCACAGTGTGACCGGTAGGGATAAAAGTGTCTGATATCAGTTGGAAATTGACATTAACTTTAGAAAACAACACAAGTGACATATGGAAAACTGAGAAAATGTGTTCGGATTGTTTTGATACTTTTTGAAAATGATCCATGAGTCATTTTTGATGTTTAAAAATTGACCGAACCTCAATCCAATGCATGGTGTGACCGGTATGGCTAAAAGTGTCTGATATCAGTTTGAAATTGACATTAACTTTAGAAAACAACACTACTAACAAATGGAATACCTATAAAACACGTTCGGATTTTTTTGATAGTTTAGAAAAACAATCCATGAGTCATTTGTGATGTGTAAAAATCAACCACACCTCAATCCGATGCACGGTGTGCCCAGTGTGGCTAAAAGTGTCTGATATAAATTTCAAATTGACATAAACTTTAGAAAACAACACAAGTGACATACAGAAAACCGAGTAAACGCGTTCAGATTGTTTGGATACTTTAGGACAATGATCCATGAGTAATTTGTGACGTGTATGAATCAACCGCACCTCAATATGATGCACAGTGTGACTATTAAAGCTTTTCATTAGATAAAGAATTAGTATTTTTTAAATGAGATTAATCATCCAAAAACATATTGATTTTACATTATTCCCTTTCATTGTTATCAGAATGAAAACATTTGAGTTTATCATTTCCATATTTTAGTTTCACATTTCCATATTAATGTATTATTTCAAATTAATGTTTTAATTTATTTAATTATTTTATTACTAACATAATATTTGTTTTCTTATATAGGTGAATTTTTTTCCTTGAGTTCGGATGCTTTGTTCAGCAACAAATACCGTGGACGACAATTTTTGAGAGAGGATCATGAATATCAAATGATGAAACATTAATGTTTATAACTGTTGTTGGATAATTGTAATTGTAACCATGTAAACATTGTTTGAAATATATATAGTAGTGTTTTTTCTGTATTCATGATGTTAATTAAATGTATATGGAATTTTTTTTCAAAATATTGTTTGTGGGTGCTGTTTTATACAGGTGTGCAGGTGCTATTTTGTGCAGGTGATGGTTTGTACAGGTGTTGGTTCTGTAAGTGCAAGGGAAGGTGCCTTTATTAGCGTTTTTTTGAGCACTGATAAAGGACACCATTATCAGCACTAACTTGAGTGCTGATAATAGGGTCCTTTATCAGCGCTCAAGATAGCACTAATAAAGACACCCCTTTATCAGCTCTAACAAAGTGCTGTAAATTCCGGCGAAGTTAAAGTGGGGGGGGGAGTCCCCTTTATCATCGCTAAAAAATTGCTCATAAAGGGTGTCCTTTATCAGTGCTTTTTTATCCCTGATAAAGGGTACCCCCCCTTTATCTTCGCCGTCATTTATAGCACTTTTATAGCACTGTTAATTTCAGTTTTTATCACTGATAAAAGACCAATTTGTAGTAGTGTACTTTCACTTCCATGTCTAGTTTTATCTTGAATACCCATTTACACCCAATAGGATTTACATCAATTGATGGATCAACGAAAACCTAAACATGGTTATAATATATGGAATATATATTATAATTCATTTCTTATTTCTATATTGTATATTCTGAACTCTTTACTACGTATTTGTAGGAGAGAGGTTCATTATTTGCAGTCAATAATGAGTCACCATCTTTGGTGACTAGAAAACTATATTTTTATAGTTCTCTTACCTCCCGGGTAATCCTAAACAGTACTTGTGTTTCTAGAACAAATTATTACAAGGGAACCTATGTAATTTGTTACTATTCTAGCTCTTATATATCTTGAGCATAAACATCAGCAAAGTTAATATTTCGGCCACTGTCCTTCTTGATGATTTTCTCCCTCTTAAGAAATATAGACTTTCATATGATATTGACTTTATTATATGAGGGGTTATATATATATAATATACCTTTTTTTCATTGTAATGTCCTATAAATATAAACTTTGTGCCTTGAGGTGCTAATTTTTTTCTATATAAGGCCTTAAATAATTCATCACATCCCCATAAATAAATATGTGATAAAACAGGTTTCTTTCCACTCTAACTCAAATGGAATTCTATATCACATTATTTGGTACTAAGTTTAGTGTGTATACCAAAATTTTTAATTCATAACCCCCAATGTATAATGGAAGATCCACATGGATCATAATTGAACTTATCATATCTAGAAAGGTACGATTCCTCCTTTTACTAACACCATTCCTATGTGGTGTTTAAGGTGGAGTGATTTGAAATAGAATCTTAGAATCACATAGAAATTCAAAAAACTATTAGTTAATATATTTACCACCTTGATCATATATAAGCTTATTTATATTCTTACCAAGGTGATTATATACCTCATTATTTAACTCTTTTAATTTCTCAAAGGTCTCATACTTACACATCATTAAGAAGACATAGACATATCTACTCAAGTCATCATTAAAAGTTATGAAGTAAGAATATCCACCTATAGATTATATTGGAAAATAACTACACACATCATTTTATACCAATCCTAAAATATTATTGGACCTTTAACCCTCTCTATAGAATGGTGGTTTTTTTATTTTTCCTTGCAAACGAGAATGAAATATTTATAGTCGTCTTAGATCAATAGAGTCTAAATAAGCACATTAATAGAGTTTTTTAGATGATTTTTGTTTACATGACCAAGATGTTGATGAAATATTCAAGTTTTATATTAGTCATGTGTACATGATTTATTATATATTTCAAGTACTTTTATTTCTTAATTTAATACATAAATATTGTTATCCATTTGTTTCATACCATAACAAATTCTATCTTTGTAAAATAGACATTTTTTATTTCCAAATTTGTAAATAAATCTATCCATAACAAGGTAAGAAACATATATGATGTTCTTAATAACACTTGGCAAAAAATAATAGTTCTTTAAAATGGAAATAATTCTAATTATAAATGGAAGGTTGTAGTCTCCTATAGCCAAAGCAGCGAGTTATGGTCTATTGGCTGCTTGAAGATCCATCTCACCTCTATAAATCCTTTTAAATATACTTGGGTCCTATATTTAGATATAGATGTGATTACCCCAAGATATATCTAATATAAAATTTTTAGTTATATAAATATTACACTTGATAATGAAAAAAACTTTAACTCACCCTTTAATATGGGTTCAGTTCTTCTTCTAGTGGCCTAGCTTGCCACCTGTAAAACATACAACATAATTTTTAATTTGAATACCATTAGATATTATTCTTATTTTAAGGATGGTGCTTGAGATATTTATAATTATTATTAATCTTGGTCCCCTTTTAATTGTTATTACTTTTTTTATTCACTATAATGACTACATGTTTTTTCACACCTTATGTCCTTACCAACTTGGTGAATGAGAGTTAAAAGTTTCAAAAGAGCATTCTCACTATTTCTCATGTTGTAATTCACAATGAAACTGAATAATTATTTAGGTAGTGAGGAAAGGATGAGATATTTTTATAGATAATTAAGTAATTTAATTTCCAGTTTTTCTAATAACTCTATGTAGAAAACCACCTTGACTACATGAGGCCCAGTAGGTAGAGAATCTCTAAGATTTCTTATGAAAAGTGCATTATAGATCTCATATCTCTCTAATATCATATTCTATTGATAGAGATAATAAAGGAGATACATCATACTATATGAATCCATATAGTCATGTTACTTTAGAATATCATTGCACATGGATGATTGTGTGAAACATTGGATATCTGTGGCATCATTCAAATGTTTCTCCTATAGAGACAATTCTTCTTCACCAGCCTCTTATCTAGGAACTTTAGAAATTGTATTTTCCATCACAAATATTTTTCTTTATCTTTATAAAATAATGTTCAATCACCTTTTAAATTGTTGAAAATTATTTATATTGATATTTTTATCCTTCTCAAGTATATATTACAATGATTTGGTGGAAGTCATGTATATTTCTGTTTCTATAATTAAGAAGAATATAATTTTAGTTGTTTATATGATTTATAAAATTAGATAATAAATATTAAATTTATTAATATCGCAATATTTTATCGAAACCTAATAACACTCACCATTGGATTTAGAATATCCTATTACTTGGACATTCTATTGGTAGGGACCCATATTCCCATTCTCATAACTAATACTTTGGTCCGACAGGTTATTTGAAGGGTTTTAGGTAGACATAATTTTTTCAACTGTTTGACTCATAGTTCCTTGATATGTTGAGTGGACTACTCAATACTAAAATCCCTAACTTGGGTATTGTAAAACCCTACCTATTAGTTAAAACAATTCCTACATTGTTAGTCAACCCTTGATATGAACTATGTTAAGTTGACCTAAAACTCAAGTTAGGATTCCTTGATAATTGAAAGCACCTAGACTTTAGCAAATCAAGAACTTTGAACTATGGTTCAATTTTAACTTAAGTAGAGGAAGTCCAAAAAGAATTAATATATATAATTGAGGTATTTTTATATTTATAGAAAAAACTACCATTTTATCATTATTACATGCTTGTTAATATTAAGTAGATTTATTTAAGTGATTAACCTTGTATAAGATAAATATTACATGTAATACAATTTTATTTTAGTTATATCTTGATTGGTTATTAATTAATTAATTTAATTGATAATGAAAAAACACCCATAATTAAATTAACCATGAAACTTGACATAAATAAAATAATAATAGTAGTTTGTTTATAATATTTTTCTAATGGTTAGTTAATCTAGAAGATGATTGAATAACCATTGAACTAGGGAAAAACAAATTGAAATATGATTGAGTTCATGCTGTATATTTCCACATGTCCTCCCATGTATCTCTTGGATTGGTTTCTTATCAACTCAAAACTTTAATATCCTCTACTCACCTGAGAGATCCATCCATTACATAAGATTTTAATCACATGTAGGTGAGATGAACTAAAGGACTGGTATAGGGGGTTTACATAAAATGAAACCATGGGCACACTTGACCTTACATAATGAGAGGAGGGATGAGGTAAATTCCATCATTTTAATTTAATAATAAATTAAAAGGAAACCAATTTCATAAAAATGTCTGATATATTCTCATTAAATATTGAGTAAACTAGTATTCATTCCCAATCATTATTATATATTATAAATTATACCTGAATAGATTAATTATCCTCTTTAACTAATAGATTATTTTATATTAATTATTATCCAATTTTTATTGATATTCACATACATCATTATTTTAAATAAATCAAATAATTTATTTAAAACTGACTAATTATAAAACATGTACCATGGAGGAAACATGGAAAGTACCCATCTAAATGACCCATCATGCAACATATTCACATACTGTTAACTCAAGAAAAATGTAGCATACACATCTTATCATGTAATTTTATGGAATTTACTATAAAATAAATGACACATAGACTCAGATTATTTTCTTAGCGTGTTATGTCTTAATTCATATAGAGTAATAACTGTTTTATAACTTATATAAAAAATTTTGTTCAGAATATTAACAAAATCGATATTCCACATATATAAAACCCATCACATGTTGTGTATTAAGAAAAATAAATGACACAAGGAACACATGTTGATAAGGTTTCAATATTATAATAAATTAATTTTAAATTATACATAACCAAGTAATATAGAAAGTGTGTACTATCCAAATATATGTCGCATAATGTTCTTCACCATCTATCCATAAAACAAACTTAGGGACTAGGTGTTCCATCCTACTACTTTCATTAATGGAGTGCATGATGTGTATTTTAGATATAATCCATGTGGTATCTAAGTTATAGGGTTACCATTCACACATATTGTGTAATAAACACAAGTATCATTTTTTACTGATGAAATATAGGTCATGTATGTAAGTTACACATAGTATAGTATGACTAACTAGGTTTTAGGAAGGACTGGTCAACATGTAGTGTGCATTAATTAAACACCACATGTGATAAATTAACGACACATAAAATTAATTCATGAGTTGTCATCGTGAATTAAACAGAAGTACATAGTACATACTTATGGTCTACACACTGTGTATTCTTGTGTTATCCATACAGAATCCTTGGAAACTCCATATCAGTTCTTTGAATATAATTCATTCGTAATTAATTGTTTTTTTATTGTATTTGTGAGAAAAAATAATAGGAAGAGGAGATATAATGATACATATTTAAATAACAATTAAACAAAAAATAAAAAGTAAGAGTAAATTTATAATCCAATCAATGATGTTTAAATTATTATCTTTAATACCGATTAAAAGTTACAGGTCCAACGGAAGGACCAGTAGGGCATGCCCAACTAGAATTTTTTCCCATAACTGATTATTAATTAGAGTTGTATACAAAAAAGAGTGTCAGGACCAATGGAATTTAATCAATGATTAATTGACATAATAATAATAAAATTTAAAAAATATCATTTTATAATGATTTATAAGTAATTTTAACAGTTAAATAATTACATTGTGATGAATTATTTCTTCATTGATGAATATGAAAATTTATCTACATTGTACCATCTTTACATCATAAGAATAAATTCTAGGTTCCCTATAGTAGTGTTCCGCATGTGCTCCATGAACCTCTGAGTGATTTCATAGGAATTTCCAAGTATTATCACCAAATTTCCTAGCAATTTCACTATTCTTCTATGATCACTATGTAAATCACTTTAAAGAAGGACTCTCATTGATATCTCTAGGATCATGATGTGTGGTGGCGGAGTATTGATCTCTATTATTAATAACACTCATGGAGAGGATATCTATAGGGCATGAGAGGAATCTCCAGATTTATTATGCACCACTAAAAAATAGACAACGTTCAATGCGGGAAATATTATTATTGAGTTTTAATAGTGATAGGGTTATAAAATAATAATTATACATGAATCATTTTTATTTTATCAATCCCTATGGAACCCCATGTATATAATAACAATAATATTATTTCTAAACATGTGTAAAACTATAATATTAATTAAATGTCATTTCTTGAATAAATTATTTTATTTTTTTAAATATTAAATATACATTATTTCTCACCAGAACTTTAAACTCAGTTCTCCATTCCTCCCTAATATTTATTGGGAATTGAATAATAAATATTTATTTAATAAATAAATTTTAATACATTATTCATAAATAAATAATTAAATAAATATTATATCCACTAAATATAAAATAAATATTTACTATATATTACTTTCATAAAATATTCTCTCAAATAACTAGTGACTAGTTATATGAAATAAAGTAAACATAAATAATTATTAAACCACATATGGTAATAATATTTATTAAACATGTTAAATAATAAAAAATATTTCATATTTAATTGAGTTTTTTGATACACTTAGTGTGTGACCCTCTATGCCTCTCTCTTAGTGGTATTAGGCGGAGTCGCTCAAATTCCAAGGTTAGAATCTAACAATAGGATAAGGCACCCATAGAGAAAGAAGTTAATGTCAAAATGGAATAAAAACTCAAAATTATGCTTATTTTATAATATAATACTATAATCATGATATCCCTAATTAAATTGGTTGCATGTTGATGTCATTAACCTATGTGCTCAATGTATCATTGTTGGACTTTTTAGAAAAGAACCCGCCCACAAAAAACCTTGTCCATGTATTTATTTAAGACATTTCATTCCAATCAAAGGGTCTTAGATATCAAATACTATTAAATAATATATGAAAAAATACTTTATCACATTATTAATTAATTAAATGTCACTCATGACACACCCTATGTATTCTACTTTATCGTGAACATATACCTTCATGGTTTTCATCAATACATCAAAGTACACAACTAATAATTTACATTAATAATATTAAAAAAGTGTAAGGATCAATAAAAAAATCCACAAATAAGAACATAAAATGAAACTTATAAATGTATATTTTTTACTGGTGGGTCATGTTCACATAATATATTGAAATAAAAATTATCAAGGGTGTACACCATGAGGAAGTGTCTCAAAGACCTTTGAGTTTCCTCCCATATTAACCTATATTATCTTCTACACATCAAATGATATCATTTATCTAGATAATTCATATTTAAGAACACTATCCTATAATTTTTGGGTTATCATCATATTACGGAATTTTTATGACCTTTCAGTGCAATAATTACTCATATAACATTATAACATACTATGTCACATCAAAGAACAATCTTGATGTGACAATAATTTTATTAATATCAAAAAAATGAATAAAATTTATCATAATGTATATAAAAGTTGGTTCTTGGGAACCAACTCCATCATTTTGATGTTTCCTTCATGAAACAAAACCTAGCATAGAGATACCCCTCCCCCACACTTAAAACTCAGCATATTACCAATTTTTAATTCTAAGATGGAAGAATAATTAAAATAGTATGGATTAATTAAGTTTAAAAAATAAACAGTTTAAAATATTGAAATAGGTTTACAATTAATTTCCAAATTCATATTTTCCACACAAAAATAAATAATTCTAAAATTTTAAATCATGAAAATAGTTTAAATTGGATACTAATTTTTTTTACTAAGGTGTAAAGTTTTCATAAAATATAAATTCTAACAATTCAGATTCAAAAAATATTTTTTAGAAGTATAAAACAATCATGTAAGACATAATTTTAGGGAAAAAGTTCTCAAAAATAGTATGAGTGACTAGAATAATTCAAAAAATGATTTCATAAAAAAACACAAATCGACTTAATTCCCAAACTTTTTAATTTTAAAAAATTGTAGTAGTGTATTCTTAGCATGTAAATGAGAAGAAAAAAGATATATAATTATAACTATTAATCCCTTGGTATAGAGTCTCTATTATTTAAGGTTCATTTAAAGAAACTTCCCTAATTTAATTTGTGAAAAGGCCCCTTATTTTTCCCATTTATAACTCCTATAAGATGAAATAGATAAATATTAGATTTCATAATTTGAAGTTGAAAATAAAATGAAACCATATTTTGAGTAGAAAGAGTGTGATTTAGTGTTTCTTTAGTAATAATATCCTCTTATCCCTTGAAAACAATTATATTTATGCTATAACATGTTGTTTTATATGCTCTTAATAGCATTTCTAAGGTAGAAATGATAATTTACATGAATTTATTATTTTTTGATGGAAAAAAAATAATTTTCAAGATAACTTTTTAAAGTATCATGTTTAGCATTACACTCATCAATAAGAAATAGTAACTTCAAAAAGAATCTAAAATTCTCAAGTGTTCAATTTTTTTAGGGTGTTAAGCCAAACATCAAAAAATGTTCAAAATTATTTTCAATAAAAAATTAAGTAAAGAATTAAGATCCATAGATTATATTTAGATTCAATATGTAAAACAACATATTCTTGGGTGAAAAAACATGGTATTAGTTGTGAATATTTTTTTTTCAAAAAAAAGTAATAAGTATGCATGTCATATATTTGGTATGCTAGTTGTCCCATTTAAGCCTAAAAGAAAAATAAATAAATAAATTAAATTTACACCTCTCCCACACTTTATTTACAACATTTTATAAGGATTAAAACTCAAACAATTTCTAGGGTGGAAGGATAGATTTAATTTATCCATATTTTAATAAAAATTATCTAAATGTTTTCATTTAGATTTTAGGGATGCACTGCCTCTTTATTTTCCGACAATTCAATACAAAAAACAATTTATTAAAATTGAAAAAAAAGAAAGACATTGGAATAACCCCCCAAGGGGTGATGTATTTATACTTTCCATATTTTAAAAACCCATGGTTCATCCTCAATAAAATGCTGTATGTGGATTTTTTACATAGAAAAAACTATATATGATTTATTCTAATGTGTTTCCATAAACATAAATTTCTATTTTTAGTACCAAAATGTTATTCTTCATGTTACTCTTAATCAATAAAATAGAATTAATTCACCTCTTCTTTTTTTATTACTTCATGGTGATGAAATGTAGTTAGAGACAAAGTTTGAAGAACTACATCCTCATAAAACTATCTTATCCAGCCTTAATAATAAAATCTACTTCAACCATTACTATATGAGGCTCATTATCATTCAAAAAATGGAAAAGAAATGAGGAAGTTAAACTAGTAGGCTTGGATACTTCCTCTTCAACCTTTTCCACCTAAGTTTTAGCCTCATCCTTATCTTCAAAAACCCCCATATTTTTTTATTAAAATATAGGAGATATATTAGTGCATAAAAAATTCTATTTTATGCTTTATATTGATCCTCCAAAATCTTAAAAAGTTTATATGGTTCATTAAAATCTAAAAATCTAGAATAAATTTTAAGACTAGCTTAAACATATTCATAACCAAATAAAAAAACCCTTATAGAAAATTTTCAACTCCCTCACACTATTCAACATGCTCTTCTTTATGATGAAACAATGCTTCTAAGAGAATTTCTAGTATAGGAGAGTGGTAGTTAGCATCCTCCAGCCTCTCTTAAAATATCACCACCTCAGTCATGGTATCTTATATAGGAAAAAACAATGTTTTATTATCTGTTTTAGTCTATTCAAGATTGAGAAAACCATACAACATATTAGTGAAAAATATATTAATATAATGAGTATAAGTAGATAATAGATCTTTAAAACCTTAGTGTATTGTCAAGGAGGTAGTGTGCTCATCAAAGTAATTCCTATAAAATATTTTGTGCATTGTTTTATATTTTTAAATCAGTAAATTTAACATGAAAAACAATGATGAAAAGTAATGAAAAGTAATAGGATATATAGAAATAAGAGAAATAAGAATGGATATAATGATTTAGTGAGAAAAAAACCAATTACATGTTAATCTAAATTTTTAATGAAAATCATAGAACTACTAAAGGATTAAATAGTCAATATAATACCTCACTTAGTGACTGCTTTATGTATCAAATCAAACACTAATCTATCCTTAAATAGAAAATATTCATGCATGGAATGTATCTTAGTGAACAAGTATTCCCCAAAATTAAAATAGGAATCACTCAACAAATTTATTATAATAATGGAACCTCATAAGCTATAATGATCCTAATAAGTTCATAAAGACACACAACCATAACTCATAACACATTTTCAAGTGAAATGAATGAGGAAGAGTAAAATGATAAAGGAGTAAAGACTATCAAATCGATCTAATGAGTTAGTATTCACATATCCCCATTTCACATTCAAAGTCTTATAATATAAAAGAAAAACGATATGATTATCTAAATATTTATATCTATAGGATGATTCAAGATTCACCTATAATAACATGGAATAAGGTTATACCTCCTTTTCTAGATGTAATATAACATAAAGAATGAATAAAATAACACTTTTATTTACAACCAGAAATATAGATTCTCTTAAGAGAAAAAAGGAACATCCTCTATAAATACTCAAGCCTCTATTTAAAGAGGCCAAAAGAAATAATTAACAAAAATAAGAAACATGTATAAAAATACATGTTTCATGAGCCCCATTTATTCTTAATTAACTTGAAGTGACATTCCATAATTATTTCAGCTTCATCGTCTAACAAAAAAGTCTCTAAATTCTTCTCTCACAGACAAAAACTCTAAGCTTTGGATAAAATACATCCACATAGATAATGTTACTATTCATTAATATCTTCATAGAGAATTAATATAATACATCCTAACATAATGTTCAACTCCCATGTTTTTTTGGATTCATCTCTAGGAATTCAACACCTGGACTCATTTCCTAAATCAATTCATTATTCATTAGCTTCACTTTTCAGTAGCTTCACAGGAACACCTCTTATCTACTCGAGCTCCTCCCCTATTTAATTTTATTTGATAATTTTGGGCTACCTACATTTAAATCCCTCAAAAAACCATTATTCAATTCTTTTAATGGTATTGGACCCTTATAAAGTTATATAAATTCTTAAGTTACCCTGACATATCACTTAGTGAACTCTGAAGTTTCCCTTACGTGATCTCTTTTAGTAATTTGATACCATTTCACATCACCTAAATCAATTGTATATGAGTGTTAAAGCATGAAATTACCCATATGAAATTGAATTTTACCCTACCACTAGTCTATATAATTACTTTGATTTAAATTATGTTAACCCTGGGGGTTACCTTGGTGCATTGCCTTTGACCACAGTGATACTTTGATATGTCATTCAGAAATATAGGGATACCTTGATGTAGTGTAATGAATCTTGGACTCACCCTTAAGTATCAACTCAAAATGTGGGATGACCTTGATGTGGACTTTTAAAATTATAGGGGACCTTGACATAGTGTCGAGAACCCTAGATATACCCTAGTGTGAGCTCTAAAATATGGATTTTACCCACACACAACTTGATTGCACTGACATGAGAAACAAAAGCATTGTGGAACCCTTACATGGGTGTGTGAAATGTGGCATCACATTGATATAAGATCTCAAATAACTTTACATAGGTCTCATGCATTGAAGTCACCCTTAAATAATGACCACCTAACCTTCACGTGGGTCCCTCTAGTAGCCTTTGACATGAGTGCATCCAAACAACATTATAAAACATTTTAAAATTATCTATTACCCTTACACAAGTATAAAAAAAATTCAAAATTCAAAATCCAAAATGAAATTACAGATCAAAAAAACTAAAAAATTATTCCAATAATTTGATATTGAAAATAAAAACATGGAATTTTGAAAATATTAATTCTAAAAGCATCAAAATCACTTTAAAATATTATTTCATTTTTTTCTACGAAATTAATTAAAATTATTTTCTCCCAAAATATATGGAAATTATAATATGGAATAATTAAGCATTTTAGCATCAAAATAAGTCATTTTTATTCAAAAAATAAAAATAATTACTATTTATAATCAAATTAATCCAAAATAAATTATTAATAAATAAAACATAATTTTTATATATAATCATTGAAATTCTATAAAAAAATAGTTATAAAACATGTATTCAAAATAAGTGACATCAACCATTACCTAAATCACCCAAAAGGTACCCATATTAAGCTGCCACATGACCCTAAGAGTGCTCTCTGATCCCTAGGGTCTAGGAACAAGCGTCATGAGTTTCAAAGTGTAGTTTGGGAGAGATTTACCTATTATATTCGTAATATAAAAATAAATAAAACTTGTAATATATAAAATAAATATATGAAATAAAAAAAATGCACATCCTAGGTGAAATTTAAAAGTAAACACATAGTAGGTCTCTCACACACTTGGCTAAGTATCTAACACAATCTCTAGTTTCTAGATCCAAAACTATGTGGCACCCAACTTGTACCAATAAGGACCATGTGAAATAAGAAAAAATATCCAAATAACTACTCTTATATATAAGTACACAAAAAACAAACCATGGAGTTGTATTTCCACTATAGTGCACATACTGGGTGTAAGCATACAAAAACCCGTAGGCAACCACCAAGATTCAAACACATATGAAATATAATCAGGTGTTTATTTTAAATCAATATTCCCATTAACATATTTATATAAAAAATAAAGTTATAAGAATTTATTAATCATAGAATTTAAAAAATATATATGAGGCATTTCACAGATTATAAGTATATATAAATAATAACTCCATATACCAGGAGGATCCATACTAAAAAAACATTCTTTTAGCCTAACAATTAGAATCTATGATGATAGATAGTTCCATCCCCTAGGGATTCAATACCATTAACTATAATAACTAAGACATATAAAATATTCACCCAAAAAAATATATAAATTTGTGAAAATAATTTGGGGTCCTATTGAACAATCCTGAGTATATGAATTAGGCATAGCTAAACAAGGAAATATTATAAACCATCATAAGAAATGGGGGAAAGGTTATAACAATCCAGGGTATTATGAGTACATACCACATCATAGACAATAAAATATTTTATCCTATACCCTCAATAACCTATAGTTAAATATCTTATGTACTTTATTAAATTTCATATAACCACAATATATCTCTCCCATATTTCTTATAACATATCATGAATTAGTCATGATCTAATAAAAATCTCCATTATGAAAACTATAATGCTCAATATAGTAGAAGATAGAGAAGCTAACAATGGTTTTATTAAATACTAAATCAACCATGTTCAACTCAAAGATATAAAATATCATAATACAAATCATATTTAATACATTAGTATCACATCACCAAAAGTAATCATGCATATAAACATCAATCTATATATGACATAAATCCTGACAAATAATATTTTTTAATATCATCCGGTAGAAGGACATGCACTATGTAATTCATGGGCAATCGTCAATTCTAGGTTTACTATTTTTGATCTAAACATGATACTATGTACTACTAGGGTAGATATTAGTATATATGGTTAATAAATAGGGGAATTGTTTTATGTTTAATATAACAAAAACTATTACATAATAACAAAACATATGAGTGAAAACTAGGCTTAAAGGTTTTCCAAGATACATAATTCCAAAGTAGAATTCCTTTCAAAAATAAAAATTTCAAGTTTAAAAATTACTTTAGAAAAACATTTATTCAATAAGGTTATTATTATTGAAAGCCTTAAAATTAAACCTTTCCACATAAATGAGGTATATTTGATTACCAACAAACTCAAACATTTTTAATCTTAGAAGTGGATGTTTAAGGTATGAAATGGTTTAAAGAATTTAAATAAAATACCAAATACTTCCCATGAAACCATACTATAATAAACTATAATTATTAGATAAAAATGAAATTTTTTAGGGTTTAATAACTTATGAATCGTTTGGGTGCCCATCCAGCTATAGGTAACCAAACACTTTTTCAATCTAAATCATTCCCCACAACCTGGTTAACCTAATTGGTATGTCACCATTTATACAAACTCTTAAATAATGTTAATTTTGGATCATTGACTTATAAATCATATCATTTATAAATAAATGTAATGTTATCACTAAAATAGAATGTATTAATTAGACCATAGGAGTGTTCTACACTAAATTTAGTCATAACAAATTGTGTAAAAACACTATCATTTATTGGATCCAAAAACCCCAAATTATCATCCCATGTCTTGAGGGGAATCCTCTTTAACCTTAAAGGAATTTATAGGGTTTAAGGAATGAACTTAAAGGATAAAATGGTGTTCAAGATACTATCATATGGTCCCATAAAACCTTGGTAAAAGAAATTATGTATAAAATCATAAATTAATGAATGTTGAGTCATCCACTAGGTACATTATACAACTTAGGGATAAGTTATCCCCACCATTCACCCCACTTTAGAACAAGTAAATTCCATATTATTTGACACTTGTTTATTAATCCATAAATCTAAATTATATATTGATGATTTAAAACATATTATGAATAAATTGAAGCATAAATTTCCAAATTTACTATGTAGATAATCTGAGTAATAAAGTGGAGTTGATGTAAACATTCAAATAAGATAACAAAGATAGAATCATATGTTTCTTACTCTAAAAAAACACTTTATAAAAACTAGAATACATTATCAAAGTAAATAACTTGGAAATCAAACCCAATTATAAGAGGGTTTTCATATAAAGGTTAATTAAGTGACTAATAAAAATACTTGAAATCCTTGATTCATCCTATAATGCCTGAGATTTTGGAATGTTTTCTCCTAAATTAATACTATGTTTGATAGATCTCTCTACATGAAATACAAAACTAAAATGATTCATGAGATATTAGATAAATATTATTTATAAATTACAGGACTAATAAAATTTTGAGTCAATAAAAATATGTTACTCAACTAAAATTGCTTACATTTAGGGGATAATTAATTAATATGATTTAATATTAAAAAAGACATTTCTTTCTCAAATAACTAGTTTTTTTTTAAAATGTTTAATATTTTATCCTAATAAATTAAATTGACCACTTTTAAAATATTATTATATATGAACTAAAATATTAATATTATTTAAATTATAAATTAATAATATTATGAAACACTTAATGTTTTAAAAAAGTAATTTTAAATAAAAGCATTTTTTCTTTATATATTTTTATTTTCATTTAAATGATAAATTTATAAATTTTAGAATTTTAATTTTAAAAAATGAAGTTAATTTTTTAAAATATATGGGAAAAAATATCCTAGGGTGTTTTTTGGGTATTTTTCTAAAATAAATGATTTTTAGGTAAATAATTAGAAATATAGTTTTTACTAAAACAATAAAATTTCTGGATATATCAAGAAGAAAGTATAAATTTAAAAATTATTAAAAAAAATATTTATTAAAAATATATTTAAGGATTAAAATTATTCATTTAAAGATATTAAGTTAAATTTAGATAACCAAGAATTAATATTTGAAGGACTTAATTGATATTTTCCATTAAAAACCCATTTTTGGTTTTTTCTTTCAATTAAATACAATTTTGGTAAAATTTTGTTTGGATTTATTTTTAAACCACATAAATTTTATTTTTTATAAAAAACATTAATTCATAAAAAAAATAACATTGAAAAATTTATCAAATATATACATTTTAAGCTTAAAAACACCATTTTCTTAAAAAATAATTTACATGCTATGTGTGTTTATCTTGAAATTATGTTTTCTTGGACAAAGAATTTTTATTTGATAAAATAAATTTCATATTATATGTAATTATTTTTAAATTATTTAATGAATCAAATGTTAATTTTTTTTTCACTAAAATTAATTACCGATGTTAAAAATTAATTATCGTAGTAAAAGTTAATTATGGTAAATGTTAAAAAAAGGAAAAGCCTGAACTAACAATTTTTTTTCTAACATTTATGGTGGAGTGAATTATAGACCTTAAATTTTCATAAATTACACTATTTACCAAAATTTTATCCTTTTACCTTGGAATAGTTTCATTCCATTATTTAAAACTAATTAGTATTAACAAAAATGTAATTTTTATTCACTTATGAAAGGGGATCAATTCCACAACTTCATGGAACACCAATAAATTCAAAATTCATTTAAAAAATCTTCCATTTTTATATTAATATAATCTTATCTAAGTTTAATAATCCTATGGTCTCAATAATTTATTCTAATTCCTCTATTTCCAAGGAGAATTCCAAGATAAATACATAGTTATCAAATCAAATGTTTCTTACTCCTTAGTCTTTTATTCTTAATATTCCTCTTAGAAGATTTTATTAAATACCCTAATATAATGAAATCAGTATTATTAACATAATTTATTGTTATTATATTAATTTATCAATCATTTTACAATTCTTTTTATCCACTAGTAAAAACAAAACAACATAAATTGTGTGTATGTGTGGAATACCGCCTCCACGAAGTGGCATGGTTTGTTTTTCATCACAGCCTTTTTTGAATGGTAAAAATGGTGTATTTAATGAATTAATATGTTTAATATTTAAAAATGGAAATTATTAAATGATAATTTATCATATACCTTCATTCTATCCCATTCATTGAGAAATGAAATAATTAATAGTGCGTACGTGCCGACTACCGCCTCCATAAATGATGATTTTTATCTTTCATCACCACCCTACATGGATGGTTCTAAGAATAATTTTAATGAAGTAAAATTATATTAATCACATTTTAAAGATCTTATAATATTTATATTAACATTATATAAAAACTTTTTCTTACTCGTTAAATCATTATAACTTGCTCTCATTTGGGTTGGTTTTACCAACTATGTGAACATTATAATAATGTTTATATCATGAATGATTATGGAAGTTTGTATAATATTAATATCATGTAATAATAATTTATTTAATATTTTTTAATTATTATTTAATGGTTTTTATAATCTATAATATATTTATTAATATACCACCTTTTAATCCTTAAACCCATCCAAATTAGTTCATCATAATTTCCTTTTTCATGAACCATATTCATGTCTTTAACCTAATAAAACATGAATTATGTAATCATTGAAAAAAATGATTATTGTATATTTTATAATATAGTAATTATTAAATTTTATCCAATAATTTATATTTTACCAAATCTATTCCAAACTTGTACGCAACAAACAATCAAAAAAATCTTAACACCCGATGATGAAAATAAACTATAACCATGTAACATATTTTTGATAAATGGTTATAAATGTTTTTTATAAAAGGTAATATATTTGAATAAGGATATAAAATTATTCCTTAATATATTTATTTTCATTTTATATGAAGTTATATCACATTATACTATGTGATATTTAAGGTAAGGGATTTTATTATCACAAATTTTATTTCTTGAAACATATTTCATATTGCGCACAATAATATATTTGATATAGTGTGATTACTGAATAATGGATGTATTTTAACATAATAATGTAATTAATGGGGTTTTAAGATCCATATCTTGTATTTTATTTAAATGGATTTTGATTTAAAGTATACCAAGGTTGTAAGGGTTATTGCACCTTAATTTTGCTTCATTGAGATATGATGTGTATTAACAAAATGTTTCCTTTTTATGGTGTATATATTTCACCCAGATTTATTTTATCATAAATATTGATTAAATATAATGGATTTATAAATCCATATCATAAAAAAACTTTCATGGGGTTTCAATTCAAAGAATGATGATGATATAAGGGTTTTTGGAAACTCAATTCTCATTCATTAAGCTATAATTGTACTTATTGAACTTATTTCATATTAGTTAGGCACATTATTCTATTTTATTTTTTATTTGTTGTATTTTATATTTATTTTATAGGGATTTAAATTTATACCAAATAAAACCCCTTTACAAATGTCCCTTTCTTAATTAATTTTTATATCGATGAGGTATTTGGTTATCTCAAATATCCTTTATTTAAATTAAAATGTTATTACATCAGATTTATTTATCTATGATTGAAAAATTAATCTATTTATAATTTAATAAGAAATTTACTATTTTGTCTCTAGGTAAAATAACGTTTTGCACTCAAATATTATTTATTAATGAATTAATTTCTTATAAAAGTAAAAAAAATTTAAGATAAAATCTCATATAAATTAAAGAGGGTTTCCCTCCATTTACCTATTCTTTATTCCCAAAACTATTTTTTCCATTATTATTTTGAAATATAAATATGTGTTCACTCATGTGATCTTACTATTTTCCATTACCACTTTCTAAAGGGAATTTTTACTACCACTTTTTATGATGTGGGTGTTCATAAAAGGTATTTAAAATTTTAAAATGGGTTTTCATCCGTTTAAAATAAAATGTTTTTTCTTCCACTCCACATTCTCTTTAGAAATACTTTATATATTTTAAAATATCTATTATTTATTATAATTTTTAAAAGTAAAAGTTTTCTTGATTTTTTCATCTCACCTTTCTGAAATATTTATGTATTTTTCACGGATTTAATATTGAAGGTTCTTTTTAAAAGTAAATTATTTCAAATGTTTTCACTTTACCTTTTCGAAATGTATTTTCAAAGTAACCATGACTTCATATTTTATTCCAAAGATAAAAGTTCTTTCTTAAAAATCATTTGTGATTTTCTTTAAATTTTCTATTTATATTTAAAGGATTTATTTCCTTAGAAATTATTTTTCATGAATCATCCTCTAAATGTTTGTATAAAATAAAATTTTGGGGTGATTTAATGTTATCTATTTTCTATTTAAATTCTGGAGGTCAATTATGGGGACACCATCTAAAAATTTAAGGAAACATATTTTTCATTACACGAGTTCTTTATAATGTGATGAATGATTATATTCAATTGGGACAGATATGTATGGCTAATTGATTGGTGGGGATCTATATAACCCTACAATTAATTGGTTAAGAATTTATATCTCATGATATAATCATGGGAATAATGTATTAATGCTTTCTCCACTATAAGAATCAATATGTGATGCCTACTACACTATGTTGTGAGAATCAGGTAGTGATGCCTGCTATTGGTCTATTATATTTATAGGAATCATGTATAATTCTTTCTCCACTATGATAATTAAGTAGTGATTCCAACAATATGTTGTAAGAAATGGGTAGTGATTTCTGATCCACTATTTTTTAATTTTTATGCCAATGTTACTATTATAGATTAATGTTATGATTCATTTCCATTAAATTTCATGTATTTATGACAATTATTATTATCCATGGATTATTTTTATTATATTATGATTCCATAAACTTTTTTTGGGGTATATTTTTGTTCATTTGAGATTAAATTCCCTTCTTTTATGACTTACAGTCAACTTTTATTATTCATTGTTCTTTTAATATGATATTTCTCCCTTGAACAGGTTTTATAATATTCTTATGATATAAACCTTGATTAAATGTTGATAATATTTCCCAAAATAAGTGTTTTAGATCACAAATATCTTATGTTTACCTTTCATAGGTTATGAATATGAGTATTACTTTTGATAATCAAACAAGAGAGTCTAGTGTAGTTTGATTATAGATAAGTTTTAAAAAGTTTTTAAAAGTAAGTTAACTATGTAATCTATCCTAAAATACACTAAAATTTCCAGTATTTGGATTTTGAGACGATTTGTGATTTTTAAGGTTTAAATTATTGATTTTTTTTAAAATAAATATAGGTTTATCTCAATTTTTATCAAAGATAGTGTTTAAAAAAGTGATTTTAGTACTAGATTCAAGAGTGTAGGTATGGGGTGCTTTGAGTGGAATCATAGAAAGGATTATTTATTTTTTAGGACCAGTTTAGTTATTTATGTGTATTAGGATTAGATAAATTTAGTGGAAACCCTAGTTATAATACTAAGCATAGTAAAACCTCTTGTAATTTATGTAATGTTTCAAGTATTTATTTTTCCTAGAAATTACATCCCTGTCAGGATACTAGAAAGTGGATGAAGATTTGGTACATATTCACCTAGGTGTAATAACCTTGAAAAGAGGATGGTTGTGTATCAACATGATATTACCTCAGTGCATGATTAGTGGTCCTAATACTGAACACTTAGTTAGACACTCCTAGGAGATTTGTTTTAGTTGATCATATGCTCATTACAAACAATTATGAATGATTTGATAACATCTTTATAGTATTTTAGGGGAAATAATAGGAATATGACCATGGATAACCTAGGTTAAACTGAAGTAGGTATAGGTTGGTCAATTAAATAATATTTTAACAAAATTTATCATAGGTTCAATCATTTTTTCATTGGAGAAGACATATTAGGATCGAGTTTTCATATTTATTTGATTATTTACTCTAATTTTATTAGATATTATCATAAATATTTTGGTTTTAGTATTTAGTTGGAAATAGGATCATGAAAATGAGGTTGTGAAAGTTACATCCCTAGAATATCCTATAACCATCTAAGGAATAATTTTTGGTAAAATTGCTCAAATAAAGGAAAAATATCAGTACATGTCTATTATATAGAAAATGACGTGTCTCTTAGGATCTAAGATTTTGAGGTTAAAATATCAATAGAAAATGTATATTGATTTTATTTTATATCCATTTACTTCTTTAATAATTTAATGATAATTAAAATTGTGAGGATGTAGTTTATTTGGGGGGGGAGAGAATGTAATGCCCTAATATTTTGGAATACTTTTTTTTTCAAATTTCATACCATGTATGACAGATTTTTCCACACTTAGAAATTTACTAAAATGAGTTCTGACATATTAGATAAATATTATTAAGAAATTATAGGAGTAATAAATCCACAAGTAAATAAAAATATGTTACTCAACAAAAACTTATTACATTAATGGGATAAATAATTAATATGATTTAATATTAAAAACATTTATTATTTTATAAATAACTGGTTTTTCAAATGTTTTATATTTCAACCTAAAAAAACAAATTGGAAAATTTCAAAAATTATTATATATGAGATGATATATTAATATCATTTAAATAATAAATTGATAATATTAAGAACATTTAATGTTGAGAAAATATCATTTTTAAATAAAAGGAAATTTTATTTATATTTTGAATTATCATTTAAAAGATAAATTTATAAATTTTAGTATTTTAATTTTTCAAAATAAACTCTATTCTTGAATCCAGTATGTTGAAAATATATTATGGTTAATTTTTTGTATTTTTTGAAAATAATTGTTTCTAGGAGAATTAAGAAAAATTCATTTTTTACTAAAATCGTAGTGTTTATGACTATAGAAAGAAGAAATTGTATATTTAAAACTAATTAAAAAATTTAAATGATCAAAAATATATTTATGGAGTAAAATTATTCATTTAAAAAACACTAAGTAAAATTTAGAAAACCAATGATTAACATTTTAAGAACATAATTGACATTTTCTAATAAAAAAACTATTTTTGGTCTTTTCTTCCAATTAAATATTATTTGGTTAAAATTTGGGTTAAATTTATTTTTAATACACAAAAAATATTAATTTTATAAAATAAATTATTTTAGGAAATTAAAAAACATTGATAATTTAATCTAACACATAAATTTTAAGCTTAAAAACACACTTTTCTTAAAAACTATTTTTGCAAGCTATGTTTTTTTATTTCAAAATTAACCTTTTAAACCATATAAATTTTATTTTATAAATTTAATTCCATATTATATATTTTAATATTTAAATTAGGTAGTAAAAATAATCTTGAATTTTTTCATTAAAATTACATACTGAGGTTAAAAATTAGATACCATAGTAAAAGTGAATTATGGTAAACATTTAAAAACCCGATGGTAAAAGTATAGAATCACTAGATTTTTTCTAAAAAATATATTGTTTTATAGTATTATAAACGTTAAATTTTTAAAAATTCCATTATTTAAAACCTTTTGAGCCTTTTACCTTAGAATAACATCATGCCATTATTGAAAACTAATGAGTATTTTCAAAAATGCTATTTTCCATCACTTATAAAAGGGGACCACTTACACAATTTAATGATATAACTATCCACTAAAAAATAATCCTAAAAATATTCCATTTTTATCTTAATAGAATATTTTCTCATGTTTATAATCCTATATTCTCAAATATTTAACCTAAGGCCTCTATTTCTAAGGAGATTATCAAGAGAAATCCCAAGTTCTCAATGTGAGTATTTCTTAATCCTTAGTCTTTTCTTCTTAATCATCTTATTTAAAAATTTTATAGACACCCTAATATAATTAAATCATTATTATTATCATATATAATTTTATTATATTAATTTATCTATAATTATTCAATCCTTTCCATCCACGAATAAAAAAACAATATCGATTGTGTGTACATTTGAACTACCACCTCCATAGAGTGATGTGGTCCATTTATCATCATTGCCTTTTTTTAGATGGTAAAAAGGATGGATTTAATGAATTAATACTTTTATTAATTTACATTTATAATTTTCAAATGAGAATTTATCATATACCTTTATTTCATATCATTCATTGAGAAACGAAATCGTTAATTGTGCATATGTGAAGACTACCACCTCTATAAATAAAAAATTTCATTTTTAATCTCCAACCTGAATATATAGTTATAATATTGAGTTTATTGAATTAAATTATTTTTAGGAAATGGATATGCAGTTTTGAATGATACATTAACATTATATATAAAAATTTCCTTACTCATTAAATCATTATAATATGCTCTCTTTTGGGTGTTTTTTACCACCTATGTGAATTATGTTATAATTTTTATATGATGAATGATTAAAGAATTTTATATAATGGTAATATCACATAATAATAATATATTCAATATGTTTAAATGTTTTTGGAAAGGTGTTATTAATATTTGATATATTTATTAATATACCGTCATTCGATCAATAAACATGCCGAAACTTGTTCGTCAAATTTTCATTTTTCAAAAACCATATTAATGTATTTCACCTAATTAAATTGGAATTAATATTTAATAAACATTTTAATAAAACACCTTTTTATCATTAAACATATTGAAACTATTTCATCCCAATTTCCTTTTTTCACAAAACATACTCATGTTTTTTAATTATTGAAATGGGATTTATAGAATCACTGGATAATAATGATTAATATATATTGAATAATTTGGGAATGATTAACTTTAAAAAAATAAGTTATTATCAACCCTATCTCTGAAAAACTTGTAAAAAAACAATAAAAAAAGTACTAACATTCCAGGATGAAAATAAACTATAACTGGGAAATATATTAGAAATGTATGGATATAAATGATGTGTATAAATTATAATAAATTTTAATAATACTCTAAATATAGAGATTAATATAGTTATGTTCAGTTTATATGATGTTAGATCATGTTAATCTAAGTGATATTAAAGGTAAGGTGTTGATGTTATTCATTTATTCATTACATTTTACTAACTCCCTTTACTGATTTTATATGAAAAGTGCATAATTTGTGTGTAATATTCATATTTTAATATTAAATATAATTTTGAGCACTATTTGAATAAATCCAGATTTGAGTCAGTTTAATGTATTATCTATAAATATTACTATACGGATCCAAATTTCATGGTTTTTGTTTTTTAGGATTCCTATTTCAATTTAGAACATTTCATTAGAAGGGATCATGTGCCAATTCGGCCATTTGAAGGTTCATATGTACCACACAATAAGGCCCAATGAATCTGTGAACAAACTGGACCAGCCTTGAAGATTGATTTACTAGGCTCAATCCAGAAGTACAAAATGGTTGATTATCCACCATAATTCGTGGGACAATATGTGTCATCTTGGATAAAAATTGCAAGGCCCAAAGTCTTTAAAAAGTGGCCCAAATGATTCTATGCAGTCCAGCCCATCATTCTGGCCGGGAATTAAAATCAGCACACAAATGTGGTCTTTTCTCCTTATCTATAAATCCATTTGATCTGAGAATTTTCAGTGTGAAAGAGAAGATATATTCGGCCAACGTTGTTGAAGAAACTATCCGGATTTGATGGCATCTTACTATTGAAAAATCCATTCACATTTCATCCATTTAAAAGTCATGGATAGAAATGGACTGTTTAGCTTTGTTTAATGAAATAGCCATAACTTTGGCTAAAAAGTCCAATGACCAAAAGATATTGAGGGTAGACAGAAGACATCAATATATACATTTATGAAGAAGACACCAGCTCGTGATTTAGCTGTCTATATTGGTAAATATGCGGGTCAAGTGGAGGGACTGATTTGGAATGCAAACAGTCCACTCCTTGGGCTATAAATACATCCCTCTCCTCTCCTTCCAAGAGGTTGGAAATTCAGCACTTAAGGAGGAGTTTTGGCATTACTAGATCCTTGACAAGGTTCTGGGAGGATATGATTTGATCTTGTTTCAACAAGAGAGACCTCTCCTCCACTTCTCTTTCATGTTTGTTTATCTTTGCTTTCCATTGTAATTGTGTAACTTTGTTTTCATTTCAATCAAATTTTAGTGCTTGTTTATTCTTCAATACCTCTTATTCTTCTCCACCTTCTGTAGTATAATATTAATGGTCTTAAAATAGTTTAAATTCATTTTAATCCCCTTCCCTTCTTTTCTTTCCTCATTCAATCGAAATTCCATTTTTTATTCTCAAAATCTTTCGTGTGTGTGTTCGGCACACTACTCTTTTCTTGTCCCTTTCTTTTTATAATCTTTTTAAATCGTCACTATAAAAATTAAACCCAGATTATAAACAATCCTAATGGATGAGTAAACCTCTTTTTGGGGTGAGTTTTAATTTAGGTATGTTAAGCGATTGAGAGCTTTCGCTCGATGAGTATTCGTTGAATTAACATTGTGTATGTTGGACTTAGCATGTCATGGATTAATGACTTGTTTTGTTTAACGTGTGGTTTCCATGGATTATTGGAACCATAAATACACTACTATAAACAAGATATGATCAAGATTATAGCCCTAAGTTAAGTTAAGGCTTGGATTAAAGCCTTAACACTTGGGAATTCAAATCAATGTCAACTTGTGACATGGGTGTTAATTTAAATGAAATATAAATCAAAGCTCAAGGACATCACAAGCTCGACTAACCTAATGATAAACTCACCCCAATCATTATAATTTTGTTAAATCAATCATAATAAATTAGACATTTCAATTAAGCTCTGGAAACAAACCCTCAATCATAATACAATCAACTAAAAACAAACGACTATTTCAAAGTATAATCGCTGAGGATTCGACCCGAGTGCTGCTATACACATTAGCAGAGCACCGGAACCTTGACCGGTCGATAGGCGACAATCGGACATGCATTTCAAATGGAGCCGTTGCCGGGGATGGTGCTTTAATTAGTCGGTAGTTTTTAGTTTTTGTAAAAAAAACAACAGAAAAAAAATCAAAATTTTAAAAAAATCTGAAAAAAACACCGAGAAAAACTCACCTTCCTCATCCTTTATAAATCTCTCTGAATGCCCCATAGCCTCCCAAACAATCCCTCGGATTTGTTTGACCCTGAAATTGATATAACTTTTCGTCGACTTAGGAGGACCATTAGGGATAACCAAATCACCCAAGAACCAATCATTGCCCTACCAATTGAATTCGATATGGCCAATCCTAGGGAACAAAAATTGAAAGAACTTACTTCCCCTGATATGAATTACCAACCCCTTGGTATTCAATATCCAAACATAGAGGCTGATTTCGAACTCAAATTGGGTTTGATTCATCTTCTACCTCATTTCCATGGGCTAGCCGGTAAGGATCTGCATCTACGTCTCAAAGAGTTCTAGGTGGTGTGATCTACCATGAAGCCTCAAGGGGTTTCTGAAGAACAAATCAAACTCCGAGCATTCCCTTTCTCCCTAGATGACTCTACCAAGTCATGGATCTACTACCTCTCTCCTGGTTCCATAACTACATGGAATGACATGAAGCATATCTTTCTAGAAAAATTCTTTCCTGCTTCTCATACTGCTTCCATCCGAAAGGAAATAAGTGGTATCCGTCAATTCCCAAATGAATCACTCCATGAGTACTGGGAGAGGTTCAAAAAGCTTGTGGCAACCTGCCCACACCACCAAATACCTGACCAACTCTTGATCCAATACTTCTATGAGGGGTTATTGGCTATGGAACAAACCCTCATTGATGCCGCAAGTGGCGGTGCTCTTGTTGAAAAAACTCTAGCAGCTGAAAGAGATCTCATAAGTAACATGGCTGCAAACACACAACAATTCCATACTCGAGCACATGCTTAAGTCAAACAAGCCCAAGATAATCAATCCATAGAGCCTAACAAGATGACTGAGTGGATGAGTGAACTTACAGGTCTTGTGCGTCAACTAGCAGTGGCTAACAAAGCCCCAACCTCATCTTCTCCACAGTCACTATTCCCTGGACCTATCAAGAATTGTGGAATCTGTAGCTCCCAAGCTCATCCAACAGACACATGTCCATAACTTCAAGAGGATCAATCCGATTCATCCGGACCAATGGAGCTCAATGCAGCATATGCTCAGCGGAACCCCAACCCTCAACAATCAGGTCAGTTTGTTAGAAACTTCGACCAACCTCACTCTGAGCCTTTCTCTTCTACCTTTAACCCAGGCTTGAGGTATGGTAATACCATCTCTCATCCCCCTCAATTCCCTCCTCAAAACCCAAACCAGTTCCAATATGGTCAAGGTGTTGGTAACTTCCAACAACCTTATCCTTTTCTTCCTCAACCACAAAGGAACAATCCTCCTCCTAGATTCCATTATCCCAGTGAGCCTTCCCAATTCCAAAACCAATACAATCGCTTTCCCAGGAACCAAACTCAAGGTAATCCCAATTAGGGACAAGCCTCTTCTTCTAAGAAACCATGGGAAAGTGCAGTGTAAGATCTTGCCTCATTCACCCGTTCTAGCCTTAAAAACATTGAAACTCAAATAGGCCAACTTGCATCCCACCTAAGCCAGCAACAACAATCAAATTCTTCCCAACTCCCAGCTCAACCATTACCCAACCCCAAGGGTAATGTAAGTGAAATTTCACTTAGATCGGGAAATCAAATTGTTGTGCCTCAAGATAAATGCTCAAACTCTCCTTTGAATGTTGACCCAGAAAACGAAAATAAAAAGAAACTTGAAAAAGAACTTGAATCAATTCCCTCACCTCCTTCCATTCCACTTAGGAATCCAATTCCTTTTCCACAAGATGTTTCTAAACCAAGGAAGTCCTTTGAACCTGATCCTGAAATTCTCGACATGTTTAGACGTGTTGAAGTCAACATTACCCTCTTAGATGCCATAAAACAAATTCCTAAGTATGAAAAGTTTCTCAAGGAGTTGTGTACCCATAAGAGGCAACTTAGGACCTTCGAAAATGTTTCCTCCCAGCAGTTTATTCCCATAAAGTGAAAAGATCTAGGGACCTTTACGGTTCCATGCCAAATTGGAAGTTCCAACTTTGATGATGCACTCATAGACCTAGGAGCCTCAAGTAATGTCATGCCCAAATCCATATTCTCCAACCTTGGTCTAGGTCCCTTGCACCCAACGGGTGTTGTCATTCAGTTGGCCAATCGAGGCACAACCAGTCCTGAGGGAATAATTGAGGATGTCATTGTCCGAGTCAATGATCTTATCTTCCCTGCTGATTTCTATGTCCTTGACATGGAAGGTGAGATGAACTCTTCTCGATCTCCCCTAATTCTTGGAAGACCATTCCTCATGACTGCGTGAACCAAGATTGATGTCCATTCTGGCATCTTATCCATAGAATTCGGTGACCAACTGGTCAAATTCAACATTTTCCAAGCCATGCGATACCCATCTGAGGATCACTCTACATTCTCAATCCATGCTTCCGAGGACACTTCTAAGAGTAAATTGAACCCAATTACATCATGTTCAGCCTATTCTGAAGAGATAGGATGTTTTGAAATATGCACTAGTATTAAGTAAGTCATAAATGGAGAAGTTGATGTGGACCTTTCATTCATAGAATCCATCAATCTAGAGGAACTTGAAAACTCTCTTGAATTACACATCAATTCTGATCTCTACTGCTCCACCTTGGATAGTATTAAGGAAAATGAACCTGAAGCAACTGAAGTCCCTTCTTCCATTCCTGAGTTGTCGAGCCCAAAAGTGAAAGATGAGACTGATCTGAAACCTCTTCCTGCACACCTGAAATATGCATTCCTCTTCCATGATCACTCATATCCTTTCATTATCTCTGCCACACTTACTGCAACCGAGGAGTCCAAACTTGTTCAAGTGTTAGAGGAAAACAAAAAGGCCTTAGGTTGGAACCTAGATGACATACCAGGAATAAACCCTTCCCTTTTCATGCATCACATCCATCTTGAGGAGTCATTCAAACCAATTAGACAACCACAAAGAAGAATCAATCCACTCATCCTTGAGGTAGTTAGGGAAGAGATCACCAAGCTTCTTCAAGCTGGTATTATCTACCCAATTTCTGATAGTGAATGGGTTAGTCCAATTCAAGTTGTACCTAAGAAGGGTGGGATAACTATTTTCACAAATGAACATTGGGAGGTAGTCACAACTCGAGTGAAGAACAAATGGCATGTATGCATCGATTATCGAAAATTGAATGCTGAAACACTAAAAGATCAGTACCCTCTTCCATTCCTTGATCAAATGCTAGAAATATTGGCTGGAAAGTCACACTATTGCTTTCTTGATGGATACACTGGCTATTTTCAAATCCCAATCTCACCTCAAGACCAAGAAAAGAATACTTTCACATGACCCTTTAGAACATATGCATATAGAAGAATGCCTTTTGGACTTTGCAATGCTCCTGCAACATTCCAGAGGTGTATGATGAGTATCTTTTCAGAACTCATTGAACACTTCATGGAAGTCTTCGTGGATGACTTCACCATTTATGGTGAGTCATTTGAATCATGTTTGCATTCACTCTCTCTAGTCCTTCAAAAGTGTGTCAAGTGTAACCTTGTCTTAAATTTTGAAAAATGTCACTTCATGGTTGCAAATGGGATTGTTCTAGGGAACATAGTTTCAAAAGATGGTATTGAAGTCGATCCTGCCAAAATTGAAGTGATCCAATCACTTCCTGAACCAAACTCTATTTGAGACATCCGTTCATTTCTCGGTCATGCTGGTTTCTATCAGCAATTCATCCATAACTTTAGTAAAATTTCTCTACCACTCACTTGTTTGCTCCAAAATGATGTCTCTTTCCATTTTGATGAGGTTTGAAAGAGAGCCTTAATTGAACTCAAAACATCTCTTACATCTGCCCCAATAATCCAACCCCCATATTGGTCCTTACCTTTTGAATTGATGTGTGATGCTTCTGATAGAGCTGTTGTGGCTGTTCTTAGTCAAAGAAGAGAAAAAATTCCTCATGTCATCTATTATGCCTCAAAAACATTAGAAGAAACTAAATCTCACTACACTGTGACTGAAAAGGAACTTTTTGCTGTGTTTTATGCCTTAGATAAATTTCGGGCCTATCTCTTAGGTGCCAAAATCATCATCTTCACAGACCATTCTGCTATTAAGTTATTACTCAAGAAAAGTGATTCCAAACCAAGGCTAATAAGATGGATTCTAATTCTCCAAGAGTTTGACCTTGAAATCAATGATAGACCTGGAAAAGAAAACCCTGTGGCTGATCACTTGAGTATAATTCCTAATTCTCCTCATTCTGAAATCATTGATCCTGAATTTCCAATTGATCACCTTTCATCTCTCGCTCCAAAACTACCATGGTATGCCCCAATTGTAAATTACTTGGTTTTTGGTGTTTTTCCTGAAAATTTTTCAAAAGAACAAAAAATGAAGTTGAAAAGTGATTCAAAATACTATTTTTGGGAAGAAAATAAACTTTGGAAAATTGGGGCAGACATGGTAATTAGGATATGTGTTGATGAAGATGAATATTCTTCCATCTTAGAATTTTATCACTCAATGCCTGGTGGTGGCCACTTTGGACCACAAAGGACCTCCCGAAAGGTCCTAGACTCTGGATTCTTCTGGCCTTCCCTCTTCAAGGACTCACATGAGTTTTTTCAATCATGTCCCACATGCCAAAAGTTTGGCATAATCTCCAAAAGAAATGAAATGCCCCAAAATACCTTAATCTTTTGTGAAATCTTCTATGTTTGGGGTATTGATTTCATGGGACCATTTCCCCCTTCCAATGGATTCTCATACATTCTTCTTGCGATCGATTATGTTTCAAGGTGGGTTGAGGCCAAACCCACTAGGAAGGATGATGCTCATACTGTTAGTGAGTTCCTAAAGACCCACATCTTCCAAAGATTTGGCACACCACGTGCTTTGATCAGTGACTTAGGAACCCATTTTTGTAATAGAACCATGGAATATCTTCTGAAGAAGAATGGGGTTATACAATAAACTTAAACTTCATATCACCCCCAAACAAATGGAATGGATGAACTTTCTAATAGAGAAGTGAAAAGAGTGCTTGAGAGAATTGTAAAACCCACCAGAAAAGACTGGACTGAAAGACTTGGTAAAGCACTTTGGGCTTATCGAACTGCCTATAAAACACCCATTGGGATGTCTCCTTTTAGGCTAGTTTTTGGTAAAGTGTGTCACTTACCAGTTGAAATCCAACATAAGTCTTTTTGGGCTGTGAAAACCTGTAATTTTGATTGTGAAAAATCTGCTGAAGAAAGATTGTTGCAATTGGCTGAACTGGAGGAGCTTTGACTTGAATCGTATGAGAATTCCAATTTGTACAAAGAGAAGGCTAAGGTACTCCATGACAGACACATCCTGAGAAATGTATTTCATGAAGGTGAAAAGGTAATGATCTTCAATTCTCGATTCCGACTTCACCCAAGTAAGCTTAATTCTCGTTGGGAAGGTCCTTTTGTTATTACTAATGTTTACCCATTTGGTGTAGTGAAAGTCCAAGACCCCTCTTACAAAAGGACATTCACGGTTAATGGACATCAGTTAAAGCATCACCATGAGAGGTCTCACAATCCGGGAACCACGTCTACTTCCATCGAATCCCCATCCACTTCAATAGAACCACCACTGGATAGAGACCCAGCAAATCCAAACTAGGGGTCACCTCTTTCCCTTTAACTCTCTCTCTATCTTCCTCTCTCTCTATTTCTTCTTCTTCCTCTCTCTTTCATTTTTTTACCACTTTCTTCATCAAACCCTTTTTTTATCATTCTCTTTTGTGTGACTATGTATTAAAAAAAACAAAAAAAAATAGTAAAATACAAAAGGTAAAAAAAAGTCATAATTACTCACCATTAAATTTGCAAATTTTGTCGAACCTTTTTGGGGAATTGAAAGACATGTTTTCATCTCAAAATTTTTCATTTTCATCATGAATTTGGATAAAGAATTTTGTGTCAAGAACAATAAATGTTGAATTCCCAATTTTGGATTTGGAAAATGATTTACCCCTACCGTGAGGAACATCATTAGCTTTCATACCAAGGTCACCTATGACCATCTTTTAAAAATGTGTGTTTTTCACCCCCATTTGTGAGTCTTGAGTTTGTGGACCTTCGAGCTGAATTTCCTACTTTGGTGTGCATTAATATGATAGAAGCATTTTTTAACCTCATGAGAATCACAATGGCCAAATAGCCTCCCATTACCCTACATTAATCCTCCTTTTGAAATCCCCTTAAAGCCTATGTAAACCTTTTCTTTGATATCTATATTACAAACCCAATACCTTGTCCCACCCAACATCTAAATGGATTTACATTGCATAATTTATTGAAATTTAAGTGTGGGGAGGATGGATTTCATTTTGGGTATCCTTTTCTTGATTTTCAACGTGTTGTCATATGCTTGAGGGCAAGAATCCATTTTAGTGTGGGGGAGAGGTCATAATTTAGTGAGTATTGTTGTAATGGACTCATCTTGACATCCTTTTCTACAAATATTATTGAAAAGTGTTCGAAAAAAATTCAAAAAAAAAATCAAAAACAAAAAAATTAAAAGAATGGGTTGTGTCTTGGTTAGGTCAAAAATCACTCTTCCTCAACCTTTGATCTTGTTATAACTATTACAATTAGTGTCATGAGGAGATCAAATATGGGTTGGGTGATTAGTGTGAGATCTATTTCAAGTCCAAATTTCGAAAAAATACAAAAAAAAAGAAATGAAAAGAAAAAGGAACACCTATGTTATTGGGAGAAGCTTTGTGTTTTGTAAATATTCCATATTCTCATCCCCTTCAAATTTTCTTCCACTTTTGTGTCATGCTTCATTTTTCCCTTTGTAAAAATGTGTTTCCATTTTCTTCCATGTTTCATTTTCAAAAAAAATTTGCATTGTTTTATCCATGTTAGTGTTTTAGCCCCTCTTTCCACCCTTTTGGACATTATAATCCTACCATCCCATAGCCACAGAAAACCCCTAAAAATTCCTCTTGATTATTGTGAACTTTAGAATGGAGAATGGAATCTGTGAGCTCTTTCAAACTCTAATATGTTCACTTTTGGTTGGTGAATGAGCGAAGCTCCATAAATTAATTTTATCATCTTGAGTGGAGTAAGTTTTGAGTGCCCACATTTTCTATTTCGAATTTTGAGCATGAAAAATGAATTGTTTTTGGAACATTATTTCTGTAACAATTTGTGGTGGAATTCAATATGGATGAGTGGAATGGTATGAACCTCCCCTGATTGGTAAAAAAATAAAATTTTAATATTTGTTGGTGAGTGAAAATGATTTTGTCATGTTTTTTATATTTGTTGTACATGAGGACATGCACAATACTAAGTGTGGGGGAGTTGATGTTATTAATTTATTCATTACATTTTACTAACTCCCTTTACTTATTTTATATGAAAAGTTCATAATTTGTGTGTAATATTCATATTTTAATATTAAATATAATTTTGAGCACTATTTGAATAAATCCAGATTTGAGTCAGTTTAATGTATTATCTATAACTATTACTATACTAATCCAAATTTTATGGTTTTTGTTTTTTAGGATTCCTATTTCAATTTAGAACATTTCATTAGAAGGAATCATGTTCCAATTCGGCCATTTGAAGGTTCATATGTACCACACAACAAGGCCCAATGAATTTGTAAACAAACTGGACCAGCCTTGAAGATTGATTTACTGGGCTCAATCCTGAAGTCCAAAACGGTTTATTCTCCACCAAAATTCGAGGGAAAATATGTGTAATCCTGGATAAAAATTTTAAGGCCCAAAGTCTTTAAAAATTTGCCCAAATGATTCTATGAAGTCCAGCCCACCATTCTGGCCGGGAATTAAAATCAGCACACAAATGTTAACTTTTCTCCTTATCTAGAAATAAATTTGAGCTGAGAATTTGCAGTGTGAAATAGGAGATATATCTGGACAACTTTTTTGAAGAAACTATCCTGATTTGAAGGCATATTACTATTGAAAAATCCATTCACATTTCATCCATTGAAAAGTCATGGATAGAAATGGACAGTTTAGATTTGTTTAATGAAATAACCATAACATTGGCTAAAAATGTCCAATGACCTCAATATTTTGAGGGTAGACAGAAGACATCAATATATACATTTAGGAAGAATACACTAGCTCGTGATTCAGCTGTATAAATTGGTAAATATGCGGGTCAAGTGGAGGGACAGATTTGGAATGCAAACAGTCCACTCCTTGGGCTATAAATACATCCCTCTCCTCTCCATCCAAGAGGTTGGCACTTCAGCACTTAAGGAGGAGGTTTTACATTACTAGATCCTTGAAAAGGTTATGGGAGGATATGCTATGATATTGTTTCAACAAGAGATACCTCTCCTCAACTTCTCTTTCATGTTTGTTTATGTTTGCTTTCCATTGAAATTGTGTAACTTTGTTTTTATTTCAATCAAATTTTAGTGCTTGTTTATTCTTAAATACCTCTTATTCTTATCCACCTTCTGTAGTATAATATTAATGGTCTTAAAATAGTTTAAATTCATTTTAACCACCTTCCCTTCTTTTTCTTCCTCATTCAATCTAAATTCCATTTTTTATTCTCAAAATCTTTCGTGTGTGTGTTCGGCACACTACTCTTTTCTTGTCCCTTTATTTTTCTAATATTTTTAAATAGTCACCATAAACATTAAACCCAGATTATAAAAAATCATAATGTATGAGTAAATCCATCATTGGGGTGAGTTTTAATTTAGGTATGTTAAGCGATTGAGAGCTTTCGCTCGACGAGTATTCGTTGAATTAACATTGTGTATGTTGGACTTAGCATGTCATGGATTAATGACTTGTTTTGTTTAATGTGTGGTTTCCATGGATTATTGGAACCATAAATACACTAATATAAACAAGATATGATCAATATTAGAACCCTAAGTTAAGTTAAGGTTTGTATTAAAGCCTTAACACTTGGGAATTCAAATCAACGTCAACTTGTGACATGGGTGTTAATTTAAATGAAATATAAAGCAAAGCTCAAGGACATCACAAGCTCGAATAACCTAATGATAAACTCACCCCAATAATTATCATTTTGTTAAATCAATCATAATAAATTATTCATTTCAATTAAGCTCTACAAACAAACCCCAAATCAGAATACAATCAACTAAAAACAAACAACTATTTCAAAGTATCATCGCTGAGGATTCGACCCGAGTGCTGCTATACACATTAGAAGAGCACCGGAACCTTGAAATATCGATAGGAGACAATAGATATCTATATTTATGAAGAAGACACCAGCTCGTGATTCAGCTGTCTAGATTGGAAAATATGCGGGTCAAGTGGATTGATAGATTTGGAATGCAAACAGTCCACTCCTTGGGCTATAAATACATCCCTCTCCTCTCCTTCCAAGAGGTTGGCACTTCATCACTTAAGGAGGAGGTTTGGAATTACTATATCCTTGACAAGGTTATAGGAGGATATTATTTGACCTTGTTTTAACAAGAGATACCTCTCCTCCACTTCTCTTTCATGTTTGTTTATGTTTGCTTTCCATTGTAATTGTGTAACTTTGTTTTCATTTCAATCAAATTTTTGTGCTTGTTTCTTCTTCAATACCTCTTATTCTACTCCACCTTCTGTAGTATAATATTAATGGTCTTAAAATAGTTTAAATTTAGTTTAATCCCCTTCCCTTCTTTTTCTTCCTCATTCAATCGAAATTCTATTTTTTATTTTCAAAATCTTTCGTGTGTGTGTTCGACACACTACTCTTTTCTTGTCCCTTTCTTTTTCTAATATTTTTAAATCATCACCATAAACATTAAACCCAGATTATAAACAATCCTAATGGATGAGTAAATCTCTCATTGGGGTGAGTTTTAATTTAGGTATGTTAAGCGATTGAGAGCTTTCGCTCGATGAGTATTCGTTGAATTAACATTGTGTATGTTGGACTTAGCATGTCATGGATTAATGACTTGTTTTGTTTAACGTGTGGTTTCCATGGATTATTGGAACCATAAATACACTACTATAAACTAGATATGATCAAGATTAGAACCCTAAGTTAAGTTAAGGATTGGATTAAATCCTTAACACTTGGGAATTCAAATCAACGTCAACTTGTGACATGGGTGTTAATTTAAATGAAATATAAAGCAAAGCTCAAGGAAATCACAAGCTCGACTAACCTAATGATAAACTCACCCCAATCATTAACATTTTTTTAATTCAATCATAATCAATTAGTCATTTCAATTAAGCTCTGCAAACAAACCCCCAATCAGAATACAGTCAACTAAAAACAAACGATTATTTCATAGTATCATCGCCGAGGATTCGACCCGAGTGCTGCTATACACATTAGCAGAGCACCAGAACCTTGACCGGTCGATAGGCAATAATCAATATATACATTTCTGAAGAAGACACCAGCTCGTGATTCACCTGTCTAGATTGGTAAATATGCGGGTCAAGTGGAGGGACAGATTTGGAATGCAAACAGTCCACTCCTTGGGCTATAAATACATCCCTCTCCTCTCTTTCCAAGAGGTTGGCACTTCAGCACTTAAGGAGGAGGTTTGGAATTACTATATCCTTGACAAGGTTCTGGGAGGATATGATTTGATCTTGTTTCAACAAGAGAGACCTCTCCTCCACTTCTCTTTCATGTTTGTTTATGTTTTCTTTCCATTGTAATTGTGTAACTTTGTTTTCATTTCAATAAAATTTTAGTGCTTGTTTCTTCTTCAATACCTCTTATTCTTATCCACATTTTGTAGTATAATATTAATGGTCTTAAAATAGTTTAAATTTAGTTTAATCCCCTTCCCTTCTTTTTCTTCCTCATTCAATCGAAATTCCATTTTTTATTCTCAAAATCTTTCACGTGTGTGTTCGGCACACTACTCTTTTCTTGTCCCTTTATTTTTCTAATCTTTTTAAATCGTCACCATAAACATTAAACCCAGATTATAAACAATCCTAATGTTTGAGTAAATCTCTCATTGGGGTGAGTTTTAACTTAGGTATGTTAAGGGATTGAGAGATTTCTCTCGATGAGTATTCATTGAATTAACATTGTGTATGTTGGACTTAGCATGTCATGGATTAATGACTTGTTTTGTTTAACGTGTGGTTTCCATGGATTATTCGAACCATAAATACACTAATATAAACAAGATATGATGAAGATTAGAACCCTAAGTTAAGTTAAGGCTTGGATTAAAGCCTTAACACTTGGGAATTCAAATCAACGTCAACTTGTGACATGGGTGTTAATTTAAATGAAATATAAAGCAAAGCTCAAGGACATAACAAGATCGACTAACCTAATGATAAACTCACCCCAATAATTATCATTTTGTTAAATCAATCATAATCAATTAGTCATTTCAATTAAGCTCTGAAAACAAACCCCCAATTAGAATACAATCAACTAAAAACAAATGACTATTTCAAAGTATCATCGCCGAGGATTCGACCCGAGTGCTGCTATACACATTAGCAGAGCACCAGAACCTTGACCGGTCGATAGGCGACAATCGGCCGTGAGTTTCAGGGGTTCTTAGTTCCAAATTTAATTTCTTGAGACAAATTTCATATTGTGAACCATAATATCTTTGATATGGTGTGAATAATTCATAATGGATATATTTTACCATATTTATGTAATTATTGGGGATTTAAGTGACATATAACATTATTTTTTTAAATTGATTTCAACTCAAAGGATATTAAGGTTGTTATGGTTTTTATCTCAATTTTTCTTCATTGAGATATAATGTGTATTAACCACAAGTTTCCTAATTATGGTGTATATATTAGACATTGGTTTATTTTATCATATTTTTTCATGAAATATAATTTATTTTAAAATCGTCTAATTTTCAACATTTAATATATTTAAATTCAAAATATAATGATGATTTTATGGTTTTGGAAACTCAATTATCATCATTAAGTTATTACTGTACTTCTTAAATATATGTTGGAAAAATTATTATATTTCATTTTTATGTGGTATTTTTTGTTTTTTGTTTTGGGGATTTACATTTATAACACATAAAATCCCTTTATAATGTACCTTGATTTCTGAATTATGATATCCCTTAAGGATTTGGTTAACCAAAATTTCATTTATTTGTGTTAAAATGTTATTCCTTGAGTTTCGTTGTTCTATTTTCTATTTCATGAGATATTTAATAATTTATATCTACAGAAAATGATGTTTTAAACTAAAACATTATTTCTTGATTAATTTATTTCTTTGAAAAGTGAAACATTTTTAAGAAAAAATATCATCTCCTTTAAAGATGGTTTCCCTCCACTTCCATGCTTATTTTCCCCAAAAATGTTTCCCCTTTATTATTTTAAAATTAAAATATATTTTTGCTCATGTGACCTTAATATTTTTCATTAAAAAATTTCAAATTAAAATCTTACCACCTATTTTTTATGATGAGGTTTTTCCACAATGTAATTTCAAAATATTAAAAAAGTTTTCCATTCCTTCAAAATCAAATGTTTTATCTTCCACTCAAAATTCTCTTCAGAAAAATTTAAGTCTTTTAAAAGAATTATTATTGAAGATTATTTTTAAAATTACAAGTTTTAAGGATGTTTTAAATTCATCTTTTTGAAATATTTATGTCTTTTTCAAGTATAATCGTTTGAAATTTATTTTTAAAGGTAAATTATCTAAAAAAATTTCAGTTCACTATTTCAAAAGGACTTTTCATAGTGACCACAACTTAAAATTTTACGCCAAAGATAAAAGAAATTTTTAAAAAATATATTGTGATTTTATTACATTTTTATATTTATTTATAAAGGATATATTTCCTTGGAAATTATTTTTCATAATCACCCTCTAAATGTTCTTATAAATTACTCTTTTTGGGGTGATTTAATTTTAGGTGTTAACCGTTTATATTCTTTAGATCAATTTTAGGGATACCATATGAAAATGTTATTAAGACCATTTTATTTCCATGGGTTCTTTTTGTGGTGATGAATGATTGTTTTCAATTGGAACACATATGTATAGATTATTGACAAGTGGGGTCCTAAATCACCATCCAATGCATTGATTAAGGATTTTTATCTCATGATAAAATTATAGGAATTGAGAATTGATGATCACTTCACTATGGGAATTAATATGTGATGTATACTATATTTTGTTATGACAAACACATAGTAAAGTCTGCTCCTAATCCAATATATTTATATGAATTAGGTAGTGATGCATAATCTACTATAGGAACCAAGTAGTGATTCTTTCTCCACCACATTATGGGAAATATGTAGTGATTCTTGCTCAAATATTTTATGATTTAAACTCCTTTGTTTCTAATATTGATTTATATTATGATTCATTTACATGAAATTACATTTGTTTATGCCTATGATTATGATCCATGGATTATGTCTATTTTCTCATGATTATACATTCTTTTTCTATGGTACATGTTTTTTCATTTGATATTAAATGTATTTATTTCAAGACTTGTGGAAAAATATTATTGTTCAATGTTATTTTAATAAGATATTTCTCCATTGATCATGATTTCTCATATGATTATGATCTAACCCTTGATGACATGTTGATAATATTTTCCTTAATTAATGTTTTACCTCACCCCTTTCTTATGTTTCCATTACTATAGTTATGAAAATGAGTATAACTTATGAGAAGTCTATATGTGAGTCTAGTGTGGCTATATTATGGAAAATTTTCATAAGTTTTGTAAAATAAATTGGTTATGAAACCGGTTCTAAAATATGATAAAACATTTTTTCTTAGGATTGAGATGATTTTTGAGTTGTAATGTTTATCTTATATAAATTTTGAAAAATAAATACAGGTTTTTTGCAATTTGTATAAAATATAATGTTAAAATAAAGTGTTTTTAGCACTAGATTTGAGATATCATGTCTTGGGTGTTATACATACTTCTGAAAAAATTAATAATTTTGTTAATTTGTTTGAAAACAATAGTATAGGATGAACCCAATGTAAGTCTAATGGAATTCCATATGATTCAGAACCACAAACCATTATGCAATCCTTGATGAATTATTTCTTAAACTCCAACCACAATATTGTATCCACTTAAGATCATAAAATAAAATTCCATAAAAAATTATTTTTTTACAAGAATCTAAAACTACAATATAGGAAACCCAAATGAATCCTTGACAAAACCTAGATAGAAGAATCAAATAATAATACTATCCACCAATTAATTATTATTATTGATAATAAAAAGACTAAGAATAATTAAATAAATAAAACCTTAATAAATTTTATATTCAATATAACCATACCAAAATAGTGAAAAAACATTAAAAAAATACCCAGTTCACTACTAACCCAATAAAGATGGAGGAAACAGATTCAAAAGGATTTACACATATATTTGGTGAAATCCAAAATCACAGAGCTTTTTTACAGTGAGGGATAAGAAACATAAACATTGTAAAATGTATGTACAAGTCTATAAATGCCTAAAATATCTTTAAACATGAATAAATCCACTTGAATCCATGATAGATATTGAAGATAAATAAAGGGATATTAAAATAATTGAGAGAGAAACCTAACATAGATGTTTGAGTAAGTGATAATGATAGGAGGATGAGTTAGGGTTGAGTGTTTAAATAGGTTAAAAGAAAAAGTATAGATTTTATACTAATTACAATTTTATTAAAATAAATATATGTGGTAACTAGAGTTCTGATGGAACTCTAGTAACTTTATAGCTATCGGTTATCCATTGGGGTTTTGGTTGACTCCCATTAGAGTTCTGGTGGTTCCTAGACCACCAAACCCTTTCTATTTTATTTATTCAACTTCCTCTATTCATTTTATAAACTCTTTATAAACTTAACTTATCTCAAATCAAACTTTTTATACACTAAAAAATACTAAACATAGCCCCACTCTAAACCTAAACCAAAAATTAAAATCTTAATAAAATTTAATAGATAATTTTATTAAAAAATGTAATGACCAAGATCAGGGTCATTACAAATTCCCCACTATAGAATTATTCACCATTGAAAAATAAAAAGTGATAACACACTAGATCTTTCCTAAATCTCCTAACATTGAATATTACTATACTCATTCTAATATATGACATTAAAAACTCATTTATACCTAATGCACTATCTCTCAAAATGATCACATCCACAAGAATATCCAAATAAAAACACTAAAATGGGTATACTTGTACACTCAAATCATCCCATATCACAATGAAATTTACACTAACCCCAAATAACAATACTCAAGTTCCCTCCATATAATAGTGCTCCCCACCACAAGACTTATACGAGATTTTCTTTTCTTTGTCTACAAATTACTTTAATTTATAAAAACTATATACTTATCAAGAACCCCTTTTCAAGCTCCATTTCAAAATAACATTTTAAAACCTATTTTATAAAACACTAGTTTTTTTAAAACATGACATGTTACCAATTTATTAAGAAGAAAACCTTACACTTAAATTCAAAAACCTCAACATCCCTCTTATACTAAACACTTCATTACGAAGAAATTTTTCTTTTAAATTTTTAAAAAATAATATTTTCTCATATTATTTACCTAATTAAAAATTAAATTTTTTGGTAATAAATTTAATAGATTCTTGATATGAATGAAATACTAGATAGTGAAATGTTTAAATCTATCACAACCCCCAACATGGAGATAGGAAACTGAATACTAAATAGTGATCATTCTTAGATAATACTAGTGAATAACATGTTATATTATAGATATATAATAAATAAAGATATTTAAATAATATCAATAAATAATGAATGTGAAAAATTATCCCATCTTAATCATTTATAGTACTCACATGGAAATAGGAACAAAATACTGGTGAAAATAATGATCAGATAAAAGGTCACTACTAGAATGATAATAATATGTCAAAAAACACTAATGGAATTATGAAATTACTACTAATTCATGATATTATTCACATAAAGTAAATAGTTATGTCAATAAAGTATTATAATATTCAAGTAAATTTCCAAAAACATGCCCAATAATGAAATTATATATAGAAATAAATTAATTCTCTATAGGTAGCACTATATATCATGAAAATAACATACTTAGTAGAGAACATGCATATGTGTGACTATAATTAATTAATTAGGAAATAATAATGAAATTAATAAAACATTGATTACTTTATTATCTACCATTTAGTCAATTGAATCCATTAACATATATGGGATGTGATATAAGAAAAAGAAACATGTTTTGATGTGCCACTAGACTAGATAATGCATGAATGATCATAAGAAGTGGCTCTCAAAAAAGACCTATATACTTTAAAAATCATCACTTATATATGTATAAGGTACTTAAGCTCATAACTCACCAAATTTTATGGTTCCTACCTTACTGCTCAAATATCCATTCTAACTTGAGCTTCGGCCATAAAGAGGTTTACGATGCCTATTTTTGGATTACTTCTCAAGTCCTTGCTATATTAGCTCCAATATACTCTCAATCTCAAGCATACCAATAGCTCTATATGATAAATGATATCAGTGCCTCTCTAATACTAGTTTGTAATGTTCATGACATGATTCACCCATATGGTACCTATATTTGGTCTCCACATGACACTAGAAGTTCTCCCTAATCCCCAGGGGCTAGAAACTAGCACTACGGGCCTCAAATTTTAATTGGAGAGAAATTTACCCAACCGTTTAGTCATATGAAAATAAAGAAAAAAATTATATATAAATCAAATTTATAACAAGAAACAATAATGAAAATCCTAGGTGAAAGTCAAAATTAAATAAAAATCATGTCCTCAATTAACTTGACTATGTTCTAGACATGATCACTGGTCATAATATCCAACAAAAAACGTAATTGTACTCATAATAATAATGACCATGAATAAAAAAACAAATAATTTAAATAGATACTAGTACCCATAAGTATGAAAAAACAGACCGTGGAATTGCATGTTTACCAGAGTGAAAATTCATTGTGAGCGTAGAATATTCAGTAGGAACCCTCCAAGATTCCAAAAATATGGAATATACATAGGTGTGTGATTTAGATCATTATAATCATTTAAATACATATATATATATAAAGTATATTCATAATAATTTTTCAATTAAATCATGATAGTAGTAGATAATGAGGCATTCCATAGCTTAGAAGCAACTACAAATAATAAATCCTTATACAAGGAGGATCTAATATAACAATAGAACCCATATCCAAACCACTTGTTCTGATCCAGGGGAACCATACAACCTCATTTTCACTTCCTCATATGTAAGAGGTTTATGAGTAGTGGAATGGGCCTACACAATGTATTATGTAGAATATTATCTCAGTACTAGGTGAACATTAGAGTATATAAATAAAGTGATAACAATAATTAATAAATAAGGAATAAAACAATAACCATTAGAGTATAAACAAATAAAAATATAACCCATGTAGTAGTAGTATTCCATGATAGATAAAAAACCCAAAACTAAAAAAGGATCCAAACTATGGTAAACTAGAAAAATAAAAGTAACTGTTGTAGACATCTGGGAAAAACTCTATCCAACATTATATGCATCCTCCTACCCACATACTCAATTGTCCACTACATGGTCCTTTTCCTTCACCGGATCCCTGAGCATGAAATCTACCAGAGCACTGAAATTACCTAGTTGAGTGTGAGTAAAAGTCTTAGTAGAACACCACCAATGACCCTTAACATAAGTAAATAATATATACAAGTGAATTACATGAAAGTAAATAGGGTACAAATATCACAAAAAAACAATAACACAAGTCCAAAAAATATACGGGGTACTTAGAGAAAAAATATACCTACTTCAACTCCATTCCAGATGGAATGTAAGTCATCCACCTAACATATCCACATTGAGTAGTGGATAGTCCCAAAAATGTATGAAACATCCCTTATTCACGGGATACTCCAATCCATGCTTAACTCATGCCTAACACATCCCTCTCATGGGATATTATACTCAGATCGACCCACATGCATAATTTCATAATATTAAAGAAAAAAATATATAATACATGATGACAATTATAGATTAAAAATTCCATTAAGTCATGTAGTATAATCATTATAAAAATATATATGCTATAAATTTATGCACAAGTCAAGGCTACACTCACACAACATATGATCAAGCATCAGACATAGGTTTATCATGGCTACACATGCATATCAACAATCATGCCAATAACCTATATAATACATGAAAAAATAAGTACTTCCAACCTTAGGTGAAATAATGATGATCAAGGAAAGAATCACCTTTCAATTCTCAATGCACCACTAGATCCAAAGAAAACCACTACTGGAAAACTAACCTATACCAATGGTTTGGAGAAACGTTGCCAAGTAAGCCATTTGGATAGGTCTATACCAACTGTTTTGGGAAAACCGTTGGTATAGTCCTATACCAATGGTTTTGGAAACCGTTCGTATAAGTAATATGGAAATATATACCAATGGTTATGGAACCATTAGTATATGTATTTCAAAAAAAACATCAGTTGGGATTTGATCCAAGGACCCCTAGTTTATCAATGAACGACTTAACCACTAACCTAACATGACTTTTATGAACATAATTACATAAATATATATATGTATTCTCATAATTATTTTAAATTTTTATTTATATAATTTTCTCAGTTAGAAGAACTGATAAAAAATAAAAGGATCTATACCAACGGTTTTGACAACCGTTGGTATAGATTTTGAGTTTGGAATTTTAATTTTGGGTGAAGGTTGATCCATGGGGGGCCCTTTCCCAACGGTTTGGACAAACCGTTGGGAAAGGGAACCTATACCAACGGTTTTTACAAACCGTTGGTATAAAAGCGTTGGGAAAAGTCACATTTCCAGTAGTGAACTTTCTTGCAATAATGGTCTTGGTCCAATCATTGTGAAAAATCCAAATCCTTGAATATGGATGTCGATTCAATTAATGATCATAAAAAAAACATGTTCTACCATGATAAATTTTATATTTGACCCAAAAATTGAAGATCAATTTGATTTTGATCAAGTAAAAGAGGAGATAATTGATCATGATTGAAGAAGAACTTATCAGATTGGATGCGTAGGATTGAATAAGTATTCAAGTGTTGAAGAGAGGAGTTAGAAGGGGAAGGAAGAGACCAAAATCTCATAGAGAGAACCTAGAGTATTGATAAAAAATAATGGATATATATGGGATAAGAGAAAGGTGTTGGGTCATTAAAACTACTATAACTGTCTATATTCATGGTGTGAATTGAGGATTAAAATCATGAATTCTCAAGAAAACCGATATGCCAAAAAACACATCACCTCAACTTAAAATCCAGAAAACCCCATTCCAATCATGAAATTAAATTTCCCATAATGAATTTGTTTCATATCCAGAAATAGAATCATGGGGTTCGACCTAGAATACATTCACGTCATGAATGTATATTCACAACGTGAATTTATACTATATCCAATTTCTATCCTTGAGCCATTTACTTCTATGAAAACCCCTAAAAAGCGTCATATAATTTAATTAAACCATTAAATACGAGAAAACAACTTAAAAATAGGTGTACCTTAAGATTGATGATGTTATAAATCAACCCCAATGACTTTTATTCCTCACGAAGTGTCCCCATAGGTATGCTTGAACAACTCAGTCCATTACAACTGATTATGTTCCTAACACTTCCATAGATCTCCCTAAATACACCCATTCTACCACAAGACCTAAAAATATGAATATCATTTCCTTATATTATTTTCTCAATTAGGTAAACTATACAAATAGGTCTCTCTAAAAAAGATTCATTTGGTTCTAGATCAGCATCCTCATAGTCAAGAACTTGAATAGGATTGAGCTCGTGATTCAAAAGATGATACACCTAAAATAAATTTTGAATACCTTGATACCTCATAGGAATTTCCAACTGATAATACATGATCTGAATAAATTCAAAGATATTCAATATCCCAACATACCAATGTTCCAATTTCCCTTGCCTCCTGAGATGTCTATACCCCAGCTAAGGGGACACCTATAAGAAAAACTTATCACCCATTGAAATTTCCAAGGGTTATATCCTTCGGTCGAAATAAGTTCTCTTTTTTATCTGAGAAGAAACCAACAATTTTTAAATCAACTATACCCACTATAAGGTTTCTTTTACCATACTTATTTCAACAACTAAATAATCACTTTCCTCATGCCTATAGATAGGTGAATGATAAGGAGGACCATACAGATCCTCAAATAGAGCCATCCGAATTGAAGACTAAAATATATTATTATTGGAAAACTTTAGAAAATATATCCCAAGAACCTCCAAAATCTTGAATACATGCTCGAACCATATCCTCTAAAGTATGTATTGTTTTTTTCTAATTTCCCATCAGTCTGAGGATTAAAGTCCATACTCAGCTTCAACTGGGTGACCATCTCATTTTGTAAACCTTTCCAAAAATGTGAGGTGAACCAAGAATCTCTATCAGATACTATGCTTAAAGGCACTCTGTGAAGATACATGATCAATCAGACATAAGGATTTCCTAGATCATCTATTGAGTTTGTCTCCAAGACTGGTATGAATTGATCCACCTTATCCAACTAATCCATTACAACCCAAGATGTGTCCTTGATTCTTTGGGTCATGGTAAACCATATACCAAAGTCCATGGTTACCTCATCCCACTTCCATATAGGCATTGGAAGTGGCTAGAGTAACCCTTCTGGTATATAAGGTTTATCCTTGACTATATGACAAGTCATACAATGAAAGTTAAATTTGGTAATATCACACTTCATGCCGAGCCACCAGAACTACCACTTGATATCATGATATATCTTGGTGTACCCTGGGTTCACTTTCCACTTAAAATCATAAGATTCACTTACTAGATCCTCTCTCATAAAATATGGAACCATCAACCTACAAAGAAATAAGGGCATCCATGTCTATCCAAAGGCCATCTTGAAATAGAACCACATACTACCAAACTCTCGTGAATTACCCCACACTCTAAGTGAAGATATTGATTTGAATTAGCTCATTATACCAATACCAATGTGATAAATAACGGTGAAAAAACTACTTTTTTTTGATCCTCAACTACACCCACCTACCAGTCTGCTAATAAAGACATTAGATTCTATCCATATTCTAACATCTGTGCACTCACTTCCTTTTATTTTTCATCTCAAAGCTTTTATAACTATATTTCCTTTCCCATGAGTATATTCAATATTGAATTAAAACATATATAAATAATATACCCAACAACTCTAAATATGATTCATGTTATACTATGAGAATTTGTACTGTGGACACTTTTGGTCCTTATGAATGACAAATCTCTGACAAAAGAATTAGTATCACCAACATTTTAGTGCATGGACCACCACCTCTAATTCCAAGTCGTGTGTACGGTAGTTATACTCATGGGTTCCTAGATGAAGATAACCATAAGTGACTACCTTTTCAACCAACATTTAAACTATTCATAATACAATGCCAAAAGTGTCACAATACACAAAAAATTTAGCCCTAGTCTTAGGAAAAATCTAGATTAGTGTAGATGATAACATCTTATTTAGATCCAAGAACACTTATTTTGAGATATTTTTCCATTTCAAACTGAACCCCTTCTTGGAGATCATGGTCATGGGAATTTCTAGGTAGGATAAGTCCTAGATGAATCTTCTATAGTACCTATCCAATCTGAGAAACTCTAAATATTTAACACATTCCTCAATAATTACCAAGATATAACGACGTCAAACATCTTCAGATCAATGGATATCCCTACTTATGAAACCAAATGACCAAGAAAGTGTAACTCATGTATCCAAAAGTGTCACATTGAGTACTTTACATAAATATAATTTGTTAGAAGAGTACTCAACATGATATCCAAGTTTCTAGAATATGATTATAAAATATTGGAATATGTAATAATTTCATTCATGAACATAATGGAAGAGTAATTATAGTACGGGTGAAAAATGTTTTTCATGAGAGTCATGATCACTTATAGAGAATTTTTAATTCAAAAGGTTATAAAAAGATAATGATACAACCTATACCTTCTCCTAAATGTTGTCTTTGGGATGTCTTCCTCTCTGACCTGAAGATGATGGTCTCCAAGACATATATAAATCTATGAGAACAATTGTTTTCCCATAAAATGATCATAAAATTTATATATTCATGGAAATAGGTACATTATTTTCACTATGATTTAATTTATCTTTTAGTAGTCCATATAATGGTGAATACAACTATCCATATTCTTAGAGAACAACATCAGACCACCCCAAAGATAAGTTCTCAGTCTGATGAATCCTTTTGCTTCAAAACCATCTAGATACACCTTGATCTGTTTAAACTCAATAGGTTACAGGAAATATGTTGGAATCAATATGGGTCACAATCAAAATACCATCTCGATCTCAAATTCAAATCTCCTGTATGGAGGTAACCTCAAGAATTCCTCTTGAAAGACATACTAGTATAGGTTGACCATTGGAGGGTAAGTGGGGGGAGTCATCACCTGATCCATAGTGAGGATCATACAATCCACCTATGTTGAAAAGGATTCTATCTAAAAAGGGTATAATATAACTCTATTTTCCTTGAAATCCAATTCACAAATCAACATGAAATTTCCCCCCTTAGGTGATGAAAAGGTCACTCATCTCACATAACAATGGGTGTGTGTAAAAATACTAGTCAACCAGTCCATGTAGATGATCATGTTGAAACCCGTCATCTCCCAAATTTTGATCCTACAAACGTGATCAAAGATAGAAACCACCATTAGATAGTGTAGAAAGATATTAAGATGATCTAATTTGTTTCCCTGGGGGTGTAATGATGGAAAATATCATTGAAGATAATTTAACAAGTAAATCTAATCTAGTAGCTACATGTGTTGATATGAATGAATGAGATTATCCTATGTCAAACAAAGAAACATATAGAGTAAAATAAATCAAGACCATACCTCATACTATGTAAGGTATCTCTCCAATATCTAGTTAAGCATGGTAAACTGAATAATCCCTAACATAAACCACTTCATGACACCCTAGAGGCTCATAATTAACTTGGTTCATAGACCCTTGTGGGGTTATAAACCTATTAGTGAGGTCTTGTTCCTAAATCAGCTAATAGAATCCTTGAATCTCTATTATAGAACCACTTCAGATGTCTTATCTTTCCATATTTATGAAAATTATTCAGAGAAAAGGTACATTCCTTGAAAAATTTTCCTTTCCTATGATAGTTATATAATATAGAAGAGCCACTCCCTATAGAAGGAGTCAAAAACTCTTTTCTCTGCTATGAATTCCGATTTTCAACCTAGAGTCCATATTCTGACTTCTTCTTCTTCTCCCAGAATGAGAAACTAGGACTGTAATGGAGAAGGCACCTATTGGTATGATAATAGTTGGAAGAATACCTATATCTCTATATTCCTCAAAATAACTTTTCAATTTTTAGTGATTTAAAATCACCGTATCATAAGTCATCATATCAAAGTTCCTGACCTACCATTTCAGCTCTTGTTTTCTGAGCGTCATTCCCTTAAAAAAGAGGAGAACATAGAAACATATCTATAAATCATTTTAAGTTTCCAGAAACTATTATCATCACCTTCTAGATCTCCATGAACTCCTGATCACGATCCATCTTCAGAGTATCTAGAAATAATTCCTTGAAGAATAGATCCTTAAAGGTCTCCCAAGTCATCCCTTCATGTCTACCAGCCTAAAAAATCATATCTCACCATTGTCTAGCTATTACTTTAAGCATGAAGGTAACAATATTATCCTTATAATCTTATAGGGTCTTTAACTAGTCAAAACTCATCTCCATGAATTATATCCCATCCTTCGTATCTTGGGGCCTCTAGTGCCCTAGAAGGAAGGGGGATGTAGGAGCTGGAAGTCAAGATTATAATTGACTATAATTGGCCTACCATTGTGGGATTCTCCACCCCCCAAAGGTACCATTAAAAAGTGATCTAGCTAGACCAGTTATATTTCTTGATCAATGGAGAAACTAAGGGAGAATTCTCAGTTTGCATCCTCTTATATGAAATGGGGTGTAATTAACTACATAATATATCTATTATGAGTCATTTACTCAAATTTATGAACAAAACTTAGAGAAAGACAATAGATTATACAAGGAAACTGAGAAACATATAGTCACAAAAAAAGGGTTCATAAAAAGGTTGAACCTAAGAGGATACCCACAAGAATAAGGAAAAAACCCCTAAGCACTACTTAAAACCCAATTCAATCCTATAGAACTTGAAATTTAGCCAAAACTATACATATATACAATCAAGAATAGAATAAAATAAGCTAAAATAAAGAAGGAAAATAAATAATTCACCAAAGAACATATCATTATTTCATTAGGTATTTAATTATTTAGGATATAACTAATAAAAGCAATTTTTATATATGGAATATGAAACTACATGACTTGAATGATGTTTGAAAACACATAAATTTTCATAAATCAACATATTAACATGATGTGCATCACCCAAGGTGAATTTAATCAATGGAAAAAAATTATTCCTCACTATATGGAATCTCAGAGGTCTACTATACAGTGTTGGATAGATACTAACATAGTTATCATTCTAGAGTCACAACTATCTTAACTCCTATCTACACTATCCAAAATCAAGGAAAAATGGATAAAAAAGTAAGTGAGCTTAGTGACTATGATACCATTTTGTAGCACCCTAACACAAACCACCGTATCTATGATAGGGGTTCTACATAACCAAATGTGAACCTCCCTGTATGAAAGAGGTCATTGACTAGTGTTGAGGGCCTATTGAATGGTTTTGGGTGATGATGACCTCAGTACCAGGTGAACATCATAGTATATAAATAGAGAAATAACAACAATCAATTAATAAGGAATAAAATTATAACCATAAGAGTAGAAACATATAAAAATACAACCCATGTAGTAGTAGTATAGAATACCAAATACAAAACCAAAAACTAACAAAAAAGAACCATAGTATAGTAATCCATAAAAATAAAATTAACAGCTATAGACATCCAGTACAAACACTATCCAAAAACATCTACATCCTCCTTACATCCTTCTCAAATATCCACTATAGGGCCATTTACTTTCACCAAATCTCTAAGAATTAAATATATAAGTGCATGAAAATTCATGAGTAGGGTGTGAGCACAAAATTTTGTAAAAAATCACAAAATTTCACTTAACATAAGTTAATGACATATACAAGTATGTCGAATGAATGTAAATAGGGTTCATATATCAAAATAATATATCACACAAGTTCAAAAAAAATTCCAAGTCCTTAGGGATCAACTTTACCTAATTTTTCTCTATATTAAAAGGAACACCTATTTTCCACCTGAAACATGCTCCTTGAGAAAGTGATAGTCCCAAACATTTTTGACACAATCCTTCTTCAATGGATATTCTAATGCATGATGTCCTCAAACCTAATACATCCCTATATAAATATATTCCATTAAGATCAACCTGAATGATTAGACATAGAAGTTAGAAGAAAAAAAATATGATACAAGATTAAAATGATAGATCAAACATCATGTCAATTCAAGTACTTTTTTCATCAAAACAATTCATATTCAGGAAACATATGAAAAATTAAATTCTATACATGTACACCATATGTGATCAAGAAATAGTAATAGGTTTCTTATTGGCATACACTCACACCAACAATCATGCCAATAACATGTATAATTCTTGAAAAAAAGGGATTCTTACCTCAGGTGAAACAATGACTATTTAGGAAAGGGTCACCATAAAAGTCAAAATGCACTACTAGATACAAAGAAGTTCCAGTTCCAACAATGGTCTTGGTCCAAGAATTGTGTAGAAGACAAATCCTTGAGTTCAGATGTAGATTCTACCAACTATTATAAAAATAATTATTAGATCATGAAAAAAAAATTTATGTCCAACCAAAATACCAGAGATCTAATTAATTTTGATTTAGGAGGAGAGGATATAATTTATCATAATCGAAGAATAACTTATTGTATTGGATTCACAGGACTGAATATAAGTTTGGGTGTCCAAGAGAGGATTTGGAAGGGGATAGGAGAGACTAAAATCACATAGAGAGATCCTAGGGTTTGGAGTAGTAGGAATGGATATATATATTAGAAAAGAGAAAGGCGATGGGTCATTAAAAATACTGTAACTAATTACATTCATAACATGAATCAAGGATTCACATCATGAATTCTAAGAAAAATTGATGCATCAAAAAATGCATCACCTTGTATTAAAATACAAAAAAACATTAACTTTATGAATTTAAATTTAATGTAATGAATGTGTTTCATTTCTTGAAACTGATTCATGGGGATCATCCTTGATGACATTCTTGTTTTGAATGTCCGATCCTGGCATGAATTTCTCTTATAGCCAATTTATGTCCTCGAGTTATTTACTTCTCCGAACACCCCGAACAAGCCTTATCTCATTCAATTACAACCTCAAAGATGTAAAAAAACCTAAAATAGGAATACCTTGATAATTATGATGTTATAATAACAAGCCTTTTCTGAGATCCACTGTAATGATCCAACCCAGGTTAACCTCGAACTGGTGACCCAAGCTAGCCCACAACAAGGCTCGAGAGGTATTCCTGATCATCCCAGGCCAGAAAATAGTGTCGGGCATCAGATAAAACTCAGTTGGGAACTATTTATCACATATAATACAAATAAATAAATATAAAATAAAATAATAAATAGGGAGTGAAAAAATAAATAAAACTAAACGGTTAAACATACCTCCAAGTGACCTCATGGGTAAATGCCAATCACAAAACCATGGTCGCTCTAAGAGAAATACAAAAGTTGAAGAACCTGAAACTAAAGAAGATAAAGTAGGTATGAGAATTGAGATATTCAGTATAGATTCTAAAATAATAACTACACCCTAAGACTTAACTTTAAAATAAAACATGTCTTTCTAGTTTTAAATACATATATTTAAAATACTAGTTTCATTTCCATTTAAAACAAATAACAAGATTATAATTTCATAAAACCATTTTACTATCATTTTTTAAAAATAGTTTCCAAAAAATGAATATTTTATAATAAATGATTTTACAAAGGACATGTGGCTAATGAATCACCTCAATGAAAAAAAAAGCAGTGAAAAGATGAGTAAAAGTACATAATTGTCGTTATAAGATCTACCCATGGAAACATAACAGTTGAAATATTTTTTTATTATATACATCACAAGATGAGGGAAAGAAGAATAATTGTGAATCAAATATCATGGGATATACCTATAAACCAAGTGAAGAGACTATATACGTACTCACTTGGGATCCATCTACCAACGTATGATGCAACTATGTAGTCAATAAAAAACCCAAATTGTCTACAATAGACTCACCAGTAGCACAACCCATAAGGCCTATATCTACAAAGGGGATCTAGTCTATCTATTTAGGACCTAGATAGAAACCATATCTTGAATCTCAATATTATGCCTAGGATCCCATGTTCATAATAAAATTAGGAGTTGAGGAAGGCATGAAAATATGTAACCTATTATGAGGAAGCCGTTATTCATGATAAGCCCACATCCTGACATCATCCATGTGATTTCTCCATAAAATGGAGATTATACATGTAGGAACCCACTCTTTAAATAAAACAACATAAGGTACCAACTGAACCTACACTTCATGAGAGTTAAAAAAAATTTTCTAATAAATACTTAATGGATATAAAAGACCCTTACCACTTTTAATGAAACATCATTTTTAAAACCAACTGAACACTGAAAATACTTTAACTTTTATAATAAAAGGTTGAAATCATATATTTACTTGAAAAAATTACATTGAAAATTTTGGTAAATTATGAGAAAAAAATGAATTTACCATTTAAAAGTGCCATAACTAAGTTTAATAGCATAAAATTTCTATATAACAATGATTTGTTTAAAAAAAATTATGGAATTAAAATTAAAGGGTTACACATAGGGAACTTAACTAAAGGAGAATATAACCAAGACAAAACACCTAAACACTCAACGCTTCTATTAAAAACAACCAAAAACATCATTTTTTAACAAGCATGAAGATGCATGTTCACATATATATAAGGGAACCTAGCCCCTATGAACATATTCTCATGTTCAGGATTATGTACATGGGGGTCCTTACATATATACTTACACATGCATATACCAATTTACAGTTACACACATATGAATTTATTATATATATATATATATAAGAACACCTAGCACCAATATATTTATTCATACCACCATGAGTGAATATATATAAAGGTGGAACTTACACACACATACAAGTATATATATATATATATTCCTACCTATGCATATGAATGTAAGTCACTTTCGACTCTAGAAACTAAAATCTACCTCAATGAGGTCCAAAGTACTCCATAAAAATATAATAAACCAAAAAATTAAAAATTAACTAATTAAAATTTAGGAAACGAATAAAAACTGAACAAATCTTCCCAAAACTGATGGTGAACCCACTGCGTCCAATGACCATGGAAAGAACTAGCCCTAATGTGACCCACAAACCTTACAAATTAAGGTTGACATTAAATTAAAAAACAAAACCCCCGTTAGGGTTCGACCGATCAAGATCCATAATAAGAAGAGGAGAAAAATGAGAGGAAGAGAAGGATAAAAGGAAGAGGAAACCGTACCATAACGAACATACAAAAAATTAGAGGTGATGATGGCCATAAAACATAGAATAGGAGAAAAGGGAGACATGATAGGAGGGTATTTGGCCATGGGGGTCACATGACATAGAGGAAAGGGAGGGGGAGACATCATGTGGGTAAGGGGGAAGCTAAATGGGAAAAACACTTTAAGGGTTCTAATAATAATAATAATAATAATAATAATAAAATAACAACAACATTATTATTATTATTTTAATTATTTATTATTTTAAATTTATTTTACTAATTTATTTTATTTTTCAAAATAAAGGAAATTGCGTATGGTTTGGATGCATGGTTTTCCAAATCATGTTCTAAACCATGTGCCTTTATTGTAGGCCCTATATAACCCACATAGTCAGACACATGGTTTTTTAAACTGTGCACTGTGCATGCTATTCAACGCTATCATAATTATAGACACCCTCACATAGTCTACACATGATTTCTACTAACCATGCACAAACTATGCACCAATGCTGGAGACCCCCAAATTTTATAATTTTAAACTTTTTCGACTAGAAAATAAAAAAAACTAGTTATAATTAAATAATTAATAAATCACAATTAAGGTGTGATGATTATCGCCACTAGTAACACTCTATGCCCATAAAAATCACCTAATATTCAATTGGTCATGACATTTGATGAAATACAACTACCACACGAGACTAGGTTTCCAAAAACTGACTACCAAGAGCTAATACTCATCCTTATTGTGAAAATATAATCCCCAAAAGATTCCAAAGAGGTCATATTAAAAGAAATGAACCTACATAGGAAATGGAAACAAGAAATAATGAATAACTTAATTCATCCATCAAAGGACCCAACAGAAGAGAATCAAACCTTTAAACACAACCTTAAAACATGGAACACCACAACCCCTAACATAGAAATCAAATAAACTCACCATGGTCTGTTCAAGATATAGCTCCCTAACCCTAGTAAGACTTGATCTAGTGTCTACCACCATTACATTGGCATGATTATAAGGAATAAAATCCTGAAGGATCGAAGAGTTTAGTAGTATTGGTAAACTTGATATATACATGAGTCTTCTATTACAAATGAATACACTAATTACAACATAATTTTTTAGAGGTTAAATTTATTCCCACTTAGCATATACTTCCATATATTTCTTATTAAACTTCTTGGATTCATAGGGTAAGGAAACAAAATACGGGTGAGCATAAATTCTTCGTAAGGGTTAAGTATAGTGGAATCAGTAATAAATCAATGATCATAATCAATATAGAAATGGAATAACCGAACACACATGCTATATAATCAATAAATTATGAAGGAATTGTATATAAAATATTGAAAGGTAAATAACTGAAAACACAGGCCATATAATCAATAAAATATGAAGGAAGTGTATATAAAATATGGAAAGGTAAATAACTGAACACACATGCCATATAATGAATAAAATGAAAAGGAAGTGCATAAACAATATTATAAGTTAAATAACTAAAAATGTGTTCTATTTAATCAATAAACTGAGAATGAAATGAATCTATATATTTTTTCATAGTGAAAATCCCAAGGATAATGGAAACTGAATCTAAATGACATAATGCTACCTTTACTGTAAAGACATTTAACAAGATAGTTTAAAACATACCAGGTGAAAAACCCACCAAGGCTAGATAACTAAATCTTCCCATAAGACTACTAATGAATCAAGGAGCTATCTATAGCTGGGCCCCACCCGTGTCATTCCTTTCCAAATCTTACCTCATATATCAAATAATAATTTTAATTCATGAAAAACATGTGTTATAAAATATCTGTATTGAGTAAAATATACACATTTATCAATATTTTCCTAGTTAATCAAATAACTATCAATTACACACTCTATATAAAAATTTTATAAAGTTTAGTCAATAATTATATACATGATAAATGATATGGATATTTATGGTAAATTTAATGTTCAATGATCATAGAAAAGTAAATATTTCAAGGGTTCTACAAAAAATGAATCTAGGAAGTGAATGCCAATATCATCTTTGAATAAATAAATCATAAACCATCTAGATGAAGAATAAGGATGGTATTAATACAACATATCCCATGTGGATTAAAAATAAAGGCTTGTTGTAACTGATTAATATAGATACTTTAAAAATATCTATTAAAAATATTCTTGAGGAAGTTATCCTTTTCATGTTGAAAAAAATATGAAAAAAAAATTCTTTTAAAAGCACTTTTGAAAAAAATTTATTTTAAAATTAACCTTTTAAACTTTCAAATTACGATTCAAAGAAATGATGTAGGGTAAATTCATACACGTCATTTAAGGTAAAAATAATATTCCTTTTGCATGCTAAAATGGTTAGAAAAGTTACTTGTTCATAAAGAGACAAGAAGTTTCATTTGAAAACATTTATAGAAGAAAAAGGGTTAAAATGTATTTAATAAATAATTATTAAAAGGTTATAAATATTTTTAAAAGCATTTTTATAAAACAAAATTTTGAGAGAAAACTGATTTCTGACCGTAGAGAGAAATGATGTTGGTTTTTCTTAAAAACTTTTTCTAAAACATTTTTTAGTACCAAAGTGTGTAAAATGGTAATATTACTTAAAAAATATCATAAATAACTAGAATAGAAGTAAATTAAAGGGTTTATTAAACAATTATCAAATAATTTTCTTTAATTAAAATTCATATGTAAACAATCTTGAATAAATTGAGATTATGAAGTAAACTCTTGAAAATACTATAATGTTGAAGTTAGAATAAATAAATGAATAGATTATGTGTATCAAATATAAATATATATAAAACAAGTGTAAATAAAACAATATAAATTATAAATTTACAACACACATAATCTTATAATATTAATGATAGTGAGGAAGTAATATAACCCAATGAAAAGGAATCAAGTTATGAAATTATTTACCAATTGGAAAATTTTAATTGAAGTATAATTAAATGAATTAATTAAAATTGAAAATTTAAATACCATGAATAATTAATTATTAATTATATTACATTTCAAATTTTATAATATACACTATATAAAATAAATTAGGTGCATAATTACAATTAAGACTCAATGAAATTTCAATTGAGATGAAATCCCTTACCTAGTGTTTCATATAGGGTGAAAATAATTTAACCTTTTGTATAATGGTTTCAAGAAGGTTATTAACTTATATAATAACCATAATAATATTTATAATATCATATATGATCTTATAATAATATCTTCTTACACATGTGTTAGTAATATGTCATTATATTCACTGTTTCAGGTTTTAATTGCCTTGTTTTTTTAGTATGTTTTAACTTGTTATTTTTGTTCCTATTATGTATATAATGATTTCATCGTCTAAATAATTTAAAACATCATTTAAATATAATATATATTTATTTATATTAATTCATTAAATTTAGTGATAGGAGATGAAATGCACTGTTCATGGAGGTGGTAGGCCATACATACGCATGAACGATGCTTACATTTTCTTGTCATATTAAAATAAAAAAATGATATTTATTTATATTATAATTAAAATATAATATTTATTTCATATATATCATATATTATTATTAAAACTGTCCTTAATAAATTCTATGTAAAGTGAGAATGAATTATATTGCTTTGAGGAGGCGTTAGTCCACATGTCCACAAATGATGTTATCACATTCCCACAAAATGGAAAGAATGAAGGTATGTGTTATATAAAAATTCTGGAAGAAGAAATAAATTGTAAATATCATACATAAACTATAAATCTATAATCATTACCAACCATGAAAGGTGGTAATGGAATAACGATTGACATCGATTCATGAGATGGTAGTCCACAGTACACATGAATGATGATTGCATATTCCATTTGATGAAAGTGTGCATGATTTTAGGTCATAAAAATTAAAGAAAAAAATAAAGTATATTTATGGTACTTATATTATTATATAATCATGATATTAAAATAATTTAAGGTATAGAGAAAGAAATAATACAAAATTGCTTCATTGAAGAACTTTACCTCTTCTTCAGGTAACTCCTTTTAGTTTATACCAAAATATTTCCTTAGTTTGATTTATGCCAAAATAGAGGCTTCTAATATGAGGGGATATATTTTATAATATTTATTTTCAGGTATTGGATGAAGCAAAGGGTTTGAGATCTATGAAGAAGTGAGGGGCGTGAGTTCCTTTTTATAGTGGGGGAGTGACATTCTTGTAAATATTAAAAGGTAAACACTATTGGGAGTTTTTAATTACATAGTGTTCCTAAAATAATAAAAAAATTATAAAAGAGATTATAAGGTATAAATATGTCCATAAATAGGTTTTGGACATGTTTCAAGGTCATTTTTTACCTTAATATTAAGATTTAGTCTCTTATTAAGCTAGTTTTTCTCTTAATTACTGGAATTAATTTTAATTTCTTTCATTAATAGTTTTGGAAAAAAACTAGGTTTAAATTACTATAAATTATAAATTATTATTATTTAAAATATTCAATATATTTTTCTAAATTTCAATCCCATAAGTGTCAGAAATTAATTTAATATTAATCCCATAGACATGATGAGAAATCAGGTTTTTAAAGTGAAAAGTTCAAAAGTTTGAAATGTTTTCATCTCGAATTTCAATTTGAAATTGATCCTAATGAAAAAAATTTGATATATATATGTATAATTTAAATAATTCAACATTAATGCCAATTTAAAATATAATTTAAAAATATAAATTATTTATATGAAAAAACATTTTTCTATTAAAATTCAGTATTTTCAACTATTTATCAAAAAATGAAACTTCTCAGAAAAATACAAAAAACTGACCCTAATATAATTATTAAATTTATATTTCAAAAATAATTTTTTTTTTTTAAATAAAATTTATAAAATTTCAAAAATTTAGTTTTAAAATAGGCGTTCCATTAAAAGATGAAAAAATGCCTTAAAAATATAGTTTTTATGCATAAAATTGGGTTTGTTCTAATCTTATTACTATCAAATCAATTGGATAAATGTAAAAAATATTTTATTTAATATATAATATAAATATTTCATTAACATAATTCTATAATATAAATTAATTAAATTTATTAAGACCAAATGTCTTTGGTAGAATAAAAATTATTTTTTTGAAAATTTTTATTTTATATTCAATTGGTCTTTATTTTCATTTATAATTAATTGGTATCCAATGAATTCAACTATATATTTTTATAAGTTATTCAATAATATTAATAACCACCTATTTAATGGAAAATTTTTATCTTATTACATTGAATAATAATATATTATCATTCGGAAAATCTCGATCTTTTGTGTAATACAATCTATCAAACATTGTTTTTCTTGTGTGTAATGCAATATTACTCCGTGTTTCATGCATTTAATTCAATATAATATACTATTTTTTTTAAAATATTAATTATAACATAAATTCTTTATAGTATATATTTTTTTCTATGTTTGGTGTTGCGTGTCATACATGCTATTGAAAAAGTCACTCTTTTAGAATTTTTGGGGTGTTACATTATCCCCACATTAATTAAATTGCATCCTTAAAATTTAAAATTGATCTAAAAAATTGACATCAATGAATTATTTGGTTGAAAAATCACATCGTAAAATAGTTAATAAAATATCCTCTTAATATGAGTGGATGGAATGTACAACATTCAAAAGGAATAACATATAACTAGGTTTCTATATAGGATGACATTAGTGGAAATTGAAGATATGATATTAGTGGAAAATCGTAAATATTTATAGGGATTGATTGAGTTCATTGATCAGAAATGTAATTGATCAATGGAATGTTTGGGGCCTCAAAACAATTAATCTATGATGATTTAAAAGGCCCTGAGTTTACCAAAAAATCAAGGTGTTAGGAAAAAAATTTATTTCAATATTATTTTCTTAATGTTGAGTGATTCTTTAACTACCTAAAATTATAAGGAAATATAATTAATTGATATATTTATATAAACACACTTTCATAATTTGGTTTTACTTCGATCGTTTTCAAATTTATCCCATTACTACCAAAAAATGAATACCCAAATATGATTTTTTCTGAATGCCTAATCACTAAAATTCACTTTTAATAGGTTATAAGATCTATAAAACAAGTATTTATATTTGTTTCTTACTATTTTTGAAAACAAATATGGTTAATTATTTAATCTATAAACCAAAAAAAGTAATATTATTGGATCATAATTAATATTCATTCATCAATTTGTTTAACTAAAAACAATGAAATATTAACCAAGACATCACGTAGGCCAGTGGTAGGCACAAAACCCTTATCATCCTTCAGTCATGGTTTCAATCCCTAAAACCCCATCAGATATGAAAGGTTGTAACCTTGAATGCATGTTTTCTTTTTTTTATAAACTATATTAATATAATTCATACAACATTCCCAATACGTATGATGGACATCCTTTAAATTTATTCATTAAATAACATTTTTTTTCTAGGGTTTCCTATACAACTTATTATTATTTTTCACAAGGTATAATAATGGTATTTGTATATCAACCCTAGAGTTTATCAATAACTTTAAAATCATGTATATAAAATGTAAAGGAATTATTTCTCAAATATATTTTACACTAAAAAATGTACTAAAATAATGGTTTGTATTGCCATAAATTTTATCTAAAATATCCTTAATCTTGGTAGAATCCTATCACATAAAACCTAAAAAGTTGTTTAAGTCTTTATACTCATCTTAAATCTTAAACTCATAAACCCATGACACTATCCCGTCAGGGATGTATTCTCTAGAAATACTACATAATATCTACCTTAATAAAACATTAATATATTCTTATATACTTATCCTCAAAGTCGATCATAGGGTTGTGTTTGGTAATATATGTTTTCCTAAATCTAGTTCCCAAGGTTTCAACTACACTTCATTTGATACAAACTATAGTGGACTAACCCCAATAATCTAGGATCTAGTGTTTATTACCATTACATTGGAATTATACCAAGGAATAAAATCCTAAAGGTCCAGATAGTTTAGTAGTATTAGTAAATAAGATGCATATATGAGTCTTGTATTACTAATGAATACAATAATTAAAATATATAGTTTTTAGGATAACTTTATTCTCAATAAGCATATCTGTGCATATCTTTATTACTACACTTCTTGGATTCCTGGGGAAAAGAATAAAATAAGGGTGATCTCAAATTCTTAGTAAGGGTTGAGTACAGTGGAAGGAATAATAAATCAAATATTATAATAAATATGTCAATGTAATAACTAAACACTCATTCCATATAATCAATAAACCAAGAAGGTAGTGAATAAAAAATATAAAAAGGTAAATTACTAAACACACATTCCATATAATCAATAAAATGATAAGGAAGTTCATAAATAATATGTAATGGTATATAATTGAAAACATGTTCTATTTAATCACTAAACTGATAATGAAATGCATCCATAGATTTTTTTCATAGTGAAAATCTCATGGATAATGATAACTGAATCTAAATTAATAAATGATTATTTATTTGATGCCATGTTTCCTAGGTAAATGATACCTTTACTGTCAAGACCATTCCTAAGAATGTTTAAAACATACTCAGTGAAAACCCACTAAGACTAGCCAATTGACTCATCCCTTGAGACTACCAATGCATCGAGGGGAAATCTATAATCGGTCCCCACCCGTATCATATCTATCTAATGTATTCTTCATATGTTGAATAATTTATTTAATTCATGAACAATGATACATATCAAATATCCATATTGAGTAAATTATATGAGTTTATCAATATTTTCCCAGTTAATCAAATAACTAACAAGTTCACACCATATGTAAAAATGGTATTTGGTTTAGGAAATAACCATATCCATTATAAATGATATGGATATTTAGGGAAAATTTAATGTTTAATGATCATATAAAAGTGATTTTTTCAAGAAGACTACAAAAATGAACAAAGGAGTATAATTTCAATACTATCTTTGGAAAAATAAATATTAAACCATCCATAGGAATAATAAGAATGGTATCAATACTGTATATCCAAAGTGGAGTAAAAATAATTGTTTTTGTCACTGATGAATAGAAACACTATAAATTTTTTTTTGATTTTTTTTAAAGAAAATATATTTTTTTCATTTTAAAAAACATTTTGAAATTAATTTTCTTTAAAAATCACTTATAAAAACATTTTTATTGAAAATTAAACTTTTAAACTTGGAATTTAATATTTGAATAAATGATGATGGGAAAATATGTACATGTAATATGAGTTAAAAAGTGCATTCCTTTTGCACGTTAAAAGGGTTAGAAAAGTACGTTGATCCGAAAGATATGAGAAGGATCCTTTGAAAAGACTTTAAAAAGAAAAAATGGGTAGAAAGGTCTTTAATAAATCAATTTTAAAAGGTTAGAAAAAATTTTGATTTTTTTTTTTATAAAAATGGGTTTGAGGGAGAACATATTTCTGACCGTAAAGAAAAATGATGTTAGCTTTTCTTAAACACATTTTCTAAAAACATTTCAATACCAAAGTGTAGAAAAATTATACTATTACTTGAAAAAGATAATTAATAATCATAGAATAATAAAATTATAGGTTTTATAAAAAAATTATCAAATACTTTCCTTTAATTGAAATTCAATTTTAAACAACCCTGCACAATATGAGATTCTGAATTAAACCCTTGAAAAGACCATAATGTTGAAGTGAGAATCAATCAATGAATATATTTTTTGTATCAAATTTAAATTCAAATAAAAAAAATTGAAATAAAAAATAGATAGAAAAAAGTTATTACACATAAAACCTTAGAATATTGACAACAATTATAAAGTAATATAACCCAATGAAAAGGAATCATGTTATGAAATTATTTATCACTTGATAACTATTAATTCAAATTCACTTAAATGAAATAATTAAAATTGAAATTTAAAATAACATGAATAATGAAATATTAATTATATTACATGTAAAAGGGTATTATATATAATATATAAAATAAATTAGATTCATAATAATAATTAAGTCTCAATGGAATGTAAATTGAGACCGAACCCCTTACCTTACATTTCGTTTTAGGTGAACATTATTTAAACTCATGTATAATGGTTTTAAGAATGTTATTATACTATAAAATAACCATTATAATATTTATAATATCCCATATGATCTTCTTATAATATCATTTTACCCATTTGTTAATAATCTTTCATTATATTCTCTCTTTTTTGTGTTAATTTCCTAGTGTTTCGATTATGTTATGACTTTTTATTTTATTCCACTTACGTTGAACATGATTTAATCATCTCTAGAATGTAAACCAAGATTTAAATATCATATTTATTTAATGTATATTTATTTATACTAAGCCATAAAATTCATTAATATGAGATGAAATGCATTGTTCATGGAGACGGTAGGTCGTACGTACGTATGAACACTGCTTCCATTTTATATTCATATTAAAAGAAATGAAAGTAAATGAAATATATGTATATTATAATTCTAGTATCATATTTATTTCATATATATCACATATGTTTCTTAAAAAAATCCTTAATACATTCCATGTAAAGTGTAAAAAAATCACATCGCTTTGAGGAGACAGTAGTCTCCACATCCAAAAATGATGTTATCATATTCATACAAAAGGAAAAGAATTCAGAGGTATGTTATATAAAAATTATATAAGCATAAAGAAATTTTAAATATCATATCTATCATATATAAACTATAAATACATCATTATTACCAACTATGAAAGGTGGTAATAGAAGGACGAATGACATTGGTTCATGAGGCGGTAGTCTACCGCACACACAATTAATGATTGCATATCCCATTTGATGAAAGTGTGTGTAAGTGTAGGTAATACCATTTTTAAAGACTATATTTTTTATTTGTAAGACTTTGTAATATTCTTATGTTTTTTGGATCCAAGAACTATGATGGAGAATGATATCGAGGCTTGATGAGATCAGAATTAATTTTATAAAAATATTAAAAATATTTTATATTACACATGCACAGTTTTCCTAAAAAAGTGTAATATCTCATTAATGGAGTATCAAATCAGAAATATGATACCATGTTTGAATCTATATCACTAATGTTATTCTAGGTATGGCCTAAGGTTGGTCGGTACAAAACATTTGGATGGGGCAGCTGTTGGTGGGCGCATTGGATAAATTAACTAATTTAATTAATTAATTTAATAACCCTAATGAAAATGACTCACAAAAAGTGGCCCATATGGGAAATATGATACCACCATTAGGTTTTAAACATGGTTATTTCCCTAGGCATGATATAACCATGATCAACATTGAGTGTTTGGATTGAGCACCAACATGGGTGAAATATTTATATAAATAAATTATTGTTTATTTAATTATTTCAATAAATTCCCAAAAGTATTTATCCTCTTTAAATATCCTATTATGAAAAATATCTAGATTTATTTGAATAATTTTAAGTCTTTGGAGAGGATCTTTCTTTTTTTCCTTTGTTGGTAGATCGAGATATGATGATGACTGGTGATCAGATCGAGGTGGATCGACATGTAGTGGAAACTTCTTCACTAGAAGATTTGTTATTCACCAATGATCAATCCATAATTAAGGTAGGAATTTTCAATTATGGTTTTTACTCTATTTGATTAAAATATTTATCATTATAAAAAATGTTTAATTTGATCTACATTTAAATGAAACATTCCATCAGCCCATATATCAAAATAAATTATTCTTTTAGTTTTTTTCTTGCCTATTCCATTTTATCACCCTGATTTACCTGCTATGAAAACATTGGCCAAGAAATATTTTCCAATGATTTTTATCACCTTTTATGGTGTTTTTCCACCACTGATTTTCATGTTCTTCATCATTGGACCATGGGGCCATGAATCGACATTCCAGGAGCAGGTTTGAGTGAGATCAAACCCACAGATTCATTGAGGTAGCACAAATGACACACAAATCGATGGTTTATGGTTGAGTTGATAAAAAGAGGTATGGTGTTTTGTGAATAAACCAGTTTAGTTTTTCAGGTTCTAGTTTTGTGATCAGAGGTGGTTCAGGATCAAATCAGTGATCCCTGTTATCCTAGTTGATGCACGATGGTGATGTGCCTTGTGACTAAATCAGTTTTTGAGTGGGGGTCTTGCACTGGGTCACATGGATGAGGCTACTTGATGTGGATGTGATGGTGGTCGAACATGGATCTCCAATGAGGTGTCCAAACATGGTCAATGTGGTGAGATTTATTATTATTATTATTATTTTTAAAAATTATAATTACATTAATGAACTTTGGGAGTGATTAATAATAATTAAATGGCATATAATTTGGTTAAAGGGAGTTTTATTATTATTATTGATAATAAAAATTACATGAATAATAATTAATTTAAAATGATAAAATAATAATAAAGACTGGGTCACCAAGAGAAGGGGAGATGCGACCCAACATCTTCTTTGGGAGTGATGGAAATTAGATGTTTTAATACACATTTCATTATTATATAATTATAATAATTATTAAGAAAAAGAAAGAAATTAAAAGATAATTGGAAGGGATTCTATAGACTCCAACATGGAAGGGGATGAAGTTGAAAATCTCCTTGTCATTTTGAATAAAGATTAATTATAATATTTTTATAAAAGGATGATATTAATATCATTGTCATGGAATCAAATAAATACCATAACGAATTCATAAGGTATCCAATTGATGAATCGTCAGTAGCAGCGTAACCCTGACATTAATACTAGCATTTCAAGTCCAATGTGGGATATTTAATTCAAGATCATTCCATAGGTCCATGAAGCACCCCAATATTATTATTATTATATTTATTATTATTATTATTATAACTATTATGGAATCTAGTATCTGACATATCTTCTTAGTAAGATGTCATAATGAAAAACCTTTAGTGGAATTATGACCCTAATATTGAGGTGGGTGTTTCAAGACCAATATCATGTGTTTAATTTGGACTCATGGCTTAGGCCCACAAAATGTTGATAGAGCGTAATGCTGTGAAATGAATATTTTTTAACCGGGTGTCCAATTGAGGCAAGTGAATAGTTTATCACAAGTGATTTTCCATGAGGATCATAGTAGTACGATCCATTTGGACATCAGGGGTTGTCTTAGAGGCATATCAGTGGAATTACATTTTTCCCTTCGATTTAATGATGAACCTCATTCGTTCATTAGGATTTTGGCCGAGACACATAGTGTAGTACCCTTACACACCGTGTAGTACTAAATGGACGACAATCCATGGGATAGAGAGGACATGGCTAGGTAGAAAAGTGGGGCCACTTTCTATGTGGGTCCTTTATATGTCTTGTACTCCTTTATGAATATTTAATCTCTTTTTTTACCTTGTTTGGACACATATTTTAGACAATGAGTAACATATCCTTAGAGTTTTTTCACATAGAACATGATGCCGACCTCTGTAGTAGATTTTTAGATTCAATGTGAGATGTTCTAGGAGTGATAATTATTTAGAAAATTCTTAACAATGATTGTGATCATGTAGGATCACTATAGGATTTTAGAGTGGTATCCTCTTGCAGAGTCAGGTCATGGGTCCTCTAGAATGAGAGATTAGAACCCTCTTGTTATTATAGGGAATGGGTCCTCTACCTAGCTTTTAGAGTACAACCCTCCTACTAGGACAAGGGTTGTGTCCTACATATTTCAGAGTGGAACACTATTACTAGGATATGCATGGGTCCTTTATCGAGCATTAAACTGTAACCCTCTCGATTGTCTAGGAATAGGTCCTCTATTGAAAATCATAGTGGAACCTCCCATGGAGTCAGGGAACGGGTCCTCTACTATTAGAGTGAAACCCTCCAGCTAGTCTGGGCATGGGTACTCTATTGAATATCATAGTGGAACCATCCTGTGGATTCAAGGAATGAGTCCTTTACTATTTGAGTGGAGTTATCCTATTGTGTAGTGCATGGGTCCTCTATCGACTATTATAGTGGAACCCTCCTACTGGGTAGGGCTTGAGTCCTCTATTGTCTATTAGAGTGGAACCTTCCTATTGGAATTGGGTTTTATTCCTCTATCTATCCACTTATTGGAACCCTCTTATTGTACCAGGGAATTGTTACTATACCTAGAGATTTTGGACCCTTGAATGTGTGGGACCATGGAGAGTTGATGATTGCCTTCGATATTTCTACTGGAAGACACATGAGATACTGGGCATCATTGATGGACCTTCTAGAACTAATGAAAAATCTTTTCCTGGGTTGGGTTGTGAGTTAAAGATCCCATTTCCCTCTCATTTGGGATTATTTTTTCTAAGAATATATATTTATATGTATTTATACCTTTGTATCTGATTACTCACCTCCCATAGGTTCCAAATACATGTGGAGTATGCCACATTCCTTTTGTGTTTAGCTTATCATGGTTTGATGAGGTGCTATCCTACTATGGTTTGTAAATATTTGACATGTAGTCCATATAAACACCGTGTTAAGCCCCTTTTTCTTGTACAGGTTTACTTACACTCTTAGTTTGGGTTGAGATACTTTATGTTCACTATTTCCCTTTTACTATCTATTGATATTGTGTCACTTACTTATCCCCCTTCTTCTTTCAGAGCATCCTACCAAGTATGTATATACTCACCCCTATATGGGATTTTCCACATGTTTCATGTCTTACATAGAAAAAATAGTTTAGTGGTGATTACAAAGTATCTTAGAGATACTTGGTGCCTTGGAAAATGTATGGTGGCCATAGAATTTATATCAAGAGCGGGGATATCTCATTACTTTACTTTCCTTTCCATTTTTTAGGTCGGAATATCATTCTACTTCAACATGTATTTTTTCCACTTTTTACTTTCAGTTTTACATTACTGTACTCTTGTAATGTCTAGTGATTTTACATGCAAGACTGTTCCCCTAGTATTTTTCATCTTTTGTTTTTATTCCTATAAACTTTTTCATTGAGATAGATGTGTGTGAGTGCATATAGATACTTAGTAAATTTACTTCCCATGTTTGTTATGCCTTTGAATCTAGTCTCCATCCCCTGGCCTATGGAGGTGGGCTTGGGTAGTCTCAGGTCGAGCCCCGCTGGGTCGGGTCAAGATAGATTGGTATCAAAGATAGTTTGATCCTTTGGATGGTGTTTTGAGTACTCCCCTTATGAGGATTTGGTTAGGATATAGGGAAACAATGTCAATGTGTATCGAGTGCATATCTTAGGATAGGGAACCCAATGTTGGTGCAGGCGGCTGACTTATACATGCATTAGGGATCTAACTACTTTCTTATTGACTCAGTATACCAAGACATTAGTTGTAGGGAACTTTGGTACATACATCATATAGGATTGATTCTTTGACTATTCTTCTTGAGTATTCTCCCCATATATATATATATATATGCTCATTTGACCATGGTATATGTTGATTACTTATATATGTATCCGAAAATACTAGCATCTAAGTTATTGATTCAGGATTGTGATGACGATACAATGAGTGATGAGGCCTCGGTTTAGGGGACAACACGTGAGGTCCTTCTTCCTGGTAGGAAGGTAGAATCACCCCACTAGTCATGAAATAGACTGTACTAGTAGAGAAATATGTGGATGGAATCATTATTATAACACTCGACGTGTTCTAGGGCTAGAGGTTGTTAAGTTTCTATGATGTGCTTGATCTCCAAGTAGTGGAGTATTGGCTAGAGTTGGTGATATGAGTTTTTAGCCTTGTGTGCATCCAAACCAATCAAATGGTTTCTTTTGCAACTAGTGATCTTCATAGATAATATGTTGGTTCTGGGGGTACTAGAAGATGACACACCCATGCTGAGTGCACATTGTACGTTCCAAAGAAATATATCTCCCATGTTTTGTGATGATCTAGAAACCCTTCTTGGGTGGTTGAGTTCAGACCTGATCTTGTGTTTTAGATCTCCCACTCATATTGGACCCCTTTCAATGGTGGTCCTCATGGTGAGACTTCTCTAGGGTGATATAGGGAATCGGTAGAGCCCTGTGTTGGTGATGTTCAATGTGGATTCAGACATGCAAGAAATAGGGAAACTCTCCCCACCAAACACATTTTTGTGATGTTATTTAAAAAAACATGGGAAAGTCAGTGACATATCAAATCATATAGTATTGAGGTGTGGTGAAAGATATACTTTTACTTGTGTATTTTAGGTCCTTATGATGTGATAAGGTGTTGAAGAGAGCCCTAGTTATGGTGAGAATGTGGGAAGGTAATGGATAGCGTCAGGTAGTAGAATCATATAGATCAGTGGCATTGAGTGTGGTTTGAGTTACGATATGCGTCTCCAATGATTCAGATATAGTTATATCATAGATTAAAATGGAAATTTTCCCTATATATATCTCTTGTTTGAGACCTATTGATACCAATAGAATCCCTTTTTTCTCAACCCTTGTGTTAGAGGCTCCTTTAGATAAGACTAGTGATCAAATGTTTCTACCGATGGGGTGGACTTAATCTGTGAGGAGAGAGAGCCTCACCTAAAATATTTCCATAGTGGTAGTGAGACCCTACAATGTTTTCCTTATAATGGACTGGCCGTTTACCATCAATGCTCAGATGATTTTTACTAGTGAGTATAGTAGTGTTTTTCGTTTGTGGGATTGATTTTTTATTCTTAATGAGGAGTGGTCCCTAGGAATAGAAGGATGAGAGAATTCATAGAAGGTTATTGATACTTCATTATCAGTTGGCAATTATTAACCTCAATATAGAAGATTCTATTAACACTTATCTTCCTACAATTATGGCGGGGGTTGATGAAGTCTTTACTGAGGATGTGGTGGGTTTACCTCCCCATCGTGAGACAGTCCTCTCTAAATAATTTCACTAGGGATGGACAAATGTTTATGCCAGCACATCAAATGACCCCATAGGGCTATGAGATCTAGTAGTGTAGTTGGAAGAGCTTGAAGTTTTAGGGATTTAGAAGACCCAATGTGTTCACCTGGGTATCCCTGTGTTGTTCAACTAAGTGGTAGATGATAGCTTGAGTTTAAGGGAAGATTATTTTCACTTTAACTCGGTGATGGGTGGAAGAGTATCCACCCCTGAGAATCATTTATTTTTTCGACAAGTGGTTTGGGGTGAAGTGGATCTCATAGGTTGACATTAGGAAGGGTTATCAGCAACTCTTAGTTCGATAGGTGGATGTACCAATCATGGATCCTAAGATCCATTATAGTTTCTGGTATTTCTTAGTGATACCCTTTAGTATGTTGAACTCCTCAAAATGGTTCATTGGACTAATGAGACAAATCCTTAACCCTTCTTAGATCATTTTGTGGTAGTCATATGCATTGGTGCCCTTGTGTCCTCGGTATCAGGATTAGAGAATACGAGACACATGAGGATGGTGCTGGATATGCTATGATATTGAATGTTTTATGAAATATCTTATAGAGTCAGTTCTAGATTTAATGGTTCAATTTTCAAGATATTTCTTCTCAAGAATGGGAGTGAGAGTTTACCCTATAGAGGTTGAGGCAGCATGAGCTTACTGGACACCCAGGGTGTGGTCAGGGAAGTAGATTCTCACAATGAGGTTTTCCATTCACTGTTGTCGATAAAGGTGATGGAGTAGTCGACCCAAACCATTTTTTTGTTTTAATAAAACCATATTCAAAGGGTATAGTGGGAACCGACACATTTTCTAAATCTTCAAACATTTCAGTAGTCATGAAATTAATAATTTAAAAACAAAAAATCAAATTTTGATCTTCACGAGGAACAAATCCCAAAAATCCCACGGGCCAATTGATAAATACTACATCAAGGTACATCAAGTCAATTGTGCCATCCATGTCATCATCACCGTCAACACATCACCTTCATCATCATTACATACTCACATTCCACTCCAAACATAGTCGTTATCTCCCTCACCTAAAGTCAAGATGAAACATCCTCACTCCGACCTTCATATCCACTTCACCTGTGAGGACCCACCATTCATCATCAATATAAGAAACACATTAAACCATCATTTACTGAACCAGAAAATTTTTATTTTCATCATATCAGTAGAAAGGACCAAACCATACAACTTACATAGAATCACTGAGAAACAAAGAACTTGTCTTCACTACCAATCACCTGAGAACATACCGTCGTCATCAGGAAACCAAACTAGCAGTCATTGAAAAAATTTTGTGATCAATATGAAAGAAAGGACAAAACAACACAAGTTCCATTGATCACCATACCAAAAAAACAAAAAAAAAGAATAGAAAACATCAAGGATAAAGCACCCAATCCAAATCAATTAAGAAACAGAAAAACAAGAAGAAATAACAACACCATAAGAACCCTAAATGAAGGATTACATCCTACTCAGGTCATGCCTCCTGATACACCATTGAGTTATGAATCAACACATCCCAAAACCTTTTAGTAAACTACCAAAACCATACCGAATAGGGGTATTGGTAGAACATGAGGAAAGGGAAGAGATTGAAGCAGAAAAGGATTACCATAATGATCTATGTCCTTCACTAGAACAATAATTCATTCTATCGAATCAGACACCAAGAACAAAGATACCACCTACAATCCCTTTATGAATGAAGAAAAATCGGATAAAGAAAAATAAAAAAAACCTGAAGACTCTATCTTTAGAATGAAACTGAGCATAGCAGTTCCATCATTGGTCGACCCTTCTCACCATCCCAATTTGGCATAATAACCATCGTGTTGGACCATATATGGAGTCTAACATGAAGGGAAGGACGATATGAGTAGATTAAGTGATCGAAGACTGTGGCTATGAAGATAAAAGTCCAAAAAAACTAGAAGGAAGAAAAATCTAGTGTAGAAGAAAAGGGGAAACATTGGTGCAAGGATTTCCAATTGAGGTAAGTAATAAGATGATAAGGAGATGGGGAGATGATGTTGGAGACCCATGCAATGTCCTCCCATTCTCTGAACCACAGTTGAAGTGGAACCCTATCAAGAGATATAAAAGGGGGAGATGCTTATCTGAGGCTCATTACCTAGCCACATTTATGATTAGTCAACCTATTTGTTGGTATACCAGGTTATTGGTGTTATCCACATTCTACATATGAGGAGGTATGTGAAGAACTTGTTGTACAATACCGACCATAGTAAGAGAGTCTATGAGAGTGAAGTTTACTTTTTCAAGGAGCTGATGGCATTGAGAACCGGTAGAGAAATATTATTTATGTGAAAGTGTTGTACTTAGGTGTGTGTTTGATGGAAATACATGAAACCATCTGAGGAGCTCATGGGAGTGGGATAGATAAATTTAGGTTCACTGTCCCCACCTTTTTCCTTAGTTTTTTCTTTTCAAGGATGAAAATATTTGATGAAGGGAATAATTTAGAGACTATGCTTTTTCCATGTAAGAATTTAGAATATTCTTAGGAATATTTTCCAAGCCAAGCGTTGAGACAATGCATGAATATGAGGCCCAGTGAGACCGAAATTAATTATATAAAAATATTAAAAATATTTTATATTATTCAAACATGATTTTATTATAAAAGTGGAATATATTGTTAATGGAGTCTCTAATCGTAAATCTGAGAGAAAAATTGAATTAGTAGCATAGAGTTTACCCTAGGCTTGACATAAGGTAAGTTGGTGTGGACTGTTTGGATGGGGAAACCATTGGTGGGTGCATTGGATAAATTAATTATTTTAATTATTTTATTTAATAACTCTAATGAAGATAACTCATAAACATGGTCTCATATGAGAAATATGAGACAAATTTTGAGTCTAGAACATGGGTTTAACACTAGGCGTGATATAACCTTTATCTTCATTAGGTTTTTAGATTTAGCACCACTGTGGGAGAAATATTTTGACAAATAAATTATTATTTATTTATTTGTATCATTTAATTCCAAAAAATATTTATCATTTTTAAATATCTAGTTATGAAAAATATTTAGGGTTATCCACATAACCATGTGTTTTTTGAGAGGATATTTCTTTGTCCTTTGTTGGAATATCAAGATCAGATGATGATCGGTGATCAGATCGAGGTGGATCAATAGGAGGTGGATGCAAAAGATCATATTAATTTCTATCATATGTGTTATTCACAAAAAATAAATCCATAATTGAGGTAATACTCATTAATTGTGGTTTCCACCCCTTTTTATTAAAATATTGAGCATGGTCAAATATATTTTCTTTTATTAGTGTTTAAATGAAACTTCGCACAATCCTGTGTTTTGAAATACATCATTCATTAAATTATTTCTTGTCTATGACATGTTTCTCACCCCAGTATCCCCACCATTAAATTGTTGTCCAAGAATTTTTAGAAAATGATATTTATCACCTTGGTTATAGGTTCTTTTCCCCCATAGTTCTTCACATTTTTCATCATTGGAACATGGAGTCATGATTTGACATTTCCAGGGTGGGTTCGAGTGAAATTGAACCCTCAGATTCATTGTGGTAGCACGTATGACACAAGAATTGATGGTTTGTGGGTGGGTTAATAAAAAGTGGGATGGTGTTTTGTGAATATATCAAATTGGTACCACAGTTGAAGGTTTTGTGATCAGAGGTGTGTTAGGAATGATTCAGTGATCCTCATTTTCTTGGTTGATGCACAATGACGACGCGCGGTGTGACAAAATTGGTTTCGAGTAGGGGTCGTGCACATGGTCTCACGGTGGAGGATATTTGGAGTGGACATGATGGTGGCTGGTCAAAGATCTCTGATGTGGTGGCCAAATTTGATTAATGTAGTGAGTGTTGTTATTATTATTTTTAATAATAATAACCACATTAAAAAATGTGGGAGTGGTTAATAATAATTTAATGGAATTTAATTTGGTTAATGGTAGTTGTGTTATTATTATTGATAATAATAGTTATATGAATAAAAAATTAATTTAAAATGATGAAAGAATAATACATATTAGGGTGTTGATAGATGGGGAGGTACGACCCAACATGTCCTTTGGGGGTGACAGAAATTGGTGGTTTGAAGAAAAATTTCATTATCATATTATTATAAAAATGATTAAAAAAAATAAAGAAATTAATAGATAAATAGAAGGGATTCCATAGACTCCAGCATGGAAGGGGAGGGAGTTGAATGTCTCTTGCTCATTTTAAATAAATATTAATAATCATATTATTATAAAATGATGATATTATTTCTATTATCATGGAATCAAATAAATACTGTAACATCTTTATACAATATTCAATTTAAGAACCTTCTATGGTAACATGACCCTAACATAAATATGGTTATTTCAAGATGAATATTGGATATTTAATTTGGCCTTGTGGAATAGGTCAACAAAGAACCCCAATAATAATGATATTATTATTATTATGTATTCTAGTATACGACATATCTTATTCATACAGTGTGAGAATAAAAAAAATAAAAGAATTTGAAACCCTGATATTGAGGGTAGAATTTCAAAACCAATATCAAGTGTTTAATTCAAACTCATAACTCAGGCCCATGAAACACCATTCAAGCGTAATGTAGTGAAATGTGTTTTTTTCACTGGGTGTCCGATTGGGGCAAGTGAATTGTATATCTTAAGCTTTTTTCTAGGAGGATCATAGCAGGGTGATCTATTTTTCCATACAAGGGAAATTTTCAGAGGTATATCAGGGAAATTACATTTTTCCCTTCAGACCGATGACGAGCCTCATGCATTTTTCATGCTTTTGGACAAGACACGTCATGCAGTACCCTTACACAATGTGAAGGACTACCTGGACAACAATCAGTGGGATAGTGAGGAAACCGATAGGTAGAGGAGTAACACCACTTAAAATGTGGGTTCCTTACACACTGTGTACTCCTTTATGAATCTTTAATCTCTCATATTTATTTCATTTGGACTCATATTTTGTCCCGAGAGTAGCCTATCATGAGTGTTTTTCCAATAATAATGTGATGGTGACCTCAATTTTGGATTTAGGGATCTGATGTGATATTTTATGAGTATGAAGCTTATTTTGGAGATTCTCAATGATGGCAGTGATCATACAAAATCAACAAAGGATTTTAGAGTGGAACCCTCTTATGGAGTTAGGGCATGGGTCCTCCAACATCAGAGTGTGGCAACCTCCTGTTGGAATAGAGAATAGATCTTATACCTACCTTTTGGATTGAAACCCTCATGGTGGGACCTAGAACAATTCCTCCATATTTCATAGTGTAACCCTCCAGCTAGGTTGGGCATATGTCTGCGATCTAGAATTAGAGGGGAACCCTATAACTGGGATAGGCATGGGTCCTCTATCGGCTATTAGAGTAGAACTCTCCTATGGAGTCATTTCATGGGTCCTCTATTATTAGATTATAAACCTTCATCTAGGTTGGGCATGGGTCCTCTATCAGCTATCAGAGTGGAACCCTCCTACAGATATAGGGCATGGGTCCTCTACTGTTAGAGTGGAACCCCCCTGCTGGGTAGGGCATGGGTCCTCTATTGACTATTAGAGTGGGACCCTCCTAGTGGGTAGGGCATGGGTCATCTATCGACTATTAGATTGGAACCCTCCTATAGGAATAAGGTACGAGTATTCAATCTATCCACTGATTGGAACCATCCTATTATACTAGGGCATGGGTCATCTACCTAGAGATTGTAGCCCCTTGACTGTGCAACACAGTGGAGATGTGATACTTGACTTGGATATTTCTATGGGAAGACACGTGAGATGCTGGGAATCATTGATGGACCTTCTAGAAATGATAAAGATAATTTTCATGGGTTGGGATATGATATAAAGATCCCCTTTCTCTCTCATTTGGTATTCTTTTTCTGAGCACAAATATTCATCTATATCGATACCTTTGGATTTAGTTACCCTCCTGCCATGGGCTGTGAAGAGGGGTTTGACATGTGCTTTCTGTGTTTAGGTTCTATTGGTTAGATGAGGTTTCTTTGCTAATATGGGTGGAAAATATTTGACATGTAGTCTATATACACATCACATTGAGACCCTTGTTCTTAGATGAGGTTACTTACTCTCTTAGTTTGTGTTGAGCTTCTTTCAGTTCACTATATCCCTTTTATTGTCTATTCCTATTGTGCCTTTTAATTCCCCCCCCCCCATTCAGATTTTGAGGAACCCTACTGGGTATGTATATACTCACCCCTATATGGGATTTTCTGACATGTGTTGTTCTTTCATAGATAAAGGATAGGTCGGTGTAGATTACATGGGAACTTAGGGATACTTGGTGACTTGGACCGCATACGGTGGTCGTAACTTGGAGATCAGGAGTTGGTCTCTCTCAAAACATTATTTTACCTTCTAGTATTGTTTAGTTGGGACATCCTTCTAGTTGGGAATGTATTTTTCCCTTTTTAATTTTCGTTTTACACTACTGTACTCTTGTACTATCTAGTGGTTTTACATGCATGACTATTCCCTTAGTTTTTTGCATCTTTTACCTTTATTCCCTACACATTTTCATCAGGATAGATGTGTGTGTGTTCAAGTAAATAAGAAAATGACTCCCTGTGTTATTTATGTCTTTTCAATAGTCACTAAACCTAGTCCTATCAAGGTAGGCCTGGGGTAGTTGTGTCTTGAGCCCTGCAAGGCTAGCTCATGACAGATTGGTATCAAAGTTGGCTTGAACCTTAGGAAGGTGTTTGGAGTATTCCACTTATGAGGATTTTTTTGAGATATAAGGAAAAAATTTCAAAGTGTATCGAGTGAGGATCTTAGTCCAGGGAACCCAAAATTAGTGTGGCCAGTTGACAGATCCATACATCAGGACTATGAATACCTTCTTTTCAACTTGGTATACTGATAAATGGGTTACAGGGAAATTTGATTCATGAATTATATAGGATTGAGTCTTTGATTGTCCTTCTAGAGTAAAATACCCATATATATATATATATATTCTCATTTGAACATGGTACATCTTGAATACTTTTGAGATGTCTCAGTGAAAAAATCCACACAAGTTATTGCTTCAAGATCATGATGATGATCTGATGAGTGATGAGGCCTTGGTTTAGGGGCCAACATGCGAGGTCCTTCCTAGTGGAATTGTAGATGAACACCCACTTTTTGAGAAGTAGATAATACCAGCAGAGCAAGATGAGGATGTACACATTCTTAGCTCACTCCATGAGTTACAACACTATAGGCTGATAAGGTTCAATAACGAACCAAATCCATAGGTAGTGGAGGATTGACTGGAGTTGATGATCTAAGTTTTTAGGATTGTGAGGATACTAAATGATTTAATGATTTTACAATCAAATAGTGCTCTTCATATATAATTAGTTGGTTTTGGTGGTACCGAAAGATGATTCACCCATGTTAACTGCACATTGAGGGTTCTGGAGAAAGAGATATATTAGGTTTAGTGTTGATAAAATGACCTTATTAGGTGGTTGAGGTCAAGCCCGATAATATGGTTTAGATATCATGCTCATATCAGACCCCTTTTAATAGTGTTCCTCATGGTGATACTTATCTAGAGTGACATGGTGTGTCGATAGAACCCTATGTGGGTGATGTTCTATATAGATTAATACATGTAATAAATAGGGACACTTCCCCCACTGAGATGCGATTCAAAACTATGTTGGTGAGTTAGTTCTATCCCAATGAAGATAGTATCTGTAGGTTTTGGGTGTAGTGGAAGAGCGTTAGTGGGTGTACCCAACTTTAATTTTAGTGTTAACAATTATCAATCCGAGATCCGTCACAATAATAAAATGTAGGATCTTCAGAATAAAATGAAGAACAAAAAAGAAAGATGGGAGTCCCAGAACCATATTTTGGATCATCATATGTTGGTTATAATTAATTTAATTAATTGACAAGAATTTCCTTGATAGAATTTTTTCTTCGTTGATGTCTCTGGTCATGATCCGATGTGATTCGTCATTGAGTCATAGAATCTAAGTTTAGGATTATATAGCGGTGATCCACACATGTTCCACGTATCTCTATACATCGCCGAAGGGATATACGGGTGCTAGTGCAGGAGAACCTTCACTTAAAATATCCACCTTCGATCGTACTGATCCAGTAGAGGTGGATCTCTCTCTCATAGCTTTAGAGAGTTCTTGGTGGAAAAGGAATTATCCATTGGATTGAGATATTTTCCAAATCCATTGTGAACAACCACTCAAAATGGATAGGCTAATGAAAAATATATAATTGGTATTTTTAATTAAACAGAATAATAAAATGATTTAATTACCCAAAAGAATTTATTCATTTCATTTAATTCTTAGTAATACCTCATGTTTAATAATAACAGTTCACTATTATTATTACTTGACATGTGCCCAACAAATTACACATAATATTATTTAATTAAATAAATAATATTATTTCTCATAAATTCCCAGAAAAACTACACGGTGTGTATATATTAATATACACAGTGTGTACTTTTATTTTCAATTTTTCTTAATTTCCTCCACCACATTTATTAGACCTTGAATAATGAATATTTATTTATCAAATAAATATAACTACATTACTTGCTAATAAATATATTATTTCACCCACAATATATTCTCTCGAATAACTAGTGTCAAAATAAACATGATCAGGAATCCTTGAATAATTATTAAACCACAGTCGGGAACATTCTTTATTCAACTTATTAAATTAATATTTAACTGAAATACTTGGACACACTTAGTGTGTAACCCTCTCAGCCTCTTTCTCAGTGGCATTAGGCAGAGCTTGCCTAAATTCCAAGGTTAGCATCTAGAAACATTCCAAGGAACCCATAGAGAAATAATTTAATGCCACAATTATGTTTCATCTCCTACTAATGTTTACTATGTAATGTAATCCCTTTGTCACGATATCTCGAATCAAGCGAGTTGCATGCTAGTGCCATCAACCCATATGCTCAATTATTCTTTCTTTGAAATTCTGGAATTGAACTTTCCCATTCCTCACCATGGCCATGGATTTATTTTGGCTATATCAATTCCATCAAAGGGCCTGAGATATCTACTTACTTTATATAAGAGAAGGGACAAATCCTTTCTCGCATTATCTATTAATACAATATCACTCATGACGCACCCAACGTAACCTACCTCACTACGAATAGTTTGTGGTCATAGTTTTCATCAATACATCTAAGTGTGTGAGTTGTAATACCCATTAATAATAATCTTAATGTATAAGGACCAATACACACGTTCACAGATAGGAACATCCAATGACACTATGAAATGTGGATTTCCTACTGGTGGGTCTCATTCTCATAATATCCTCTTGGACATTACCAAGGGCGCACACCAAGAGAATGTGCCTCAATGTTTTATGAGTCCTCACCCCTAATGGATTGTATTATTTGTATCTCTTAAAAAACATCATCCAGCCATAGAACATATATTCAAGAACAGTGTTATGGAACTTCTGGGTTCTCATCATAGTAGGGATCCTCTATGACCCTTTAATGCAACAACTTTCCTTAGGGAATTATCACATGCAATGTAACGTAAAAGAAGAATCAAGATGTGATAAGGTATTTATTAATTAATAAAGTAAAAAGTAGTTGGTTCTAGGCCACCAAATCCAACAGACTCCCACTTGGACTAGAGACAACTACTAACAACCTTTAACCCACTAGCTCTTACATGATATTCATGCTTCTGCCGAGATAGTCCTTTTGTCATGGGTTCCACCAAGTTATCTTCTGGGGACACTCTGATCACTACAACTTCACCCCTTTGATAGAAATCCATCTAGAGGTGATACTCTTGGAGTATGTGATTTTTCGGTTGATGTGACCTTGGTTCTTTTTCAAGAGCCACTGCTGCAGTATTATCACAATACAACCTGATGGGATCTTTACTACTAGGAACCAAATCAAGATATTGGACAATGTTATGAATCCAGATGGATTCCTTGGCTACATCAGAAGTAGCTATAAATTCAGAATCTGTTGTAGAATCGGTGACAACTGAATGGTTTTAACTCTTCCAGCTCACATCTCCTCTATTGGGGAAAAAACATATACAGATTGCGAATTTATATCGTTTTGATCTATCTGAAATCCAACATCAGCATACCCTCTGATGAAAAGATCCCTGTCTCCTCCATACACTAGAAACATATCCTTAGTTCTTCTGAGATACTTAAGGATAGTCTTAATAGTAGTCCAATGTTGTTCTCCTGGATCTGCTTGATATCTGCCTACCATGTTTAGTGCATAGGAAACATCAATCCTGGTACATAACATGGCATACATGATTGATCCTATAGCTGAATCGTATGGTATCTTACTCATTCTGTCTTTCTCTGGTTATTTCCAAGGGCACATTTTCTTAGAAATATTTAGGCCACATGACACTGTAACCAATCCCCTCTTGGATTGTTCCATACTAAATATTTTTAGTAGCTGGTCAATGTATGTACCCTGAAATAGTCCAAGCAGCCTCTTGGATCTATCATGAATGATCATGATCCCTATAATGTAGGTTTCCTCACCCTAGTCCTTCATGGAGAAACACTTATTCAACCATTCCTTAACTGACTGTAAGACTGGTACATCGTTTCTAATAAGCGATATGTCATCAACATATACTACTAGGATAACGACCTCATTCACATTAAACCTCTTATAAACACATAGCTAACATTCATTCTTAATGAAACCAAATTTCTTTATGGATTCATCAAATCGTATGTTCCACGACCTAGATTATTTCCTTAATCCATAAATGTATTTCTGTAACTTGAAAACCCATTTGGCTTTAGCTAGCGTCACAAACCCTTCTGGTTGTGTCATATTGACATCTTCCTGAAGGTTCCCATTAAGGAATTCTATTTTGACATCCATTTTCCAAATCTCGTAGTCATGGTAAGCCGCTATGGCATGTATGATTCTTATGGATTTATACATGGAAAATGGAGAGAAGGTTTCATCATAGTTAATTTCTTGATGCTCTCTAAATTCTTTATCCATTATCCTTGCTTTATAGGTGCTAACTTGACCTTCCATGTCCATTTTTCTCTTGAATACCCATTTGCATCCAACATGATTTACATCAACTGGATCATCAACCAGAACCCAGACTTGGTTCTGATACATGGAATCCGTCTCATAATTCATAGTTTCTAGCCATCTTGTAGCTTCTGAGCTTTCTACTTATTCCTTTTAGGAGATAGGTTCATCATTTTCTAAAAACAATGATTCACCATCCTTGGTGACTAGGAAACCAAATCTCTTCGGTTCTCTTACCTCTCTTGAGCTCCTATGTAGTACTTGTGCTTATAGAACCCCTTCCACAAAGACTTGTGGAACTTGTTCCTGTACCAACTTCTACGTATCTTGAGTATCAACTTCATCAAAGTAAATCATGCTCCCACTATCCTTTTTGAGGATGTGCTCCCTCTCGAGAAAGATGGATTGTCTAGAGACAATCACTTTCTTGTCTAAAGGGTTATATAGGTAATATCCTTTAGTTTCCTTGGGATATCCTATAAAGACACACTTTGTGCCCCAGGGTGCTAGTTTTTTGCCTGAGAAGGCCTTAAAAAATGCCTCGCATCCCCATACATGTGTGTGTGAAAAAACGGGCTTCTTTCTATTCCATAACTTTGAGGGAATTCCATTTTCCGCCTTAGTTGGTACTCGGTTTAATGTGTATGCTGCAGTTTGTAATGCGTATCCCCAAAAGGATAATAGAAGATCTACATGACTCATCATTGACCTCACCATGTCCAAAAAGGTCCAATTACTCCTTTAACTAACACTATTCCACTCTGGTGTATAAGGAGGAGCGAGATGAGATAGAATCCTAGACTCCCGTAGAAGATCGATGAACTCTTGGTTCAGATATTCTCCACCTCAATCGGATCGAAGCTTCTTTATCTTATTACCAAGCTAATTCTGTAATTCATTCTTGGATTCCTTAAATTTCTCTAAGGATTATGACTTATACCTCAGCATGTAGACATATCCATATAAACTTAAATCACCAGTAAAAGTAATGAAGTAAGAATATCCACCTCTGTCTTCTACAGGAAATGGTCTACACACATTCATGTTCACCAATCCTAGAAGCTCTGTGGCCCTTTCACCCTGTCCACCGAAAGGTGACTTGATTTTTTTACCTTGTAAACAAGTGTGAAATCTATGAAGTGGTTTTAGCTCAGTAGAGTCTAAATATCCATCTTTCCAGAGCTTTGTCAAGAGCTTCTCGTTTACATAACTGATATGGTGATGCCACAACTGGGTGATGTATGAGTCATGTGAGTTTGTTTCGTTATCGATTACCAACACTTGGTTTTCTTAATTTAATACATACAAACCATTATATAAATGCTCCAAATCATAACATAGTTGTTCTTATAAAAGAATCAACCCTTATTTAAAAACATGAAAATAAATCCATCCATATCCAAACATGATACAAAAATTATGTTTTGGTAACACTAGGAACATAATAACAGTTATGTAAAACCAAAATCATCCCAATTTTCAATGAGAGGTGGTAATCACCAATGGCTAATGCAGCCAACCTCACACCAATGGCAGCTCAAAGATCCACCTCTCCTCTAGAAAATATTTATAAATCTACATGGTTCTTACATTTGAATACAGATGTGAGCCCCACAAGCTGTATCTAATTCCCAATGTGTAGAAATGGAAATATTACACTTGGTAACAAATGCACCTTTAGCATCCCCTGTCTTCTGGGTGCAGTTTCTCTTCCAGTGGCCTTGATTTCCACATGCAAAACATACTGCCTCCCATTCCTTGTCCTACCTCTGGATCTTCCCCTTCTTGGAGGGATGGTTCTCGGGGGCTTCAGACCATTTATAAGTCCTTGGACCCTTTTCCTTGTCCTTCCTTTTCTTATTCACTATAAGGACTGTGGGTTTGTCATGCCCCATGTCCTTATCTACCTAGAGAATCAAGGTCTGAATTTCCAACAGAAACATCTCATTTTTTCTCATATTATAGTTGAGAATAAAGATAGATAAGGTCTTGTGCAGTGATGATAGGATGAGATATGTTGCCAACTCATCCGGGAACTTAATCCTTAAGATGTCTAGATGTTCAATGTAGCCAATAAGCTTGATTAAATGGGGCCCAACTAGCACAAAATCTCCAAGATTAGTTGTAAACAAAGCGTTAGAGATATCATATCTCTCCTGTCTCACCTTATCTTGGTAGATATCCTTAAGGTGAGACATCATGCTATATGCGTCCATGTTTTCATGTTTCTTAAATAGTTAATTAGACATGGACAATAGCATGAAACATTGGAAATTTTTGGAATCATAAATATGTTTCATATAGAGAGATAGTTCCTCATCATAGGCCTCTTTCCCAGGCTCAACTGTAACAGGGTCTTCTAGCACATACAATTTCCTCTCGTGGTGAAGGATGATGCGTAAACGCCTCCGCCACTCTAGAAAATTAGTGTCGGTGAGAAGGTTTTACTTCTCGAGTATGGTTTGAAATGATATGTTTGAAGTCATTTTATTTTTGTTTGTACAAATTAAGATGAGAAAATGTTTAGTACTTTATTATGATAAAATTGAGACAATAAATAAAATAATACTTATTAGTCTCCCACTATTTTATCAAAATCCAATATCCCTCACCATTGACTTCGGAATATTTTTTTACATGAATATTCTAGTGAAAAGAATACATATTTCCCTTCACATTACCCCAACTAGGGTTGTTAAATCAACTTAAAGGGTTTTAGGTAGGCATTCCAAATGCCAACTGCATTAACTCTCAAATCCTTGATCCGTTGAGTGGACTCCCAAATCCTTAAATACTTTTATTTTGGATTTCCTCAACCTTTGCCTCTTAGTCACACCAAGTCTTGCTGTGGCAGTCAACCCTTGATGAGAACCATGTCAATTCAACCCAAAACCTTGAATTATAATTCCTCGATAATTGAAAGCACCCCAAATAGGGTTGGTCAAGCACTTTGAACTATGGTTCGATCCTAATGAATATTATGGAAGGCTATACTGACTTAATAGTTCTTTGAGGGATTTTTATCCTTATTCATAAATTTCTATTTTATTGTCTTTGATTACATGATTGTTAATATTAAGTGGGATATAATTAAGTGATTAACCATGTCTAAGAAAATATTTTACGCATAAGATGGTCTTATTTTAGTTCCATCTTGCATGCTTGTTTAATTCATTAATTGTGTGATCATGAAAACACACCCACGATAAATATACAATGAAACTGACAGAAATAAAATAAATGGTATGATTATGATCTTGTTATATTGGTTAGTTTATCTAGCAATTGATAAACTAACCCAAGACCTAAGAGACAAACCCCTAGAACCTTTTGGGTTTGTGTTTAAAACTTTCCACATATCCACCTTTGTATCTTCTTGGATTGGTTTCACCTTGGCTCCTAACTTGAGTAACCTCCACTAGCTTAGGAGTTCCATCCAGTACATATGCTTTTATCTCACATGCAAGTGAGGGGTAAAATAGGGTTCTACAAAAAAGGAACCTTGGGAATGCAGACCCTATATATTAATGAGGAGAAGGATTGCAAGCCAACAAATTTAATTTAAATAAATGAATTAAAATAAACCATTCACATGCAAAGGTCTTGGTCTAGCTCATGATCATCCATGCATGAAATGATATTTATTCATAAATAAAATTAGAATTCAATTATTTAATAATTATTGCTTAAGATAAGCCATGCTAGAATCAATTAATTATCTTTAATTAACCAATCCTTTTATCTTAAACCATTTTAATAATTTCCTTGATATTCTCATCCATCCTAATTTTAAACAAATAAATTTATCTAAAATTATCTTTGTACGTAACATGTACATTGGAGGTAACCTGGTGAATTTCTGTTCATAACTACCCAATGAGTAGAAATGAACCTTACATAGATGTTAAATTAAATACATATATATCAAACACCTATCACGTGTTGTGCCTCAACTTTACGCCTGCACTATGGTACATGTCTCAAGGGTTTGTATAATATAATAATAAATTTTAATAAATCTGTGTAATTTGGATGAGTACACGTCGTGTAGTTCCGACTACACGGTGTGTACTTTTGTTCATCGCCCATCTGAAGTACACTCTTAGGGACATGGCGTGTATATGTACTTCGTAAATTTTCAGAGTACATGGCATGTTGAATGGGACACATCCCGTGTAGTATCTGCATACATGGTTTCCAGCCGGGAAAGCCGTGTATGGGGAACATGGTCCAACCCTAACCCAAAGGAACTACACGCCGTGTTCCATGGGCCACACATCGTGTAATTTGGAAACTATGTGCCACTTGTTCCTTGTCAAAACACGAAGTCTTAAAGACTTAGATAGGATCCATTTACACAACCCGATTTAGTGGACCAGTCCAATGCATTGAAACTATACTACATGGTGTGTAATTCCAAATACATGCCGTGTATTCTAGTGTTGTATGGACATGAACATTTGGAACCTCTAGATGAGATCCTCTATTTTATTTTTATCACAATTAAAAGAAAAATATGTTTATGTAAGGCGAATGGGAATTAGAGAGGAGGAATAGATCTCAAGATTCATATTTAAAGAACGATTAACTTCATTTGAAACAACTAAATTATTAAATGCGTAAATCAACAACTAAAAAATAAATAATTATAATCAATGATATTACTCCCTTTGATTGCACTTGTAGGTTCCAGGCGCAGCAGAACAACATTGGTTGGTGTACCTAACTTTAATTTTAGTGTTAACAACGATCAATCCGAGATCCTTCGTGATAATAAAACGCCAAATCTTCAAAATAGAAAGAAGAAAGAAAAAGAAAGAGGGGATTCCTAGAACTATATAAAGGATCATCATATGTTGGTTATAATTAATTTAATTAATTGACAATAATTACCTTGATAGAATTGTTTATTCGTTGATGTCTCCGATCACGATCCGATGTGATCCGTCATTGCGTCATAGAATCCAAGTGTAGGATTCCTCTAGGGGTGATCCAACTGTGCTCCACATATCATTGGACATTACCGAAGGGATCTCCGGGTGCTAGTACAGAAGAGCCTTCACTTACGATGTCCTCCTTCGATCACTTTGATCCATTGGAGGTGGATCTCTCTCTCGTAGTTTGAGAGAATTCTTGGTGAAAAAAGAATTCTCTCTTGTCTTGAGAGATTTTCCAAATCCGTTTTGCACAACCACCCAAAATGGATAGGATAATGAGAAATATATAATTGAGATTTTTAATTACATAGAATAATAAAATGATTTAATTACCCGAAAACATTTATTCATTTCATTTAATTCTTAGTAATACCCCATATCTAATAATAACAGTTGTCTATTATTATTACTTGACATGCACCTAGCGAATTACACCTAATATTATTTAATTAAATAAATAATATTATTTCTCATAAATTCCCAGACAAACCACATGGCGTGTATATATTAATATACACAGTGTGTACTTTTATTTTCCATTTTTCTTAATTTCCTCCACAACATATATTAGACCATAAATAATGACTATTTAATTCTTAAATAAATATCACTACATTACTCACTAATAAATATATTATTTCACCCACATTATATTTTCTCGAATAACTAGTGTCGAAATAAATGCAATAAGGCATCCTTGAATAATTATTAAACCACAGTTGGGAATATTCTTTATTGAACTTGTTAAATTAATATTTAACTGAGATACTTGGACACACTTAGTGTGTGAACCTCTGGGCCTCTTTCTCAGTGGCATTAGGTAGAGCCTTCCTAAAGTCCAAGTTTAGGGTCTAGAAACATGCCAAGGAACCCATAGATAAAGAAGTTAATGTCGCAACAATGTGTCTCCTCCTGCGAATGCTTACCGTGTAATGTAATCCCTTGGTCATGATTTCTCAAATCAAGCGGGTTGCATGCTAGTGCCATCAACCCATGTGATCGATTATTCTTTCTTTGAATTTCCAGGATTGAACTTTCCCATTCCTCACCATGGCAATGGATTTATTTAGGCTATATCAATTCCATCAAAGGTCCTGAGATATCTACATCCGTTTTGGAACAGAAGGGACAAATCCTTTCTCGCATTATCTATTAATGCAATATCACTCGTGACACACCCAATGTATCCTACCTCACTGCGAATAGTGTGTCATCACAACTTTCGTCAATACATCTAAGTGTGTGAGTTGTAATACCCATTAGTAAAAATCTTAAAGTATAAGGACCAATACACACGTCTATAGATAGGAACATCCAATGACACTATGAAATGTGGATTTCTTACTGGAGGGTCTCTTTCTCAAAATATCCTCCTGGACATTACCAGGGGCACACACCATGAGAAGGTGCCCCAAAGTTTTATAATTCCTCACCCCTAACATCCTGTATTATTTGTGTCCCTCAAATAACATCATCCAGCCATAGAACTTATATTCAAGAACATTGTTAGGGCACTTCCGGGTTCTCATCATAGCAGAGATCTGTTATGACCCTTTAATGCAACAACTATACTTAGGAAATTATCACATGAATTGTCCTACAGAAGAACAATAAAGATGTGATAAGGTATTTATTAATGAATAAATTAAAAATTAGTTGGTTCTAGGCCACCAACTCCAACAGACTCCCAATTGGACTAGAGACAACTGCTAACAACCGTTAACCCGCTAGCTCTCACTTGATATTCATGCTTCTGCTGAGATAGGTCTTTATTCATGGGGTCCACCACATTATCTTTCGTGGATACTCTAATCACTGCAACATCACCCCTTTGATAGAAATCCCTCTAGAGGTGATACTTCTAGAGTATGTGCTTTGTCCGTTGATGTGACCTGGGTTCTTTTGCGAGAGCCACCGCCGTAGTATTATGACAGTAAAATGTGATAGGATCTTTACTTCTAGGCAATATGTCAGGCTCCTGGACAAAGTTCTGAATCCATACGGCTTCCTTGGATACATCAGAAGCCGCTATATATTCAGACTCTGCTATAGAATCAGCAAAAAATAGCTACTTTTAACTCTTCCATCTCACAACTCCTCTATTGATACAGAAAAAATATTGAGATTTTGACTTCAAATCGTTTTGATCTGTCTAAAAACCAGCATCAGCATACCCCCTGATGAAAGGCTCCTCGTCTCCTCCATACACTAAGAACATATCCTTAGTTCTTCTCAGATACTTAAGGGTAGTCTTAACAGCAGTCCAATGCTATTTTCCTAGATCTTCTTGATAACTTCCTACCATGCTTAGTGCATAGGAAACATCAAGCCCGGTACATAACATGGCATACATAATGGATCCTATAGCCAAAGTGTATGGGATCTTAATCATTATATCTTTCTCTGGTTGTGTCTGAGGACACATTTTCTTATAAAGATGTAGGCCATGTGAAACTAGAACAAATCCCCTATTGGATTGTTCTATACTAAATATATTTAGTATCTGGTCAATGTATATACCCTTAATTAGTACAAGAAGCCTCTTGGATCTATCATGATTGATCTTGATCCCTAGAATGTATGCTGCTTCACCCAAGTCCTTCATGGAGAAACACTTGTTCAAATAGTCCTTAAATGACTGTAATACTGGTACATCATTTCTAATAAGCAATATTCCATCAACATATACTACTAGGATAATAACCGCATTCCTATTAAACCACTTATAAACACATGGATCACATTCGTTCTTAATGAAACCAAATTTCTTTATTGCTTCATCAAATCGTATGTTCCATGACCTGGATGCTTTCTTTAATCCATAAATGGATTTCTACAACTTTCAAACCTATTTGGATTCACCTCGTGTCACAAACCCTTCTGGTTGTGTCATATAGACTTCTTCCTAAAGGTTCCCATTAAGGAATGTTGTTTTGACATCCATTTTCCAAATCTCGTAGTCATGGTAAGCTGCTATGGAAAGTATTATTCTTATGGATTTAATCATGGAAACTAGCAAGAAGGTTTCATCATAGTAAATTCCTTGACGCTGTCTGAATCCTTTATCCACTAGCCTTGTTTTATAGGTGATAACTTGACCTTCCATGTCCAGTTTTCTCTTGAATACCAATTTGCATCCAACAAGATTTACATCAACTGGCTCATCAAATAGAACCCAAACATGGTTCCAATACATGAAATCCATCTCAGAATTCATAGATTCTATCCATATTGCAGGTTTTGATATTTATACTACTTCTTTGTAGCAGATAGGTTCATCATTGTCTAACACTAATGATTCAGCATCCTCGGTGACTAGGAAACCAAATCTCTCTGGTTATCTTACCTCTCTTGAGCTCCTACGTAGTACTTGTGTTTCTGGAACCTCTTACATGTGGACTTGTAGAACTTGTTCCTGTACCAACTCCTATGTATCTAGAGCCTCAACTTCATCAAATTCAATATTGCTCCCACTATCCTTTTTGAGGATGTGCTCCCTCTCGAGAAAGATGGCTTGTCTGGCAACCACCACTTTATTGTATGAAGATTTATATAGGTCATATCCTTTCATTTCCTTGGGATATCCTATAAAGATACACTTCATGCCTGGGGTTCTAGTTTGTTGCCTGAGAAGGCCTTAAAAAATCCTCACATCCCTATACGTGTGTGTTAGACAAAATGGGTTTCTTTCCATTCCATAACTCGGAGGGAATTCCATTTTCCACCTTAGTTGGTACTCGGTTTAATGTGTATTCTACAGTTTGTAATGCATATACCCAAAAGGATAATGGAAGATTTGCATTACTCATCATCGACCTCACCATGTCCAACAAGGTGTGGTTCCTCCTTTCACTAACACCATTACAATGTGGTGTATAAGGAGAAGTGTGTTGAGTAGGATCCCAGACTCCTATAGAAGATCAATGAACTCTTGGTTCAGATATTCTCCACCTCAATCCGATCAAAGATTCTTTATCTTCTTACCAATGTGATTCTCTACTTCATTCCTGAATTCCTTAAAATTATCTAAAGATTATGACTTATACCTCATTAAGTAGACATACGCATATCTACTTAAATCATTAGTAAAAGTAATGAAGTAAGAATATCCACCTCTAGCTTCTACTAGAAATGGTCCATATACATCTGTGTGCACCAATCCTAGAAGCTCTATGGACCTTTCACCCAGTCCACTTAAAGGTGACTTGGTCATTTTACCTTGTAAACAAGTGTGACATCTATCAAGAGGTTTTAGCTCAGTAGAGTCTAAATAGCCATATTGGCAGAGATTTGTCAAGAACTTCTCATTTACATGACCGAGATGCTGATGCCACAATTGGGTGATGTATGAGTCATGTGATTTTGTTTCGTTATCGATTTAAAACACATGGTTTTCATAATTTAATACATACAAATCATTATTTAAATGTACCATACCATAAAATACATTGTTCTTATAAAAGAAGTAAACCTTATTTCCAAACATGATACAAAAATTATGTTTTGGTAACACTAGGCACGTAATAATAGTTATGTAAAACCAAAATCTTCCCAGTTGGCAATGAGAGGTGTTAATCATCAATGGCTAACGCAACTAGTCGCACGCCATTGGATGCTCGAATATCCACCTCTCCTATGAAAATATTTCTAAATATACTTGGTTCCTGCATTTGAATATAGTTGTGAGCCCCACAAGCTGTATCTAACACCCAATGTGTAGAAATGGAAAGATTACACTCGATAAAGAACACACCTTTAGCATCCCCATGCTTCTAGGTGAATTTCCTCTTCCATTGGACTTGCTTTCCACATTCAAAACATACCACCTCCCATTCCTTGCCCTACCTCTAGATCTTCCCCTTCTTGGAGGGATGATTCTCCGGGGATTCAGACTGTTTATAAGTCCTTGGTCCCTTTTCCTTGTCCTTCCTTTTCTTATTCACTATAATAAATGTGGGTTTGTCATGCCCCACGTCCTTATCTACCTAGCGAATTAAGGTCAGAAGTTCAGATAGACTTTTATCATTGTTGCTCATGTTATAGTTGACAATAAAGCTAAATTATGTCTTGGGAAATGATGATAGGATGAGATCTATATGCAACTCATCCAAGAACTTAATACCTAAGATGTCTAGGCATTCAATGTAGCTAATAAGCTTGAAAACATGAGGACCAGCTGGTGCAGACTCTCCAAGCTTAGTTGTAAATAAGGCATTTTAGATCTCATATCTCTCATGTCTCGCCTTTTCTTGGCATAGATCCTTAAGGTGAGACATCATACTATACACGTCTATGTTTTCATGTTGCTTCAAGAGATCATTAGACATGGATGATAGCATGAAACATTGGATATATGTGGCATCATCCACATGTTTCACATAGAGATATAGCTCCTCATCACTGGCCACTTTCCCAGGCACAACTGGAACATGCTCTTCTAGCACATACAATTTCCTCTTGTGGCGAAGGATGACGCGTAAATGCCTCTGCCAGTCTTGGAAATTGGTGTTGGTGAGAAGGTTTTCCTTTTTGAGTATGGTTCAAAATTATATGTTTGAAGTAATTTTATTTCTGTTTCCATAAATTAGGATGATAAAAGGTTTAGTACTTTATTATGATAAAACTGAGACAAATAAATAAATTAATACTTATTAGTCTCCCACTATTTTATCGAAATTCAATAGCCATCACCATTGACTTCAGAATATTATGTTGCCTGAATATTCTAGGGGCAAGGATCTATATTTCCCTATTCTTTACGCCAACTAGGGTTGTTCAAGAAACATGAAGGGTTTTAGGTAGGCATTCCAAATTCCAACTGCATTAACTTGTAGCTCCTTAAACCATTGCGTGGACTCCCCAATACTGAAATCCTTTTATTTTAGATTCCCTAAACATTTTCCTCTTGGTCACACCAAGTCCTACTATGTCAGTCAACCCTTTATGTGAAACAGGTCAAGTCAACCACAAATCTTGAATTATAATTCCCTAATAATTGAAAGCACCCCAACTAGTGTTGGTCAAGCACATTGAACTATGGTTAGATTCTAACTAAGATTATGGAAGGCTATACCTACTTAATATTTATTTGAGGGATTTTTATCCACATATATAAATTTCCATTTTATTATCTTTGATTACATGCTTGTTAATATCAAGTGGGATATACTTAATTGATTAACCATGTCTAAGATAATATTTTATGCATATTCCAGTCTTATTTTAGTTCCATATTGCATGCTTGTTTAATCATTAATTATGTGATCGTGACAACACACCAAAAATAAATAAACCTTGCAACTGATAGAAATAAAATAAATGGTATGATCATGAGCTTGTTCTATTGGTTAGTTTATCTAGTGGTTGATAAACTAACCCAAGACCTAAGGGAGAAACACCTTGAAACTTTTGGGATCGTGTTTACATCTTTCCACCTGTCCACATTTGTATCTTATTGGATTGGTTTCACCTTGGATCCTAACTTGAGCTACCTCCACTATCTTGGGAGATCCATCCATTACATATGCTTCTATCTCACATGTAGGTGAGGGGTAAAATGAGGTTTTACATAAAAGAAACCTTGGGAGTGCATGCCCTACATATTAATGAGGAGAAGGCTCACAGGAAAATAAATTTAGTTTAAATAAATAAATTAAATGTAACATTTCACATACAAAGGTCTTAGTATATTTCATGATGATCCATGAATGCAATGATATTTATGCATAAATAAAACTAGAATTCAATTCTTTAATCATTCTTCCTTAAGATAAATCACGCTCGAATCAATTAATTATCTTTAATTAATCAATCCTTTTATCTTTTTAACCCTTTTCTAAATTTTCTTGAGATTCTAATCCATCATAATTTTAAACAAATTATTTTATCTAAAATTATCTTTGTACATAACTTTCACCTTAGAGGAATCCCGATGAATTTCTGTTCATAAATACCCAATGAGTATAAATGAACATTACACAGATGTTTAATTAAACACACATATATAAAACACCTATCACATGTTGTGCCCAGCTTTATGCCTACACTATGGTACACATCTCAAGGGTTTGTATAATATAATAATAAATTTTAATAAGTATGTGTAATTTGGATGAGTACACAACATGTAGTTCTGACTACGCGGTGTGTACTTTTGTTCACCATCCATCTGAAGTACACACCTAGGGACATGGTGTGTAGATGTACTTCAGAAATTTTCAGAGTACATGGCATGTTCAATGGGACACACATGGTGTAGTATCCGCGTTACACGGTTTCCAGTCGGGCATGTCATGTACGGGGTACACGGACCAACCCTCACCCAAACTGACTACACACCGTGTTCCATGGGCCACACGGTGTGTAATCTAGACATAGTGTGCCACCTGTTCATGGTCAACACATGGAGTCTTAAAGACTTATATTGGATCCATTTACATGACCTTATTTAGCAGACCAGTCCAATGCATTGAACCTAGACTACACATCGTGTACTTCCGAATACACACCGTGTATTCTGGTGTTGTACAACCAGGAACATTTGGCACCACTAGATGAGATCCTCTATTTTATTTTAATAAAAATTGAATGAAAAATTTGTTTCTGTAAGGTGAACGAGAAGCAAGAGAGGAGGAAGAGATCTCAAGATTTAGATTTAAAGAACGATTAACTTGAATTAAAACAACTAAATCATTAAATACATAGATCACCAACAAAAAAATAAATAATTATAATCAACGATATGACTCCCTCTGATACCACTTTTCAGTTCTGAGAGCAGCAGCAACACGTTGGTGGGTGTACCCAAATTTAATTTTAGCATTAACAATGATCAATCTAAGATTCATCACGATAATTAAATGCCAGATCTTCAGAATAGAACTAAGAACAAAAAATAAAGAGGGGAGTCCCAAAACCATATAGAGGATCATCATATGTTGGTTATAATTAATTTAATTAATTGACAAGAATTACCTTGATGGAATTCTTTCTATGTTTATGTCTTCAGTCACGATCCGATGTGATTTGTCAATGCGTCGTAGAATCCAAGTGTAGGATTCCTCTAGTAGTGATCCACACATGCTCTACATATCTCTAGATGTCACTGAAGGGATATCTGGGTGCTAGCATAGAAGAGCATTTGCTTCCGATGTCCGCCTTTGATTGCTTTGATCTGATGGAGGTGGATCTCTCTCTCGTATCTTGAGATAATTCTTGGGGGAAAAAGAATTCTCTCTTGGATTGAGAGCTTTTCCAAATCCGTTATGCACAACCACAAAAAATGGCTACGCTAATGATAAATATTTAATTGGGATTTTTAATTACATAGAATAATAAAATGATTTAATTACCTGAAATCATTTATTCATTTCATTAAATTATTAGTAATACCCTATGTTTAATAATAACAGTTGACTATTATTATTACTTGACATGCACCCAGTGAGTTACACCTATTATTATTTAATTAAATAAATAATATTATTTCACATAAATTCCTAGAAAAACTACACGACATGTATATATTAATATACACGGTGTCTACTTTTATTTTCTATTTTTCTTAATTTCCTCGACCACATTTATTAGACCTTGAATAATGACTATTTATTTCTCAAATAAATATAACTGCATTACTCTCTAATAAATATATTATTTCACCCACAATATATTCTCCTGAATAACTTGTGTCGAAATAAATGCGACCAGACATCCTTGAATAATTATTAAACCACAGTCAGGAATAATATTTATTCAACTTGTTAAATTAATAATTAACAGAGATACTTGGACACACTTAGTGTGTGACCCTCTAGTCCTCTTTCTCAGTGGCATTAGGTGGAACCTGCCTAAAGTCCAAGGTTAGTGTCTATTAACACGCCAAGGCACCAATAGAGAAAGAAGTTAATGACGCAATGACATGTTACCTCCTGTGAATTCTTACCATGGAATGTAATCCCTTTTTCTCAATATCTTGAATCAAGCGGGTTTCATTCCAGTGACATCAACCCAAGTGCTAGATTATTCTTTCTTTGACTTTCTAGAATTGAACTTCCCATTCCTCACCATGGCCATGGATTTATTTAGGCTATAAAAATTTCATCAAAGGGCCTGAGATATCTACTTTTGATATGGAACAGAAGGGAAAAATCCTTTCTTGCATTATCTATTAATGCAATATCACCCGTGACTCAGCCAACATATCCTACCTCATTGAAAACAGCGTTTCGTCATAGTTTTTGTCAATAAATCTATGTGGGTGAGTTGTAATACCCATTAATAATAATCATAAAGTCTAAGGACTAATAAACAGGTCTTCAGATAGGAACATCCAACGACACTATGAAATGTGGATTTCCTACTGGTAGGTCTCATTCTCATAATATCCTCCTAGACATTACCTAGGGTGCACACCATGAAAAGGTGCCTCAATGTTTTATGAGTCCTCACCCCTAATGGCCTGTATTATTTGTGTCCCTCAAATAACATCATCCTTCCATAGAACATATATTCAAGAACATTGTTATGGCACATCCGGGTTCTCATCATAACAGGGATCCAATATGGCCATTTAATTAAATAGCTAAATTAGGACATTATCACATGCATTGTCATGCAGAAGAACAATCAAGATGTGATAAGGTATTTATTAATGAATAAAGTACAAAGTAGTTGGTTCTAGGCCACCAACTCCAATAGTATCAATGTATGGTGGAGTAGTTCTATTTATTTGTGTATTTGAGGTCATTATGATGTGATAAGGTCTCAGAGTGAGCCCTGGTTATGGTGGTAAGTAAGGAAATTGAGTGGATTTCTTCAGGTGGTAGAATATTGAGGCTTAGTGGTTTCTATTGTGGTTCAGGGTACGATATGTGTCTTTACTTCTTCCATGGAATTTATAGAACATAGATGAAATCTAAATTTCCCTATATGTATCCCCCTTTAAAGGCCTAGAGATACTGGTGGAAGAATTTTTTTCTTTACCCTTGTGTTGGAGGCTCCTATAGATAGGATGGTGATCACACATTTCTACAGATGGGGTTACCTTATTCTATGAGGAGAGAGAGCCTCACATGAATTATTTACATTGTGGAAGTGATATCCTATGATATTTCCCTCAGAACAGACTGGTCTTTTACTATCAATGTTAAGATTATTACTACTAGTGATTATGGTAGTGTTTCTAGGTTGTAGGATGGATTTTTTCTCCTTGGCAAGGAGTGATCCCTGACCGAGGCATAACGATTTCATTTGCAGAAGGTTACAACCTATTCCTTAGCTATTGGCTATTGTTAACCTTATAGAAGAATATTCTATTAGATCTTAAATTCTTGAAATGATGGTGGGGGTTGATGATGTATTTCTTAATGAAATTCCATGTTTACTTCCACATCATGTGATAGAACTTTGCATAAACTTATGCTAGAGATGGCCTGATGTTTATGCTAGCACTTCAAATGACCCCGTGGAGCTATGAGAGATAGTAGTGTGGTTGGAAGAGTCTATAGAGATAAGGCTTATAAATACCAACTTTTTTCACCTGGGAAACCCTATGTTGTTTGACTAAGAGGTGAATAAGATCTTGATGTTAGGTGTCGATTACTATCACTTGAACCAGGTGAAAGGAGGAAGAATACCCACACCCGAGAATCATTGAGTGATTTGAACAATGGTTTGGAGTGAAGTGGAGCATAGAGGTTAACCTTAGGATGGGTTATCAATAGATCGTAGTTTGAGAGGTGGATGTACCAAGTGTGGCTTCGTAGAGCCTCCGTGGTTTCTTTGATTTTTCAGTGATACCCTTTGGTATATTTAATGCCTCAGTAGATTTTAAAAGAATTATGAGTTGGATCCTTAATCCTTATTAGATTAGTTTAGGATATTCTTCTTCATTGGTTCCCCCATGTACTTGTTGTCAGTATTGGAGCACGTGAGATACAGGAGGATAGTTCTAGACATTATTTGAGAGTGCAATTCCTATGAAAGATTTTGTTTTTTTAGTTTTACATTTTAAGGTTCACTTATAGAGATATTTCTTCTTATACATGGGAGTGACAGTGGACCCTATATAGGTTGAGGAGACATGAGATTCTGGGCCACCAAGGGCATGTTCATGGTGATATATGCTCACAATAAGGTTTTCGGTCCGTTGTTGTCGAGCGAGGTGATGGACTAGTCCACCTCTTTGAAAATAAACTGGGTGATTGTTGTTCTCAACATGTTGTAGATGAGGATGTATATGAATGATTTTTTGTACGATACCGACCATGTTAATTTGGTCCATTAGATTTGAGTTTCCATTTTCAAGGAGTTGATGATATTTAGAAATGACATATAAAGACCCTTTGTGGGAAAGTTTTTTCTTTGGATGTGTGTTTGTTGGCAGCACTAGAAACCATCTGGGGGCCTCATGGGAGCGGGAGAGTTGGATGCAAGATCAATGTACCCTCATTTTTCCCTTTTTTTTGGGAAAAAATCTTTGAACAAGGGAATAATGTAGAGACTCTAGTTTTGCTATGTAAGAATTTGGAATATTCCTAGGAATATTTTTAGAGCCAGAAGTTGAGCCAACGAATGATTATGAGGACTAGTGATCCCAAAATTAATTTTATAAAAATATTAAAAATATTTTATATTATGCCTTTGTGGTTTTCCTAAAAAATAGAATATCTCCTGAATGGAGTCTCTAACTAGAAATATGGGACCATGGTTGAATCCACAGCTCAAGGTTTACCCTAGGTGTGACATATGGTTGGTCAGCATGGAATGTTTGAATGGGGAAACTTTTGGTGAGTGCATTGGATAAATTAATTAATTTAATATCCATAAAAAATAACTCATAAACTAGGACTCATATGGTAAATTTGAGACCACCATTGAGTCCAGAACATGGGTTTTACCCTAAGCATGACATAAAATTGATTGACATTGAGTGTTTGGATTGAGATCCATCATGGAAAAAACATTTAAATAAATAAATTATTATTTATTTAACTGTTTCATTTAATGACCAAAAACGTTTTTCCTCTTTAAATATCCTATTATGAAAAATCTCCAGAGTTATCCCCATGACCCTGAGTTTTTTGATAGGAGCTTTCTTTTCACTTCATTGGTGGATCGGGATTGGACAATGAGTGGTGATCATATTGAGGTGAATTGACAGATGGTGGATGTAGTGAAATGTCTTCTTCACTTGTGGATGTCTTCTTCACCAACAATCGATCCATAATTGAGATAGGACTGGTCAATTGTGGTTTCCAACACTATTGATTAAAATATTGATCATGATCAAATCTGTTCTTTTGATCTACATTTAAATGAAAATTTTCATGAGCCTATATATCAAAATAAATTATTCATTCAATTTATTTATTATATATTCCATGTTTCTCACCCCAATTTCCCCTCTATGAAATCACTGGAAATGAAATATTGGCCAAATATGTTTATCACCATTGTTATCAGTGCTTTCCACCCACCATTCTTCGCATTATTCATCATTGGACCATGGGGTCATGATTCGACATTGTTGGGACGTGTTCGAGTGTGATCGAACCCCTAGATTCATTGTGGTAGCACGAATGATGTGCAAATTGAGAATTTGAGGGTGGGTTGATAAACAAGTGGGATGGTGTTTTTTGAATTGATCAGATCAATACTGTGGGTGCGAGTTTTGTAATCATAGGTCGTTTGGGATCAGATCGGTGATCCTCATTTTCCCGATTGACATGCAACAATGACGTGTAGTGTGACAAAATTTGTTTTGATCAGGTTCCATGCACATGATATCATGGCAGAGGTTGCTTTGAGTGGATGTGATGGTGGCCAGGCATGTATCTTCAACGAGGTGGATAGACATGGTCAACATGGTGAGTGTTATTATAATTATTATTTTTAATAATAATAATTGCATTAAAAAATGTGTGAGTTGTTAATAACAATTTAATGAAATTTATGTTGGTTAATATGAGTTGCATTATTATTATTGATGATAATAATTTTATGAATACGGAATTAATTTCATAATTAAAAATATGAATAAAGATTGGGGTGCGAAGAGAAGGGGAGGCGTGCCCCAATATCTTATTTGGGTGTGATGGAAATTGGAGGTTTTAATAAACATTTCATTATTATATAATTGTAATAATTATTAAAAAAATAGAATTATAAATGGAATGAATTATGTGGAATCCAGTGTGGAAGGGGATGGAGTTGAACATCTCCATCTCATTTTGAATAAATATTAATAATAATATTATCATAAATTGATAATATTAGTTTTATTATCATGGAATAAAATAAATACCATAATGTCTTCATATGGTTTTTAATTGACGAACTGTCAATGGTAGCATAACACTAACATCAATATGGTCATTTCAAAACCAATATTGGATATTTAATTCGAGCTCATAGCATAGGTCCATTTAGTGAGCTAATAATAATAATAATATTATTATTATTATGGAATCGAGTATCTAACATATATTTTTCATACAATGTTGGAATGAAAAACAATCAACTGTATTTCAACCCTAATAATGAGGTAGGAATTTCAAGACCAATATCAAGTGTTTAATTTTGACTCATGACTTGGTCCCATGAAACGTTGTTCGAGCATAATGCGGTGAAATGCATTTTTTTCACAGGGCATCCTATTGAGGTAAGTGAATAGTCTATCCTAAGTGTTTTTCCATGATTATCAAAGTGGCGTGATCCATTTGTCCATTTGGAGAAATTTTCACAGGTATATTTGTGGAATTTCATTTTTTTAACTTCGAACTGATGATGAAACTCATGCATTCATTAGTATTTTGACTGAGACATGCCGTGTAGTACCCATACACACTGTGTAGTACTACATGGCTAGTAATACATTTGCTAGAGTGGAAAAAAATAGGTAGTATAGTTGGAACACATGCTATGTGAGTCTCTTAAACATTGTGTACTCCTTCATGAATCCTCAATATTTCATATTTCCTTTGTTTGGACACAAATATTGGTATGAAAATAGCCTATCATATGTTTTTTCCCATATAGAACATGGTGGATTCCTCCATTGTGGATTTTGGGACATGATGTGAGATGTTCTGGGAGATAATATTTTTTAGGAAATGCTCAATAATGGAAGTGACCACATATGATTACCATAGGCTTTCAGAGTGGAACCCTCCTGTGAAGTTAGGTTATGGGTCCTCTAGCATCAAAGAGTGGAACCCTCCTATTGGAACCAGGAATGGGTCCTCTACGTATATTTTAGAGTGAAACCATCCTATTGGGACTCACCATGGGCACACCATATTTCAGAGGTAAACCTTTTGTTAGGATTGGAATGAGTCCTCAATTGAGCATTATAGTGGAACCCACCAGCTGGGCTGGGAATGGGTCCTCTATCGTCTATCAGAGTGGAACCCTCCTGTAGAGTCAGGGAATGAATCCTCTACTATTAGAGTTGAACTATCCAATGAATTCAAGGAATAAGTCATCTACTATTATAGTGAAACCCTCTAATTGGGATTGGCATGGGTCCTCTATCGACTATTAGATTGGAACCCTCCTATTGGAACAAGGTATGAGTCATGTATTTATCCATTGAGTGGAACCCTCCTGTTATACCAGGTCATGATTCATCTACCTAGAGATTGTAGCCCCTCAACTATACAACACAATGATGAGGTGAAACTTGACTAGGATATTTCTATGGGTAGACATGCGAGATGTTGGGCATCATTGATGGACCTTCTGGAACCGATGGAGACTCTTTTCCTAGGCCGAACTATGTGATAGAGATCCTCTTTATATATCATTTGGGCTTATATTGTTGAGAATATATATACATATGTATCCATAAATTTGGATTTAGTTACTCTCCTAACATGGGTTTCGAAGACACTTGGGGTGTTCTATGTGCTTCCCATGTTTATCTTCTCATGGTTAAATGAGTTTACTATCCTACTATGGGGGTAAAAGAATCTGTGTATAGTCCATCAACACACCATGTTGAACCCATTGTTCTTGGATGAGGTTAATTACTCTCTTGGTTTGGGTTGAGATGCATTCGGTTCACTGTTTCCCATTTATTGTCTATTCCTATTCTGTATCCTAATGCTCCCCTTATATTTTCGGGTTTCCTACTGGGTATGTATATACCCACCCCTGCATGGGATATTCCCACACATTTCGTGTCTTACAAAGATGACAGATACATTGCTGGACGTTATAGAGGATCTTAGGGATACTTGATGAACTAAACCATGTATGGTGGTTGTCTCTTGGAGATCAATAGATGGGTTATCTCATCACATTACATTACTTTCCATTTTTTCAGGTTGGGAAATCTTTATAGTTGGGAGTGTATTTTCAACGTTTTACTTTCAATTTTACACTACTGTACTCTTGTACTATCTAGAGGTTTTACATGCATGACTATTCCCTCAGTATTTTACATATTTTAATTTTATTTCTATGCAATTTTTTATTAAGATAATGTTGTGTGTGTATGTTTGTGTATATCCTCCTCAAATCTATTTTTTTGAATTTTCTAAAAGCCACTTTATGATAGTGGTAAACGTACAACAGTATTACAAATTTCAAATTTTCAGATTCAAAATTCAAAATTTAACCAAACAAGATCCAAGAATTAAAAACAAAGTGATCCTCAAATCCAACCAAATCGTCACCTCGAAGGCTGTGAGATCCATTGCATGGACCAAGGACAGGCCTGTCAAGTCGCATCCCCATAGTCAACACCATCATCGGATCACCTAATGCACCGTCCCTTCACCATCATCCCATCTCCAAGCACCATCATCATGAACTCCGCCGGCCATCGGCCAGAGGAACCGCCGGCCTATATCAGTACCATAGAACAGAAACACCAGCAAATTGACGAAGGGAGAAAACCAATAAATCATCGCCCCACCTTCCTCATCACCAAATGAACTCAGCACCATCATGTCACTGACTTCACAACATCACAAACACTGAAATTTTCACCTTAAGACTTCACCAGATACACTTTAGAATAGAGAAAACATTGATAGACACAAACCGATGATGCCACTATCACCACTGGATCATCTTCATGGCACCAACGATTAACACCAGATAATGAAACCACCGCCATAGATCACAAACCACCATCAATGAAGAACACAAAAATATAAAGAAAACTGGGGAGTAACCCTAAACGAACCCGAATCAACAGACAATTGGGAATGAAACCCAAGAAAAAGAAAACAAAAGAAGGATGACCTAGGGGACTCCACGACCGCCTAACTTGTAATGGACCGGACCCCTCCGGTCCATTCCTTTGTTGAAATCAGTCTGGTCAACACAATGCACGTTATAATGATAATTTTTTTAATAATAATTGGTGACGATTTAATAAATTTTAATTGGGGTTTTGTTATAAGTGTTATACTAAATAATAATAATAATAATGAGAAATTGATGAAATGAGTCATGGTATTTATTACAAACAAATAAATGAAGATGCATAGAGGAAGCGAGGTGGTGCATTAATAATATTAAATGTGAGTTATTATTATGTAAGATAATAATAATAACGATGACGTTAATATGTATATATATATGTATATATATCGGGATAATTAAATTAAATGGTAAACCTTTTTAAATTAATTGGAATTAAATGGGGGCACACAAATCTTGCAGCGTGATTGTGTTACCGTAAAAGTATCTTTCCACCCCTATATTGTGGTGATATTAATTATATGTTTTATATAATGTTTAATAAAATTTCTATAATAAATGATATGTTATGGGCATAAGGATGAGGCACATGGCCCCATGTATCTTTACATAATTTATATAATAATTAATATATTATAATAATGATAAATGAAAAGAAATAAAATGAATGCTAATGAAAATGCATGGGGAGGGGATGCGTTAATTCCACTTTCCCCTTTTTATAATTATACATTTTATATATTATTCTATTAATAGTTTAATAAAAAATAATAAATGAAAAATACTGAGGCGCCACTTTTGTTTTGTGCGTGATGAAATTTTGAGAAGAAAGGAGATTGGAGAGAGAAAGAAAAAAAAAGAATAAGATAAAAAAGATTAAATGAGATAATAAATGAAAATAAATAAATAAACAAAATAATCAAAATCCCATGTGAGGCGCATGGGAAGTGAATGTGTTGGGCGTGAGTGAATTGAAAATTTTTATTGGAGAGAGACATATATCCTCTTTTTTTTAAATAAATATAATAATATTATTATTATTTTGGGTGATCAAAACTTAAAAAGTCTATATCTTCTTCATATGGTGTTGGAATGACGAACCGTCAGCGGTAGTGTAATCCTATAATTAAGACGGTCATTTTAAGACCAGTGATAGATACCTTTTTATGAGTTATGTCTCGGGTAAACGAAACACACATATTAATAAAATTAATGTTTTTTTATTAAAACGCGTGGAAACCGCGTGACGTGTCGTGTGTTGACCAGTCAAAACGCGTAACGGGTGTACGGTCACACCGTGTATTCATCAATACATGCTGCATACAGATTTACCTATTCGTTGCCTATATAAGAACAAGGTCATGTTTTATCTTCCATATCGATCGCTTCTTTGTCGCACGATGACGCTCTTGGTTGATCAAGAAGTCTTCCTCCTCTAACTTCTTTGTCCGAGCTCCGAATTACGATCCGTTAGCGGCCACAGGATCGTAGCGATGAGACGAAGCTTCTAAGCCCGGACTTGTCACCTTTCCTTTCGGCCTTCCTTCTCCAGCTTCCATCCTAGGAGGCGTTTGTCGGGTTTGGAGAAGGCGGAGGACACCGAAGGACGTCGTCGGAAGCGACATGATCGAGACCTTTTGAGGTAGGGGTTTACCTTCGTCTCTCTTTTTGGTGCAACATGCGGGGTGGGATATTTTTCTTCTGTTCCATGGGATGCAGTTGAAATTTAAATAAAGATAATAACTGGATAAAGAAGGGTTTGGGGTTTTGTGCTGTTTCTATTGCCTTCCAGTTTCTTTATCTTCTGATTGTGATTTTGGATTGAAAGGCCTTTGCCTACTGAAAATCAAGGCCGTTGGTGGCCTTTGCGTGCGAAATTGATATCTGAATTGTTTGTGGTTGGTTTTGTTAAAACATGGAAAATGGATAAGCATGTAAAGACTGGCTGATTAAATGAGAATGAAAACCTTGTGTGATCACCCCGGTTGAACAAAGTTGGAATAATGAACATGTTGGTGGTTAGGTTGTTTTGTGGAAAATGCCTTTATTTATGAAAAGTGTTTTGATAATGAAATGTGTTTTGAAGTAAAACGTGTTTTTAAATGCGGAAATGTTTTGTGTGTGGAAAGGGTTTTATGTGTGGAACTTTGAAATAAATGAATGATGGAATGTTTTATGGTTGTGATAATCTTTTGTAAATGAAATGGCATGTGGTTGCTTGCGTTTTACCTAACCTTGGTTGTGGATGGCAGGGATATGTTTGTGAAAGGTTTTGTCTGGATGATAGTTGCCCAGTAGTAATAATTTGTTAAACCATTGCATGAAACATGAAAACCTAAATGGGGTTGGGTGATGATTGTTTGGTTGTTGATGCATGCTTCGTGGTAGCAGTGCCGAGGCACATGCTCAGTTTCTCTTTTTAAGAAGCCATAGGTTGGGCTGTGTGTTTGGTATATGTATATATATAATTGTATCTTTGTGTTTTGTCACACCACACCCATGTCAAGCACCTAGTGCCGAACACTCCCATTTTATGGGAGAGGGTGTTCCCCCTTAGTTACTAGCTCCTTCCTGCTCCATCTTCCATAGGCTATGATGGCTTGAGGTGACCTTACACCCAAGACTCTTCGGGTAGGTCTCGGAGGCTGTGATGGATTGAGGCGACCTTTTTCCCAAGACTCTTCGGGCAGGCTTACCGTTCCCAAGAACCTTCGGGATGAGGCCCAGGTGTCTGCGGGCGGGTTAGTGGTTGTGGCCCAGGTGTGTGCGGGCGAGATGCGTGGTTGTGAGGCCCAGGTGTGTGCGGGCGGGATGCGTGGTTGTGAGGCCCAGGTGTGTGCGGGCGGGATGCGTGGTTTGGCCCAGGTGTGTGCGGGCGGGAAGAGTGTGGTAGCGTCAGGACGTTTGCCGTTAGGAAGAGCAGCATCTAATTAAGTGGGAAATGGTGCAGGGTACCCAATACTTTTATTCTATATATATACTAAACTTGTTTGTGTTACTTGGTGAGTGTGACCAGTGAGGCTGGGTGGATAGTTTTTCCTTGTTAGTTTCTGGTTCTTCTGTTTTCTCACGGGACCTTAGGGTGTCTCCCCACTTGTGCACGAGAGATTTAGGTTTCCCTACTGAGTATACTTGTATGCTCACCCTACGTTTACTTTCAGGTTTCCAGGAGGACTACCAGGGCCGTGCGGGACCCTACTAGTCGGGCAGTTGGAGTTGTTGCAGTTGTTGTTCTCTTGTTTTATTTGGCATTGTACTTTTGAGCTTCCTTGTACTTGTACCTTGTTATAAAAATTGTTTATACATGCATATGGGACTGGTTTGGGTTTCTTTTCAGCACCTTGTTCTTTTCTCTTTTTGGTGGTTGAATTGTCCTATTTCCCGATCCAAAATAATAAAAAGGGTAATGTCTCCCATATTTGTGTAAACTCATACCCTTGGTGCTAGTCGCCACCCCGGGGCCTACTGGAGGCGGGACCCGGGGGTCATTATATCCCTTTCACCATTTCCAGCTCAGGAGGGGAATCTTTGATGGAAGGGGGTCGTGACAGAATGGTATCAGAGGCTGATGGTTGAGAGATAGGATGGAGTCTGGAGTTAGGCACAGTGAGGATTGCATGAGATGGTAGGGCAACAGTGTTCGTTAATCTTGGTGCGTGACATAGGCCAGGGAAGACCGGCTAGGACACGGGATTTTAGGGCCCCCCGTGATCCGATGCAAGGACTCTGAGCCTACTGAACAACCAAGTGAGACTATATTGATTGCAGGGTAGAGACCCTAGGGAAGGTACATGCATCATCATGTTTGTGTTTTACTTGATTTGGGTGTTCTGGGAAAGAAATTAAAATAAAATGATAATTAAAACTTTGAGTTTTTCCTTACTACTTGGGCTTATGCGATCCTTGTTTACCGTACATCTATGGCACTTGGACGTTAACAGAAATGCAGAGGAGTGGGACGCGGACAATTTCACACAACAGAAGTGGCAACCCCAGCAAGGCGAAAGATTGAGAGAGATGTTTCATGTTTTACTTAAATGCTCTCGTTTATATCCAGGAGAATCACACTCAATTGTTGCAACTCATTCTCGCCCATGCTTTGGGCCTGGACCTTGTTTTTCATGAGTCTATAATGCTATGTTGTTTCCCGCTTTTCTTTAAATGTACGTGAAGAGCCCTATCATGTGGGGAGGGGAAGACCTAATCCCTAATCAAGACGCATTAATGTGGATGCGATTTAACCCGTGCAGGCGAGTCAGTGCCGCCTAAAGCGGATAATATCTCAACATAGGAGAAGGAATTCCTCAATCCATGTGTCCGAGCAGTGTGTGGGTTGTACGTTGTTGGGTGCAGTGTAAGTTGGAAAAAAACCTAATATATGGGAAAGGAAAAAAACCTGATCCTTAATCAAGACTCATTAATGAGGATGCGATTAAACCCGTGCAGGCGAGTCAGTGCCGCCTAAAGCGGATAATATCTCGACATAGGAGAGGGAATTCCAAACTCACGTAATTAGGGTTGTCGGTTGTTTCTTGTTATGACAAGAGCCCTAAGAGGTATCTTGCGGATTGGTTGTTTGGATCCATTCTTTTTCTTGGTTGGTTTTTAATTCTCGAGGACGAGAATGTTTTAAGAGGTATCTGATGTAATGGACCAGACCCCTCCGGTCCATTCCTTTGTTTAAATCGATCTGGTCAACACAACGCACGTTATAATGATACTTTTTTTAATAATAATTGGTGAAGATTTAATAAATTTTAATTGGGGTTTTGTTATAAGTGTTATACTAAATAATAATAATAATAATAATGAGAAATTGATTAAATGAGTCATGGTATTTATTGCAAACAAATAAATGAAGATGCATAGAGGAAGCGAGGTGGTGCATTAATAATATTAAATGTGAGTTATTATTATGTAAGATAAGAATAATAACGATGACGTAAATATGTATATATATATGTATATATATCGGGATAATTAAATTAAATGGTAAAACTTTTTAAATTAATTGGAATTAAATGGGGGCACACAAATCTTGCAGCGTGATTGCGTTACCGTAAAAGTATCTTTCCACCCCTATATTGTGGTGATATTAATTATATGTTTTATATAATGTTTAATAAAATTTCTATAATAAATGATATGTTATGGGAATAAGGATGAGGCACATGGCCCCATGTATCTTTACATAATTTATATAATAATTAATATATTATAATAATGATAAATGAAAAGAAATAAAATGAATGCTAATGAAAATGCATGGGGAGGGGATGCCTTAATTCCACTTTCCCCTTTTTATAATTATACATTTTATATATTATTCTATTAATAGTTTAATAAATAATAATAAATGAAAAATAATGAGGCGCCACTTTTGTTTGGTGCGTGATGAAATTTTGAGAAGAAAGGAGATTGGAGAGAGAAAGAAAAAAAAGAATAAGATAAAAAATATTAAATGAGATAATAAATGAAAAAAAATAAATAAAAAAAATAATCAAAATCCCATGTGAGGCGCATGGGAAGTGAATGTTTTGGGCGTGAGTGAATTGAAAATTTTGATTGGAGAGAGACATATATCCTCTTTTTTTTAAATAAATATAATAATATTATTATTATTTTGGGTGATCCAAACTTAAAAAGTCTATAACTTTTTCATATGGTGTCGGAATGACGAACCGTCAGCGGCAGTGTAATCCTGTAATTAAGACGGTCATTTTAAGACCAGTGATGGATACCTTCTTATGAGTTATGTCTCGGGTCAACGAAACACACATATTAATAAAAGTAACGTTTTTTATTAAAACGCGTGGAAACCGCGTGACGTGTCGTGTGTTGACCAGTCAAAACGCGTAACGGGTGTACGGTCACACCGTGTATTCATCAATACATGCTGCATACGGATTTACCTATTCGTTGCCTATATAAGAACGAGGTCATGTTTTATCTTCCATATCGATCGCTTCTTTGTCGCACGGCGACGCTCTTGGTTGATCAAGAAGTCTTCCTCCTCTAACTTCTTTGTCTGAGCTCTGAATTACGATCCGTCAGCGGCCACAGGATCGTAGCGATGAGACGAAGATTCTAAGCCCGGACTTGTCACCTTTCCTTCCGGCCTTCCTTCTCCAGCTTCCATCTTAGGAGGCGATTGTCGGGTTTGGCGAAGGCGGAGGACACCGAAGGACGTCGTCGGAAGCGACGTGATCGGAACCTTTTGAGGTAGGGGTTTACCTTCGTCTCTCTTTTTGGTGCAACATGCGGGGTGGGATATTTTTCTTTTGTTCCATGGGATGCAGTTGAACTTTAAATAATGATAATAACCGGATAAAGAAGGGTTTGGGGTTTTGTGTTGTTTCTATTGCCTTCCAGTTTCTTTATCTTCTGATTGTGATTTTGGATTGAAAGACCTTTGCCTACTGAAAATCAAGGTCGTTGGTGGCCTTTGAATGCGAAATTGATATCTGAATTGTTTGTGGTTGGTTTTGTTAAAACAACGAAAATTGATAAGCACATAAAGACTGGCTGATTAAATGAGAATGAAAACCTTTTGTGATCACCCCGGTTGAACAAAGTTAGAATAATGAACATGTTGGTGGTTTGGTTGTTTTGTGGAAAATGCCTTTATTTATGAAAAGTGTTTTGATTATGAAATGTGTTTTGAAGTAAAAGGTGTTTTCAAATGTGGAAATGTTTTGTGTGTGGAAAGGGTTTTATGTGTGGAACTTTGAAATAAATGAATGATGGAATGTTGTATGGTTGTGATAATATTTTGTAAATGAAATGGCATGTGGTTGCTTGCGTTTTACCTAACCTTGGTTGTGGATGGCAGGGATATGTTTGTGAAAGGTTTTGTCTGGATGATAGTTGCCCAGTAGTAATAATTTGTTAAACCATTGCATGAAACATGAAAACCTAAATGGGGTTGGGGGATGATTGTTTGGTTGTTGATGCATGCTTCGTGGTAGCAGTGCCGAGGCACATGCTCAGTTTCTCTTTTTAAGAAGCCATAGGTTGGGCTCTGTGTTTGGTATATGTATATATATAATTGTATCTTTTTGTTTTGTCGCACCACACCCATGTCAAGCACCTAGTGCCGAACACTCCCATTTTATGGGAGAGGGTGTTCCCCCTTAGTTACTAGCTCCTTCCTGCTCCTTCTTCCATAGGCTATGATGGCTTGAGGTGACCTTACACCCAAGACTCTTCGGGTAGGTCTCGGAGGCTGTGATGGCTTGCGGTGACCTTTTTCCCAAGACTCTTCGGATAGGCTTACCGTTCCCAAGAACCTTCGGGATGAGGCCCAGGTGTCTGCGGGCGGGTTAGTGGTTGTGGCCCAGGTGTGTGCGGGCGAGATGCGTGGTTGTGAGGCCCAGGTGTGTGCGGGCGGGATGCGTGGTTGTGAGGACAAGGTGTGTGCGAGCGGGATGCGTGGTTTGGCCCAGGTGTGTGCGGGCGGGAAGAGTGTGGTAGCGTCAGGACGTTTTCCGTTAGGAAGAGCAGCATCTAATTAAGTGGGAAATGGTGCGGGGTACCCAATACTTTTGTTCTATATATATACTAAACTTGTTTGTGTTACTTGGTGAGTGTGACCAGTGAGGCTGGGTGGATAGTTTTTCCTTGTTAGTTTCTGGTTCTTCTGTTTTCTCACGGGACCTTAGGGTTTCTCCCCACTTGTGCACGAGAGCTTTAGGTTTCCCTACTGAGTATACTTGTATTCTCACCCTACGTTTACTTTCAGGTTTCCAGGAGGACTACCAGGGCCGTGCGGGACCCTACTAGTCGGGCAGTTGGAGTTTTTGCAGTTGTTGTTCTCTTGTTTTCTTTGGCATTGTACTTTTGAGCTTCCTTGTACTTGTACCTTGTTATAAAAATTGTTTATACATGCATATGGGTCTGGTTTGGGTTTCTTTTCATCACCTTGTTCTTTTCTCTTTTTGGTGGTTGACTTGTCCTATTTCCCGATCCAAAATAATAAAAAGGGTAATGCCTCCCATATTTGTGTAAACTCATACCCTTGGTGCTAGTCACCACCCCGGGGCATACTGGAGGCGGGACTCGGGGGTCATTATCTCCCTTTCACCATTGCCAGCTCAGGAGGGACATCTTTGATGGAAGGGGGTCATGACAGAATGGTATCAGAGGCTGATGGTTGAGAGATAGGATGGAGTCTGGAGTTAGGCACAGTGAGGATTGCATGGGATGGTAGGGAAACAGTGTTCGTTAATCTTGGTGCGTGACATAGGCCAGGGAAGACCGGCTAGGACACGGGATTTTAGGGCCCCCCGTGATCCGATGCAAGGACTCTGAGCCTACCGAACGACCAAGTGAGACTATATTGATTGCAGGGTAGAGACCTTAGGGAAGGTACATGCATCATCATGTTTGTGTTTTACTTGATTTGGGTGTTCTGGGAAAGAAATTGAAATAAAATGATAATTAAAACTTTGAGTTTTTCCTTACTACTTGGGCTTAGGCGATCCTTGTTTACCGTACATCTATGGCACTTGGACGTTAACAGAAATGCAGAGGAGTGGGACGCGGACAATTTCACGCAACAGAAGTGGCAACCCCAGCAAGGCGAAAGATCGAGAGAGATGTTTCATGTTTTACTTAAATGCTCTCGTTTATATCCAGGAGTATCACACTCAATTGTTGAAACTCATTCTCGCCCATGCTTTGGGCCTGGACCTTGTTTTTCATGAGTCTATAATGCTATTTTGTTTCCCGCTTTTCTTTAAATGTACGTGAAGATCCCTATCATGTGGGGAGGGGAAGACCTAATCCCTAATCGAGACGCATTAACGTGGATGCGATTTAACCCGTGCAGGCGAGTCAGTGCCGCCTAAAGCGGATAATATCTCAACATGGGATAAGGAATTCCTCAAGCCATGTGTCCGGGCAGTGTGTGGGTTGTACGTTGTTGGGTGCAGTGTAAGTTGAAAAAAAAACCTAATATATGGGAAAGGAAAAAAACCTGATCCTTAATCAAGACGCATTAATGAGGATGCGATTAAACCCGTGCAGGCGAGTCAGTGCCGCCTAAATCGGATAATATCTCGACATAGGAGAGGGAATTCCTAACTCACGTAATTAGGGTTGTCGGTTGTTTCTTGTTATGACAAGAGCCCTAAGAGGTATCTTGCGGAGTGGTTGTTTGGATCCATTATTTTTCTTGGTTGGTTTTTAATTCTCGAGGACGAGAATGTTTTAAGAGGTATCTGATGTAATGGACCGGACCCCTCCGGTCCATTCCTTTGTTGAAATCGATCTGGTCAACACAACGCACGTTATAATGATACTTTTTTTTAATAATAATTGGTGACGATTTAATAAATTTTAATTGGGGTTTTGTTATAAGTGTTATACTAAATAATAATAATAATAATGAGAAATTGATGAAATGAGTCATGGTATTTATTGCAAACAAATAAATGAAGATGCATAGAGGAAGCGAGGTGGTGCATTAATAATATTAAATGTGAGTTATTATATGTAAGATAATAATAATAACGATGACATAAATATGTATATATATATGTATATATATCGGGATAATTAAATTAAATGGTAAACCTTTTTAAATTAATTGTAATTAAATGGGGGCACACAAATCTTGCAGCGTGATTGCGTTACCGTAAAAGTATCTTTCCACCCCTATATTGTGGTGATATTAATTATATGTTTTATATAATGTTTAATAAAATTTCTATAATAAATGATATGTTATGGGCATAAGGATGAGGTACATGGCCCCATGTATCTTTACATAATTTATATAATAATTAATATATTATAATAATGATAAATGAAAAGAAATAAAATGAATGCTAATGAAAATGCATGGGGAGGGGATGCGTTAATTCCACTTTCCCCTTTTTATAATTATACATTTTATATATTATTCTATTAATAGTTTAATAAATAATAATAAATGAAAAATAATGAGGCGCCACTTTTGTTTGGTGCGTGATGAAATTTTGAGAAGAAAGGAGATTGGAGAGAGAAAGAAAAAAAATAATAAGATAAAAAATATTAAATGAGATAATAAATGAAAATAAATAAATAAACAAAATAATCAAAATCCCATGTGAGGCGCATGTGAAGTGAATGTGTTGGGCGTGAGTGAATTGAAAATTTTGATTGGAGAGAGACATATATCCTCTTTTTTTTAAATAAATATAATAATAATATTATTATTTTGGGTGATCAAAACTTAAAAAGTCTATAACTTCTTCATATGGTGTCGGAATGACGAACTGTCAGCGGCAGTGTAATCCTGTAATTAAGACGGTAATTTTAAGACCAGTCATGGATACCTTTTTATGAGTTATGTCTCGGGTCAATGAAACACACATATTAATAAAATTAATGTTTTTTTATTAAAACGCGTGGAAACCGCGTGACGTGTCGTGTGTTGACCAGTCAAAACGCGTAACGGGTGTACGGTCACACCGTGTACTCATCAATACACGCTGCATATGGATTTACCTATTCGTTGCCTATATAAGAACGAGGTCATGTTTTATCTTCCATATCGATCGCTTCTTTGTCGCACGGCGACGCTCTTGGTTGATCAAGAAGTCTTCCTCCTCTAAATTCTTTGTCCAAGCTCCGAATTACAATCCGTCAGCGGCCACAGGATCGTAGCGATGAGATGAAGCTTCTAAGCCCGGACTTGTCACCTTTCCTTCCGGCCTTCCTTCTCCAGCTTCCATCCTAGGAGGCGTTTGTCGGGTTTGGCGAGGGAGGAGGACACCGAAGGACGTCGTCGGAAGCGACGCGATCAGGACCTTTTGAGGTAGGGGTTTACCTTCGTCTCTCTTTTTGGTGCAACATGCGGGGTGGGATATTTTTCTTTTGTTCCATGGGATGCAGTTGAACTTTAAATAAAGATAATAACCGGATAAAGAAGGGTTTGGGGTTTTGTGCTGTTTCTATTGCCTTCCAGTTTCTTTTTCTTCTGATTGTGATTTTGGATTGAAAGGCCTTTGCCTACTGAAAATCAAGGCCGTTGGTGGCCTTTGCGTGCGAAATTGATATCTGAATTGTTTGTGTTTGGTTTTGTTAAAACATGGAAAATGGATAAGCACGTAAAGACTGGCTGATTAAATGAGAATGAAAACCTTGTGTGATCACCTCGGTTGAACAAAGTTGGAATAATGAACATGTTGGTGGTTTGGTTGTTTTGTGGAAAATGCCTTTATTTATGAAATGTGTTTTGATTATGAAATGTGTTTTGAAGTAAAAGGTGTTTTCAAATGCGGAAATGTTTTGTGTGTGGAAAGGGTTTTATGTGTGGAACTTTGAAATAAATGAATGATGGAATGTTGTATGGTTGTGATAATCTTTTGTAAATGAAATGGCATGTGGTTGCTTGCGTTTTACCTAACCTTGGTTGTGGATGGTAGGGATATGTTTGTGAAAGGTTTTGTCTGGATGATAGTTGCCCAGTAGTAATAATTTGTTAAACCATTGCATGAAACATGAAAACCTAAATGGGGTTGGGGGATGATTGTTTGGTTGTTGATGCATGCTTCGTGGTAGCAGTGCCGAGGCACATGCTCAGTTTCTCTTTTTAAGAAGCCATAGGTTGGGCTGTGTGTTTGGTATATGTATATATATAATTGTATCTTTGTGTTTTGTCGCACCACACCCATGTCAAGCACCTAGTGCCGAACACTCCCATTTTATGGGAGAGGGTGTTCCCCCTTAGTTACTAGCTCCTTCCTGCTCCTTCTTCCATAGGCTATGATGGCTTGAGGTTACCTTACACCCAAGACTCTTCGGGTAGGTCTTGGAGGCTGTGATGGCTTGAGGCGACCTTTAGCCCAAGACTCTTCGGGCAGGCTTACCGTTCCCAAGAACCTTCAGGATGAGGCCCAGGTGTCTGCGGGTGGGTTAGTGGTTGTGGCCCAGGTGTGTGCGGGCGAGATGCGTTGTTGTGAGGCCCAGGTGTGTGCGGGCGGGATGCGTGGTTGTGAGGCCCAGGTGTGTGCGGGCGGGATGTGTGGTTTGGCCCAGGTGTGTGCAGGCGGGAAGAGTGTGGTAGCATCAGGACGTTTGCCGTTAGGAAGAGCAGCATCTAATTAAGTGGGAAATGGTGCGGGGTACCCAATACTTTTGTTCTATATATATACTAAACTTGTTTGTGTTACTTGGTGAGTTTGACCAGTGAGGATGGGTGGATAGTTTTTCCTTGTTAGTTTTTGGTTCTTCTGTTTTCTCACGGGACCTTAGGGTGTCTCCCCACTTGTGCACGAGAGCTTTAGGTTTCCCTACTGAGTATACTTGTATGCTCACCCTACGTTTACTTTCAGGTTTCCAGGAGGACTACCAGGGCCGTGCGGGACCCTACTAGTCGGGCAGTTGGAGTTGTTGCAGTTGTTGTTCTCTTGTTTTCTTTGGAATTGTACTTTTGAGCTTCCTTGTACTTGTACCTTGTTATAAAAATTGTTTATACATGCATATGGGACTGGTTTGGGTTTCTTTTCAGCACCTTGTTCTTTTCTCTTTTTGGTGGTTGACTTGTCCTATTTCCCGATCCAAAATAATAAAAAGGGTAATGCCTCCCATATTTTTGTAAAATCATACCCTTGGTGCTAGTCACCACCCCGGGGCCTACTGGAGGCGGGACTCGGGGGTCATTATCTCCCTTTCACCATTGCCAGCTCAGGAGGGACATCTTTGATGGAAGGGGGTCGTGACATAACTGTACGGTGCAAAACCACTGTGTATCCATCTCTCTAAATCCGACCTGAAGAGGAGTGGTTGAACGTTAGGTTAGAGAATTGTAAGGCGTCTAAGAAAGAAGCCCTGGGAAGAAACCCTACGAAGAAATCCCAATAATAAAAGTACGAAACTGGGATGGAACCCAAGCAGGAAGAGCTGACTCTGGTATCTCCTGGGAATCCAACGTCCGCCAAATCGCTTTCCCAAAACCTTGAAGTATCCCTCACTCCAAATTCGACCTAGAGAGGAGCGAAGGAACGTGAGGTCAGAGCATAGAGAGGTGGCTGAGAAGAAACCAAAGCGCCTCACAGAGTAGGGAGGAGAAACAAAGATGGGAAACCCAAAGAGGAACGAGAAATATAGAAGAATGAAGCATGGGAAAACACAGGCCAGAGCGAGGGAGGCAGGCTTGGGGTATTCGCATCTTGAGCCCCATTGGGTCAGGTCATGACACCCTTGGCATAATAACATCTTAGTATATTGAGGATACTAAGTTGATTATATAATCATTATATAAAAATTATTTAATGGGTGGTGAAATAAATAAAATAAAAGAGATTCATTGAAGAATGTTACCTCATCTTCAGGTAACTCCTTTTGGTTTATACCAAATGACTTCCTTGGTTTAATTTATTCCCAAAGAGAGGCTTCTAAGATGAGGGGATACATGATGGGAATTTTGTAACGCCCCGACCCCAGTTACCTAGAGTCGGTGCATTATTACATAACATTGGCATGATCACAAGAAAGATCAAATCTCGAAAGACCGATTGGTTTAGTAGCCTTGGAAACACTAGATATATTCATAAGTTTTACATTACATCATAAAATGAAAAACTACTACAACAACATAATGTTTCCACAGTCCACACTATAATCCCCTCATAATATCCCTGAAGGTCATTCATAACTTACATCTTCACATCCTGGGAAAAATAAAACATAGAAAAGGGGTGAGCTCAAATGCCCAGTAAGGATAACAATATAGCGAAACATTCAAAAATAAGCATAAACATTTAAGGCAATGAATTACTAAAACAAAATCCTTTTAAACTTGAACTTCAACATAGTATGGAAAAAGTAAAATGAAATAATTCCATATACTTATTCACATGGATATTCTACTAATCGAATAATCACATGCAAAAATCAATAACCACTTTCATAATGTTGGAATGCATAATGCCAGACTATCATAACCACATAGCCAAGGCCTCGTGCCAAGACTACAAATAAGATTTTGTCAAGGCCTTGTGCCAAGACACTAGTTTGTCTCATGAGACCTACCGATGCATCGAGGAGCTATAGCGGGCTCCACCCGTCACATATTAAGTCCAATGCATTCCCATATGAAAAGGTTTAAACATAACATAAACATTCGTATTAAAACTAGCATACGAAATGTCAATACTTTCACCATAAACTATGAATGGTATAAAAATAGCACATCCATAGTCGAACATATTACAAAACCTTAAATACAATATAGAAGTTTTGTATCATAATAAATCAACTTCAAATAATCTTAAAATCCATCAAAGGATGTTGACATAGATGAAATCAAAATTCTTTTTAAAGAAATATCTCCTTTTAATTTGAAATCATTTAAGATCCATTTAAAATAAAACATTTTCTTTGAAAATATTCTTATAAGCTTGTAAGGGAAGCTTTGAAGATTTTATAACGGCGGAAAATAGCCGCACCCGCCATATAAGTTAAAAAAAACATTCTTACCTTAATTCTGTCGAAAAGGTTAAAAAGGACCTTGTTTTGAAAACGACCGAAAGATTCCTTTATAAACCACTTATAAAAGTCAAAAGGGTATAAATGACTTTAACTCATATTCTAGTAAATAGTAAAAATGTTTTGAAATACATTTTTAAGAAACATGGATGTGGATGATAAAGAAATCCCAGTAGATTATTACGTATAAACAACCTCGGATAATGAAGAGATTGTGAAATAACCCTTACCAATTTGGTAACTTATGAAACATACAACCCATAAAAGAGGTATCATACAATAAATATGTAAATACACATATATTAGAGTGTATTACACAAAGAATATAATTATGGGCAGTACATACACCACACAAAAGGTGATGGTGGCAATATGGCATGAATCTCACGGGAATAAGGAGTGAGATGAAAAACCCCTTACCTTGTACTTTTCCTTGGTTGGGGTAGGTTAACCTCCTGTATAATGGTGAAATAATTGTTATTAAATTATACAATAATCATATACATTAATATGATATCATATATGATCTTTTAATATTGATTTGATAATAATATCTTAGTATTATCGTTGTTTCGGGTGTTAACTTACTTGTTTTCTTTTATATGTTTTGTTACGTAAGACATGTTTGTAAAGGATAGGTTTTACATTATTCATATCCAGAATGATATCAAGTCCTTAAACATCATTTTTTAAATCATCAAATGATAATTATACTTGAATGGATACGATGGAGAATGAATCTCATCGCGTTCGTGGAGACGGTAGTCCGTACGTACGCACGAGCGACAATAACATTCTTTTGATATTAAAATAATATATAAATGGATGGTATATCATATATACAGAATCATTAACATGTTATATTTATTATTTACATGGGTTACACATCATTATTATACCCATCCAAATAATATTATATTGAATAACAATTACACCACGACGTGGAGACGGTAAGCCGTACGTACGCACGTATGGTGACATGTTATTCAAAGGGTGGATAGAATACTGAATATGGTTGTACCATATTTATAATAACATCACAGTATATATATGATACTGGATTTATTATTTTATAATGTTAACAACAAAGGAAGAATAAGTGGAAGAAGAAAGGAACTTGAAAAGGGTGGTGAAAACATTACCTCTTCTTCGGGTTCTTCCTTTTGATTTGATCAAAAGGTCTCCTTAGGTTGGCTTTCTGATCAAACTAAGGCCTCTAGGTTGTAGTGAGGGAAGTTGGGAGAGTATTTGGGCAGAGTTTGGCCGAACCAAAAGGCTTTGAAGGTGTGAAGAAATGGGAAGGAGGAGTGCCCTTTTATAAGAGGGGTGAGGGGCACCTTTGGAAAAGCTAGAGATATTAGTTTATAATAAATTCATAATCAGTTTCCAATGGCTCCAAAGTTGACTATTCAAAGGTTAAGGTGGGGATGAGTCAAAAACAACTCAGCCAATAGAATTTAGACAGGTTTTTGTACTTATATTAACCTTATCTTTAAGTATTAACTTTAAGTTAATTAGTTTCACTTTTACAATGTCTCTTTGTATTTTTATATAATATGGTTAATAATCTTACTACATACATCCAAGCGACCCCCAAGTGGTCCATTAATGATGAAACTATCATGATATAAGTCTCTTGGCCGAACCTTATATTTTTAGGAATTTAATATCAATTAATAATATAATATTGTTTTTAAGAACTCTTTTATGTCAATTTTGACACTATTCAATAGTTGATTTTTGTGAAACTCATAACAGATTGATTACTTCGAAAAAAGTCAATTAAATCAATACTAATATATCATATTATCCTAGAAAATTATTTTAATTCATTAAAAGTTTCATATTATATTTATTTGGGTATTTATAATATCAATTATTTTAATTTTTCACTATTATAGTAATTACTGCATCATCATTGTGTCATAAATAAAATATAATATTTAATGTCTAAAAATTATAAATAAAATATCATTATGTAGGAAATCGTTTTATCTTTCTAATTAATATTTATAATCAAAAATCCAACATATATAACCCTATGTAACAATTGTTTTTCTAAAAGATATATGCTTGTGTCATTTTTGTATTCATTTTAACTTAATTAAAATAAAGTGTCATTATCACTTAAAAGTGGATCCATGGGGTCCCAAAATAGACCCAAAGATGCCCATGGTCGACCATGTATCAACCAATAGGGTTAAGAAACGTTTTAGGGTAATTTAGTATTATTATAATATTATTTTTTTAACCCTTATTTACCGGATTTACCCTTAACCATGGTAAATAAAATATTTACCGCAGTAATTATTCAAAATGTCTAAAAATAAAAGTTACCTATTTACACAATTTGAACATCCTGATTCCAAATATGCAATCCATTTTCCTAAATTCAAAACACAGAAGTGGCAGAAATTAATTTAAAATTAATTCCCGCTGTCAAAATAAAAAGCGTGTTTTTAAGAGATAATAACTATCAAAAGATTGACACTTGTTTATGTTCGGTTTAATTGTAAAATTATGTCCAATGACTAACATTATATTAAATGGTAAAAATATATTCTAAATATACTTTAAAACCACTCAAATTCATAATTTATCACTATTAATTATTTTGATTAAAAAAGTTGTTTTTAATTAAAATTTAGTAATTTTCACTATTCATCAAAATATAAAAGTTATCCGAAAAGTACCAAAATTTCACCCTAGGATAATTTCAATATTCAGAATCCAAAAATGAAGTCCATTTTGAAATATAAAATATATATTATTTCAAAAAGTAGGTATTACTATTCACAATGGCTAGTTTAATTAGTTGTGGTGTGTGTTAGAACTCGAGGTTGCGTACAACACACGCTATCGCATTATTCGAAGAGAAATGTACCGTGGAAGCTTGGGGTGTTACATTCTCCACTCCTTCAAATAATTTAGTCCTCGCAATTTCTAGGGTATTACTGCATAAAAAGACTCGGGTGGTTCTTCATCATAAGTTCCTCGGGTTCTCACGTTGCCTCTTCCATCTTATGGTTTCTCCACAGAACTTTTACCAGACGCGTCGTCCGGTTTCTCAGCACTTGTTCTCTCGTATCAAGAATCCTGACGGGCTCTTCACAATAAGACAGATCAGGTTCCAGTTCTAATTCCTCATAGGTGAGTACATGCGTTGGGTCAGGCATGTATTTCCTCAATAGAGATACGTGGAACACATCGTGAACTTTGGAGAGACTTGGCGGCATTGCCAATCGGTAAGCTACAACCCCAATTCGTTCTAGAATTTCGAAAGGTCCGATGTACCTGGGACTCAATTTACCTTTCTTACCAAAACGTATGACTCCCTTCCACGGAGATACCTTTAGAAAAACATGATCACCAACTTGAAATTCCAAATCCTTCCTTCGATTATCGGCATAGCTCTTCTGCCTACTTTGAGCTGCTTTGATGTGATTTTGGATTACTTTCACCTTTTCCACCGTTTCCTCCACCAGTTCTGGGCCTAAAAGTTTTCTTTCACCAACGTCATCCCAATAGGTTGGTGTACGACATCTCTTTCCGTATAACACTTCATATGGTGCCATCTGAATACTCGAATGGAAGCTATTGTTATAGGAAAATTCTACCAGAGGTAAATATTGATCCCACATACCCTGAAAGTCAAGTGAGAAAGATCTCAACATGTCTTCTAAGGTTTGAATAGTCCGTTTTGATTGTCCGTCTGTCTGAGGGTGGTATGCAGTGCTCAAATGAAGTTCTGTATCCAGGGATTTCTGAAGACTTTTCCAGAATCTTGAAGTAAAACGGGGATCACGATCAGAAACAATTGATAAGGGTACTCCATGAAGTCTCACAAATTCATTAATATATAGTCTTGCTAGACGTTCCAGGGGTAGATCTTCTCTTATAGCAAGAAAATGTGCTAACTTGGTAAGACGATCAACAATCACCCATATTGCATCATTCCTTCTAGGAGTCTTTGGTAGCCCCATGACAAAGTCCATCGTAATATTGTCCCATTTCCACTCCGGTATGGGAAGAGGTTGCATGACACCTCCAGGATGTTGCCTTCCAGCTTTCACTTGTTGACAAACCATACATCTTGACACAAAATCAGCAATCTCCCTCTTCATGTTGTCCCACCAAAAATGTTCCTTCAAATCTCTATACATTTTGGTTCTCCCAGGGTGTATAGAGAAATTGGAATTATGAGCATCATCCAGCAATTCCCTTTTTAGATCAGGTAAATCGGGAACACAAAGTCTCTTCCCGAATTTCAAAATTCCATCTTCATACACAAAGTCTCTCAATCTCCCATCATTCACAGCTTTAATCTTCTTTTGGAATTCTTCATCATCGGTCTGAGAACTCTTAATCCTTTCTAGTAAAGATGGTTTGGCAACCATTTGAAAAAGCATTGATGTTTCACCTTCCCTGATTATTCCCATGTCCATCTTCACTAGATCCATGAAAATTGTATCCCTTTCAATTCTCATATTGTTCAAAACTCCATGGTCTTTTCTACTCAAAGCATCTGCCACCTTGTTTGCCTTCCCCGGGTGGTAGTGTATCGTACAATCATAATCCTTGAGTAATTCAAGCCATCTCCTTTGCCTCATGTTGAGTTCTTTTTGTGAGAAAATATACTTCAAACTCTTGTGATCAGTATAAATCTCAAATTTTTCACCATAGAGGTAGTGCCTCCATATCTTCAAAGCAAATATCACAGCTGCTAACTCAAGATCATGAGTAGGATAGTTTTGTTCATGAATTTTCAACTGTCGTGATGCATAGGCAATAACTCTATCATTCTGCATAAGGACACAACCAAGTCCTTTCTTCGATGCATCACTATAAATAACGAAACCATCATTCCCCGATGGTAGAGTCAATATAGGAGCATTGACTAATCTTTTCTTCAGTTCTTCAAATCATTCTTCACACTCTTTTTTCCAAACAAATTTAACCCCTTTACGTGTGAGCTTCGTTAATGGGTTAGCTAATCGGGAAAAATTCTGGACGAAACGTCGATAATAACCTGCCAAACCAATAAAACTGCGTACCTCAGTTATACTCGTAGGTGCTGGCCAATCTTGGATTGCCTTGGTCTTAGAAGGATCAACAGAGATTCCATCTTTAGAGACAATATGGACAAGAAAAGAAATCTCCTGAAGCCAGAATTCACACTTGCTAAACTTCCCATATAATTCATGCCTCCTCAGAGTCTTCAAGATAATGCGCAAGTGATTTTCATGATCTTCGTAGGTTTTGGAGTATACCAATATATCATCAATAAATACCACCACAAATTCATCAAGATAATCCTTGAAAACTCTATTCATCAGATCCATGAATACAGATGGTGTATTAGTCAATCCAAACGGCATTACGGTAAACTCGTAATGCCCGTACCTGGTTCGAAATGCTGTCTTCGGAATGTCTTCCTTCTTCACACACAACTGATGGTATCCAGATCGAAGGTCAATCTATGAAAAGTATTGAGCTCCATGCAGTTGGTCAAATAAATCATCAATACGAGGTAGGGGATACTTGTTCTTTATCGTTATAGCATTGATCTCCCTGTAGTCGATACATAACCTCATAGATCCATCTTTCTTTTTAACAAAAAGAACAGGGGCTCCCCATTGAGAAACACTAGGGCGAATAAATTCTTTATTACTCAATTCCTCTAGTTGTTTCTTTAGTTCGACTAATTCTACAGTGGCCATTCTATAAGGGGTCTTCGATATAGGCCTTGATCCAGGAATCAAATCAATAGAAAACTCAACTTCTCGTTCTGGAGAATGTCCAAGTAAATCTTCCAGAAATACATCTACAAATTCTTTCACAACAGGTACATCCTCTATTTGAACATTCCTTTCCTCACCGACAGTTATTTCATTCTCTTCCTCCCCAATAATTGAATTAAGTTGAGATACTGGGGGTGGATCTAAATAAGAATTAAGTGGTGACGATTCTGCTCTAAAAATAAGGTGTTCCTTATCATTATCATCAAGAATCGTTACCTCTTTCTTCTTACAATAAATCTTCGCATCATAGTCCGAAAGCCAGTCCATACCGAGGATTATATCAAACTCAATCATAGGTATGATGATGAGATCAGCAGATAAAGAAAATTTATGTGCTCTAATGGAGACTGATTCACAAAACTTTGTTGCAATGATACTTCCCTTAGGAGTTTTAACTGACAACTCCCTTATTAAATCAAATTGGAAATATCTAATTTTCTTATCAAACTGGGAAGATATGAAACAATGCGATGATCCAGAATCAAATAATGCATTTTCCAAACTTGAGGAAACCATTAAATTACCTGCCACCACGTCTTTCAGAGCTTCTACCTCAGCAGTAGTGATAGCATAAGCCTGGCCTTGATCCCTTGGCCTTTTCTGAGGTAAGTTCTCCTGACGCTTAGGACATGCATTTGCATAATGTCCCATCTCCCTGCAATTGTAGCACTGAACGTTGGTAGCTTACTTCTTCCCCTTGAAATCACGAGCTTGGTGGCCTTTTTCACCACACTTGTAACAGACTCCCATTCCCTTCAAGCAAGTACCAGGATGTTTCTTCCCGCATTTACCACAAGATGGATATTCAACCTTTCCCTTCTTCCCCTTATTTCCATTCCCAGATTGATCAGCAGGTCTCTTCTTCTCTTGCTTTGCTTTAAAGTCATAAGACTTAGAGAATTCCTTTTCGGTCTTGATAGCACATGAGACAATGTCTTCGTATGACGAAAAGGATTGTGAGACTAATGCTCGACGAAGAAATGGTTTTAACCCATCAAAGAAATGATCAATATTACTTCTTTGGTTACGTATATAATCACCAGCGTACCTTGCTAACCTTGTAAAGTTAGCCTCATACTTTGTGACATTCTCATCCTCCTTTTGTATCAGACTCAGAAATTGTCTTTCCATATCTGCTCGATGGTCGCGAGGAAAGTATTTTTCTAAAAACAGATCTTTGAACTCCCTCCACTCCATATTTGAAACTTCATCATCTTCCTTCATGTTTTGAATCAGTGACCACTGATTAGTCACTTAAAGTGGCTAATATTCATTGTTAAGTTCTTAATATTAATGTTTTTAAAAGTTCATAAACATCAATTTTAGTCCAATTCAGAAATTGAACTTCATTTCCCATCATTGTGCAATTCATGCTTAAAATGTCAATTTGGGCCCACTAAATAATGTGCTTGTGGAAATTACAATATTCATCATTTTAATTTGAAATTTTTGGATATGATTTATCACTTTGTTTGGAACATTTTATCTTTTAGGTCCGATGGATGAATCCCAAAGGAAGATGGAGAATTTTGCGCCTGAAAGCAGAAACTTGCTGGAAAAAGCATAATGGGCCTAAGGCCCATCAAACAAATGTGGGGCCCAGAAACCAAGTCCAATGAAGCTCAAATTTATACAGTAGAAATATAGAAATATGAGGAGCATTTTATTCAACTGTGGCCGGAGCTAATTCTGATGTTTTCATGATGATAAAGGGGTATGAAGTTAACATTTAAATGGTGGACTTGTCATTAATGCAGATAAATCCGTCCCACCATTTCGACCATAACGTCCAAACGGCTGAGCCAAATTTCCTGATATTTTGAGAGATTCTAGAAGACACCTGGACGACGATATTTTATATTTATGACACCTTCGGATTCTGCCATATGAAGTGTCAAATTCACACGTCAAAATGGAGGACGAATCTGGACAGTTTTCCGGGTCAACTTCGAAACGTCAATTTCCTTTTGATTCTTCACCCTCCTTTTGACTCTCCTAATTTTTGGGGGGTGAATTTAATGTTGGGGGTGGACCTAAGGCTCATAATATGCCTATATAAGGAGATGGTGGTGAAGGGAATAATCATCTAACATTTTTCCTTGAATCTAACATTTTTCCTTGAATCTAACATTTTTCCTTGAATCTAACATTTTTCTTTGAATCCATATTTTCCTTTCAATTGTAATTTTCTGCTTTCATTTTGTTATCGTATCGTCAATTTTTCCCATGTAAGTTTTTCTTTCACGTTGAGTATCTTAATAAAATTTGTTCTTATTCTTTATTTTTTCTTTTTATTTTATTCACACGTTGATACCGTTGAATCTAGGTGTGAATTTATTCACACCCGCACTTGTGAATTCATCACACAACGGTGGAGTGTTCGTTCTTTTAATAATTTTCTTCTTCTTCAATTCCGCCCCCATAAGTCTACATCCTGCTTCCATTGGTATAATAGCATCAATGGAGGGCTAACCTTTTAAGGGTTGATCCAAGGGAGTAGCAAGGTCATGGATTGAATGTTATTTCATGTACTTAATATTTAAATCTATTCATTATTTTAGGATTTCCATTTGATGAGTTACATTCTTTCTCATCTTTTCTAACTTTAACGATGACACATTTTGAGTGCTAGTACGATCTATTTCCATTGAGTTCTCATTAAAGTGATCCTCAAAGTGAATTAGTGATTAGCCTTGGAATTGTGTAGGGATTAAATTGGTGAATGATTTGGAAGAATTATCTCATTGTTTGGATATGTCTTGAATTAATGACATGAAATTTTCTAAGAAAAGAAATTCATCCAATCCACCCCAAGCAAAACCCTAAGATCAACCCACCATCAATAATTGTTTAGTTCACATCATTTTTATTATATATTATTTAAATTATATCTTTAGTTATTCAATTAATATCTACCTCAATGTTGGCCACTTCATAGCCAATCCATCAATAAATCATAGCGTCTCAAGGTTACTTCTTCGGTCCCTGTGGATTCGATCCCTACTTGTACTTCAACGACCTCTTTTACCAGTAGGGTAAATTTGGGCGCAACCAACCACCATTGATCAGCATCTCCAGTGAGGCCGTAAACTGCTATGATAACTTTTTCCCTTTCACTTCTCCCCAAAGCCTGAAATATTTTCTCTAGGGAATTTATCCATTGCTCAGCTACTAAGGGATTTGTACTCCCATTGAACGTTGGTGGTTGTTGCCTCATGAATCGATCTAACATTGATCCTCCACGCTGCGGATCAGGGTGCTCCATACGGGTAAGGTTATTATTCGTAACCTGAGTAAGTTGTCCCTGTATGGTGATTAGCTGATCGGCACCAGTTGCATCACCAACCCCACTATAATTATCTTGAGCAGGAGGGCAATCCCTACATGGAGTGCGTGCATTGATACGGTTTCCATTTCTTCCACTAGGCGCCATTTCTAAACAATGGCATAAACTAGATCAGTTTATGAATCAAAATACATAATCCCATACTTATAAAACACTTAACATAAATTGAACTATTTATGGATATAATCCATAATCATAAGAATGTTTTCTTTGAGGAAGTATATACTCATAATCCCTTCAAAATGATTTGTAAAGAAAAATGAGTGTTATCCTAAGTATATCCCCCGGGAGTGTCGTAACCAAGAGTGCAGCAAGGCCCGTTGTCGTGCACCAGTTCCCGTTCGAGTCTAACTCAAAGCGGTGTTTTCGGGTTTTACCCCTAGGTACATCTGTGCCAGAGCCGCCTCTACCTGCTCGTATCTAGACAGGGATGTATTGCTCGGAAAACTCACAAAATCTCTACAATACCAAAATTCTAGGAAGTTCTTCTATACTAATCCTCAAAGTTCATCTTAGGTCTACGTGCTCTAATCAGAGTTTATCTAAATCTAGCTTCCAAGGTTTGTACTAAACTTCCTCTGATACCAACTGTAACGCCCCGACCCCAGTTACCCAGAGTCGGTGCATTATTACATAACATTGGCATGATCACAAGAAAGATCAAATCTCGAAAGACCGATTGGTTTAGTAGCCTTGGAAACACTAGATATATTCATAAGTTTTACATTACATCATAAAATGAAAAACTACTACAACAACATAATGTTTCCACAGTCCACACTATAATCCCCTCATAATATCCCTGAAGTTCATTCATAACTTACATCTTCACATCCTGGGAAAAATAAAACATAGAAAAGGGGTGAGCTCAAATGCCCAGTAAGGATAACAATATAGCGGAACATTCAAAAATAAGCATAAACATTTAGGGCAATGAATTACTAAAACAAAAGCCTTTTAAACTTGAACTTCAACATAGTATGGAAAAAGTAAAATGAAATAATGCCATCTACTTATTCACATGGATATTCTACTAATCGAATAATCACATGCAAAAATCAATAACCACTTTCATAATGTTGGAATGCATAATGCCAGACTATCATAACCACATAGCCAAGGCCTCGTGCCAAGACTACAAATAAGATTTTTTCAAGGCCTTGTGCCAAGACAATAGTTTGTCTCATGAGACCTACCGATGCATCGAGGAGCTATAGCGGGCTCCACCCGTCACATATTAAGTCCAATGCATTCCCATATGAAAAGGTTTAAACATAACATAAACATTCGTATTAAAACTAGCATACGAAATGTCAATACTTTCACCATAAACTATGAATGGTATAAAAATAGCACATCCACAGTCGAACATATTACAAAACCTTCAATACAATATAGAAGTTTTGTATCATAATAAATCAACTTCAAATAATCTTAAAATCCATCAAAGGATGTTGACATAGATGAAATCAAAATTCTTTTTAAAGAAATATCTCCTTTTAATTTGAAATCATTTAAGATCCATTTAAAATAAAACATTTTCTTTGAAAATATTCTTATAAGCTTGTAAGGGAAGCTTTGAAGATTTTATAACGGCGGAAAATAGCCGCACCCGCCGTATAAGTTAAAAAAAACATTCTTACCTTAATTCTGTCGAGAAGGTTAAAAAGGACCTTGTTTTGAAAACGACCAAAAGATTCCTTTATAAACCACTTATAAAAGTCAAAAAGGGTATAAATGACTTTAACTCATATTCTAGTAAATAGTAAAAATGTTTTGAAATACATTTTTAAGAAACATGGATGTGGATGATAAAGAAATCCCAGTAGATTATTACGTATAAACAACCTCGGATAATGAAGAGATTGTGAAATAACCCTTACCAATTTGGTAACTTATGAAACATACAACCCATAAAAGAGGTATCATACAATAAATATGTAAATACACATATATTAGAGTGTATTACACAAAGAATATAATTAAGGGCAGTACATACACCACACAAAAGGTGATGGTGGCAATATGGCATGAATCTCACGGGAATAAGGAGTGAGATGAAAAACCCCTTACCTTGTACTTTTCCTTGGTTGGGGTAGGTTAACCTCCTGTATAATGGTGAAATAATTGTTATTAAATTATAAAATAATCATATACATTAATATGATATCATATATGATCTTTTAATATTGATTTGATAATAATATCTTAGTATTATCGTTGTTTCGGGTGTTAACTTACTTGTTTTCTTTTATATGTTTTGTTACGTAAGACATGTTTGTAAAGGATAGGTTTTACATTATTCATATCCAGAATGATATCAAGTCCTTAAACATCATTTTTTAAATCATCAAATGATAATTATACTTGAATGGATACGATGGAGAATGAATCTCATCGCGTTCGTGGAGACGATAGTCCGTACGTACGCACGAGCGACAATATCATTCTTTTGATATTAAAATAATATATAAATGGATGGTATATCATATATAAAGAATCATTAACATGTTATATTTATTATTTACATGAGTTACACATCATTATTATACCCATCCAAATAATATTATATTGAATAACAATTACACCACGACGTGGAGACGGTAAGCCGTACGTACGCACGTATGGTGACATGTTATTCAAAGGGTGGATAGAATACTGAATATGGTTGTACCATATTTATAATAACATCATAGTATATATATGATACTGGATTTATTATTTTAGAATGGTAACAACAAAGGAAGAAGAAGTGGAAGAAGAAAGGAACTTGAAAAGGGTGGTGAAAACATTACCTCTTCTTCGGGTTCTTCCTTTTGATTTGATCAAAAGGGCTCCTTAGGTTGGCTTTCAGATCAAACTAATGCCTCTAGGTTGTAGTGAGGGAAGTTGGGAGAGTATTTGGGCAGAGTTTGGCCGAACCCAAAGGCTTTGAAGGTGTGAAGAAATGGGAAGGAGGAGTGCCCTTTTATAAGAGGGGTGAGGGGCACCTTTGGAAAAGCTAGAGATATTAGTTTATAATAAATTCATAATCGGTTTCCAATGGCTCCAAAGTTGACTATTCAAAGGTTAAGGTGGGGATGAGTCAAAAACAACTCAACCAATAGAATTTAGACAGGTTTGTGTACTTATATTAACCTTATCTTTAAGTATTAACTTTAAGTTAATTAGTTTCACTTTTACAATGTCTCTTTGTATTTTTATATAATATGGTTAATAATCTTACTAAATACATCCAAGCGACCCCCAAGTGGTCCATTAATGATGAACCTATCATGATATAAGTCTCTTGGCCGAACCTTAGATTTTTAAGAATTTAATATCAATTAATAATATAATATTTGTTTTAAGAACTCTTTTATGTCAATTTTGACACTATTCAATAGTTGATTTTTGTGAAACTCACAACAGATTGATTACTTCGAACAAAGTCAATTAAATCAATCCTAATATATCATATTATCCTAGAAAATTAGTTTAATTCATTAAAAGTTTCATATTATATTTATTTGGGTAATTATAATATCAATTATTTTAATTTTTCACTATTATAGTAATTACTGCATCATCATTGTGTCATAAATAAAATATAATATTTAATGTCTAAAAATTATAAATAAAATATCATTATGTATGAAATCTTTTTATCTTTCTAATGAATATTTATAATCAAAAATCCAACATATATAACCCTATGTAACAATTTGTTTGCTAAAAGATATATGCTTGTGTCATTTTTGTATTCATTTTAACTTAATTAAAATAAAGTGTCATTATCACTTACAAGTGGATCCATGGGGTCCAAAAATAGACCCAAAGATGACCATGGTCGAACATGTATCAACCAATATGGTTAAGACACGTTTTAGGGTAATTTAGTATTATTATAATATTATTTTGTTAACCCTTATTTACCGGATTTACCCTTAACCATGGTAAATAAAATATTTACCGCAGTAATTATTCAAAATGTCTAAAAATAAAAGTTACCTATTTACACAATTTGAACATCCTGATTCCAAATATGGAATCCATTTTCCTAAATTCAAAACACAGAAGTGGCAGAAATTAATTTAAAATTAATTCCCGCTGTCAAAACAAAAAGCGTGTTTTTAAGAGATAATAACTATCAAAAGATTGACACTTGTTTATGTTCGGTTTAATTATAAAATTATGTCCAATGACCAACATTATATTAAATGGTAAAAATATATTCTAAATATACTTTAAAAACACTCAAATTCATAATTTATCACTATTAATTATTTTGATTAAAAAAGTTGTTTTTAATTAAAATTTAGTAATTTTCAGTATTCATCAAAATATAAAAGTTATCCGAAAAGTACCAAAATTTCACCCTAGGCTAATTTCAATATTCCAAATCCAAAAATGAAGTCCATTTTGAAATATAAAATATATATGATTTCAAAAAGTAGGTATTACTATTCACAACGGCTAGTTTAATTAGTTGTGGTGTGTGTTAGAACTCGAGGTTGCGTACAACACACGCTATCGCATTATTCGAAGGGAAACGTACCATGGAAGCTTGGGGTGTTACAAATTTATTGGGTCAGGGTTTCAGTGATCCAAAGTGATTTATTGTGTGAATAAGCGAGGGGGTGAGTACCTTTTAATAATGGAGGAGTGACATTCCTGTAAATATAAAAAGGTAAACTCTGTTGGGAGGTCTCCCTTACATAATGTGCCTCCAATAATAAAACAAATTCTATTAAATGGAGTATATGGTCAAAATATGGCCATAAAATGTGTTTTTGACAAGTTTCTAGGTCATTTTACCCCTTATGATTATGTTTTAGTCCCTTGTTAAGATAGGTTTTCTCTTAATCGTTGTAATTAATTTTAATTGCTTTTATTTCTATTTTTTTTGTCAAAAACCAATTATAACTTAAGAAACATTATTAATTATTATTATTCAAAATATGGAATCCATTTTAACAAAATCCTATCAATGAAATGACAAAAATTAATTTAATATTAATCCCTCACACAAGATGAGAAAGAGGGTTTTTAATGTTAATAGTTCAAATGGTTGAAATGTTTTTATATCCAAATTCAATGTAAAATTGATTAAAATGACATAAATGTGATTAATTTATGTATAATTTAACTATTTCCACATTAAAACCATTTTAAAATATAATTCAATACTATAAATGTTTTAGATGAAAAATTAGTTTTTAATTAAAATTCAGTATTTTTCACTATTCATCAAAAAATGAAACTTCTCTGAAAAATACCAAAAATTCACCCTAAGATAATTTTGAAATTAATATTTCAAAAAAAAATATTATAAAAAATAAAATTTATAAAATTTCCAAAATTTAGTTTGAAAATAGGTATCCCATTAAAAGGCAACAAAACTGCCTTTGTAAAAATATAGCCTTTTATGCATAAAATTGGGTTTGTTCTTATCTTATTCCTATAAAATCTATTGTATGAATATAAAAAATATTTTATTGAATATATAATATATATATTTAATTAATATCAATCAATAGTATTAGTTAATTTAATTTATTATGACAACATGCCATTGGGAGCATAAAATAGCTTTTTATAAAAATAATTCTTTTATATTCAACTGATATATATTTTCATTTTTAATTAATTGGTAAAAAATGAATTAAACCATATATTTTAATAAGTTAGTTAATACTATTCATAACCTCCAATTTAACTACTAGGTTTTATTTTATTATATTAAATAATAATATTTTAATAATATATTATCATTTGAAAAATCTCGGTCTTGGGTGTAGTGAAGCTATAAAACAAAGCCATTATTAAATGTAACACAAACTAACTTGGTGTTTCATGAATTTAAAGATGTAAAATATATTGAATTTATTTAAAATATTAAATATTTCATAAAATCTTGACATTCTATATTCTTTTCTATGCTTAGTGTTTTATTTCATAAATGCTATCAAAAATGTTACTCTTAGAATTATTAGGGTGTTACATGTGATCCCCATGAGAATATATCACACAACCCACCATGTAGACAAATCAAAAACCATAAACAAGGTCTGGAAGGGTGTAAACGAAGAAAAAAACTGACGAAATGATTAGAAATTCCAAAAGAGAGGAAAGAGAACTAGCATACTAGGTTCACCATGAGATTTTCCCATGGTGGGTTCCCCACAATTTTAGGTTTTTGGTCAAATCATAATTTCCCAAGACGAAACATTTCAAAAATCCCAAAAAACCTCTAACATTAGTGTGAACTCTTAACTTTTTGAGACATACCCAACCAACTCAATAGAATACATCAACGAGACCCGTAGTTGGTCACCCAACCATTAAGGAAATGATTACCACCCAAGATAGAAGGGACCCAACCCAGGAAATCCAAACTGAGCACCAAAAAGAATCACAATTCATAATTTCCCAATATAGAGAATCTTTAAACATGAATTGACCAAAACCAAACCCCTTCCAAAATAAGGATAACTATTCAAGAGTTATTATCCCCTAGGTGATACCACATAAATACCAAGAAAATAGGGAAACAAAGATCTCCCAACATGAAGTTTCAAAAATGAAAATGCACAGTAAGGAGAAGGTTAAATAGTTTCTACCCTCACTTTAGAGAAAAAATGTTGGTTAGATATTCTCTATATCTTAAATCTCCTCCATTGTGTGAAAATATTAACTCTGTGACCTATGTTTGGATCTCTAATGTGTTAACGCATATAATTCCCTGTATTAAGGAGCTAGAGATCTCAAAATGAAACTTGCACTTTTGATAGGGCAACTTACAGAACCCCCTTAAGGTGACCCAAGCAGCCACGTCGGATGAAACATATTATCTTAAGACAACTAAAGATGAGGTTTTATTCTGTTTTTTATCAAATTGAGGTGGGTGAAAAACCAAGAAGACTCAGGTGTGGTCCCAATATGGGAAATTCTTCGACTACACCACTCAATTCAGGGTTTGGGTAGGTCATCAATGGGAATGCCAAAAGGAACACTAATCCAGAATTTCCTCAAAGACTCCCACCACCTAAAATTTTATTGGCTCAGACCACTAAACTATGACCAACACTGATTTACAAAACCAACCATCACTTATACTTCCAAGGAAGGCACCTCAAAGGCAAACCACCCGCTCCTCATTGGGAATTTTCTAGGGAATACTTCAATTAAAAGAGACACAAAACCAAATCAAAATGCATCACAAGTCCAAATTTCATATCCCAATCACAAATCAACAAATCAACTCAAACAACACCTCAAAAAAACTTCCAACACATACAAACAAAAAATGTATACAAAGGAAAACTCATAACACAAAAAGTTATCATCACAACACTCCCAATTTTTATAAAATTGAATTCCCCCATTTTGAAAACCATTTTCAAAAAACATAAAAAGGATTACAAACCAAAAAACCACCATTGGTATTCAATAAACCCCCCCACACAGATATATATATATATATCCTTATGGTAGGTTAAGAACCCATCCACACATAGAAATAACCATCCATTTAAAACACGCATACATCCCTAAATGTGAGAATCCATATAAATACCAAGGGTTAAATAGGAAATATCACTTTCCAAACTACTCTTCAAAAAAAATCCTAAATTCCCAAGAAACTTCCATCCCACATTTCACAAAACGTTCAAAAACCCTCAAAACATTTTTTCAAAATGATTCAATTTCCAAAAAAAATTCACTTCCAAAACAATTCATTTAATTTTCAAAATAATCAATTTCATTTTCAAAACAACCCAGGGTTTTCATTTTGAAGATCATCCTTGGAGAATAAAAGATTTTTTCAAAACCCAACATAAATGTTAAAAAACCAACTAAAAAAAAGAATAACCAAAATAAACTCAACACCCAATGGATCAAAAATACCCAAAACAATGAGAAACCACTGAACATAGCTTGGACACATGTTTTGGAAGTCTATACACCATTAGAGTGAGCACAGTATATATAAAAAAGGTAGTTTCACAGTCAATGCATGGTTTTCCATACCATTCATGATGACCATGAACTCTCTAAATCCCTCAAAAAATATACTCCATCATTTGGAGTTTGTAAAAACAGCCCACCAAATCATCAAAATAAACAAGAAATGATCAAACAAATCAGTAACCAAAAGAGAATTTGAGAACCAAGATCATATTTTGAGACACAAAAATCCCAAATCACCCTAGTAATTCAAGCATCCATTCAAATAGGTGGTGATCAAGAACCTATTTGAAAATGACCACTTGAATTCTAGAAATCATATCTTTGATCTACTGTATGCCCCCAAATAACAAGGGATAACCTTCATTAGATATTGTTTTTTTCGGAACCAACCCTAGTCAAACCTAAAATAGTCACCTAAGTGAGCCTATAATAAGGCCTGAGAGGAGTTACAGATCCTCTTGGACAAGAAAATGTGTCAGATGTCAGATAAAATCAGTTGGGAATGATTTATCCCATAAAAGACATATAAATAAACAATAATAAAATAACATAATAAACTGGAAGAGAAAAAATAAATAAAACTAAATGGTTAAACGTACCTCCAAATGACCTCATGGGTAACCACCAATCACAAAACCATGTTTGCTTCAAGAGTGATCCAAAACTATATTAACTTGAAACTGAAGAAGATGAAGTGAGAATGATAACTGAGATTCTCAATAGGGATTCCAAAAGAATAACCACTCCCTAAGACTTAGCTTTAAAATAAAACCATGTCACATTAGTTTGAAATAAATATATTTAAAATAAGGTTTTCATTTCCTTTTTAAAATATTTAATAAAAAAATAATTTCAATGAACCATTTTACTATCCTTTTACAAAATGGTGTCCAAATAATGAAAGTTTCTCAATAAATAATTTTACAAAGAACGTGTGGTGGGGGAAGTACCATAGTAAAAAACAAGCAGTGGAAAGTGGAGTACTAGTAAATATGTGTCATTATAAGAACTACCAGTGAAAACATAAGAATTGAAATTATTTTTATTAAAAACATCACAAGATGAGGTAAATTAGAATAAATGTGAATCATATATCATGGGATATATCTAGAAACCAAGTGAAGAGACCCTATATGTACTCACATCAAATCAATCTACCGACTTAGGATGCAAATCCATAGTCAATAACCAACTTGACTACTATACACTAGCCTCCCTAGTGGCACAGCTGAAAAGGCCTATCTCTACCAAGGGGATCTATTATATCTAATCAGGACATAGATATCAATAATCTCTCAACTCTCGCTACGATTACTAGGATCCCACATACATAAGAAAATTGTTAGGTGAGGAATACATGAAAATATGAAAACTATATTGAGGAATACATCATTAATGCTGAGCCCACGTCTCAAAACCATCCATGAAAATTCCCCATAAAATAGAGAGTATCCTTGGAGGATCCTGCTCTTTTTATAAAAAAGGTACCAACAGATCCAACACATCATGAGTGTTCAAAACCATTTTATAAGAAATACTTAAAGGATCTAAATGGTCCTTACCAATTTAAAAGAAAAATATTTTATAAAACCCACCGAACATTGAAGATACATTAATTTTTCTAATAAAATATTGAAAGTGTATATTAACATGAAAAAATAAAGCTGCAAGTTTAGGGAAATTATGTGAAACAAATGAATTTACCATTTCTAAGTTTCAAAACAAATTTTTATAGCATAAAATTTATATATAACAATGAAAACATATTTTTAAAACAATCAAGGAATTAGGGAATTTAAATTAAAGGGTAAGGCATATTGAATCTACCATATGGAGAATATGACCAATCCAAAACACCTCATCACCCGACTCTTCTATCGATGACCACTCGAAACATCTTTTTTCCTCCTGCACGCATATGCATGTTCACATATATATAAGGACACCTATCCCCTATGTGCATATTTTCATGGACATGAATATTTATAAGGGGGTCCTTACATATATTCTTACACATGAATATAAACCTTCATACTTAAACACATATGAATTTATCACATATATATAAGCACACCAAGTTCCAATATATTTATTCATACTACCATGAGTGAATATATATAAAACTAGTTTGACCGAAAACTCAAAAAAAACTATTTATAATTAAATAATTAACAAATCCTGGTTGGGGAGTGACACCGACTCCCATAGTTTGAGATGATAGTCAGTTCCACCCCTTAGGTGTAAATACTAATTACATGTACATATATGAACCCACACATATTATTATATGTGTGAAAATAATTTGGTGTATTAGAGACCTATCCCATGTATATGAATTAGGCCTAGACAGTTAGGGAAATATTTCAACCCATCCCAAGGAATGATAGAATTGGTATAACAAGTCAGGGAATTGTGAACCCATCCCACATCAGGGCCAATACAATCATGCATCCTATACCCCCAGTAACCTATATGTCAATGGATGATGTACCTAGTTATAGTTCATCTAATAGCAACATATCTCTAATAATAGGCTTATCATATATAAATCAGTTTTCATGCTCTAATAATGATATCAATTATAACAACTATAATGCTCAATATAGAAAAATATAGACATGCACAGAATGGATATGATATCTATAGAATCCATAGAAAGATATATAATATCACAATAAAAATCATATGTAATCCATGAGTATTACATCTCTAGAAGTAATTGAGAATATAATCATAGAGCCAAATATGTCAAAAATAATGGATTTACATATTCTAAAAAAATATTATAATAGAAATACATGCCTAACATAAGTCATAGGTATTCATAAATTTTAGGTATACTAATTTCTATCCAAATAAGAAATTAATTACTACATGGGAAACTATTTGTTTGTATGGGTGATTAATAGAGAAAAAATATAGTATTGGACAAAACTAACACTTTTTCATTATAACCCAACCTAGGAGAGAAACAAGGAATAATTATTATCCATGATACAAAATTCAAAAGTAGAATTTCATTCCAAAAGAAAAATTACATGTTTAAAACTTCATTTCATGAAATATTTCTTCACAATGGAAGATTATTATTAATGAATGATTTTCACTTAACCCTTTCTATATAAAAGAGTTACACTTGATTACCTAAAAGCACACACATTATTAATTATGGAAGTGTGATTTTTAGATAATAAGTGGTTTAAAGAAGTTAAATAAAAAAAGAAATCAATAAAATGAAACCAAACCATACACAAATATGTTTATTAGATAAAAATTGAAGTTTTTTTAGTGTTTAGGACCTTATTCCTTGTTTAGGTGCCAATCCATCTAGAGGGAATTGAACATGTTTACAAACTAATTAATTAATATCCTCTAATTTAAACCATTTTTTATCTATCTATTTATGAAAAATATTAAACAATATTAAGTATGGATCATTGAATTATAAATCATTTGGGTTATAATGAAAAGAAATGTTCCCACTTGAATATAATGTATTAACAATCCCATAAGAGTTTTCCATTAATAAATATAATCATAATAGACAATATAATAACACCATAATTTATTGGATCCAAAAAACCCTTAATTATCATCCCATGTCTTTAGGGAATCCTCTAGACCATTAGAGGAATCAATAGGGTTCATAGAGCCAACTTCAAGGATAAAAAAGATGTATAACTACTCTTGTAATGTCCCATTGGGAATGAAGTAAGAAAAACTCTATATCCAACCTCTTACTCAAACTATACCTTATTTATCCTAATATAAATCACTAAAGGTTAAATAAACCACTAGGTTCATTAAAATAAATGGTAGAATGTAATTCCACAATTCACTCCACTTTAGAACCACTAAATTCCAAATTATTCTATTCCAGCTTATTAAATAATGAATCTCAATTCTATCTTGATGATTTATGGATCAACATGGATAAATTAATTTATAAATTTCAAAACATACTATGCATATAACTAGAGTGATAATGTGTTTGTGATTTAAACATTTAAACAAGACAACAAAGATGGTCTCTCATGTTCATAACACTCAAACAAACATATTTTCATCAAAATCAAAATACATTCTTAATGTAAATAACATTGAAATAATACCTAAATATTAGAGGGTTTCTATATAAAGGTTAATTAAGTGCATTATAAAAATACTCAATGAAATCCAAGATTCATACTTTCATAAATATAAATTTTTTTTATTTATTCAAAAAAATAGTGATAGATGAACCAAAAGTAGTGCCTAAGAAATTACATATGGATTAGAACCATCTACCATTAGAAAATTATTTATGAGACTTTCTTTATAATATAATGGAAAAATAGTATCTACTAAAGTTCCCCAAAACAAATTCCATAATCAATTACAACCAATTTCCTAATAACCCTAAACTTCTTTACAAAACACGCAAATGAAACCTGGATAAAACCAAGAAAAAAGACTAAAAAAATTATTCTTTCCCAAAAACTAGGTGAATACCTAATATAACCAGACCCAGTAAGGCTTAAATAAAATATCCAAATCAAGAGAACCCCTATAAAATTTTTGAACAAAGGAACCATATAAAAAATATGAAAAACTTAACAAAAACAATAAAAAATTTCACTTTTAACCCAAGAAAGAGGGAGGAAATGGTTGTTCAAATAGATATCACCATAAATTTTATGAAATACCTAACAAAACAATCAGTAGACAATAATATAGAAATTAAGGATACATGAAAATGAGGGAGGATAAGTTTATAAATGACTAATATATCTTTGATGCTAATAAATACACTTGAATACATGATATATCTTGAATAGAAATGAATGGGTCTTGAATTATTTATGTTACAAGTCTAAGAAGGGAATTTGGTTGAGTGATATTTAGATGATGTTGAGTTATGTTTTAGGTTTTAAATGGGTTAAAAGAAAAATTAAAACTTTCCCTCTAATTAATATTTTATTAAAAACGATCTTGGTGGACACTAGGGTTCTGGTGTCTACCCATCATACTTTTTGTGGATCTCAAGTAGTTTTATAACTTCTGGTTAGCCACCGAAATTTAAATGGACTCCCATTAGAGTTTTAGTGGTTCAAATACTGAAAATCTCTTTTATTTTCTTCATTAAACTTCTAATATTCCTCTTCTAATAACTTTATATATCCAAATCATCTCCAATAAACCGTGTAATACACTCTAAAGCCACCAAACATAGTCCCACTCTCAACCTAAAAAAATTCATTTTCACTTGAAATTTCTTAACTAATTTTCTTGAAAATCATAATGAGTAGAGTTAGGGTCATTGCATATTCCTTGATGAATTATAAGAAATGAGGTTAGAGGGACATTGAAGACTCCCTCTAATACCTTTTTAAAATTCATAATGATTCCAATTTTGACTATATGAGGAGATCTATCTTCCTCTTATAGCATTATAGGTACCAACAACAGTAATTTTTAATTCTATATCATTCATATCCATTGACATTTTGTTGAATATTTTAGAATAATTTGGTAGAAAAAATAGAATAACATTTGACTTAATTTTAGGTTTTAGGCCAATCTCAAACCATCGAGCCTTAAGGTAATCATTAGAGAGAAGATCAAAAGTAAATTTAACCAAATCAAAATACTGAGTGCAATATTTTATTATAGAGTTATTACCTTGATATGGGGTTATTAAATCCATAGATTGATTGATATTTAGGGTCTATAGGGAAAACTTCTAAATGAACATATCCTTTAACATATCCTAGGTGAGATCCTAATGAAGATTAGACAACACAATTGACTCCCACCTCTTAGGACATATTCCTTACATTATGTAGGTAGTAAACATGAATTTATAAATCTCAATAATCTAAATAAAATAAATATATGATCATTTTTCCTCCATTATTCGGGTTCTTGAGACCCATGGTCACCATATAATGAAGGTGGATTCAACTTAGTGAACTCTTGAGTATGATCCAATTCTTATGATCAATATCACTATCCTTAGTCTAAAGAACTAACTGAACCTAATTTGGATCCATAGGAGGGTCAACTTGTAGGAAATTGTTTTATTCTCCCTATTTATAGTTCAATATATTCTTTATGGGTGGAAACTTCTATAAAACATAACACATGAAATTAAATCAATATAAAACTCAACCTAAAATAAAATTGATATATAAAAAAACATACTCAATTAATCATAAATAAGAAACAATATTAATCAAATAAGATCATATAAGAAAAGGGGGAAAATAAAATAAAATTAAAAAATTTACAATTTCACATGTTTTGTAAGCATGGTTTGGAAGAATATGTTCCAACCATTTGGGTGCAACTAAAAATTGACCAAAAATGGTCACATATTTTTCAAAATATTTTTCAGATCATGTTACTTAACCATACGCCCATAGTTTTCAATCTATTTTCAGCCTAAAACATATAATTTACAAAAATAACTAATAATGTTCCCATACAATTCCAAAAAAAACTATATCCAAAATCACAAAAAATTGAAAAAAATCCAAAATTCATATCACAATTCTCCACCACCCACAGTAACTTGAGGTTCTTCATAAAGAATAATTGTATATAAAATTTGTTTGACATACCTATAAATCTTTCACAGTACTATATATTGTCTACAATTACTCCAAAAATAAAATAGGGATTTAATACCATTTTTAATTAATCATTCCAATTAAACCTATCATGTCACCCAAGTAATCTGGATACAAGGCCCAAGGCATGTTCTTGATCACCCTAGGTTGAAAAAAAGAACCTCGGGGATTAAACATAACTGATGAGAATGATTTGACCCTATAATTATTGAAAATCATACAAAAATATTCAATTAGGAATCTAATATGAGGTGTCTATAAATCATAAAAACTTTAGAAAAAAACAAATAAGAATTTTCAAAATAAAATTAAACCAAACATAACACGAGTAAGTATAATAAAAAGTAAAAAACCATCAAGGATCTGTAAAAAATCATTAGGTGATTCACATGATATGTTCAATATAAAAAGATTAAAATATAGAAGAAGTTTAAGGAGACTATATATTTATATACCCAAGACACTACATGAACCATATTCATTGACCCAAAGTCACCACTAGTCATTACACCTCAATGAGAAAGATAAATACATCTACAATGCACTATTATAAGAATGGGAATCTTTAACTTTTACAATATCATATAAAACAAGGTTTATATATGCCTAATAGGTGTATTTAGGGTGATAGGAAATGCCTAGAAGAATACCAACATATATCTATATAAATCCTGTCACTATAAAAACTGTTATCACTAGTCTGAGATATAATTAAAAATCAGTTAATTTTATATAAGTAAGAGATCAAATCATTTTACACATTTTTTTATAAAACAATATTGAATTTTATAGGCAATAAAATCATGGTACATGATAATAAATCTAATGAGTCATGTAAAATAGGAATCATAAAATTAAACAAAGGAATAGGAAAAAATTGGAATAAAAATATTCCTTAAATATGAAACAATATGGGGATATAACCTTTTGTAAAATAAAGGGGTAACCTAGTAACCAATAGAGAAACACCTATCAACCTATGGTGATGATGATAGACTTAGACCTCTAATTACCCTTAGCCTCACTAGGTGACACCTAATAGAGGTATTCCTTAAATCCATAAGATAAATTTATTCTATATAGTATGTGATGATATACATATATCATAGTATATGCCATATAAAAACTAAGTCATATTGTATGAATTAGTTGGGGATATCATAAGGTGTAATATAAAGATATCACATAACTACCTTTAAGCTATATTTTAGTCTATGAAATAAAAATATCATAATGGTTATGATATTAGTTAATCGTATCATACAACTAACATGGTTAGAGAAATGTTAAACATTGAAATTCAAAACAACAACATTCGCTCTCTTTAGTTATGATATTTTAGATAATGAAATGATGATGAATTGAATCAGTTGAGTGGTTAAAAATATTTTACAACTATATGGGTATTAGAAATGAACAGGTGACTAACAGAGGAGGTCATGAGGCATCTAGAGGGTTTATACATTTTTAAAGAATCCAACAGTAGCCAGTGAGTCATAACAGCTATTCAATTGTATGGACAGAACCTAGAGGTTCTACCTAGGTGTATAGGCTAGCCGATGGCACCCACGAGCTAGCCGATGGATTTTTCTATGTGTTGTATTAATTGGAGTTTTTTATCATTTTAGTTTGGGCCTGTCTTGGGTTTTAGAAGATTTTAGGGCTAGGGAGAGGTCAATATTGGCCAAATTACCTCCCCTTTTCCTCTCCTTGGATATCCCATGAGGTGGGATGATCTTGAATGCATTTAGATAATTAATTGAGGTAAGATCATTCTTTTTTCTTTGATTTTGGTTCCCTCCTCCATTAGACACTTTTTCCTTCACTTTTATCTTGGTTTTTAGTATTGATTCCACTGAAGAATGGTGGAATCTATTGAGGATGGTGGGGATTTTTCTATGCATGTGAAGAGGAAATCCCAAGATGTTTTCATCATGATGTCAAAAGTGGTTTCATTTGGGGTTTGTTTCATGATGAATTTAATTGATAAATTAAATTAAATTAAATTTATGGTGGAATTAGTTCTGAGTGATAGGTATTTCACTTAGATTGGTATTGGGGAGGTTTGACAGATCCTATGTGGGTGTTTGGTCATTGTTTGGGCATAACGACAATGCTTGGTAAGTGTATGGACATTTATGATTATTTTGTTATATATTAGATAATTAATTATAAATTATTATTATTAATTATTTGTGATGATTATAGTGACATATATTCCTGATATAATGGATTATGTTTGGTTGGATTAGAAATATTTGGGGGAGCATGCATAGCTTGGCTAGTGCATGGATGAGGATTAGTGGATCTCAGTGAGGGGTTAAATATATGTTTGATTTAGGTGGCCCCTTTTGTAAAATTTCATATATATAAATATATATGTCTATACATGGGAATTCCTGAATTCATAAGTGCATGGTTTTGGGGATGGGGTATGAGGACTTAGAGAGTCCTCATAAGAGACATGAGGGTGGCATTAATCCCCAGGAAATGGATTCAGTGCTCATAAGAACATAAGGTGGCTTTGGATCAACTAGTGACCCGGTCTCCAAGGGGAGAGCATTGGTTAGATTACTGAGAGACCCCAGGTAGATCTTGGGGGTGTGAGATGAGTTTTGGTAATAACCCTTGTGGTTTCATTAGGTCTATTTAGGTGGGAATGGGTCTCTTGGTGCCAGATGATGATGGGAGAGACCATCAAATGTCTCTTGGGTTATGGGAACTCCATGATGAACTCAGAGGCAAGTATTGGTGTTGGAGGTGATAGGGATGAATCATTTGGGTCTTGATATAGTACGAAAGAGTGGGTTTATTCCTAGTGATGGGCTCAGGGTTCTCCCATAGGAGATGTGAGAGGTGACCCAAGTTAGGGCCTAAAGATTTTTTCTACAGTTGGTATCATCATTCTAAGAGGGCCTTACTTGGGAATTATACCTCACCCATAAGGCTCAGTTTTGGTAGGATAATGTGGATTGGGATAGTCCTGAGATTGTGAGGTTAGATCGAACTTGGGGGGTATGGGTTGGAGGATCCTTCAGGTAGGGATGTTAGGAGTGGGTGACAATATTCTGATGGTATCAGTAAGGAAATATTGAGATAGATCTATAGGTTTCATGTGACACCCTGATGGGTGAGGTGAGATGTGTTCAAGATGAGGGGATTGGTCTTGAGTGACTAGCATCCTAGTTTTAGCTGGCGAGTTGAGTGATGGAATATGACCTTGTGTTATTGTGATTAATGTATAATTTCTTGATGTGGATTGGGTTATAATGTTTTAGGTGTCATCTCAAGAGTCCTAATGGATGGATTAAGGTGATTATGGACCTCCCCAGTGTCTGTGGGGGCAGGTCAATGTGCTTGGTGTCCCTATCATAGAGGTTGGGATTAGTGGATAACCATACCCCATTCCTTTGTGTATTATGTTTAGGACCTTGACATGCATGGATTGGGTTAGTGTGATAATTTTTCCCTATAAATTTAGGTATTGGGAAGTGGGATGGCCTCCCTTGAGTCTATAGTGATGGCCTAGTGTGATGGACCATCCGAGTTTTTGAAGTGATGGGTCGGTGGATAACTTTTCCTTAATGCTTGGATATTGGGATGAGAACCTTACGAGAAGTGGCATAGGTTTGTGTGCCTATGTTTGAACTTACCTTACATAGGATTTCTTTAGGAATTACCTATGAACAGAGTCATGGTAAAATGGATAACTGATGGACCTCAATATTTTATTAAGGACAGGTTGAGAGGATTTTGGATGTATGACCATTCCCAGTGTCTTTAGGTATTAGGTTGAGGTTTTGGATGCTACCCTACCCCGAGTCTTTGGGTACAGGTTGGGCATAAATGTGATTAAATGAGGTTATGGATGGATTTATAAATGGTGTTGAAGTAGGTATAGTCATGTTCAGTCTGCATTGGTTAGAACTCTATGAATAGAAAATCATGTGTACCTCATCAGGTTTCGTGGAAGCCTAATTGGCACACGAAGACTCAAAGAGAATTTTTTTATATTTTTTTTCCTCATGTATAAACATTAATATGAAGATGTATATTAGGAGTTCTTAGTGAGACTGTAACGAGTTTTATGAGCACACCCTATATTATAATCTCAATGTGCGTGTAATCCTTATGTCTACTTTTTATGTTTTAACATGGGACACACTAAGGATCAGACTATTTTAACTCAATAAGTTACAGATATAGGTTGTGTGAGGACCACAGATAGTAGTAGGGCTAGTGTGTGTTATTTTATTTTTAGTTTACCATGTTTTTTGGATCAACTCAGTAAGTGATTAGTGTAATAATTTTTTTTATGAAAAAATCATGTACGTTATTTCTCATGTTTACTTATTTTGATTACTTTGATATGATGTCGATGATTCATAGTTATTTACACTGTTAATATTAATTTAATTCAAGGTCATAATATATATTCACTATGTATTATGGAAGTTCTGCTAGTTGGTGTCAATTTTCATACGAGGATGAATTATTGAGGACATGTAACACTTTAGCTCAGACAAGTTCCAAATTCTAGGCATTAAAAATTGGTATTAGATATTTGTTTTTTATGATATGGGGAGTGGTAGATAGAAGTTATGGGGATGTGTCAAATCCTATGATTGATACCATATTGGAGTGTTTATAGCACTGATTATGGTAGGAAATCTAGGTTACTAGGGCGGTGGTATTGATTTTCTTGGTTTTCTATGTTATGGTTATATGATATCACCATAGGTGGTGGACATGGATTTTATGCCTTATGATTTTTATTGTTTCTTGTGTTGTGGATGGTTGAAAAGAGGATCTTGTTTGAATATTGGACTACATGAAATAGGCCATATTCATACATCCAAGTTGGAGCACATGACTCAAATGACATAGATGTGCTTTCCCATGGTTATTTAGTGATTACAGTTTTAAACTATTTAAATTTCCAATTTCATCTTATAAAATGTTTTAACATATAAATACATTGTGTAATTCAACTTAGCTGATCAATTTTATTTTTTTGATGGTAGTTCATTAAAATATTATGTTTTGAGGTGTCCTAATGGTGGAAATACAATCCCTTCAATGAGATATGTGTAAAGACACTTTTTGGGTTGGTTTGGGAATTTGATGGTTCAATGGTGGTCATATATTTTTCTATAGGAGTGAAACCTTAGTGGGTTCTGGAAAGTCATGTCACATGCCTTTTGGTTTTAATCAAGGATGGTTTCAAAGTCCATGTTTGGTTGGGTTCTTAGACTAGTGGTTTTGAATGTGCATTCATCAAGTGTAGTGAGAGTTTGGGTGGACACTCTTGGTTATTGAGATGATTCCTACGTGGTGGGTGGTCATGTGGTTAGCCTTGGAATTGGTGATTTCTTGGGATATTTTTCAGTTTTACATGAATTTGGGGTATGTTTAGTCGGTTAAGCATGTGATCCTATGCTATATGAGACATGGATCATGTGAGAATGTGTTTGGTTATGCGACCAGGTAGTGTGAGAGAATAAAATTTTGGGTATGGTTGATGATGGGTAATATTGTAGGAAAGAACCAATGAGTGGGTTCTTAGAGAATAAAATTATCTTTGAGGAGGAGAGTGATGTTTTGGGGGGGGGGATTTTTAGAAATGTCTCGGTGTGTGAGGGTAGGTGTCTATGGGTGATACACCCTGATAGTTAGTTCTTGTATTGAAGAATGACCATGTGTGAATCCATTGGAAATGGTTTGGGTTATGAATGAACTCAAGTGGCCTGAAAGTAGTTCCACTAGGGTAGTTTTGATTCAGAGTCACTCATAGGGTGATGTGATTGGTGTATTTGGTAAGAATCATGCATGGACGAAGGACTAAGGATTCAGGACAGAAATATGAGATTTCCCTTAGTAGTGGAAGGTGATGTTAGAAATAGATCAACATGCCATGGTACAGTTGATCAAAGCTCGGGACTTGACAAGATTCACCTGGTAGGTGAGAGAATGGATCAGGAGGAGTGATACATGAGGGTATTGGGAAACATATACGGTTAGAACTCATGGTGTAATATAAGGGAATCTATATGTGAGGGAACACACTAATGGACGGTTGGAGGGTGTGACCCTTTTTTGGGATGACTTATTGATGTGAGTCAATAGTGACTTTCATGGTTAGTCATGAGTGGGTGGAATTACTGTTTTAATTTTGTGATTGAGATGGTATGTGAAGACCATATCTTGTCATTACATGAAGTGAAAAAAGATAATTGGCCATGGAGTTCGGTAAGTTGGTTTATTGGATGATGAAAACAATAGTCCTATGGTTGGGAGCATCAAATTGGTCATGGGTTAATTAAACTCATGTTATAAGGGTTATAAAGGAGGGACTAGGAATAAACGATCAAGGTGGCATCTAAATGTTAATGCATGGGTGAATCCAAGTAAATATGGTTTCTTGGTAAATATCAGCTTTGGAGTTCAGTTGTAGTGTTATTTAGAGTTGGTGAATTTTCATTTGACTTAGGGTGGTTTTTAATGATATTAGCCTCTGTCATATTGGAGGTGTGTTAGTGCTTGATGTGAGATCATGATTGTTGGAGAAGGTGGTTTGTGATCAGGCCATGGAATTACACTAGGAGTAAGGTTCATACATTGGTGTTGGTTCCTGGATAATGTTATGTGGTATTTAGGTGATAAGGCATCATGATCATATGTTGAGGTAACACATCAATGTTATAATCCCATCATTTTTGTGAAAATTTGGTTGGAATTCTGACTAGTAATCTTGTATGGTTTTTGATGTTGTGAGGTTAGAACTCTGTCAGAAATTTCATATCAGATACGATGGCCATGGGTCGATGATCAGGCTAGGAGGTTTATAGTAAATACATTGAATCTGGGCTTGGTGTTCGAGTTTAATAGTGGAAGTGCATTGGGAATTCTGGGAAGGAACATGGTGAGTGCTTGCTGAATTAACAACCATGAAAATTTGGGAGATGTGGTTTAAGGTTTTCCATGGATTATTGAAGATGATAAGAGTTATAATGGGGATTTTGTAATTCCCAGTATATTATGGGTCATTATTTTTTAGATGGAATTTAAAATTTTGATTTTATATATGGTTCATTTTGTGAACTAGTACTTGGAACGAATATTCGAGAGGTTGAACATACTTAAATAATTTTTTGGTGTGAGTTTTGAGTCTTGGATGGGTATCATAGATTCTCAAGAAAGAAATAAAGGATGTGATACATCGATGAAGGGATGATAAATTTCTGTGGAACTTAGTAGCTCAGAAGTGATCCACATTGGTTTGTCAGTTGGAAGAAAAGAATGTAAGGGGCTTTCCTAGGTGCACCATCTAGTCAGTGACCCTAGACTAGCTATCTAGTGGTTTCCTGGTTGTGTTTTTCTAATTGGGGGAATTTTCAAGTTTTTGGGGTTGGTCCTCCATCAAGTTATATAGGTTTTAGAAGAATGAGAGAGAGGCCATTCATGCTCGAATTCTATCCCCCTTAACTCTCATTAAATACCCCATGAGAGAGGGATGATCTTGGATGTATCGAGATGATGAACCAAGTAAATAGATTCCACTTTTCTTCAGTTTTGGTTCCCTCCTTCAATAAAGTCTTTTAATTTTTTTATCTATGTTTTTGGTGTCGATTCTACTAGTGTATAGTGGAATTGACCAAGGATGATGGGGATTTCTATCTACTTATGAATAGAATGCCTTGTGATATTTTCTGCACACCATTAGAATCTATTTCAGACAAGGTATGTTACTATTTTAATTTAATCAATAATTTTAATTTAATTTTATTAAATTGATTGTGGAATTAGATTTGGGTGATAGATATTTCATAAAAATACTTTTAGGGAGGTGTAACAGTCCATCCAAGGGTTGTTGGTCGTGGTTTGGGCATGGTGGTGATGCTCATTAAGTGTATGATTAGTTATTCCTATTTGGATTTAAATTATATAATTAATTATAAAATTTTACGACTAATTATTTTTGTTTTTTATCATGAGATAAATTCCCAATAGCATGGATGGTTCTCAGTTGGATTATAAAAGCTTGGTGGAGTCATGCGTGGGGTTGGAGGGTTCTTAGAAGAGGCTCAGTGGAGCCCAATTAGGGTTTAACTCAATGTTTGAGGTAGGTGACCCCTTTAATACGATTTCATATGTATGTATATAAGTGATTGTGTATTGTTTCATATGTGAATGAGTTCAAGTATGGATTATATGGACCCAAAGTGTTTATAGAATAGATATATGGGTGTCATTGAGCCCATTAACATGGATTCAATGCTATTGAGTACATGAGGTGTCATGAGATCACTCGGTGACTTAGTCACCAAGGGACGAGCACATTCATTGGGTTGAGATGATTTAGGTTTACTATTTCCCATTTAATGTCTATTCCTATTGTCTCCTACTACTCCCCCTTTATATTTTGGTTTTTCCTACAGGGTATGTATATACCCACTCCTGCATGGGATTTTCCCACACGTGTCATGTTTTACATAGATGACAAATAGGTTGCTGGAAATTATAGAGGATCTTACGGATACTTGGTGAATTAAACCATATATGATGGTTGTATCTTAGAGATCAAGATATGGGATCCCTAATCACTTTAATTTACTTTCCTTTTTTTTGTTTGGGACATATTTATTGTTGGGAGTGTATTTTTCCCCATTTTACTTTCAGTTTTACACTACCCTACTCTTTGTACTATCAAGAGGTTCTACAGGAATGACTACTGCCTTAGTATTTAACACATTTTAATTTTATTTCTCTATAATTTTTCATTATGATAATGTTTTGTGTGTATGTGTGTGTATAGTTACTGAGGAAAATTCCTCCCTGTGTTAGTTATGTCTTCGGTGCTAGTCACCTGCCCCTGGCCAATGGAGGCAGTCTTGGGGTATTTGCGTCTCGAGCCTTGCTGGGTCAGGTCATGACACCCATGTCATGAAAACATCTTAGTATACTGAGGATACTAATTTTATTATATAATAATGATATAAAAATTATTTAATGGGTGTAGAAATAAATAAAACAAAAGAGTTTCATTGAAGAATGTTACCTCATCTTAGGGTAACTCCTTTTGGTGTATACCAAATGACTTTATTAGTTTAATTTATTCCCAAAGAGAGGATTATAAGATTAGGGGAGGGATGTTTGGAATATATTTGGTCAGTGTTTCAATGATCCAAATGGATTTATATGTGTACAGATGCGAGGGGGTGAGTAACTATTTATAATGGAGGAGGAGTGACATTCTTGTAAATATAAAAAGGTAAACACTATTGGGAGGTATCCCTTACATAATGTGCCTCCAATAATAAAAATAATTTGATTAAATGGAGTATATTGTCAAAATATGTCCATCCAATGGGGTTTGGACATGTTTCTAGGTAATTTTACCCCTTATGATTATGTTTTAGTCCCTTGTAAAGATAGTTTTTCTCTTAATCGCTATAATTAATTTTAATTGCTTTCACTAATATTTTTGGTCAAAAACTAATATTACCTTAATAGAAATTATAAATTATTCTTATTCAATTTATGGAATCATGTTTTTAAATTCCAATGAATGAAATGAAAAAAATTAATTTATTATTAATCCCTCACACATGATGAGGAAGAGGGTTTTTAAAGTTAAAAGTTCAAAGGGTTATAATGTTTTTATATCCAATTTCAATGTGAAATAAAATAAATTAATTTATGTATAATTTCAATAGTTCAACATTACAACCATTTTAAAATATAATTTAACACTATAAATTATTTATATGAAAACGATTTTTCAATTAAAATTCAGTATTTTTCACTATTCATAAAAAAAAAGAAACTTTTCAGAAAATTACCAAAAATTCACCCTAAGATAATTTTTATATTAATATATAAAAAATAAATTTTATTATAAAAAATAATATTTTTGAAATTTCCAAAATTTAGTTTGAAAATAGGTACGTCATTAAAAGGTGGCAAAACTACCTTTATAAAAATTTTGCCTTTTGTGTGTAAAGTTGGGTTTGTTCTTATATTACGTGTGTAAAATCTATTGTATGAATATAAAAAGTATTTTACTGAATATATAATATATATATTTCATTAATATAAATCACTAATATTAATTAATTTAATTTATTAACAAAATATTCCTTTCGGAGAATAAAATAGTTTTTTATAAAATTGTTTCTTTTATATTAAACTGGTCTTTATTTTCATTTCTAATTAATTAGTAACAAATGAATTAAAACTTATATTTTTAAAAGTTAGTTAATACTATTCATAACCTCCAATTTAATGGCTTGGTTTTATCTTATTATATTAAATAGTTATATTTAAATTATATATTATCATTTGAAAAATATCGGTCTTGTGTGTAATGAAAGCTATCGAAATAAGTCATTCTTGCATGTAACACAAACTAACTTGGTGTTTCATGCATTTAAATATTTATAATATATTAAATTTATTTAAAATATTAAATATATCATCAAATCTCGAGAGGCTATATTCATTTCTATGCTTGTTGTTTTATTTCATACATGCTATTGAAAATGTTTCTCTTTTATAATTTTTAGGTTGTTACACATGATCTCCATGAGAATATATCACACAACCCACCATAAAGACAAATAAACAAACTTCAAAAATGCATGGAAGGGTGGAAATGAAGAAAAACACTAACTAAATGATTCAAAATTCCCAAAGAGAATAAATAAAACTAGCATACTAGGTTCACTATGAGCTTTTTCCATGGTGGTCTCCACAAAATTTTAGGTTTTCGATGACATGTTAATTTTCCAAGAGGAATCATTTCAAAAATCCCAAAAAACCTATAAAATTAGTGTGAAATCTTAACTTTCTAAGACATACCCAACCAACTCAAGAGAATAAATCTGCAAGACATGTAATTGGTCACCCCACCATTAAGGAAATGACTACCGCCCTAGACAGAAGGGACCTAACCTAGGAAATCCAAACTGAGCACCAAAAAGGATCACAATTCATAATTTCCAAATATAGAGAATCTTCAAACATGCATCACCCAAAAAACAAAATCCTTCCAAAATAAGGATAACTATTCATGATTTCTTATCCCCTAGTTTATACCACATAAATACCATGAAAACAAGGAAACCAAGATCACCCAACAAGAATTTTCAAAAATGAAAAGGCACAGAAAAGAGAATCATTTATAGTTTCCACCCTCACTTCTAAGAAAAAAATGTTGGTTAGACATTCTCCAGATCTGAAATATCCTACATTGTGTAAAAATATTAACTCTGAGATCTATGTTTGGATACCTACTATCTTGAATCATATACTTCCATAAAGTAAGGAGATGGAGATCTCAAAATGAAACTTCCTCTTTTGATATTGCAACTTATAGAACCCCCTTCAGGTGACCCAAGTGGCCATGACGACCAAAACATATTTTCTTAATCCAATAAAATATGAGTTGTTCTTCTGTTATTAGAAAATGAAGGTGGGTGAGAGAATAATAAGACTCAGGTGTGGTCCAAATCTGAGAAAGGGTTCGGATCCAACACTCAATTCAGAGTTCTGGTAGAGTCATTAATGGGAATACCCAAAGGAACACTAATTCATAATTTCCTCAAAGACTCCCAACACCACAAATTTTATAGGCTTAGACCACTAAATGATGACTAACACTGATATCCAAAACCAACCTCCACTTTTAGTTCCAAGGAAGGAACCTCAGAGAGAAACCACCCACTCCTCATTGGGATTTTTTAGGGCATACTCCAATGTCATGAGACACAAAACCAAATCAAAATGCATCACAAGTCAAAAATTTCATATCCCAATCACAAATCAACAAATCAACTCAAAAAACACCTCAAAAACAATTCCAACACATCCAAACCAAAAATTTCTAAAAAGGAAAAGTCCAAACACAAAAGGGTAGAATCACAACACTCCCAAGTTTTAGAAAATTTAAATCCCCCATTTTGAAATCCATTTTCTAAAAACATAACAAGGATTAAAAACCAAAAAACCACCATTGGTATTCTATAAAACCCACCCATATATATATATATCCTTATTGTAGGTTAAGAACCCTTCCACACATAGAAATAATAATCCATTTACCACATGAATACATCCATACATGTGAACATCCACAGGAATACCAAGGGTAAAATAGGGAAAATCACTTGCCAAACTGATCTTTAAGAAAAATCTTAAATTCCAAAGAAACTTCCATCCAAAATTTCAAAAAACTTTCCAAAACCCTGAAAACATTTTTTCAAAACGATTCAATTTCCAAAAAAAGTCACTCACAAAACAATGATTTTCATTTTCAAAACAACCCATTTCATTTTGAAAACAACCCAGGGTTTTCATTTTGAATATCATCCTTGGAAAAGTAAACATTTTTTCAAAATCCAAAGTAAAAATTCAAAAACCAACTCAAAAAAAGGATAACCAAAAGAAACCCTACACATAATTGATAAAAATATACCAAAAATAAAGATAAACCACTACACATAGCTTGGCCACATGTTTTGGCAGGCTGTACACCAATCGAGTGAGCACACTCAATGTTAATAGAGGTAGTTTCTTAGTATAGGCATGGTTTTATAGACTGTGCATATTGAACATGAATCATATAAATCCCTCCAAAAATCTACTCCATCCTTTGGTGTTTCTAAAAAAACCGCCAAATCATCAAAATAAACAATAAATGATCAAACCAATCAATAACCTCAAAATAATATAAGAACCATGCTCGTATTTTGAGGCATAAAAATCCCAAACCACCCTAGTAATTCAAGTTTCCATTCCAATAGGTGGTGATCAGGAACCTATTTTCAACTGACCAATTGAATTCCAAAAATCAAATCTTTGATCTACTGGACATCCCCAAATAAAAAGGGATAGCCGTCATTTGATACCATTTTGACTTGAACCAACACAAGTCAACCACAAACAATTCACCCAATCTAGACTGTAATAAGGCCCGAGAGGAGTTCCTAATCCTCCTAGGATGGAAACTAGTGTCAGATATCAAATAAAACTTATTTGGGAATGATTTATCCCATAAATTCATGTAAATAAACAATAATAAAATAAAATAATAAAATTTAAGTGGAAAAAGAAATAAAACTAAATGGTTAAATGTACCTCCAAGTGACATAATGGGTAACCACCAATCACAGAACTATTTTCTCTTCTTGAATGATCCAAAACTACAATAACTTGAAACTAAAGAGGATGTAGAAGGCATGACAATTGAGATTCTCAGTAGGGATTCCAAAATAAGAACCACTTCTTAATAATTATCTTTAAAATAAAGCCATGTCATGATATTCTGAAATACATATATTTAAAATAAGGGTTTTATTTCCTTTTAAAATAAATAATAAGAAAATAATTTCAATTAACCATTTTCCTATCCTTTTCTAAAATTGATTCTATAGAATGAAAGTTTCCCAATAAATAATATTACAAAGAACATGTGGTGAAAAAAGTACCTCAGTGAATAATAAGCAATGGAAAGTGGTGTAAAAGTAAATAAGTGTCATTATAAGAACTACTAGTGGAAACATTACAATTAAAATGACTTTTATTAAAAACATAAAATAATGAGGGAAATTAGAATAATTTTGAATTAGATATCATGGGATATATCTAGACACCAAGTTAAGAGACCCTATATGTACTCAGTTCAAATCCATCTACTAATGTAGGATGCAACTCCATAGTCAATAACCAACGCGAATGCTCTACACTAGCCTCACTGGTGGCACAACTTAAAAAGGCTATCTCTTCTAAGGGGATCTAGTCTATCTAATCAGGACATATATAGAAACAATATTTCAGCTCTCACTACGATGACTAGGATCCACTGGACATAACAAAATTGATATGTGAGGAATCCATGAAAATATGACACCTATATTGAGGAAGACATCATTAATGCTATGCCCACCTCTAAACACCATTCATGAGAATTCCACATAAAATAGAGAGTATCTATGGAGGATAGAACTCTTTCAATAAAAAAAGTATCAACCAATCTTACACATCATGAGTGTTCAAAACCATCTTATAACAAATACTTAAATGATCTAAGTGGTCCTTACTAATTTTAATGAAAAATATTTTATAAATCCATCCAAACATTGAAAATACATTAATTTTTCCAATACAAAGTTGAAAGGATATATTAACATGAAAAAAACCATGCTTCAATTTTAGGTAAATTATTAGAAACAACAGAATTTATCATTTCTAAGTTCCACAACTAATTTGTATAGCATAAAATTTATATATAACAGTGAAAACTTATTTTTAAAACAATCAAGGAATTATGGAATTCAAATTAAAGGGTAAGTCATAGGGAATATAACTTATGGAGAAGAGGACCAAGCCAAAACACCTCATCACTCGACGCTTCTATCGATGACTACTCGAAAAATCCTTTTCCCTCTTGCACGCATATGAATGTTTACATATATATAAGGACACCTAACCCATATGTACATATTTTCACGACCATGAATATGTATAAGGGAATCCTTCCATGTATTCTTACACATGAATATAACTCTTCACACTTACACACATATTCATTTCTCACATATATATATAAGCACACATAGTCCCAAAATATTTATTCATACCACAATGAGTGAAAATATATAAAACTTGTTTGAAATAAAACTCAAAAATAAAACTAGTTATAATTAAATAACTAACAAATCCTAGTTGGGGTGTGACACAAACTCTTATAGTGTGAGATGATAGTCAGTTCCACCCCCTAGTGGTAAATACTAATTCCATGTACATATATGAACCCACACATATGATTATATGTGTGAAAATAATTTCATCTATTAGAGACCTATCCCAAGTATAAGAATTAGGCCCAGACAGTTAGGGAAATATTTTAACCCATCCCATGGAATGAGATGATTGGTAAAAAAAGTCAGGGTATTGTGTACCCATCCCACATCAGGTCCAATAAAATTATGCATCCTATACCCACAGTAACCTATATGTCAATGAATGATGTAATTAGTTACAGTTCATATAATAGAAACATATCTCTACTAGCAGGCTTATCATCTATTAATCAGTTCTCATACTCTAATAATGATATGGATTATAACAACTATAATGATAAATATAGAAAAAATATACACATGTATAGAATGGTTATGATAACTATTGAATCAACTATGTTTAACCCAAATCTCTATAAGATCACAATAGAAATCATATGTAATCCATGAGTATTACATTTCTAGAATTAATCAAGAATATAAACATAGAGCCAAATATGTAAAAAATAGTGGAATTACATATTCTAAAAGATCTTATAATAGAAATACATTCTTATCATAATTCATAGGTAAGAATTAATTCTAGGTATACTTATTTCTACCAGAATGAGGCATTAATTACTACATGGGAAAATATAAATATATATGGGTTATAAATAGGGAAAAATATAGTATTAGAAATAACCAAATCTTTTCCATTATAACCCAACCTAAGAAAAAAATAAGTAATAATTATTATACAAGATACAAAAATTAAAAGTATAATTTCTTTCCAAAAGAAACATTACATGGTTAAAAATTCATTTCTTGAAACATTTATTCATGAATTAATGTTATTATTAGTGAATAATTTTCACTTAACCCTTTCTATATAAAAGTGTTACACTTGATTACCTAAAAAATCACACTTTATTAATTATAGATTTGAGAGTTTTAGATAAAATGTGGTTTAAAGAAGTTAAATAAACAAAAAAATCTATAACATGAAACCAAAACATACTAGAATCTATTTACTAGATAAAAATTGATTTTTTAGTGTTTATGACCTTATTACTTGCTTAGGTTCCAATAAATCTAGAGGGAATTAAAAATGCTTAAAAAATAATGAATTCCTCTTCACTAATTTAACCCATTTGTTATCTCTCTATTGATTAAAACTCTTAACCAATTTTAAGTATGAATCATTTAATTATAACTCATTTGGGTTATAATGAAAAGAAATGTTCCCACATGAATATAGTGTATTAAAAATCCCATAATTGTTTTCCATTACTAAATATATTCATAATTGACATTTTAATAACACCATCATTTATTGGATCCAAAAAAACCCTTAATTATCACCCCTAGACATTAGGTAATCCTCTATACCATTAGACGAATTGATAGGGTTCATATATCCAACTTCAAGGATAAACAGAAGGTATAACTACTCCCATAATGTCCCATTGGAAATGAAGTAAAAAAAATTATATATCCAACATCTTACTCAAACTATACCTTCTTTATACTAATATAAATCACTAAAGGTTAAAGAAACCACTAGGTGCATTAAAAGACATGGTATAACGTAATGCCACAATTCACTCCACTTTAGAACCACTAAATTCCAAATTATAAATTTCCAATTTATAAAATAATTAATCTCGATTCTATCTTGATGATTTATGGATCCACATGGATAAATGAAAGTATAAATTTCCAAACAACTCATTCATATAACTAGAGTGAGAATGTGTTGGTGATGTAAACATTTAAACATGACAACAAAGATGGTTGATCATGATTATAATACTCAAACAAACATATTTTCATCCAAACCAAAATAAATTATTAAAGTAAATAACATGGAAATCAACACTAAATGGTATAGGGTTTTTATAGAGTGGTTAATTAAGTTCCTTATAAAAATAATCAATGAAATATAGGATTCATAATTTTATAAACATAAAGGGATTTTTTATTTATTCAAAAAAATAGTGATAGATGAACCAAAGAGTATTTCCCAAGGAATTACATATGGATTAGAACCACCTACTATTAGAAAATAATTGATGAAACATTACTTATACTATAATGGAAACATATTATCCCCTAATGTTCACCAAAACACATTCTATAATCAATTACAACCAATTTACTAAGTACCCAAAACTTCTTTATATAACACGCAAATAAAACCTGGATAAAACCTAGAAAAAAGAGTAAAATAATTATTCTTTCCCAAAATAAGGGAAATATGAAATAAAAATAGATCCAATAAGGATTAAATAAAATCCCTAAATCAAGATAACCCCTATAATATTTTTGAACAATGGAAACATATAAAAACTATGAAAAACATAACAAAAGTAGTTAAAAAGTTTACGTTTAACCCAGGAAAGAGGGAGGAAATGGATTTTCAAAGAGATGTTGCAATAACTTTTATGAAATACCAAATAAAAGATCCAATATACAATAATAGATAAATAAAAGATACATAAAAATGAGGGAGGATAAGGTTATATATGAATAATATATCTTCGATGCTAAAAAAATTCACTTGAATACATTATAGATATTGAAGACAAATGAATGGATCTTGAATTAATTTTAATATAAGTCCAATAAGGGAATTTTATTGAGTGATATTGAGATTATGGTAAAATTTTTTTGAGGTTATAAATGGGTTAAAAGAAAAATTATAATTTTCCCTCTAATTAAAATTTTATTAAAAACAATCTATGTGGCCACTAGGGTTCTAGTGTCTACCCATCCTAAATTTGGTGGCTCTCTAGTAGTTTCTTTACTTCTATTTAGCCACCAAAATTTAAATGGACTCCCAAAGGAGTTTTAGTGGTTTCCATACTAAAAAACCCTTCTATTTTCTTCATTAAAATTATAATATTCAGCTTATATACTCTTTATACATCGAAATCATCTCCAATTAACCCTGTTATATGCTCCAAAGCAACCAAACATAGTCCCACTCTCAACCTATAAAAAAAATTCATATTCACTTGAAATTTCATGACTAATTTTATTAAAAAAGTTAATGGCCAGAGTTAGGGTGAGTGCATATTCCTTAATGAATTATAAGGAATGAGGTTAGAGGGGCATTGAAGTATCCCACTACTACCTCTTCAAGATTCATCATGATTTCACTTTTTACTATATAAGGAGATCAGTATTCCTACTATAGCATTATAGGTACCAAAAAGACTAAATTTTCATTATATATCATTAATATCAATTTTCATTTTATTGAACACTTTAACATAATTTGGTAGAAAAAATGGAAAAATATTTGACTTTATTTTAGGTTTTAGGCCCATCTCACACCATCGATCCTTGAGGAAATCATTAGAGAGAAGATCGAAAGAAAATTTATCCAACTCAAAATACAGAGTATAATATTTTATAACAGAGTGACAACCTTATCTCAGGGTTATGAAATCCTTTTATTTATTGATATTTATGGTCTCTAGGAAAAAATTCTAATTGAACATCTACTTGAACACAACCTAGGTGAGATACTAATGAAGATTAGAAAAAAAAATTGACTCCCCCCACTTAGGACTTAGTCCTTCCACTATGTAAGTAGAAAAAACGAATTTATAAATCTCAATAATCTAAATAAAACTAAATATATGATTGTTTTTTCTATTATTCGGGTTCTTGAGACCAATAGTCACCATAGAAGGAAGGTGGATTCTAATTAGTGAACTTTTGAGAATGATCCAATGCCCATGCTCGATCTCGCACTCCTTATTCTAAATAACTATCTAAACTAGATTTGGGTCTATAAGAGGGTCAACATGTAGTAAATTTTTTGGTACTCCCTTTTTATAGTTCACTATATTCTTTATGGCTGGAAACTTGTATAAACCAGAACACATGAAATTCAATCAATATTAAACTCAAGCTAAAATAAAATTAATCTATAAAAAACCTCTAAATTATTCATAAATATGAGACAATATTAATAAAGTAAGATCATATAGGAAGAGGGGATAAAACAAAATAAAATTAAAAAATTTATAATTACACATGTTTCGGATGCATGGTTTGGAAGAATATGTTCCAACCGTTTGGGTGCCACTAAAAATTAACCAGAAAAGGGAACACATTTTCACACTATTTTCCAGATCATTTGGCTTAACTATACACCCTTGGTTTTCAATCTATTTTCACCCTAGATCATATAATTTACAAAAAAATTACTAATAGGGTTTCCGTAAAACACCCAAGAATAATAAACTATATCACAAATCACAAAAAATAAAAAAACCGTAAATTCATATCACAATTCTCAACCACCCAAGGTAACTTGATGTTAATTTTAAAGAATAATTGTATATAAAATTCATTGCACCTAACTATAAATATTTTAAAGTCCTATCTATTGTTTACAATTACTCACCAAATAAAAGAGGGATTTAATACCATTTTTAATGAATAATTTGAGTTAAACCTATCATGCAACCCAAGTTAGCCTGATACAAGGCCCAATGCATGTTCTTGATCACCATGGGTTGACAAAAATCACCTAGGGGATCAAACATAACTGAGTATAATGATTTATACCTATAATTATAGTAAATTATACAAAAATATTCAATTAGGAATCCTGTATGAGGTGTCTATAAATCATAAAAACATTCCAAAAAAATAAATATAAAGTTTCAAAATAAAATTCAACCAAACATAACATGAGTAAGAAAAATGAAAAGTAAATAACCATCAAGACTCTATAAAAAATTATAAGGTGACTCACATGATATGTGCAATATAAAAATATTAAAATATAGAAGAGGTTTAAGAAGACTATATATGTATATAACAAATATACTACATGAACCATATCCAATGACCCAAAGTCACCACTGCTCACTACACCTCCATGAGGAAGGAAAATAAATCTACAATGAACTACTATAAAAAGTATAACCTTTAACTTTACACATATCATATAAAATAAGGTTTATATATGCATAATAGGTGTATTTAGGGTGATAAGAAATGCCTAGTAGGATACCAACATATATCTACACAACAACTTTCACCACCAAAACTATTATCACTAGTCTGAGATATAATTAAAAATTAATTAATTTTATATAAGTAATATATCAAATCATTTTACAATTTGTTTTATAAAAAATTATTGAATTTGAGAGGAAAAAATCATGGTACATGAGAATAAATCTAAGAAGTCATGTAAAATAGGAATCATCAAATAAAACAAAGGAATATGGAAAAATTGGAATAAAAACATGAATTAAATATGAAACAATATGGGGATCTAACCTTTGGTAAAATAAAGCATTTACCTAGGAACCATTAGAGAAACACCTGTCGTCTTATAGTGAAGATGATTGAATCAGACCTTGAAATACCCTTGGCCTCACTGGGTTACACCTGATAGAGATATTCCCTAAATCCATAAGATTAATTTATTCTATATAGTATGTGATGATATACATATATCATAGTGTACTACATAAAAAATACTAAGTCATATTGTATGAATTAGTTGGGTATATCATATGTTGTAATATAAAGATATCACATAACTACCCTTAAGCTATATTTTAGTGTATGAAATAAAAATATCAAAAAGTTTATGATATTAGTTAATATTATCATACAATTAACATGGTTAGTGAAATTTTAAACATTGAAATTAAAAACTTCTACAATTTCTATCTTTAGTTATGATATTTCAATTAATGAAATGATGGGGAATTGAGTCGGTTGAGTGGTTAAAAAGAGGTCAAAACTATATGGGCACTGGAAACTACCAGGTGACTAATAAAGGAGTTCATGAGGTATTTGGAGGTTTTATACATTTTTAAATCATCCAACACTAGTCAATGAGAAATACCAGCTATTCAGTGGGATGGAGGGAACCTAGAGTTTCTACATGGGTGAACGGGTAGCCAGTGGCACCCACTAGCTAGCCAATGGATTCTTGTCTGTGCTGTTTTAATTGGAGTATTTTTTTATCATTTTAGTTTGGGCCTCTATTTGATTTTAGAGGATTTGAGGGATTGGGAAAGGAAATTATTGTCCAAATTTCCTCCTCTTTTCCTCTCCTTAGATCCCCTATGAGGTGGGATGATCTTGGATGCATTGTGATAATGAATTGAGGTTAGATCATTCCCTGTTGTTTGATTTTGGTTCCCTCCTCCATTATCCAATTTCCTTCTTTTTAATAATGGTATTTAGTATAGATTCAACCAAATTATGGTGTAATAAATTGATAATGTTGGGGATTTTTCTATACCTATGAAGAGGACATCCCAAGATATTTTCTTCATGATGTCAAAAGTGGTTTGATTTGAGGTTTGTTTCATGATTAATTTTAATGAGAAACTAAATTAAATTAAATTTATAGTGGAATTAGTTTTGGGTGATAGTTATTGCACTCATATTGGTTTTGGGGAGGTTTGATGGATCCTCTCTAGGTGGTTGGTCATGGTTTGGGCATGGAGGAAATTCTTGGTAAGTGTATAGCTAGTCATTCTTATTCGGTTTTATATTTAATAATTAATTATAAATTCTTTTTATTAATTATTTGTGATAATTAGAGTGAGATAGATCCCTGATATAATGGATGATTCTTGGTTGGATTAGACATGTTTGGGGGATCATGCATAGCTTAGAAAGTGCTTGGATGAGGCTCAGTGAATCTCGGTGAGGGGTTAACTATATGTTTGAGGTAGGTGGCCCCTTTTGTAAAATTTCACACACACACACACACACACAGATATATATATATTTCTATACATGATCAATCATGAATTCATAAGATCATTGTTTTTGGGATGGTTTATGAGGACTTGGAGAGTCCTCATAAGAGACATGGTGATGGCATTGATCCCCAAGACATGGATTCAGTACTCTTGAGAGCATAAGGTTTATTTTGATCACCTGGTGACCAGGTATCTTATGGAAAAGCATTGGTTAGGTTGACGAGATACCCCAGGTAGGTCTTGGGGTTGTGAGATGAGTTTGGGTATAACCCTTGTGGTTTCCTCAGGGATATTTATGTGGGAATGGGTGGCTTGGGGCCAGATGATGATGGGAGAGACCATCGAATGTATCTTGGGTTAGGGGAACTCCATGTTGAGGTTGGAGGAAAGTATTGGTGTAGGAGGTGAGAGGGATGATTCATTTGGGTCTTGATATAGTATGGTAGAGTGTGTTTCTTCCAAGTGATGGGATCAAGGTTCTCCCATAGGAGATGTGAGAGGAGACCCAAGTTAGGTCCTGAGGAGTTGTTCTATAACTGGTATCATCATTCCAAGAGGGACTTACTTGGGAATTAGACTCCACCCAAAATTATAGGTTTTGGTAGAATAAAGTGGATTGGGATAGTCCTGAGATTGTGAGATTTAGATAATTGAGAGATTTTGGAGAGGTTAGATCGGACTTAGTGGTATGGGTCAGAGGATCCTTAGAATAGGGATGTCAGTAGTGGGTGAAAATATTGTGATGGTATCATTAAGGAAATATTGATATAGATCTATAGGATTTAGTTGACACCCTGCTGGATGAGGTGATATGTGTTCAGTATGAGGGGATAAGTCTTTAGTGACTAGCATCAAAGGTTTAGATGCTGAGTTGAGTGATGGGATATGGGCTTGTGTTATTGAAATTAAGGTATATTTTCTTGATTTGGTTGGGGTTATAATGTTTTAGGTGACATCTCAAGTGTCCTAAGGGTTGTTTTATAATGCCGATGGACCTCCCCAGTGTTTGTGGGGGGTGGGTCAGTGTGCTAGGTGTCCTTTCCTTAGATGCTTGGGTTGGTGGATGACCATGCCCCATTCCTATGGGTATTAAGTTTCGGACCTTAAAATGAATTAATTGGGTTAGTGTGATAATATTTCCATATATATCTAGGGATCGTGTTAGTGGGATGACCTCCCTAGAGTCTATATTGATGGCCTAGTGGTATGGAACGTCCATGTTTTTGAAGGGATGGGTCAGTGAATAACTCTTCCCTAATGCTTGTCTATTGGGATGAGAACCTTATGAGAAATGGCCTAAGTTTGTGTGAATATGTTTGACCTTACCTTATGGAGGATTTGTTAGAGATTACCTGGGGGATGGGTCATGGTAAAATGGATAACTGATGGACCATGACATATTATTAAGGATAGGTCATGAATCTTGGATGTATGATGATTCCTAGTGTCTTTAGGTATTAGGTTGAGGTTTTGGATGCTTCCCTACCCAGAGTATTTGGGTATAGGATGAGAATTAGTGTGATGAAATGATGTTATATATGAATTTATAAATTTTGAAGAAGTAGGTATAGTTATGTTCAGGGTGTATTGGTTAGAAACTGATGAATATATGAGCATGTGTACCCCATCGGGTGTCGTGGAATCCTAGTTGGCGCAAAGATACTTGAAGAGAATTTTTATTATATTTATTTTCCTCGTGTATACACATGAATATGAAGATGTATATTTGGAGTTCTTGGTGATACCTTATTGAGTTTTATGACCACACCCTATATGATAATCTCAATGTGCATGAAGATCTTATGTCTACATTTTAAGTTTGAACATGGGACATAATAAGGATCAGACTAGTTTAACTCAATAGGTTTTGGAGATAGGGTGTGTGAGGCCTTATTATTGTATTAGGGATAGTGTGTGTGTGTGTTTTATTTTTATTTTATCATGTTTTTATGATCGAATCGGTGAGTGATTAGTTTAATAATTGTCTGTATTAAACAATCATTTACGTTATTTCTCATGTTTACTTTTTTTATTACTTTGATATGATGTAGATGATTCATAGTTAATTCCAATATTTATATTTCTTTGATTCAATGTCATAATATATATTATATATTTATTAGGACCTTTCCCCTAGTCGGTAGCATTTTCCATACAAGGAAGAATTTTTTAGGACATATAACACTCTTGCTCAGACAGGTTCCAGAATCAGGGAATTAAAAATTGGTATCAAATATTTGTTTTTTATGATTTGGGGAGGTGGTAGATAGAATGTATAGGGATGTGTCAAAGCCTGTGCTTGATACCAAAATGGTGTTTTTATAACAACTATTCTGGTAGGAAATCTAGGTTACTAGGGCGGTGGTATTGATGTTTTTGGTTATCTATGTTATGGTTGTATGATTTCTCCTTGGGTGATGCTCATAGATTTTATGGCTTATGTTTTTTATTATTTTTTAGATCTTGGATTTTTGGAAAGAGGCTTGTGGTAGAATATTGGACTACTAGAAAGATTCCATATTCATACATCATAGTTGGAACACATGACTTAGATGGCATAAATGTGCTTTTCTGTGGTTATTTAGTGATGACTAGTTTAAACTATTTAATGATCCAATTTCAACTTATACAATGTTTTATTATATAAATTATTGGTGGAATTATATTTATATGATCATTTTTTATTTGATGGTAGGTCATGAAAATATTATGTTGGGAGGTGTCCTAATGTTGTAAATTCAATCCCATCAATGAGCGATGTGTAAAGACACTTTTTTGGGTTGGTTTGGGAATTTTATGTCTTGATAAAGGATAAATTGGGCTAGTGATGCTTGAAATGTGGTTCAAGGGTGGGCATAAATTTTCCTATGAGATTGGAACCTTGGTGGGTTCTGTAAAGGCATGTCACATGCTTTTTTGTTTTAATCAAGTATGGTTTCAAAGGCCATGTTTGGTTGGGTTCTTAGACTAGTGGTTTTTAATGTGATTTCATCTAGTGTAGTGAGAGTTAGGGTGGGAATTTATAGTTATTGAGTTGATTCCTACGTGGTGGGTGGACATGTGGTTAGACTTGGAATTAGTGATTTCTTGGTAAATTGTTGAGTTTTATAGAATGTTGGGTATGGTGAGTCAGTTAGGCATGCGATCCTATGCTAGATGGGACATGGATCATGTGAGAATGAGTTTGGTTATACAATCAGGTAGTGTATGATCATACAATTTTGGGTATGGTTGGAGGATGGGTAAGATTTTTGGAAAGAACCTATGAGGGGGTACTTGGAGAATAACTCTCTCTTTGAGGAGGAGAGTGATGTTGGTGAGGCCTTTTGGAAGTTTTCTTAGTGTGTGAGGGTAGGTGTGTGTGAGAGATATTCCATGATGGTTAGTTCTTGGATTTGAGAATGACTGTGTGTGGATCCATTGGAAATGGTTTGGGTTATAAATGAACTCAAGTGGCAAGAAAACTATTGAACTAGGGTAGTTTTGATTCAGAGTCATTCTTAGGGTGATGGGATTGTTTTATTTTATAAGACTCATTCAGGGATGAAAGACTAAGGATTCAGGAGAGAAATATGAGATTTCCCTTAGCAGTGGAAGATGATGTTGAAAATAGATCAACTTGCCATGGTACAATCGATCGAAGCTTAGGACATGACAAGATTCACTAGGTAGGTGAGAGAATGGATCAGGAGGAGTGATACATGTGGGTATTGGGAACTATCTGGGGTGAGAACTCATGGTGTAGTATAAGGGAATCTTTATTTTAGGGAACAAACCATTGGCTGGTTGGAGGTTGCGACCCTTGTTTTGGATGAATTATTGATGTGGGTCAATAGTGAATTTCATTGTTAATCTTGAGTGAGTGGAATTTGTGTTTTATGTTAGTGATTGAGTTGGTATGTGTTCACCATACCTAGTCATAGTGTGAATTGAAAAATAGATAATGGGCCATGGAGTTTGGGTAGTTGGTATAGTGGATGATGAAAACAATACTCCAATGGTAGGGAGCATCAAATTGGTCATGGGTGAATGAAACTCATGTTATAAGGGTTTTAAAGGAGCTACTAGGGATACATGGTCTAAGTAAAATCTAAATTTCAGTGCATGGGAGAACCCAAGTAAATATTGTTTCTTGGTAAATACCATCTTTGGATTTTTAGTGTAGTGTTTGTCAGATTTGGTGCATTTTCATCTGACTTAGGGTGTTTTTTAATGATATGTGCATGTGTCAGATTGAAGGTGTGTTAGTTATTGTTGTGAGATCATGATTGTTGGAGAAGGTGGTTTGTGATCTATCCATGGAATTACACTATAAGTAAGGTTCAAACTTTGGTGTTGGTTCTTGGATATTGTTATGATGTATTCGGGTGTTAAGGAATCATGATCATGTGTTGAGGTAGCACATCATTGTTATAATCCAATCATTTTTGGGAAAGGTTGGTTGGAGTTCTAACTAGTAATCTTGCATGGTTTTGGATGTTGTGAGGTTATAACTCTTTCATAAATTTCATATCAAATATGATGGTTAAGGGTTGATGATCAGGTTAGGAGGTTTATAGTAAATCCATTGAATCTTGGCTTGGTGTTGGAGTTTCATAGTGGAAGTGAATTGGGAATTTAGGGAAGGAAAATAGCGAGTTCTTGGTGAATTAACAACCATGTCAATTTGGTAGATGTGGTTTAAGTTTTTCCATGGATTATTGAGGATGATAAGAGTTATAAGGGGGATTTTGTAATTCCTAGTATTTTTTAGGTCATTATGTTTGAGAGGGAATTTATAATTTTGATTTAATATATGGATCATTTTGTGAACCAGTATTTGGAACAAAGTTTCGATAGGTTAAACATACTAAAATAATTTTTTGGTTCAGGTTTGAGTCTTGGATGGGTATCATTGATTCTCAGAAAAGAAATAAAGGAGGTGAGATGTGGATTATGGGATGATAAAGTTAGGTGGCAGCTAGTAGCTAGCAAGTGAGCCCCATTGATTTGTCAGTGGGAAGGAAATAACCTAGGTGTTTTTCCTGGGTGGACCAGCTAGTTTGTGACCCGATACTGGCTAGCCAGTGGTTTCCTGGTTGTGTTGTTTTAATTGGGGTCTTTTTCAACATTTTTGTGTTGGTCCTCCATCAATATTTATGGGGTTTAGGGGAATGAGAGAGGCCAATCAAGCCCAAATTCCTTCCCCCATAACTCTCATTCAATACCCCATGAGAGAGGGATAATCTCGGATGTATTGAGATTATGAACCAAGGAAATATCTTCCAATTTTATTTAGGTTTGGTTACCTACTTCAATAAACTCATTTCATTTGTTTTTTATCTATGTATTTGGTTTCGATTCAACAAGTTCATAGTGGAATTTACCAAGGATGATGGATATTTCTCTTCACTTATGAAAAGAATATATTGATACATTATCCACACACTGTCAGAAGCTATTTCAGACATGGTATGTTACTCTATGAATTTAATTGATAATTTTAATTTAATTTAATTTAATTGATTGTTGAATTAGAGTTTGGTGATAGATATTTCATAAAAAATACATTTGGGGAGGTGTAACAGACCATCCGAGGGTGGTTGGTCGTGGATTGGGCATGGTGGTGATGCTCTTTAAGTCTATGGTAAGTTATTCCTATTTGGTTTTAAATTATATAATTAATTATAAAATTTTATAACTAATTATATTTTTATCATGAGATAGATGCCTAAGATAATGGATGGTTCTCAGTTGGATTGTAAAAGTTTGGTGGAGGCATGTGCGAGGTTGGTGGCTTCTTGGAATAGGTTTGATGGAGACCAATGAGGGTTTATCTCCATGTTTTTAGTAGGTGACCCCTTTAATACAATTTCATATATATGTATATACATGAGTGTGTGTTTTCTCATATGTTAATGAGTTCAAGGATGGATTATAAGGACCCAAAGAGTCTATATAAGAGATATATGGGTGTTATTCAGCCCATGAACATGGATTCAGTGCTATTGAGCACTTGAGGTGGCTTGAGATAACCCAATAACTTAGTCACCAAGGAAAAAGAACATTAGTTAGGTTGATGATAGAACTATTATAGGTCTTTAGGTTTGATATTAGTTTTGTAAATATCTCTAGTGGTTTATTTTGAGATATTTTGGAAGGAATTAGTGGCTTCAAGCTAGATAAAAATGGGTCATACTGTCATATGTCTCACAGGTGCTGGGATATGCCTCCTGAGGTTGGAAGTGAGTTTTGGTTTATGAGATGGGTGGGAAAAGTCCTTCAAGTTTCAACATTGGATGATTGTGTTATTTTCCTCCAAGTGATGGGGAGAGGGATCTCCCATAAAATATATGAGATGAGCCCCAAGTTAGTGTCTTTTGAGTTAATCAACACTTGACATAGTCATACCAAGGGGGGATTTCCTTGGAATTAGACACTTCCAATGAGGTTAAGGTCATTTTGGAAATAGTGGATTGTGGAAATACTTGTATAGTAGGACTGAGAGTGTCGATAGACTTTGGATGGGTTGTAACTAATTTAGGGTTTTGGGTCATTGGATCCTTCAGGAAGGGACATCACCATAGGGTGATGGTATTATGCCGGTGTTAGTGAGGAAATACTAGTATGGGTTTGGGGGATTCAGTGGATGCTTTGATGGGTGAGGTGAGATGTATTCATGATGAGGGGATACGTATCGAGTGAATATCACCTTGGGTTTAGCTTGTGAGCTTAATGATGGGATGTGACCATGTGTGCTTGTGATTAAGGTACCTTTCCTTAAGGAGGCTTGGGTTGGGATTCATGAGGTGACCCCCCTAGTGTTTGTAGGGATGGGTTGGGCTACTGATGAACATCCCTCGTGTGAGTGGGGATGGTTTAGTCTACTAGTTGATATTGACTTAAAGGCTTTGGTTTGTGGATTATTGTGCCATGTTCGTTAAGGTATTAGGATGAGGACCTTTCAATGAAATGTTTGGGTTGGTGTAATGACCATTCACTGTTAATTCTAGTATTATGATGATGGGATATCCTCCCAAGATTTTATGGGGATGGGATGATGTGATAGACCTCCACAGTTTCCATTGGGATGGGTTGGTGGATGATTCTTCCTTGACGCTTGTGTATTGAGTTAAGGGCCTTTCCAAACATTGATTGGATTGGTTTATACACATTTGAACTTGAATTGTAGAGGATTGGGTCGAGGTAATCCCTAGGGGATGTGTCGTGGTATAAAAGATGAATGATGGACCTACCTTTAGTGATAAGGGATGGGTCAAGGCTTTTAGATGTATGACTATGCCCAATGACTTTGGGTATCTGGTTGAGGTTTGGGATGCCCACCTACACAAAGTCTTCTGGTATGAGTTGAGTATTGGTGTGAGGAAATAAGGCTACATGTGGATTATGGAATGTTGATGAATATGTTTTAGTCAGGTTTGGGGTGTCTTGTTTCACACTCGATGACCCGACAAGCATGTGTACCTCATCGGGTGTCACGGAGGCTTGGTTATTAAATGATGACTTGAAAAGAATTTTTATTTTATTTCTTTTCTTCATGAATAAAAATTCTTATGGAAATTTATTTTTAGGATTCTTGGTGATAACTAAATGAATTTTATACTCACACCAAATACAATAATCCCATTGAATGTGAAAACCTTATGTCTACTTTTAACGTAATCGCATGGGACATGATAAATATTAGACTAGAGAAACTCCATTAGTTTTGGAGACAGGGTGTGCGAGGCCTAGGGATGGGTGTAGGTCCAATGTGAATATGTTATAATATTTTGTTATCTTTTATTTAAGATCGACCTGGTGGGTGATCATTAGTATGTTTTGTATAACAACATCATGTACGTTATTACTTGTGTTTTTAATTTTTCATAGTGTAATATTATGTGGATGATTCTTGATCATTTATACTATTAATATTACTTTGATTTGAGGGAATAGTATCCCCATTGTATGGATTAGGCCCTCACCACTAGTAGACAACCTCTAGCATACACAAATGTGTTCTTAAGGCCATGAGGTGCTCAAGATTGGATGAGTTCCAGGTTTGGGATGTTATAATCCATTTATAGATATGATTAAATCAAAAGAGTTATTTATTTCAGTGGGAGTTTATTTGATAAAATTCATTGTTAAATGAATATAAATTATGATACTTGTAAGGCCTCGAGATCTGCTCTTACGGATATGATACAAAAATGTTGTATATATATTTTTATAAATAGTAACTGAAAATTATACAATCATTTAAATCTGAGGATATTTTATGGTCTAGGATTTGGAGGAAAAAGACCAGTATTAAAAATTATGCAATTTAATACATTTAGTTAAAAGTTAACGGTTGAACTTTTCTTACTCTAGCTCCTTATCAAAGATAAACTTCATGAATTTTTTAAATTCTCCTGAATACATTTTATAAAACATTAGGTGAGCCTAATTGCACAGTAAAAGGATTTTAAAAATCTATTTAAAACCTTTTAAAAATACATTTTTGAAATATACCTTTGTAAAATACATTTACAGAAATACTTTGAAAATACTTATAATTTTGAAGACATCATTTTGAAAAAACTTTGTGAAAATATAATAGAATTATGAATAATTTTTAAAAACCATTGAAAACTTGATTTCAAAAATTCCTTTGAAAATAATAACACCTTTGAAAATATAATAATACTTTTGAAAATACTTTCTCTTTTTAAAACATTGCTATACATTAGAAAATAGTTACAATTTTGAAAAAATTATAGTACCTTTGAAAATACTTACGCTTTTGAAAACATTGTAATACCTTTGAAAATAATTACTCTTTTGAAAATGATTTAAAATAATCCTTTATTTTACAAAATATTATTCATGATTTTGAAAACAAAACTATGGGGACACTTGAAACATTGAAGGCTATTTGGGCCTATCCACTTTTATGAGGGATGGGTTCACTCCCCACCTCGCTATTATGTTTTTAAAGTTCAGGTGCCTAATTTTATAGAAAAATATGTTCTTTACTTTATATATATATATATATATATATATATTCACTAGATTTTTTACTTTAAAAAACATTACAATGAATTATTTCATATTTATATACTTACGTTTATATAAATATATATAAATTTAAGCATTCATAGGAAAAAAGTTGTTAAATTTGATACAACCAAATATCATAATAAATTTAATTTTCATATATTCATGGGATGTTAATGAATAAATGATTAACACCCATGTATTTTAAGTTTCATTCATAAACTAATAAAATAAATTTTATGAAATAGGGCATTAAATGTTAAACTTTTTCATTTAAAAATTCATCCTTAAATAAAGATATTAGATACTAATTTACTTGATTAAAAATTTTATATTTGATAATATTATTTTATACATAAAATAATGGTGTGAAGGTATGAATCCTTCACATCAACTAATTATAATTATAAAACTACTATTCACATAAAATAAAATTTTTAACAATATATATACTCTTAAATTTATGAAGAAATCATAAGCATAATGAAATTATATCCTTAATATATAATTTTGAAAAAAATTATAATATTCACATAAAATCATAAAAAGAAATATTTTTTAATAAATTATTCTAACCTTACTTTCTTTCATATATTTATATATATAAACATATCATAAGTATACAAATTCTTATTAATTTGAGAATATTTTCTTTATTATATAAAATATAAAGGGGTTTAAATGAAATCCATAATATTGTATAATTTCATAAAATGAAATTATACATGAATTTAATAAATGGAATCCCCCTATATGGATATAAATCTTAAAGAAAATATTAACTTGAATAATTTGAAAAAAAATAATTTCACACACATATATATTATTGAAAAATTTGAAATTGAAAATAATATATATATGTACATATACACTTGAAGAATGTAAATTTTTAATTTGAAATATATATATATATATATATATATATATATATATAATTATGATACACATTTACATAAATATAAAGTTGAAAATACTTGAATAATTTGTAGTAAATAATCATAGAGTTTGAAAATAATACAAACATATATGTTTGAGAAATATAAACTTGAAATATCATACATATATATAATAGTTTTTTTTAAAGTACCATTACATATTTTCTAGAAACCAAAAATTATTTCTGACTACTTATGGTGTTTGGATCAGATGGAAGGTAGTGGCCTTTAATTTGTTTGAGGTTGGTGATCGAACTAGTGAAAAGGGGGGACAATAGAGGATATGTTAATCTTGGTTTTTCGAATAAGGGAATGAGGTTATCCCTATATAAGAAAAAGATTATATATATAGGTTTGGATAGGTATGAGCTTCTGCTTCTAAGAGAATTTTGGATAATACTTGAATGGTGTTATAGTAAGCCTATAACTAAGAGACTTAAATCGAGGGTTTTAAAAAAATTAAAAAAATGATTTTATTTTGAAATATAAAACCCGATTTAAAATTTGATAACTAATTAATTGCGTGCATACTATTTTCCAGGATTATTTGAGTAGTAAGAAGTGCTATGGGTGGATGAGGTTTGTTGTAGGACGAAGCCTATAAAGTAATTTTGTGAAAATGGTTTACTATTTTGAAAACAAATAATATGAAAATGGTATCATATTATTATAAGGTTTATTGAACCAGTTTTTACTTGGAAGGGAAGAAGAAGACTGCTCGAGATAGGTGGTATGATTGGGAAGGTGATGGAAAGGTGTGTATTATAGGATAAGGATTCATAAACAGTCATGGGTAAGGAAGGTCGTGAGGTAGAATAAAATCAGGAGATGATCAGACGATAGTGGTTGTTTGATCGAATGGTCAAGATATAACAGATCTCTTTAAATGGAGAATAGTACCTGGAAGAAGCAAACCAAATAGAAATTTAATGTGGCCCTAAGCATCCATATAATTCAAGCCATGAGATTAGCTGGCCAGATGTTTCTAAAGGGGTGTGGTTCTGGAGGGTCTTATACATGTGCCCGTACATGCTTCAACATAACCTATGCATGACTCGAGCCGCATACCACCTTACCTATACACAACCAAGTATTGGCCAAACCTATACCTATATAGTAAGGAACTAGTCATCTACCACTATCTTGGATGATATTGGCTAGACCTCCCCATTGGTTGAGTGTTTGGATGAGCCACTTAGCATGGTTGACAATTTTTTTATAAAATGTGATTATAAAATATAACTTAAAAAGTAAAAACTAACTTAGGTATAAATTATTATTTATTTATTTTATCTACAACATATATTATTTTTTAAACTCATTCTAATATGATAAATTTTAAATATAAGTTTATCACTTAATTGTGTCTTTTAATATTTTATTTTGTAAAAGTTCATTACTATAATATTAACATAATTCCTTAAATTAATATGACACTTACTAATTACTCAGTTTTATTATTATCATCAATTTTTGGTGAATTTAATTTTATGTATTACTTTGTGAAATCAATTTGATTACTTTTTAAAATAAATTGTCAAAGAATCAATGTTGAATAATATATTACAACAAGTGTACACATAATTATTATTTTAATAATATCTCAATTAAATCAAATATAATGTATATTTTAAATTAAAAATAACATGAAATTCAAAAGTAATGATTTTATAAACATAATTTTTACATATCAAAAATAAATAATCATTAAAATAATATCTATTATGACTTATAAATTATATATGGGGTTCAAAAAGGATACTACTATATTTACAAGGTAATATTTTTTGAAAAGTGAAAATGTATTCTAAACATACAATATTAAAATAGGAAGTTTGGAAAAAGTAATTTTATATAAAGAATCATATATTTAAGATTATTTTATAAAAAATAAAATTTTTAAATAATATAAATATATTAATATACTAACATATTATTTAATATAATTAATTTAATATTTTATCTTAATTTATAAACAAATCCAGATTTGACTAAGGAATACCTTAAAATTTACAATATATTATAATTAAGTTTGTTTTAATTATAAAAATAATTTATTTAAAAAAATTTAGAAAATGATTAAATTCTTGGGATGTTACATTCTACCCCCATTAAACAAAATTTCATCCTCAAAATTAATTATTTCATATGTAAAAAAATATTCTAAAATTCCATTTTCAAAATTTGGAAAACTAGAATCACTCGAGTTATATATTTTTAAATGTCACTTAATTACCTAGAATTTAAAAAGTAGACTTATGACTCCTGGATATTTTTCCATCAATATAAAACATTATAAAATAGATGTTTTACTGAATGAATATACTTAGAAACCAAACCTATTTTTACCATAATTATCTAATATCTAAAGTTATCTAAACTATTTCTCTTATACCAATTGTATGTCCTTGAGACCCAAACTTCTGGATCTGATACAAAAAAATTTGTGTAAATATTTAATCAAAAAAATTAATTGAAAAATATAAATTCATTTTTATCTGAGGATCTTTTCCGGTCTAGGGTTTCAAGGAAAAGGACCACTAGTAAAAATTATCAAATTAAAAAGTGAATAAAAATTTATCAATTTAATATTCCTTTATCTAGCTCCTTATTGAACCTAAACTTCATGAAACTTTTTAATTATCCTGAAATGTTTTTATAAAAAATATTATGGGCATAATTTCCTAGAATGGAATTTTTTAAAAATCTAGTGAAGAACTTTTTAAAAAAAAATTTCAAAAATATACCTTTGGAAAATAATTTTATAAAAAACTGTTGAAAATACTTATAATTATTAAAAAATAATTTTGAAGACACTTTTTCAAAATAAAGGATTTTTAATTCTTTTTTAAAAATCCATTAAAAATATTATTTTGAAAATTCCTTAGAAAATACTTACACCTTTGAAAATAATATAATAATATTAAAAATACTTACTCTTTTGAAAAAATTATAATACATTTGAAAATAATTATGCTTTTGAAAATGTTATAGTACCTTTTAAAATGCTTATTCCTTTGAACAAATTATAATACCTTTGAACATACTTACAATTTTTAAAATGATTTAAAATAATCCAGTGATATTTAAAAAATGTTATGAAAAAATTTGGAAACAAAAACATAAGGCCACATGAATCATTGAAGGCTCTCTGTGCCTACCCACTCTCATAAGGGATGAGTTCTCTCCCCACTTCCCTATCTTGTTTAGAAAGTTCAATTGCTTAATTCTATAAAAAACTTTTGAACTTGCCTTTATAAATATGCATTCACTGGAGTTTTCACTTTAAATAAACATGAAAATGAATTATTACTTACATAATTAAGTTTCTATAAACATATATAAATTTGAACTTTCATAGGAAAAAATTGTTAAATTTGCTACAACCAAAAATTATAAAAATATAATTTTCATACATTCATGGGATGTTAATGAAGAAATGATTAAAAACAATGTATTTTTATTTTTAATTCATACACTAAAAAAATACATTTTATGAAATAGGGAATAAAATGTTAAAATTTATCATTTAAAAATTCATTCTTAAATAAATAAATAATATAATAATTTAATTTATTCAAAGTTTGATATTTGAAAATAAGATTTTTTTACATTCAATAATGGTGTGAAGGTAATAATCCTTTACATTAAATAATTGTAATTTAAAAAATACTATTCACATAAAATGACACTTCTAAATATATATGTATATATAAAATATTACTTACATGATGCAATCGTATGAATAACCCAATTACACCCTTAACATATAATTTTGAAAAAAAAATTATATTATTCACTTAAAATTATAAAAAGTAACATTTTTTTAATAAAATCTTCCATCTATGTATATATGTATATATGTATATATATACACACATTTCATAAGTATGACAACTCTTATAACTTTGAGAGTAATTTACTTATTACATAAAATGTAAAGGGGTTTAAATGAAATCCATCTTGTTGTATAATTTCTTAAAATGAAATTATACATGCATATAAAAATTGATATCCCCTTATATGGATATAAATATTAAATAAAATATTAACTTGAATAATTTGAAAGCAAGACATGCATATATATATATATATATTCTTAATAAACATGAAATTGAAAATTATATATATGTGCACATATAAATTTAAAGGATGTAAATTTGGAATTTGAAAATAATTTATATATATATATATAATACACCATTACATAAATATATGTATGAAAATAAATTCATAATTTTAAGTAAATAACATAGAGTTTGAAAATAATAATAATATATATGTTTGAGAAATATAAAATTTAAATTACATACATATATATAATATTTTTTTTAAAATTCCCATTACATGTTTGATGGAAACTGAAAAATAGTTATACCTTATTGGGGTGTTTATATTAGATGGAAGGAAATGGTATTTGGTTTTCTTGAGGTGGGTGTTCAAACTAGTGGAAAGTGGGGAGAATAGAGGAGTGGTTTACTTTGGTTTTCTAATGAGGGAATGGGTTCTCCTTGTGAATGTAAAAGATTACATATATATAGGTTAAGATAGTCTTGACTTTAGTCTTCTAAGAGAAACTCATATAATCATTGAATGGTAATATAGTAGGCCTATACCTAAGAGACCTCAATCGAGGGTTTAAAAAAATCAATAAATGATTTTATTTTGAAACAAAAAACCCAATTTTAAATTTAATAACCAATTAAATGTGTGCACACTATATTATAAGCTTCTTTGAGAAGAATAAGTTCTATGGGTAGATGAGGTCCATTTTAGGCCCAATCATATGAAGAAAATTTGTGAAAATGATTTAATTTTTATAAAAAACAAGACAAATGTGGTAGCATATAGTTTTTTGGTCGATTTCACTACAATTTACTTGTACCAAAAGGGGAGAAGAAGATAACTCATTCTAGGTAGGATGATGGAGAAGGTGATGAAAAGGCATGGCTTGCATGAGAAGAATTTGATGAATAGTCAAGGGATATGGAGGTCATGAGGTAGAAGATGAACCAGATAATATTAGATGGCTGTGGTCATTTGATCGAATGACCATGATATAACCAATGTCATTAAATGGTGAAAAGGACCCTAAAGAATCATCCCACATAATAATGTAAGGAGGTACTCCAATTACATATACTCCATGCCGTGATATTAGCTGGCCAAATGTGACTAATGGGGTGTGCTCCTGGAGGGACTTATATATGAGCCCATGTAGGCTTCAGCCCAACCTATGCACTACTCGAGCCATATCCCACCTTACCTGTACAAGACCAGGTATTGGATGAACCTATGCCTCCATTTCATGGCACTTGTCCTCTGCCACCAGCTAGGTTGTTCTTGGATATACCTCCCCATGGGTTGAAGGTTTGGTTGAGCCACTTTGCAAGGTAGGTTATTTTTTTTATAAGAAGAAACTTTAAAATATAACTTAATAAGTAAAAATTAACTTAGGTATAAGTTATTATTACTATTTTTTTATTTTTTTATAACTAATATTATTTATAAAACTCATTAATTTGTGATATATTTTTAAATTAATTTGATCACTTAACTATTTATTTTAACATTCTATTTTATGAAATTTCAGTATTATAATATTAACATAATTTCTTAAATTAATATAAGAATTAATAATTACTTATTATTATTATTATCATATTTTGTGAATTTCATTTTAAGTATACCTTTATGACTTCAATTTGATTACTTTTTAAAACAAATCATCACAGAATCAATGTTGAATATTGTTTTGCAATATGGGTGAAAATAATAAATATTATAATAAAATATCTATTAAATTAATACGAGTAGATATTTTATATTAAAAATAATAAGAAATTCAAAAGTAAATATTTTATAAATTTTTTTTGTACATATAAAAAATAAAGAATCATTAAAATAATATCTATTATGACTTATAAATTATATATGGTATTCAAAAAGAACATTAATATAAATACAAATTAATATTTGTTGAAAAGTGAAAATTTATTCTAAACTTACAATATTATAACATGAATTTTGGAAAAAGTAATTTCAAGTAAAGGAACATATATTTAAGACTATTTTAAGAAATATAATTATTTTTAAAGAATATAAATATATTAATGTACTTACATATTCCTTAATATAATAAAAGTAATATTTTATCTTAATTTATAATTTTTTATTAAGGAATAAATTTATGTCTACATTAACTTACACTTTAGTTTGTATTATTTATTAAGAAACCTTATTTAATTAACATTTATTAAAATTATTAAATTACTAGGATTTTATAATACTCATCTGATGAAATATTCTGTTGTAAATATAAATGACAACAACATAATCAATGATTACTTTAAGATCGACCATAGTGGAAGAGAAATCTTAATGTATTAAAACTGTTAGACTTTTCATAATAAAAATACTATATGATAGAGAAAACACTTACCCGAGTAATCATATATTTAAAATATGATCATGATATTGAACTCATGCATATTTATATGGATAACACTCCATACACATAGAAACTGTATATGATGTGAATATAATTAATTATTTGTTAAATATTCCCACTAAGAAGAAATAATATTTATTTTCTAATAAAAAAAAGTTTAATGTAATGGGATCTAATAATTATGAAGAAGATGAACGTAGAAATAGTTTCAAGTATGCAACATGAGTTTTTAACATTGTAACAACGAATGTTATAATGTAAAGGAGTCTAAATACTATGTTCAAAGAGGTAAACATTAAGAATATTATTCCTAAGTATCATCATTATTCAACTGTCTTACTTCATAGATGTTACACATTAAATAGTTTTCTGATGGGGATTTTATCATATGTTTACATAGAGATTTGGTAGGAATTACAAAGAGTTGTAATAAGTTTAACAGAACCCTAAAATTCTAGTAAACATAAGGTTGATCCAGTAGTCTATAATATGTTACATTATGAGACACGAACTTATGTATGGATTTATTAAAATTCTTAAAATATAATAAGAATATAAAATGTACCATTTTATACAAAAGGTAGCCTATAATTTATCATTATTTTATGTTGACCACATATATTTCTTGAATTGTAATGATAATTGACCTCTTAAAGTATGGTATTGAGTTATCTCACACTGTTTTTAATCAAGGTGTATTATAGTCTGTGATAAAATTTTAAGATCAAAATGGGTGGGATTTCATATATAGATACAAAATCTATATATAAGGCACAAAACAAGTTTTTTGCACTGGATGAAATGAATTGTATAGAAAATGGAATGTTATACACTATGTATTTGATACACCAAGGGTTCAAGTTTCATGTTGAATCCCTATACCTGAGTCATGAGAGATACCTAGAATAAAAACCATTATAATTTGATACTTTCCTTATGTAATCCTTGAGGCTTATCTAATCAGGGGTGGTTTGGTATGTTACTAATCATGTCACTAGTTGGAGCTTAACTAAGATGAGATTTATCCTCTTGTATGATTAGTATGACTTCTAAGTCCTTGATTGAGATAAACTGAGGAAGTTTACAACCATACCTAGATAAGACATATAATGTGATTATCTATCAAACTAGGCATTATATGATGGGTTTATCTATGAGGGAGAATGAAATGTGATATATTTATTAACCTGGTTAGTTTATACTTGGAGATTCTAAAATGAATAAGTAGTTATACAATATTTACATACTCGGTGTCCCATGGTCACTTGATGTAATAAATGAAGAAATAAAACAAAAAATCCTAATTTTATATGATACAACTATTGGACATAGGTATAGTGATACATGTGTTTGATGGAGGTTATGCCATATACATTTGTAACTTTAGTGGAACTAGTTCTTCTCTAGAGGACAATATTTACTCAAATTTATGAATTTGGTAATTCATATAAGTCTTTAATTCTAAAAGGTACTTTGGGGTTACACATTAAGGTTTATTTAATAAGTATTGAGTATTAAAAAACTCAAAGAGATCCTCTAAAAGTTTTTTATAGTTCATCCAAAATGAATTTCGAATGAATATTCATAAGGCATTACAACTGATGTGGTACTTGTTGAAATTGATTTCAGATTTCCAAAAAGTTTTTTTTAAAACATCCATAAGGAGTTTTGGATATGGTTTTGATAGTTATTGTATAAGATACAATATAAGATGAAAAAACACAAAGTTTATGAGGCTTTAATGAAAGTGGGATATTGATAGATATATTCCCTATATCCTTAAGATGTGGTTATTCCATATCATATATGAAGATATACATATGTTGTATTGTAACATATAAGAATAACTAATACATATTGTATACATTATTTTGGGATATCATGTCATGAATTATAAAGATATCACACCATTCTCTTTAAGATATGACATAGTGTACAAAATATAAATATCATAAAGGTTATGAAATTATTTAATCATATCATAATATTATCCTGGTTAATAGAACATTAAATATTAACATTTAAATATTATATAATGGATATCATATGTTGTGATGTTTCATATGTTGAAATAATGGAGAATTGTATCTTTTAAGTGGTTACAAATAATTCATAACCATATATATCACTCATATATTTTCTAACATATGGGTAAATTCATGATAAGTATTTGGAGTTTTATAAGACCTATATAAGTATGTTTTCACCATGATATGTTTTGAGTCCAACCTTGAAAAAAATATTTTTTAATTACTTTCCTCCATCAAAGCTCTCTTTCTCCTCCTTTCGTAACTCCTGAGATATACTAGAATATCTTTGATACAAGGAGGATCCCACCCAAGAGTTGGGTGATTCTATCAATATATGAAAACACCATGTATAAATAATTCCATTGGATGCGTCTTAGGGGCCTTTATCAAACATGTTATTGAATACTGATGCGACAACTATCTTTGGTGTAATTTATACATAATATTCTTTATTTTCTATTTATACATGGTTTTATATTCATATATGATGATCATGGGAATTGAAGGTTTCTAATTGGTTACAATTCATTGAAAAAGATACATTCGATCATTAGAAACCATTTAACACACCCTCATGAGAGAGAAATCACAAATATGGGAACTAGCCTCTGCATAATCTAAGATAGTGTAACATTCATCCCAATTACCGATGAAACATAATGATATTATCATGGGTATTAGATCCAAGACCAAATCTCACAAATCAATAATAAATATTACAATATAAAAAATCAGGTTAATTATTTATGGGAATATGTATAGTAATAATAAATTACATGAAGATAAAATATTCTATAAAAAGATGACCCTATAATCCATCTAACTTGGATCCTAAAACAGTACGTCATAAGGAAAAATGGGTGTGTATTTTCCCCATTGGATGTAAACTAGTTCCTAGGCATCAAAAGAAATCCATTTGGGAAGGATTTAACCCATAAATAGAGTAAAAAAATGAAAATATTTCCCAGTTCAACATGGAGCATCCTTACATTAGACATATATGTAGTATCAAACATATATGAAACCAAAATGAACAAACAAGCCAAATGGGACATAACCAATGACACTGATCAAAACTATTTTCTTAAATTGGAAACATCATCTATAAACACAATTATTCAGCATGAATAATCTGAAACAAAAAATATAACTAGAAGAAAATATAAATATGGTCATCATGGACAACAAAACCATTATTGAAATAAAAAAATGTCTAGCCATTCCTGAAACCAACTCCATTAAAACATCAGTTTCTCACCACCTCCCTACTCACCAAACACTGAACTTAATAACAAAAAACCAAGTCTAGTTTAAAAACCTAGAACCTATAATATTTATGTGTGATATAAATAACCTAGTAGTTTTACACCTTCTGAGACTATATAATTTGTTTCATAATGAAATTCATAAATTCTAGTTTTAAAATATAACTAGAATGTGGTATTTACAAACATAATCTCATGATAAACCAAATCAAGTCCATAATTTCTTTTCAAAAATTTCCATTTTATTTACCTAAAATGGTAATACACACTTTTAAAGCATTCTACCAACCTAAGTCATTTAAAATCTAAACACCCATTTTTAAATACCCATTAAAAACCCACATAAGAGTCTTTACATTCAAAATGGGTTATCCAAAAATCTTTAAAAACCATAAAAGGAAACAAGACAAACATAATGGGTCAATAATACATAAATATGGAACTATAAGTCCAAGGATAGAAAAATAGGATATACAAGATAAATGTTTCAAAATAATACAAGTAGGGGAATTATGAAATCACACACAAGATATGAGTCCCTATATAATCCACCAATCAAGGTATGAAAGTTTCATGAGATCCACCTTGGTAATATAAACTGGGTAACGTTTAAATTTATTAAATTCCCACAAACCAACTTATAACATATATTTAGTATAAACCATAAGAAATCAACTATACCAAACAATACACATTTCAGTGACAACCCCTCCAAGAGATGGTACCTAATAAGACTGGAAGGACACAAGTAGTGTGTGAACCAACTATTGAAATATAATAATATACTCCTGACTTAGTACTTAGGTTCCCATGAACAATAAAAACATGAAATGAGTGAACATGAAATCAAATATTAACACAAAAGGAATAAGAATAACTCTCTCTCACCTCTACCACCCCCACAATTAATATCCCCGAACACTGATACATCCATGTTATAATTATGAATATTCCCTCATAAGGGGAAATAAGGATCATATAGTGATAAAAAACCCACATAAGGGGGGACACACACCATGGGGAAATTAGGTGTGTCTTAAAATATTTTAATGATACTATTTTTAAATCTCTAACCATGATTTTAACATAAAATATTTCTTAGAATATCAATCCGTTTTCATTTCATAAAATAACCACTTTAAACATCCATTAAAAATCCATTAAAATCACCCACACCTTTTAAAATTTTAAGCTAGGATTAGAACATGTGTTTCTACTTGGAAATTAAAAACAATCCCAAAGGACTTCCATTTCTCACTAAGAAATTTTTTAGAGATCCATCAAGGCATATTCACAAGGTTCATAAGAATACACTAATTTTAATAAACATTTTAAATCCATAAAAAACCCTTTTTAAAATCTCTTTGAACACAATGCCTCACTATAAAAAAATATATATTTAAAACCTCATTTACACTCCTTGAAAACCTAAAATGGGATTAAAATCCATCACACACCGTCAAAAACAATTCAAAAAGTATCATAGAAATTTCAAAAATTCATGGCAGCTAAAAAATTCCATTTTAAACATGAACAAAATGAAATATAGAAGAGAATTCATTTATTAAAATATAAAAATTCATGGAAGAAATTTAAAATAAACACATAGATATAAAATTTATTTAAAATTTTAATAAAAATATATTTAAAAAAAACACACTCTGAATTAAAAAATGAAACAATTTCATAGAAACAAATACTGGGAAGAAAAATAATCCTAGCTGAAACGTGTCTCCTTTATTCATGACCACCCGAACAAGTAATAAAACCCTTCTATAAAATAAATGAGAGAAAAAATCAAGATAAAAACCATATAAAACCCAATTTGTATCATAAATAGAAAACTAGGGTTTCATGATAAATGAAAACCCTAGGAAATATTGAAGGAGGAATAAAAGGAGGGATGATTTACCTTGTAACCACTTCAAAACCGCCAAATAATGACCACGATTGAAGAAGGAAGGAGCGTGGAGATCCTCCTTAGGATCCCAAGGTTTTGTAAATTCATATGGGAGAAGAATGGGGTGAAATTACACTTTATTAGAAGAAGATAAAATGGTAAAATACCAAAATGTATACAGTTGGGAAAGCCTTATGAGTTGGCTACATGGTTTTCCAAAATCATGAACTAACTGTTCACATTCCACTACCTATGCTAAATCCACTTGAAAGATTTTTGGAAATCTCCAAATGTTTTTTCAAAACAAAGTGAAGGATATAAAGAATCAAACTATCTCCATGATAGTTCTCTCTATATAGGTGCTTCACGGTTACCCTAACAGTGCAGGTAAACATTAAAACACATAGAAAACCTTTAAAACTTTAAAATTATATTCCAAAAATATTTGGAACTTAGTATAACCCTAGATAAAATATAATTACTCAAATTAATCACTATAGTGAGATGTGGGAATCACAATTCACCCCACCATGAAACTTTATACGCCTATAAAGTCCACGGTTAAATGAAATAAGGCAACTGAAAATGAAATATTCATAGAAGACCAAACTCTAGAGTACTACTCAACTTGATCAATCCTCAAATGCATATATGAAAAATTATTAATGGAGATAAAAATAATCATCTATATAGATTACCAAATATTCCCAAGTACAACTGAAACAAAAACCTTAAACCAAAAGTCCTAAAAAAAGTGATACCAAACATATTCTCCACAATATTACACAAACATGGTGAAACCTAAGAAAGATACTAAGATATGAATCTTAAAACAACTAAAAAACTATGAGAGAAACTAACTCCCAAACCAACAAAACAATAAAAATAAAGGCAGTAAGAAAAACCCATATGAATCCTCAAAAATATGAAATGAGTTTAACATTGGTCCATAATGAAAATATATACCTTAGGGTCACAATCTAGATTAACCTCACCAAGGGAATCCATAATATCCCAAGATAAACATCAGTTAGGGGATAATCTCAACTGATGAAACATGCACCCTAGTTATCTAATCATTCACCCATGGTTCTTCATCATGTCAAACAATGAACACCTAAAATCTCATCAAAACCAATCAGAAAAAAACCACAACAATCAAGAGAGATCCACCCAAACAACAAGGAAAATAAAAACCAACTTTTACAACCATCCACAAAAAGAACAAGGTATTACATAAAATTACATTAAATCAATATCTAAGAAACATTATACAAAATAATCATCAACAAAATTCCAAAATAATAACAACGGAGGCCCAAAATCTTGATTAAGATTATAACCATAAATGAAAAGTCATAAAATAACCCATCCAAAATGGGATTAAATCTGATACCTCCTTCTAAAAACCAACATAGAAAACTTTTTAAGATGATCTAAATGGAAATAGTGGAGACTTATCATTCCCTCAAGCCCCACATTAGAATAACATAGGGGAAATATTTGTTTTTATGGATGAACTAAAGTTCCTATATTTTTGAACCTAATCTATACACAGCCCAAATACTATGTTATCTTGCTTATACTCAAAAACTTTTGAGCTTCCCTTATTCCCGTATAATGAAACTAGGGCCTCATATAGTACTGGTTTCCTAGATTGGTCAGATTCCAACCAAGTGGCTTCCTTTATAACCTCTTGAAAGTATGTTAGGCCAGAGGCCAACATATATAAACCAACTTCTGGGAAAACACCTATAAGGAAATGATATTTCTTATAATCATTGATATTTAGTCCCAGATATAAGTTTATTAACTCTAAGAAATAATCGACATACCCCTAAAATTATTGTTAAAATTGATGAAGTCTCACAATCAAAAGAACTCTCTCAACACTCACAACCTCAAGATAAAATCACTAAATAAATACCATATATAAAAACTAAAAATACATAACTTCTTATATATTTGGAGGTACCATAGACTCCCACCATTGTCAATTAGGATCAATAAGAAATATTACCACAACTGCCACCCATAATGATTCAGGTGTACTAAGAGAATATCAGGTTCACTCAATCCTTTATAACCATAATATCACATATATTGAACCTTTATCACCACAGAAAAGGTGATTTATGATTCAATAAATATTTTAATGTTACTGGGAGAATAAAAGTTTTCAAGTCCACCATTCTAATCAGTGTCCAGAAATATTCTATAACTAAAGGAACTCTCCCAAGAGAATGGAGGATTCAACAAAAGTATGATCAAATACCTCTCATTTTTACCATTATAGTTGGAACACTATAAAAAACCAAGACCTAAAAAACATAAATTCCTGACCAAAATATTAAAAAAAACAATACCATCATAACTAGGGATAAAAATATAAGAAACAATTCAGTAAGGAAATGTACATAAATCTCAAACCAAGAAAAGAAACATTCATTTCAAAATCACTCAGCTTTCTTGAGGTATTTAAAAAAATACTCTACTAAGAAATACACTTGAAAACATGAAAACCCCATTTTTTTGAAAATCAACTAACCAATTTGAATAAAACATTACCAAAATATGGCATATCATAAAACTCATATTTTTACAGGTTTTAAAAATTATAAGGGAAACATCATTTTGAAACCAAAACAATTTGAAAATCTCACTTTGAAATTAACCACCTTTAGAAATAACCCAAAGAAAAAATTTTAAAATATACATTATTTCAATTTTTAGAAACATTTCTAAATGACATAATGAAAACACATGATAAAAAACTTCCTCAAAACCGAGGAAATTTCCATCTTTTAAATAACTCATGAAAATAAAATTTTGAAATTTATATTTGAAAAAATTACTATATTACTAAAAAATATATTTAAAACTAATAATCCTTAAATAGGAAAACAAACCATTAAAAAATGTCCATCGAGACCACATAAAATAGCACCAAAAACCTCCTCAAAGCATGTCCAATATGTGAAAGTATATTTAGAAGAAACCCAGAATCAATGTGAGTAAAAACAACACAACCATAAAAGAAACATGGTGTGTGAAGTTTATCTTCATGGGTTAGGAAACCATGGAACAATTTTGTAACACACTATATGAAGGTGATGAACCCAAACCACATGGGAACCATATAGTTGGATAGTCTTAGTGAGAAAACCATATTTCCGAATTTCTACTCTATTTCACTCTAAAACCAATGAAATGACCCCAAAATAAATTATATAATAAAATGGGGTCAAAAATATCATTTTACATCAAAATAAACTATAAATAATCTAAAAACAATCTTGAATTCCATATTAGAAACCAAAATTCTCTAAGTTTCATGAGGCTCAGGAGAAGATTGAGATAACTAGAATATCCCCACCCTTATTTCTCAATCCTAAACAACCTAAACATAATTTACACCTAGATATAACCAAATAACAAGGGGTATAATCAAGGGACTTAGGCTCTCACTAATTAACCCATTTCTTTGATACCGTTTTGTCAAAAATTGACTTGGGAAGCCATCTGACCTTCCTCATAAACTGCTTCGTCAAAAGTTGCGAAGGGCATTACTGATCTCCCCAAGATGGAAACTAGTGTCTATGTATCATAAGAAACCCCTTTGGGAATGATTTCACCCTTAACCATAGTAAACAAAACCAAAAAATTTCCAAGCCTAGCATGGGCCATCCTTACATTAGACATCCATATAGCATCAAACATATGAGAAATCAAAATGAATGAACATGCCAAATGAGTCATAACTAATGAAGCTGAACTAACCCATTTTTATAAATATAAAACATCACCAATAAGAAAAATTATACAAGAGGCATAACTATATACACCAAATATAACTGGATGAAACTAAAAATATGATCGTATTTTCCAATACAACCACCAATAAAATAAAAAAACCTAATCCATACACAAAACCAACTCCATGATACCTCTATTTTATCATTTCCTCCAAAATAAACCAAATTTGTCCTCAAGAATAAAACCTGATTCTAGATGAAAAATTCGGAACCTGTAATATATATTCATGAGATAAAAATTACTATAGGTTAATTCCTATTGAGATTATGAAATTAATTTCCTAAGTCAATTCATAATTTCAACTTTGAAAATATAACTAAAAATTAATATTTATAAACATAAGCTTATGAGAAACAAAATCAAGTCCATAGTTTCTTTTCCAAACTTCCCATTTTGATTTCTTTTAATGGAAACACACACTTGGAAAATATTCCACCAACCTAATTCATTTCAAATCCAAACACCCATTTTTAAATACACATTAGAACCCCCTATAAGAGCATTTATATTCAAAAAAGGTCTCCCAAACTTCTTTGAAACCCATAAAAAGGAAACTAACTAAACACAATGGGTCAGGCGAACATAAAGAGGGAACCATTATTTTAAATATAAAAAGAGAGGATATTCAAGATATCTATGCCACAATATTATAGTTAGGGTAATGATGAAATCATTCACATGATATTCATCCCTTATATAATACACTAGTAAAGGTACAAATGTTTCATGGGATCCATCTTGGGAAGCTAATGTGTGATGTGTATAACTTTAGTAAATTATCAAAGAACAACAGTTGAAACATACTAATTCAAAACCAAAATCCATCTAATTATCCCACACAAGACTCATTTCAATAGTAAAACCTTATTATCCCTAATTTTTAAGATGATTTCTAGGACACTAGTAAAATGTAAACTAACTATTGAAATATATGAATATACCTCCCAATTAGTACCTAGGTTCCCCTGACTAATATAAATGGGAGGTGATTGAACATGAAAACCAAGATAAATACAAAATTAATAAGTAATTGCTCTCCCTTATCAGCATCACCCCCATTATTAATAACCCCAAACATTCATACCTCCATGGAATAATTGAGAAAATTCCCACATAATCGGATACAAGGATCACATAGTGATAAAATCCCACATAAAGGGTAATACACCCAAATGGGAAATCAATAGGGTCTTACAAGATTTAAACAATACTCTTTATAAAATTTAAACTAGGTCTATAACATAAAACATGGCTCCAAATTCCAAGACCTTTCATTCTCATATATTCACCACTTTAATCATCATTAATAAATCCATTAAAACTACCTAAGATTTTTACAATTTAATCTATCAATAAAAACACGGATCTTCTCCTTTGAAATTTAAAGTAATTCTAGAAGCCTTTTATTTTTCATAAAACACATTTGTAAAGATCCATTGTGTAATTTTTTCAAGGAGTATAAGTACACACTAATTTCAATATTAAATACATAAAATAACCCATTTTTAAAATTGACTTTGAGGTAAACACCTCATTATAAAAAATATATATTTAAAACCTTATTTTCACTATTTAAAAACCAAAAATGAGATTAAAATCCAATATAAACTATCAAATCTGCTCAAAAATTCCATAGGAATTTGAAAAATTCTTGTATGGAAATACCTACTTGGAAGAAACATAAACCAATACGAAATGTGTATCCTTTATTAGTGACCACCTGAACATGAAATTATAAATCCTCTATAAGAAAAAATAGAAAAAAACATAGGTTTTTACCATCTTGAACCTAATACCAATATTACATAGCAAACTAGGGTTCTAGGTAAAATGAGAAACCTAAGATATAATGGATGAAGATAAATAAATGAAAAAGAGAGATTATTTACCTTATAAGAACTTGAAAACCCCAAAATAAGGACCAATATTAATGAGGTAAGGAGGGTAGAGATCCTCCTTGGGATCCCAAGGTTTAGATTATGTATATGGAGGATGAAATTTGTGAAACCCCTCTTAATTAGAAGAGGTTAAAATGGAAAACCCCAAAATTTAAACACTTGGGAAAGCAGCATGGTTTGAAAAACCACATGGATACCATGAAAAACCTCACTAACTCTATGAAATTTTCCTCTACAATGGAACTTCACAGTTATCTCTAACCATGTGGTAAACATGAAACACATAGAAAACCTCCAAAACATCAAAATTTCGATCCAAAAATAACTCGAAAATAGAAATACCATAGTAAAATACGATTACTCAAACTAAACACTACAATGTAACATGGGTGTCACATATACACTTTTACAAACAAGAATATATCATTCATAACATAATGAAATACATGAAAATGTTATATGTAAATCATACACTCTTTCAAATTACAATTTATAAATCTATTTGAAACCAAAATATTCTTTTAACCATTTTAGCAAAAAAAATTAGGAAAAAACTAGTTTTAAAATAATAATGCTTGGATGGATTTTAAATTACCAAATTACCAAAAAAACACAAAGGAAGATAATAGAAACATATAAATCAATCAAATACATTTCATATAGGTTCTAATTTAGATAGAATATTTCCTTAAAAATTAAATCACTAAATGTTTGATATAGGAAAATATTCTATGTACATACTACTAACAAAATTTGTTAAAAAATTATTTCCCTTTTAAAATAACAAGACATTATAAAAAAAAGAGACCCTCATGAACCCTAAGGAATAATAAATTAAAGATTATAATAGACCATAAGTACCAAGTGGATTGTGTTGGGACACTGGGGGTGAATCAATGTACCCAAATTTTATTGAGTTTAGAGTTCTATTTTGATTATCCACACATAAATCTAAAACCATTTTTATTAAAAATTATAGATAAATGAGTTCACCCTCACTACATATCACTACAGTAAATACAGAATAGAACAAGAACTAAAAAACACAAAAATCTATAAGGTTCGACCTCAACATGAGAGCCCACTCATTTCTAGGATTGAGTTTAGATATGAGGCCTTGGGTAGTAACTAAAAATGGGAGAGTGATTTCAGAATTATGAGAGAATTATTCAACATAAAATTATGAAAATATATATTCAATAAATTAAACAATTGACATATAATGGAAGTGTTCTTCCTTGAGTCTTATGACAATAACTATTTCAATTTAGTTCTTTAGTCCTCATGACTAAATTAGTTGTGTTTTTTATAATGGAAGCACAAGTTCGTCAAAGATACCCCTTGAAATATTAAAAAATATATTTCATTTCTTATTTGGTGTCACTAAATAAACTTGAATAATATATCCTTACTCATTGAATGATACTTCAAATGATAGGTTAATATATATAGGAATACATTCAACTCATTTCTACTATATCAACTAAATGACATAGTGTATTTTGTGTTGAGTGTCTCCTTGATTAACATTTTTTAATGTTTTGATAATTAAATTATTATAAAATATATTGATGAAAAATAAATTATAATATTGTTTTATGTTTTTTATACTATGAGTCTATTATCGACAATTTGAATATTTTTGGCAGTGATCTTAAGTGAAGTGCCCTTGTGAAGTAACCTTGTGAAGTAACCTTGTGATGTGACCATGTGAAGTGAACCTCTGAAGTGAAATTATGAGGTGAACTTAGTGACCAAATGAAGAAAAAGGAGTGACCTGAAGAAGAAACATTAAGTGACAGAATGAAGAAGTTAAGTGACCACACGATCAATTTCAATGGTTCTCAAAAATAGAAAACAAGTGACTGCACATTTTACTTAAAAGTGATTGAATAAAGAGAATTCAAGAGACTACATGTTATAAGTTAAGTTACCATGAATTATAAAACCATGCGACTGTAAAAATGAACTATTTCTAGTCTAAACTACTTTAAAGAGAAACTAACTATTCCAAACAGGGAATCTTTTCAATGATTCTTAGTTTTTCATTATTTTTATATATTTATATATCTTAAGTTACTTCCAAAAATATTTCGAATTTTTTATTGATCCAATGATCTCATTATAGTGATAAATAATTTAATTCGAGAGAATTAAATTTAGAATGAAATGATTTTCTTGTGGATTAAAGTCTCATGATTTTTCTTTGGAATAAGTGAGATTCGAATTAAAATTGGTTCAAATTTGAATAGTTTATATCATATCGTGCATGGGAATGATTACAAGGGACTTAAATATTATTTTTATCGATTAATTAGTATTTTAATAATTATTCTAATATTTTCCATTATACAATATGTTTTTGGAAATTAGAGGTTGATAGAGATAAACATGTGGAATATTTTTTATGCACATTCAAAGAGGAAATCATATACTTTATTGGGATTGATGAAATGAAACATGCCTACTATTTTGAATATTCAGTGTATATTAGAACTATATATATGGATTTATACAGATCAAAATTAATAAAAACTATTTTTAGGATATTCTTTAAAGGTACAAGTGCAACTTGCATTGGTGATTAACTACTTATCATTGAAAAACATCAATCGTTTTATCCTTTTATGAGAGAAAAATCCTTGTTTTCTCAACACTAAGATCCTAAATTAGTTAGCTTGTTTTTTTAGTTTTATTTTTTTCTATTATTTTCTATGTGAATAGTTTTATTTGGATAAAATTACCTTAAAAGGTAGGATAATGGGTTGTGACTCCTAACCAAAAGTCAAGAATTAGATTCTAGCATAATCGAAAAGGCTTGGGATTCAATTATTACTTATACTGGTTAAAATATATGTTTTGTTTCTACAAAAAAATCAAAATGTTGTTCTTGGTTTGTTCCTTCAGGTGTGTAAAACGTAGGGTGATTGAGTTAATCCACAAAGTGTGAAAAAGTTTGTTATCTTGGGTTGTGACTCTAAAGGTTAATCAGAAATATATAAAAGGGTTGAGATCTCCATTTAAAAGTTAAATGTTACATTATAGTGGGTTTTATCTCTCTAAATACATAAGATGGTTGAAGAGTGTATTTGGATCATTTAGATCTGAACTATTATAAAAAAATATGTTCATTTCTCTTTATTTTTCCATTGCATGAACTTAAATTTGATAAGTGGATAAAAATATTTTAAAAGGTAAATTCACCCCCTCTTGATCATTCAACCATTATCATTAGGACATAACAACTGATATAAAATTAGGTTACCTATCTTTATAATATTCTACTATTATTTATTCTAATCAAATACTGACTTAAATAATCAATTGGAAATGATCTATTTTGATATGGAAGGAATAAATTTTAAGGATGGATGGACACCTTAAAGACCTCCACTCTTTTATGAAACTACATATAGTGATTGGTAGTCTATCTTGGAGGATTTTCTTAATCACGTGAGTAATGGAAATTGGAAAATCATATTAAAACCACACAATATTCCTAAAGTTAATCTTCAACCACAAATTGGTGATGATGAGGTAAACAAAGTGGTAAATTACAAAGTGATGGATATTAGATATAGTGAAATTAATAGGAATGTGTACTGTTATATTTCTATTTGAAAAAAATACATGAAATTTGTAAAATACTAAAAGTTACTCATCTAGGTTTTGATAATTTTTAAAGAACTAATCTGGGACTGTTAAGAGTTGAGTATTAGGAATTCAAAATGGGAGAAGAATAAATAGTTAATCAAAATCTTAATAGGTTTACAAGTAATATAAATGGCATGACTTCTTTGGAAGATGTTGGGAAAAAATCCCTCAAGGTAACATTGAAGTATTTTTGGGTTGGTCGTGTTTGTTGACAAATAAGGTTTCCATGGATATTTATCGAGTTCCCAAGAAGTTGTTGACAATCCTTGTTGACAAAGAACGATGACAAAGGAAAGGAAGATTTGGAGGCGGTACAAAAAGAGCAGTACAAGGTGGCGCTGTTTCCCAGTGTTTACCATATTTTTGGGGTCCAAAATTTGGAGTTTTTTGAGCATCGCAAAAATAGGATTTCCATGAAGATCATAATTTAATATGGAAAAGGCATGAATTTCGCGAAGATAGGATTCATGGTTTGGAAATCGCGAAGACCAGAAGAATGGAGGCGGTGATGCTTCGCGATTACGTCAAGCTTCGCGAACGGCAGAGGCTGAAGCGCATCGCGGCAGTGAAGGGATTTGCGAAGGAGATTCGCGGAGAAGGTGCGACGGAATGTTGGGCTTCGCGAGGGAGCTTCGCGGCGAAGTCGCGAAGGTATGTTGATGGTGATTCATCGTGACTACGTCAAGCTTCGCGAACAGAAAATTGCCGTGGTGCTTCGCGATTTGGGCAAAATTCCGGCGGAATCTTTGGAGCTTCGCGATTTGAGATGATGTGGCGTTGACTTCGCGCGGAAGGGACGAGGGTCAGTGGAATCGCCTATAAATAGAGGCCGACCCCCTCGAGAGAAGCAGAGAGATTTTTCAGAGAAGATCATTTGCTCTCGTTTTGCAAAGGTAGTTCACGGAGCCAGTGTGCTTCGCGAAAGAGGAGCTTCACGGTGGCTATTGTAGCTCCGCGAAAGTTGTGTGCTCTGCGTTGGCTTAGTGAGCTTCGCGAGAGAAGTTTCTTTGCAACGATTTGAGCTTCGCGGGAGTTCTCCGTGAAAGAGCTTCACGAGAGAGCTTCGCGAAAAGGCAGGAGCTTTGTGAAGCCTTGTTTGAGTTCGTGAAATTGGAAGCCTTGCAAAGTAGGGTGCTTTGCGAAGGTACTTTCCAAAGGAATTGCCTAGTGTTCAGAGGAAAAGTGATGTTAATCAGTGGATGAAAGTTGGACTTTAACAGAGCATCTATCTACAGTTAAGGATTCATTACTTCATGCAAATGAAGAGACCTACAGGTCTATAAACTGTGAGTGAATCTCTTCCAAGAGTAGTGAGCTTAGGAAGAGGAAAAAGGTGATCCTCTCCACCGGCAGTGAGCTAGAGAGAGAGAAATAGGGAGTGACCCTTGGGAAAGCAGTGAGCTGACCCTAAACCTTGTAAAGGCAGTGAGCCTGGGCATATAAGTGATCTAGCCCGAACATTGTAATCCACAGCTAGTGAAGTTTAGTGGAATTGGTACGCACGACAACTTGTCAGCGTATGCTCCTTGGACGTAGCCCAGTGAGGGTGAACCAAGTAAAAGTCTTTGTGTCTGCCTGATTACTTCCCTGCATTTCATTTGAAGCATCATCATCAGACAAAGAAGAAAATAAGTGATCATAATAAACACACAAGTGCAAACAAAGTGACCCTTGTAATAAAGAGGTCAAGATCCAGTGGGGCAGGAATAATTTTGAAAAAGAATATCCATACCCTGATTCACCCCCCTCTCAGGGTATATAGGCCCCTATTGGTCCTAACAATTGGTATCATAGGGATAAGTTTCTTTTATCAGATTTTTTTGCTTCGACTTGGTGTACTCGATCTGTGTGTTTAAAGAATTTGTCTTCTCTTATCTCGGTGAGCCATGGGAAAGGAAAAAACATCCAAGAAGAAGTAGAAGTCAGGTGGTATTCCTTAGTGTGGAAGTATGTATGGAAAAAGTGTGATTCAATTAAAAGAATCAAACAGTTTACTGAAGGAAGGTCTGGATGAATTTGACAGGGAAAAGATTGATTCACTCAATCATGATGTTGGAATGAGTGAAGTACATGAGCATCAGAGTGATGCTGAAACAGAAGAATAAATTGAAGGAAGAATAGATATGCGAGCTGAGTTGGAGGCAGCTCTTGAGGAGATAGATGTTTGGAGAGTAAAAACAATGAAATCCAACAAAGTTGTTCGCGATCCCAAACTCTATATGCAGTAGCAGGAATAAGAGAAGTCTGAGTTGATGGAAGAAATTGAGAAACTCAAGTTATCAACACGAGAGAACTCAGAATAGGTTAGTGAGTATAAGATTAAGATTGAATAACAGAAAAGGGAGATCGATGGCTTGAATAGAAAAGTGAAAGATCAAGTCAAGTGCATCGAAGAACCTGACATTCCAATTGACGTTGGAAACACCGAAGAAGTCAAATCTAAAGATATTCGGATCAAAGTATTGGAGATTGAGGTCAACAAGCTAAGAGGCTTAAATCAAAGGCTTATTAACATAGTTACTGACCTAATAGAGAAGAATGATTCTCATGCCAATGAACTAAAAAAGATGGCTAAAATGAAAGGAAAACAAAAGGCTGATGATTATGAAGAGAATCAAAAGTCAAATGAAGTACAGAATCTGAATGCTAGAAATGATGATCTAGCAGCACAGTTGTCTGAAGAAGTTCAGAAGAATCGAAGCCTACAACAAGAGAATGAATCTGTCTCTAAATCTGTTTCTTAGGAAAAATTAAAAGTAGTGAAGCAAAGTGCAATGGTGGAAAAGCTCACACAGGAACTAGAAGATGAGGTGAGTAGCGGGAAGCTTCTCAATAAAGAACTGGATGTCCAACTTGAATCAAGGGAGACGAAGATTAAAAAGTTGGAAGAGGATCTAGAATCAGTAAAGAAGGATGTGGAGAAATCCAATGCTAAAGGAATGCCAAAAATGAAGGATTCCTTACACTTTCTATTTGATCATCCTTCTACAAGTGATGATAAAATGATGAATACGTATGCTATTTCTGAAGAGAAACAACAGAATATTTTCTCGGCTCAAAGAACAACATGTTTTGGAAAAGCTGGTATTGGATTCGATGAACCCCCTCCTGTGCCTGACAGAAAGAGAGCTGTGAACAGTTCTAGAAATGGAAAAGATCTTGTAGGTGCTGGAGATAAACCTAAAAGGAAAATTACAAAAAGAAGTGACAACATGAGATATTTCTGTGGGAATTCACGGCCACACATCAAGCTTCTATTTAGCGGCTCATGAATACATATCAGACTGTGAAAATAGAAACTTTGCTGAATCCCAGAATAAGAAGAAGCGTCCGGAGAAATCAGAGAGTAGAGTCTCTCAAAGGAAAGCATTTATAAAATTCTACTACTGTGGAAGAATGGGACACACCATGAATATGTTTCAGGAAGCTCAGGAGATCGATGCCAAAAGAAGAAAACAAGTTGCATCCACATCTCAGCAGAGAAATGATGAAATGAGATATGCCTTTAATAGAAAATGTTTCCTATGTTCTGATCATGGGCATTTGGCCAGACAGTGCAGCAAGAAGAAAGAGGGGAAGGAAAAAAGACCCAAGAAAGAGATTACCAACTCCAGTGCTACATAATGAGAAATTATACATTGGGAGACAAAGTGATAAGGTGAAAAATAGGCTTAGATCCTCAGGGGAATCACATGGAGCTGAACAAAAGGTGTGTCAATCACCTCCTCTGTCGTACTCACAACCGCTCTCAAGGAGAGAATTTGAACAAACCTAGAAGATTAAGGGGAGATCTACTCCAGCTGTGATAAATAAGAATGAATGTTCAATAAAGGACTCACCACCAGCGAAAAAGAGTGTAGTGACTCAGACATCTGATAAAAGAAAGATGAACAAAGAATGCATCGAAAAATCCACATGTCGTGTTTCTCAGTGAGAATTGAAGGAAAGAGGAAGACCCCTAAGATGGGAGAAGAAGAAAGGGAAGATGCCAAACAGAGAGGTTCTTACTCAGAGAAATAATCAAGGAAAATGGAATTTTGGTAGAACTGTAATGGAGGAAATGTGTACTAGCGGGTTTATGCCCCAAGCGGTGAGAAAGGCCGAGCCTACCAAATCTACATATCAGAAAAAGGCTCAGAATGTAGGCAATGAATGCCAAGTCATATGGAAAGAACAGTTGAAGTTGGATAGGCAGCTGGAGGAAGCAAGAAATGAGTGTGATTCCCTCCAAGAAAAAATCAAAGGGTTGACCCGTCAGGATCAACCACTATCCTCATTTTGAGGATTCGAGAAACATCCCCTCTTCCTATGTATATAAATTCTATTAAATGATGATTAATATGTTTCAGGTTCTAGGGAGATACTATCCAAGGGGAAGTGGCATCTAAGGATGCGAAGTGGAGAAGTGATATTCTCTAGAGTTTAAATTGATTCAAATTAGGTAGAATAATTGAAAATGAAAGGGGGAAACTGAGCACAATTAGAAGTGATTGTGTTATTAGCTTTATCTCTTGTTTCCTACACTGAGTTCCAACTTAGTAGGCTTATAGATTTGGTTAATGGATCGATTCTTAGTGCCAGATTAGTATAAATGGTGCATGTGGAGAAGAATGGTTATGGGTTCTACCATTGGGCCTAACAGAAAGAAGTGTTGTGTAACACAGGGGGAGCATTCTAAATCCAAATCATATTCAAGAGCCATCAATGCAATAATTGGATGACTCGGCTCAGGTGTTTCATATTGAGGGAAGAAAGAAACACAGGGAGAAGCAGCAATAACATTGCATTTCATGCTTATCTATTTGCTCTAACAAAATGGTATCAGCTGACTTTTTTTAGGATACCAAGAAGCTGCAAGAGAAAATCAAAGGCGTCTCAACAAAAATCTCATAAACATAGCTGAAATAAATGAAGACACTGAAAAATGAGTCAGTGAACAACTTCCTGATGAAAGTGTTGAGGAAGAAAGCAACATAGGGAGAGCAGAAGTGGCTTATGCTGATTCAGAAGAAGACACCGATAATGAACATGAAAGTTTCTAGTTTGTGCCTACAAGGAAGCCAAAGAGCTGAGCTGAAATTGATAGATAGAATATCATTGGTGATCAGGCAGCTCCTGTTTAAACAAGAATAATGAAGTCACTACAGCAGACATCTTTCCTACCTCAAGTAGAGCTGAAATTCTTTGCTGATGCAGCTGACGTTGAAAACTGGGTTCATGCTATGAATAAAATGGTTTATCAGATTGCGAAGAACCAGATGTGGGAGATTGTTTCGAGGCCAGCAGATAAAAACGTCATCAAGAATAAATGGTTCTTTTAAGACAAGATGAATGAATATGACCCAGTGATTTGGAACAAAGCACGACTGATGTGCAAAGGAGACTCCCAAATATAGGGAATAGATGGTGATGATACATTTTCACCGATTGCAAGGCAGGAGACAATCAGATTATTCCTATCCATTGCAGGGAAAAGAAAGTTCAAAGAGTTCCATATGGATGTAAAGACTGCATTTCTAAATGGGTTTCTGGAAGAAGAGGTGTACATTGAGCAGCCAGATGGTTTTCTCATTCACGAGGATGAGAACAAAGTGTTCAGGCTGAAGAAGGCGTTATATTGGCTGAAACAAGCACCAAGAGCATGGTACTAAAATTGAATTCGCCACATTCCAAGCAGCGAGATATCAGAGTAATCCCAAGGAAAGTCATATGCTCGCAGTGAAAATAATGCTTCGGTATATCCAGAGCACAGTGGATTTCGGCTTGACATATACTGATAAATCTCAGGCAGAGTTATTGGGCTATACTGATGCAGACTGGGCCGGTTCAGCGGATGATAGGAAATCAACGTCATGTGGTTCTTTCTATCTTAATGGATTGTGTATTTCTTGGCTTAGCAAGAAGCAAGATTGCATTTCATTGAGAACCGCAGAAGCTGAGTATATTGCAGCCACTCAAGCATGCACACAGTTATTGTGGATGAAGCAGCAGCTTGGAGATATGGGAGTTGAAGTGAAGTCTCCGATCGGAATCCAGTGTGACAAATCAAGTGCTATAAATCTTAGCAAAAATCCCGTCCATCATTCAAGGACAAAGCACATTGAGATTAAGTATCATTTTATCAAGGAGAAGGTTGAGCAGGGAATCGTGAAGTTGGAGTATGTGCCTACAGAGCTACAGGTTGCAGACATTCTGACAAAGGCCTTACCCAAGGAAGCTTTTGAGAGGCATCGACTAGATCTGGGAGGTCAGTTGATTCCCCGCACTTGAAATAGTGTGGATGTGGGACCCCTCAACCCCTCTCCCCGAGGTATGATGTGTTTTTCCCTACTGTGCTGATATGTGTTCTCTACTATGTTACAGACTACAAAGGAGTGACCTTTGGGTTTGTTGACAAAGGGGGAGAAAATAGTGATTGTTAAAGGGGGAGACAGTGTGGAGATTTGAAAAATCATGAATGATAAGGGGAGAAGCTGACCATTGGAGTAGCCAGATAGGGGGATAAATGAGAAAGGGGGGGAGTATCAAATCTGACGATGCTGGAAGTGATTGATCAAAGCATAGATATCACGACAGCTGAGGATCGTGATAAAAGCAGAACAGTGGTGTTGGAATGGGGTGAAAAGGTGTCCAACTATCATCAATTGGTATCAGTGTGGTTCAACAATTGGTATCAATTTAAGAATTGGTATCAGGTTGGAATCGACAATTGGGGTCTGACATGAAGTGATTCAATGATGAACTTTTCATACTACTCTTGTTTCTCACGCCGAGCATTGCTCATGTAGGCATAGAGTATGTGTTAAGTGAATCCTTGAACGCTATCAGAATCATAAGAGGAAAATGGTGGTAGCGACTGGAAGAAGACTTAGTAAGGTATCAAAGTGCAGAAAATCATTCTGAGCAGAGTTGTGAAGAGTTGTCAACAAACCCAAAGGGAAAGATTGTTGGGAAAAAATCCCTCAAGGTAACATTGAAGTATTTTTGGGTTGGTTTTGTTTGTTGAAAAAGCAGGTTTCCATGGATATTTGACGAGTTCCCAAGAAGTTGTTGACAATCCTTGTTGATAAAGAACGATGACAAAGGAAAGGACGATCTGGAGGCGGTACAAAAAGAGAAGTACAAGGTGGCACTGTTTCCTAGTGTTTGCCATATTTTTGGGGTCCAAAATTTGGAGTTTGGTGAGCATCGCAAAAATAGGATTTCCATGAAGATTTTAATTAAATATGGAAAAGACATGAATTTCGCAAAGATAGGATGCATGATTTTGAAATCGTGAAGACCAGAAGAATGGAGGCGGTGGTTCTTCACGATTACGTCAAGCTTCGCGAACGACAGAGGCTGAAGCGCATCGTGGCGGTGAAGGGATTTGCGATAGAGTTTCGCGGCGAAGGTACGAAGAAATGTTGGGCTTCACGAGGGAGCTTCGCGGCGAAGTCACGAAGGTATGTTGACGGTGATTCTTCGCGACTACGTCAAGCTTCGCGAACGGAAAATTTCCGTGGTGCTTCACGATTTGGACAGAATTCCAGCGGAATCTTGGGAGCTTCGCGATTTGATATGACGTGGCGTTGACTTCGCGCGGAAGGGACGAGGGTCGGTGGAATCGCCTATAAATAGAGGCCATCCCCCTCGAGAGAAGCAGAGAGATTTTTCAGAGAAGATCATTTGCTCTCGTTTTGCGAAGGTAGTTCGCGGAGCCAGTGTGCTTCGTGAAAGAGGAGCTTCGCGGCGGCTATTGTAGCTCCGCGAAAGTTTTGTGGTCTGCGTTGGCTTAGTGAGGTTCGCGAGAGAAGTTTCTTTGCAACGATTTGAGCTTCGCGGGAGTTCTTCGTGAAAGAGCTTCACGAGAGAGCTTTGCGAAAAGGCAGGAGCTTCACGAAGGCTTGTTTGAGCTTCACGAAATTGGAAGCCTTGCAAAGTAGGGTGCTTTGCGAAGGTACTTTCCAAAGGAATTGCCTAGTGTTCTGAGGCAAAGTGATATTAATCAGTGGATGAAAGTTGGACTTTAACAGAGCATCTATCTACAGTTAAGGATGCATTACTTCATGCAAATGAAGAGACCTACAAGTCTATAAACTGTGAGTGAATCCCTTCCAAGAGCAGTGAGCTTAGGAAGAGGAAAAAGGTGATCCTCTCCACCGGCAGTGAGCCAGAGAGAGAGAAATAGGGAGTGACCCTTCGGAAAGTAGTGAGATGACCCTAAACCTTGTAAAGGCAGTGAGCCTGGGCATAGAAGTGATCTAGACCGAACATTGTAATCCACAGCTAGTGAAGTTTAGTGGAATTGGTACGCACGACAACTTGTCGGCGTATGCTCCTTGGACGTAGCCTAGTGAGGGTGAACCAAGTAAAAGTCTTTGTGTCTGCCTACGTACTTCCCTGCATTGCATTTGAAGAATCATCATCAGACAAAGAAGAAAATAAGTGATCATAATAAACACACAAGTGCAAACAAAGTGACCCTTGTAATAAAGAGGTCAAGATCCAGTGGGGCAGGAAGAATTTTGTAAAAGAATATCCATACCCTGTTTCACCCCCCCTCTCAGGGTATATAAGCCCCTATTGGTCCTAACAGAAGAAATATTAGGAAATTTTATTATAGTTAAAATTATTTTAAGATATTTACTAAATAAATGTAATTATGGAAAGGTACCAATTTATGAAATTAAAAACTTCAAAGAATATAATTTAGATGATATTATTTGATATTTACTACGATATTAATTTTAATTGAAAAATATTTCGGAAGGGAAGAATTCGAAAAGGAAAGGTTTTAGTTTTGAATAAAAAGTGAAAGTTACCACTAAATATTCTGATTTTGAATTGAAAATAATTGTAAGAGACCGATTCATACAGGTTTCCCAAGGAAGAATAAAGAAAAGATACTTAATAGGGGGAAAAATTAACCTCTAAATAAACAAAACCAAAATGGTAATGATGATGTTGAAGTTATATGTTATGAGTGTAGAGAAAGAGGGAAAATCTAGAATAACTACTCAAGACACAATAATGATTAGAGTAAGAGAGAACAAAAAAAGTTAAATTAAAGAAATGGAACTTGGTTAGAGGTACACATATGAATTAGATTTTTGTCACGAATTTGGTACTAAAAATGGGACAAAAACCCATTTTTGATGGATTTTACAAATTAGGAAACATGTATTAAAATCATAAAAAGGGATTTGTGATACATTTAGAGTATATGATTATGAAATATTAACTGTAATATTTTTAATTTCATATTCTTTAATAAATATGATGGTGGTAATGTTACTTTTTATGACAATTTAAATTGAAATGTAAATGGTTTTGGAGAAGTAGGAATTTCAAATTCAATTTTTATTTCAAAGGTTTTATTTTTTGAAAGTTTAAAACATAATTTAATAAGTATCTCATATATTTGTTATGATAATATTAATATAAAGCTTAAAAATGAAAAATATATTTTCTTCTAAAAATAATTTAATTTTTTTTATGAAAAATAAGACAATATTTATTCAATTAATTTTGATGACTTGAATGAATAGAATGTCAAATTATTATATGATTTACAATATGAAAATATTTTTGTGGAATATAATATTATGACATGAAATTTTTCGGTTGGTATACAAGCTTTATAAAATTCAAAATGTGTTGTATCTACACAATTTGAAACTACGAAACACTTTTGTATGTGATTAATTATTATAAGGTAAGTAACATATTCATGTTTTTCTAAGAGATAAAAACTTATCTAATACTTCAACTATTATATTTGGGTATATTTGGATGAATGAAAACTTCTATTATAGTAGGAAAAGGTATGTGTTCATTATTTTTGATGAATGTAGGAGATTTACATGGACATTCTTTCTTTCATATAAATATGATAATTTTTATAAATTAATTTCATTATAAAAATTGATTCAAAATGAAAAAGGTTATCTAATTTTATCAATTATAATTGATAGAGGATGTGAGTTTTTAAATCAAGAGATTGATAAATTCTATGGTGGTAGTGGGTATAGTTATAATTTTTCATCCTCTTATACTACATAAAAAATGGTGTGTTTGAAAGGAAAAATAGGATATTATAAGAATTTGACTGGAAAATGTTAAATGTGTACCGATTACCAAAATAATTCTGAGAATAATTTGTTAACTCAACTTGAAATTTCATTAATCTAATAATTCTTATGATAATTTTAAATAAGAAACCTTATTAAATTTATGAAGGAAGGGTTCTTATAATATGGTATTTTAGAGTATTTGGATGAAACATTCACATTTTTAATACCAATTAATCACTAGAAAAATGTGATTCAAAATTAGATGAAGGTGTTTTTATAGTATTTTTTAAATTAAATAAGGAATATGTACTTTATAACAATAGAAAATTTGTTGTTCACGAATCTAACCAAGTTAAATTCGATGATAACCATTTAAAGGAATGAAAATTTTATCTAGAATAGGTTGAAAAAGTTTTCATAGTTATTAAATTTGGTGAACATGAAAATTATAAGTTGGATGGATCTATTTAGGGGTAGATTACTTATCATGAAAAAAATATAAGTCCATAAAGATCAACTATTTGAAAATTTTATATAATAGTTGGTGTTAAAACCAAAAGTTCTATATTAATTGTTTATTATTATCAATATTTAATTTCTCAGTTTTTGGATGAAAATATCAATGATTCCTTTTCAAATTCAAACTGGATTATTTAAATTCCTGAAAAATTAAACCAATTTGATAAGAATAAATTTTTTACCTTAGTTGAACCCCCTAAGGATAATAATTTTATTAGAACCAAATGGGTCTTCAGAAACATGTTATATGAGACTTATCAAATAATTAGAAACAACTATATGTAATTAGATCAAGGATATAATCAAGAATATGAAATTGATTTTGTAGAATATTTTTCCCAAGATACTGGATTAGAATCTATAATAATTATTTTTCTATTTTAATCTCATTTTGGAATTAAAATTTTTTTAAATAGGTGTTAGAAGGTCATTTTTGAATTGATATATTTATGAAAATGTTGCTTCATGGTTTTGAGAATGAATCTAAATCAAAAAATGTTTTTAATTTCTCAAAATCTCTTTATAGTCTAAAATTATCTCCTTGAGTTTGGATTGAATTTTTTTCTTTATTTTTTTAAAATAATGGATTTCAAAATGGAAAAGTTGATCCGACCTTATTCATCAAAAGGCATTTAAAATATATATTAATATTCCAAATATATGTTGATGATATTATCTTTGACTCATCAAGTGATATACTTTGTAAAGAATTATCAAATTTAATGGCTTCGAAATTTGACATGAGCCTTATGGGTAAAATTAAGTTCTTTTTGGGTTTGAAAATACTTCAAATAAAAAAATGGAATCGTTATTAATCAACAAAAATATACTAAAGAATAAATTAAATGGTTTATTATTGATAATTTTAAAAGATCAAAGGCTAAAATGATTATTTCTTATAATCTATACGATTATGAAGCTAGAAATTTTGTTAATAATAAGATTTTTAGAGCTAAGATTGGTAGATTTAATTATTTGGAATCATCTTGACTAGATATTATGTTTTCAGTATTATTTATTCTATATTCCAATCTAATACTAAATAAAGTCATTTAAAATATGTTAAAATATTAATTAAGTTTGGTAAAAGTTTTATAAATCTTTTAATTATTTTATCCTTCACATACCTCTTTTGAAAAAATCGTTTTTTCAGATTATGATTTTGGTGGATGTAAAATTGATAGTATATCACATCAATTAAGTGCCATTATCTATTTCAATATATAGTTACATGGAATTCAAAAAATCATAATTTAGTATCTTCATCAACCACAATAAGTTAGTATGTTTCTATAGTATCTTGTTTCTCATAGTATTTATGTGTTAAAAAAATTATTTTATATTTTGGTTTTTAATATGAAAATATTCTCATTTACTATGAAAATAATTTTGAAATTCCTATCTCTAATAATCCAAGACAACACTCTTGGACTGAACACAAATATATTATATATCACTCCATTAGAGACAACATTCAAAGGTTTAATATTATTTTGGAATACGTTTTCTCAAAAAAATATCTATTTGATATATTTACTAAACCCTTGGACCTAGATAAATTTTATAGAATCAAATTTGAACTTGTAATGAATGAAATTTAATCATACAACATACATCTAATGGGATATTTACTCAGATTATATGGTAAAATTTTAAATTTTATTCTCATGGATAACGTGCATATCTCATCTATTTCATTTTTAGATAACTAGAATGTGATAATTTAGTCAGATACTATTTAATTCTATGAAAATCAATAAACCATCCATTGAAAATATTGAAATATTTTCATGGATATTTTAGAGTTCTAATATATATTTCCAAAAGAATTTATACTATTATACATAGGTATATTCTTATGTCAGCACATACTATTTGAAAATTTACAAATTTTTGGTAATCCTAATTATAAACATGATATAACTTTTATGGTTAGTTTATTTACTAGTAATTATTAAGGGGGAACTTTGTTTGATATTAACTTTATATGGGTAAGTTTCCTTCCCAATAATAATTCAGTGGGAGATCTCCATGTTCAATGTTTAATTATAAAGGTTAGTTTCTTTCCCAGAATTGACTATTTATCTTAGGGGGGACATATTTTCCTTAGAATGTTGGAATATTTAAGTATCCATTTGTTAAATATTTTTTATAAATTTCAAAAAGGGGGAGAAATTATGGATTTTATATTTTATTTGTAATTTTAAAAAGTTGGAGAATATTTAATGGATCCTTTATCAACTTTCTTTGTTTATTTTTTTATAATCTCAATATTATGAATGGATATTAGAGAAAAATAAATAATAGTATTTGTTTGTATTTTATATGTTGTTAGTTTATTAGTAAAAAATTTACATAGTATGGAAGTGACCTTAATTGAAGTGACCTTATGAATTAACTGAATATTTAAAAATGAAGTGAACACCTAAAGAAGTCATGTGTCGTAAAGGGAAGAGATGATATAGTGATCCTACAAGGAAAAAGGGAAAAGGGAAATCTCTACCTGGTAAGTGGAGAAGAAGATGTGTGATTTCTATCAAGAGAGGAAGAAAACAAGATATGGCATAAATGGATTCGTCATCTATTCCAACCATCCCTGGTCGATCTGGTGAAATGTGATGCTACTAGAGAACTCCCTAAGCTATCATGTGATCGTACACATACGTTCAATTCTTGTATATAAGGGAAATTCATCATAAATGCATATAGAGCAAAGGAAAAGAAGTCAACAAGGTTGCTTGAATTGGTACATGCTGATGTCTGGGGACCCATCTCACCAAGTTCCATTGACGGGAAGAGGTATTACATTATTTTTATTGATGATTATAGAAGAATGTCATGAGTATTCATCTTTTCCCATAAATCCTATGTGTTTAGTTTCCTAAAACAGTACCAAAGGGAATATGAAAGGATTATTGGGTAGAAAATTCTGAAGTTTTGTACTGAAAATGGTATGGAATTCACAAACAGCCAGGTGGAATACTATATCAAGATACACGAGATAAGGATCCAAGTTTTTTCAGTAATAACTCTTCAATATAATGGAGTGGTTTAAAGGATAAATAAGATCATCAACAACATATCCAGAATGATGCTTATAGAAAAAGGCCTACCAAAGAAATTTTGGAAGGAAGCAGTATTGACACCAGTCTACATTTATAATAGGGATCTATTGTGTATGAATTAAAGAAAGACACCATATGAGATGTGTTATGGAAACAAGACAACAGTAAAATACTTTTGAATATTTGGACATAAGTTATTCATTCTCAAAAAATTAAAACTTAGGAAATTTGAGTAATGTGGAGATGAGGGAATATCCCTTGGATGCTCTAAAGAAAGAAAAAAATAAAAATGATTTAACAGGAGGCTAGGAAAAGTAGTTGAGAGAAATGATGTCACTATTGTGGAAAATGAAGATAATACTCAATAGAACAGTGAACAAGTTTTTGATGATTGTGATGAAGCGGAAAGTAACACAGGGGGAGCATAGGTTGCAGATTCTGACTCAGAAGATGATACTGATGATGAACAAGAAGTCAAGTCTATATATGTAAAGAATCTAAAGAGTTGAGATGAAATTGACAGGCAGAATATTATTGGTGATCAGATAGCTTCTATTCAATAAAGAAAAATGAAGTCACTATAGTAGAAATCTGTTTTATCTCAAGTTGAACCTAAATGTTTTTCTAATGAAACTGAAGATAAAAACTGGGTTTAGGCGATGAATTAAGAACTAGACTAGATTGAGAAGAATTAGACCTGGGAGATTGTTTCATGGATAGCAGATAAGAATGTCATCAGGACTAAATGGGTCTATCACAACAAGATGAATTAATATGGCATAGTGATTCTAAAAAAATCACAACTAGTGTGAAAAGGATACTACCAAAATAGGTAATAGATGTTAATGAGAAATTTTCACCGGTTACAAGGCTTTAGACAATAAAATTATTCCAAGACATTTTAGTGAAATGGAAGTTCAAAGTGTTCCAGATGGATGTAAAATCTACATTCTTGAATGGGGTTCTAGAGGAAGAAGTGTATATTGAGCAGTCAGATGGTTTTTCTCATTCATGAGGATATGAAAAAGTTTTTTCAGCTAAAGAAGGAATTATATGGGCCAAAACAAGAACCAAATCATGGTACTCAAAGATTGATTAGTATTTGAATAAGTTTGGTTTTTATCATGGTGGAGTTGATTGCAGTATCTATTTCCACAATGACAGTAATCAAAGGATTATGGTTCTTGTTTAGGTCAATGACATAACATTTGGAAGATCAGATAAATCTCAGTGTAGTCAACTTTCTAAATTCATGAAAAGTGAGTTTGAAATGTCAATGATTAGAGAGATAACATTTTTCCTTAGCTTACAGGTGTCACAAGGAAGGAATGGAACTTTTATTTCGTAATAAAAATATGACAAAGAGGTTCTAAGAAGATTTAGAATGCAAAATTACAAGGATATGAAGACTCCGATTTCTTCCTGAATGAAATTATCAAATGATGATGATGGAAAATTAGTTAATATCATATAATATAGGTAGATTATTGGGAGTTTACTATACCTAAAATTAACGAGACCTGATATTATTTTTTTCACATGCCAAGAAGCGCGATATCAAAGAAATTCCAAGGAAAGCCACATGATTATAGTGAAAAGAATACTTCAGTATATCAAGGGAATGGTAGAGTTCAGCTTGATACACAATGACAAATCTCAGTCAGATTTTTTGGGATATACAGATACAGATTGGGCCAGTTCAGCAGATGTCAAGAAATCAACGTCAGGAGGTGAATTCTATCTTGGTAGATTTTTTATTTCTTGACTAAGAAAGAATCAATATTTAATTTCATTAAGCACCACATAAGATGAGTATATTGCAGCCACTCAAGAATGCACATAGTTATTGTGGATGAAGCAGCAACTTGATGATATGAGAGTTGAAGTGAATTCTCTTATAGGAATCTAGTGCGATAACTCAAGTTCTATGAATCTTATAAAAAATCTATTACATCACTCTAGGGAAAAGAACATTGAGATAAAGTATCATTTTATCAAGGAGAAAGTTGAAAAGGTGCTAGTGAAGTTGAAGTATGTGCCTATAGAGCTACAGGTTTCTGACATTCTGACAATGGCCTTATCCAAGGAAGATTTTGAGAGACATTGGTTGGCTCTGGGAGTTCAGTCGACTCCACACACTTGAACAAGTGTGGATGTGGGACCCCCTCCCCGAGGTATGGTGTGTTTTACTTACTATACTAATATGCGGTCTCTACTCTTTTATGAAAAAAATGAGTGACATTTGCATTCATTTCCAAAGGGGGAGAAACTGTGGCTAAAGAAGGGAGACAATTTCTTTTTCAAAGACATGGGGAGAATCTAACAGGTGGTGCAGTGAGATAGGGAATGTTTATCAAGATAGGTGAAGAAGATGATAGGGGGAGCACCATGATGAGAGTATGTGGTGTTCAAAGTGATCAGCTAGATATTATCTTGGACGACACATGAACCCATGAAGTGAAGAAGGAGGGTTTTAAATATGACGATGCTAGAAGTGGTCGGTCAAAGAATAGATATCATGACAGCTGGGGAGCATGATAAAAGTATAGGAGTGGCATTGGAATGGTGTCATAAGGCTTACAAAGACCAGAAATTAGTATCAATTTGATATCAACAATTGGTGTCACAAATGAAGTGATTCATTGATGAAATTTTTGATTTACTCTTGTTTCTCATGCCGAGCATTGATTATGTGGGCTTAGAGTATATGTTGAGTGAATCCATGATCGCTATTAGAATTGCAATAGGTGAATGGTGGATGAAGGGTTAATGTAGTATCATTCTCTGAGAAGAGTTGACAACAAACCCAAAGGGGGATATTATTGGGAAAATATCCCTCAAGGTACAATTGAAGCATGTTTTTGATGTGATTGTGGGATAATGTGGCCCCCCATGTTGTGTTTCCTGACAAAGAAGACCAAAATTCTCATTTTTTGTGACAAAGGGGGTTTACATGGTGATTTATCAAGTTCTAGAGACGTTTTTAACAATCCATGATTTAAATAAGAACTTCAACAAAAGAATTGATGATCTAGAGGTGGTACAAAAAGATAATATACAAGGTGGCGCCATTTTCTAGTGTTTGCTAAATTTTTGGGCCTCAAAATTGACAAATGGAGAAATTTGTTTTTAGAAAAGGGACTTACGCGATAGTGTCTTGGAGATTTGTAAAGTTGCATGCCATTTTTTTCAATATTAGAACATAAAATTAAGGAAAAGGAAATTGGGGCACCCACATTTTGGTTTAGGTAAACAAGGTGACTAGGGCCACATAGGCTAAGGTGGTTGGACTTGCTCACTATAAAGACACTTGTGTGTGACACTCAGGGTACCCAAAATTCCTATAAATAGAGGGATAAATCTCCTAATTTTCATTGAATCTCAACACTTAGAAAAAATTCGACCTCTAGTAACGCAGGTGGTTATGTCGCGCAAGTGGTGGTTTGGGTGTACAAGTATAACATTATTCAGAAGTTTCACACCAGTTGATAGTTTCATGCCAATATTTGTTTGGGAATAAAAGGGTGAGATTCATCTATGTTCATAGTTGGATAAGGGAGTTTCGTGCAAGTGGTTAGGTGAAACTTGTGCACCAGGCTTGGAGAAGTGCTTAAAAGAATAGAGAAATGTACTTGGCATTGGAGAAGCGCATCAAGAATAGATAAGCGCGCCAGTTATTATAGGTCTGCTCGAAAGTTGGAGGATTTCTCGGTACACATGGTGAAAAGTGTGATTCACCTATAGGTGAAAGTTGGATGTCAACAGAGAATCTCTCAACAATTAAAGATGTAGATTTCATTAGATATAATGAAGGGACCTACAAGTTTTTAAACTGTGAGTGGATATTCTAAATAAGAATTGAGTACACTTCAGTTGAGAGAGAAGTGATCTTTCATATTATGAGTGGTTGTAAACCCAGAGGGATAATTTGTCTACCCCTAACTTTGTAAACAGCAGTGTGCTTTTATAGGATATGGTACATCAGCACATTGCTGGTGTATTATCCTTGGACGTATCCCAGTGAGGGTGAACCAACTAAAATTGTTGTGTCTTGTAATTTCTTTAAGATTTGTTCATACTCTACAATGGGAAGGAGATAGAAGAGAGTTTTTTCTAACAATGAAATAAGATCAATAGGGGCAGTTGTTTTAATATGTCATACCCTGATTCACCCCCCTCTCAGGGTATCTAACCTAGTAGACCTAACAATTATTGAGTAGTAAACCTTGTAAATACCTATGTTCTTGTGGATGTTCTTGTTTGATGTTTTACAGTATAGTGTTTCTAAATAATTATAGGTGAATATTTTTTTATTATGAATGAAAACATAAAATGAAAAGATCAATGATTCACCCCTCCCACTCTTAGTAATCACATAGATCTTGATTGGCTCTTTCAATTGGTATCAATGCAAAGGTTACTTTCTTAACTATTTGTTGAAGTTTGAAGAAAAGAAAGGTGTCCCTAGATGTTCATAACCCAGTGAACTATAAGTGAATTACTAACTACATAGGAAAAAACTATCATATCAGAAATGATAGAATGTTAACTTATCTTATATCCATTTGATATGAATTTATTGAGGCTACTACAAATGGCTTCCCTCCTCTTATAGAGGGTGCTACCATAATAGATACTGAGAAAAAGAATATTGATAATGATGGGTAATCCAATAATGATATGATTTCCTCACTCTTTGAATGTGAATTTCTAATGGTTAAAGGTATTAAAAAACTAAAGTCATCTAAGATAAGTTGAAGAGAATTTATGGATAAAATAAAAAAAATTAAAAAAAAGATACAAATCCAGATATTAAAGTATAAATATCTTAAAATGGATTATGATAAATCTGTTAGTGAATTAAATAAAATATTCAATGACTTTATATGTAATAAAATATGTTTTGGTGAGAAGTTGGAATATTCAAATCTTATTGAAAAGATTATAATAATTCATCTAGATAAATTTTATCCCAAGGTATCATTGTTAGAATATAGAGATCTGGAAACTCTATCTCTAGACGATCTATGTAGTATTATCATTGGAAAAAAACCTTTTTTATATGAGGTTTGAATCCTTTAATTTTCTGTTTAATTATTTTTCATGGAACTAATATTAATGCCAAAAGAGATCTTAGATGTTGTCTAGGGATTGTTCAGATCCTAAAAACCCATATAGTGGAAGAAATAGATAGGATTATAGATTAATATAATTTATTACTCCTAGTACATTTGGTTTTAACTAACTATACTAGGGTGATTTGGTGAGAATAATTGGGATGAATGATTTAACCTAACATTGAGAACCAGGACACACACACATGCAGGTGTTACATGTCTTTTTGTAGAGGATTTTTTCATGGGTTGCACACAATTAATCTAAATGTGAAACTAGACCATGTGAGGGGGTCTTGGGTTAGTTTTGTGAACACAGTTGGCATAGGTTTTGTCTAACAGTGCAACCAAACCATACAACCCAGTTTTAAAGGGGTGAAATGTTGATTTTTCCATTAACTCTAAAAAATTGTACCCCCCTTTATTATTTCTCCCTCCAGTGGACAAAAGAACCATAACCTTACCTTGACAGATCTCTTCCCATAGAATTAATATAGATTTTTTGACAAGTCTTCCATCCATATTCCAAATAGACTTATGTTCATCTTGTTGTATTCATCTTAGTATATAATTAAATACACAGGTTACTTTCATCATTTTTCATTCTATCAATAAAACTATTTTTATGTAGGATCATATGCTCTATTTTTAGGGAATTCATCTATTCTTTAGATTTCATATGATCCAGAAAAAAATAATGGACAATACTAGATGGGGAATGTACTACAGAAATAAGGTAGGTGGTTTAGGACTCAACCCTTAAAGTATTTCCATCTATAAATTGTTTCCATTTTTTTCTTGAATGTTTCACCAGGAATTGATCATTAAATATATCTTACTTAAATTCAATCGACTAAATTGAAATCCATGGCCCTAGTGGGACCTATTTGACACTATTGAAGGTTGATACCTCAATCAGGACCACCCATTTAGGGTGTGTTATTTATTTATGCTTTTGTGACCTATATTGAGATTAAATAGTACATCATTCAGGTTTGTTCTACTTGACCTTCAAAAAGGTAACTGCTTCAATTTAAAACATCAATCTTAAATTGTTAAATGGAATATATATATACATATCTATATCACTTTTCCTTTTATAACATAATTGAATTGATAATTGGTTGCATGTCCATAACTCACTTTTTCATGATTAATAAAAGGTAATGGAATGAACCTAATAAATGATTACATTATTGAGGTGATAATTGGTCACATGTACCTAATTCACCTTACCATGTTTAATTAAATGTAATGGAATGAACCTATTGAATGATTATTTGGAATGAGTATTACATGTCCTATGATTACATATGATATAAATATAATGATTATATGGTTCCCTTTTCTTTTGACTGTTTTCATATCTATAGGAGTTTTCAAACTTGAGATCTCCTTGGATTCTAGAGGGAATGTCTTGATCACTCAGATGATTTCATCCCAATTCATTGATCCAATTTCCATGGGAGATTACCACAACATAATATGGTCTTTTTCTAATTACCTAAATGAATTAGTGTTATACTGATGATTAAATTGAAATATTTTATTAATATTATAATTCCTTGGATATAATCCTTAGATTCTTATTGATGTATTTGGACATGAGAGATCATGGATTCACCCCATTGGGAACATTCATGCTTATCCCGTGATTACTATGGATGAGCTCTATAGACTTGGTTAGACTCTCTTACAATGGAATGACTTGGGTGTAACACTTGGGTTACACTCAGACCCCTTATAGAAAGACTCCATGTGATATTATTATGAGTTGTATTGACCCATGAGGTCAAGGATGCCTTGGTTATACCTTGTATCCTCTGTTATTATTACCACTCTTATATTACTATTGATACCTTTATATATATGATCTCCACGTTTTAAAATTTAATAATAATTAATTAAATGATCACATTTTTAGAGACATTACTAGCTATGGCTGAAGTAGGCATGGGTTATTATTTTATAATTTCATTAACTTTATATACCTACGCACTATTACAGTTTATATACATATACAAGATTTTTATAGTCACCACTGGTGGTGGACAACTAATATTTATCTCACACCCAATTTTATCTGCCATCGGTACCCCAGAAGATTATATGATCGTAGGTGTGGACAAGGGGAATCATCCTTCTTTGGACACTTTACTTGCTTTCTTAGTATGGGTTTTGGAAGCAGATGACTGAGATAGAGCTCAGGATGTTTGGATAGAATTGTCCACTTTTTTATTCTTTTTTTATAACTTGTAATGTATCATATGAAAAATACCATATATTTATTCTTTATTTTTTATATATACATGAAATAATCATTTCTCTATGATTATAATTCATCTTTGAGTTTATTATTATTTTTGGATGGTCATATTCATTTTTTCTTCCAATATTATTAATTATATTTATTCTACTATTTATTAGTCTACTATATCCACTATGATCCAATATTAATAGAGGGAATAGTTTCCCCATAGACACAACCTAGGATCTCACTACTTATAAGTGGATTTTGGCATTCGAGGAGGAACACTTGAGGCCATGTTACCAACCGGGTTAAACTATTTAGGAGTGAACTGGGTTTGGGACATCACACTCATCACTTATGAAATGATAAGCGAAAATTATATCAAGAATCAAGAGAACTTTGGTTGTGAAATATATTTCAAATATTCAAATCAAGGAAAGTATAATAAATATCCCAAGGAAGAATTCAATGACTATAACACTGATGATGAGGTTAGTAAAAAAATTGATGAATTTATGTCTTTGTTTTCTAGAAATGTGAAAGTAGGAACATCAAATTACAAAGGTAAGTTATTACTGAAGTGATTTATATATATTGATATTTAATATTTTGTTAAAAATTATCTAACATTAAATTATTATTAATATATCGATGTGGACTATATAAAATCAATGATATCTCTAAAGAGGAAGGCAAACAAATTAAATTCCTATTCAATGGGAAATGATAAGTTCTCTAAAAACAAAAGGATATTTTTTTTAATTTTAAGTAATATGATGATATTTAAGTGAAAAAAAACTAGAGTGATGTAATTAATGAAAAATTTATCATTTAATAAGTTAATGATGAAAAATTAACTAGTGAATAATGTAGTGGAATCAAATAATATGAAGACGAGATTTAGATAAAGTTTATGCTTATAATAGAATTGAAATATTGTCTCTCAATGATTGCTAATATTCAAAGATAGAACAAATAGTCGAAGAAATATAATCTAAAAAAACTAAAAAAGAATATATCATTGAAGAAAAACACATGTTTCTAAAAGAGATTGATTATTTAAGGATGTTATTTGATAAAAAAGAAAAAACCAAACATAAATCTTGAAGAAAAATAAAAAGTGATGGAGAAATAATTTTATCTTGTTAAAATAAAATATTGAAATTTATAAAGTAATAAAATACTTCTAAAACTTAGTTTTAGAAGTTGGTGAAAGTTATAATAAGTGTATACCCTAAATGTTATATGAAAAGGAATCAATAAAAACAACCACATGATGAAAGGTTAAATTATGACCCCACAAGGGATAACCCATTCAAAAATCCGGTATAAATTTAATAGATTTAATGTTGAATATTTTATTTTCCAAAGGGACCATATATCTTATCTCAAACCCTTGTGGCCAAAGGCCATGCAATTTTTCTTTATATTCCCCCCACGTCTATGTCTCTTACTACTTGTAGTTCCCCTTTAAAATTCGAATGTGCCCTCCATTTACTCCCATGCGACACTTCCCTACCACATTCAAAAACCACCACCTATGAATGTTACATGTGTAGGAAAAAAATCACCACCACTAATTAATGGGGGGAATGTACTATGACAGTGGTTTGATCTCCACCTATCTAGATGATAATTGGTATACTAAACCAATTAGTTGCAATTGTATTTTCATAATAATAATAATAATAAGGTAGATAACATATGAGACAGTGTAACACAATACAATGAAACAAATGTAGTAAACTTACATGTCTAGGGACTTGAACCCGTAACCTTCTCAACACCCCACCACACTAACAATAGTGGGAAAACAACAACAAAAATGATAAAAATTCAAAAACAAATACAACAAATAATAATAATAATAATAACTACAACAAGAATAAAAATAATAATCTTTATTATGATTGAAGGTATTATATATTATAATCACACATACAACCAAGGTACCAAGTGGGTAAAGCCTCATCTCTAGAAACTAAGATTGGATAACACCCATGAGTAAAATTATAATGACATGGTCCAAAGACCCAGTGGATTGAAATTATAGAACATGGACCAAATGGAAAATAATATATTTAGTTATTTTTTTTCTTTCTGCCACTGAACCTGCTCGCTGGTCCCCATTCCTAGCATGAAATATACCCACCCCCATGTATCTATTTTCTATGATACCTATGTTCAATCACACCATCCATATACTAGTGTTTTCTACACATCCTTCCATGACACCACTTCTTATACTCCTTCCCCAGGTCTACACATTCCTCCATTGACTGGGATACAAACAACAACAATAATAAAAATATAACATAATATGTGTATTTAAACCACACCATAAATAAATACATAAAATAATAATGATAACATATGTATCACTTCACAAACACATATTTTTTTATAATTAAAATGATAAAATAATTTTAACTCATTTAAAAAATAACACATACATAATAATTATTGAAAATCATCATTATAACATCATATACATCAATTAAAAAAGGCCTTAAGAGGATTATATATAGATAATTGAGTTTCATGTCATCCAATAGGGATACTTGGTTAGCTCATATGGTTCCTTAAACAATTACATAACCATGTTAGAAACACTCCCTCAAATAACAAACGATGCATGGTTTACAAAACTATGCTCAAACTGTGAATCATTCATTTTTTGTTCGATTTTTAAATTCTCCTAATTTAAATTCCCAAATTATTATTATAATTACATTTATTTAGAAATTAAAAAAAATATTGTTACAACTAATTCCCTAAAATATGTTCAAATCAAGGTTATAACTCTCAATTTTTTTATTACTCCATTACTCCTTTGGACTTCAAATTTTGATATTGGATAATCTAAATCAAACTACGTATAAGAAGGATAAATTTATATAGGGGAGTTATGTAACTAACCAACTTTTAATGATATTACATATCATTTTTTTGGTTTAAAACTTTATTTTCTCTTGATAAACATACCATATGGCATAAGGAAGTCTTTAAGAGCATTTGAGGCTTGTTCAGAGCCTAGAATTATGGGAATTGGATAATTAGAGTGGAATGCATGGTTATTGAATGGTTAATACAAACCATGTGACTCAACCATGTGGGGAACTTGTTGTAGAGGAGAGGCTTCATGGTTTGTCTAAAACCATGTAATCCGGGATATAAGCTCATGCAAGATTATAGTCATTTGAGATAGTAGGTTTTCACAAGGATTGCACATGGTTAGGAAAACCGTGAGATTATCTTGTGTAAGTGGGGTTGAAGGGCAGTCAGTGGAACGTGATTGGTTAATGGTTTTTCCAAAGATATGACCAAACCATGAAACCCCTTTTGGGGTTTATTTTAACTTTTTCCCCAAAAATTAATTAAAACCCTCAACCCTATTTTCTTTTATCATTTCTAGCAACATGCACCACCTTCATTCTCCCATGACCTCTCCCTTCACCCAACCTAGGAATCAAGATGACTCCTCTATCTAGTTCCCATTTATAGTGTCGTCGGTCCCTTTGGATATGCAGAGGTAAGATACCTAATCCTCTTACTTCTCAAGGATTATGTGTTTTCAAATCTCTTACAATGTTCCTCATTCCATATATTTTTTCACAATGATTTAAATTATTTTATTTATTCTTTAATTAATTAAACCATGATACGATACTACCGTATACCCAAATCAATTTATTATAGGATTATAACCACATGGTTTACAACCCATTGGGTGTTCCAAATTGAATACCCTCCTCATGTATCTTTCTAAATCAATAGAAAAATTCTACGTGTTTATCATGAAAATGAATTGGTATCTCCCTTACCTTGTAAATTTAATGGATTTATTTAAATTAATGTAAATTGGAGGCAACTAATTGCCGCATGTTCAATAATTATGAATGATAATTGTATGAATTGTGAAACCATGGATATTTTTCATAAATGGATATAAATAAATTAGTGTTAATACCTCATGTTTATTATTATGAATATAACTACGCCATTCTTATTAGATGTTGAAAAATAGTGAAGGGTTATGTTGATAATGGAGTTTCATACTCCCTTACATTGGGTGTTGGGAATTATTTATCACATATTTATCATTATATATAGGTGATGAGAATGAAATTATAAATTCCTTTACTTTGGGATTTGGTCATGAAGACTCACCCCACTATCTCGAGTGATAGGAATGATGTCTCGCATTCATATGAGATTATGGTCTTATACCCTTGTTGGAGCCATTGGCTTATTAGACTAGTTATGGATGTCTGAGTTACACCCTGAATCTAGCTAGCACCTAGTATCCATATATATTCCTATAAACATCCTCACACAGAGTGTGAATATAAATGTATACATATTATATATATATATAGTTATTGATCAAACATACAATGGATTATGATGAATCAGGCAGAGCAAGCCAACTGTCCTAAAAGAACCTAAGCCATCTGGTATTTATTATTAACCTTTATTCATATTTTCATTACTATCACATAGATTTTTTTGAGTAACCAGGATAGATTATTTCTTGGCACCATTGGAGCTATCCTATTGAGTTATCTCACACCATACTCAGGCCTCCTTTGGTGCCCAAGTTGAATTCATGTCTATAGGTATGGATAAGGGAAAGTTCCCTACTTAAAATTCTTGATCTATTTCACTTATATAACGAAGCATGGTTATAGAGGACTAATCACGTGATCATGATTATAGAGGTATAGTCTTTTGGATTTTTGAATTTTTTATATCATGTTGTATCTGAATATCCTCTATATCCCCTGTTCCCTTTTTGGTACATCAGTATTCAAGGACATCAACATATATATAACCTAGCCCATGGGATTTGGATTAGTATAACTTTTTATTCTTTTTTACAATTTTGCAGTAATTTATCTAGTCGTTTCTGTGGAGTCATATATTATATTATGGTTCCACTGTTTCTTATTTATTTATTTATCATATCCACTTTTCCACTCTAATATGGGTGAATAGTCTCCCCATTATATCTCCTTAGACCCTCAATTCTAGTCGACAACCTCTAGTATTTGGAGATTTATGCTTGAGGTCATGTGAACTAATAGATCAGTATCCCAGTTAAGTGGACCCTAGGTTGGGTCATTACCCAGTGGTATTATAGCATCTTTTTCCTTTTTTCTTACTATTTGGGTGTTATAAAGGAGACTTGGATGTAATGAAATTTTGTAATGAGATTGTTCTGGGGAGTAGGTATCCCATGTATAGGGGAAACCCAAATTACCTTGGATGGGTTATTACTATTTTGGATTACACCTATTATAGTTTATATGACTTCACTATTGGGTTCCACAATTCTTGTGACATTATTATTGGTGACGTTTTTTGAATGTACTTCGTTCCTTATCCTAGTATGAAAAGGAGTTATGAATCATTATAGGAACTTTATTACTAATATGTCATGCATTGTTCCATTGAATGACTACATTTTTCATGAATTTTATTGATGAATATATTTTATTGACTTGATTATTATATATTGAATTATACTAACATTTATTGCGGGGATAAATTTCTAGATTAATTAAGTTCCTATACCAATATAAATAGTTTATTCTTACATATATTTGGTATCAATCCTTAATTATAAAATTATACTATGTTGTAAGTTATGGACCTATGGGTTACATGTACCATACCAACATTAGTTGATTGGATTACTTGAATGAAAAAAGCAATTTATGGATCTAGTACTTATATAAATACTAAAGGAGAATCATGTAGGTTCTGGGTGAAGTGGAATTCTGTGATGATCCATTCCTAACATTTCTTTTTTCCATGATCGATGATCAATATGAGATTTACACAATGATAAATTTCATGATCCACAAAGTCGAATCAAATAAAAACAAACAAGGTATATAACATTGGAACAAGTATAGGATCATCACATAATATTTATAATTAATTTAATTAACTAAGAATTACCTTATTAGAATTATTTATTCATTTATGGGTTTGGAAAAATATATATGTTTTAAAATCATTGTATTGAATCAGTCAAGATCATATTCCTTCTATCAGTGATCCACATGTGTTCAAAAAATCTCCAAAAAACACCGTAGAAATTTCTGGGTGCAACCACGACAGTTCCTACTGCTTGTTCCATTCACCTTTTATCTCCACAAGATTAGATTCCAAAGTCTTCTCCTTGATCTATTAAGACTAAGGAGTGTGAGGAGGATGAATATCTTACTCTATTCTTGGGAGAGTTCTTAGGGAGGGATCTCTCTAAGGTTTGAGAGGATTCTATCTGACTTTCATTGTGCACAACACAAAATTAATTGGCACTCTTGGAAAATGATATAACTGGGTTTATATAATTCAAGGGTTAGATATAAATACATGAAAATGTTAACTTTAATATTCATTTAATCCCATGCATAACCCCATCTCTAAAATCGTAATAATATTATTATTTTATAGACATGATATTAACTTTCAAATTAAATTTAAAATTATTTAATAAAATAATATTCAATATATATTATTTCTCACTAGTCATAAAAACTTGGTATACCATTTCTCTATAATATTGATCAGGCCTTAAATAATGAAAATTTATTTAATAAATAAAAAAACCAACATTATTCTCTAATAAAAAAATAAATATCATATTCACTAAATAGAAAATATATATCTATTAAATATTCCACTCACATAATATTCTCCTGAATAACTGGTGATGAAATATATGTGATAAGGTATACATGAATAATTATTAAAGCACATGTTGGAATAATATTTATTCAACTTATTAAATAATAAATAATAATATATTATTTTACTAATATTCTGGATACACTTAGTACAAGGAACTCTAGTCCTCTTTCTTAGTGGCATTAGGAAAAACAACCTAAAGTCCAATGTTAACATCTATAAAGAGGCCAAAGAACCCATATAGAAAGAAGTTAATGACTTAATGACATAATACCTCATACATTTTATTACTGTGTAATATAATCCCTTTATTAAAATATCTCTAATCAAGTAGGTCAGACACTGGTGGAATCAACCCATATGGTCGATATCTATTTTTTGACTTTCTGGAAATAAATCTAGCCGTTAGAAATCCATGGAAATGGATTTATTTAGTAAATATCATTTACATAAAATTGATTGAGATATCAACTTCCATTAAATAAAATAACAGGAAAATCCTTTCTCACATTATTCATTAATGAAATATTACATGTGACACACTCAACATATCCTACCTCAACGAGAATATAGGTCATCATGATTTTTGTCAACACATCAAAGTACGTGACTTATGATATTAATTAATAATAAAATTAAATTCTAAGGATCAGTACACACATCCAAATATACAAACATCAAATCACATATGAATGTGGATTTCATACTAGCGGGTCTTGTTATCATAATAGCCTACACTGGATATTACCAAGGGCGTACACCATAATAATGCACCTAAAAGTCCAATGAGTCTCCAACCATGATAGCCTATATAATTTTCATCCCTTAAATGATATTATTCGACTACAAAAAATATATTGAATAATTATTTTGTGTAACTTATGGGTTCTCATCATAGGGGGGAACGACTATGACCTTTTAGTTTGACAACTACTCTTAGGACATTATCACATACTATGTTATGAAAAAATACAATCATGATGTGACAAGAAGTTTATTAGTATTCAAAACTATTATTACAATTTATCATAAAGTACAAAAAATTTTGTTCTAGAGAACCAAATCCAATAGAATATCACTTTCACTTGAGCCAACTACTATCAACCTTCAGTCCACTAGATCTCACATGATACTCATGATTCTACTGAGATATTTCTTTAGTTATGGTTCATAAAATGTTCTCTTCCATGGAAACACTTTTTACTATAAATTCACCCCTCAAATAAAAATTCCTAGAGAGGTGATACTTTCGTAAAATATGCTTTGTCCATTGGGGTGACCTTGGATCATTTTCAATTGCCACCACTATATTATCATCACAATACAATGTGATAGGTTCTTTATATCTTGTAACCACATAAATATATTGGAAAAAATTTCATTTCAAAATGCATTCATTGTCTACATCAGAAACCACTATATGCTCAGGCTCCACAATATAATCAGCAACAATAGGCTTCTTTGAAATATTCTATCTCATGGATCCTTCATTATGACAGAAAACATATCCTGGCTTTGACTTCAAATAATTTTGATATGTTTGAAAACTAGAAATAGTATAATTTCAAATGAGCATCTCCAAATATCCTCCATTCACTAGGAACATATCTTTAGTTATTGTCAAATACTTAAGGATATACTTAACAAAAAACCAATTTTGTTCTCATAGACAAACTTGATACCTACCTACCATGCTCAATGCATAAGCTACAAAAATTCTAGTGCATAACCTGTCATACATGATTGATCCTATTGCTAAAGTGTATGGAATATTAATGAGTCTCTCTTTCTCCCACTATGTCTGGGGACACATTTTCATATAAAGATGTATACCATGTGATACTAGAACCAATCCCATATTGTATTGTTACATACTAAATATATTTCATGTATGATCAATTTATTTACTTTAAATTAGGTCAATAAGCCTCTTGGATCTATCAAAAATGATCTCGATCCTTATAATATAGGCTTCGTCACCTAAGTTATTTATAGATAAATACTTGTTTAACTATTCCTTAACAGACTGTTAGACTGGTATTTCATTTCCAAAAAGTAATATGACATCAATATATACTACTATTGTACTGAATTAATTCACACTAACCTCTTTTGAACACACGGATCACATTCATTATTAATTAAATAAATTCTTTTATAGATTCATTAAATAAACTGTTTCCTGATGTAGACACATTCATCAATTCACAAATGGATCTATGCAACTCAAAAATATTTTTCATCATCACCTAGAGTCCCAAAACCATCTGATTTTTTCACATAGACACATTCCTAAAGGATCCCATTAAGGAAAGTAGTTTTGAAACCCATTTACCAAATTTCATAGTCATGTTAAGCTTTTATGGATAGTAGAATTATGATTGATTTTAACATAGAAACTAGTGAAAATGTTTCATCTTAGTAAATTATTCAACACTGTTTAAATATTTTATCCACTAGCCTTGATTTATAAGTATTTACTTTAACTTCCATGTCTAGTTTTATCTTCAACACCCATTTGAACCCAACATGATTCACATCAACTGAAACATCAACCAGAAACAAAAATTGGCTCTGATACATGGAATTCATTTCAAAATTCATGTCCTCATTCCATATTACAAATTATGATATCTCTAATTCCTTTTTACAGGTGATAGGGTCATCATTGTCAACCAATAATGCTTCCCCATCTACGGTGACTTGAAAAATATATCTCTCTAGTTCTATTACCTCTCTTGTGCTCCTACACATCACTTGTGTTTCATAACTACTTCTTCAATGGGGAACTATGTAATTTGTTTTTATACCAACTCTTGGGTATCTTAATAATAAAATTCATCAATGTAAATATTTCTCTCGCTATCCTTTTTGAATATTTTATCCTTCTCGAGAAAGATAGTTTGTCTGGAGACAATCACTTTCTTTTCTGAGAGGTTTTATATGTTGTATCCCATTATCTCCTTGGAAAACCCTATAAATATACACATTATACCCCGAGGTGATAGTTTTCTACCTGAGGAGGCTTTAAAAATTACTCACAAAACCATATACATTTATGAGAAAAAACAAGTTACTTTTAACTCCATAACTCAAAGGGAAATCTATTTTCCACTTTAGTTTGTACTCAATTTAATTTATATGCCATAGTTTTTAATAAATATCCCTAGAATGATAATAGAAGACCTAAATGACTCATTATCAACCTTACCATGTTTAAAAATTGATATTTTCTCATTAAACTAACACCATTCCACTGTGGTCTCTAAAATGGTGTGAGTTGAGATAGAATCCCAAACATCTGTAGAAATTCAATGAACACTTGGTTAAGATATTCACCACCTCGATCAAATTGAATATTTTATCATCTTATTTATAATTTATTATCTAATTTATTCTTTAATTAATTGAATTTCTCAAATGAAACTGATTTATACCTTATCAAGTAGATATAACCATATCTATTGAAGTCCTCAGTAAATGTTATGAAGTATGAATACTAGACTCTATCTTCAACTGGAAATGGTACACACACAGTAGTGTGTGCCAATCCTAGAAGCTTTGTGGCCCTTTAACCCTTTCTATCAAATAGTGGTTTGGTTAATTTTCATTATAAACATTCAAGACATATTTCAAGTTGATTTAGCTCCAAAGATTCTAAATAACCATCTTGATAGTGCTTTATTAAATGCTTCTCATTTACATGACCAAGACAGTGATACCATATCTGGGTGTTATATGAGTTGTTTTAACATGATTCGTCATCTATGGTCTATAATTGGTTTTGGAAATTTTATAGATAAAGATTATTATTTTAATTTTATATACCATAAAATATGTTGTCTTTATTAAATAAACAACTTTTATTTCCAAAAACATACACCCATAAAAATTTAGGCATGATATATAAATCATGTTCTTGGTAACAATTATCACATAATAACAATTCATTAAAATGAAAATCATTCTCATTGTTAATTAAAGGTGGTAGTCACTAATGGATAGAGCATCCAACCTCGAACCATTTGTAGCTCACAAATATACCTATTCTCTAGAAATCTTTTGGAATATACTTTTTTCCTTAATTTCTATACAGATGTGACAACCACTAGCTATTTATTTGACCCAATGTGTAGATATTGAAAGAATACACTCTATAAATAATTCAACTTTAACATACCCTTATTTCTGTGTGTAGTTTCTCTTCTAGTGGACTTGGTTTCCAAATAAAAAACAAACTTCATCCTTTTCCTTACCCTACATCTGGATCATTCTCTTATTTGAAGGGAGATACTCGGGAGCTTTAGATTTTTTTTGTTTAACGCCCTGACCCCAGTTACCCAAAGTCGGTGCCTTATTACGTAACATTGGAATGATCACAAAAGATCAAGTCTCAAAAGACCGATTAGTTTAGTATCCTTGGAAACACTAGATACATTCATAAATGTTACATTACATCATAAAGTGAAAAACTAAAATAACATAGTCTCCATAGTCCACACTCATATCACCTTCAGACTATCCCTGCAGGTCAGTCACAAAATATTTCTTCGCATCCTGGAAAAAATAAAACATAGAAAGGGGTGAGATCCAATGCTCAGTAAGGATAACAATATAGAAGAAGATTTCATAAATAAACATAAACATTTAAGGCAATGTATAACTAAACAAAAGACTTTTAAACTTGAACTTCAGCATAATATGGTAAAAGTAGAATGAAATAATGCCATTTACTTATTCACATGGATATTCTACTGGTCGAATAATCACATGCAATATCAATAACCACTTTCATAATGATGGAATGCATAATGCCAGACTATCATAACCATGTAGCCAAGACCTCGTGACAAGACTATAAATAATATTTTGTCAAGTCCTCGTTCCAAGACACTAGTTTGTCTCATGAGACCAATCGATGCATCGAGGAGCTATAGTGGGCTCCACCCATCACTTATTAAGTCCAATGCATTCCTCATATGAACAGGTTTAAACATATCATAAACCATAACATAATCGTATCACATAAAACATGCATAAAGGAATCTTAACATTTCCACATTTCAATCACAAGATATCAATACAACACATTGATATAATAAAAACATTATCAAAACCATTTTCAATACCAAAATAAAAGAAAATTAAAACTTGTTATTTATTTTTCATTGAAGAAAAGTTATGGCTTGTAGAGGAAGCCGAAACTCCAATAATGGTCATGACGACGGAGAAGTAACTGTCGCCTCATACATAAGACAAAACAATCCTTTTGTTGTTTAGTAAAAACTCTTCGTATAAAAATATTCCTTTTGAATAAAAGTAAAATTCAAAGGGGTTTATACACCGTATAAAAGAAAGTTGTGTATAAAATAAAACATGCCTCAATGAAAGGAGATTAAGACGAAGTCCCTTACAAAGATCATTTTTAAATAAAATAGATCTATTATGTGTATTAACTATAATTACACATAAAAAAAGTACAAATACAAGATATGACATAATAATATCATGACATAATTTGAAAGTAGGAGATTAACCCAAAGAACAGAAATTGGTTTAAGAAGTTCCCTTACCTCATGTCCGACTTGACTCGATCATTCTTTAACCTCCTGAATAATAAACTAGAGTTAATTTATACTTGATTAAGAACCTTTTTCAAGTTCATTATACCTTTTATATCACTTATTACCATATTATGAACATTATTTAATTATTTATGTTAATAATGGTCGTTTTTTCGATCTTTGGTACTTGAGTCAAAAATAAACTTCTTATAATTACAATTTGTTCACGTGGTAAAATATCCGTTATATCCAGAATTATATTCATGATGTATATATTATACATATCATATATATCCAGTATATACATTCATTTATAATATTACATAACATTTAGAGGTATGAAATGAAATGCACCGTTCATGGAGACGGTAAGCCGTACGTATGCATGAACTCTACTTTCATTTCTATTTCGTATTTAATGGAATGAAATCATAAAGATATAAAGTTATATTATAATTCCAATATAATATCATACATAATATCATTTACTCCATCTTTTATACATCCCACATATGGCATTAACGCTTCAAATCATTTTGAGGGGGCGGTAGTCCGCACTTCCTAAAATGAAATTATCGCGTTTACCCATAATGGAAATCATAAAGGTATGCCATAAATGAAAAATAAATAAGCATAAGGAAAACATAAAAATAATATATATCATATATGAAAATAGTTTCATCATAATGGCCACCATGAGAGGTGTTAAAAGAAAATTGAACAATTATCGTTTCGTGAGGCAGTAATTCACCACCCACATAAATAGTATGTTCTTTAACCATTAGACGATGGTATGTGTAAGTGTAAAAAAAATACTTCTCATGAAAACATCCTAGTATATTGTAGATAATGGTGTTGTTACAAAACAATGGAATAAAAAAGAGTTTAAGGGGTTGGAGAAGCAAAATAAAACAAAAGAACATAAGAGAAGACATTACCTTAAAATCAGATAACTCTTTTTGATTTGAGCCAAAGGCTTCCTTGGGAAGACTTATGACCAAAGTGAGGATTCTAGGAGTAAGAGAGGGAAGATGAGAGAGTATTTGGGAAGAGGTTGGCCGAGCCAAATGGATTTGATGGTGTGAATAAGGTGGTAGAGTTGGGGGCCTTTTATAAGAGGAGAGGAGGGGCACTCTTGGAAAGTCATGAAATGTTACATTATTATATAATGAGTTTAGGATTTTAAAGGTCCCAGAATTATATATTTAAAGTATAAGGTGATAATGGTTATAAATATACTCATCTAATAGGTTTTTGACAAGTGTAATTTTTATATTTTACAATATATTTTCATTTTATTTAAATCGTTAATTAATGAGGTAATCACTGCATCATCATGGTGTCATAAAAATTTAATTTATTTAATGTCTAAAAATTATAAAACAATTACCATGATGTAGGAAATCTTTTTATATTTCCAATTAATATTTATTGTCAAAAACTTAACTTATATAACCCCATGTTATAATTGTTTTAGTAAAACAACACATGTTTGTGACAATTTTATTTTTACTTTAAATAAAAAGTTATTAATGTCATTTTCTTACCCAAGTGGCTCCATGGGGTCCCCAAGTTGACCCATGGTTTTTCTTTGTCGGACATGACTCATCCAATAAGGGTAGGACAAGTGTAAAGGTAATTTCATATTATTATAACATTATATTTACCTTAAATTACACTAATAACCTTTAATCGCGATTAATAAACCTTAAAAGTTACTATTCACCAAAAAATTATTTTAATCCCATTGAACCACATTTTACTTCTTAATGACAACCATATATGTCAGATTTTTTAAATTCAATTTTTAGAAGCGGTAAAGTTTCATTTAAACAAGAAATCAGTTTTTAACTACCACTTAGTGGTTTCACTATTCATCAAAAATTAAAGTTTTTCAGAACAATACCAAAAATTCACCCTAATCTATATTTGATATTCTGAATTCAAAAATGATGAATATTTTACCAAATTTCAAACATATTATTTAAATTAATTAATTTTATAATTAATTTCCGTTGTCAAAACAAATAGCGTGTTTTTAAGAAACAATATCAATCAAAAGATTGACAATTGTTTATGTCCAATTTCAAAGTGAATTTAATTCTAATGACCAACATTGGATAAAATGGTAAAATTATATTCTAATTATTCTTTAAAACCACTCAATATTATAATTTATCACTACAAATTATTTTTATTAAAATTGTTGTTTTTAATTATTTTTCACAATTCATCCAAAATTGGATGTTCTCAGAAAAATACCAAAAATTCAAATTAGGCTAATTTTGATATTCCAAATCCAAAAATGATGTCCATTTTGAAATATAAAATTTATATAATTCAAAAAGTGGGTAATAATATTCATAACATCTACTTTGATTGATCACGATGTGTTAGAATCTCGAACTTGCGTACAATGCAAGCTATTACATTATTGAAAGAGAAGCGTACCGTGGAAGCTTGGGGTGTTAAATTCTCCCCTACTTCAATAAATTGCATCCCCACAATTTGAAATTGTTCTTCGAAAATAAAAGTATGAAAGTATAAAATACCTTTGTGGAAAACCCACATCGGAAATAAGGTTAATAAAATTTAGTCTTAATAAGAGGGAAAGGGAAATGAAAATGTCACCACCAAATTATGATCTCGATTAGGAGAACATTGGTAGCAATTAGAGACACATAATTGGAGGAAAAACGTAAATATTTGTCGGGAGTGATTGAAGTCATCAATCATAAACAAGTGTAAAATTGAGGGCCTCAAAGCCTTCAATCTATGGTGATTTAAAATATCATCAGTTCAACAAAACATAAGATATTAGGATAACACATTTTTTAATATCTCTTTACTAAAGTGTAAGAATTAATTTATTCATAGAATAAGAGATAGGTATATATATATATATGTGCTTTACAAGTAGAGTTTCAACCTTCAACTAATTTCTACCACAAACTCATCTTTCACTCAAAAAGATAATAGAACTCAAAAATATTATATTTATCCTAATCATACAAGGTTAAAAATATTAACACATACCATATAGATTAGGAAAAATATTTTGTAATAACCATGGATTTCTTATAGGCTAGTGGTAGGTAATAAAGGCATGTCACACTATGGTTGTGGGTTCGATTCCTACAGCTTTGTCCGACGCGACGGGTTATCCCCCGACTTGCAGGTTGTCCTTTTCCTAAAACTATAGTATTTTAATATTCCAAAAATAATCTTTAGAAATGTTTTAACATTAAATAATACTATCCAAAGTTCAACTTAATCTATTCCAACCTTTATAGTTATCCAAAATACCCTTTTCCAAACTTTCTCTAAAAGGTCTCTAAATTCCAAAATCAATTGTAACATTAGATTCACCAAACAAAGTAAAGTTTCTCTTATTGTCACATAATAAAAATATGATTACCTTCATCATATTAAAACCTTAATGAAAAAAACAAGTACTGCAGTACAATACTTAAATATATCACATTATTCTTATAACTAGAATATAATCCTTGAGTCCAAAAGCACCAATACATTAATTATTCCACTTCAACTGTAGTAAGAGCATAAGATTGGCCTTGATCCCTTGGCCTTTTCTGAGGTATGTTTCCCTGACGCTTAGGACATTCATTTGCATAATGCCCCATTTCCCTACAATTGTAGCATTCAACATGGATAGCCTCTTTCTTTCCCTTGCAATCACGAGCCTAGTGACCTTTTTCTCCACATTTATAACAAACTCCCATTCCTTTTAGGAATGTACCGGGGTGATTATTCCCACAATTATCGCATAATGGAAAATCCTTCTTTCCCTTTTTCCCTTTATCTGTCTCTTATTCCACCACTCTTTTCTTCTCTTGCTTTAATTTATTTTCATAAGACTTAGAGAATTCCTTTTCCATCTTAATAGCACATGAGACAATGTCTTCGTATGATGAGAAGGATTGTGAGACCAATGATCGACAGAGAAACAGTTTTAACCCATCAAAGAAATGATCAATCTTACTTCTTGGGTTACGTATATAATCTGTAGCATGCCTCGCTAACCTTCTAAAGTTAGCCTCATACATTGCGACATTCTCATCCTCCTTTTGTCTCAGACTCAGAAATTGTCTTTCCATATCTGCTCGATGGTCATGTGGAAAGAATTTTTCTAAGAAAATTTACTTAAACTCCCTCCATTCCATACTTGATACTTCTTCATCTTCCTTTGTGTTTTGAATCAGCGACCACCATTGATCGATATCTCCAGTGAGGCAGTAAACTGCCGTGACAACATTCTCCCTTTCGATACTCCCCAAGGCGTGGAATATTTTCTCTAAGGAGTTTATACATTGCTCAGCCACTAATGGATTTGTACCCCCATTAAATGTTGGTGGTTGTTTCCTTATGAAATGATTTAACATTGATCCTGCATGTTGCGGAGCAAGGTGCTCTATACGAGTAAGGTTATTATTCATAACCTGAGTGAGTTGTCCCAGTATGGTGATAAGTTGACCAGCACCAGTTGTATCACCAGCTCCACTATAATTATCTTGAGCAGGAGGGAAATACCTACATGGAGTGTGTGCATTGACACGATTTCCATTCCTTCAACTAGCCACCATTTCAAAAAATGGAATAAACTAGATTAGTTTATGAATCAAAATACATAATTCCATACTTTTAAAACACTTAACATAAATTGAAATATTTATGGATATAATCCATAATCATAAAAATGTTTTCTTTGAGGAAGTATATACACATAAACCCTTCATAATGGTTTGTAATGAAAATGAGAATTATCCTAAGAATATCCCCCAGGAGTGTCATAACCAAGAGTGCAGTAAGGCCCGTTGTCATGCACCAGTTCCCGTTTGAGTCTAGCTCAAAGTGGTGTTTTCGGGTTTTACCCCTAGGTACATTTGTTCCAGAGCCGCCTCTACCTGCTCGTATCTAGATTGGGATGTATTGCTCAGAAAACTCAAAAAATCTATATAATACCAAAATTTTAGGAAGTTCTTCTATACTAATCTTCAAAGTCTATCTTAGGGCTATGCGATCTAATCAAAGTTTATCTAAATCTAGCTTCCAAGGTTAGTACTAAACTGCCTCTGATACCTATTATAACGCCCCGACCCCAATTACCTAGAGTCGGTGCATTATTTCGTAACATTGGCATGATCAAAAAAGATCAAGTCTCGAAAGACCGATTAGTTTAGTAGCCTTGGAAACACTAGATACATTCACAAGTCTTACATTACATCATAAAGTAAAAAAAACCACAGCAACATCTTGTCTTCATATCCCCTCATACTATCCCTACAAGTCATTCATAATACACTTCTTCACATCCTGGGAAAAATCAAACATAGAAAGGGGTGAGCTCAGATGCTCAGTAAGGATAACAATATAGTGGAGGCTTTCATAAATAAACATAAACATTTAAGGCAATTTATAACTAAAAAAAAATCTTTTAAACTTGAACTTCAGAATAATATGGAAAAAGTAGAATGAAATAATGCCATTTACTTATTCACATGGATATTCTATGGGTCGAATAATCACATGAAATATCAATAACCACTTTCATAATGATTTAATGCATAATGCCAGACTATCATAACCACATAGCCAAGGTCTCGTGCCAAGACTAAAAATAAGATTTTGTCAAGGCCTCGTTCAAAGACACTAGTTTGTTTCATGAGACCTACCGATGCATCAGGGAGCTATAGCGGGCTCCACCTGTCACTTATTAAGTCCAATGCATTCCTCATATGAACAGGTTTAAACATATCCTAAACCATAACATAATCATATCACATAAAACATGCATAAAGGAAACATAAAATTTCCACATATCAATCACAAGATATCAATACAACACATTGATATAATAAAAAAATTATCAAAACCATTTTCAATACCAAAATAAAAGAAAATTAAAACTTGGTATTTATTGTTCATTTAAAAAAAGTTATGGCTTGTAGAGGAAGCCGAAACTCCAATAATGGTCACGGTGGTGGAGAAGTCATTATCGCTGCATACGTAAGACAAAACATTCCTTTTGTCGTTTAGTAAAAATTCTTCGTATAAAAAGATTCCTTTTGAATAAAAGTAAAAGTCAAAGGGGTTTATACAATGTATAAAATAAAGTTGTGTATAAAATAAAATATGCCTCAATGAAAGGAGATTGAGACGAAGTCTCTTACAAATATCATTTTTTAAATAAAATAGATCTATTATGTGTATTCGCTATAAGTACACATAAAAAAGTACAAATACAAGATATGACATAATAATATCATGACATAATTTGAAAGTAGAAGATTAACCCAAAGAACGGAAATTAGGTTAAGAAGTTCCCTTACCTCATGTCCGACTTGACTCGATCATTCTTTAACCTCCTGAATAATAAAATAGAGTTAATTTATACTTTCTTAAGAACCTTTTTCAAGTTCATTATTCCTTTTATATCACTTATTACCATTTTAAAAACATTATGTAAATATTTAAGTTAATAATGGTCATTTTGTCGATCTTCTTATGTGTTTTCCCTAGTTGGGACATCAACAAATTCATATGTAGGGTTAAATGTTTCCTCGATTCATTGGACCCTTTGAGGTTTTAAAAATAATCAGACCAGTATCTTACCATATTACACTTACTTAGAGATATTGGACAATACATGATGTCTTTCACATATACCAACTTTTCTTGTATTATCCAAACCCAATACTTGATTTTTAACCTAATGAGGTTGAGTTAAATGTGGATTCTTCCTTCAAGTAGTATCCAGTGCGTATTGTGGATCATAGCATAAAGAAACTCTAAGGCTGGTCTGTTTCTTTAGTATAGGTGCTTTATAAGCACAAATGAGTGCATGATGATACATGGGAGTGGTAATATGATGTACGAGCCTAGTTTTAGGGTAATTTATTAGATGATACCTCTTTAAACTCTAAATTCCAACTCATGGATGATTTTTTAAGAAGGGTAGGTTGTAACAAATCAAATTTTCAAAAATGGATGGATCATTTTTTAGTTGAACCATTTATTTATATTGATAAAGGTTCCCTATAGCCTAAATAATATTTCAAGAGAACCTGGGTATTGTGCATAGCCTTGAGGTCCGAGAATTGGACAAAAAGAGTTGGTTGCATAGTTAGTGCATGGTTAGTACTAACAGTGTGACTCAACAATGGGGGGAAATTATTTCAGATAAGAGGTCACATAGTTTATATAAAACCATGAAATCCAGGCTACACACTAGTGTGTGATTCTAAACATTAATGATAGTGGGAATTTACATGACTTTCACATTGTTAGGAAAACTGTGTGCCTAGACCAAGTGAGTTGGTTTCATGGGTACTGGGTGGAAGAAGATAGGTATATGATTTTATCAATAGTGCGACCAAACCATGTGACCCTATTTTTGGGAGTGATTTTCCATTTTTTCCAAAATTAAATAAAACCCTCACCCTTATTTTCTTTTCACATTTACAATGGCATGATATTCCTACCGTATCCCTTGATCCCTCCCTTTACCTTACATAGGTATCCATATAAATCCTCAATCTAGTCCTTGTTTTCAATGCCATCACTCAAATTGGATCCACAATTATAAGATCCCTAATCATCTTGATCCCTATCATATTTTATCTTCCTATATATTGTTCTATTTTGGTTTGATATCATATGACCTATTTTAATGGAACATGAATGTCCTTCCATTTTCTTATATTCTTCATTAAATCAATGGATGATACATGAAAGTGGTTTCCTAAAGACCTAAGGTAGGTGGTGTAGTAATTTTTCCTCAAGATTTAGAGGTTTTCATATTTTTTATCGATGTGATGCATGCCTAAAATTTATGTGAAATGCTTTAAATTTAATTATTAATTCTTTAGTTAATTAAACCATGATGTGATACTCCCATTAACCCCAATTAAATTATTAGTGGATTCTGACCACTTAATTTCTACCACTTTGGGTGTGCCAAATTGAATAACATCCTATTATATATATATATAAATAACCAAACATCTTCTAAGTAATTAGATTGACCCTAAATTTGTATCTTCCATGACCTGTAAAATGAATGAATTACTTTAAATGAATTGAAATGGGAGGAAAGGGAGCAACACATGTTTTATAATTATGAACATGAATTATATAAATTGGTCACCCATGAATATTTTTGATAAATAGTTATAAATGAAATAGAGGTGATCCATCATGTTTATTATTATAATAATAACAATTATTATTAGTATGCCCATAATGTTGGATATTGCACAATAATTAAGGGTTCTATTGATCATGGAATTTCATTCCCCCTTATGTTGGGTGTTGGGAATGATGTCTCACACCATTGTACTTTTATAAGAGTGATGGGATTGATGTTCGACATTCATTTACATTGAGTGTTGATCATGAAAACTCATCCCACCATCTTGAGTGATGGGATATATGTCTCATATTCTTATGAGATTATGGCATTGTACACTTGTTGGAGCCATTGGATCATTAGACTCGTTATGGATTCTTGAGTTATGCCCCGAGTCCAACAAGCACCTAGTATCCAGAAATATTTCTCAAAATGTCATAATGTTTAGTATGAATATATATATATATATATATATTACTCTAATATATATGGTAACTGATTAGATATACACTGGCATATGCTGAAGTAGGTAGATCAAGCCAAGAGTTCTATAGGAACCTAATAAGGTGAGTATTAATTCTTTAGATTAATTTATATTGACTTTACATGAAGAAAATTATTACAATATTAATAGGATTGAATATTACTAGACACTATTTGTGTTGGATTATAGAGTTATATCACACCCTACTTGGGCTGCATTTTTTACCCAAGTAGACTTTATTTCTAAAAGTATGGATAAGAGAAATCTCATTAATAAAAATTATTGATAAGTTTAACTTATATCATGAATCATGGGTGTAGAGGACTAAGCATATTCTTGAGTTTCTAGAGGATCAGTATTTTGGATTTTTTTTTATTTTTTATAGCATGTTGTATATTTCTATCCCCTATATCCATGGTTTCCCTTTTTGTATATTTACATTCTATGACATCATCATGTATATGAATCGGCCTATGGAATTTTCAATACTATTAATGTTTATTTTTGTTTATGCTTTAATAGTTAGATATCATACTTGTAAAACCCCTGGAAAAGTGAGACTTAAAAGGATAAATGTTACTACCCATGTCAACAAGGTGAACCTTCCTTTTCGGGAGCCTATCTGATTAGAACTCCATAGTTAAGTGTGCTTGACCTGGAGTAGTGATCAGGATGGGTGACCTTATGGGAAGTTTCCCAGGGTGTGTGTGAGTGAGGAAAAAGCACACTAAAAAGGAAAAGTGTCATCATGTGGGGACAATCATTAGCCATATGACTTGTTCGGGCATGTGGGTGGGCCCCAGGGTGGGGACCACATGTCTGCGGGGAAACTGGTGAGCGAGGCCCAGTTATTAAATTATAGCACCTGGTAGTTGGCAGCAGACCTGTGGTACTCGACAGGAGGATTACCTCAGTAGTCCAAGGATAGTGAGAAGCACCTTGGTGTCGCGACAGGCCCACTGTTCTCGATAGAGGAGGAGTTCTCCAGCAGCCATGGTTTCAATAATGAAAATTCTGGTTTGAGATGAGTCAATGACTTTTTTGTTTTCCTCATGAATGAGATGGGTTACTAAATAACTTAGGTATATGTATGTGCATATACCTAAGTAAGGGCTATCCATTGATTCCATACTTTGTGGTTATCCTTGTCGGATTTTGTGAGACCTTGAGGGTCTCAGGGTCCCTACTGAGTATCGTTATACTCACCCCTACACAGGATATGCCCAAACCTCATTGTGTTGGTTGAAGATGATGGACAACGCTAATCGAGACAGAGAGTAGCAGAACTGGATGGTACCCAGATGTAGACCACTCGGTGCAGACAAATGGACTTGGGGTGCTGAGGAGGCCATCTGTACCCACCCTTCAGGTGGGAATTCTGGAGGATGACCCAGTATCTACTTTACTTCTTTTCTTCACTTGTACTAGCTTTTCAGTTGTATTATAGTTTTCTGTTGGGCTTGTATTTACGGCCCCTTTAATTTCATCACACTCTTTTGTATACATTTTTACTTAGTGTTTTACTTCCAGTTTCATACTATGTTGTGTTTGTTTAATGTTAGAAAGGAAATGCATTCCCAGTTTAGAGATTTATGCCTTTGGTGCTAGTCACCATCTCCTGGCCTATGGAAGGTGGGATTGGAGTATTCATGATACGGGCCCCTGGGGATGGGTCATAAAAAATTATTATTAGAGGAGTCGATTCTACCACAAAACTTAAGAATCTGATATTTATTTTCTATGAAGAAATAGTGTTAAGGGTACCGAGTGTGGTTTTCAGTTCAGGGAGTCCAGTGTTGGTGCGGCGACCGATATATCCATACACCAGGACCCTGGCTACTGATTTCCGACTTAGTGCATGAAGGCACTGATTACATGTGTGTTTCAAAAGTTTTTCTTTATGTAAGATCAACCAGGTCAGCTCACCAGGTATAATCGTTTGGCCGCGTCGCATCTGTTTCTTTCATGATATCTACCCGCAGACGACTAGTTAGAGCCCTGAGAGTTGTACGCACTGACAGCCTGCCGAGCGATGAGGCCTCAGTGCAGGGCCCCTTTCTAGTTGAGGCACCAGTGGAGGAACCAGCAGTACCACCACCCATTAGGCCACCGATGCCACCAGCCCCAGCAGCAGACAATGCACGCCACTTGAGCATGCTATATGAGTTCTAGCGCCAGAGGCCACCCAGGTTCCAGGGAGAGACGGCCCCATAGGAGGTGAAGGATTGGATGGAGGCTGTGGTGAGAGTCTTCAGGCTAGTAGGGACACCAACCAAATATATGGTGATCCTTGCTACCAACCTCCTTCAGGTAGCAGTAGGCAGATGGTGGAGCCTGATGCTCTAGTTCCACGATGAGGCATCACTACTATGAACAGACTTCAAGAGCATGTTCCAGGCAGAGTTTGTTCCTGTGACCCTATGATCGGTGCGGATAGAGGAGCTACTTCATCTGTAGCAGGGCATCATGACAGTAGCGCAATACTCAGCGAGGTTCACCGACCTCTCGTACTACTCCACTGATATGGTACAAGACCCATTCTTCAGGGCCTGAACCTTTGCACAGGGGTTTGGGAAAGAGATCAGATCTCCAATGATCTCCCTTAGCATTCTGACATTGGCAGGAGTGTTGGAGCAGGCCCTCCTAGTGGAGAGTTTCCTTACTGAGTATTTTCCAGCAGCGAGACACAGCACTAGCCGATAGGCAGCGGAGTCTTCTGTAGCTGGTAGTAGACAGATGACGTAGAGGTCCAAGAGGACCAGACCTACAGGTGGTTGACCGCACTACTCAGGATAAGATGTGTGAGGAACCCAAAGTGGAGAATGTTCCAGAAATTCCCGGAGTGGACAGTGTTACTCATGCAGCGGGCAGGGTCACATGGCACGTTACTGTCTGACCTGTCGTACAGATGATCAGAAGTAAGTTGAGGGACCTACCAGGTAGAGGTAAAGATTTGATTGAGGCAGTCCGCAGGGCACAGACAGATGTGGTCGAGGAGCTGGTCGAGCTGCTAGCGGTGGACGATGTTTTGAGGCGTTGCCACCACCACCACCCGGAGGACCACCCCGACCGTAGGGAGCTAGAAGACAAGGGAGAGATCAGCTTTAGGTAGCTGAGGCATATGACCATGGGACTCTGGAGATGATTCGAGGTACTATCTTTGTCTAATCCACCTTAGCTGTAGTTCTTATAGACACAGGTTCCAGTCACCCTTCATTTCCACTGCCCTCGTTTAGAGCTTGGAGATTCCGACAGAGCCGTTGGCTCGATCCTTATTGATAGAGACTCCAACGGGAGAAGACTCGACGATTAAGAACTGATACCTATAGTGTGAGCTTACTCTAGGAGGCGAGAGCTTCAGATGGGATCTCCTCATAGCAGAGTTGAGGCCTTATGATGTCATCTTGGGTATGGACTGGTTATCTACAGTCCATGATCAGATCGACTATATTAGGTGCAAAGTGCGGTGTGTCTGCACGGATGGGATCAGGTACACCTTTACCGATGAGAAGGGATCCTTTGTAGTGCATGACGGACTTACTCGAAGGAGGGTGTAGCTGATCACTCACCAGTTGTCTTGCCTTACCCTTAGAGTAGTTGATGTAGAGAGTCCAACTTATCCTGTAGTGGTGGACCAGTAAGCGGATGTTTTCCTTGGCGATGTTCTAGGATTACCTCCTAATAGAAAGGTGGACTTCTACATTGATCTGTACCTTGGGACAACACCGATATCTACACCAGCATATCGGATGGCTCCTGCCGAGCTCTATGAGATGAGGGTACAACTTGAGGACTTGCAGGGGAAGGGATTCATCCGGCCCAGTGTTTCTCCCTGGGTAGCCCCGATTTTGTTCGCCAAGAAGGCAGATAGGAGATTGAGGCTTTTTTTCGACTACCATCGCCTGAACCAGGTGACCGTGAAGAAAAAGTACCCACTTCTGAGGATTGATGACCTCTTTGATCAACTCAAGGGAGCTTGATGGTTCTCAAAGATAGACCTCAGATCAGGCTATCACCAGCTCAGAGTTTGAGATGAGGATGTACAGAAGACGACCTTCAGGTGTCGGTATGGCCACTATGAGTTCTTGGTTATGCCCTTCAGTGTAACCAATGCTCCAGTAGTGTTCATGTGTCTCATGAATAGGATCTTCCAGCATTACCTCGATAAATTTTTTGTGGTCTTCATTGACGAAATTATGATCTACTCGACTACTAAGGAGGAGCATGCCTCTCATTTCCAGGGAGTACTGGATACAGTAGGAGAGCACTAGCTTTATGGTAAGCTCTCGATGTGCCAGTTTTGGATTTGAGAGGTTCAATTTTTGGTTCATGTCATCTCAAAGGCTAAATTTTCATTGGATCCAGTGAAGATTGAGGTGGTACTTTCTTGGGAGCCACCTAGGAGTGTAACAGAGGTACAAAGTTTCCTAGGTTTGGATGGATACTATCAGAGATTCATTCCAGATTTCTCCAGAGTTGCAGCACCACATTCATCCTTGACGAAGAATGGGAAACCATTCATATGGTCGGAGGGATTCCAGAAGAGCTTTTAGGAGCTGAGGCAGAGGCTGACTAGTGCCCCCATCTTGAGGCTTCTAGAGGAAGGTGTAGGGTACGTAGTCTACTACAACACATTAGGGACTAGACTTAGGTGTGTCCTAATGTAAGAGTGAGTAATGATCGTATTTGGTTCTCAGCATCTAAGACAACATGAATAGAACTATGCTACCCATGAACTGGAGTTAGCAGTAGTGGTCTTCACCTTGAAGATATTGCAGCACTATCTAACAGGCGATCATTTTTCTGTATACTCTGATCAAAAGAGTCTCAGGTATATATTCTCTCAGAAGGACCTGAACCTAAGAAAACGGTGACGGATTGAGTTCCTCCAAGACTATGAATTTGAGATAGTATATACTCTTGAGAAGGGGAATTTTGTTTTGGATGCGCTCAGCAGGAGGATTGGTATTCAGCTGCTAGGAGAGGCGACAGTGCAGCTGGCTGCTTTACAGATATCCTTTGTGGATAGAGATGGAGAAACCATTCTACAGTCTCTCAAAGTCACTCCTCCACTTCATTAGTGAGTCAGGGAGGTGCAGCATGGGGACACTGACTGTGAGACGCGACCTGCTCAGATATCCATAGGATAGACACATGATGGATTTTCAGAAGGTGGGGAGCAAGTCATCCTCTTCAGAGGATGTACCCTGGTACCAGTTGCACTTCAGGAGGAAGTGTTGAAGGAGTTCCACACTTCCCCTCTAATGGTACATCCAGGAGTGGAAAAGATGTACTGGGACCTTCGATGACATCATTGGTGGACAGGTTTGAAGAAGACAGTAGCAAAGTTTGTCTCACAGTGCCTCACTTTTCATCAAGTGAAGGCAGAGCACCAGGTACCAGCAGGCTTGGTTTAGCCATTAGAGGTCCCAGTGTGGAAGTGGGATAGGATATCCATGGACTTCGTGACAGGTCTTCCATGTACATCCATGAGTCATGACTCAATATGGGTGATCGTTGACCGACTCACCAAGTCAGCCCACATCCTACCGATCAGAGAGCAGGGATCAGTTGAGAGCTTGGGAAGCCTCTATGTGCAAGAGATAGTGTGTTTACATGGAGTACCTTCCTCGATTGTCTTCAACCGAGATGCATGGTTTACTTCCCGAATATGGAAGGGGTTGCAAGAGGCTTTCAGGATGCAGCTACGTCTGAGCACTGCCTTCCATCCTCAGATATATGGTCAGACCGAGAGGACCATTCAAACCCTCGAGGACATGCTCTGTCCATGTATCCTTGACTTCAGTCATAGCTGGGAGGATCACTTGTATTTGGTGGAGTTTGAAAACATCAACAACTACCACTCCACCATAGGTATGGAACCTTTTGAGGCCTTGTATGGTTGGGATTGCAGATTGCCACTATGCTGGATAGACCCAGGTGTGTCAGCACTAGTGGGACCATAGATGGTACATTCTACCACGAAGAAGGTTCAAATCATCCAAGAGCAGATGAAAACTGCATAGAGCAGACATAAGTCGTATGCTGACAGGAGATGAATACCTCTGGAGTTCGAGGATGGTGACCACGTCTTTCTACGGGTCTTACCTTGATGAGGTTTGTGAAGATTTGGCCGAGGTAGCAAGTTATATCTATGGTTCATAGGACCTTTCCAGGTCCTCAGCAGAGTAGGTGAGGTGTCTTACCACTTAGCTCTTCCACCTTAGTTACACTGGGTGCCCGATGACTTCCATGTATCTTAGCTGAGGAGAAACATGCAGGACCCATCCCACATCATTGATCGCGGGGAGTTGGACATCGATGGCGGGGCTACGTTCACAGGGGTTCTAGTGGATATTGAGGATCGATAGTTGTGGGTCCTACGTGGATGTTCGATACCTTTGGTGTGCATTTGTTGGAAGAATGGGAACCTATAGGAGATCACATGGGAGCAGGAGGCTCAGATGCATACTCAGTACCCCCATTTGTTCCCTTAGTTCAAGTTGTAGCTTTCGAGGACGTAAATCCCTGAGGTGGGGAGAATGTAAAGACCCATAATTTCTGTGGATTTTTTTTAAATACATGGGAATTTTATGAGTCCATAGTTTTTGACGACACTCTATTTTGAGGCCCGGTGTGTCCAGAATCAATTTCTGATGTTTTGTTCAGGTATGTTCAGTAAACGTATGAGAAAAATTTTATATATTTTGAACCGATGCTCAGAATTGAAATCTGAGGGCACCGTTGAACTCATAGCATCAGTGATTGCTTAGTAAGACCTTCACCGCAGTTGTGTTCTTATGAGTTTGGAAGATAGTTTTTGGGGTTATTAGTTAAATTGAATAAAAATAAGTGTTAACCTTATTTTTATTTTATGGCGGTTAAAAACTCCAAGAGGATGTTAGTAATGGGGGCCACAACACCATAACCTCCCCTGAGAGGTTATGGTGGTGGGTCCCACCCGCACATAACCTCCCGTGAGAGGATTAAAAATGGTGGGACCACCCGAGTTGGTAAAACCCCCAATTCAAGTTTGAATGGTGGGGGCCACTCGACTGATGAACACCCTCTTTAATGAAAGAAGTGGCAGGGGGTTTACTCACATTTATTATGCCTCCTTAATGTGAGGGAGTCTATTTGGATTCTCCCAATTAATAATCCAACCCACCCCATTAATTAAGTGAGTAAACTCATTTAATTAAAATACCATAATTTGAATTCTTTTGAATTCATGCCAACAAATAAAATAATAGGCGATCTATTATTTCATTAGGTTGGTGGAAACTTGGGAGAGGAAGAGCTCTTCGAGGAACAATTTTCCCTCAACGAAGAACACCCATGATATCTCAAATGAACTTCATCTGCGTTAAAGGAGAAGACACCGCTCGTGAAGAACGTATCCAACGACGACGTCCGCCCTACCACAAATCCGTCAACGATCACCGAACGGCAAACGAGGTAGGGGGAATTTGAGTTATTTTTATATATGAGTAAAAAACCTCCGTTCTTCATTGTTTGTTGACCACTTTGTTACCAAATTCTATCACCATGACGATGAGGGATCAAATCGCACGAACACGGTATAACCCTCACCTTTGCTTGATCTTGTTTGATGATGACAGAGGTGGTACACGCGACGACGGCGACGACGATGATGAACAAAGGACATGCTTCCCACAACCTCCATGAACTGCACCTCCCCTACGGCGCCTCAGTGTGTTTCCCATGTCGCCTGCCCGCGTGCCCCGCGCGTCGCCCGACTCTGTCGGCACCCCGTCGTCGCCCCAGTGTGCTGCTCGCGCCCCCGGTGGCCTGCCCGACCTCGGCCAGTGGCCTGCCCGGCTCCCCCACGCCCTACCAGCGGCCTTCCTGACCCCTCCTGGCGGCCAGTCCGGCGCCCCCGTGCCCTGCCGGTGGCCTGACCTATGCCGTCGCGCCCTGCTGGCGGCCTACCCGACCCCTGCGGTGGCCTACTCGGCGCCCCGGCGCCCTACCCAGCATCCCCGCAGCACCCTAACGCAGTCTTCCTGGCACCCCGGTGCGCTTCCCGCACTCCAGCACTCTGCCTGACGCCCTGCCCCGTGCACCCGCGGCCTGCCCGCTGTCCAGCCGACCTGGCCGCACCCCACACGGCCTGCTGTTGGCCTCCCGGAGGCCGACCTCCAGAGCCGCGCCCCTCATGGCACTGGCCAAAACACCCTCGTAGTCTGCTGGGCCGGGCCCAGCGGGCCAGACCTTACTTAGCAGGCTGAACTTCCCTCATAGTCGGTTGGGTCGGGCCCAGCGGACCTAGCCTAACTTGGTGGGCTGACCCGCCCAACGGGCTGGGTCAGACCTATTGGGTCTGTTCAAGTTGACCCAGATCGGGTCGACTCAGACTGGGTTGGGCTGAGTCGGTTTAACCGAGCCGGACTAGACCTAGGCCCACTACCGCCCCTTTGCTTACTTTAGCCATATCTTTGGCACCAGACGTCCGTTTGATGAACCGTCTATGGAGAAATAAAGCATAGAGTGAGATGGTTCCCTTGGAATACCCCACTAGATGTTTGGATATAGTTGGGGTATGGTCAGGTTGGTTTGAACCTCAAATGAAACCGGGCCCCTGGAACAGAAATGCCAATAACTCACAGACCAGGTGTCCGACCGACGCGCCGTCTATTGTGTTGAGATCCCTATGATGTGACAGACCTTTGAGATACTTATCTGTGTCACTTCGAGAAAGTTGGAGTTTTTCCCAATATCTCGTGGAGTGGATCCTGCCAGTGATGAGAAGACAGAGTGCGAAGACCTAGTAGCTAGTAGACCTAACGACTCGTTGACCAATTTGATTAGCCCAGTGGGGAGCGCCTGATAGTTGGTGGCAAACCCATGGCGGAGGAGCGCCTGGTAGTTGGAAGCAGACTCGCGGTACTCGACAGGAGTACCTCTGTAGGCCATTAGGGGGAGTTCTTGTAGTTAGAATAAGACCCACATCAGAGGAGCACCTGGTAGTTGGCAGTAGACCCGTGGTACTCGGAAGGAGAAGTACCTCAACAGTCTCATGTTAGTGAGAAGCTCCTTAGTGTCACGACTTTCCCACTATTCTCAACAGAGGAGGAGTTCTCCAGCATCCATGGTTTCGATGATGAAAATCTTGGTTTGAGCTGAGTCAATGAATTTTGTGTTTTCCTCATGAATGAGATGGGTTACTAAATAACTTTAGTATATGTATGGGAATATACCAAAGTAAGGGTTATCCATTGATTACATACTTTATGGTTATCCTTGTTGGATTTTGTGGGACCTTGAGGGTCTCGGGGTCCCTACTGAGTATCGTTATACTCACCCCTGCACAGGCTATTCTCGCACCATGTTGTGTTGGTTGCAGATGATGGACAACGCTGATCGGGACATAGAGTAGCATAACTAGATTGTACTCGGAGGTGGACCACTCGGCAAGACGTACACGAAGTGGACAAACGGACTTGGGGTGCTGAGGAGGCCATCTGTACCCACCCTTCAGGTGGGAATTCTGGAGGACACCCAGTAGCTGCTTTACTTCTTTTCTTCAGTTGTACTAGATTTTCCGTTGTATTGTACTTTGCTGTTGGGATTGTATTTCTGGCCCCTTCACTTTCATCACACTCTTTTGTATACAGTTTTACTTAGTGTTTGACTTCCAGTTGCATACTCTGTTGTGTTTTTTTACTGTTATAAAGGCAATGCCTTCCCAGTTTAGGGATTTACGCCTTTGGTGCTAGTCACCAGCCCCTGGCCTATGGAAGGCAGGCTTGGGGTAGTCACGATATGGGCCCCAGGAGACGGGTTGTGACAATACTTATTTTGGTTGTTCCATCTATTATATTATGATTCATTTATTTATTATTTATTTATCATATCCAATGTTCCACTCTAATATGAAGGTATAGTCTCCCCACTGTACCACCTTAGACCCTCGTACCTAGTCATCATCCTTTGGCATACTAGGAGGCATGCTTGAGTCCATGTGACCCAACAGGTTGGGCCCCTGGAAAAGTGGACCCCAAGTCAAGACATTACAATTTATCTTTAATAATGAAAAAAAGAGAAAATCACATCATATAAGTATATGGAATCATATTTTTTTTAAAAAGGTAATCAAAATTTATTTATCTCTAAAAATAACTATGGTTACTATATCAAATGAAAAAGTGGTTTCCACCACTCCTACTCATGAAATTATTGTATAAGATTCTAACAGGATGGAAGAAAAAATTTCATTTGTTTGTTCATAACACTAAAATTCTTCTCCAATGATGAGTTATACATTTTAGATCTTTGAAACTTTCTTTAATGAAGAATTAAATGAATAATTAAAGGTTGATATTTTTTTACACTGGAAGAACACCTCAAATTTGGAATAGGACAAATGTAGATATGCTTTAATGATGAGCCCCTAATGTGGTTTGATGATTTAATTTACCAGCTAAAATTATCTTTTGTAGGATTATAATTTATTTTTTTACTATAAAAAATACTTTATAATTTATTAATTATATTATATTCTATATTTAAGAAAATATTTTCTTATATAACATCCCAATCTAGATTCCACTAAAATGGTGTCCCAATCTAGATGGTTACTATGCCTCAACTGCAACTCCCTATATTCCAACATCTTCCAACTAGCTATGAGGGACTAGGGTGTGATAGTGGGGAGACTTTACCCACATATTAGAGTAATAAAATAGGAAAAATAGCTATGTATCGTAATCATCAGAAAATATATAGAGTGTAGGAGTAGTACATAAAATGAAATAGAATAGTCTATAATAGTTAATGAGTATTCTATAAAATTACAAATAAACTATGCCATACAATACAACACTGGTCACCTACTTCACTTACCATACAGATACATGAATACAAAATAAACTGAAACAAACGTACAGGACTATACTATTAACACAATGTTAGTCCACATACCTGGTCTCTAGACACTATCGAACTGCACTAGCCTGATCAGGTTCCACACAATCATCTCTTCCTGATCATGAAACCTCAGACCTTATCCATAACAACCATTCAACTGTGATCAACTTGAAAAGTAGATATAAGTTCTACACGTACACTAAGGTTCATGTGTAGGGGTGATAAATAATCTCAATAGGTCCCCTAATTAGGAACATGTAAAATATTCTACTATAAGGGTATGCAAAAAAATGTGCTCAGACAGATGAGACATTTCTAAAAAGATAAGTAAATTCAAAATGTGAAACCATAGTCAAACCCCAGGTCTATAACCTTGGTCAAATGGGAACGTTACACCATGGATGTCAATATCCATATACGTATAAATTTTTAGTACCATAACTATAAATATATAAATAAATATGAATATTGATGATTAATTGAATGAAATAACAAAAAAACAACTAGCAGTCAATCCTTGGGCACATAATCCCAATCTCCTGTACATCCTATGAAAGGTCATTGAGCTAGACATAATTTCACTAAAACCGTGTATCATTAAGTCAATCTATAAGTTTTTAAACCCAATCAACATATACCTGATTCGGCCAATTCCAATAATATCTTTGAGCAGGCTATATCACCAAAGGGGGATACTCATCCTAAAACTGGGTTCACTTGTACTTACCACTAATTAATGTAAAGATGAATTCAAGGGAATTACATATGGAAATCATATTAATTCTCACTAAGACAGTCTTCATACTAATCATTCCATGTAAATCCAATCTAACACCTAAGCCCTTGGTATTGGTCAGTAGGTGGTGAAAAAATTATGACTTGGATAAACCCTAAGGTTCTAATCCTTAGGTGATCTGTAGGAGAGATCATTGGTGATATGTCATACTCACCCCTCGAGATCCAAAAGTGAATGTAAATTATAGGCCTGAGATGCTCTGCTCAATAAGCCCAAAAAATAAAATGGATCATAAGCCAGATACTAGAAAGAATGTTTGGATTTCCTCTACATTTGTAAAATTAGGGAGATCACAGTCATCCACCATAAGACACCAGTCGAGGAGGTCATAATCATCTTCTATAGACTAAAATTTGAGGAGAGTGTAATAATACACTGACAAACCTCGGTTGTGAAGAGAATAATCTTCCTCATTTAGTCCCTGGTCCCAGGATAGGATAATCAATCCCATCAATCAGTAGGAGCAGAATCATCTGTGAGTATCATTATTAGGGATTCTATACTCGTATATCATAGTCATTTGATCAATATCTAGATACTAACACCTATCAACATCATAATAATCTAATAATAAAAAATATTAAGTCTCAATAGCTAAGTCCTAGTTAGTAACCCTAGGTATACATGTAAAAATCATAAATGACGTGTCATAAAAGGTTAATCCCTAGAAGAACATCTGGGCATCCAAAAGAGAAGAATAATTGCCCAAATTAGGCTCAACAACCACCAAAAAAGAAACTCCTTTGGTAAACATCATTGTATCAACAATAAACATGTGAAGAAAAAAACAAATAGTGAGGTTAGTTGAATGACTAAACACAAAAATACTTCCAAAACCACATGGTATTACAAATTTGGCATAGTTATAAGGTGATACCCACTACTATCTCTACCCAAACTCGACGTATTAACTCTGGTTCGGTCTGACTATGGGGAATCCATTGAGTCCCTCAAGATAAAAACATAGAGGTAGCCTACTTTATATCCTTAGGGGAACACACAAGAGAAGGCATCCTACTCGAGATCCCTAGCTATAAGGTAAATGAGGAATCTTGAACAAGATCCTAAATAGAGAAGGTAATAAAGAATCCTACATGGGACACTCAAATGGTAAGTAATGGAGGAATCCTACAAGGGATCCTTAGAATGGTACATAGGAAAAAGGGAGCCCTACACATGAACCTCAAGATATTGTAAGAAGCATAGGAATTATATATGGTATCCTCAAATAGTCTATATGTAAAGGGTTCCTACAAAGGAATCCTTAAGTCATCACATAAGTAGAGGAATACCACAGGGGATCCTTGGTATAGAAAGAAGATAGAGGAATCCTACACGAGAACCTGTCAATATAAATTTAAGAAGAGGAATATTACTAGGGATCCTCAGTACAAACTAGGATCTTGAACTCTTAGGCTAGAAGGGAGCATCATACAAGAGAGAAGTCCTCGAGGGAAAAGATACAAAATATTCACTTCAAGGGAGATAACTCATGGATTATCTTAGTTCAAAGATCTCACTCTTTGGGGAAATTGAAATCTATTTATAGAGGAATAATTTCTCCCTTTAAGAATAATCATCTAGGATTCCTTAAAACACCTCACGAGTCATACCATCATGATACATGTGAAAAGATACACAGAATGGACTACTCATGGATCCAATTCTGACTACTGGGCAAAAAGACCTAAAAATCCCTCAAAGGGTAGTAAGGAAAGAGTACACGATGTGTTACCATGGTACAACATGTGTACCATAAAGTCCCTATATGTGAGTGTACACTATCTAGACTCAGTGTGTAAATTATAGAGTACACATCATGCAAGAGGGTACATGGTGTGTACCGAACAAGTGGTATTTTCCCATGTCCCTCAAGGGTTTTTTGATGGTAGCTAGGTACTCGACTTCATGACCAAGTACTTGTAAATGGTGTGTACTCTAGTACACAATGTATAATTTTTAAACTACATCTTCCCACAATAGGAAGAACACATGACGTGTCTCTCTAAACCACATGTCATGTAGAAAGGTTTTACTGAATAAAAAACCCTTGAATTTCCCCCAAACCCCAGTTTCTTCCCCAAAAATAACAGACCAAGCATTAAGGGGCCCTAAGTAAGCATATAAGGGGATTAAAACATGAAAACAATTAATATATAGGGGTTTATGTCAAAACATAAAAATGAAGTACATTTGGGCAGAATCTGCCTAAGCTTCACCAATTTCCGCAGTCCACGATTGTTGCATGTTGATCCACCATGTCCCGAGCTCCGCGAGGGAACCTCTTTACTCCTCCATATCTCCCACACTCAGATGTGTGGTGTGGGAATATTCCCATGGGGGTGTAAATGTGAATTATGAGGAGAAAATAAATAAAATAAAAATAAAATAAATAAAAAATAAAAAAATAGAAAAATAGGGGGTATTGGCCAACCCCAGTGACCAAATTGAGTTTATGCCCCACCTAGGAAAAATTACCATTATGGACTTAACTATAGAGAAAAAATCTCATTCAAACACTCTATTAAAAATTTATGATTGAACAAACATGCGTGAGTAAATTAATATTTGGTTTATTAAATATCAAATATTAATTATTCCATAAAAGATAGAATAGAATAGAATTCACCAAAATTTTATACTAGGGTAAACACCCTATTCTTGGGCCAATGAAGTGGTTATAAAAATTATATCAGGTCATCTTCAAGGGGGAAAGCCCATTTTACCCCTTATAATCATATAAAATAACAAATGTAAATTTTTTCTCACAATTTCAATCTGGAAAAACGTGGGTCGTTACAAAATCAACATGGATCTTGACATTTGTGTCTTTTTATGGAAATATCAAGTTGGATGTCACAATTCAAATTCAAAGTCATGCTTAAATTGTGCTTCTTAATTGACATTTTCTATTGGTAATTATTTTATGGTGTATTCTACTAATGAATTTTTAGATAAGTTTATTTTTTCTTAATTATGAATCGTTAATGTTTTAAAATTGTATATTTTTCTATTTCAACACTTTAGATACTATTGGACCCACCAAATTAAATATTAGAATTTTAATTCCAATGATTCTTTACATTTATGTAGCTAGATGTGAATGCTTATAATTATAAAATCCTTAATTTATTTCATTTCAATGAGGTTACCCCTGCTTATGTTCAAGAACTATATCCTCTTCGATGTTTTGTACAATTATGTAAGGAATTATGCCACTTTAAATAATTTTTTTCTTCACATATTGAGACATGTACCCCTATGTTGTTTAATAAAATGTGAATCATTATTCTAATTTCCATGAAAAAAATATTGGTGAAACAAGGATGTGAAATATGTTATGTGGGATTGTATAGAAGACATTTTCCCATTTATTAAAAAATATTTTAATACTACTATATCACTTTATTCTTCACTACTGTTAATATTAATAAATATAATTTATGGGGATGATAAGTATTAAAATGGGGGGAGGTGGAGAAAACCAATAACTTCTAGAAAATATTTTTAAGATAATAAAATTAATAATTGATATAAAGTCATTTATTAATAACTATTAGGAAAAAATAATTTTTTTTATAAAAATGAGTGGTAGTAGAAACATTTCTTTAATTTTTTTGAAATCTATTTTGTAATTTTAATTAATATTTTGCTTTTTATTTTATTCTATTTATTAAAACTATAATTGAAAATATTTCATCTAAGAATAATTATAATATAAGTTAAGAATTAATTATATAAATTATATGAAAATATTAACATAGAAGTATAAGAAATTTTGTAGTTTAATAAGTAATGAAAAATAATTTATATCTTTAGAAGGGGATAAAGGAGATTTAGGCAATGAACCCATTAAATAGGCTCTATAATAACAGAAAATTTAAAGAACCATCAATCTATAAACATCACTAAAAGGCATATAAATAAATTATACATGTCTATTTCAAAGTGTGAATGATTCAATTGTCATAATTTCTTTATTTTGTTCTCTTACCTATGCTATGAATTGAGGTATTTCATAAAATTTCATATGAATATATCAATTGATGCAAGTTATATCCACAATTTTAGATATGTTTTGATTATATTTTGATGATAAAAATTCTTATATTCATTTATATAGTTGTTTTGATTTATTTATTTATTATATTTATTCAATTTAAAAAATTTATATATTAACATGAGAGTAAACACTCCCCCTGAGTGAATTAATAACCCTTAGTGTTTGTTGCAAACCATTGGAGATCAGTGGAACATGTTCGAGGTCATGTGATACTATGGTTTAGATAATGATGTCATAATCATTCCAAAAGGTAAAATAAATGGTTTTAATGCCTTATTTAACTATTATATCCAATTATTATATGCAATAACACCTTAACTTTTTGGTCTTTTAGTTTCACATTCATTCAAAGAATTTACGTAAATGCATGTGTCTAGACCACATATCCATCCTCTGTAATGCTAAATTTCATGATATTATATTTCTTATTGTGTCATATAAAGCATATATTTCCTAATAAAATTATTCCACTTGATGTGGGATTTCTATCATCAATATTTCTACCCTAATTTACATTTTTATATTCTAATTTTCATGATATTCATCTATCTTATAAATAAAACAAAATATAATAACACCTTTGATGCATCATAATATCCATTTGATAGCATTATGCACGAATCGTTTAAATCACCCTAAAATCATGCACAAAAATTAAAAACATACATAATGTAATTACTTGATGTTATTAATAGTAAATGAATTTTTATAAACATTCTAAATTCCTTTTGGGTTATAATTTTACATTACCTATATTTTCCCCACTTCACACTAACTCAGATGATTTAGATACTCATTTTAATATTTATTTCCTAACTTTCTCATTACTTTAACATTTTTATTTTTATTCATAAATATATAATTATGTTTTTGTAAAATAAGCATCCCCAATGTGTAATGACCTAAACTGAACATTAAATACACATAGACTGGACCATGCATAGGGTGAATTTCTGGATCATATAAGGTTAAAAAATAGTGATAAGGGTCTAAAATAATAATTTAAGAGTGATATATTATATTTAAAAGAAAATATAGGTCATTAAAATTTTTATAAAAACTATGGAATGACTTGTCAATTTACCGGACATACCAAAACCTATAACATATAAATAGGAATCCCTTAGTGGGGTCCTGACATCCCTTTATAAAAATATAAAATAAAAATATCTATAGATCTTCAAATATAACACCATAATGATTAAAATATAAAGGATTAAATAGATATAAATGAAAAACTAAAATAAGAAACATGGTGATATGCTAAAAAATATCACCTTAAATTATGGAAACACTCATTCCATGGTCTCATAATGTATTATTTTTCTACAATGACACTCTTCTACTCTATATATTATCTAGTAATATATCAATATAACTTATCATATGTAGAATTTCACATGTAAAACCATATGTTTTCCATCTTGTACATGCTGGGTGTGATAATAAAGACCCTGTATGCACCACCAACAGATCTGAGATCCCACATGTAGTTAATTAATTCCATGCATGTGCATATATATGAACTTTAAATATAATTATAATCTATCAAATAAAATAAATAATCATATAATATCAATGATCACCTAGTTGAAATAATAAAATATAAATAATCTCATTTAACACCACTAGAATAAGTAGTACAAAAAAGTACCAAATTATAATAAATCCTATGTCACGAGGAGGATCAACGTCTACTTTATGAAGAACTCAAAATTATTTAAGAATAATATAAACATCATAAAAGAGGATTATAGAGAGGAAATAATAATTTTGAATCCTAAATATTTGGGAAATTATAATATAATTATCTTTTAGATATTCTAAGAGTAAAAATAATATTTGGACATCCTCATTTTGAAGGAAAATAACCAACATACAAGAGTTAAGACACATTGGTGACCATGCCATTCTCAGTCAGGGTATATAAATACTCATCCATTTATCCATCATGTATCATCATGAAAAAATTATCCACTAAATTTAAAACATATGATAATAATATAAAATAAAAACATATATCATGTTAACTAAATAATGATAGATAATCACTTTCCAAATAACAACCCATGGATACTATCTAAGTATTAACATGAATATATCTAACTTGTGTCCATATTTAATATTCATCAAAATAAATAAGTGAAACATTAATATATAACCCAATATTGGTTATTTAAAATCACATAATCTATCCCACATGACCTCACCGAGAATGATTTTGTGAGAAATAAATTAACAGAAAATCCTAATTCAATTACCTGAGAGTACAACATATATTTACCAAGATCCTTATACTCATAATGAAAAGTTAGGTAAAATTCCAAAATAATTTCAACATTAATCACTTTATCTATCTTATAGATTCCTTCAAACTCATATTACAATTAATAATACTAAAATTTAATGAGTATCACCAACAGTTACCTTTCTTATCTTAATCCATCATTATGCTTTTACTCTACCAGGTTACTATAAAATGTCTAAATCATTAGGTAGAATCATGATCAAGAATCAAATCACCCTACTCATTGTGATATTCATACTAAGATATCTCACATCTATCATGTAACATCCCATGTAATTATAAAATAAGACATTTTCATATCTATTAATATTTTTGTATTAGATATTATTTTTACTTAAAAATTAATTCTGTATCTCATAGCATAGCCGACATGAAACCATGGGTTACTCTAAAATATTTTGTTTCACACAAGGCTGAGATATACAGAAAAATACATTATTAATATTATATTTTTAAATGGAAGTGATTTCCTAGATGATGTATTGATAGGAATGAACAGAACTAATTATATTATGTTTAAACATGTTTATTAAATGTTTTTAAATTATTCTAATAAATTTTAGAGGCTTAAAATGAGAATATATCCAATTTCAGGTATAAAATAATCTAAAATTTTTAAAATCTAGTTTTACAACATTTTGATGGAGAAACATTTTTAAATATGGTTTTGGAAACTTTTATAAGTTATATTTGGAAAATTAAACTTTTAGTTTGGAATCAGGATAAAAAATTTACTTTGGTTGAAATTTTTGTATTTTTTTGATAAAATTCATTTCTAATGAATAGTGAAAAATACTGTATTTTAATTCAAAACTACCTTTTAATCCAATTTTTATATATAGATAGATTATCATTTTGATAAGTTTTAAATTTTAATTGGATTTTTTTATCATTTAATCCATTTTTGGTAATCGGAAGTAATTTTACATAGAAATTTGATATAAACACATGCCAGTCTTTTGATGGTTTTTACTTTTAAAAACCCCATTTTCTCATTTTAACAATGGGGATTAATTTTTAATTAATTAATACAACTAATGTGTTTTGAATTTGTAAAAATGGATTCAATATTTGGAATCAGATGGTCCAAATTATGTAAATCAGACTCTTTTATTTTTGGACATTTTGAATATTATCTTTAGTAATTATTTTTATTACCACAGTTGAAGGTAAATCGAGTAATTAAAGATAAAAATAATATTAAAAAAATATAAAACAACAATAAAACTTGTAATAATCATATTGGATAAGTTATGTTCGACCAAGAAAATCCTCGGGTCAAAATGGAGGCTTTTGGAATCCAGATGGGTGTGATTATGACATTTATAACATTTCATTTAAAGTAAAGGAAAAAATTTCATATTCATGTCTCTTCTTACTAAAATAGTTGTAATATATGGCTATATAAGTGATATATTCTTCTATAAATAGTCATTATAATGATTAAAATATTACCTATAACATGGTAATTTATTTACAATTTCTAGGAAATAAATAATTAAATTTAATTATGACACAATGATGATGCAATAAAAGATTTATTATTGAAAGAATAAAATAAATGAAATTATAAAGATTAAAATAATAATTATTTTAAATAATTTATTACATAAACAAATTTTATAGGTGAATATGACATGTTATAACTCTATTAAATGGGTTTTCATGAATTTATATCTATGATTGTATTTTATTTTACTTCAATGAAATGAATAGTGTAAAAATTGACATAATTGATATTTTATAAAAATAATAAATTAATAAATTATTTAAAAGTCTTAATAATATTTTAAATCAAAAAAGTGACTTTGATAAAGTCAAATGTTCATTAAGTGTCTAATTATTGGAAATTGACCCCATATAAGTAAAATTTATAACCTCTTAATATTAATTTTTTTACTACAATTAAAAGTAAAAGAGAATAATTATGGTTAAACCCAAAAGATATGGTTAAAAAAAATTATTTGTCTAAAAATTATTTTATGAGAGGATTTCAAAATTTCATTGTCTAATCTTTGACATATCACAATTTGGAGTCATTTGGATTAAAAAAGTAATTTATGTTAATTTTATATTTTAAGAGCATCCAAGGGTGCCCCTCCCCTCTCATATAAAAAGGTACCCTCACCATTTGGTTTAACCAATATATACCTAAACGTATTCCTATAATCCCTACCAAATTTCATGAGGTCTTATTTTAGGTATAACACCTTTCTAAGAGTTTCTAAATTGTTCTTCTGTGGTGATCAACCGAAGAAGAGGTTTCATTTTTTAAGTGTTTATATTTTATATATTCTTCAACTTACTTTAAATATTATTATTACAAAATGAAATAATAAATCCAGTATACTCAATATAATAATATTTTATTTTGTTAATATCATCACCTAAATCCATATCTAATTTTATAAAATGGTAAATGAATATTTTGTTCGTGTGTAGGACATATTACCTCCTCACGAACTAATAAAGTTTTTTTTTCATTACCATCTATCTATACAAGTTATAATGATGGAATAAATGTTTATATATGATATTAATGACATTTTTTCATTTTAAAATAATAATATTTTAATTATTTTTATACTTTCCATTCACATAAAAATGATAATGATGTTCGCGCGTACGTGTGAACTATCCCCTCCATGAAGCGATGGGAATAATTTTTATTCACCACATCAATTTTATGATACATATATATACATATATTTAAATTATCATTATGATGTTAATAATAATATTATTATTTTTGAAATATAAAATAATAATTACCATATTTTCATAATGTTCAATGAAAAATGGAAGACGTTACTCATGCGTATATATTACTTACCATCTCCATGATTATAACATTGTTCATTTTTCATAACCAAACATCATTGTTTGATTTAAAGGTATAATTTATTTATAAAGATGATAATAATTTCATTAATATTATTCTAGATGTGATGGACTTATGACTTCATGAACAATTTACATTATAACAAGTTCATTTTCAACTCAAGTACCAGATATCGACAAAAAGTCTGATATTAACTTAAATAATTTTTTATTTTTTATAAAATGTTAATAAGTGATATAAAAATATTAATAAAATTGAAAATCTTCTCAAATAATTAAAAATTAACAAATGTTTATTATTAAGGAATATAATTATTGTACATGATGAATCAGACTCAAGGTAAGAAACCTCATCCCAATCTTCTTTCATTGAGGCATATTTTGATAATATACACCACCTTATTTTATAAAGTGTATAAATAATCCCTTTGAATATGAATTTAATTCAATGGTTTTCGAAAGGAATATTTTTCTACGAAGATTTTTACTAAATGAAAAAATGAATGTTTTTTTAATGTACATGGTGACAACGCTATTTCAACAATCGTGACCATTATTTGATACTTGGATTCCTCTACAATATGTAATATTTTTAACTGAAAATTAAACACCATATTACGTTTATTGGTATTTTGGTATTGAAAATTATTTTTTAGAATTTATTGATTATATCAATATCTTAAAATGATATATTATGATTGCAATGTAGAAATGTTATTTTTCCATTATGATTATTTTATGTGTTATGATTATGTTATGGTTCTTGGGCATTAATTATGTATATGGGTGGTTCCGTGATAAACTAAGGGTTGGTGAGCCCATGATAGCTCTCCAATTCATTGGGTAATGATATGAAGTTAAATTATAAGGTTTCACATTATATATTTAGGGAATATACTATGATGGGTATTCCAAACATGACCATGAAGGTTATTACCTATGTAGCTATGAAAGATAAAATGTAAGTATGATATAGATGACACAAGTTACATTTATGATTTATGATTGATATAATGTTTTTCATTATTCTTATGATATCATGGGTTTATAAATATTCATGTACTAACATTTTATTTCCTTATATTATATCTCTTATTGAGATTTTTTTGCACATCCCATGTTTTTAAAATGGTTTTATAGGGTATAAAGATGAGTAAGAGAAATGAATAATCCGAGAAGATTTTCATCAAGAAAAAAAATCATGTTAAATTTTAAAAGTTTTATATATTGGATGAAATGGATACTATTTTAGTCATATCAACTTTGTATAAGTTTGGGTTATTATGTAATAGCTATGTACCGATTTTGGAAAACTCTAAACCTAAAAAGACCCTCAATGTGAATTCTTTACTTTAACTCATGATTATGTAATGTATAAGGTTGGGGACTTATAGTTGGTATCAGAGGTCATGTTAGATAACTTTAGGGGTTAGGATATTATTAATATTATATCCATAAATGGTTTTTACTTTATGGTGAAATTGAAATTATATAGAATTCGAATATTACCATGATTCTTAATATAAGAAATATTTTTTTAAAACGGTTTTCCATAGAGGAAATAAGGAAAATGTGAGAGGATGAAATCAAGGAAAAAAAACCTTCCAAATAAGAAACTTGAGATGACCAGAATAGGAATTGAACAATTTTTTATAGTGATTGTGAAATTGAATCAGGATCTAAATGGTAGTGATATCCATGTGCGAGATCAACCAAATCAACCACATAAAAACTTGTCGGTATTGGATTATTTAATTAGGAAACATTCTCTATCATTCAGAGGACCATCTGAACCTATTCTAGATTAAGAGTGGATTAAAGCACTAAAAAATATTTTCAATGACATAGGGTATTCAAAACATCAAAAGGTTAGTCTTGTTGTTTACCATTTTGAAGGTGAATACAATCAGTGGTAGTTGATGGTTACGAATATTAGGCATAGTGAGGATATGGATTCACTTTATTGGGATGAATTAAAAGGAATGTTTTTGAGAAATATATTCCTAAGGAAGTTTCAATTAGGATGGAAAAAACAATTATTGGAATTGAGGTAAGAGGATGACTTGGTAGATGCTTACAAAAAAACAATTCACCCGACTAAAAAGGTATGCTAAAAAGTTCTTATGGGATCTTGATATTAAAATAAATCATTTTTACTATAGATTAAATCCAAATTATCGAAGGGTGTTGGATTCTGGTGAGTTAAAAAGTTATGGAAAACATGTTCAATGTGTAGAGAAGGTGGGAATGGATTTTTTCAACGATCAGGTGTTGTTTGAAAAACAACAGAATAAGAGGTCGAGGTGGTATAAAAAAGATAATAATTCTTCAAAAAAATATTATGGTAAGAAAATTATGTTTATTGTTTTTGAAAATTGTGGTAAAAAGAACACTAGTGGAATGAATTTTTATTTCTGTTAAGTGATTCTGATTTAGTAAAATGGGATATAAGGCTCATTATTGCACTAAAAAAGATCAAGGTAGTGGTAAGAAAATATCTAATTTACAGTCAGTAAATTTTTTTAAGTCAAATGAAGTGGGTCATTAGGAAAATGAGTGTCCTATGAAGAATTTGAATGATGAGAAGCATCCGGACTATGAGAAGAAAGGTGTGGTGAAATCCTCTGAAACTACTTCAGCAGATATTGGACCATCAAATGAAGTGGTATCAGGTATATTATTTTCTTATTCTGATTATGACAATGTGTTTTTTGATTCAAGGTCCACACATTCTTTCATTTCTAAGAAACATTCAGGAAAATTGGAAATTCCACCTCAAGAAATGAATCCAGAACTTATGGTAAAAACACTTGGGGGAAATGTTGAGGAAAAAAGAAATTATAAGAATATTCCTATCCTTGTCCGTGGAAATAATCTTCCTAAAAACCTTATTATTTTTCCTCTAGTAGAGTCTGATGTTATTATGAGTATGGATTGGATTTCTATTTACCATGCTATGATTTACTGTAGAGCTAAAGAAATTTCTTTTCTCAAAGGATTTCAGTTTCTTTATATGAATGAACCATTACTATTGATAACATATCAGGAAGTTGATAAACTATTAAAAGATGGAAATTTAGGTTACCTTTCACATAGTATTTAAAACAAATGAATTTTTATAATTAATGATGTTCCAGTGGTAAATGAGAATCTTGATATTTTTTCGGATGAGTTTCTGAGTATTATACATAATCGTAAAGTTGAATTTTATATTGACTTAGTTCCTAATTCTATTTCAATATCAAATGACCCTTATATAATGGCTCAAATTGAACTTTTAGAGTTAAATAAACAATTACAAGAGTTATTTGAAAAAGGTTTCATTCAACCTAGAAAATCACTATGGTGTACTCCCGTCTTGGTTTTTTAAAATAAAGATGTTTCCATTAAATTTTTCATTGATTATAGATCCATGAATAACATCAGTATTAAGAACATATATCATTTGCCTCATATTAATGATTTTTTTGATCAGCTTCAAGGAGCACAATATTTTTCAAAGGTTGACCTAAGTTAAGGGTACCATCAGTTGGATGTAAAGTATGAAGACGTTCTGAAGAATGTGTCTCATACTAGATATAGATATTATGAATTAATAGTTATGTCGTTTGGTTTAACTAACGAACCTAATTTATTCATTGATCTTATGAATAGAATATTCCATGAGTTCTGGGATAATGTTGTAGTTGTTTTTATTGATGATATTTTGTTATTTTATAAAATTAAAGAGGATTATGAATGTTATTTAATGGTAGTATTTCATAACATAAAAGAAAATAAATTGTATGTGAAATTCATCAAGTGTGATTTTTTGTCACAAAAAAAATTATTCCTTTGTCACATTGTTTCTAAATATGGAATAACCATTGATCCTGCTAAAATAAAGTTGTTGAAGAATGCCCAAGACCCATAAATATAATCAAGATTCATATTTTTCTTGGATTAGTATATTATTACTGGATGTTTGATGAAAATATTTCATGGTTATCTATCCCACTGACTACGTTAACTCAAAAAGGTGTTAAGTTTATATGGACAAAATAATGTGATGATTATTTTCATCAATTGAATATAGGATTGGTGAATGATCCATTATTTGAATTAACTTCTAGAAATGGTGAATTTTTTATCTATAATGATGCATCATTGAAAGGACTTGGTTGTTTCCTAATGCAGAATGATCAAGTAATTGCTTATGCTTCACATCAGTTGAAAACTCACGAGATAAATTACCCTATACGTTATTTGAAATTAGCTACAATTGTTTTTATTTAAAAATTTGGAGGCATCATTTGTATGCTGTAAAAGGTGAAATATATACTGACAAAAAACATTTAAGTATACATTCATTGATAAATAATTAAACATGAGACAAATAATATGATCAAAATTAATCATGTATTACGATTGTACGATTCATTACCTTCATGGAAAATCAAATGAAGTTTCCAATGATTTGAGTCGGAAAAGTAATTCTACATTAACCATGTAAAGATTGAAATGTGACCCTTATATTAATAATTTGATGAACTTTGGCATGAAAGTTGTTGGTGAAAGAAATTAATCTATTTTTCACAAGGATAAGTTACCTAAATTTAACCTTGATAAAATTGTGTTTTGAGATTTGGGAAGATATTTTGTGGTTCTTTTGATTGAAATTTAATGAAGGTGTTGTTCTGTGAAGATCACATTTCACTATTTTCAGTTCATCCATGTATTACTAAGATGTATAGATACCTTTTATAGTATTAATGGTGGGATGGAATGAAAAGAGATATTGCTAACTTTACAATAAAGTGTTTAAACTGCTAGTAGGTGAAAACAGAATAACAGTTGTCAAAGGGGATGCTTCAACTTTTTTAAATACAAGATTGGAAATGGGAAAATATATCTATGTATCCTATAGTGGTATTACCAATAAATTCTTGAGTTAAAAAAGAAATTTGGATTATTGTTGATAGATTAACCAAATATACTCATTTTATTCTTATTCGACAAACACTGTATCTAGATCAACTTCCTCGACTGTGTATTAAAGAGATAGTCAAGTTACATGGGGTTACCCACTCCATTTTATTTGATCCTAATCCCAAGTGAAATTATAACTTTTGGAAAGGCCTTCCGAACTCTTTTGGAACTAAATTAAATTTCAGTATAACTTTTCATCCTCAATAAGATGGTCAGTTAGAATGATCAATTCAAACCTTAGAGGATAAGCTATTTTAATTTTCAATGGATTACCAGAGAGTTTGGGATCAATATATTTCTTAGGTTTAGTTAACTTATAATAATAATTTTCATTCCATTATAAAGATGACACTATTTAAGGAATTATATATAAATTTGTGTTGAACTACAGTTTTTCGGGATGAAGTAGGTGAAAGGAAGGTGATGTGACCAAAATTGGTATAAGAGTTGGTCTAAAAAGTTCATTTGATTCAGAAACCCATGAGTATAGATTAGAGTTGGTAGAGAAGTTTTGTAGATAACTAGAGGAAGGATCTTTCTTGTGATGTAGGTTATCTTCTCTTTTCTAATGTTTCACCATGGAAAAGTATGATTAGTCCTTGTAAGAAGGGAAAGCTGAGTCCGTGGTTCATTAGACCCTATGAAATCATATAGAAAGTTGAATCTATTTCCTAAAGAGTGTATTTACCTTTGATTTTATCCCAGGTACACAATGTTTTTATGTTTCAATGTTGAGAAAGTATTTTTCAGATCTATCTCATGTTTTGATTCCATAATTAGTTTAGTTGTAAGAGAATCTTTCTTATGTGAAACAACCAATCCAGATTCTATATTGGAGAGATCAAGTGTTGTGGAATAAAGAAATTCATCAAGTTAAGGTTTGGTGGAAAAAAAAATAGTTCAACATACAACATGGGAATATGAGAATTCTATGAGGTAGAAATACCCTTACTTATTTGATAATTGAATAAAATTGCGAGGACACAATTTCAAAAGGGGGGAAGGATGTAACATCACATGTAATAATAAAATAAGACATTTTAATATCTATTAATATTTTTGAAATAGATACTAACTTTAATTAAATATTAACACTATCTCTAATAGCATAACCGACACACAACCATGGGTTTCTCCAAAATCCTATGTTGTACACAGGGCTGAGATATACCAAAAAAATTATACATTATTAATATTATTATTTTAAATGGTAGTTATTCTCTAGTCTTTATATTGGTGGGAATGAACAGAACTAACTATATTATATTTTCAAAAATTTATGAAATGTTTTTACTTTATTCTATTAAAATTTATAGGCTTAAAAAGAGAATAAATCCAATTTTAAGCCTAAAATGCTCTAATATTTTTAAAAGTTACTTTTTCCTCTTTTTGATGGTGAATCCTTTTTAAATATAGTTTTTGAAAATTTTATATGATATATTTGTCAATGTAAATATCTTATTTTTAATAAGGACATCAAAATTTAATTTGGATAAAATATTGGTATTTTTATGATAAAATTCATTTTTAATGAATAGTGAAAAATAATGCATTTTAATTCAAAACTACATTTTGATCAAATTTTTTTATATAGCTTGTTTATATTTTTAATTGTTTTTAAAGTGTAATTGGAATATTTTTTTATCATTTAATAAAATTTAGGTCATTAGAATTAATTTTACTTATAAATTTGATATAAACACATGTCGATCTTTTGATGGATTTAACTTTTAGAAAACCTGTTTTCTTATTTTGACAACGAGGATAAATTTTAAATCAATTACTAAAACTTTTGTGTTTTGAATTTGGAAAAATTGATTCCATATTTGTAATCATATGTTCCAAATTTTTTAAATAGGTCCCTTTAATATTTGGACATTATGAATAGTAACATTAGTAATTATTTTCATTACCACGGTTGAAGTTAAATCAGGTAATTAAAGGTAAAAATAATATTATAATAATATATAACTACCCTAAAACTAGTCCAAATAATATTGGATGAGTTTTTAACTACCATGAAAATCCTTGGTTCGAAATGGTGGCCTTTGGAATCCACTTGGGTGTGATTCTAACATTTATACCATTTAATTTAATGTAGAGGAAAAAATGTCATAATCAAGTTTGTTCTTACTAAAAAATAGTAATATGTTATTATATAAGTGATTTATTCAACTATAAAAAGTTATTAGAAATATTAAAATATTACCAGAATCATGGTAATTTATTTACAATTGTTAGGAAAAAAATAATTAAATTTAAATGTGACACAATGATGATGTAATAATAGGTTTATTAATGAATGATTCTAATAAGTGATATTATAAATATTAAAAAAATATTATTTTACATAATTTATGCCCTACAAGAATTTTATTGGTGAATTTTACATGTTATCAGTCTATTCAAGGGGATTCTAGAATTTATTGCTCCTTTTGGATTAAAATTTAAATTCAATGAAATGAATTGTGTAAAAATTGACATAATTGATATTTTAAAAAAATAATATATTATTAAATTTTTTAAAAATACTAAAAAAATTAAAAAAACACAATGTGACTATTATAATTTCTCAATGTTCTTTAAGTTTCCAATTATGGGAAACTAACCCCATATAAGTAAAATTTATAGCCTTTTAATACTTAAAATGTTTTTACCATAATTAAAATTAATAGAAAATAATTATGGGTAAACCGAAGAGATAAGGATTAAATTAAAATAAACACATGTCTAAAAATTATTGGATGAGTGGATTTATAAAAATACTCATCTTATATTCTAAATATCTCATGTTGGAGTCATTTGTATTTAAAAAATAATTTATATTAATTTAAAATTTTAAGAGTTTCCTAGGGTTTGTGCCCCTCTCCTATAAAAAGGTACCCTCTATTCTCTAATACTCACACTTAAATAACCTTTTTTAAGCCAATAACAAACTAAAATTCTTAATAGACTCACTTCCCACTTTCTTGAGGTCTTATTTTAGTAATAACACCCTTTTTATAGGTGTTAAAGTGTTTTCAAAGGTGATCAACCGAAGAAGAGGTATCATTTTTTAAGTGTTTGTATTTTATCCCTTATTCCAATTCTGTTATATCTTATTATTACAAGATGATATAATATATAAAGTATCCTAAATATACTAAGAATTTATTATGTTAATATCATCACCTAAATCCATCTACAATTTCATAAAATGGGAAATTAATATTTCGTTTGTCTGTACGACAGATTATTACCTCAAAAAATGATAAAGTTCCCTTTTCACCACCATCTATCAAGCAAGGTTCTAATGATGGAATGAATGTTTATATATGATATTAATTAAAAAAAATTTATTTTAAAAGAATAATATTTCAATTATCTTCATACATTCTATGAACATAAAAATGATAACAGTGTTTGTGTGCACGTGTGAACTATCACCTCCACAAAGTGATGTGAATAATTTTTATTAACCACATCACTTGTATGATATATATAAGTATATTTAAAATATTATTATTATTTTCATAATATTATTATCTTTATGTAAATATAAAATAATATTTACCTTAGTTCTATAATTATCAATGAAAAATTGAAAACGTTACACATGCATACCTACGACTTACCGTCTCCATGATTATAACATTGTTCATTTTTTATAACCAAAATTCATGGTTTTATTTAAAGGTATAATTTATGTATAAATATAATAATTATTTCATGAATAAAATTCATGAGAATATTTATTTATGACCACATGGAAAATTTACATCATAACAAGTTCATTTTCGACTCATGTATAGAATATCATCAAAATGTCTGATATGATCTTAAATAAATATGTAATTTTTATAACAAGGTAACAAGTTATATAAAAGGAATAATAATATTTAAAAAGGTTATCAAGAAATTAAAAATTAACCAAAGTTTATTATTCTGGAATATAACGATTGTACTCGATGATTTGGAGTCATGGTAAGAGAATTCATCTCAATATCCTTTCGATAATATAACCCACCTTCTTTTATATGGTGTATAAATAACCAATTTTAAATTTAATTTAATTCAAGTATTTTCTAAATTAATCTTTTTATATGAATTATTTTACTAAATGAAAAAAGGAATGTTTTTTAATATATGTTGTGACCGTTACATTTCATCACTATAACGATTATTTGATATTTGGATTCCTCTATAATCCATAATGTTTTTAAAATAAAATTAAATACCATATTACATTTTTTGGTATTTTGTTATTGAAAATGGTTTTGAGAATGGATAAATTATATCAATATCTTGAAATTATATCTTATGATATCAATGTGGGAATTTTATTTTTTTTTCTTTATACATGTTTTATGTACTATGGTTCTTGGGAATTGCTTATGTATACGGGTGGTTCTATGATAAACTGAGGGTTAGAGATATTTTGATATATATCCAATGCATTGGGTGATTATACAGAGTTAAATGATAATGTTTCTCCAAATATATTTAAGGAATATACTGTGATGGGTATTCTAAATGTAACAATGAGGGTTACTGCTATGTAGATGTGGAAGCTACAATGTAAGTATGATATGGTTTCTACAAGTTAAATTTATTATTTATGATTGCTAATAAGTTTTTTTAGGATTCTTATGATTTAATGGGTTTATAAAGATTCATGTACTAACATTTTATTTCCTTATTTTATGTCTCTTACTAAGTTTTTGGTGATCATCCCATTTTTTTAAAATGTTTTTACAAGGTATAATGATGGGTAATAGAAATTAATAATTCAAGAATATTTTTATCAATAAAAATAATTCATGTTTACTTTTAAAAGTATCATATTTTGGAAGAAATGGATACTCTTGTAGTTGTATCCACTTTGTATAAATTTGAGTTGTTATGTAATAACTATGTCCTAATTCACTAAAAATCAATACTTAAAAAATCTCTAATGTGAATTCATGAATTAACTAATGATTATGTATTGTTTAAGGTTATGGACTTATATATCACCATGCGGGAAACCATAATTAATAATAAAAACCAATACACCCAACCAAAGAGTGAGTGAGAGGGACAAACCCAACCAATATAATTCCCTTAATACAATGAGAACCATAATAAATAATTAATAGGTTCAAAGATATAATAGAAAGTACAAGAGAAAAGGAATATGGAAAAGGACCATGATAGAAAACAAACCCAATAATAAATAATACATCATACCATTAGAACTCTTATTGAAAAAATCACCCCATTTGATTATCTAAAACTCACTAGACACGTCCATGATACCATGTTCATAATCATTTTTTTCAACCAACATGATGACACACTAGAAACAAAAACCTCCTAAATACGGTAATTAGATTACCCATTTTATTAGATGAAAGAAATTATATTACAATTTAAATTTAAATTTACCCTTTCATTTATTTAAAAAAATTTCTTTTATTATAGAATAAATAATCCAGCACTTTTCCCTTAATGTAACTAATTCATTATATCTCCACTGATGTGACCTCATAACCAAAGGTTAATATCCATTCATTGATTTATAATTGATTAATGTTTATATGTAAAAGAGTGATTTGACATTTTATAAATATAATATAAAAATTTAGAAAACAATTTTCCAATGAGCATTGAAAATAAAATTTCCATAACAATAAACTATAAATAAATAAATTATAAATCAGAGGTATGCATGAAATATAAATTGAAATAGGTAGTTAAAAATTTCTTTTTTAAACTAAAATAGTGAAATAAATGTCTTACCTAAGGATTACATAATGAATAACAATTAAAAATTATTTAATAAAAATTTACTCGCTGATATGACGTATAAAATATATAAACAAGAAAGAACATAATATAGGCCTGACTAATAATATTCCAGTAATGTATAAAAAATAAAATTTTGATTTATAATATCAATTCATACCAGAAAGTCTTCCATTTACACATAAAAATTTATTTTTTATATTTTATTAATGTTTTGGAAATAATATATAAATCATGTCATAGAAAAAAACTAATTAAAAACACATGGGAGGGGGGGTGACCCCTACTTTAATAAACCATATAGTTAGTAGGGCCCATCTCATAACCACCCAAAAACTAAATTAGAATAATGAATTTTTTTATAAATAAAAAGAAAAATATACTAAGAAATACTACTTGAATACAACTATTAACATTTTCTTGACACTCCAACCATCCAAAATCAAAATACCTTAACCTAAAAGATAATAAATTTAACACAAAATAATATAAATCCCTAAAAAATTAATTGAATAACTGAAATTAATTCAAATTATAATCAATTGTATGAATCCATTCTCCTTGATCTTTCTATAACTCCAATAAAAAAACTCCATTTTGATATGTATGTATTTTACCTTTTTCTAGTGAAGTCCATTATAAAATTCCTAAACGAACCAAATGAAAATTAGAAATGATTCAAGTAAAAGTGGTAAATGTGGTGAAATGTAGTGAATATCCCTATTCTCATGAGGCAATGTACCCTTAGACACCATGGATCAATAAGTAAAGGAGGGAGCCCCCCCTAATTGTGTAGATTGAGAGACAATATCCCCACACGGGGAGGTTGATTAAAATAGGAAAATTAAAATTCAAAAAACTCTTATGGTTCAAAAAATTGTTTGGGCACCATCAGATACCTGATGGATCTCTACTATCCATATGGTGGAGTATGGGAGATCTAGTAGAAACCCATAGGCCACTTGGTGGTATCCTAGTGGGTGTTTCCCTAGTGGTCAGGTCACCTAGTTTTTAGTGGCATTATACTTGAAACATGCTGGATTATTGAATCCACAATCTTAATATTTGTAATTAAATAACATAAAAAAACACCTTTATGCCCTCTTAATCATTTCACTATCCCTAAATACTCACTTTAAACATATAAGAACAAAAGAAATGATCACTTTCTTGACTATGATACAAAATTTCAATCAATACTCAATTTAAGTCATTAAATTTCAAAATTTTAATCATTATTAACATTTAAATTATCAAATACCACTATAAGGAATTGAGAAGTCCCCAACACATATCTTTTTATATCTAAAAAGTAAAATTATTAACTTATCCAAAATTCTATACCACTCCAAATAACTAATTTACTAACATCATACTAAATTCTATTCTAAAAATATCACTATGCTTCCACTACATAACTACCAATATCAAATCACTTTGATAAATACCCAAAATCCTGATACCTAAATGATATTATAACCCATGAACTCTTTATAAAGTACTACCAGTCACCATTATCCCAACCTTATAATACTCCCAATCCCAAGAATCACTTTTTTATTTACTATTATCTTCCTTGTTACTCAATTTCTAAATTTACCAAATATAAATAAATAAATAATAATTATGATTGAACTTATTTATTATATCATAAATCAAAACCCATTATCCATATTAAAACTTATAATTTTACAATATTAATAACCTATAAAAATTTTACTTTTAGAAAAAAACTGCCCAATTTATATTAAAACAACTGTTATTCCAAAAATGTAATCACATTCCCAAAATCACATAATTTAAAACAAATCTTTATAAATTCATTTTATTTTCCTTTTAAATACCAAAATAATTCTCCTAAAAAATAAATTTCAAAATTCAAAAATAAATCTAGTTTCCAATAACTTATACAATATAAAACTATATATAACAATATAATATATACATGAGTGAGTTTAATTAATTAAATCACTAATAATAAACTATGAAGATAAAAATGATTACTTTATTAGTGAATTTTAATTAATTAAATTAATTTATGTAAAAAAATTAATAATATATAATCTTATCATGTACCATGTTACACTATATAAATGATGAATGAATAATTGAAAAACTGGTTACAAAATGGGCACTTTGAATGATTCAAAGTAACACCTATTCTATATCAAGTATACTCAAACCAAAAGCCCAATAATATATAAAGTTCCAAGATAAGACATTGGGATATCTTTTGTAACATAGTTTTCAACTTTATTCATATAATTGATACATTCACATATTATTCCCCATATGTCCGAAATCCTATCTCCACCTCTACCTCACTATGTCCCATAAAAAATAATAATTTTATGATATCATTTTGTAATGAATTGAGTTGTATCTTGTATCAAACTTATGTCAATAAACACATTCCCTAGGTGTGTTCCATGATAAGTTTAGGTTAATTAATAACTTTAGGAGTCTAAGGAAATCATTTGGTATTTATTTAATTTATTTTATAGATAATATTTTTCATTACTAGATTCTACTGAAAACATAGAAGGACATGTACATATATATCAAACATCCCAAAACCTGTAACATTTTAATAATATTCCTTCAATCGGGTCTTTTATTCCTTTTATAATGGGATGAAATAAAAAATTATTAATACATGAAGAAATACCCCTATAACAGTCTAATAATAAATGATATAATTGATATATATTAAATTCTAAAATAATATACTTCATGATATTTCTAATAATATCTCATAATACAGACCACCCTCTCTCTATAACTTGGTGGATTCCTCTCATTCTACACTGGAATTATGTTAGACTATAGATTATCTAAATAGATATCCATGTACCAACACATTCCTAAAATTCTATATTTCAAAACTTTCAATGGAATAAGGTGCACAAACATGGTGTGAGTACAATAACCCAATAGGCACTATCATGATATCTTAACTCTTTCAAGTGACTAATTAGGCACTTGTATATTGGTGAATTCCCATTTAATTTATATATAGTAGTAAAATATTGAATAAAATAAACTAACATAGAATTCCAGATATTATACTATAGAAATCATAAAATAATAATAGAATCACTTCTCACTATAAGAATGAGTAATCTAGAATGTAATAAATAATGATAACCCCCATACTTCCAGGAGGGTCCATACCAACTTTGAGTAAAACATATAATCTCATAATAATAATTTTAATATCTTATAGGAAAATAGATAAATGAAAAAAAATCTAATCATCCTCAATTTTATGGAAGCTAATATTTAGACAACCTTCGGTAGTTCAAGGTTGGAAATAAACATATTGAGACCCGCAATATGAGGGAAAATTACCGATATACTAGTGTCAAGGATAATCATTACTAATATCATTCTTATCTAGGGTATCTAGATATATTTTCCATAATAATATATGTTTATTCCATTGAACAAAATAATATATTTAATAAATAGATAATAGATGATATACATAACTGATAGTAACTTGTATCTTGTTAAGAAAATAATGATAAATAAAAACATGCTAAAGGAAAAACCATGTATATTGTTTAAGAAACAAAAATAATATATCTCTCATGGGACGATATCATTTTTTAAATAAAAAATAAAATTAGTGAAACATCAAATTATAACCCAATTTTGGTTATATTCCAGCATATAAACATTCCCACCAGACCTCACTATAATCAAATTTATGAGAAATAAACTAATGAAATATCCTAAGTGAAATAATTAACATAAAATAATATATTTATCAGGATACATATGATTATTAGAAACAGTCACACCCTATAGTGATTAATATCCAAAATCAATTCCCCATCAATCACTTGATCTATCCCATAGGTATCTACAAACCCATATTCACACTCATAATTATAAAAATTAAGGATATCCTCAAAGGTTATATATCATTTCTCAAGACACCACCCAGTTCTTATCCTCTATCTTAATACCATAATATTTCATAATCATTAATAACCATCATGATCAATAATCTAATCACCCTACTCATCCTAACATTCACACTAATATATCTCACATCAATTACCTAGAGAGAAACCATCGTTAAAAAGAAAAACCATGGTGGAAATCGAAATATTGAGTGAGAGTGACATACATAAACAGGAAAACTCTCTCAAGATAAGGAAGACCATAATAGATAATTAATAGGTTCAAATATATAATAAATACTAGAAGTGACAACGAATATGAAAAATGGACCAAAAGGAGAAGAAACCAAATATGATACAATAACTCTTACCATTAAAACAATTAATTGTTTTAGTCACCCCATTTTACCCTCAGAAACAAACTAAACAATAAGATACCATACTTAAAATCATCATAGACTTAAAAAATGTGGACACAGAAGATATATAATCACTTTAAGAAGGGCACTGAGGTTTCCCATTTCAAGATATGGATAAAATTGCATTTTATTTTTATCTATAATTTCCCCATTAATTAAATAAATATAATTTATACTATTATAGAATATATAAAACATAAATTTCTTATTAACATAACCTATCCATTTAATCACCAACAATGTGAACTCTTAACCATTGGTTAAATGTCATTAATTGGCTTATAATTAATTCCTATTTTCTATGGAAATGGATGATTTTCCCTCTCCTATTTATAATGATAAAATTTTGAAAAAATATATTAAAATGTGTAATAAAATTTCCTTATAAATAAACCATAATTCATAAGATCTTAAATCATAGGTATAAAGGTAACATGAAATAGTATATCCAAATAAGCATTCCATTTTTAAACTAATAATATTAAATCGTGTTTTTACCAATGAATTACAAATTGAATGTAAATAATAACATATTTAATAATAATTAATCAATCCATTTTACATATATAGTATATAATGAAAATAATAAAATATCTATGAATAAATAATAATATTTATGTAATAGATGATTGATGAAATTTAATTTTTTTCATAGTAATTAATTCTTGAAGGATGTCTATTTATACATCTGAAAATTACTTTTAAAAATTCATTTATGTTTTGGAAATAATTTTATAGGAACATCATTAGAAAAATATAACAAAAACACCCCAAGGGGGTTGAGACCACAAACATTAGTCACCCATATAACAACCATGTCATATCCTGAAATCACTAAAGAAGATCCCTAATAGAAATAAATCTTATTTTATAAATAAATAAAATGAAAATTCTAAGAAATAAAAACCACAAAAATGTCTCATCATTCATGTGAATTTTCAACCATAAAGGATTTGAAATACTATAAAGAAAAAAACCATTAATTTAACCCCAAAATCAAAGAAATACCTAAAAAATACATCAAATAATTGGCCATTGTAATGAAGCATAATTGGTTAACACTAAATGGATACTTGACCTAGATCACCATAAAATATAAAGGTCATTCGAGATCCCTAGGGATGACTACAATTTCCAAGTGTATCAATAGGAATTGATGAGATCGATTTTACATTCAATTAATAAAAAATAAGAAGTAGAAACTGTTGAGAATTTGGTATAACTAATCCAAACAAAAGAAATCCATGCATATATAATAATAATAAACAAACAAAGAATAAATAATAACATAGAATAACTAAAATAAACATCAATCCAAAATATACAATTTGACCATCAAATAAATATATAGAAAAAACATATCACGATGGGAACAATATATAAAATCCATTAGGTTGAACTGGTAGATATAACATCCAAAAATTAAAAACAATCCTAATATATTCAATGAAACCAACACATGGCCCATGAATAGTCACCAAATTATAACACGTCTATTCATAGACCGAATGAGAAAGATCAAATACTGGGCACCCAAGAGAATATATAAGGGTTTCATATACACATAAAAATTAGTGTATATGAAGAGCGTGATACCAATGTGACCATTATAATTTCACAAAATAATTTATAGAGTCTCTTTCATAACATAATCCATAAATTATAGTATTAACATACTTTATAAAATAGGGTTTTTACATGATAAATCATAATAAAGAAATTACATTCTCTATATCTTTCATTCCTAAACATTGGTAAAACCATCAATAAGAGAAAATAAGGAAAAAAAATCCCAAAACCAACATTTTTTAATAGCAACATAAATAAATGTTTTCTTTTAAAACCATCATTCCAAACTAGTAAAAGAGGACCTTTCAAAATTGTAAACTAAAAAACCATTTCTTCAACTTTTTCCAAAACATTTCTCAAATACCCTTTTCAAAATAAACATCATTTTACCTTTTAAAAATATGATTTAAAAACCATTTATAAACTAATAAGGAATTAAACCAACATCACAACCAAAAAAAGGCATAATCACAATGGGAATAAGATATCAATTGATCAAAATTAAATAGCTTAAAATTAAAGCAAGGTTCCATGTAATCAAGAGTCATGCGATTCAATCAAGGTATGCATATCAAGACCCTATAAAACATCACAAAAAGGATTTATAATCATGGGAATACCACTAGGTTTTATTATGAATGATAACAAACATGGTTCATCATATCACTATCTCTAGGGGCCCCTATGTGAAACTATAACACTCCATTTAGCTCCCTCTCAGGTCACTGATTACAAAATCAACCCCTAAGAGGGAATAATTTACCTAAGGAACTAGCTATCTTATACACACTATGATAGTGTAACATAGATCTTAATATTTTATAAAGTATCATAGTGTTCCATTTATATTAATAAAAAATTGAGAGAAAATAATTGCATCAAACTATCATTACATAAATCATTATGTAAAACAAAATCAAGAAACATAATCTCACCTCGAAAAACCCTCACATAAAACAACCCCCTTAAAATAAATGCATAAAAATCCATAATAAATTTATATTGATTATTCCCCTCAGAGATTAAATCCTTGATGAACATAATATTAAAAGGGTCTCAATAATGATGGAAAAAATAATTTCAAATCAGCTCCTTTTTAACAAAGTTCCAAACAAGCCTTTAAAAAAACACTTGTAATGAAAATAAACTTTATCCATATTTAAAGCTATTTCATAAAAAATTATTTTAAATAAATTATTACCAAGAACCCTGTTGAGGTTAACTAGTTTTATTTTTGAAATGGTTTTAAAAAAACCACCGAGTCCTAATATTATTAAAACAATTAAAATAAAGGACAAATCACTTCTTTTTATAAAACAACCCATGAAAACATTAAAAATTTTCCATGAATATAAAACCAGTGTCAAACACATTTCAAAACATATTAATTCTTTTATTAGAACCATTAAATCATTTTCACAATCAATTTTAACATAATAAGTCCATTCCAAGTTCAAAATCCATTTTAAAACAATTTAAAACCTAATATGGTTAACATATATATGAATAATTTGGAATGAGTTTACATTTATAACATTCAATAATATCTTGTTATGTAATATAAATTAATGGCATAAATACATAAAAATTAATCCAATAGTAAATAAGTTGAAACACATTTCCTACGATGAAATATTCTAAACTGAACAAGAATACAACCTCCTTGAACCCAAAAAATAACCGTATGATTAGAACCCACAATAAACACTGAAATTAGACCCCAAAATGATTGTGGTTCACATTTGAAGGATAAAATAGAGGGGAAGGATAAGGTTAATAGTATATAAAAGGAAGTTAAAAATCATTATAGACAACTTAGAATCAAAGGAAATAATATTGAATTAAAGAATAAAGAAGGAGGCGGAGGATAAGATCCCCATGTGAATACCCCTAGTTTGGAAGAATGAGAGATAGAGAGGGATAAAAGGGGTCTAAAATCCAAAAAAAAAACAAGTAAGGGAAAAATTGAAAAACTGAAAAAATTAAATACAAGGATATATACCTCATGACGCCGACCCTACCATTATGATGTAATACCCCCTCCCTAGAAATCTCTATAGTGTAGCCCTAGGGATATAGTTTTGAGGACCTCCTTAGTGTAGGGAAACCACCCTAAAATTCCTTCAGTTTTTTTGTAAACTAATACATGAGATGATAAGGAGTTCACCGCTAGACCTCCACTATGTTGTGGCCTCTAAGATTGTGACTAGAACCACTCACCAAATGAGATCCACGACGTAGCACTGACCTATATTGTGGAGAAACACGATCACATGAAACCCTCAAACTTTAATCACATAGACACTATGGTGTAGCCTCTCTTATAAATATTAGAGTGAATATTAAAAAAAAAATATGTCCTTTTCATTGAATACTCCTCTTTGGTGAAACTTAGTTACTGTATTGTGGTCCCTCCATCGTTAACGCCACCATGATGTAGACCATACTCCATTATGCAGCCATCATTTTCCTATAAAAATTTATAATGGAAAGTTGGAATGAAACAATATGGCCCCTTAGAAATATGGTGTGGCCTGCTATAGACCCAACTTTTAACTCTATAAAACAACCCTAAACACCCAAAAAACATCAGGTATACTTGGAAACATTAGGATAACCCTAAATTAAATAAAAATAAAAATGATAGTGACATGGGTGTGTCCCAATTCTCTCCATCACGCCACATTATATCCCTAGAGAGTCATTGAAAAATGTAAAATCAATGAATGGTAAAAATGTCCACACCCGAGTATAAGTGGTGGAAAGGCAGGAAAAACTAAAGGAAAATCCTATAAAGAGGCAAAAAAAACTAATAAAAAATCCTTTAAATCAATTGAATAGGTCATAAATCATAAAAAAATCACATAAAATATAAACATGATCACTACTATCCATCATGTAGTTTTAATGAGATATAGAACCATCATAGGTCCCCTCACCATTTAAAGTTCATTTCAAATTGTGGAAAAACTAATTAACACACCCTGGATAATGAACATCACCAAAAAATCCATGTTTCCACTAATCATCAAAGTAAAAAACATAATTTCTCCAACCATATACAACCATAATTATTAGTATCTCAAAACACTATAGAGAGTGAATCACCTAAAGTCAACATAATAATCATTAAAATAAGGTCACTAAACCCATTTACATTTCAAGGTAACCATAAAAATATGGAAATCATGAATATATCTCAACATGGAATGACATGGTTCTATCCTTAGATCAAAAAACTACATAAAGGGTAACTAGTGGAAATTTTTCAAAACACCTACTCATGGAGATCCTTATCACAACCTATCCTAGAGGGGCCTGTGTTGTGACTACCACAATCCCACCTCCAATAGGCCAAGGGATGGTGACTAGCACCTAGTAGGGATATCCAAAAAATGGAAGGCATTAGCCTAAGTACCTATATGCACACACACACATATGCCTGACACAAATGATTAAATATAAAAACACTAAGTAAATGGTGAAATAAAATCACTATATCCATGATCTAGAGTAGAATAGTGAAAGTACTAGAATGTACACATGGCCAAAATGATCCTACTAAAAGAAAAGAGTCTATAGCCACATGTCCAACCTGTAAAGAATGGGGTACTGGGACTCTCCTTGGAAAATATTTCTAAACACACCTCAGCCTGTCTGATCTAACAAGGCACCACCAAGTCTTGATCTGATTGGAACTCCATTGAATAGTCGATTGTCTACAAAATACATGACTTGTGTCGGAAAATCCCATGTTGGGGTGAGTAATACATTACTCAGTAGGACACCCTAAAACCAAAAAGGAATCTGACAAAGTAATACAAAAAAATTAATTACCAACAAGGAATAACAGAAAGGAATACCACAAAGGAAATACCACAAAGGAATGCCATAGGGGAATACCATAAATGAAATACCACAATGGAATACATAGTCACCTGCACACAGATATATGTCCACATCAAATATATCAAGAACATTCATATAAACTCTATATAATAAGACATATAGTATCAATAAGACACATAGTATCCATAATACACACAATATTTCTGAAACACATAGTCTACAAAAGACATAAAGTCTTTATAAGGAACACTATCTCTAGGCCACAACCAGCCACATAAATGTTTAATCGAATCATGATCTTTCTGGGAGAACTCAATCCTCATGAAAATTGGTCTTATTCAAACTCTAAAAAACCCAAATTAGGTTACCTTTAAATGACCGCCTCATTTTAAGGGTCCCAACGCTACAGACAGATCATCAAATAGACACATGATTTGAATGTTACGGCTGTTTGAAGATTCTAGAAGGGGGTTCACTGGCCCGTGGACCGACCATGGCGGTCAACCACCCCGCGGTAGCCTGATCTACCTTGGTGGTCAACCGCACTCCATCTTTCAAGGCACTATGGTAACTAGTTGAATGTGGCTCACGGTTGACTAACACGTTTGACCTTGTCCATGTCGGACTACCTGGGTCAGACCGGGGTCCGACATAGGTCTACATCGACCCATGGGGTCCGACCCGATCAGCCGAGTTAACACAGACCACTAGGCCTGGTCCGCTCCAGTTGGGCCCAGCCCACCACGCTTTCCTAGACCATCAGTATGGCTTGGCCTACTCACCTGATCAATATTATAGGTCTGTTGTGCTCAAGTGGTCACCCACGATGACCTTTGCTGGTTCACACGACGATCATCCATGTCCTACATACTGCTACCTCCACGTCCTGTGGTGCTCTACAGCGTACCATGTGGTTCCGGACATGCCAGTACACCATGCGCCACAACCAACACTCATGTCTGTCACCCTTCCCTCTGTAGTCCACCGTTCTTCCTCTAGTTCTCTAATATCTGAAATGAAAACACCTCTATGATTCTTGGGTCCTGAGTTACATTGATCTATCTTCTGTCTTGTCTTGCCTCCAATATGGGGGTCTGATCACATTCAGAAAATCCTGAATAGTCAATCCATGATAACAAGGATCCAATGGCGATGAACGTCATGAAAATGGGGTGGGGAGAGAATGCACAAGATATGCTAAAGAAGGATGCTTGGACTTTTTCTTATCATCCTTGATTCGTTCTTTCTAGAAGGGTAAATGAAGAGGATAAAATAATCTCCAGATAATCCCACAACAATAACCCATCCCAAAACAACAATTGAACCGAAGATCAATATTTTAGTGGATTGACCCACTTTAACCATGTAAATAAAGAACAAGGAAAATAAATCAGAAATCAAACTCCCTACCTGAGATATGGATCATTTTCTTTTGAGTATTGATTGTCGTTGGTGATCCATCAAGAACAAACTCTAATCCCAGTGTTTTTCATCCCTATTGAAAAAATTCTATAAGGATTCACTTCAGAGATTCCAGAGAATTTCTAAGGTTATGAACCTAACCATGGGTCCCTACATAGCTCTTCATTTAATAGAAATAGTGTCACTATGTCGACATAACATTAAAATAAAATAAACTCGTGGTTGATTTTATTTATTAAAACATTCAAAAACATTTTTTCATAGCTGACCCATTCGACCAATGATAGTCCTTACCTAGGAAAAGCACCACATTACAAACTCAAAGGTGGTGTCATATTTAAAATCTGAGTCACCATTCATGATTTATTATGATTTTAAAATAAAATAATTTTATTTAATAATTTTATTTACAGTTACATCCTTGGTGGATTTTTCTTCAGATGACCCACAATGACCAATTTAGGTTGTGCCTAGGTTAATGCAACCATTATGTGCTCAACGGTGCACTTGGATTTCTAATGTGGGAACTCATTTAAAATATATTCCAATTTTTTAGGAAATCCTTGTGAACATATTATTAAATACATAACATTTTTTCAATGAATTGTTCCAGGCACACCGAGCCTTAGAATATCATGTCGTCTAAGTTCTTGGTCTCAAAATATTCCCAAATAGTTTTTAAAAATAAAATTGTGAAAAATATGAGTCATTAAATTCTCCCCCCTTAGGGATTTACATCCATAAAAATAAAAAACAAGGGCTACTAAAACAAATGAGGGTACTAAGCTAGAATCTGAGCCTCCCTCTCCCATGTGATCTCCTGTATATTCTTGTGATTTCACCAAACATGCACTAGAGGAATCATCCACCCATGAAGAATCATCTCCTATCAATCCTCAATCTCCATCAGGTAGTCAGCAAAAATTTCTCCATCATTAATGTTCATCTTTCCCTAGTCAATGAAGTGTGATGGATCATGCAGGTACCTCCTGAGTAGTGACATGTGAAAGACGCCATGTACTTGATCTAGCTACTTTGGTTGAAGAAAGCATTATGCCAACTTTCCAACTCTGTGTAGTATCATGAAAGGTCTAATGAGCCTCAGAGAAATATTTTTACCATGACAAAATCTATGTAATCTGTGTCGAGATGTTACCAAATGGAACATGTGGTCTCCTTCCTCAAACTCCAAATGCCTCCACCACCTATCAGCATAATATTTATGTCAGCTCTATGTAGTCTTCATTTACTTCTCGATGATCTACACCTTCTCTGTGGTTGGTTCACTAACTCCAAGCCCTTGAGTGCCAACTCTCATGGGTCAACCTAGAAAAGTGGCTACCTTTAGGGTCACTTATAAAATGCCTTGAATGGTTCTATACCAATGGTGGAGTGATATATATTTTTTGTATGAAAACTCTACTAGTGTTTGGTGATCCTCCCAATTATATCCAAATTCTAACATGCACAACCATAGCACACCTTCTAGAACCTGATTGGTCAGCTCAGTCAGGCTATCCTTTTGTGGGTGAAATGCTCTGCACAAGTGTAACTAAGTCCCAAACTCATCTTTCAATCCATTCCATATCCAGGATGTAAAGAGAGAATCACGATATGAGAATATTCTCAATGGAACTCCATGGAGTTGAACTATATCCAACTCATAAAGGCATCCCAAGCTCTCTACTGAACTCTTCTCTTGAATATATAAGAGGTGGGATGACTTGGTGAGTTGTTCAATGATCACCCAAATGGTATCATGTCCCCTGGATGTATATATAAAACCTATCACAAATTCCATCGATATCCCATCCGACTTTTATTTCGACACCTCAATGGGTTGAGTAAAACCCTTTGGAACTTGGTGCTCGACCTTCACCTGCTGACAAGTGAGGAATCAATAAACAAAAAATACCACTCCCTTATTCATACTTTCCCACCAAAACAGGGGTTGGAGGTCCTAGTACATATTATACACACCTATATTACCACCAAAATGGATGTATGGAACTCCCTTAAAGCCTCATCCCATAATTCCACTGGTACTACAGTGTTCCCTCTGAAAAGAATGATGTGGTACCCATATTTTAAATATCTATCAGTGGAATGCTCTATAGACATGGGAGAACATAATGTCTTACAGTCGATATCTCGAAGTTGTTCCTCCCTGACTCGATGTAAGAGTGGAGGGGTAACAACCATCGACTAGAGGTAAGTTTCTCTATTTTAGGATTGAATTAAAAAATAGGATCATAGAATACTCATTTGGAATTAATATTTTCTATGTGTTAAATAGAGGTAAGTGGTTACACTATTGTTTTGAAGTAAAATATGTTCAGAAACATTTGGAAAAAAACTATTGGTATTCAAGTTATTTTAATACTAAATGAAAGAATATAATCTCCAGTGATTGACTTAATCTAGAAAACTAAGTTCTAGGGAACATGATCTAATGAGGTGGATCTAATTGTTTCTTTCACATAGTCAATTTTAAATACAGTGAAAATGGTATTTAAAAATTCATGTTGAAAAAATTAAAAATAATAATTTTTATGAATTTCGTATGGAATAAATCTCTCATGGTTGACATGTTCTCCACAAGGGATGAGATTTACATGGTGAGATGAAATCTATATGATTAAGTGATGGATTAATCATATATTCCCCGATATGTAAAAAATTTATATTTTTAGGATATACTTTATATTAATCTAATATGAGGTATGTCCAGGAGAACCACAAGTGAAGTAGTCTGAACTCTCTGATTGTACTCTGGAAAGTACAAAAGATATGTACATTGGATGGGGAAAAGAAAGGATACTGTTTTCATGGGGGAAAAAGTAGTATTTCTTAGCTCCATATGATCTAGTATCAAATTTTGACTAAGGTGATGAGTGATACAATATCATATAATCTAGTGTTATCCATATCTAAAAATAATAAGTATGTTTCATATTATGAGGCAACTAAGAAGAAGTTAAATGCAACATTGTTTTCCAGTTCTTATGGTCAGAGTAAACAATAAACTGTTCACCCATCAGGTAGTGTCACCATATCTTCAAACTAAAGACTACTACAACTAACTCAAGATTATGGTTCCTGTAGTTCTAACCATGTGTTCTCACCTAGAATGAACCATTGGAAATCATTTCTTCCCCCTACATCAGGACATGACAGAGCCTAGTTCCTGATACATCACAGAACACTATGTACTTGGTACCCTCCCATGGAAATCTCAAGATGGGAGTGCTCTTCAATACGTGCCTCATCTACTGAAACCTCTTCTGGAACTTCTTTGTGCATGATAATGGTTTTCCATTTCATTTAAAATCTATCAAGGATGATACAACTATATAAAATTTAGGCACAAACCTATGATATTACCCAACCAAAACAAGGAAACTCTGCACCTTGGTAACACTATTGGGTGTCTCCCAGGTAAGAAACTCCTCAATCTTCACTGGATCCACTACAACACCAGGCTTTGAAATGACATGTCCCATAAAAAGGACCTCTTAAATCATGAAATGACACTTATAGAGCTTACCATAAGGATTATACTCTTGAGGTGTCTCCAGAAACATCCTCAATCATCTCGTGTGCTCTTCTATGGACGCTGAGTATACTAGGATCTCTTCAATGAAGACTACCATGAACCAGTCTATGTAAGGCTGAAAGATCCATTTCATGAGTCCCATGAACACTTCTATGGAATTTTTCATTATAAATGGAACCAACATTTACTCATAGTGGCTATAACGACATCTGAATTCCATCTTTATCATATCCTCATCCCATACTTGTAGATGGTGATAACTAGATCTGAGGTCAATCTTTGAGAACCACCACACCCCTTTCGACTGATTGAAGAGGTTACAAATCCTTGATAGTGGATACTTATTATTCAAGATCACCTGATTTAGGCACCATAAGTCCACACATGACCTCAATATCTTTTATTCCTTCTTGGAAAATGAAATTATGGCTACCCTTGGTGAAACACCATATCTCACAAATCCATTCCTCTACAAATCCTCTAACTACACCCTTATTTCACGAAACATTGCGGGAGCCATCTGATATACAGTTGTAGATATCAATTCTATCCCATGGTATAGAAAAATGATGAAATATACCTCCCTAGGAGGATTTAATACTAGAAAATCCTCCATAAATATTTCCTCATACTCTTCCACCATTGTAGGAAACTATGGACTCAAATCATCCACCGCACCGAGGGTGAGGTTGTCCCACTAATGAGTAATCAGCTACACCTCCATCCAACATTTCTACCATTTTTTTCACCAAAAAAGGAAAAATGTGTCCCATAATTATGGATACACCTCACACTACACCTAAAATAGTCAATATGGGAATGAAATATAGATAACCAGTCCATACTAATAAAGACATCGTAAGGCCTCCATGTCACAACTATGTGATTCCAACCGAAACTATCACCTTCAAGAGTAATTTTACACTATTTAAACCAATGTTTGATCGTTTAATATCCTCCCATAGGATTCTCTAAGCATAAGGTTCGAGTCAACGGTTCAACCATAATCTCTGAACCTTGAACAAGGTTTGTGGTATAAAAAGAATGACTGGCACCTATATATATCAAAACAATAGATAATGTGGAAAATACGGAGATTTTAACTATGTTAATCCATGAATACTTGGGGTCATAACCCTCCATCCCTTGTAGCTATCCTCATCCCTATCCACCAACTCCATGAGCCTTTTGTGGACCACCTGGGGGTGGTGGTGCCAATGTCTCAAACATCCAACCACCTCCTTCCACCCTGCCTATTCCCTTGACACATCCCCCCACACTAAAGAACACCCTAATCATACCACTACCTCTTCCTTGGTGGCCCCTTAACCATCTTCTGATCAGCCGTATGATGGGTCAAGAAATCTTGGGCCAGATGTCCCTGATTTCCACACGAGTAACACAACCCATCCCTTAGCTGAATCGAGCTTCCCTGGGAGACCCACACTATTAATAAAGTGTATTGGGATCATCTTCCAATGTTTCTGACCCTATTGGGTCCTTGAGACTACCTTCATCTACCTACTACCGAGGTCTTAGCTACCTGGTTCTTGTTAGTAGCTCCCACTACTAGTGCATGCTCTCCTAGAAACCTCCACAATAGTAGGGATATATCAAGTACCACAACATATGTAAGAATGTTAAGAGATATCATGTATGCCATGATATCCCTATGTAATCCCATCTTGAAGGTTTAATCCCTGAAGAACGAGTCTCATATGATATAAGGGAAGTAGCATGATAGATTAGAAAATCTTTTAGAATACTCCACCACCATTTGACTTCCCTGCTACAGATATAGAAGCTCCTGTATGTTCACCAACTACAATGTGGCTAGAATGAACTCATATCTAAGGATATGATCAAAATATTCCTAATAGATAGTCATGTAATCATGTTTATAGGCCACTAAGCTTCACCATCTCCTTGAAGAGACCTAAAAAAGACTCACGGCAAGGACATCCATCATGTCAGAAGGTGGCCTCAAAGGGTGAAAGACATGGTTAACTAACTCCATCATATCCTTAGCTTCCTGGTGGACTTTCTCACCCAGAAACCTAGGATTTTTCTACCTTAGAAACTCAAGAAACGTGCTCATTCTGTGTGCATCATCAGCTGGTAGTGTTGGTAGTAACTGCTGCTTTGACATGTGGTGGTATAGCTGGTTAGCTACCCAAATGTGCTATCTTTAGTACAATCCCCTATATCCTTGCCCTATTTATAAGAAGATCATCTTCATGATAACACAATAAAATCCTAGATAGTTATTTGTGTGGAGGCATCCTATAATAAAACAAGATGTACCACAGTCAAAAGAGTATATTTAGATAGCTGACTCAGGAAGGACATAGAATACACAACCCATTCATATATGATGCATTTAACATTATTTCCCCTCCTACCAGTGTTTTCATGTATCGTAAGTAGGTTACCAGAGTCTTGGTGTATGGATACGTCATCCACCACACCAACACTTGATTCCCTAGCCAAAACTCCAAACTCGAAACACTTAACATGTTTTCCCAAACCAACCTCACAAACTCCTAGTCCTAATTTAGAACAAACGTCCTCTGATACAACTATATCACAACCCATCCCAGAGGGGCCCATGCTATGACTACCCTACTCCTGCATCTAATAGTACAGGTGTTGGTGATGGCACAGAGTATGAATATCTCCAAAATGGGGGGCATTAGCCTTAGTACATATACTCACACACACATCTCCAAGATAAAAATGAAAAAAAGTAAAAAAAAACTAAGTAAACAATGCCTGAAAAATAATATATCCCACAACCAGAGTAGAACAATGTAAGTAATGAAAAGTAAATAGCTCGAAAATAAGCCCACTTAAAGAAAAGAGTCTTCATCCACAAGTCCAACCTGTAAAGAAAGAGGTACTGGGACTATTATAAAAAAATATTCCATGAAATACCTCGGCCTATCTGGTCTCACAAGGCACTGTTTAGTCTTTTTCTACCTAGAACTATGTTGAAGAGTCAATCATCTGCACAATACAGGACACGTGCGGGAAAATACCATGTAGGGTTGTGTAAAACAATGCTCAGTAGGACACCCGAAATCTATAAATGAATATCATAAAAGAAACAACAGAAAGGAAATACCATGAAGGAAATACAACAAATAAAATTCCATGAAGGAATAACAAAAAGTAATAACAAAAAATAAATAACTAAAAGAATACCACAAGGGATTACCATAAAATAAATACCATGATTGAATACATAGTCATTTCTACATAGATATATATCAACAAAAAATATATCAAGAACATCCAAATATACTAAATCCTATAAGACACAAAGTCTCAACAAGAAAAATTTTCTGCATAAGAAACACAGTCTCTATAAGTCACACACTCTCCATAAGAAACACAGTCTTTATAAGACACAAAGTCTCTATAAGACACATAATCTCTAGGTCAAAACTAGCCACAAATATTTTGGTTCGAAGCATCCCTGTTTTAGGAGAACTCACTCTCCAAGCCATTTGGTCATATGAAAACTCCTAAAAAACTACTCAAGATATCTAAAAATGTCCATCCCATCATAAGGGTCCCAACACCATGGATGTATCATCAAATGGATGTTCGTTTTGAAAGTAATGGCCATTTGAAAATTTCAAAAGGGGGTTCAATGGGCTATGGACTGACCATAGAAGTTGATCTCCCCATGATAGCTTTGTCGACTATGGCTCATTGTCGATAGCCATCATCAACCATGTCCTGGTTCGACTGCCTGGGTCTGACCTAGGTCCACCCCAACCCGCAAGGTTTGAACTGACCCTCTGGGTCTAACCCAATCTGCCTGGTTGACCCGACCCCGTGGGCCCAGCCCGCTCTAGCTGAGCATGACCCACCGGTCCGGCCCGACTCAATCTACTCATCTGATCCAATCTAATTTTTTGGGTCGGTTATTCACAAATGATCACCCACAGTGACCACTTCTAGTCCACATGTCCACCCCACTGCATCACACATCCATCAACCGTGTATGTGGCCTCGGTGCATTCCGTAGCCGATGCATCCCATGTGTTGTGCCGCCATGTGCCGCCAACCATCACTACCTGCACCAGCTGTTGGATACCTTCCTTCCATGGTCCATAGTTCTTCCTCTGGTGCTCCATTATTTGAAACAAAACCACCTCTATAATCCTCAGGTCCTGAGCTACATAGATTCGACCTATGTCTTGTCTTGATTCCAATCTGAGGATTTGATTGCATTCAGAGCCATTCTAAAATTTGATCTACAAAAATGAGGATCCAATGGCGATGAGTTCCATGAATGGGGGAGAGAAAGTACAAGAATTCACGAGGAATGAACCTTTTCCATTGTTCATATAAGCCTCAATTATTTCTTGTTAGAAGGATAAATGGAGATGATTAACAAATCTCCGGATAATCCCAAAACAATAACCCATCCTGCAATAATGATTGAACTGTAGACTGATCAGTTTGTTCATTGACCCAAATTCATCATGGAAATAAAGAATATGTAAATGAAATCAGAAATCAAATTCCCTACCTAGGATATGGATAGTTCTCTATTGAGGATTTATTTTTGTTAATGATCCATCAAGAATGATATTTGATCCCGATGTCTGTCGTCGCTGCCATGATAATTCTATAAGGATTATATCATGAGTGTCTAGGGAATTTATAGGGTTATGAGCCTAAACTTGGGTCCCTTTCTAGCACTTCATTAAAAAATAAACATCATCACTTTTTCAATGTAACTTTAAAATAAAACAAACTCATAATTTATTTTAGTTATTAAAACGTCCATAAACTATTTTTCACAACTGACCCACGCTAGCTGATGATAAGCTTCACCTAGGGAAAACCCCAAATTATGAACTCAACAATGGTCTCAGATTTCCAATCTGGGTTATGGTTCATGAGTTATTAGGATTTTAAAACAAAATTAATTTTATTTAATAATATTATTTATGGTTACGTCCATGATGAAGTTTTCTTCAAATAAACCATGTCGACCAAAGTTAGGTTGTGCCTAGGGTAAAGCTATTATTATAAGATCAATGGTTCCCTCATATTTTTGATCTGGGCAACATTTAAAATATATTACAGTTTTTTACGAAATATGTACACGCAATATGTTAAATACTAAAAAAATTTCAATGAATTGTTCAGGAAACCCAGGGTCTCAGAATCACACACAATCTTAGCACCTAGTCTCTGAATTTTCCTAAATAATTTCAAAAAATAAAACCAAGAAAAATCCAATTTATTACAATACTAAGATAAAATATCAACCTGGTAGCACTCACACTCTAAACCAAAACCAACTACAAATTACAATTACCCCAGCATGCACCCAAGGAATCACCATGGTCAATACATAAAACAAACCTCATCCCTTGGTTCAAAACAAGATTAAAGATAATGAACATCATCAATCAATGAGTCATGATGTTCCCACACTATCCACCAATCACACATGAGAAATACACAAAGGAACCACAATGTTACACCAAATAATGGTCACTTATAAATCTCAACCTCTCTATGACCCTTAACTAATAATCCCAAAATAGACCATCACCCAATGTATAAGAATTTAAAATACTCATCCCACATTTTCTTCACAAAAGACTACTAATATTGACCAAAATGGCCACCTCTAACAAGTTCCAATTTATCATAAGCACCAGGGCTAGAATACATGTGGTTTGACACTAGAACACACAATAAAACATAGTTTTTTTCCAAGGAACTCTTTTAAATAATTGGAAACAAACATCATTGAACTTCACCACTCACTAACTCCAAAAGGGATATTAAGAACATAATGATTTTTCCACCTGAATAGCATTGGGATAATTACACTAAATAAATACCATCTTAAATAAGTCTCCATGATGCATTAATACACATCTATATAGAAAAATTACAAATGTAATTCTATTCAAATATTGTGTAGTACTAAATGATAAAATAAACACACTTAATCAACAATAGGCTTCACCTTATAGGGTAAAACCTAAAATATATTTTTTCTTTTATCAAAACCTTTTTGGGAGGTATAAAATAAAAAAAAACATTAATACACCCCATTCATGTTTCTCAAACAATATAAATGATTCCCAATCTACTTGAAGGGAAAAAGTCCAAAAACACATAACTATTAATAAAAACACATTCCAAAATCCATTATTTTAAAAGTTACCACAATTCATAAGGAATAAAACTAATTTTCCAAAAAAATCATGTTTTTTAAAACACCAAACCACTTTAGAACATTCAAAATTATTCAATAATTATAAATCCCCAAGGTAATTTCAAAACATTTTACCTTGTTTTGAAAACCACCAATTTGTCTTTAACTAGTAACCCAATCAATCTTCACAAAGTTTTTTTTAATTAATTCTTAAAATCCCACTTTACATTTCAAAAAATCTATTTATTTTATTTCAAAAAATATATTTATTTTATTTCAAAAAATGGATACTCTTGATGACACAACAAGAGGGATAAAAAAATCCCCAAATAGCCTACCTAGATAGGGTTTAACCTATTTTTTACCTGATTTCATTATGAAATCAATAATTGTGAAAAAGTTTCATGAAATTAAATTACATTTTAATCCAATACCAAAGGTCATATTTTCAACAAAATCATGTTTCATGGAATTCCCCTTTTTCAAAAATAAAACTATTTTTCACTATAACCACATAAACAAAACAACCCACAAATCAATACAAAACCAATCCACATCATCAACATATCACAAGAATCCCGTTAAATGATTCCCACTTATTAGGATTTTTTTAGAAAAGTATAAATATAAAACCAAAATTTGATGTAGAATAATGCATGATTCGGACACCTAGTATGAAGGACCCTTCAACAATCATGTAATGTCCCCTCAAAAATAGTTTCAGAGTTATGCACCAAACTTATAAAAAGTTGTCATAACATGTGACCTAACTATGCACCATTAAATCTTTTTAAATACTCATCCAAAAACTATAAGAGTTATCAATGAAACTAATAGGTTATAGGGAGGACAAAAACCTCATCCTCAACAATCAAAATGAAATCCAGACTTCAAAATTCCAATCCAAACTACATATGAGAACTCATGAGTTTTCATAAAAGGTGGTGATGAATCACCTACACATGAACAACCCCACAAGTTTCTATGAAAATCATAATCGCCATTCTAGATTTACATACAGAAATAACATGAGGGTTCTTGAAGAACATTGTTCTATTTTAGAAACCCAGCCTTTGATACCATTTGTATTGATCTAGCCTAATCTACCACAAAACTGATACTCGAATCTCCTCACCACAAGGATCTAAGGGTTTCACTGATCCCCATGGGCTAGTAATAGGATCCCAGGGTATCAAAATGTATGAATGTGAATTATTTTACCCTCAGATGACAACAAAAAAACAAAGAAAAATACTGAAAATATGACATGGAAAATCCATACATAAGAAATCCCTACATATGTAATATGCATAAAAATAATAATAAAAAATCATGGAATAAATAAAATAAACATCAATTAAAATAGAACTAGATTATTAAATAAATATATAATGGAATCATACCACAAATAGTAAAAAATATAATATACAATAGGCTGAATTGGCAGATACCACAACCGAAAAATAAAACAAAACCTGAATAGATCAATTGAAACCACCACATGATCCACGACTACTAACCACATCCCAACATGTCCATCCATGGACCCAAAAATCAAGATAAATTACTAGTCATATTAGTGAATAGATAATGTTTTTATTTAGACATATACACTAGTGTATATGAAGGTTGTGATCCAGTCATGCCTAGTATGATTTCACCGAAAAGATTATGCATTTCCTTTTATAATACAATCCATAAATGTTAGTTTGCATATTCTTTAAAAAAATAGCTCTGTCATAATAAATAATAAATAAAATAAATATAATTTTCTAATTATTTCTTTCAAAAACAAGGGTAAAACATCTTTTGAAAAATTGAGACCAAATCAGTCTAAATCCACTATTTTTTGAATTCACCATAAGTATGGATTTTATTTTAAAAATATTAGTCAAAATAATGTGAAAAATAACTTTCAAATTTTTTAACCAAAAAAATTTATTCCTCTTTTCACAAAACCTTTATCAATTGGATTTTCCAAGAAAAAAAACACTTTTACTTTTAAAACAACACTTTACAAAGAAATTTATAAATTATTTTACAAGTAAACCAAAATTAAAACCACCACATGGAATAAATACATTGAAAATATATATCAATTTTTCCAAATAAAAAACCACAAAAAACCATGATTCCATTCCATATAGAGTAGTAGATAAAATCATGTTATGAATATTATGAACCACTAAAAAATCCTTTAAAGGATCTAGAATAATTTTAAAATAACTATATCATGATTGATAATAGATCTGGTTCATTGGATCACTATCTCTGAGGGCCCTGTATGGGAAACCAAAAAATACTATTCAGTTCCCTTTTGGATTAATAAGTAAAACATTAACCCTTAAGAGTGTGTGAATTTCCTAGGGAAATAGCTATCTGATGTACACTAAGCTGGCATAACATGCATCCATACCTTCTAATTTTTCACCTATGGTTCTGATGATATTATCAAAAATAAGATGAAGAAATAAATTAGTCACAAGCTCATCATATAAATTAGTTTGTAAAAAAATTAGTAAACCTCTTCTCACTTCCAATTACCTCTAATAAAACAAACTCATTAGCCTTCATGTATAAGAATCAATAGTAAAAAGACATACAATATCCCCCTCAGGGCCACAATCCATAATGAACATAATATAAACAAACATGATCAATAATGATAGGACAAATAATTTAAAACCAACTCCTTTTTAGAAAATTTCCAAATAGAAATTTGAAAACATGTGTGGAATATGAAGCCACTTCATCCACATTTAAAACTATTTCAGGATTTTTTTTGAAATTAATTAGTATCAAGATTAATTTTGAAGTCACCCAATTCCATTTTTGAAAATGTTTCCAAAACACCATTGAGAACCAACGAGCTCAAAAAAACTAAAAGGAGGATAAAATAAATCTATTTTATAAAATGTACCTTTCAAAAATCATTAATTTACTATGATAATGAAACTAGTTTTAACCTCTCTTTCAAAACAATTTAATTATTCTAAAATACCTACTGAGAATTTTTACAAAAACATGGCATGTGACAAGTCCATTCTAAGTGTGAAATCCATATAAAAACCATTTTAAAACCCCACATGTGTAACATATATAAGAATATATTACAAATAAAACACTTTTAAAACTTTTATGCATCTCATGTCATGTAATATAAAGGAAAAAATAATAACACATGCCTTGATCTGAGCCGCAACACATAACCTACAATGATATAATAAAGACTAAGTAAGAAGACAACCACCTTGAACCCTAACAATTAACATACCAATGATTAGAACCCATATAACCACTAACTTTTTCCTTCAAAATGATCATGGTTTACAAGAGATAGAAAAAATCAAGGGGAAAATGAGGAGAAGAGGAAAGAAATAACAATAACAAACCATTGAGAATTTAATGAAATAGGGTTAATCCAATGGAGAAGGGAATTAGTGAATGAGAATCTACCCATGAGTTCACCCCTAGTTTGTAAAAGTGAGAGAGGGAAAAAAAGGTGAAAATACCTAAAAACCTAGATTGTAAAAATAGTAAAAACCAAAAATTAACCCGCTGAACAAGTGCCTCATGGCATAGATCCTACCCTTACGGCATGGTACCCCCTCTGCACGAACCTATACAGAATAAACCCAAGGCTATGACATGGAGGATCTCCCGAGGTTAGGGACATCACCTCTAATATCCAAATCCACTACGGTGATACCACCATGCTATAAAGTGGAGTCCTCTACTAAATATATACTATTTTGTGGCCTTACATCTTGTAGTGTAGTACATTTCTTCAAATGAGCTCAAAAAAATATACCTATACAATTGTGTGGATCACCCTGATTATATAGAACCCCCAAACCCAATCCATTCAAATATAATGATGAATTTTCTCTTCCACAACATAAAATGACTCTTCCAATAATAAATAGTGGTATTTAAACTTGAGAGACCTCCAAAACACATCTCAAATACTATGATGTGGTCTATCCATCATAAACGCCACCATGAAGAAACCCCCTCTCCTCTGTGAAAATAGAATTTTTCCAAGAATATTTAAAAAGGAAAGGAGGCGGGTCATAGTGTGGCTTCCTAGGGCCATAGTTAGACATACTGAAGACCTAAATAAAAAAAATATAAAACTTCTCAGAACTCCCATAAAACATTCGGAACACACAAAAACTATAATTTAACACAAAATTAAATAAAAATAAAAATAATAGTGATATGGGGGGTCAAAACATTAATGAAAACAGTGATAATAGTATGAATTACCTATCTTCATGCTTTATATAACTCTAATACAAAAAATTATCATTAATATAGATGTATTTAACTATTCTTTGGTGTAATCCATCATGAATTACATAACCTAGAAAAATAAAAAAAATGAGTCAAGAGTAAGTGTTAAGGGAGGAAAATGGATAGATTTACCTTGATTCAATAATCTAAAGTACTCTCAAACACCATGGATCAATAGGGGATGAAGGAATGAAGATTGAAAAGAGGGGACAGATCTTGCCCTATGTGTGTAGCCTAGAAAAGAATACCCTTAAGGCAGGGTTAAAATAGATAACCTGAAATTATAAAAATTCCATTGCTTTTAAAAAAAACTATTCTAGGAACCACTGATTACCTTTTGGATCACCACCAGTCATCGAGTGGATAACTGATGTTTGGGTAAAAGTCCAATGATTTATTTTTGGTAAACGAGTGAGTATTGAACCACTAGTCTTCTCATAGTGTAACATATAGAACTATACTGGGTTCCTAGCCGTATCCTATATCCAATATCAAGAAATTTAAATTTTGAAAAATCAAAAAATAACCTTTGAGAACCCTAAATTGTCCCACAATCTCTAAATACTCACATTAAGCTTTCAAAAAATAGTAAAGATAGTTACCATATGAGTGAAGATACCTAAAAATTAAAATGAGTCCATATATTCACCATTGAATTCATAAATTTAAATCAAAATTAACCATTAAATATCTAAATAGCACTACAGGTTATTATAATATGCATCTCTCCCAGCATGTAAATATATAATATATTATTTATTTGATTGGAAAAATCATTTTAAGTGTAGTATAAATCCTTTGAGAAGATTATTTCATAAATATATGCAATTTCAATAAGATTACATGTAATAATTTATTTTATTTAGAGATTGTTATGATCTATTACCCTTTAAACATTTATATTCACCAAATAGTTGTCAATATTAGAATATCATACACTTGGTGCCTAATTTAATCCATATATAACCTTATTTAATATTTACTCTTTTTGTGAAATCATCATACAATATAATTGTGCTAAAAAATTAAATTTATATATATTCTTCAAGATCTAGAATCAGCAATACATACTTGATTTCCATTTCATACACATTATAGTGTATTTGTGTGAAAATTTCAATTAATAACCTTATAGTTCCAAATTATACAATGGGATAAAATGTATCATTAAAATAATTTCCCACAACTTTGGAATAACCATTGGAACCATATTTATTTGTTTCTTACAACTTATCCTATGTAATTCAACTAATTTTTGAACACCCACTTTGTTCTGAGGATGTTTTTATCATATTGTGTAAATAAAAAAAAGTAATTTGCAAATTTTCTTAGTTTTATATATATCTTATTTCATATAACTCACCCATTACTTATTTTCAATTTCCTTATTAAAATAGTTGAAACAATGTTTCTATAGAAGATATGTATGGAAAGATATTTTAAACTTCATATTGTTTTTGAATTAGTTCATTTTGATATTAAATTATGGTTTTAGCTTCCAAATTATTTTTTAGCCTCCTGTAAATTCATCTATAGAACTCACCTTAAATATCTACATCACCTCTATAGGTTGAACAGATTTTTGACATAGTATATCATTTTACATATTTTTCTTCATAATTGTTTCTGGAAAATAGTTTGATGTCAATATATTGTTTTTCATCATCATGAATATATTATTTATTAACCATGGGATCATTTTTAATGTTTATTTTTAATTTTTATATTCAAGTATCTTTAATATCAAGTTTTCCTTAATTTTTATTTTAAATCTATTTGATTAATATCACATTAATATTCATTCCTCAAAATTTTCATCCAAATTCTCCAAAAAGTTTCCTTTTATCTTCATCATGAAAGAGTTACTAAACACTTGTCGGTACTTCACTGAAGATTTTTCTTGAATCAAATCTCATAAGGATTTATATTTGATTTTTTAATTAGTAAATTTATATTTTTTTATATCTCTAATTATTGATGCAACCTCATTGTAGAACTATTTGGATGTTTTTTGCCTACCAACATGGGTCTCCCTATTAAAACCAATATTTTGTTCTTCCTTTTAGTCACACAATTTTCTTGTAGAGTATTTGATTTTATATATTCACTCTTAATACCATACATGGAAATGTATTTTTTAATCGAATTGGATGTATATAAAGATCCATTATTAGTCCTAAACTTATTTAATCAGAACTGAAATTACTTTTCCACATATCTTATAAAATCCATAAATTTTAAAATAAAAGTTGATTTGTGATTCATGGAGATCACATGAGGTAATCTGTAACATATTATCCAAAATATATAGCCATTATACTTGAAATCAAATACTATTAACCTAAGCCACATTCCAGATGACCATAGGATAACACAAGTGCCAAGGGTTTCAAATGTATAATACTATAATTATTTACCATTTATAAACAAAAATAACTCAATATTTTATTTTAAACAAAATCCCCATATGATACATCCATATAATGGACATATCATAAACAAAATATATTCAAATCTAAAAATATCCTTGAAATAACCAATAATATGAGCATACAATTATACCAATAAAAATATACATGAGATATATACAACACAATGGAAGAATAAATAAACAAGAAGAAAATATTATAGGGATAATATACTTAACACAAAATAAAAACAAAAATGAAATGACTATTAGGTTTTGGAGGGATGAGAGTCATCCAAAATTTATAGTAAGAGAAACACCAAGACTCAAACCACACATGATCTATCTAAACATTTGGAATGGATAATAAAGATGACAAATAATGATTTACCATTCACTTTTTTTATTTGGTTGGTATAATATTTTCACATGTTCTTCATCTTGATCACCGAGGAGAAACCACTAGGTTTATATCTCCTAGGGTATTCATGGGTTCTATGAATCTTCTAATACATATGATGGATCCTCCCTTATCCATATGCTATTATAACTTTCAAGTTAAATGATATGAGAGTGATCTAGAAAGGGATAATTTCAGTAGAGGAGTTTTTTTGTTATAGATCTACACCCATGCCCAATGATTTATCCTATTTATATAGCCATCCAAAGACCCTCTTTGAAACTTAAATGCTCAGCTATATCGATGAGCAGTTTCAAAAACTCTAAAACCTTACAACTCTTTGTAACATACAACTCAAATCCTATAGTAATTGTAAGTATCCAACATTAAACATTATATAATATTGAGTTTTTAGTAAATATTTAATTTTCTTGAATTCTCAAGGATAATTTCAATTTATATTTTTATGTAATTTTGTCATAAATATTACATAATAAACCCATATACTACAAATTTTATTCCTCTGCACATTATCCATTTTCTTGTAAAATAAAACTTTTAAAAATAAGGCATGATTTATTTTCATTAAATTTTTTTATGACTTTCAACTGGAATTATTAGTTTCTTTTACCCATCCATAGTCCCTATGTTTTTTTAAATATATAATGAGAACAAAAAATTCAGTAAGGGACATATAAAGGAAGGAATAAAAAATATATTAGTCCATGAATACTTACAAATAATTTTTATTTTCCAAAATAAACATTTTATTACACAATAAATTAACTTCACTACCAAAATAATTTCATAAAATGTTTCTTAAGAAATCATAATGTAAAAATAAAACTCATTAATGTTTCCTTGAAGTCATGAAAAACTCATAAAAAAATATTCAAAAAGTTATAATTTTCACCTGTAAAAATTACATTCCTATAAACATAATATCATTATATTACCTTGAGAAATCATAAGGTTTCTGTAAAAACCCATATAAAGAAATCATAAATCATGTAGGAAAATTGAGACATAATTTTCCATATCACTCTTACAAATACTATAACCATATGGTTGAATTCCAAACCCAGTGCATTAGAGAGTTATCACAGACCCACCTTTCCTTGGTTTATAATGTAAATAACCATACATAGTTTATAATAGAATCACCCATACTTGGATTATAATAATAAATACTATAATTATATAACTTCCCAAAAATCATAATCATTACACATAAAATATTTTAAATTCAAACATTTCACTCATAAAAATATTCTTTTTACGCATAAGAAAACATTACAGGATATTGATATATCCATTGTAATTTAAAGCCAATTTTAAAAATAACAAGAAAATATGGAAGTAGTTTTTTTATTTTAATAAAAAATAAAAAATTGTATTGGTATCAAAAAATAAAATAATAGTTCTAGTGCTGGTAAAATTCATTGTCTTTGTATACAATACTATAAAACATTCATTTTTTTTATTTTATAAAGAAAGTTTAAACATTTCATAAAAAGATTCATTTTGAAAACATTAGAAATAAATAAAAATATATATATAATTCCATTTATAATTATTTTATTTCCATATAAATACATCCATAACATAATTTTAAAACTTATACTTGGAAGAAAAAGATATGAATTGGAAACATTAAAAGAGATTTTTTAAAAGAAAGTCCATTACATTGAGTCCGACCCATTATGTACATTATTTTTCATCCTGAATAATAAATTTATAATAATTATTTAATATATTAAGCTTTTTAGGTTTATTATTTATTTTTATTTATTTATTACCATTCTATATTCACTTATATAATCATTTGAGTTTATGTAGAATATTTTGATGTTATTCAACGCATGTGTCCAAAATGGCATTGGTAGATTGACTATGGTCAAACAGTGATTTATTAAATAATCTCAAGAATAATAATCATTAATTAATTATAATTTTTATACATAAATCATAATTTTAATGCAAATAATTAAATATGGTTTTGAAAAATGAACTACCTCACAATCATGAAGACAGTATGCCATACATAAACATGAGTAACTTTTCCATTTTTCAAAATCATTATGAAAAGAAGGTAAATATTATTTTATATTTCTAGAATGATAATTTTATCATAAAAAATTATTATATATTTATATATACTTATATATATCATTCATATTATGTGGTGATGAATAAAAATCACACTAGTTCGTGGAGGTGGTAGTCCACGCGTACACATGAAAGACACTATCGTTTTTCAATGAAAGAAATTTATATAAAATATATGATATATTATCTTTTTAGAATGATTAATATGAAATTAATATTGTATATAAAAATAAATTCCATCATAATAACCAGTAAATAAGTGTTGTGATGTGAAACGAATTTCATCAGTTCGTGAGGCGGTAGTCCACTGTACATACAAACGATGAATTCCATTCCCATTTAATAGAGTTTGGAGATGGATAAAGGTTATTAAATTAACCTAATAAAATAATAGAATATTTAAGATACTATTTTTATTATTTATTTATGGTTGAATAGTATTATAAAGAGGTGTATGATGAAATATAACAAAAACACTTGGTTAATAATTATACTGCTTCTTCACACAACCACTTAAGATTTACAACAAATGATATTCTAGGTTGGTTTTATGATGAAACAAAGGACTATATGACATGGTATGATATGAAATTAAATCATTTGGATGAAACAGAAGGTTTTCTAAGTCTAAAGAAATATGGATAGGAGATTCCCTTTTATAAGAGAGGGGAGAGACACTCTTTGAATTTCATAAAACAGTAAATTAATATAAATCAATTCTCATGTCCAAATTGTTCAAAATTTATATTATTGGAATATAATATTAGGATAATTATATTAACTCTTATGAGATATTTTTTTTATTATTTGAGATAATATTTTTAGCCTTATCTTTTTGTTTTTACTTGTGTCATCCAATTTTGATGATTATCATGATAATAATGTTTTTACTCTTAAGGGGTCAATACAGTTACTATAAAATTAATTTTTTCCCTTAAATAGACCATTGTGGATATTCTAATATTTATCCCAATCACATGGCTGAAGATATTTTTTTTTATAAATTTTAAATCATTTAATAAAATATTATTTATTATAAAATTTCATTAATGAAAAATTTAGAACTACTCATTTACTTCGACTTTAATAACATCATGAAAACAAAATAATTCAAATATTTTTCAATTAATAATTCAATAAAATGTAATATTTATCCCAAATATCCATGTATCAAAAAAAATATTTCACATTATATTTTTTTTAATTGTTTTAATATAATTTATTCTATTTTTATATTAATTCAATAATTATTGCATTAACGTTGAAAAATATTATAAGTTAATTATTTAATCATTAAAAAATAAAAAAACCTTGATAAATAAAATAATTTATATTTTGTTTTTATTTTTATAACTTAATTTAGGCTATGTTTATCCCTTTTTTTAAATTTAAACATAATAAAAGAAAGTTAATAAATGTTAATTATATAAAATAATATAAAGGTCCGAATCATGGAAAAAAGAAAAAATAAAAACATATTTGGATGTTGGATGATTATGGAGGAGATGTGATCATAAAATATAATTAAGGGAAGTGTTAGGGTCATTTTTAGTCTTTATCTATTTATTTTTAACCATAATTTCCCGATTTACCCTTTACCTAGGTAATAAGAATTATTAAGGTTAGTATTAAAAATTTACAATAATGAAAGGATCCTATTTACCAAATTCAGGCCAAATTATTCCAAATATGGAATCCATTTTTTAAAATTAAATTTAAAAAGTGAAAAAAAATTAGTTTAAAATAAAAACCACCAATCATGAAGAAAAATAGTTTTCAAAAAATAATTCTTAAGTATTTTTTTTATTAAATTCATGTATAATATAAAAAATCATATCTTATAATCCACTAAATAGTTCCCTGAGATGGTTGGCCACATGAACTCAAGTGCACCTCCCTATATACCAGAGACTTCCATCTAGTAGTGACGGCCTAGGGTCTGTTTGTAGGGAGAATATTCCCTTATGAGTAAGAGTGAAACACAAAGGTAAATAATAAATGATAGAAGTGAAAGTAGTAATAAAAAAGATGCATCATAAATAATTATACAAGATAATAAATAAAGAGGAATAATTTGAATAATAAATAGTTCCAAAATAATGTTGATCATGTCATGTAGCTATAAAAAAATTAGAACATTGGATACCTGGACGTTGAAATATGCTACATGCTAAAAAAAATACAAAAGACCAAAAGATGATACAAATTTCATTATGATTATAGGCTTGGTCTTCTGCTTCTATACTTCATCATAGTAGTGAAAATTAAGTATTTGAATCTAGAAACATCTCTATTTGGAGGATGAAAGGGATATACAGGTGCCTGTTTTTGGAGAAAACAAAGGAGGAAAAAAAATAGGTGTTTAAAACATAATAGGAAAAATGTAAATTCTCCTTTAAATTTTTGGTTCAATGGTTTGACTACACGATTTTCCAAACCGTGCGCTAACCATGTAAGGAACACTACCTAATTTCCCCACTCACATGGGCTAGGGGAAAGGTTTTATCAACCCGGAAAAATACATATGAATTGGATATATCAAGGATGTATGAAATCCCACATGGGAATTGAAATTGGATCGAATAATTGTAGAAAAACCGTACGACCAATTGTTATGCATTGGGGGCCCATACGATCAAGTCTTCTCATTGGCACTAACCTTGTTCGAACCATGAATCTTAGCCTTCCTCTTTAAATTCTGGAGCTCTAGTTTTTAAATGATCCCCAAACTCCCCCAAATAAATCCCTGGACTTTATATTACATTATTAACATAAATTAATAGGTTTTGAATAGTAAATCAAAAGTATATACCTCTTCAAGAAGATGGGATGTTATAAGCTCTCCTCTTTAAAACAACTTATCCTTGAGTTTCCCTTCAGAGGGTAGTAAAGCATCATATAAGAAAACTTTTATATAGTGATAAATTGGTTTCTAATTCCTTGATATCATCTTGTACTCGACAATGATTCTATAGCACTTAGACTAGATGAACTAAACTACCATAGAGTGCCTTTGTGATCTGATAAATGATACATATTAGATGCTCCTTGAAGTATTCCTTTTCCTCAAGCTTAATATCTTCATGATCAAATGAATAATATGGGTGAGAATGATATTGATGAATCTATAATATAAGGAAGATTTTGTGCAAAGGATGATAACATTGAGGTACCAAAAGCTGATAGGAATCCAACCAAACACTCTCCACGATCTGATAAGGCCATATGTAATGGGTCAATAACATTCCCTATCTCCAAATCAGTCTATGAACCAATCTAGATGAAACTCATAGAATGAACTGATGTCCCACCTCAATCTCCTGAGGTCAATGATGATGATTAGTATGAGACTTCTTCCAAGGATGAGTTATAACTATATGTTTCTGAATCACATGTACTTGCTATGAAGTATCATGAATGGGATGTGGACTGAATAGTGCCCCTCACATATAACTAACAAGCACAGATGTAAACAATATATTATTTTACCATGAACATCATAAATTAAGAATGAAGTCCCAGATCATGTTCTCTAACATCCATATCATCCACTCAGACTACCCTTCTATTAAAGGGTGATATATTATACTAAAGAGAACCTATAAACCATGTGCCTTTTGTATACCCTACCAAAATTGTGGTGAAAATACATTGTCTCAGTCCAATATGATGGAATGAGGAAGAACATTAAGGAACACAATCTCCCTGATATAAATCCTCCTATGATCATGAACTAATAAGGTCTCCCAGATAGGTAGAAAGTGTGTGACCTTGGTTAACCTATCGATGATCAACCATACTGCATTATTAATTCGAGGGGATATTGGAAAGACCATCAAAACATTCATGGTTACATCATTCCATTTCCACTTAGGAATGGTTATAGGCTATTGAAGTCTAGCATGTCATTGGTGTTCTTCCTTCACTTGCTAACTAGTGGAACACCTCGTGATGAAACCTATCATCTGTCACTTCATACGTGTCCACTAATACTGGCGACATACATCTCAATAAATATTGGTAAGCCTAGGGTGAAATTCCAAAATAGATGCATGAGATTCCCAAATCAACTCATCCCATATATTAGCAAGAAACCATATATACCTATGGTATTGTAGGGTCTCATTACCATCAACAACCAAACCAGTTAGTGGGTTATCACATTAGAAAATCTCCCTCAGGATGGGGACCTCATAATCCTAAAATTGTCGCATCTACACCTACTCTAGAAGGGAGTATGTCATTGTTGGAGATTCTAAAATAGACTTCCCATGATATTCCTAAAACTCTAGGTGCATCTTAGAAATTAGATCCATTAACTACCACTCACTAATGGCCTCCTGGATAACATGCATTAGAGTCTCCCATCCCTCGGTGTCATCCACTACATTACACTTTCTGTTTATATAATCATGATTAAAATTGACGGGATGTAGATATTCTACCCAGATGTGCTACCTCTGATTCAAGTCATAATGTTTTGATGTGTATTTGAGACTTTTTTGATCTGTGTAAACAATGAACCCATCACACAATAGATAATGCTACAAATAGTGTAAAGTAGGAATCAAGGATGATGGATCAAGGTTTTGCATATGGAAATTCTACTCATGAGTTATCAATGATCATGACCTACATATTACTACCTGATATCCTTAAATTATAAAAAATCCTATCTTGGTTCTTAAAGCATCAAAATAGAGAGTGTATATTCTACCAGGATATGATCGAATCTTGATCTTTGATGAACTCAGTATCTCCTTTGACTCCTGAGAGGATTTCTCACAAGATTTTGGCCATTATAATTTCATATCCTTCTAATCCAAGGTCATAAGAGGTGATTATAGACATGATAAATCATTAATTAATTTCCTATAATATCCATCTAACCCCAAGAAACATCATATATCAAATACATTATTAGGATGATCCCAAAAAACAATGATTCTCACATTCTCTAGGTCAACAGACATGCCCGCCTCTAAAATTATATAACCTAATATGCGAACCATATTGATCTAAAAGTGATTTTTTGACCTTAGAATGTAGCTTATTCTCTCTTTGTGTATTCAACATGGTCTCAAGATGGTTGTATTGGTCATTTCTGGTGTGATAATACACCAAGATGTCATCTACAAAGGCTACCTCAAATGAATATTTGTATGGGTGGAAAACATGATTCATCAAAGCCATAATAATGTAGGGTTCATTCATACGACTTAATAGAATATCCAAGTACTCATACAATCAGTATATTCTTAGGAAAATTATATATGGTATGTCTGATGGTCCGACATACACCTGATAGTAGCTCGACCTCATATTGATCTTACAAAAAATGCCAGTTCTCCGAGTTGGTTGTAGAGGCCGTCTATATGAGGGAATAGATATTGATTATTCATTGAAATCTGGTTTATCCATTGATAATTTATACAAAACCTGAGTGTATCATCATAAATATTGCAGAAAAGGATATGTGAATCCCATGTTGAGGATCTGGGTCCTATGGAACCTTTTACCTCTAAGTATTCCTATCACTTCTTGAGTTCCTAGATCTATATGGGTTCCATCCTATAAGGTGGAATAGTCACAGGTTCAACACCAGGAACTAGATCTATGGTGAGATCCACCTATCTTATAAGAGGAAAACTAGGTAAATCATTAGGTAAGACATCCTTGAAGTGATCACCCCTGAAGGGAATTCTACAAGCCCCATTACTTGATCACTTATAAAGAGACTATCCATATGGGTTATCACTCTTCCCATCCTAGTATGATTAGGTGAAGCTCAAATCGACTTGATATCCCATTCACCCTTAATAATATGATAATTGACCCTATGTGATGTGAAAGACACCCTTCAGTGATAACAATCAATGCAGAATCGATATAGCACTAGCCATTCCATACTTGGATAAAATTGAAGCCATTCATATCAAGTAAAAATAAATTCCATAAGAAATGGTACCGACCTACCTCAAGGGGGAATCCATTACACTATCATATACTCTATAATTGGTACTCAAACATTGTGTGTCGAGATTCATCAGGCCATATAATTACTCCATTTTTAGGCCCATACATTCTTTAATTATAGGAGATATAAAGGAGTGCGATGAACCTATACCAAATAGGGAAGAAACTAAATAATAGTATCCTAGAATAGTACATCATACAATATAAGGCCATGGAATCTTTTCCTTGGGTGTAGGTTGAACCACATAGAAATGTCCAAAACTGAAACCCTATGATACAACCTAACTAATTTGTGAAGGATTAATCTAATGGCATTGAACCTTAGATGAATGACTACCAAGACCATGAATACCTCCTCTTCCTGATCAGATGATAGTAGACCAACTCCTAGAACGACATAGAGTAATTAATCCTATACCTAAAAGCGATGTTAGTACAGATCCCTTCTCAGTAGACAAAGGAGATTTTTTTTAGCAAATGCACTGAAGGTAACCCATCTTGCTACAATCTCGACACTCAATTAGTTTCCTCATGCAATGATTCTTTTAATCCTCTTTCCTACAACTTAGGTGACACCCCTCATAGCTATAACTTCATTTCATCTAGATGGAACTACCCCACATACAACTTTGAACCAACACTTCTGTTTCCAGATAAATCATCTCCCTACCTAGATGCTCAACCACCTTATCTCTCATTATCACATTACATTAGGGTTTTCTCTATGATGTGGGTATTTTTCACTATCTTTGAAATAGTTGTTAGCCAGAAAAGTTTCACTTTCTATCAAATAGTCTACAAAATCCTATCCTCAAAATGACTCATAGTTTTTAGTTTATTTCCATTAAGGGTTGGTGATAAATGCTGAAACATAGTGAAATGAGCCGAGTATTCCATCAATGAAATGGAACCCTTGTGTAGGTGCATAAACTTCCAAGAATGGTATACTCACAATGTCTACAAAAAGATGTAATCGTATAAGGTTGTTTTGAAGCCTGTACAGACCATAACCTGATGAAGTCTAACATGGTTAATGACATCCCACTGATGATTAGCAGAATCTCACAACAAATAGGCCTAAAGATTAACCATATTCTATAGATTCATATGATAATTCTTGATGATAGACAACATAACCTCTAGGAAAGATTTAGTAACCTTGGGTCCATCATCCCCTGAGAATGTGGGAGGAGGTTGCTGCTAGAATTTTTGGTTTAGCTCCACCATAGTAGGTGCAGGTCATGGAGTACCCAATATTGATTACATGAAGCAGAAGAAACTATATCATAACTGAGCACCAATGAATAGTGTAAGATTAGTAGGAGGTGCCTCAGGTGGCACTAAAAGAGGTAATACTAGTGGATCAAGGCCCACCACCTCAAGGGCATGGTCGTATTCACCCTCTTAGAGTATGATGTGAGGATTTCAAGGCAACATGGGTCTAAAATTGACAATCCCACACTTAAGATAAGAGATAACAAAAGATATAGAATAGGGAAAGCATAATAGGGTAGGTACAAGGCCATCATATAAATAGGTTACACCTCTTTGATAGCTCCTCAAAGTTGGTCTATGTGATGAGGAAGATCATAAGTCATAAGTGACACTACCTTCTTTCCACTACTAATGTATGGTCCGGGTTAAGGTCTCTTACAACACAACAAAATTTTTGATATATGGAGTGTCACTTTCATGGTATAAAGGAAAAAACCCTTTATGTTATAATTGGAATCCAATTTATAGGTATCGATTTTATTTTAGATATTTAATTTATCGATTTTGTTCTTATTTATATGGATATAGATTTTTCAATCTAGTTAAAAGTTTCACCATTAAAAAAATTTATAAGGCCCACAATCTTTAAAAATTCGAATTGTAATGTCAAGTAACTGTGATTTTAACTTTATGCCTAGTATAAGGATGTATTAGGTCATGTATAGTGATTTTATTGATTGAAATACCATTCCACGTTTATGGAAGTACTCGATTCATAAATTGAAATTGGTATTCATCAATCAAATCAACAACCATTCCAGCCTATAGAACTAGTGGTAAATTGATCAAATGTGGAATAATTGGATAATTAATGATTTGTCATCAATAGATGTAGGGAAAACCATTTAGATTGATTTATTCACTTTAATAAATCTAATTATGTTATCCCTATAAGAAACATTATCAAATTTCTATATATAATAATCAAATAATAGACAATAATCACATGATATACATACAATAAAATCATAAATGTTAATATAGAATGGCATAATGTATGACATTTAAGTCCTAAGGTGCTTTGTATGATTCATGAGTTTATACCTCATTTTTGTACTATTCCAAGAAAAAAATTAATCCTTAATGATAATATATCAATTATAATAAAAACAAAAAACCATTTGTGTCACTCACTGGTGAAATAAATGTAACTGAAATAGGCACAATCCATATCAGCAACAAACCATCCTAGTTAATTTAAGTTTCCCCTATATATGGTTTGGCTACATCTAGGAATATGAAAATTGAAAAATTCTAAAACATCCTAGTATCCTTTATAAAACTCAAAAATCAAGACAAAAGGAAAATGGGTCTATGATAACAATTGGTAGAGTACCGCCTTAGAAGATAGTGAATGGTTCCTCGAGATAGATGGAAACATGACCTCAAGAATGCCTCCTTGTACACCGAAGGATGCCAAATAGATGTGAGGGCCCATGTTGTGTTCTTGGGGAAACTATACCCTCATGAGTCAGAGTGGATCACAATAGTAAATAATAATTGCAAATAGTGAAAGCATAAATAAGAACGAAATATCAAAAAAACCATCCAAGATAATAAATAAACAGTTGGAATCTAAAAAATAAATAGGTAAAAAATAATTATGATCATGTCTTGTAGCTATAATAAAATGTGAACATGAAATACAAGGAGGCATGCATATAACCCATTAAAATAAAAAATAAAAAATCTCCCAGAGCTGATATATCTAGAATCATGAGAATAAGATCAGTCCTCTACTTATATACTCTGTTGTAGTAGTGAAAATGAAGCATTAGAAGCCAGATGCTTCCCTTTAACTATGCCTATAATCATGAAGTCTTCTTGGGTACTAAGGGTAGGCCAAATAGGGTGTGAGATAAACTCAGTAGGTCACCACCAACAGTTTCTAGATCAGTCTTGTGAGTGCACATAAAATTAGAAATGTTCCAATAAGAATGAATAGATGGTATTAAACAAATTAATAAATACATCAGACCAGGTTCCTCAAGGGATACCCATACAACTATACCTACTTCCACCTAATTCAGATATATCTAAACCAAGGTAACCTGTGGAAGTATAATATAAGGAAAATTCAGTTATCATAAATAATGTATCATGATACAGACCACTAAAAATAATTTGATTTTCTTCATGGACACATCCTTTAATTAAATGAATTAAAATTCAAGTTTTTATATAAAAAAATATCTTGAATTTAAATATGAAGCATCCTAGGACCATCCAAGTCCACCCATATCAAGGAACCCATGTATCGCACTAAGAACAAAATAAATACTCAAGGCCGTAAGAGTCCATCTATGAAGATCCATAAATGAAATCCCACGTATCACTCCTAACATGGGTTAAATCATTCCTCTAATCCCATAACTAGTATCTCATGTAGGGGACCGAGTATCACTCATGACTTTTTCTAACCTTATATCCATCTATTCAATCCAAAATGTCTCCCCTAGGGAACTGGTATTGCACACATGGAGGTTAGGTAAATTCATGGTGATCTTATCCCGGGCATTCCTAGTATCAATCCCAACATATATAAAACCATTTACAATTAAAATTACAAATATCTAAGAGGAATCCCAAGGAATAACATAAGGATCCAAGTAATTTTATTGTATTGGATATGAGGTATGTAATAGATATCAAAATTCATCCATTTAAAAATAGATTTTCACTTATAAAGTTTTAATAGAATTTTCTATAACACTTGATTCAAACAATTAAACTAGGAATAAAAAAAGGGACTAACTCATGGCCACTCCTTTCACTAGTTCAATTCACAAATCAAAGTATTATATAATACAAGGAAACATACACCTAGAAAGGTGATTTACCAATTTATGTTTAAGGGAAATGGACTTTAGAAAATGAATACCCATTTAGGGTGGCACAAGTCATAGAAATCAACAAAATAGGTGATTTTATTCTATCCATGGTTGTATTTGTCATGGATAAGAATTAAATTTAATTTATTAAACATTTTAGGGAATCATATGAAAATTACTACGTGTGGAAAAATGATGGTCAATATAAATGTGACCAAACATGGAGGAAAGAAGATTAAACACCCACCATGGGTTCATTGAGCTCTAGTCTTCTAGTGTTGGCCTTTAAATTATGCTAGAATGGGAAAATTTTGATGAAATGTCAAATGGCCTGAAAATAGAGAAATTCATATTTAAATAATAGAACAAGATTGGGATGAGGAACTAGGTATAGAAGGAAGAGGAGAGTAGAGATTACCAAAAGGGATCTAAAGGACATAGCGATGAATGAAATTGAGACTGTATGGGGGAGAAAAGAAAATCCTTAGACTGAGGAGGAAAGGGAACTTCAGGTGTCAGCTATTGGAGAAAACAAAGGAGGAAGAAGAAATTATGGGTTTAAAATATAATTGGGGAACTAAGTAAATTATTCTTTCAAATTTGAGGTATCATGGTTTGGACACATGGTTAGACAAACCATGTGCCAACTATACACACAAAACTTTCCATGTACCACACTCACATGTGGTAGGCACACATTTTTACTAACCATTCCAATGCCTTGGGAAAATGGATCTATCAAGTATTTCTACCATCCCGTATGGGCGTACGACTTGGATCGCAATGTTGCATACAAATCCCGTGGCATCTTTTTCTACACTAGGGGCCCAAAATATTTAGTCACATGGTTAGAGGTAACCTTGGGGTTCATCCTTTATCCTTAAATTCCAAATCTTTTGACTCCGAACGAGCCCCAAAATCTCCCAAACAATTCCTTAACCTTTAGAGTACATTCATAGAAAAGTATTAGAGGTTTTTAACACAAACTCAATAATATAAACCTCTCTAATAATCCAGGATGTTACATAAAATTAATTATAAATACATTAATGTGATTATTAATAAGATAATTGAACTAATTTTAATATGAAACAATTTGAAAACTAAATATAACTTCATAAATTCAGGAAAAAATAAAACCATTTTTAATAAAGATCAATATTTTTCATTTTTGATCGAAAAATAATTTTTTTAGAAAAATAAAAAACTTCACCTTAAGATAATTTTGATATTATGATGTCAAAAATAAATTTAATTTTATGAAATAAATTTTCAAAAATTTATAAAAATTATTATATAATTCAATCCTAATAACCAAAAAAATGAATTTTGAAAAAAATATATTTTGGAAGATTAAAACCACTTTACTGAAAAATTGAGTGAATTTTTCCATGTAATCAATAAACTTTTATTTATTTACAAATTTATTCATATTTGATAAACTAGTTAATACTATTCATACCCTCTAATTTAATGGCTAGGTTATAACATTCATATTTAAATAATTATATTCCATGGTTCATTTAGACATGGTGTTGAATTTTATTATCAAAAATAGACTTATTTTTATAATATTAGGGTGTTACATTCTCCCCACTTTAATACATTTCATCCCCATAATTTTAACTTGAGTTTGGTAATTAATAGTTTAAATTTTAAAATACCTCTATCAAAATCTCACATTGAAAAAGTGTTAATAAATCCTACTCTAGATAAGATTGAAAAGAAATTATAAATGTCATATAGTAAAACACATAACTATGTTTCCAAGTAGGGAAATATTGGTGTGAAATGAAAATATTGACATATAGGATAAAAATAATGAGAAAGAACTAATATATAGTGATAGAGAAAATTTTCAAGAGATATTTAATGATTTATGAACCATATATATTTAATGGATGTAAAGGCCATTGATTCATTACAAATTAACATAAAAGGTAAAAAAATTCAATATCATTTTCATAGATTTGAATAGTTCCTTTACCATCTAGACTAACAACATAATGAAATATACTTACGTGACAAGTATATTTTCTTCCTTTAATCAATTTCCACCATAATATTATCTTTTGATCCAAAATATGAGTATTAAAAAATATTTTTTATGCCTGAATAACTAAAGTAAAAACCTGTTGAATCACATAATCCATAAGAGAATAACGGAATATTCCTCATGTATTTATACATTAACAAAAATAAAAATAGTTACCACTAGGTAAGATAATTCCAAAAAATTTATAAAACATTATACATAAAAAATAATACCCCCGTCTCTAAAATTAAACATTATTACCCAAATTTTAAACTAAATCATTCAGTAAATAACTGTCCTTAAAATTAATCAATGCATTCTTAAATAATATTGAAACCTAAATATTATAATGATTTTATCTCAAATAATTCAAAAATTTATCTATATATAATTTTAATCACTCTTAAAGTCTTATACTAAAAATGTATATAACATAGATAAATAATTACCATGATATGATAATCATTAACATAAATGAATTTAATCACCATAAAAACAAATTACAATCACATATGCCTCTAAAATATAAATCAACCATTAATCCTAAAATAAAACACCATAATGATCTATTTGCCTTAATCATATACTGTTCACAAAATAGTGATCTTCGTCACAAATAACATTAATCACCTACTAATAAAATCATTTTTCAATCCCATGGTTATCTCTAGGATAAAACATATGTTCTCAAAATCAAAATAATGAGAAAAATGAGATACTCACAAGAAAATCACATAGGATAGTGGTAGGCACTTCACCCTGTCACCCTTCGGTTGTGGGTTCAATCCTTGTGAAATTTCAAGATGAGATATGTCATCCAAATCTTGTTCCTTATCCATTTTTTATTAATATATTAATATAATTTGTATAATGTTCCCAAAAATATGAAGATCATATTCAAAAATATCATTTATAATCAAAATTTTTTTTAAACAGTGAGGTTTTCTCTGCAACACATTTTCCCACAAAATCAAATAATCTTAATTGACTACTATTTTCATAACATTAAGAACATATTATCCAATTGGTTTATTCATCAATTTTTCTTATGTTGCTAAATGGATGTGTCAAAAAATTATCACTTTTTTCTACATAATGTTTAAAAGGTATTGTTTCCATATATGGTAAGTTTCTAATGTTTTCAAATAAAATCTATTATAGAATAACGATTAAGTGTTTCACGATCCTTATAATATTTAGAATATATCAAAATATCAATGATAAAATACCACTACATCATAATTTTGAAAACATGATACATAAACACATCTTTTATTTAAATTCCTTATTAAACAACCAACCATTCTTTATAATCTTAGTCTTTAATAATTTATTCCTAAAAATTAATGATATAAAATATATCATTATTATTTATCACTACCAACTCAATAATATTTCATACATAGAACGTAATAAAATAATTCATACAATATATCCAAACATCAGAGTCTTGCTTTATACTATGGATATCCTGTTTATCATTTGGCATGGAGTCCATATCTCAAGAAAAGAAAAAGGAATGTCCCTGGTGGTATTTAATTTATTCAATGATATATATGAGTTGAGATTTCGGAACCAAATAAAAGAGATTCCATGATACAAATAAATTATTTAGAAATGAAAAGGTGATAGATAGATCAAATAGTTTCTTATAGGTGATTTGGATTTTCAAATATTTCAAAATCATTTGAAAAATATTTTTATACTCTTGTGATTATTAAATCATATAGATGAGCTAATATGGTTGAGTGAAGTCCTTTTACTTTCTTCTTGATGTATGATATTTTATCTATTGAAAGAAACATAATTAAAACATGATATGTATAATTTATTTCTAAAATGAAAATGGATCTTGTAAATAAAATAACCATAGAAATTATATAATATTTTAAACATTAAATCCTCAAAAATATCCTTAACAACTTCAAAATTAAATTATTATTTAATCTAAAAGGATATCCCATACCTTTCTAATTATATCCCAAAAAATATAATAGAATTATTCTAAAATAATCATCCACATTAAACATAAAGGCAACATATACCTCAAATCAATAAAATTTCTAAAAAAAAAATTAATATCATGACAATACAATTATATAAAACCTAAAAGGGTGTGTATACAACTTTGAACTTATAGTAAACCATGAACTTATAATCAAATGATGGTATATATAATTCTAAAGATAAACTAACTTGAAAACATAATAATATCCAAAGTTTTTCAATCCTTTTCTTTGATACCATCTATAATGAACCAACCTTAAACATTATATACTATTGAAATTTTAATCAATAATTGATTTTATTGTTGAGTCAATAAGGTTTTCCTTATGACTTTTCCATTCCTTCTTGTTTTGAAAATCACAAACACCTTATCTTAAGGAAAATCACTTTTATAAGAAAAATTTCTTTCTTAAGGAAAATCGCTTTTATAAGGAAAATCGTTTTCTTAAGGAAAATTGCTTTCATAAGAAAACTGCTTTCTTAAGGAAAATCTCTTTTATAACAAAAAATTATCCTTATCTTATTTTCATCCATATTTTTCTTAAGTATAAAATTCGGATTCATTTCTATTTTCTCGGAATCATTGAAACTTTGATATAAAGAATTCTGTTTAGGATTCGGATTCTGGATAAGAACCATAAGGAAGTTTCATTCCGAATTCCGGATATGAACTCTGACTAAGTTCTATTCCAGATTCAGGATACGAATTCTGATGAAGAATTATTATTACGAATTCTGTTGACGAATTCTCATTACGAATTCTGATGACGAATTCTCATTACGAATCCTGGTAATGAATTCTCATTACGATTTCTGATGACGAATTCCTATTCCGAATTCTCATTCCGAATTCACCTATTAAACAGAATTTGAGTATCTTTGTTTTATAAACTCTGAATTAATTCAGACTCCAAAAAATATCTTTGTTAGACTCCGAACTTTTATATTTATTACACTTCTAAAATTTTTCTACTCTTATTATTTTCATTACACTCCGAACCTTTACTCCGAAGAGTTCATTACGAACTTTTATGTTAGAATTTAAAACGTTGTCGTACATTCTGTTACAGTTGTTTTGATATAAAACGATGTCGTCTGTTTTGTTATAAACTAACCGTTGTCTAAGTGAAACATGTACAGGTCCCTCCGATATTTAAGGAAAATATGACCGTTGGAGAAGGAGCCGACCTTAACTATAAATAGGAGCTCATTTGAAAGAGCTCGGGGCTGATGGCTGAAAAAGTGCTGAAAGGCTAACTAATCCACTTGAAGTGATTTATAGAGAGAGAGACTCTTATTAACTCTCAAAAACTTCGTGCGACTCCAAATTTTGGTGATTACATTTGAGGGATTCCGGGGATAGGAAGACAGAGGTGCCGACTACGTTAAAGATCGAGGGATTTCTTGCTGAGGAAGACAGAGGTTGCCAACTACCTTGAAGTTGAGGGATTACGGGGATAGCAAGACAGAGACTCCGATCTTAGTATCGAGGGCTTACCCTAGTGTGGGTAAGACAGACTTGCTTGAAAGTATAAATCAAGGGACCTTTATCCAAGGTTGTTGGATACCCTTCTCTTTGGGTTAAAAGATTTATATCTTGTTACTTGTAGTTTTACTACTTGTTTATATTCCGCTGCATTTTGTAATATAAGGAAAGTATAACTTTCTTATACTTCCTTATTTGTACTCTGTTTCATTTAGATTCTATACGCTTTAAGGTAGAATCTCATATTGTAACCTTTTGTTAAGTTTCAATTTCTGGAACCTAATTTATGGAACCTACTTTCGGAATTTCTTTCCTAGTTTGCATTCGGTGTTAAGAGGTGTTGTGAATTTGCTTAGTTTAACTTTTTTAAACTTAGCCTTTCCTTTGCTTAAGGAAAACATAGTTATTCTTAACTAACTTTAAAGGTTCCAATGGAATTTTTAAAGTATACAATTCACCCCCCCTCTTGTATATTGAGCATCTACATCACTATTTCGATCCTACAATTGGTATCAGATGTTGGAAACCTCTTACTCTATACCAATCATATAATTGGTATCAGAGGAGGTCTCTGAAATACTTGTACTCACATACAAGTTTTTCTTTCTCACTTTTTCATTCCGAATTTCCATTCCGAACTTTTATCATTCCGAACTTTGTTATTACGATTCTTTGCTACTAACAAGGTTGTGTGCAAAGTTATTTTTAAGTATGGCAGGAATTAATGTTGGATCAATTGATAATATCAATCCTACAAGACCACCAATCTTTGATGGTAATGACTATGAATACTGGAGAGATCGTATGAAGAATTTTTTTATCAATACTGGAGTAGACAACTTTGTTATGATTACTGGTGATTATAAAATTCCTGACAAGGAAGTCAGATCTTTTACTAATTAGGAAAAGTAAGAATATCAACTAAACTATAAGGTACGCAATACTTTACTATGTTCAATGACCAGAAATATATATATCCAAATTTATGCTTGTGAAGCAGCTAACTGTATATGGAAAAATTTATAAGTTACACACTTTGGGACTTCTAAGGTGATTGAGACTAGAAGAGCTATTCTTAGAGCTGAATATCATGGCTTCAATTTTCCTTATGGAGAACCTATCTGTAAAGTTAAACAGAGATTTATGACTATCGTCAACAATCTACAATCTATGGGAGAGAAAGGTTTATATGATGAAGCTCTTGTGGACAAGATAATTGATATTATGCCCAATGAGTGGGAGTCCAAGAGAACAGCTATAGATGAGAACAGGAAGGTCACTCAAATTACTCTTGATGAATTATTTGGAACTCTTCTACAACATGAAACTAGAATGAAGAGAGATGTTGACAACATCAAGAAGAAGAATGGAAATGGTACTGTTGCTTTTACTACGACTTCAAATCAGATGAAAGCTAAGACTCCTGAGAGAGTAACCAGATCTAAGTCTAAGAAAGTTATTTTCCAATCCGAATCAAGTGAGAGTGAAGTCTTAGAAAATGAATTAGCCAATCTTGCTCGAAGGATGAACAAGATAGCTGGACAGAGAAATTTTCAATCTAAGTATAAGAAAAAGGAAAGTAAAGATAAGAAAGATGGAGAATTTACTTGTTATGAATGTAAAAGAACTGGACATATTAGACCAGATTGCCATATGCTCAAAAATAAAGAAAGGAAGGAAAGACATTCAGACAAGAACAGAAAGAAGTATTATAAAGATAAAGCTAAGAATGTTCTGAAAGCTAATGACACCTGGAGTTCCAGTGGTGGTGACTCTTCAGATGAATCTTCTGATTATGAATCTTCAGGACAGAAGAATCTTGGTCTTATAGCCAGATTACCTATTTATAATCATTGTCTTATGGCTAAGGTACGAAATGATGAATCATTGACCAATGTTTCTTTAAATTCTAATGATAGTAAGTATTATAACTCTTATGATGAAGAATCATCTTCTGATGAGGAAAATACTTTACCTACCTATGAATAAGCCTCTAGGTTTTCTGAACTTCTTGAGATTGAGAATTCCAAACTCAATAAGAAACTTGATAAGGCAATCTCTAGGAATTATATTCTTACAAAAGATATATCAGATATTTCTAGATATCTTGATAAGAAAAATGCTGATTTTGAAAATATTTCAAAAAATCTTGAGGAAGTAAGTTCTGAGAAGAACAAACTTTCTAAAGAATTAGAAAAAGTAATTTCTAAGAAAAATGTTTTCGAGCCTAACTCTAGTTCTAAAACTAATGATTTTGAGGATAAAAACTTGGTTGTAAAACTCAAGTCCGAAATTTTTTCCTTAAAGAAGTGTTTATCAAACTTTACCCATGGTAAGGAAAATTTTGATAAGATGTATTCCCAAATACGACCTTTAAGAAATAAATCCGGATTTGGTTATACTCATGCAAAACCTATTTTCAGTAACAATTATTTTGTTCCTCAAAGTGCCCCATTTTGTACCAAGTGTCAATGTGGTGGTCACTGGGCAAAGAATTGTTTCTTAAAAAAAACCCAATCTCTAGGATTTCACAAAGCTTACTTTTCTAAGAAAATGTGGATACCTAATATTTTATTGTCTGGAAATCTCGGATCCAAACAAGTTTGGATTCCGAAAGTCTAATTTTCTTCTTGATTTCAGGATAATAAAGAAAGTACCAGCAAAAATACATGGTACATGGATAGTGGATGTTCCCGGCACATGACTGGTAACAAAAGCTTTTTTGAAAAGATTATCAAAACAAAAGGTGGAAAGGTAACTTTCAGAGATAATGCTAAGGGAGAGATTGTTGGTATTGGTAATATTGATTTTCTTAGTAAAACCTTGATTTCAAATGTTCTTTTTGTTAAGGGTCTTAAGCACAACCTCATTAGCCTAAGTCAGTCATGTGATGAAGGTTACCTTGTGAATTTTAGGAATGATAAGTGTTTAGTTCACAATTCCAAGGAAGAATTTATTCTCTCTGCCAATAGGTAAGATAATGTCTACACTTTGAACCTAGAAGACCTCAAGAGTCAAGATTTACCTTGCCTAAGTGCAATGGAAGATCATTCTTGGTTATGGCATAGAATATTAGGACACTGTAATCTTAGGAACCTATGTAAACTCTTTAAGAAGAAACTAGTTAAGGATCTACCGGAGCTTAGATTTGATTCTTCTAAAGTTTGTGGTCCTTGTCAATATGGCAAGCAACATAAATCTAGTTTTAAGTCTATCGGTGAAGTCTCAACAACCAATGCATTACAGTTAGTGCACATGGATCTTTTTGGTCCAACACAAACTGGAAGTATTGGAGGCAAATACTATGTGTTTGTTCTAGTTGATGATTACACCAGATTTACTTGGGTCTATTTTCTAGCAAAGAAATCTGAAGCTTTTTCCTATTTCAAAAGTTTTAGAGCTCAAGTTAAAAATGAGAAAAACCTTCCATTGAAAACTATTCATAGTGATCATGGAGGAGAATCTCAAAATTCTGATTTTGAAACTTTTTGTAGTAAAAAAGGTATTACTCACAATTTTTCAGCACCTAGAACTCCTCAAAAAAATGGTGTAGTTGAAAGAAGAAATATAATTCTTCAAGAAATAACTAGAACCATGTTTAATGAATATTCTATTGCTAGACATTTCTGGGCTGAAGCTGTAAGTACTGTTTGCTATACTATAAATCGAGTTTTGATTAGACCTTTTCTTAATAAAACTCCTTATGAGTTATGGAATGGTAAAAAACCAAGACTTTACTACTTCAAGGTTTTTGGTTGCAAAGTATTAATTTTTAATACTAAAGATAACTTACATAAATTCGCACCAAAATCAGATGAAAAAATTTTCTTAGGATATTCCACAACCTCTAAGTCTTATAGTGTTTTTAATAAAAATACTTGTACTATTGAAGAAACAGTACATGTAAAATTTGATGAATCAGATCCTTTTGTTTTTAAAGCATCTCAACTTACATCTTCGGATGTGTTTTCAAAAACGGATTGTCAACCTTTGATAGAAGAACCTTATGATAAGGAAATTGTTCTAGAAGATACTTCTGAAACATTTACACCAGAAGACTTTCTACCCTATGTTGATGAACATGTTTTCCAAAACCCAAATCAAGTGTTTCTTAAGAATCATCCCAGTGATAGTATCATTGGTGATGTAAACCAACCTGTAAAGACTAGAAGTTACTTAAGAAATGAAGTAGAACATCTAGCATTTCTTTCCCAATTAGAACCTAAAAGCACTAATGAAGCTTTAAGTGATGATGATTGGATCAAAGAAATGCAAGATGAACTAAATGAATTCGAAAGGAATAAAGTCTGGACCTTGGTTGAAATACCTAACGAAACCTCTGTTATTGGAGTAAAATGGGTTTTCAGAAATAAATGTGATGAAAATGGAGTCATTGTTAGAAATAAAGCTAGACTTCTTGCTAAAGGCTATAATCAACAAGAAGGAATAGACTATGAAGAAACCTATTCTCCAATAGCTAGACTTGAATCTATCCGTATTCTACATGCCTTTGCAGCATTCTTTAATTTCAAACATTTCCAAATGGATGTGAAATGTGCTTTTCTTAACGGTTATGTTCAAGAGGAAGTTTTTGTTGAACAACCTCCTGGATTTGAAGATACAAAACATCCTGATCATGTTTTTAGACTTACCAAAGCTTTGTATGGCCTTAAACAAGCCCCACGAGCATGGTATGATAGACTCACTGGATTTTTGCTTCAAAATAACTATGTTAAGGGAAATGAAGATCCAACCCTTTTTATAAAGAAAGATAAGAAAAATGTTTTGATTGTTCAAATTTATGTTCATGACATTATATTTGGTTCAACTCAGCAATCTTTGACTGACTCTTTTGCTAGTCTAATGAAATCTGAGTTTGAAATGAGTATGATATGTGAGTTAACATTTTTCCTTGGTTTTCAAATTTCTCAAAAACCAGAAGAAATCTACATATCTCAACATAAGTATATTAAAGATCTTCTAAAAAAGTATGGTTATGACAACACTAAAAGTATAAGTACTCCCATTGGTACCTCAAACTCTTTAGATCTTGACGAAGCTGGGAAACTAGTAGATCAAACATCTTTTAGAGGTATGATAGGAAGTCTACTTTACTTAACAGCTAGTCGACCCGACTTAATATTTTCAGTATGCTTATGTGCAAGATATCAATCCAATCCTAAGGAATCTCACTTAAAGGCAGTAAAAAGAATTTTTCGCTACCTTAAGGGAACCATGGATCTAGGATTATTTTATAATTCTAGAAATGATTTTGTTTTAAAAAGATTTTCTGATGCTGACTTTGGTGGATGTAGAATGGATAGAAAAAGTACATCCGGAACTTGTCATTTCTTAGGAGATTATTTAGTTTCTTGGTCCTGCAAGAAGTAACATTCTGTAGCACTGTCCACTGCTGAAGCTGAATATGTAGCAGCTGGAAGTTGTTGTGCACAAGTGTTGTGGATGCAACACACACTCACAGACTATGGCTTGAGTTTTACTAAAACTCAAATTTTGTGTGATAACACAAGTGCCATTGCCCTAAGTAAAAACCCTACACATCATTCTCGTGCAAAACACATAGATATTAGGCATCATTTTCTTAGGGATCACACACTTAAAGGAGATATTATTTTTCAGTTTATCGGAACGCAAGATCAACTTACTGATATTTTCACAAAATCTTTGCCTTCTGATAGATTTGAATATATTAAACAGAAGTTAGGAATGATAACCGTAACGTAATATTTCTTAATTAACTTTCTGTTGAAAATGTCTCCTTACAGTAATAAACTCCTTTTCACAGGGGGAGTACATTTGTTTGTTAGTTTAACAATGTTTTTTTAAAAAAAAATTGTTTTCAAACTTTTCGGAAAAAAGATTTCCGGAATGGAACTTCCGGAACTAAAATTTTTCAAAATGGACATTCTCGTACAGAGTACTTCTGGAATGGAAGTGTTCGTATTGAAAATTTCCGGAATGAAAATATACGTACTGGCAGTTTCATAACCAGATTTTTGTACCGATTTTTTACCTGTAATGTGTTTTTCGTATTTATTTTTTCGTATTGAGTTTTTCGTAGTGAGATTGTTTTCCATAGTAAACTTTTGAGAACTTTGTCTTTTCATAATAAAGTTTTTTTTTCTCGTAATCATCTTTTTATATTATCCATTAAGAATAATCCTCCTCAGCCCATCCGAAAGTTATGATTACCTTACTCAAGTTTTCGTAGTCATATTTTACTTGCTGGCATTTTCTTGTATTATGTTTTCGGAATTTAGTTTTCTTAATTCCTTGTTTAAATAAAAACCTCAAAAAGATCGGATTCAAGTTTTCAACCATCAGATTTGATCTCAGCTTATCACAACCGTTAGATCAACCGTGGAAGTTGAACCGTCATTTCATTGCCTATATAAAGGGGACCCAAATACTCGTCCCACATCGATCTCAAGCTCTCGCGTCCTGAATCTCTGCCTCTCTGTTTTAAGGCCGTTCCGAACTACAGTTGTCTCCGTTCCGAACTTCTCAGAGGATTACAGATCCGAATGTCTGTGGAGTTAGCGTCTCAAGAAATGTCTTCCACCAATCCTATTTCTCAGTGGTTAGTTTACAGAGAAAGGTTAGTCCATCCGGATTTCTTCAACAACTATGACTCTCTTATCTCAAAGAACATTAAGTTGAATGGCTGGGAAGATGTTACTATATCCAAACCAGGGACTCAAGATGATGTTTTTACAGAGTTACTTGTTGAGTTCTATGAAACTGTTTCCTTCTTCTAGGAAGATAATAGGGAGAAGTTTTCTTTTAAGTCTTATGGAAAGAGTTACAAACTTTCTTATACCAAGACAGCAAGCTTGGTAGGGTTGTCCTATGAAGGAGAAGCCTAATTTATTTCTCATGTATTGCCGGACTCTAAGGGTAGCTTTGACAAGGAAAAAGCATTAGGAACCCTCGGACTGGCTGATGACAAGTCTCTGAAGATTGCAAGTCTATCCAAAAACTTTCGGATTCTAGAGTTGTGGGTACAAGGACTTATCGTACCGAGAAAAGGCGATAAAGACAGCTTGAAGAAGAGTGAGATCTATATCTTAGATTTCCTGATAAATCTAAGGAAGTTTAACTTCATGAGGCACATTCTTATAACCATTGAGAATCTTAAGAAAGGAAATCTCAGAGCTCAGATCGTAATGTACCCAGCAATATTATCAAAGTTGATAGTCTGGTGCCTTGAATCGTTCAAGGAAGCTTGCAGATCTAAGCCAAGGGTTTGTAAAATTCTGTTGGTTAGTGATGACACCCTTAAGAGGATGGATGTGGCTTTCAACAAGGAGATTGGTGAGTTCGTTGATTTTCCTAATCAAGAAGAAACGGTTCCGAAGGCTGCTGAACCGGAATCATCCAAACCAGTGAAGAAAAGAAAGTTAAAGGAAGTTGCAACTGAAGTCGAAGATCCTAAGTCTAAGGAAGTTCAAACCGCTCCTCCCAAACCAAAGAAGAAGAAGACCTATCCTGATGAGGTAGTTACAAAGTGGAGAGTTGATAAAGAGAAAAGGAAAGTAGGGGATCCGCAGTTCGGATTGGACCCTGCGGAAGCTAAGGCATTAATGGAGAGAACTGATGATGAGCTTGAAAAACAAGAAAAGGAAAAGAAGCTTAAGAAGAAGATTTCAGAAGCCGAGGCAGTCCAAGCGTTGTTAAAGTTTAATGAGATGGTATCCGAAAGCATCCCAGTTCTGAGATCTTTCTCCCTGGAATCTCTACCTGAGACTCCAGGAAGAAACCTTGATTTTCTGGAAGAGACTACAGCTGAGCATGTTGAGAAAATTGAGCAGATTTAGCAAGTGGGAGAGGAAGAAGAAGTTGCTGAAGGAAGTGGTGAAACAGGAGATCTTTTGAAACAAGTGGATGATTATAAAGGATCAACTTCGGAACATCTATCACTCCGAACATCAGAGACTGAATCCTCTAAGTTAGTAACTCCAGAGAAGGATAAGAATGAGGAAGATGTTGTTCAGAAAGTTGTTTATGAGATTGTTCAAGTATCTACTGGGGAGAAAAAAACTCCTGATCAAGAATCAATTCCAAAAAAAGACAAGGGAAAGCAACTCCTTGTTGAAACTCCAAAATCAGTGGCTAGCAAGAAAAGAGAATATGGTGATTCGTCTAAAAGTAAGTTGGAGCTTATTGAGGAAGAAAACTCTCCATGCAAGATTTCATATTCGGAGTCATCCTCGTTGGGGCATGATTTTGTTGTCCAGTCTTTAAAGAAGTTGGTGGGATCCATTCCGAAATTCTCTAGTATTGACTCTAGATGTAAGATGCTCCAACATGCGTTGAATCAGAAAAATGACTCCATATCTATGGTTATGGACAAGTGCGTTGAGATTGAAGCTCAGTTCAAAACCTTCTTTGTTGGTTACGAAGCTCATAGAAAATCTTGTAAGAGGATGACAAACTGGTCAAAGAAGACTGTGGAAGAGATGAGGTTGTTTGATGAGTTTCAAGACAATGTTAAAGATGATTTTGAAACCGAGGACAAGAAGATAAATGAGTTAACTGCATCTTTTAAAGACATGCTGACAGAAGAAAAGAACTTCCGGATTGAAGAAGTAATAGATCTGAATGGGAAGCTCAATTCCGTTTCTCAAAACTAGAAGTTTGAAAGGGATCATCGGATCGATTTTGAAGAAAGGATGAAGGCTCAGGAAGAGAAGATCAAAGCTCAGGAAGAAAAGCTAAAAGCCCAGGAAGAAAAAATTGAAGCTCAATCCGCAAGAATAGTTTTCTTAGAGAAGAAAGCTGAAGAAGATCATAAAGACCTAAAGAAGATCAAGACTATTCTAAAGGGGCTCATGACGAAGGAAAAAGATCCGAAATAACCAAATCCGGTCTTTTTGTTGTATTTTTTTGTTGCTGAGATTTCAAATATTAATGAAAGTTGTTCTTGTCGTTTCTATTGTTATCATTACTAATTTTTCAGGTACTTTGTTATTTTTTCCATTCCCTCCAATTCTTTTCGAAAATCACAAAAGGGGAGAAGGAAAAGATCCTTAAGAAAAAGGAGAACTCTAATAAGAGTTTATCAAAGGGGGAGAAGAAAAAGATCCTTAAGAAAAAAGAAAAACTCTAATAAGAGTTTGTTTAAGGGGGAACTTTTTCATTAAAGAAGACCTTCTTAATTATCACTCCGGAAATCTGAATACGATCCTTAGAGTTTCAAAGCCTAAGGGGGAGTTAGTCGTATTCATCAATATCCTTAAAGCAAAGGGAGATAAGCCTTAATGTTTTTCTTTCTTCTTAGAATTTCTTTTTCGCAAGGATGTTTGTGCTTTCCAAAATGGGGGAGATTGTTGAGTCAATAAGGTTTTCCTTATGACTTTTCCATTCCTTCTTGTTTTGAAAATTACAAACACCTTATCTTAAGGAAAATCGCTTTTATAAGAAAAATTGCTTTCTTAAGGAAAATCACTTTTATAAGGAAAATCGTTTTCTTAAGGAAAATTGCTTTCATAAGAAAATTTCTTTCTTAAGGAAAATCGCTTTTATAAGAAAAAATTATTCTTATCTTATTTTCATCCATATTTTTCTTAAGTATGAAATTTGGATTCATTTCTATTTTCTTGGAATCATTGAAACTTTGATATAAAGAATTCTGTTTAGGATTCGGATTCTGGATAAGAACTATAAGGAAGTTTCATTCCGAATTCCAGATATGAACTCTGACTAAGTTCTATTCCAGATTCAGGATACGAATTCTGATGAAGAATTCTCATTACGAATTCTGTTGACGAATTCTCATTACGAATTCTGATGAAGAATTCTCATTACGAATCCTGATAATGAATTCTCATTACGATTTCTGATGACGAATTCCTATTCCGAATTCTCATTCCGAATTCACCTATTAAACAGAATTTGAGTATCTTTGTTTTATACACTATGAATTAATTTAGACTCCGAAAAATATCTTTGTTAGACTCCGAACTTTTATATTGCTTACACTTCTAAAATTTGTCTACTCTTATTATTTTCATTGCACTACGAACCTTTACTCCGAAGCGTTCATTACAAACTTTTATGTTAGAATTTAAAACGATGTCGTACACTCTGTTACACTTATTTTGTTATAAAATGATGTCGTCTGTTTTGTTATAAACTAACCGTTGTCTAAGTGACACGTGTACAGGTCCCTCCGATCTTTAAGGAAAATATGACCGTTGGATAAGGACCCGACCTTACCTATAAATAGGAGCTCATTTGAAAGAGCTCGGGGCTGATGGCTAAAAAAGTGCTGAAAGGCTGACTAATCCACTTGAAGTGATTTCTAGAGAGAGAGACTCTTATTAACTCTCAAAAGCTTTATGCGACTCCGAATGTTGGTGATTACATTCGAGGGCTTCCGGGGATAGGAAGACAGAGGTGCCGACTACATTAAAGATCGAGGGCTTTCTTTCTGAGGAAGACAGAGGTTGCCAACTACCTTGAAGTTGAGGGCTTGCGGGGATAGCAAGACAAAGACTCCGATCTTCGTATCGAGGGCTTACCCTGGTGTGGGTAAGACAGACTTTCTTGAAAGTATAAATCAAGGGACCTTTATCCAAGGTTGTTGGATACCCTTCTCTTTGGGTTAAAAGATTTATATCTTGTTACTTGTAGTTTTACTACTTGTTTATATTCCGCTGCATTTTGTAATATAAGGAAAGTATAACTTTCTTATACTTCCTTATTTGTACTCTGTTTCATTTAGATTCTATATGCTTTAAGGTAGAATCTCATATTGTAACCTTTTGTTAAGTTTCAATTTCCGGAACCTAATTTCCGGAACCTACTTTCGAAATTTCTTTCCTAGTTTGCATTCGGTGTTAAGAGGTGTTGTGAATTTGCTTAGTTTAACTTTGTTAAACTTAGCCTTTCCTTTGCTTAAGGAAAACATAGTTATTCTTAACTAATTTTAAAGGTTCCAAATGAATTTTTAAAGTATACAATTCACCCCCCCCTCTTGTATATTGAGCATCTACATCACTATTTCGATCCTACAATTGGTATCAGAGGTTGGAAACCTTTTACTCTATACCAATATTACATTTATTTAATTCCTTTGGATATTTTATCTATAGTCTTCCTTATTCTTGTTACAACTCTTACATAACAAAACCATATATTACAAAGTGGACATTTCTAATCAATGTCCATTTTCCCATAAAATTTAACTTTAAAAAATAATTTATTTTCATCATTAATCTTCATGAAATTAAAATTTACTTCTTATTTTTAGTTACTAATCCTTTAAACCTATGATTTTTTAAAATATGAGATGAGAATTAAAATCTCAATATGGAACAAAAAATAGAAGAAATACAGAAACTTGGTAGTCCATAAATACTTACATATTTTTTCTATTTTTAAATAGTCATCGGCATTTAAAATAAACATTTACATATACAAGAAATAAAATTTTATGTTTAAATAATTTCATAAAACATTTCCTAATAAATATGAAAGAAAAAATAAAACCACTAAATATTTCCTTGAACACATGAAAAACTCATAAATTTTTTTCAAGAAGTTATACTTTTCACCCTTAAAAAGTAGAATATAATTTCCTTTAAACATATATCATTATATTACCTTGTAAAGTTATAATGTTTCTATAAATGTCCATACAAATGGAATAACCATACAGTCAACTTCCATACCCAATGCATTGACTGGATATGATGGATCCACTTGTCCTTGGTTTATAATAAAACCACCCATCCTTAGTTTATAATAGAACCACCCATCCTTAGATTTTAGTAGAACCACCCATAAGTGTTTATAATGGAACCAACCTTAATCATAAAAATTCCCAAGAATAATAATCATAACCCATAAAATCGTCCAAATTCCAATATTTAACTCATAAATATATTCTTTTCACTTATAAGAAAACATTCTCATAAATTTAAAAATATAGTCTAATTAAAATCCTCATTTGAAAATCACCAAAACATATGTAAAATGGTTTTTTCTGAAGAAAAAATTTAATATTTTAAAGGAATAAAAAAATTAACTAATATTTATGGTGGAGGGAGAATTCATTTTCATCATATATGTTAAAATAAAACATTCTTTTATTTCTTTTTTATAAAGAAAGCTAAAAAATTCCATAAAAATATTCCTTCTAAAAACCATTAAAATAAAATAAAATGAAATAAAATGTTTTTTATTGTTATTTCTGTCTATATGAATACATCCATAAAATAATTCTAAAAATATGGGCATTAAATAATTAGATTTGGAAGGGAAACATTTATATAGGATTTTTAAAGGAAAGTCCCTTACCATGAGTCTAAATTGTCACATTCATTTTTTATCTTCATGAATAATAAAATTTTATTAATTATTTGATTTCATAAGAGCCTTTTTCATGTTTATAATTCCTTTTTATTTTATTTATTACCATTATATATTTAATTACTAAATAATTTGAGTTTATTTCCAATGTTTTGGTGACATTTGGATCATGTGTCTAAAATGAATTCAGTAGATTGACTGTCATCAAAGAGGTCAATACTAAACCATCTATAAAATAATAATCATGAAACACTTAAATTTTTAATAAATCAATTAATTTTTTAAAACATATCATGAAATATGTTTTTGAAAAAAGAAATATGTTACAAAAATTGAGACAATAAGTTGTACATACTCATGAGTAATGTTTCCATTTTTAAAATTCAATTATTGAAAGAGGTAAATTATTATTTTGTAATTTTACAATTTTATAATTTTATCATAAATACAATATTATATAATTATAGTGAATTATATATATCATCTATGTGATTTGGTGATGAAAAAGACACAACACTTTGTGGATGTGGTAGTTCACAGGTACACATAAACAACGTTATCACTTATCAATAAATGGAATGGTTAGAAAATATATGATATATTATATTTTAATAATGATAAATATGTAATGAATTTAATATATACAAAATTATTCAATCATTTTAACCCACCATGAGAGGTGGTGATGAAAATGAATTAAATCGGTTTGTGTGGTGGTAGTCCACCTTATATAAGAACGATGGATTTATTTCCCATTTTATGGGTTTTGGATATGGATATAGGTTATAAAATTAACATAATAAAATCACAGTATATGGAAGATACTGGTATTATTACTTAATAATGGTTTAACAATATTTTAGGGAGATTAAATAAGAAATAATGTATAAAATCCTTGGTTATTAACTATACCTCTTCTTTAGACAACCTCATAAGGTTTACATCAAAAATATTCATAGGTTGGTTTTATGATCAAAAAAAGAAATATTGTAAATTTTGAGGGATCTATGGAAGGTATTTAATAAGATATTTTCTAAACCAAAATTATTTTTATGTGTGAATAAAATAAAAGATGATATTCCCTTATATAAGGGAGGGGTGGGGCACTATTTATATTCTTTAAACACGTAAATCAATATAAAATTATTTTTTGTTCTAATTAAAATAAATTTACAATACAAGAATATAATATAAGGATGAATAAAAAAAATACTAATTTTTTTTGGAAAGTTTATAAAATTTTTTTACCCTTACTTTTTATATTAACCCTTACTGACCCTTTTTGATGGTTATCATGACAACAATGTTTTTATGCTATAGGGGTAAATATAGATTATATAAATAGAAAATTGGCCATTAAATGGACTATGGTTTTTATTTTAAATCTTATCCCAATCATTTTCCCGAACATATGTTTTTTATGAATTTTAAATATTTTATGAAAGTATTATTTACTATAAAATATAATTAATAAAAAATATATAAGTATTCATTTACTGGGACTTTAATAACATCATGAAAACAAATTATTTTAAATATTATTCAATTGGGACTTCCATAACATGTTATGATTTTCCACATAATTATTGGATCATAATAATTATTTCAAATTATATAACTTTTAATATTTTTAATATCATTTTTTTTATTTTCCTAATAATTTCATAATTACTGAATCTACACTGCATAAGCTTTTATTGTAAATATTTAGTCACTAAAAATTAAAAATTAATTACCATGAATTTTTTTTTATTTAAAATGAATATTTATATGTTTTTGATTACTAGGACCTTTAATTGATTGGACCACTAAGGGTGTATTATTTATATAAGATGATAGGTTATATTTCATGCATGGTTGATAAAAAATCTTTTAATAAACATCTTAGGTTATTTTTTTTGAGGATTAAATATTTTAAAAGGAGAGAGGATGTATTAAAGTTTATTTTTCCAAGGTGAGATGTAATTTTATTTTTGATTCAAATTTTTTGACCCTTAAAGAGTCTAAAATGATAAATTTACCCAAGTGGTTGAAATTATAATTTTTTAATGGTTTCACTAAACTCAGAATGCATTATTTTAATTTGGGATATTTTTTCTGGTGAAATTATAAGCTTGTTGAAATTGTGAGAATATTAAATATTTATAAAATAAATCAATATTTATAATATGAGTGAGATTATAATATATTTATAGTGACCAAGATTTCATTAATAAGACCTTTTAAATTTATAATTTTTTTAGAGGTCGATGAGAAGTTTATTTTCCTAGAAGTTGTATGATTTTAACGTAAATTCTTTAATGATGGGATTGAGAATTTGTGTACTTTAACATAAATAAAAATATATTATTATTTTTATTTATTTCATGAACTGATGTGGTTGTAATGTTTCATGTGATGTGTCAAAGGAGGGTTCACATGGTGATGATGTGGTAAGGGAGATTCAAGAATCACACATTTCCTTTATACCTTATCCACTAAGAAATGGAAAAGCCTAAAATTTATGAGGAAGTTATTTGTGTTTTATTAAGGTGAATTATTAAGTGGAATTTAGGAAAATAATTACCCATTTTATCTAATTCATCTTCACACAATGTTGGATATTGAATCCACTAAATTCATTTTTTCATTGGTAGAATCTCTTATAGAATAAAATTCACTTATCTCTCTATTTTCATTAAAAAAATAAATTCATTATGTTCTTTATGTTCATTGTGGTGGTGGAGATAATGATAATTGATTATTGTGACATAATCATTGAGATATAGGTAAATTCAGATGACGTGTTACTTCTTATTGTTCTATTAACTTCATTCATGTTTTTTATTTGATAATATTTTTTCTAATGATCAAATCACTTAAAACAAATTTGAAACAAAATAAATAATAATAAAAAAGGGATTAAACAATGGGTAATTACCAAATATTTATTTGTAATTTAATCAAATTTTAATATTTAGGGAAATAAATTTTAGGATTTTAATGTGTGAAAATTTTGGTTTATTATTTTTCCTTCAATAATGTTTTAGAGTGGTGATCAAAGGGAAAAAATATTTGTTTTAAAAAAAATTATTTCCAAAATAACATTTCCCATGGAGAACATATTTATTTGTTAAAGACAATGAAATGAAATTAAAGAACGAATAGTAATATTAAATAAATTATTATTAATATTTCAATGGGATGAAAATGAAAAATATTAGATTTTGTCCCAAACATATTAATTATGTGACTTTTATTATTTATGTATTTCTATATCAAGAAGAGAAATAGGTTTCAAAGGATATACGAGATGATAATGGATTCAAATAATTTTTTTAAAAATGAAGAACTTAATTATTTATGCTGATTATATTTATCCATTGATCACAAAAGTTTAATTATTTAATTTTTTTAATTTTGGCACTGGATGAATGTGGGGATAAGTCCCCCATGTTTTTTCATGGATTTTTGTTTCAAGGGAATTCCTTGTATTATTTATCTAACTTTAAATTTTCTGGGTAAATATTTTTATAATAATAATTATCTTCTATAGAAATTATTATTTTATGAATTATTTTCTTATGAAATAAAACATTAATCCTATAATCATAGTCCGTTGAGAATAATTTATAAAGAATTACATGAGATATGAAAAAGATATCATTTGTTATGGTTTGATTTAAAATCATAAAAAATCTAAATAATTTAAAATATAAAGATGAATTTTATGGAAATAAGAGATAAAAAGTTCAAGTATAAAATTTTTGAATTAAAAATAATTAATCATAAATAGTTTATAGAAAAGGGATTCATATTGAATGTAGTAAAGTAATATTCTAGGGAGAATAAGGGATTTGTAAAAGATCAAATAAAAAAGATCTTATGTTTATTATTCATACTCTTAAACCCAAGAGCATGAGAATCGAATATGATGTATTACACTTTTGAAGGAGATTGAAAAATTTTACAATCCTAACTTTTACACACCTACAGACATAACCTAGACCACATCGTTTCCAACCCACAATCATAAAAATGAATCCTTTTTATGGATAATTAACAACTTATGTAGTATGCTATTTGACCTTGTTATCATAATGAAACAATATCCTTTTATGAAGTCACAATTGTGTGAAAATTATATTAGTATAACTTTAATTGTATTTTTATTAAAAAATTATTACAATATAATGAATAGAAAACTAGTTATACTAATGAAATTTGAATTTGAGGTGCTTATGTAGAAACCATGATCCTCGACTCATCTGTATTGTTGTAAAAAAGAATCTTTGGTTGATCTAGTAAAAAATTAGCAGACTTGATTGGAATAACATGGAACACTATTGTTTTGGAATATATAAACACTGTAACATTTTGTTTCTAGAGCCTACTCAACTGGTGCCACAACCCGGTTGTCCATAAGGCCTCAAGTGGACCTACCTGTACACCAAAGGCTTCCAACTACCAGTGAGGACCTATAAGGTAACAATGGGAAGACTAATCCCTTATTATCATAGTACAAATCACATAAGTAGATTAGATAAATCAAATTAAAACTCATAGATAAACATCAAAAACAGGTTAATTATAAAAAATAAATATAACATGAAATTCTGGAATAGATGAACGTGTCATACATAATAGAACATATATCGAATGTGTGGATCATACAAAACTATAGTAAAAATAGGAAACTAATGTAAGCATAAGAAACCATCCACAACTATTATTGAGTCTAGTATGGTATCATAACACACATCAACCTAGTAATCCAAATTAATAATTGTCAACTTTGGGCCTTGGCTTAAACATGTAATTTTAATAAATAATTTTTTCTGACCAGGTAGCCAACTGCTTTGTTGGCCTGATCTGGGTGTCAGTATATCTCAGTAGTCCAACAAAAATCAAACCCCTAAAATAACTAGGCCATAATTAAATTTAAAGAATAAGTTATATAAATAAATAATTCTGAAAAATTAATACTTTAATTATATTAAAGAATAATTAATTAAGATAATAAACAATCACTGATGCCCTCAGTTCACATTGACTTTCAAGGATGTCTATACCATTTTCAATCCATAAATCAATGAACATGATTGATCATAACTACATTAGTTTGTTTTTATGTGTCACTGAACATGTCATGTAGATTCATCATCCCAATTTAATAGATTCCAGTCTCCCTAATATACAAATAAAGTATCACAGTTCACCTTAACATGTGCTTTCTCAGCCAAGTAATAATCCAACATGCAACTTGAACCTCCCTTATGGGAGTTTTATTTGACCATAAATTAGACAATTAGTATCACATACCTCCCCTATGGGATTTTTATCATCCATGTAACATGACCACGCATAAAGGTAGTTTTTAATAAATATAAACACATCCTCCCTAAGGCTATTCTTATTATCATTAAAAATTCCACCCCATATTACATTTACATCTACATAAAACATTTTAAAATAAAAAAAAACATCATTTAATAGATTCAATTCCAATTCATACATAAAAAAACTTATTCTATTTAACTTATACAAAGACCAACTATAAATCATAATTTTAAAAATCTAACTTTTTCATTTCATTAGTCCTAATTGAAATGTAAATTCTAGTTGATATAGAACAATGACTATGAAATTTCATTTAACAGTCATAAAATACAAAATTTAAACTGTTTCAAAATAATTAAAGCAAAGATTAATTTTTTAATAAATTATATCTAAATAAGTATAATCATCTAATGTAGTGGTATTTCTAACTAATGAAGAAAAAAAGTTTAAAACCATTAATAACTATCATGGTCATCATATAGAAAACTAAAGAGACCTCTCACACATTAACTTGGAAAAAAATTATGTGATATAGTGGGAATATTTTATGAAAAAATACTTTTAGATAATCTTCCTATATTCATTTCCATAGGGCTGATATTTTATTCTTAGGGTCTCTAATCTTGATCCATTATCAACTACTCATTTCCCACACTCCCATAACTCATACCAATATATCAAAAACAATTAATTATAAGAAAATATTATTTTCTTAATAACTCTTACCAAATAGGAATAAATGATGAATTACTAACCATATTTTCTCACTACACAAGAATCAAATCCATCCACCTGTAGGGGGACTTTTTTTGACCCATAACATAAGTTCTAACAAAATACCTATGAGTAAAAACCATTTCCATGGTTAATAAATTGTTTATGAAAAAAATAATAAAATGAAACACGAAATCATACATTCATGATACACTCTACAAATAAAGAAAAAGGTTCCTATAGGTTTTCCTCTATTAAGGATTCAAAAAGTCTCCAAGAGAATCAGGAAATTCTACCACATTCCTATAGAATATCTAATGAAATCCAAATAGGAGAAATAATAAATTAATCACAATGAATAAATTGATAAAATATAATTTTTAATTACTATAAAAATACATAAAACAAAATATGATCAAGTGGTCTTGAAGGTGGAATGAGGAAGGGTTGGCCGACCTCGGAGCATGAAAACAAGAATAGAATAAGTAAGGCTATGTTTTACATAACTACAGTATACTATTAATATGATTATTAAAATGTTATTATAGATACCATCAAGCAGCTGGAATGGGAGTCGCAAATAAGATTAACTAAATTTTAAAAATATGATTTATACATGTATATAAAATGAATCATTTGGTTATAAATTTGTATAAGTGAATGAAATAAATATTTTAAAATAAATAAATTACTTTTATAAGAAAAATATTTTTCTATGTACAAACACAATTTAATCTCAAAAAATTAAAGAAACCACTTTTGATAAATGTTTTCAATAAAATTTATATATTATATATTCATTCAAAAATAATTCTACTCATCCAATTGATTTTATAGTTATAAGATAATAATAAATCAAATTTTATTAATAAAAATACGTATTTTTATAAAAGTTAATTTTACCACCTTTTAATGGAGAACCCATTTTAAATATGAATTTTGAATTTTTTTTGATTTTATTTTAAAAAATAATCTTCATTATTTAATGTGGAATATTAAATTTTACATTGGGATATTTTTTGGTATTTTTCTAATAAGTTTCTTTTTTTTGATGAATAATGAAAACATTGATTTTTAATTCAAAACTTCTTTTTCATATAATTTACTTATATAGAAAAATTATATTTTAATTTGATAAATTTTACATCAATTAATAAAATTTAGGTAATTTTAATCAATATCACATTGAAATTGTATATAAAAACTTTTCAAACATTTGAACTTTTTTACATTAAAAACCCACTTTGCTTTCTCATCTGTGGGATTAAATTCGAATTAATTTTTGCCACTTATATGATTTTAAATTGGAAAATTGTATTAAATTTTTTTGATGACGATAATTTATAATTTATAATATGTTCAACTTAAATTTTGACAAAAAATATTAGTGAATGTAATTAAAAATAATTACAACAGTTATGAAAAAATAGATTAACAAAGGACTAAACCATAATATTGGGGGAGAAATGAAATAGAAACATTAAATAATAAATATTATGGGAATATTTAAGAAACTAACTTCCATTGGATCAAATTTGGACTATTATTGGATCTTATTTACTTGGAAAAAATGTGGGTGGAATTAACTTTTAAATTTTTTACAAGAATGTCATTCCTCCCCCACAATAAAAAGGCACTCACCGTCACACTTACTCACACCTCTAAATCTATTTGGATCAACCAAAATAAGCTCAAATAATCTAAAAATATCTAAATTAATAATATAATCATTCCTTTGGTCACAAAACCTACCAAGTAATACCTTGGGTGAAAACCATAAGGAGTAACCGAAAGAAGAGTTTACATCCTTCCTAAAGATCTTTTGTTTTATATTAATTTTTCACCCCCTCAAATATTCTTACTACATTATTATATAATGACCTTTGTATCATCAATATACTAATATTTATTATATTTTAATTTATCTACCTACACATACACAAACTTCCATATAATGGGTAACGAACTTACCATTCTTGTGTATGGAGAACTACATCCTCACAAAATGATACTGTTCGTTTTTCCTTTACCACCACTCTTGGTTGGAAAATATGATGAAAAATAAGTTTATATATGATATATATGACATTTATGATTTATTAAATCTTATTAAATTTTTATATAAAACATAACTTCAGGCATTCCATTTTGGGTAAATACGATAACTTCAAATGTGGATGTGTGGACTACAATCTCCTCAAAGTGCTATGGTTTGTTCGCACTCTATATTGAGTATATTAAAGATGGGTTTAGAGAAAATATATGATATTTATAAAATAATAAATTTAATTTAATTATATTATATATATATACTTATATTTCATTTACTGACATTTATTCAATATGATAATAAAATGGAAACAACATTCTTTCGTACGTATGACCTATCGTCTCCATGAATAGTAAAATACATTTCATATTTCTATATTTTATATATTATTATAAATAAATAAATATTTAATATATATGATAATTATATCATTTTTTATATTAATTAAATAAATAAATCATGATCTAATTAAGAGGATCTATAATTACAAGCCAAAACATAAAAAAACTAAGCAGATATTAGCGAAAACATAACATTAACCTAGAGATATTAATAAACAGATAATATAAAGTTAAAAAAAATCATATATGTTATCAAATATAATAATATGGTTGTATTGAATATTTAAAATAAAATTATATTTATTATACATGAGGTTTTAACATATACAAAGAAAGTCAAGATTTAAGGTAAGAGTTTTCCCATCTAACTTTCATTTTCTGTGAGATACAATCCATGTTCTGCTCCAATTACTTATATGTGGTGTTTATACTTCCCATGGATGTGTTATTTGATCTGTATTCTTAAATTTATTTGTATTTACATATTCATTTTATTATATTTCTTTCATGGGGTTTATGATTCCAAAGTTAACAAATTTGGAATGTAATTTTGTCTCTGTTTTCCTTCTTTGAGACACATGCCATGTTATGCACTTATATTTTTCTATATATTAAATATAATGAAATTATAATGTTATATAATGAAATTATTTATTTTTATGTTATTTTAAGGTTAATTTAATATTATTATTTCCATTTTATTATGATTCAAAGATAACAAAGTTGTAATAGTTTATTGATATAATCTCATCATTTATCAAGATAGTTTATGATTACGATTCAATTGATGAAATATTATCATAAATATCTCAAGAACAGTCATTAATTTTCTTACCCACTAGTTATTCAGGTTATATCCACGTAATGATACCATTTTTACACTCTTTTATACTTAAAATAATTATTTATTATAAAAATTATACTTTATTTTTCCTTCTGGTTGGAAATATGTGTTCTTTAAAAACCGTGTTTTATAAAAATGTTTTTAAGAATGTCTTACTATTTTTAAATGATGTTTAAATTAAATGTTAACCCATTTTGTTATATTTTTTAAATTTTTTCTAAAAGTAATATTCATTTCATTTTCTAATATGGGAACTTTTTGAAACTTTTAAGGTGTAAAAGGAATATTAGGCATGTACAAACTTACCCGCCATCATGACCATCACTTCCTTGATTCTTCTTCTGTAAGTTTACACAATTATTTTTTAAATAACTTATTTCATATTATTTAATAATTTTTTTGATTTTAAAATATTTTTCAATTATAATGGGTTTTCAAAAATTATTTTATGTCTAAAAATCAAGGATTTTTTTTCAAAATACTTTCAATTATTCCATTATAATTTTCCAATTTTATTTTCAATTAAAAAGGTTTTCAAAATGTTTTTAAGATTTATTGATATGTTTTAAAATAAAATAGTTTCTAAAAGATTTATGTATTTAGAAGAAATTTTCAACTAAGAAAAGATATTTTCCTCAATAAATGGATTTAAAGGGTCTTTACAAATTATTTTCTATCTTAAATTACATCCTTTGGTGTTACTCATGCATTTCTAGGAAAATGATCTAAATGATTGATTTATATTCTTCATATGAATGGTTTATGTTTTTATGGAATGATGTTTGTGATACCTAAATCTCTTTCATGGGTTATATGTTCATGAAACCCATTTCCCTTTCATAGGTTCTGTTCTTATGAAACCCACTTCCTTTTATGGGTTTTGCTTTGATGAAATGATTATGAAATCATTATATTTTTCAAGTGTTTATGATATTATTATGTGTTTCTGATACCCATTTCATTTCATGGGTTTTGATATGATTATTTATTATAGAATATATGTTTCCTGTGTGAGTTTTCTTAGGCCTATATCTACCACAAATTTGTTGGGTAAATATTTATATCTCAATGGATATACATAGTTGGAATGGGGACTAAAATCGGTTAAGTACTTTATTCGCTAAGATGGTATTAGTAGTAAACTTTTATTTCTATAATGTTCATGGGAGTGAACCATATCTATAAAGATTTTATGGGGAGTGAAATCATACTATTAATATGAACTTAGAAGTGATTCCATGAATACTATAGAAATAATTTTATATTCTTATGTTTATGCTACAAATTATATGTCTTATTACTATGTTATTTTCTCATGGATTATTCCCCTGATTCAATTTTTATTCAGGTCTTATTAATTGCAAATAATTATTCCATGACTGATATATATGATATTTGATAATCATGATATTATATTCCAATGTTATTATCATGTTATCATACCCTTATTCTCATGTCATATTTAGGTATAAATTTTGATTACCCTTATTGAGAATATGAGCTCACCCATTTTTTATTTTTCCTTTCCCCTAGTTTTGAATAATGGTGTTAATCAGGATTACTAAATTGGAAGATATTTTTTGCAAACAATGAAGATCTTTCACCAAGTGTGAATATTTGTTCTATGTTTCCAAGGAAAATAAACTATTTTAGTACTTAGGGATGTGTTTTTATAATGTGATGAATATTCATTTAAAATGATGTAATATTCATGTATGTTAATCTTGGTCTCTATAGTTGGTATCAAAGGGAAGGTTTAGTAAACCATTCCATACTAGGATCAAAAAACCATAGTGAGATCCCTTGTGATATTTCTATGGATATGTTTAGGGATGTCTCAAAGGATATGCATATGGTTTCATAGGAAGGTGTCATAATTTTAATATAATAGAAGTTATTTTTCATGATTATGTGGTTTATTCTATGATAAGTGATTGAAAAACTATGATTTCTGGTTTTAATCAATGGTGGGAACTAGAAGGAACTGGGTTAACACTTAATGTGATGGAAATTTTGATGGTATATAGTCAAATTGGATGATAACTGGAGTAAAGGATATTGTGATAATACCTAATCAATTTTCACAAAACATGATTAAAAATGTATACCTTTACCAAATATAAGACTTTCTGATGAAGATAAGTAATGAGTTCGTTGAGATTTTGTGCAATGGAAACCATGGAGGGAAGAATATTCAGTTTCATTTGTGTCAAGAATGTAGAATGAATCAACTAAGTGAATGTATTAGTGTAACAAGAAGATGTTTTGACTATAGAAAATAAGGACACAAAAAATTACTTTAAATGAAGCATGAAGTATTTAGTTAACCAAATGGACAATAATATTGGAATCCCTATGACATCATTAAAAGTTAAATTATTTATGTGTGGAATGAATAGTTATCTTTCAAACTGATGTCATATGTGGAAAGATTCCAATGATAATAATAAAGGTGGTATACGTAATGGTTATATTGTTTTCGATTATAAGACTATAGGTAAAATACGAAAGGAAGTAGGAATTAAGTAATATGATGAGGTATACTTGTTAATGGGTTAAGGAAGAAGTATAATAATTTATGTTTTTATATATTCAGATTCAAGAATTAAGTAATATGAGTTGTAAAATATATAAGGATTGTATAATTTATTATTTTTTCACTACGGTTTCACAAGAATATGTTGAATGGTTCCAATGGACTAGAGAAGTTATTTAATGGAAATATTATGTTAATATGAAACACACGATTAAGGGAAATATAAAACATAATATGTTCCTTATGTAATGTTAATGATGTTTGGATAAATATATGTTGGATATGAATAATTAAATTAGACGGTTCCAATTACCTTGGATCAAATTAAGGATTTGTTGAAAAGTGGTTTATGCTATCATTTATGAAGTTACAAAATTTTTAGATTTAAGGAATATATCCAATAAACTTTTGAATAACGAAACATGCATGTTTTCTAAAAGGATGTGAGGTAATTTTGGTTATTATTATGTGTCAGTAGACTACATGGAAAAGTATTCACATGTTTTTCATGTAATAACCAAGAGTTACCATATGATATATAGGGGATCAATGTTAAGATGGTTTAGTGAACTTCTTTCTACTATTTTTTCCTTCTTTTAAAAGGGTTTCAGGTTTAACCATTTATGGTTACATTTATGTTAAACTTCAGATGATGTTTTAGAGATTAATTTATAATCTCAGCACATAAATATTTATACATGTTGGATAACTTGTGCTAACCATTTTTTTTGTGATTATAGTAAAATTAATATGGAATGAATTATCATTTTACCTAATGATATGTTAATACTTAAAGACTAAAACATTCACAACTATTTCTTAGAAGAAGAGATAAATAGGAAATTGATCATGGAATACCAAAGGGTGAGATTGTTCTAAAATAAAATAAGTAAATATTCTCATGAAAATTCATCAATGTTAGGAAAATGGCCTTCAAATAAAATGTTCTCCTATTATTATCATTTTTCATTATATTAATGACCTCTTTTACCCTTCACCAGTTTATGGTTTTCTAATTGTTAACCTTCCCTATATCACCTACTTTATCTTGATCAATGATCTTTTTCAATATATATGATAATTAATGATTTTATTCCATGTCCATTTTCCACTTTCTAATTATTTCCTTCTACATGGAAACCAAGTTATGTATTCCTTTGGGTAACCATTATGCTTCAAAATTTCTTTTTTATAGGAATATTTAGTATTTGTTTTTATGATGATGATGGTTTATTTGAAAGGAAATTTCATACAATAATCCATTAATAAAACAGATGAGTTTTGAGGATGAAATTTATTTTAAGGGGGTATAATGTTACACTAAAAGATTTTATGAATCTATTTTTGAATTAATTTAATCTTTTTGATATTTTTCATTTCACACAATACTGAATAAAGATATTATTATATTAAAGAACTAAGTTTTGATTCAATTATATGCAAAAAAATGTTAATATTATGCTGCATGAAACACTTATATTATTTTTAAGTACATCCAACACTATTTTTGGATTGTGTTATACTCAATGGTGAGTTCCTTCGATAACTTACATAACACTTAAGGAGATGCTTTACCAAACTATAATATATTATTAATATGATTATTCAAATATTATTATAACTTAAAACTACCCATTAGAATGGAATTAATGAATAATATTAACTATATTGTAGAAATTTGATTTATATATGTATATAAAATGAATCATTTGGTTATAAATTAGCAGAAGTGAATGGAAGAACTATTTGAAAATAAAGAAATTATTTTTCTAAGAAAACTATTATCTATGTAAAAATACAATTTTATGTTAATAAATTTAAAAAAAATCTTAATGTTTTTAATAAAATTTATATGATATATATTCAATAAATATTTTTTATTCTCATCCAATATATTTTAGAGGTATAAAATAAGAATAAATCTAATTTTATGAATATAAAGATGTATTTTTCTAAAAGGTAATTTCACCACCTTTTATTGAAGAACCCATTATAAATTTAGTTTTTAATCTTTTATAATAATTATTTTAAAAAATAATCTTCATTTTTTAATAAATAATATCAAAATTTACTTTAGTTGAATTTTTGGTATTTTCAAAGAAGTTTCATTTTTTGATGAATAATGAAAATCATTGAATTTGACTACAAAAATGATTTTTCAAATAATTTATTTAAATATTTAAATTATGTTTTAATTTGGTTTTAAATTTTAGTTAATAAATTTTAAATGAACTAATAAAATTTAGGTCACTAGAATCAATTTCACAATGAAATTGTATATAAAAGTATTTCACACTTTTGAACATTTTTACTTTAAAAACCCAATTTTGCATCCCATATGTGGAATTAAATTTAAATTAATTTCTACCACTTTTGTGATTAGAATTTTGAAAAATAGATTCCATATTTTTAATTATAATAATTTATAATATTTAATATATTTAACTTATTTTGAGCAAAATTATTAGAGAAAGTGATTAAAATTAATTTCAATTATTAAGAGAAAAAATAGCTTTACAAAGAGATAAATCTTAAACTTTAGGGAAAAAATGAACTAGAAAATTGTTAAAAATCCATTATATATCCACATTTAGACCCTATAATACATTTTATCTAATTTGGGCCATTATTGTAGCTACTTCATATGGGAAAAAGTGGGTGGAATTCCCTTTTAAATAATTTTCAAGAATGCCACTCCTCCTCCATATAAAAAGGAACTCACCCCTCCCACTTATTAACACTGATAAATCCATTTGGATCACCCAAAATATAAAAACATAATCTCCCAACATACCTAACATAATACTATAATCATACCTTCTGGTGTACATCCAATAAAGTAATCTCTTGGTGCAAATGAAATGGTGTTACCCAAAGAAGAGCTAACATCCTTCCTCAAGCTCTTTTGTTTTATTTTCATTATTCACCCCCTAAATTATTATTACTCCATGATTGTATAATAAAATCTGTATATGAAATATATTTATATTTTTTAATTCTAATGTTTCTACCTATACTTAAACACACACCCATCAAATGGGTAACCAAATTAACATTATTGTGTACGAAGAACTACCACCTTGCATGAAGATGTTGTTCATTTTTTCCTTTACCACCTCTCGTAGTTGGGTAATATGATGGAAACTCTATATTTATATTACATATATGATATTTATGATGCATTTAAGAATATTTAATTATTATATAAAACAAAACATCAATCTTTCCCTTTTAGGTAAATATGACAACTTTGTTTGTAGACGTGTGGACTATCACCTCCTCTAAGAGACATGATTCATTCACATTCTACATGGAATGCATTAAGGGTGGTATTAGTGAACATATATGATTTATATGAAATATTAATTATATAGAATGATATTATATATATATATATATATATTCATACATATATGTCATTTACATTCTTTCCATCAATATAACAATAAAATGGATACCACGTTCATGCGTACGTATGTCTGACCGTCTCCATGAACGATGTACTACCTTTCATATTTATATATTCTATAGACAATTAAAAATAAATTTATACTGAATTTATAAAATATTTAAATCATTTTTTATATTCTTTTAGTAAGTAAATCATGATCTAATAAATATTACCAAGAATAACAAGCCAAAAAGTATATGAATAACTAAGCAGATATTACCAAAACGTAACATTAACATGGAGTTGTTAATAAACAGGTAATATAATGTCATGAAAAAATAATATATGGTTATATATATTATAATATGGTTATTTATTATATTCATAATAAACTTATATTCATTATATAGGATGTTTGGAAATGTGTTAATGAATTCAAGTCATTAGGAAACGATTTTCTTGCCTCACTATTTTTTTAGCAACACAAAAGCCATGTTCACATCCTATTTATTTTATTTGGTGTGTTTATAGACCATGTATGTATTTTATGATTATTATAATTAAACTTATGGGTATTTATGTACCTATTTTATGATGTTTCTTTCATGAGGTTTATGATTCAAAAGTTACAAAATTTTTAAAGTAATTTTGTCTTAAATTTTAATTTATTGAGACACATGCCATATTATGAACATATATTTTCCTATGAAGTATATATACTCACTCTAACAAGTAATATAATGAATATAATTATTTTAAATATTTTTTAATCTTCATTTAATGTTATTATTTCCATTTTATTATGATTAAAAGTTAACAATGTGGTAGTGGTTTATTGTTACAATCTCATCATTTATCGAGATTTTTTATGATTATAATTACATTGATGAAATATTATGATCCATATTTGAAGAAATATAATTATTTTATTCACCTATGTTTATTCATGTTATATAAAATTAATGGTAACATATCCCACTATTTGGTACTTAATGTAACTAAGAAAATGTTTTTATGAAAATCTGACTTTATTTCTCTTTTTGGTTAGAAACCTGTGCTCTTTCAAAACTATGTTTTCTAAAAACGTTTTCAAGAATGTTGTTAATATTATCATATTATTTTTAAATAAAAAGTTTACCTATATATTAAATATTAAAAAAAATTAAAGGAATTTTCTTGTTATTTTCCAATCAAGGAACTTTTCTAAACATTTAAGGTGAAAAAAGATTGGTTGGCAAGTACAAAGTTACCCACCATCCAGACCATCATTTCTCTAATGCTTACTTGGCATGTCTACATGGTTAATTTTTAAATAAATTTTTTTTTCTAACATTCTATAAATTTTTTTATTTAATTGTTTATTTTAAATAAAAAGGGTTTTCAAAGAATGATTTATGTTTAAAAAGTATTATAAATGATTTTCAAAGCTTATTTCATATGTTTTGAAATGGTAGTTTTCAAAGAAAAAGTATTTCAATAATATGAAAGCATATTTTAGATGTATTTAAGGAAAATTTTTTTTTAAAAGGATTTCAAAGCTTCATTTAAAATTATTCAAAGTGTTTTTCAAAGAAAAAATATTTATAATTTTGTTTCAAGCTTCCTAAAAAAAATTTTATAGAAAAAGATTTTCAAAAGGATTTATATTTTAAAAAGAAAATTTCAAAGTTGTAATGAAACTTTCATCAGGAAATTGTTTTAAAGGGTCTAAAAATTATTTTCTATCTAAGATGAAATCCATTGGTGTTACTCATGTCTTTCTAGGAAAATGATTCAAAGGGTAAATTAATATTATTTCTTTGAATGGTTTATGTTTTTATGGAATGATGTTTATAAAATTCATTTCTCATTCACATGTTATATGTTTATGAAACCCATTTCATTTTCATAGTTTCTATACTTATGAAAAAATATTCCTTTCATGGGCTATGTTTTAATGAATGGATTATCAAACCCATCTCTTTTTCCACAGGCTATGATATTAATAATTGTTTATGACTCCCATTTCCTTTAATGGGTTATTATATGATTATTTATGATATTTTGGAACGTGAATGTTTTATTTCAGTATAAGATGAGTATGATCAATATCTCCACCCAATTCATTGGGTAAAGACTTATATCACATGAGAATGATATGGTTTGAATGAAGAGTGAACACGGTTCAATAAAATACTTTTTCCACTTAGATGGTCTTGAGAGAATATATTGACTACTAAGATAGTCATGGGAGTGAACCAAGACTAAAAAGATGGTATGGGGAGTGAACCCATTCTACTTAGATATCCTTGTAGAAATTCCTTGACTAATATAGAAGTAATTTTATATTTTTTGTGTCTACAAAAAAAAATATATCATTTTCCAATGTTATGGTATAATAGATTATGATACGGACTCCCTTATGATTCATAACTTATGAACTTCCAATATTTATTCCATTACACATGTATGTGATCAATGTTATGTAGGGTATGATCTTCTAATGTTATTAAAATGTTCTCATAACCTTATATTCATGTTATTCTTATATATATTTTTTTACCCTTACTGAGAATATGAGATCACCCCTTTCTTGGGTTTCCTTTTCTCGGGGTTTTGATGAAAGGCATTATGTATATGTAATAAATGGGAAGATCTTTGGGGAAACATTTAATATATTTCACCAAGTTATATGTCTTTATTACATGTATCAAAAGGCAGTAAATTATTATGGTCCTCACACATGTATTTTTATAATATGCTGAATGTTAATATAAAATTATGTTGTATCCATTTATATTAAGACTATGTCACTATATTTCCTATGGATATTGGTAGTGGCTACTTCCACTACCAAACACCACGAAATGGACAATGGTCTTTGCAGTTTTACAACAGCCACCCTGACCCCACCTTAACTATCACCTGAGATTCCATGATACATTCTATACTGTGAAACATGTCTAAAATTTATCCATTAAGTGGATACAAAACTCATAATTGGAATTTGAACATCTGTTAAAAATACAACCCCTATACTAATTGAGTATTGATATTTTCTTCAATTTTTGAATGCCCATACAGACCTGAGGTTTAATAATCTCCCCACCATAATACTTCTTGTCCTAAAAAACTATAAGTGAAATTGTTCTAAAATATACCAACTTACATCAGTCACCAAATGAATTCAAATGGCAGCAAACAATTACCTAAAATTCAAATCATATTTAAGGAACATCCTCCAATAAAAGTCACTCAGACCACCAAAATGAATGACAATAATATCATAAATAGTGAAACATGGATACGACACTTCCTTGAGACCGTATATCCTAGAAAATGATAGTTTCATCACATAATTATCTCTATGGTATATGGTTATCCCCCAAGGTATATGCTATGATGCTAATTTTGAACAATAAAACCTCCCACCATCAGAATTCTCAATCCAAAGAAGCTCTTTGTAGTGAACTGACCAGTGCGATGTGGTTCCCATTATACATCACCTCAACATGCATGAATGTTCTGATCAAATTATGACAAATAATATCAATTACCACTCCTAAAATAAAGTATAATTTTTTTAAATCATCCCACACATGGTCTATAATGTAACCCCCTAATATTTTATGATATATTTCTTATGAAATAAATATAAATTTTTCAATATCTTAGTTTACATGAACCACCAAATTTAAATGAACCATGAAAAATTGTTAAAATATTATTATGTGAATGTTATATCATTTTTTAAATCAGTATGTCAGTATTATCTTGGATGTTTTTGTATATTTCTGCAAATATTTACTTTTCATTGAATAGTGAAAAATATTGATTTTTATAAGAGTCATTTTTTTCTTTAAATCGAGTAACTTAGAGGTACCATATTAATTTGGATTTGGTATTATGGTTATATATGATCCATTTGATTTATAAATAATATAATTAATTATATTTTTATTGTTATTTTACATGAATTTGATATAAGTTAATTTTTTGGCTAATTTTTTTTATGGAAAACTATTTTTCATAACATTTTAAGAATTTATTTTTAAATTAATTTGTAAAAATTATAGGATTTTAATTTTATAAAATTTATTCCATATTTTTAAAAATGAGGTTTAGATTTAGTAAATAGTTCCTTTTTATGCATATTGAATTGTAAATGTGGTAAAAGTTATCACCTCTCTAATGGGAAAATCAAGTAATTAAGAATACAAATAATGTGATAAGGCATTAAAAATATATCAAACAATAGAATTTATTTTATTAGATGATACCATTCTTACCATAACCATACTAACATCGAATATATTTAATTTTAGTACCATTTTCCATTATAGATGTTATTTATATTATTTTAAGTAATGAAAAATAAACAATGTCACTATATTACCTTTAAATTTATCTTATATGTTAACATAGGAATATAAAAAAGTTGTGAAATAAATATTAAGTTTTATCTTGAGAATAATTAAAATATTTTTATTATGGATATTTGATTTAATTTTTAGTAATTATATAATTACGTTAAACACTTTTGCAGGGTTAACATAATTATTGTACAAGTAGTGGGAAAATCAATTTAAATAATTTTTAAAAAATAAAAGTAATATATTTAGTACGGATTATGGTTCAAAAATAAATTTTTAGTTTACAATAATTTATTATTGATGTTTATAAGGATTATATTTGAAATATATCATTGTATTGATGCATAGAATGTTAAATTAAATAAATAGTTCTTAAAATGAATTTAATAGTATTTAATGTTGAATATTATTTTATTAAATTTTTTAAAAATCTTATAAATATTGAAATTGGAAAATTAGTATTATAATTGGAAAACATTTCATCCCTTATCCATTTAGGTTCAAATTTTACAATATAAGTAAAATTATAACCCTTTAATATTGAAAAATACATTACCATGGTGAAGGTTAAAAATGATCAATGATGGTATTGAATTAAAACATAAGCTAATAAATACTACATAAATCTGTCCACAATTTTATTGTTTTATGGTATTTCAAATATATACTATATTATTTATAAAATTACATCCACATGGTTCCAATTTCACCGGAAAATGAATTTATTATATTTAAATATTTTTATTATTTCTATGAGTGTCCTTTTATTCATTTTAAAAAGGAACCACCTATCATATCTTATATACACAAAATATATAAAATTATATAAAAAACCCCACCAAGAAATAATTTAAACATACTTATCCAAATTATATAGGTGTTTTCCATCCCAAAAATACAAACCCTATATTCATTAATATGAGATCTAAAATAGCCTTTTCAAAGAAGATGTAATCATCATCACTGAATACTTCAAATTTTCTTCTTATTTTAACACAATAATGTTTTTCATAACCATTAAAATATAATAACACCAGTATCAAAAATATAATGAGGTGTTATTATATTTATCCATATTCTTCTCCATCAAATGGGAAACATGACCATCACTCGTGTGTACGGCGATCTATCGCCTGGTGAAACGATGTGAATTATTTTCCATTACAGCTTCACATGGCTTGTCATAATGACAAAAATAATTCAAATATATGAAACATATGACATAATTATAATTATGTTATTAAAATATATCATAACATTACTTACCCTTTAACCCATTTAAAAAATGCTAATGTCGCTCATGCGTATGTATGACCTACCATCTCCCCAAAGTGATGTGATTAATTTTTCATGTATGTTTCTAAAAAATGAATATATATATATATAATGAATATGTATTATTTTTATTTAATTATTATAATTATATACATGATATAACCATGATCTATATTCCAGTACCACAAATATAGAATCAAAATAGGCTTGAAAAACAAATAAGTTCACACCCGAAATAATGATATAAAATATTGTTATGAAATAGGTGATATGATGTTATAAATGGATTATATATGAAATTATAGATATTTATATGGGGTTTTTATTTAATTATAATAAATATAAATTTATTATATAGGATTTTAAAATCACTTACAGGGGATGTCTAACTTGTGGTAAGGGTTTTCCTCTCAATTTCCACTCTATAAAGACATATTTGGTATTATGAATCTATTTACATTAATATGGTGTATATTCTTATCTACTGATGTATTTAACAGTAATATATATATATTTAATGATTGATAATTTTTAAATTAAATCTTACACTTTAAACGGGTTACAATTTAAAATTTTCTAAAGAGGTAAGAATTTATTTTACAATCTTTTTTAAGATTGGTCTTTTTTTCATTGAACAAATATTATGGTTTATCCTCTATCAAATCCATAAATTTTATTATCCTATATATTTTTAAGTATTTCCATGATTTCATTAAAATTATATTATTTTTCTCAATTTTATCTAGAAAAAATACGTTTGAAAAAAAATATGAACTTATTTCTCTTTTGATATGGCATACTTTTCTTTTATTTCCCTATTTTCAAATTTTTTTTAATAAATAATTTTTATTTAGTAAAATTACTTATTAAGGATATTTTATTTTCTCCTTAAATTTTTACAAGGTTTGAAATAAATATTTTTAATGTTTTTTGAAAGTTTCATTTTTGACTTACTTTACAAAATTCAAAGGGAATGTTCCTTTTTAACGTATAAAGCATCAACATATTTTCCCACTCCTATAACCATTTTATGTTATTTACATTTTTCTATATATTCTCAATGATTTTACAAGGAAAAATATTTAATGAATGATTATTTCAATAACACTCTTACATTTCATTTATTTCTAAAAATATATAAGATTCAATTATTAAACTTATATTTTTTATAAATTAATATCCATATTTTTTACTCTTATTAATTTTTTGTTCATTAAATTTTCTTGGAAACATTCACTTTCTTATGAAATTTTTTATTATTGATTACATTACCCTTAAATATATATATTCATTATATCATGGATATGAGTTTTTCTTAAAATTTATATAATTTCAACACACAATGTTTTACTATGAATATTATTTTGTTTACTAGGGAAATATTAATATTTAATATTCCTTACTAAGTAATTATATTTATTGATAGGGAATATTATTTATGAATTAAATTGATAAATCAATTTATGAAGAATTTATTCAACATTAAGTGACTTGCGGGGCCTGAGTATAGATAACCCCTTGACGTATCGACAAGTCTCATGAGAAAAGCCAATTAACCAAACTTATTAAATTAGTTTTTGGTATATACCTACCCATTGATTAAAGTACCATAGTACAAGAACTTGATGATAATAATATAATTATGTCTGATATCATGACATAAAACATTAAGTATTTCCTTACTAAATAATTTAGTTATTATTATCTATGATATTACTATATTAATATTATCTATGGATACATTTCATGCTTAATTTATTGATTTAAAGACATGGGTTTTTAGTAATTTAACTTACCATATTGATTTTGAATTATTTAATCATGATAGATTCCTCTTTATATAACCATTATTTAGTATATGATCTCTCTATTTATTTTATTTTACTTCCATTAGGATATGAAGAAATATATTTAAAAAATATAAAGAATGTGAGACTGTTTCTTATGCTAGGTTTTTTATATTTCCAATATAATACAGGAATCATGTATGTATCATGTTGTGAAAGACTACAAAAATGATAAATACTAGGAGACGTGATCCATTTTATCTTATTACAATGAAATAAATTATACATCAAGTCTAGGTTACAAGAGGTAGGGTTTTTACAATTTGTATCAAAGAAGGATTATTTGAATACTTGTGACCTTTATTTTAAATGGAAATAACTAATGTGAGACTTATCACAATCCCTTATAGTATTTGAGAAATTTTATCATTATAATGTTTTTTATTTTATGGTTCAATATTTATGAAGATGATGAGCTAACTAAGGGAGTTCCATTAAATAGTGAAGGAACCTAACATATCAAAGAAAAAACATCCATAGTTTATATAAGGATTACCCTACACAGAAAGCTAACAATAATGTTGTTGGAACTGAAAAAAAATATGGCCCTATTGGGGAAGCTGACTCGGGTTATGATAAAAAAATTTACCATATAGAGAATCATATAATTCCATAATATGATTCAACCATGATATATATTCATGTGTCAAAATAATCTATATTTTAATGAAACTACTAATCCATTTATAGATGAAAATGTATCAAGTCACTTGAAATGATATTCTTTATTTTGGGTAGTAATATTTGATTTTCTAAACCATCCTATAATATTTTTTTAGTGTGAAGATTAACGTGAACTACAAATTAAAATTAGTTAAATCATGTTCACTACCTATTCATGATTTATATTTATCTCTAATTATTGTGGAGGAACTAAAAATTTAAGATATGCATATTTTATATAAGTTTGTTGATGTCTTTCCAAAAGAATTTTCTTGTATTCCCTAGAATCATGTAGTTGATTTTTAATAGATATCATAATTAGTTCTACTCATATTTCAAATAATTCCTATAGAACGGGACCGATAGTGTTATAGTAATTGAAGAATTAACTCTTGGAGAATCTATATAGGGGACTCATTTATCCTAGTGCATCATAGGTGGCTGAACCAAATATTTTTATTAATAATATAGATGGGTTAATTAATATTTTAATTGATTATCATGGACTTAATAAAATAATAGTTAATAAAACATATCCTCTACCCTATATCAATTATCAATTTTATCAATTACAAGAAGATAAATATTTTTCCAAGATTGATCTTCAATTTGGATATCATCTTCTAAGGGTTAAGTATGAGTAAATGCCCATGAAATATATATTTATGAGGTATGGTCATTATAAATTTATATTATTCCCATTTATAATTACCAATGATTCGACTAACATCATGAATTTAATGAATATAGTTCTTATAGATTACATTGATCATTTTTTTAAATATTTATAGGTGATTTTTTTATTAATTTGAAGTGAAAGGAAGAGGATTAATAAAATTTAAGGATTGTGTTAATAATCTTGAGTAATAAAAATTTATTTTACAAATTTATCAAATGACAATTTTTTGTAAAACAATTCTCATTATTATATCATATAACTTCATGTGAGTGTTTATTAGGTGATCCATCAATGATGAATGTTATTGATCAATGACCTAGACCTACCATGGTATCCAATATTCACAATATTTTTAGGATAGATGGAAACTATAATTGTTTGTTGAGAAATTTATCACTACTCTCTTATATATACAATATATTTAACAGGAATGGAGCTACGTTATTGTGGATAAATGAATTTGAGGTGAATTTTAAATAATAATAGAGAAGGTTGGCTAGTGAATTTGTTCTTATAGTACATTTCAATAGATAAGGGTCGATAATATATAGTGGGACATATAATAAGGGACTCAAATTTTTCCTCACTTATAATCATATTGTAATAGCTTATGAATCCCACCAATTGAATATTTATGAGTAAAATTACCCGAATCATGAATTAGAGATGGTAGCTGAATTTTTTACATTAAATATATAGTGGCATTATCTGTATTTTAAATAATGTGATATATATACTAATAATATAATATTTAATTATATATTTACACAGAAATATTTGAATATGAAATAGAGAATAAGGTTGGAGTTGATTAAATATTATGATTTTTCAATACATTACCACCCTGTGAAGGTGACTGAAGTTGATGAAGTTTTATGTCAGAATAACCATGCTAGTTTATATATGTTGAGGATTGAAAAATATATTATATTAATATATTTTAAGAAGTTATACCTTTATATATTGAGAAAATACAACTTATATTATCTTTCTTAGAATAATTTTCAACCATCTATCCATTAGAGGATTAAAGAATCATAGAAGGATAATGTGGAATTATAGAGTAAGGTGAGGAATTCCCCTGAGTTTAACCATGATCATGTTAGAATCATAATGTTTAGTTTTAATTATGAGTTCCATAAATACTATGCATGAAGACGAAGCTATTGTATGAAACTCATAATTGGTCATTCTCTATTCATCCTTAAAGTAAGAAGATGTATAATGATTTGAAAGAGTATTTCTAGTGGGAAACTTGAAAAGGGATATTATAGAGTAGGTATCATAATTATTATTGTGTTAGAATTTTAATGTTGAGATAAAGGATTATAAGGGATTTTTATGACAATTATCCATATAGAAATTGAAAAATAAAGACACTTCCATGGATTTCACAATAGGTCTCCACAAACATTTTTAGCTCACAGTGATATTTGGATTTTAATCTACCACCTTACTAAATCAGTTAATTTTATCACTATTAGAGAAGATTACTCCCTCTAATATCTTACTCAATTATAAATTAAGGAATTTTTGATATTCCAAGTAGTAACACTCTCAAACTTATCTAATTGGGAACCAAAGTTTTCTTCAATGTTCTTGAGAATCCTTCAGTCTAGATACAATGTTGTATTCTAATACTTCTTTTCATCCTCATATATTTGGTTAGACTGAGGGGACCATTTAATAACTATAATAAGTGTTAAAAATAATTCTATATGGATTTAAAAGGAGATTTATATTGATAACTTTATTATAATATTATCAAAAAAATCATTTAACTAAAGTATTTAGATGTATCCTTATGAATCTCTCTATAGAAGTATGTTTAGAACTCCAACGTGGCGGTATAAAGTTAGAGAAAAAAATATATTGTGATTATATCTATATAAGAAAATGAATTAGAAAGTTGTATCCATTCGAAAATAAATAAGGGAAGATCAGAGTAAATAAAAAATATATACTAACAATCATAAAAAAATATCCATAGTAAAAATTTAGGGAAAGGTTATTCCTATGAATATCTCCTTCGAATAAGGTTTTGAGATTTGGAATGAAAGGAAATATGAATCCAAGATATATTTTCCCCTAAATATTTCTTGATTTTTCAATATAATGTCTTATCACTTGGTTGTCCCATAGAATATATCTCAAGTTCATGATGTATTTCATGTCTCTCTCTTGAGGAATTATATAATAGATCAATCACATGTACTAAACTCATAGTTTATACCACTTGAGCAAGATTTTTTTTATTAGGGACATCCAATTGAGATTCTAGATCATAGATAGAAAGTTATAAAAAATACAAAAAACACACATAGCCAATGTTTTGCGGAGAAACCATAATTTTAAGGAAGAAACATGGGAGACAAAGAATGTGATGAGGTAACAGTATAATTAGTTTTTTGTATCAGAGTGATGGAATTTCAAGGGTGAAATTCTTAAAAAGGAGTAAAATGTAAAACCTTGATATTTTATGATATATTTCTCTTTAGATTAATTTATCTTCTTTGATATCTTTGTCTACATAAAATAAAATGTATAAAAGAACTAAAAAATTGATATATAATTATTCTATAGTTATATAATTTTTGAAATCAACATGTTAGAATTATCTTAGGTTAATTTTTTTGGATTTTTATAAAACAATTTATTTTCCAATGAATAATGAAATATACTAATTTTTTAAAATAATAATTTATTTCTTTAAATATTATAATTTGAAATTATTATTATATTTTGTATTTGGAAATAAGGTGATATATTTTAAATTTAATTTAAAATATATAATTAGTTCAGTTATGATCAATTTTTACATTATTTTGATATGTGTAATTTTTTGGCATAAAATGAATTTTTCTAGAAAATAAATTTTCAGCTTATTTTAAATGTCTATTTTCAAATTAATCATTAAAACTTACAGGATTGTAATTTGATAATATTTATTCCATATTTGGAATTAGGAGATTCAAATTTCAAAAATATGACCCATTTATTTTTAGGAATTACGAATAGTTACCGTTTTTAAATTTATCACCTCACTAAAGTGTAAATAAGGTAATTATGGTTAAAAATAATGTGTTAAGGAATTAAAAATCAATAATAAAATTACATTGTATCATTGTATGTGATTAATTAGACCATATCCATAATAAAATTTTATATATATAATTTTTTTATCATTATCCTTTGATAATTATTTTTATATTATTTTATGTAAAGAAAAATACTACATGCCACTCTCTTGCCTTCGAGTTTCTCTTATATGTTTACATAGGGGAAAAACTTGCGAATGAGTTTTCTTTTTTATTTTCATAAAAATAAAATAATGTTTAATAGTGATTTAATTTTTAATCTTTTCTAATTATATAATTACATTAAATTATTATACAATTCTAACACTATTCTTGTGCATGTAGTGGACAAATCAAAGGAAATAATTTTTAAAACATTAAACATGATATATTTATAATGAATTGTGTTTTAAAAATATTTTTATAGTAATTAAAATGTATTATTTATGGTGAAAATGATTATATATAAATTTTATGTATTTATTAAAGTCTTTGAAGTCAAATTATATGAATAGTTCAAAAAATAATTTTAAAAATATGTTATATTAAATAATATTTTATTACATTATGCAAAATTAAAAAAACTAGAAATTTGAAAAATATGATTATAATTGGTCTAAAATTTCCTTCCATTTTCATTTAAGATATCATATCTACCTTATATATAAAATTATAACCCTCTATGATTGGAAAAGTCATTAATTTGGTTAAGGTTAGAATTGGTTAACGATGTGGTTAAAATAAAAGATAAGTTTTAAAATACCATGTAAAACTTTATTTTTTTTATTTTTTGAATGTATTTAAACCCTAACCTATATTATATTCTAAATTAGGGCCACATGGTCTAAATTTCTTGTGAAAATGAATTTATTATATTTAAACCATTTTTTAATTCCATGTGTGTCCTTTTGTTCACTATAAGAGGAACTACATCAACTCTATTTTATAATTAACCTATAGTGACTTATATCAACCAAATCCTAAAAAAACCATTATCAATACATATTTATCTTTGTTCTTGTGGTTACGTTCTTCCCAAAAAAGCATCCCTAGGTCACATAAGAGGATATCTAAGGAGCTCTTTGAAGGAAGATATAATCATCTTCACTGGGAACATTCATTTTTATTATTCTTTTAACACCTTAAATTATGTACTAATCATTAAAACACAATAACACCATAATATACCATAAATAATGTGTTATTATATTTATCCAAATTATTATCCATATATAGGAAACAAAACCATCACTTGTGACTATAGTGAACTACCGCATCCCAAACCAATGTAATATTTTTTTAGTTTCAAACTCACATAGATTTTCATAATTATTTTAATAAAGAATGTAAATGATACTTATGAAATAATTATAATTCAATAAGTATAATATATCATCCATTTTTTACCCATCCACCATTTGAAAAAAATGATAAACTCACTAATGCGTATGTACGACTGACCGTCTCCACAAAGCGATGTAACTGATTTTTCATATCTACTCCCCATGGATGAATTTAAATATTTATATATATTCATATATATGTTGAATATACATTATTTTTATATAATTATTAAAATTATAGATAAAATATAACCATGATCAATAGATAAGGTCCATTATTTTCAAATAAAAAAATACATAAAAAAGAAGTTGTTAACACTTGAAATAATTATAATAATAGATAGTCAATAATGGGGTGAATAAGATGTTATAAATGTACCATATAAAATATTATATATATATATATATATATATATTGTTTTGTATTGTAGGTATAATAAATCTAAATTCATTATATATGATGTTAAAAGAACTTTTGAGGCATGTAAAACTCATGGTATGGGATTTCATCTCAATTTTCATGCTATTGAGGCATAAATGGTATTATGGACCTATTTACTATAATTTTGTGTATCAATTGGAACATTGATTTATTTTTAAAGAATATATTTTTATTCATAACTATTAAAGATTCAATTCATGTTTAATCTTTCAAGGGGTTACATTTTAAATGTTTCTACATAAGTAAGAATCTATTTTACAAACTTATTTATTTTGAGATTGCTCTTATATTCATTGAAGGAGTATTATAATATATCATTTTTAAAATCCATTTATTTTCATATCCCATGGATACTTAAGGAGTTTCCCTATTTTCTTTTAAAATTTACTCTAATTGGATCTTGAATCAAGTAAATAAATATTTAAAATAAAAGTTGATCTTATTTCTCTTCTGATCACATATATTTTTATTCAATATCTAGATTTTGGAAAATTATTTTAAAAATCCATTTGTATTTACTTTAATTATTTATTATGTTAATTTTAGATTATCATTTAATTTTTACATATTTTAAGAGTAATCTTTCTAATTTTTTCTAAAAGGTTTATTTTCGACTTTCTTTACAAAAGTTACAAGGACTGTTTCTTTTTAACATATATGGTGTTAAAAGATTTTCTCACTGTCATAACTATTTTATGATATTTATATACTTCTTATATGTTTTTAATGGATATAAAAATATAAATAATTAATAAAATATTTTTATAATCATTCACTTCCATTATATTTATTTCCCTAAAGGAAATTATTTTATTAAAAAAAATTATGATGAATTGATGGTCATATTTTAACTTTTATTAATATTGTGGTCATTAAGATTCTCTCAAAACATCCACTATTTATGGTAATTTTCATAAAAAATTACATTTATCTTAAATATATTTATTATTTGTATCATGGATATGATTATTTCATAAATCATATACCATTTCTACATATGGTTTTTTGTTGTGAACGTTATTTGATTGACTAGATAAATCTAAATATTCCATATTCATTACTCAATATAGATATTTATTGAAGAGGAATATTATTTACAAATAAAACTTTTAATTCAATATATGAGTAGTGCATTGGACATGTTGTGATGGGTGAGAACCAGTTATAGATATCCCCTTAATGAATTTATAGGTGTCAGGAGAGGAACTGGTTGGCCAAACATATTAATTTTTTTTGGTTTATACCAACCCGTTGATTAAACAATCTTGGTATAAGGGCTGGATGGAAAATATATCTTGATGTTTGTGAACATGAAAACTATCATTAATAATTTAATTAATTAAGAATTATTTTATTATTATCTTGATATTACTATATTAATGTTATCCATGGAATCATTTCATGCTCAATTTAATGATTAAATTGGATTTTTTGAGTTATTTTCCTTACTATATTGATTATTCCATATTGATTCATGATATATTTTACATTATGTAACCCTTACTCAGAATATAATATCACCAATTATTTGATTTTCTTTCTATAGGATTTAGATAAGGATATAATGAATAATATATAGGATGTAATAATATTCCTTATGATATGTTTTTTTGTGTGTTTAAAATGATATATGGGAATCATGTATGTATCCAGTTCTTCAAGATTACTAAAATGGTCAATCCTCAGTGTTTAGATCCTTGGTATCTTATTCCAATGTAACAAATTAGACAACAATTCTAGGTTTCTGAATTTGGTGTTGTTATGCTGAACACACCACCTCTCAAAGGAAATCCTTTAACACAAAATGAATCATGTCAATGAATTTCTATGGATTTTCCCAATGAATTTCATAAACTCTACAATAAATTACATGGAGAATAGCTGGCTAGAACTCATCTAGCTAACCCACCATAAGAATGACCTGTTTTCACTATCTATGAGACATTAAATAACTAGGTTATGATACATTGATCATTGGAGGCATCCCTTTAACCTCTAGACATACACTGAGGCTTAATTCTGATGCCCAGTGTGATTTCTCGATTGAATCTCCATCTAATACAACTATTCACTGTGCTCTCATATGAGTTTTAAAATGTCCCAAACCAAACCATTTTGGATCACATCATTTCATTTCAAGACCAAAACAACCACTAAGAATATGACCACTATCTTACATAGTTTATCCTATAGGATTCCCAAGGAAATTAAAAATATGAAAAAATAAAATGTGTAACAATATTTTATACCACCAAGGATGTTTTAAGATCTTTATCATGACTAATTATTCAACTAAATATCTCTTATAATTTTGTGGGATACATACTGAAACTTATAAGACATACTCCACTACATGATTTTCCTTATCACTGCACCGATGGGTCCAAACCTTGACCTAAGTTCCCTAAATTCAATCCATCACTAAAAAAATGGAAGAAAACAAACATCAACTTAAACTAAATTTCCCCTCCTAATGTCATCACTACCATCGAGGAAATAATTTCTATTCAAATTAAAAGCTCTAGTCCACCATTCTAGTATGTACCACCAACCTCAAATCCTCATGCTTCAATAAGTATTCCTTAATCAAATCCCACTAGATGACCATTACCATCTTCCAAACAGTCATGAACTAATGTTCACCATGAAACCACTACTGAAACATCACTCAAGATCCTATAAGGAATAAAAATATTCTTAATGAAACTTTAGGCATCTTGCTTCACCAACCCAATACTCAACATACCACACATGTCCCTAGTATTCATCACCTTGATCTCATTTGAATTCAATGAGTTATTGATCCCGAGCCACCTAATCACAACACCTAAACTACATTGTGAATACCTAGTATGTGCTTTCAACCTTAGTCACATTTAAACCTTGGATTCACATGTCTTCAAAAAAATAACATTTAATAACCCAACACAAGGTTATATGGGTCATTATTTCTTAATACTAAGATCACACAATCACTCAAGAATCAAACCATGCATCATGGAACTTCAATCTCATTAACCATGAAGAATACTTGATGCTTCTATCCATAAGGCCTTACATGTCATAGGATTTAAGTCTACCCATATGAGATTATGTCATCCTGAGTGTTGTTACAAGATTAGAAGAATCTTACTTTGTTATACCATCCGTAGACCACTACCCAGGGCCAGTATTGACTACCACATAAAAAGAGTTTCAGAACAACAGTTTAAGATATAAAAACAATCATTACCTTCAAAACTAATCATAAAATTATTAGAAAAGAACTCAGTTGATTCCCATAGAAATGATCAAAGGTATAAACATGCCTTTATCAAAAACTCGATAACACATTTTTTGAATCAATTCCACATGATGAGGAATCTAGTAGTGCCTCACCCATAAAAAATTTCTATGATACCAAGATAATCCCTATCATGATCACCCCTCTATCACCAAATTTATCACCATGATATTTTAACATAACACTATGTCTGATAGCATATACAATATACACCATTGAGATTAAAAAAAACAATTTATTATTATTTAAATTTTATAGTTATAACCTTACCATTAAATTATTTACATTGAATAGGTGAAAACACATTATAAAATACATATAATGGCCTTACTCAATATTTTTTTCATTAATTTTTATGAAATAAGTACTATATTTTTATTCAAGTCATTATATTCTTCAAAAATATGATTTCATTAAATATAATATTTATTAAAATTTGTGAGTGAATACATAATTACATTTTTAAATATTTAAAATTTTTATTATATAAAAATAATATCTTTTTTGAGATCATAATATAAAAATTTTATTATGGTGATTTTTTGGGATATTTATAAAATTATTTTTTTAGTGAATACTGAAAAATGTCAATTTTTATAAATCCATCATTTAAATTTCTTAAATGACCCATTATGACTTGTAATTTATCTCAAATTAAATTAATACATATTTAATAATATACAATATAATTAATTAAATTTTAATAACCATTATACCTAATTTTGGTTTAATATCAATTTGATATTAAAAAGACATTTGTCTAAAAACTGATTTTCATTATTTTCTTTGATTAAATATTAAATTAATTTCTACAATTAATTTGATATAACATGTACTACTTTAGAATATTATATGGATTATTTTTGGAGCTATTCTTTGATAATACGCTAGAATACAATGCTTGGTGATCTCAGAATTAATATTTAAAAAATATTAATGAAATTAATATCATGTACATGTAGTTCTCCTAAAAAAGTGGAATAAATCATAATTAGAGGATAAAATTAGAAATACGATCCCCCTATTGATTTTAGAGTGTGGTTTTTATCCTAGAGGTGACATAATCATTGTTGGAATTGGGTGTTGGGATTGAGTGTGTTCTTGGGAAAATAATTACATAAATTTAATTATATTTGTTAATTTTTTTGATTGAAATCCTAAACCAAAAAATTACTTTTAAAAATTATTATATAAAAAATTTATAGGGTCAGATACATAACCCATCAAACTGAGTTGAACCATTGGAGAGATATGTTTGAGGATATATTGGATGATGACATCATTTGGAGATCATATCGAGGATCATTGTGCCATCGGAGATCAAGGATCTCATCAACAATGAAAATGCATGACTGTTCTTCATCAATGATCAATATGAACTCTAGGTAAAAGAATTTATTCTATTTACTTAATCACATTCTTTATCTTAATCAAACATTGATGGATTTCTAGAATTTAAATTTATTCAAAAGTCAATAGTTAATTTTATTTTGTCGTTGGTTTATCCCTATTTGTTCTTCTAATTTATCAACAACGGATTGAGGTTGAGAAAGAACAAAGGATGAAGTTAATTCCCCTTGTTTTTTGTTTATGGATTCCCACCCACCATTTATTTTCATATTTATCATTTTTATTTTATTTGGAATAATATTCGATAGATACCCCATATTTGATCATTGCACATCCATTACCTGGCACAAGAGATCAATACCATGGGAGGGATTCTAGATCAACGATTCAATTGATGGTTCAATATTAGAGGATGATTAGAGGTGGACCAAAATTTATCGATTGTCCCTTTATTACTAGTTTGATGAATTATTGTGATGAAATGGATCAATTATAATGTTGTTTGTGTAGATTTGATACCTAGATCCTAATATCTATAAAAGAGATGGTTATACGACACTATATATATGCTTTTATGGTGGGGTTTGAGGTAGAGACGGTGTGAATGGTGATGTGGAGAAGAACTCACAAGTTATAAGAAATCATGGTTTATATGTTATGTAATCCTAAGATACAGACAATGTTGGACCCTGTATAATAGTTTTTCCATAATGAAGATAAGTACCACATGCCATGTTGTACCTACCACCTGCCGTGTGAATCTTCCTGGGAAACTCAAGGTGTAACCCAAGCTGAGTGGGTAGTTACACAACTAGTTACATGGGATGGGTACATGGACAGGCTATAAGTATGTGGACATGGATAGATGGAATGTGTAGGGTACTAGAACACATCTAAAAACCTTGTACCCTTTGGTACACACTATATATATGGATTTTTACATGATGTGTAAGGAAACACTAGACAACAGAACATAGGTTGGCTCAAAACACTATATACACCCAGTACACACCATTTAACCCTATTGAGGCTGCCTGGAGCCCTATGTATCTTTAGTATTGACCTAGAATTGGTAGAGTGAGTCCCCTTGGTCCATACCCTCTTGGGTACAATTTTCAGTTACATCCACAAATCTAGACTGTTATCCCCTCTAGAGGATGATTCTCCTATAGAGTTTATGGTGTCCCTCTATGGGAACAAAGTGTGATCCTTTATCATTTATTCTTATACCCCATAATAGGTTTTTGGAATTTGTGTAAACTCAATGTATGTGGAATTGTTCCTCCATCTAGTAGTTTGTTTAAATAGGGTTCATGGTATTATTAGTATATGATCTCGTACATAGAGGGTTGATCCAGATTGGGTTTGTTGTGTCCCCCAGTGGTCCAAGTTGTTATCCCATATAAAAAATCAAGGTATTCTTAGACCAATGAGTTTTATTGGGTGAGGAAAAATGATCTTGAACTCATGGATGAGTGTCTTTTATGTTATAATGGATCATGGAGTGGGTTCTCCTAGAACAAAAATTACATATAATCTTTAAGCTGAATCCTATGGCTGGAAGTTTGATTTTAGCTGCCTAAAGGCATTGTGTCCTTCCAATGTATATCTAGGTTTTGTTTTTTATCATTGATTTCAATATCAATTTTATGAGTGGAATACTATTTATTATTTTGTTTTTGTTTTTTAGGATTTCCAACATGGTATAGCTACACTCACCTATACATGGGCTCTACATATACGTGTCATATCTTATGTAGATGATGAACCATTTGACGGTGTCCAAAGAAAAAAAGGATCTAGTGGAGCATAACTTTATCAAGAAATAATGAGGTGTTTTTTGGGTGGTTTCATTTGATTATTTCTCTCATCTCATGAGTATGTTGTAATTTATATATTTTATGGATAGGATTGTATTAGGACTCTTAATCGGTTTCAGTACATTACTGTCATACTTGAACTGTGGGATTATAGATATAAGCATGAATTGGTTTTTGTCATTTTACATTTCTGCATTACATGGTCTTGGAGATGTGTGTGTGTGTATAAGTAAATTAGTCAAATTACTCGCATGTGTGTGATATGCATAATTGACAATATCTCGTTCCCATGAACTAGTAGAGGTGGGCTTGGGGTAGTCCCTATTCAGGCCTCGCCAGGCCAGGTCATGATAAAGTGGCCTCATATGAGTGAGTTCTACATTAGAATTGAAGTCAGAGAGATCATTTTGGGTTTTATGGAAACAATGTTAAGTTTTTTAAGTTTGGATTTTAGGATAGGGATTCCAGTGTTGGGTCAGCTGCTGACATATCCATACACCAATAATATGATCTCCTACCTCTCAACTCAGTATATTTAGACACTGGTTGCAGAGAAAACATTGCTACATGAATCATATAGGAATGGGTTGAGGTTTCCATGTCCTTATTGAGTCTTCTCCCTAGATATAATCATTGAATATGGTATAATTTAATTCAAGTTGCCTCTGTGAAGGCAGTCAGCTAGGATTCCACTATGGGATCCTGAGGATGATCCACTATGTGAATAGTCTCCTGTACCGAGACCTTTATTGGAGATTGTACCTCCAGGTGGTTTAAGAGCTATAACACCACCTGTTAAGTAGTAGTTAGAGCTGGAAGTGCTAGATGAGGTTTCACATAGGATGAGTGTGCTGCATGAGTTCCATAGGAAGTTACCTCTTTGGTTTCTATATGATCCATACCCCTTACTGGATAAGTGATAAATAGAGATAGTCACTCAAGTTTTACATGTTGTGATGATGTCTGAAGATAAGATGGAATTCCTTGGGTCGAGCCTTATTTCAGGCATGTCTAGGAGATCATAGAGTCTAGTTCCTTATTCACGCAATGATACACCTCTTCAATGGTCAGACATTGAGAATCTCTTTTGGGTGAAATTTTATCTATCCATATTGAGATCAGTGTGCATCTTAGTGATTTTTCAACTTCATTAGGGATGCATGACCATGTAGGAGTAATTATAATGTTTTAATTATATCTCATGGTACTCCATGTATATGGTCCAGGATCCTTTCATTAGGGATAAGTCCTTAGATAAGAGATTTCATTGATATATTAGGGATTTAGTGGTCTCTATTTACATTCCCACTAATAATGGAGAGATGGGGAAAACCTTAGTGGTTGATAGATCTCTGGAAGGGTAGGTTCCAATTGTGGGTGTTGGTAATGGGAACTAAAGAGCTAAGACCTCAAAAGAAGGTAACAAAAAATAGTACCAATGTTCTAAGAATACCAAAAAAATTAAGAGATGATCCTAGGATCTAGGTTAAGTAGTTTTGGGCTTTCTACACACCTCGATTCAGTCATTGGAGAGGTGGTGTTTCTCCTACGATGGCCAAATACATCTTTCATGACATTCTCCAACCTATCATATAGTTGATCTATAGATAGTTATGGGAAAATAGAGGATGGGTTAGAGGTGGGATCATGGGGGGTTACAGGTTGACATAAATTTAATATTGGACAATATAATATTAAGTGGTGGTTGGATTTTTAATCTATTGCATATTCTACCCAAAGGTGGTCCATCCTAAGGAAAGGGAGATGATGTTTAGGTATGAGACCAGCTGTAGGATATGGTTTCCTATGAGCCTGCGGATCCAGGGATGATATGAGGTATAATATGTGTCATTTTTTACTTTAGAAATATTAATGATAGACATTGGTGTGATTAATTCAGTTGTTTCCACTTTCACGGTTCAGAACATAGAGTTTCCAGGTGAGATTTTATCTCGAACCTTATGCTTGAAGACTCTCACAGAAGTTAAATAAGTGACTACACACTTATTAAAATAGCGAGACATAATTAATAGAGGTGAGATCTTCATATAGAATCTCTTTTTTTTGTAGTGATGAGTCCCTACGAATTCATCTTAGGTATGGACTGGCGATTTGAAGATCATGACCATATGTATTATTCTAGGTATAAGATTTGATGTGTCCAATGTGATGGGATAAGGTTTTTATTTTTGGGTGCAAATTAATCCTTGGTGGAGAAAGAAGGGATCAAGTATAGGAGAGTGTAGCTAATTACTCACATTTTGGCTATCATGACTCTTGGATCAGTTGATGATATGATCTATGATTTCCCTATAGTGGTGCCAAAGTATAAGGAAGTATTTTATGAGGATGTTCTAGGATTACCTCCCTATAAGGAAAAAGACTTATGCATTGAATTATACCTTATGAATGCCTTAATATTAGAACCATTATATCAGATGGCTCTCATAGGTCATCGTGAGTTAATGTTGAAATTAGAGGACTTTCTGGAAAAAGGATTCCTAAGACTTGATGTTTTTCCTAGGTATCCCCACTGTTGTTCACCAAGAAGGAGGTCGATATATTAAAGATATGTTTGGAATACCAGTGCTTCAACTAGATAACTATGAAGAATATGTATCCACTACCGAGGATCAACAACTGCTATGATTAGTTGAGAGGGGAACGATGGTTCTTAAAAAGTGACCTCAAATCAAGAAATGTCCATCTAGAAGTAATAGATTTGGATATAACAATGATTTTATTTAGATGTTTCTATATTCATCATGAGTACTTGGTGATGGATTTCAGTGTGAAAAATTTCTCAATAGTTTTCATGGGAATCATGAACTAGATATTTTACCCTTTCATATACTAGTTTTTAGTTTCATTCATTGATGACATCATAATGTACTTAATGTATGATGAGGATAACATGATACACTTAAGTATGGTCCAAGAAACACTCTGAGTGCAACATATTTAAGGGAACCTCTCGAAGTGTCCATTTTGGATTCAAGAGTTCCAGTTTTTGGGAAATGTCATATTAGATATAAGAGTGGCAGTGGAGCCAGTTATGGTTGAGCAAATGCTAACATGGGATTCACCTTGTCACATACATGACTTATTTTAAAGGTAAATTTCATTTATTTTCCATTCATGCTTTGTTTTGGGGGTTTCCTAAGCTTTTTTAGAGGAAAGGGTGAGTTTTCAATATTTGGGTCAAACCGTGAGCCCATTTATATATTTAATAACTAATTTTGTTTCTTTTAGTAATATTTACTTATTTAATATTTTTCACCCATTCTAATTCTTAAATGGCCTCCAATAACCTATTAACACACACATTTCAATTTTTAACCTTTAAGAATTCATAATAATGGTGGATTTTGGTTTTTAATTAAGGAATTGGGCCGGCCTGAAATCCCATTTCCAGTTTAAAAAAAATATGATTGTTTAATATCATATTAAATTTTTACTATATTTCAGTGATTCCACCTCTATCACGATCCCAAAAAACCTAGTCACCCCCATTCTCTTAGCCCCATATTTGGAGCTCGTTTGCTTCGCAGATTAAGTCGAATCTTCTTAAGCTTCCTCAATCCATAAAGATTTATAAAGGTAATTTGTTTATTTCATAACTCCTTCATTTCTCACTATTTTCCCCTATTAAAATTCCTACATGATATAATTACCCTTTTCTGAACCTCACTTGAATGTTTGGATGGTCGAATATTCATCTACTGGTGTATTTGGGATGATTTCTTCAAGATCCCTCAAGTAAGTGGGTATCCTTCAATCATCTTTCAATTTTCTTAGGGTTTCATTCAATGTGATTATGGTTTCTTCCGTTATCCTTGGGGTTTCTAATTTCTAGAAAGTAGGGTTTTGAAATTAGGGTTTGATCTTATGTTTCATGGTCTGAAATTCGGGTTTTAGGTCTTTTTTACATTTTGTGAGGTGTGGTGGGGGTGCATTTGAGTTTTCGCACAAATGATTCAAGGTTTTTCATTACTTTGGTATGTGATTCCATGTTAATCCGATCTTTGTGTCTTAGAATTCTTTATTTATCATATTTGAAGGTTTATCTAATTTTATTATTGCTATAAAAATTTGTATTATAGTTGTTTGTATTACAAATGAATTTTAAATGTCAATTTTATTTAAAATTGGGGGGTTTTCAAAGAAATGTTTTATAGGTTTATTTGGTTATTACCTATAACTTCTTGATTGATTTTATTGATATTTATTAGGGCATAAAATTATGTTTTTAATGTTTATATCCCTTGTTTTCTGCTGCAAAATCTGAATTTGGGGATGTTTGATAAGTAAAGGATTTTTGGGAACCATTTTGCTGCTAAATTGGGTTTTGTACATGGATATGTGATGTTATGACTAATGGAGTTGTTTTATAAAAATTTTAATAGGTTTATAGAAATGTTTTGTGTACTTTGTATTCTATTTTGGTAAATTTGAGTGTGTACATTGTGTGTAATCTGGGGTTTCCAAGGAGTTTTGGGTGCAAAATAATGCAGGTTTTTGAGAAATTGTTTTATAGAAAATCAAAGTATTTTGTTGTGTATTTTATGGGGTATAAAGTGTGTGTAGATACTATACTATTTAAATTTTACCATTAGTGGTGTTTTATATTAAAATGGATTTATGTATCATGCTGAAATAACTTGAGCACAGAGGAGGAAGCCCAGGTACTTAGGCGGGGCGGATGTGTACTAGTACGACTAGTGGACCAGATGGGGTTTGTCCCCATTTCACTTAGAATTTGGATAAATACAACTCCAAATAAACTATATGGATTATTATTGGGGACCACTAGGTTGTGGTTATGTTCCCTACTAGTAGATCATGCACGAGAACATATTTTACTATGGTTACTTTACACTGAGGTACGGTGTACATGGGGCTCGAGACTATCTCATGCCAAGGGGTGTTCACAATTTTGTTTCTCGTTGGATTTTTGGTATTTTCCATTGTATTTGGATGTTTTTTAAATTATCTTATTGTATCTAACATGCCTATTTAAATATGTGAACATTCTAAAAGTGTTCTCTTGAAAACTATTTTGAATTTAAAGTTGCATTTCTTGGAATTTAACACTTCTTTTCTTTGCATATCAATAATACTTTCTTTTTCACCTTGTATTGATTGAACATCAAAATAATTGGGTGGTATACTATTGGTATTAGGATAACACCCTACTTAAACCCCTTGGGTGTAAGTAGACATTATCATTCTTGACTCAGGTAAAGGGAAGGCTCTGGGTGATGGCGGTTCAGGGTGTTAGTTCCCATCCTTGGTGTGGAGTTGTGGAGACGGCTTTTGGTTGATGACCCCATGTCATGTAGAGTCCTTGGGGAGGTTTTTATATAGTTTATTTGTGTCTTTGGACCATTTTTATTGTATTTTTACATATGTATTCATTTCTGTATTTTTTATAAACCTTGTTTGGTATGAATTTTTCAGATTCAGTTTATCAAATGTTTTTCTTATTTTATGTATGCATAATTCCCAAACCAAGATAAATGATACCCAAGAACATGTAACTACATTTGGGGATAGGTAACTCTCTTTAGGCCTTGCTATAGGCCAGATTTGGATCCAGTAATAGTGGATACTAAATATAGTTTGTGACAAAATTATATCATAGGAGGCCCGTGTTTGTGGGTTATATTACTATTTTTTTATGACTTTGGATAGAAAAAATATAGGACTATAATGTATTAGGTTTTTTGTCATGATTAGGGTTCTTATCCCTCACTTATTGTGGAATACCATGAGTCACCAGGGTATGTTGGAATTGTCTGATTGACTTCACTTCTAGGTGAGACATGTGGGCTGCAGACCACACGTGGTCATCAGGAGGGGGTGGAGTAGTTGTTTCCTTTATTACTGATATGTTTTAGGTTATTTATATTTGATTTATTTGACAAAAAATTTCAGAATTGTGGTATTGAATATTACATTGTTACTTTTGCCTTTTGTAGCATCATGCCACCCCGGAAAGCTGACATGCACCCACGGGAGGAAGCCAGAGAGAGTTCTCTCACACCGATCAATCGGAGCCTAGTCAAGGATATGGTTTGGGCTATCCAAGCTCTAGGACATGGAATAGCTCCTAATCCTATTCCTGCTAGTGTAGAATATATTGGTCCTAAAAAAGATAAATCATTTGAGTTTATGAAAAACAAGCCTCTTACCCTCCAAGGTAGCTCAGAACCCCAAGAGGCAGAGGAATGGATCGAGACGATTGAGCATATTTTTATGTTCCTAGAAACACCCAAGGATCTTAGGGTGAAGTGTGACTCATTTATATTTTAGGGTCCTAGCCATAAGTTGTGGTATTCCATGATTTATATTAGGAAGAATGAGCAGATTCATTGGGGAGATTTCGAGGTCTCCTTCCATGAACAGTACTGCCCTAAGGTCTTGGCATATGCCAGGGCCCGAGAGATCATGGACCTTATTCAGGGGAATATTTCTGTGATGGAGTATGCCAACTGTTTCACTGAGTTTGTTTGGTATTCCCCAGAAATTGTCTAGAATGAACAATCGAAGGCCTTGTGGTTCGAGAAAGTCTTGCGACCAGAGATATACTCCCAGGTATTCTTGTTCAAGCTGAGGACCTATGCTGAGTTCGTTGACCGGGCATGTATGATGGTAATTGACCATAATGGTAGGGGTGTTTTTTCTTGGACAATGTTAGCAGTCGAGAGTGGAATCTCTTCAGAGAAGAAGAAGAAGTGGGAGTATCAGGTGAAGAAGGGAGGTGGCGGTTCAGGTCACTCCTCCAGGTAGTTTTAATATGGGGCTTCTGATATGAAATCAGTTTCATGCCAATAGTGTGGGAAACTTGGGCACATCTGACCAGCATGCCCACTTCCTCCAAATCCCTATTACTATTTTAGAGGTATGGTTTATTTGAAGTGATTTTGAGAGGTGGCACATCCACTTCCAAGTGGGGTAGGGTTAGCGGCATCAAGAGGAGTGCCAACATGGTCTGAGCCATCGAAGACTGGGGGATATATATTTGGTGGTCATGGTGGTAGGGATGGCTCCTATTTTTGGAAGATCCAGTTTAGGGCATAGCCTTATACTAGTGTTCATCCCCAGGCAGAGACCGGACATCTCCTTGTAGTGGATCAGGAACCGGTAGGATCAGAGGCGGGACCGCCAACAATTCAAGGTAACGTTTTGATCACATCTTATATAGATGCTTCACTTTTTGATACTAGTGCCTCTATTTTATTCATTTCATCCCATTTTTTGGACACACTAAATTTTCCTACTGATTTGTTATCTATTATGATGGAGTTGGTGACGCCGCTTGGAAAGAAGAAGGAGCAGGGTCTCAAGTGCCCATCGTGTGCGCTTTATGTGTCAGGGGTCAAGGTAGAGTGAGACCTATAGGTCATAGATTTGGACATTTTTTACACATCGATTGCTACAGGTGGCAAGTGAGTTTCATAGAAACCAATGGGAGTCATCAAGTTTTTCATGGAGAATGGGATCCGCAGTCAGGTATTGCAGGACATCCAATCCTAGAGTTGGGATGCATTATCTTCCTGTTATCATCACTCACTCTAGAGGACAATGGTCTTTCCCCTGAGTATGCATTTTCTCATGTGGTGAATGAGTTTCTAGAGATATTCCAAGATTATTTTTCAGGTTTTCCCCTAGAGTGGGATGTGGAGTTTTTGATTGATCTGGGACCAGGAACACATCCAATATCTCTTCCCTCTTATCGCATGGCTCCCACCAAGATAATGGAATTAAATATACAACTTTACAACTTAGAATCCAAAGGATTCATTCTCCCGAGTATCTCTCCTTGGGCCACTCTTGTGTTGTTCAAAAAAAGGCTGATGGATCCCTCTGGTTGTGCATTGACTACCAGAAGCTTAACAAGGTAACAATTAAGAAAAAATTCCCTTTTCCAAGAATAAATGATTTTTTTGATCAGTTGAAGGGGGGAAAGTGTTTCTTAAAAATAGACTTGTGTTCGGGATATCATTAGCTTAGGATGAAGGTGTCAGATATCCCAAATACAGCCTTCCAAAGTGGGTACAACCACTTTGAGTATGTGGTCATGCCCTTTAGATTGACAAATACTCCAGTGGTCTTTATGGAACACATGAACAGGGTGTTCCATAAGTATATCGATTCTTTTATTATGGTGTTCAGGGATGACATTATACTATACTCTGGATCTGAGTAGAAACATGAACATCACTTGAGGATCTTCTTGGGCACTTTGCGGGATCATCGCCTCTAAGAAAAGTTGTCAAAGTGCAATTTATGGATCTGGGATGTGAGATTTATGGGGCATGTGATCTCTGAGAAGGGGGTTTCAGTGGAACCCGAGAAGATTAGTGTGGTTATGTCATGAGAGTAGTCAAATAATGTGTTCAATATCAGGAGTTTCCTTGTCCAGGCTAGTTATTACAGGTGATTCATTCTAGATTTCTCTTGGCTTGCATTACTGATGAATGTGCTCACTCGGAAAGGGGTGAAGTTTGTATGGGGCCCATAATGTAAGGTATCATTTGGGGAGCTGAATAGGTGGTTGGATACCGCCCCCATGATGATTTTTCTAAAGGATGGAAATGAGTGTGTGGTCTATTTTGATGCTTTATGTATGGGTTTTGGGTACGTACTTATGTAGGATGATCACGTGGTGGTGTATGTCTCTCGCCAAACTCCGACCACACAACAAGAATAGCCAAACCCCTGACTTAGATTTGGAAGCAGTGCTGCATGCTTTGAAGACATGGAATTACTACCTCTTTGGGGAGAATTTTTTGGTCTACTCTGATCACAAAAGCTTGGCCTGTATCTTCTTGTAGAAGGACATCAACTTGAGGCATCATCATTGGATCGAGTACTTACAAGGGTTCGACATTGACATTTTCTATACCCCAGGAAAGGGTAATGTGGTGGCTGATGCTTTGATTAGAAGAGTTTTCATGTAGGATTTGAGGAAGTCCTGTGGTGAGTGGTCTTTGATGGGGCTATTTTCTCAGATTCATGTGGAGACCAGGGAGCACAGTGGAGGTGTGTTCTGGAGAGATTATAGTTGACTCCTTCTTTGTTGGAGTTGATTTAGTGGGAACAACCCAGTGATGAGGGTTGTCAATAGTCAAAGTAGTTTCTTCATGGTGGGGAGACATCCTCCAATAGTTCGTCATCTTCCGAAGGTATCTTGTGATTCAAGGGCCGTTCAATAGTGTTGTTATCTCTGTGGAATGTGGTGATGGAGCACAACCAACGGTCTTAGTGGTCATCTATTCGGGTGCCACCAAGATGTATTATGATATCTGTCAGCAGTTTTTGTTGCCTGGTCTGAGACGAGACATAGAGGACTTTGTGTCAAGATTATACACATTCCAGTAGGTGAAAGTAGAGCATCAAAGGCCCTCTAATTTTCTCCAACAATTACCCATTATTACATGGAAGTGGGATGACTTCACCAAGGACTTAATTGTTGGTTTACCTCGTACACCTCGGGGTATGAATTACATTTGGGTGGTGATTGGGTGTATGACCAAATTATCCCACTTCATCCCGATCATAAATACAACTAAAGTGGATGAGTCAGGCCATTTGTATCTTTATAAGGTGGTGAGAATCCATGGAGTTACATCAATAGTTTTCTCAGATAGAGACCCACGTTTCCCTTCTGAGTTCCGGGAAGGCCTTTATAAGGCCTTGGGGTCTTAGATTAATATGAGCAAGAAATACCATTCTCAGACAGATGGTCAAACAAAGTGGGAAAATCATATTTTGGAGGATATTATTAGTGCATGTGTCCTAGACTTTAGAGGTTTTTGGGATACCAATTTGGGGCTTGTTATGTTTTCTTATAATAATAGTTACCAATCCTCAATTCGAATGGCTCTTTTTGAGGCGCTCTAGGGTCGGCCTTGTCGGTCCCCCCTATGTTGGGCTGAGGGAGGTGAGACCTCACTACTAGGGTCGAGTCTGGTGCAGGAGACATCGGAGAAGGTCAAGATGATCAGTAAATGTTTATTGATATCTCAGAGTCTCTATAAATCATTTTCTTTCCATAGGTGTCGAGACCAAGATTTTTCTGGGGGTAATAGGGTATTCTAGAAAGTGGCCCCTCGTCTTGGCCATCATCGATTGGGGAAGAAAGGGAAGATGACCTCGTTGTATGTCGAGCCATTTGATATCACCGAGAATATTAGAAATGTGGAATACAAGTTGGCTTTACCTTCTCAATTTACAACAATGCATGATGTCTTCCACGTCTCCCAATTGAATAAATACAACCCCGATATGTCCCATGTGCTGAGTTGGGAAGAACTAGAGATAGAGCCTCACTGGTTTGTTGTTGAGTAGCCGGTGCAAATAGTAGAATCCCAAGAGAAGGTTCTTTGAGGGGAGTCCGTTTTGTTAGTCCAGGTTCTTTGGCAGCATGGTAATGATATACATGAGACATGGGAGCAGAAGTCGTGGGTCGAGGAAGAGTACATGTTCTTGTTTTCCCATCAAGATTCTGGTTGATTTTATAGGGTGGAATGTGTTTCATGGTGGAGATAATTCTCACATCCATGATTTATTTTAAATCTAAATTTTATTAAATTTCTGTTCATTCTTTTTTTTTTGGGTTTCCCAAGCCTTTTTTGAGGAAAGGGTAAGTTTTCATGATTTGGGCCAAACCATGAGCCCATTTCTAGATTTAAAAACCAATTTGTTTTCTGTTATAACTATTTAATTTTTTAATATTTTGAACCCTTTTGAATTCCTAAATGGACTCCCCTAACCTCTTAATACCATAATTTCAATTTGGACACTTTATAAATTCACAATAATGGTATATTTTGGTTTTTATTTAATGAATTTGGCCAGCCCAAAATCCCATTTCCTATTTAATTGTTTATTTAATATCTTATTCAATTTTAACTATATTTCTGTGATTACACCTCTAACTCGATCCCACTAAACCAAAGCGCAACCCCATTCTCTTATCCTATTTGGATCTCATTTTCTTCAAGGATTAAGCTAAATATTCTTATGATTCCTCAATTTGAGCGGATTTATAAAGGTAATATGTTTCCATTATAACCCTTTAATTTCTCACTCTTTTCCCACCATTAAAATTTATACACAATCTAATTATCCTTTTTCAAACCTCACTTGAATGTTTGGCTTGTTGTAAATTCATCTACTGGGGTATTTAGGGTGATTTCTTCAAGATCCGTCAAGTAAGTGGGTCTCCTTCATTTTTTTTCAATTTGCTTAGGGTTTCATTCATTGTGCGTAGGGTTTATTCCAATATCCTTGAGGTTCCTAATGTCTAGAAAGTAGGGTTTTGAAATAGGGGTTTTATCTTGTGTTTCATGGTTTGAAAATATGGTTTTTGTCTATTTTACCATTCTTGAGGTGTGATGATGGTGAGTTTGAGTTTTCACACAAAGGATTCAAGGGTTTTCATTAATTTGGTAGTTTATTCCATGTTTATGCAATATTTGTGTCTTAGAATGCTATTATTATCTTATTTGTATGTTTATCTCATTTTATTATTTCTGAAAAAATTAGTTTTAGTTTTTTTTGTATTGCAAATGTATTTTAAATTCCAATTTTATGTGAAATTGGGGTTTTTCATAGAAATGTTTTATAAGATTTTTTGGGTATTCCCTAAAACTTCATAGTTTGTTTTATTGAATTTTATTAGGGCTGAAAATTATGTTTTTAATGTTTATCTCCCTTGTTTTCTGCTGAAAAATCTGATTTTGGTAACCTTTGTTAAGTGAAGGATTTTTGGGCACCATTTTTGGGCTAAATTGGTTGTTTTAAATGTCTATTTAATGTTATGCCTAATGGGGTTGTTTTATAAAACATTTAATAGTTTTATAGATTTTTTTATCACTTTGAAATCTATTTGGGTAAATTTGAGTGTGAACATAGTGTGAAATGTGGGGTTTTCAAGGAGTTTTGGGTGAAAAATAATGCGGGTTTTTAAGACATTGTTTTATGGAAAATAAAAGTGTTTTATTGTGTGTTTTAAGTGGTATAATGTGTGTGTAGATAAAATACTATTTGAATGTTACCATTAGTGGTGTTTTATATTAAAATGGATTTATGTAGCATGCTGAAATTGTTCGAGCACAAAAGGGGAAGCCCATGTACCTAGGTGGGGCAGATGTGTACTAGTACAACTAGTGGACCAAATGGTTTTTGTCCCTATTTAACATAGAATTTGGATAATGAAAACTCTAACTAGACTATATGGATGATGATTGGGGACTAATAGGTTATGGGTATGTTCCATACTAGTGGATCGTCCATGAGAACTGATATTACTTTGGTTACTTTACACCGCGGTACGAGGTACATGGGGCCCAAGACTATCTAGTGCCTAGGGGCACTACTGGAAATGAAAGGTATACCAACAGTTGAAAACCATTGGTATAGGGTGGAGAACCGTTGGTATAAATTATACCAACAATTTCAGAAACCGTAGCCCAGTAATCCATGACAATAGACATATACCAATGGTTTGAGATAAAATGTTGGTATATGTGAAGAAATCTACTCAATACCAACGGTTTTTTGTAAACTGTTGGTATAGAGTTATTATGAAACACATATTCCAACGATTTCAAAACTGTTGGAATATCTTTTTTCCCAATGGTTCTGTAGGAACTTCTGGTAAATAGTCTTCCATTCCCCCCTATACCAACAGTTTAAACCGTTGGTAAAGGTTATTTACCAGTGGTTCTGAATGAACCATTGGTAAAAAAATTCATACAGAACCTATACCAGCAGTTTAAAACCGTTGGTATAGACTTTGTAGTACAATTCACACAACAACCTTCTCTATGTGCTATTGTGTGAATTATACAGCAGTAAATAAAGAATACAATACAATACATAATAAGGATACATAATTAAAAATTGATAATTACAAGGATACATCATTTAATTATCAATTATGAATACAATACATTAAAAACTGAATACGTAATTATATGTGATATAGGATTAAGAATACATAAAAAATTGGATTTTTTATAACACATACATGATTTAATTCAGAAATTAGAAGCTAATAACCCAAATAAATAAATTAATAAATGAATTCAACCAAACAAAAATATAATGTCCCATGGTTTGGGGCAGGTGTCTTTGAACTAAGTGATGATGATAATGGGTGTGTATCAATGAGCTTGTGTGACTTAGGGAACATAGTTGTCCTTGGCATATTAAATGTCATGTGTTTTAGAATAGGGGTAGGAGTTCCTCACATGAGAAGTGGATTGTGTGAGGATGGACCATGGATCGTTGTTCTAAAGTATTGACCCAATCCGAATACGTTTGGTCGGTTTTCCATATGCCAGATGTTTTTACTTAAAATGATGTCTATTTTAAACAAATGAGAGATAGTTAGAGTGATATCGGCCACACTGTGCCTCATATTGAGGTGGGGTTGACTCGTACACATCACATATGACCCATGGATCATTTCCCTAAAGTATCAATACAATCTGAATGCGTTTGCTTGGTTTTCCGTATTCTAGTTGTTGTTTTAACTTAAAATGTTGTCCATTTCAAATAAAAGTGAGACACTTTGAGTGGTACCAGACACACTGGGCCTCATATTGAGGATTGGTTTACTAGTACATGTTATAAATGACCCATGTATTGTTGTGCTAAAGTATCAACACAATCCGAATACGTTTGGTCGGTTTTCCATATGACAATTGTTTTTACTTAAAACAGTGTCCATTTTAAACAAAAGAGAGACACTTAGAGTGCTACCGGCCACACCGTGCCTCGGATTGAGGTGGGGTTGACTCTTACACTTCAAAAATTACCAATGGATCGTTTTCCTAATGTATCAACACAATCCAAATGCGTTTGGTCGGTTTTCCGTAAGCCAGTTGTTGTTTTCATTTAAAATGCTGATCATTTCAAATAGAGGTGAGACACTTTGAGTGGTACCAACCACACCGCACCTCGTATTGAGGTGGTGTTAACTCATACTCATCAAAAATGTATCATGGATCATTATCCTAATGTATCAATAGAATTAGAATATGTTTGGTCCATTTTCCATACGCCAATTGTTTTTACTTAAAATGATGTCCATTTTAAACAAAACAGAGACATTTAGAGTGGTACCGGCCACAATGTGCGTCGTATTGATGTGGGGTTGACTCGTACACGTCAACAATGTACAATGGATCATTTTACTAAAGTATCAACACAATCAGAATGCGTTTGGTTGGTTTTCAGTATGCCAGTTATTGTTTTCACTTAAAATGTTGTCCATCTCAAATAAAAGTGAGACACTTTGAGTGGTACCAGACACACCACACCTCAGATTGATGTAGAGATGAGTTTTACATGTCACATGTGACCAATTTATCATTTTTATAAAGTATCAGCACAATCTGAATACATTTGGTTTCGGTATTCTAGTTGTTTTTACTTAGAACATTTTCCATTTTAAATAAAAGAGAGACACTTTGAGTGATATCAGCCACACCATGCCTCTTATTGAGGCAGGGATTACTTGTACATGTCACATATGACTCATGGATTATTTTACTAATGTATCAACACAATATGAATGTATTTGGTCAGTTTGTCGTATGCTAGTTGTTGTTTTCACTTAAAATGATGTCCATTTTAAACAAAAGAGAGACATTTAGAGTGGTACCGGCCACATCGTGCCTCATATTGATGTAGGGTTGACTCGTACATGTCAAAAATGTCCCATGGATTGTTATCCTAAAGTATCAACAGAATACCAATGCGTTTGGTTGGTTTTCCGTATGCTAGTTTTTGTTTTCACTTAAAATGTTGTCCATTTCAAATAAATGTGAGACACTTTGTGTGGTACTGGCCACACCACGACTCAGATTGATGCAGAGCTGACTCCTAAATGTCACAAATTTCCCATGGATCATTTTCCTAAAGTATCAACACAATTAGAATATGTTTGGTTATTTTTCCATATGCCAATTGTTTTTAATTAAAACATTGTCCATTTTAATCAAAATAGAGACACTTAGAGTGGTACCAACCACACTATGCCTCAAATTGATGCAGGGTTGACTTGTACACATCAATAATGTCCAATGGATCATTTTCCTAAAGTATCAACAAAATATGAATTCGTTTGGTAGGTTTTTTATATGTCAGTTGTAGTTTTCACTTGAAATTTTTATCATTTCAAATAAGGGTGAGACACTTTGAGTGGTACCGGCCACACCGTGCCTCGGATTGATGCGGAGTTTACTCCTACACTTCAAAAAATGTCTCATGGATCGTTTTTCTAAAGTATCAATAGAATCTGAATACGTTTGGTCTATTTTCCTTATGTCAGTTGTTGTTTTCACTTAAAATGTTGTTCATTTCAAATAAAAGTGAGACACTTTGAGTGGTTCCAGCCACACTGTTCCATGGATTGAGGTGGGGTTGAGTCATACACGTCACATATGACCCATGGATTATTTTCCTAAAGTATAAACATAATTGAAATAAATTTGTTTGGTTTTCCGTATGCCAATTGTTTTTACTTAAAAGGGTGTCCATTTTAAATAAAAGAGAGGCACTTTGAGTGATAACGACCACAGTGTGCCTCAGATTGAGGTGGGGTTGACTCGTACATGTCACATATGAATCATGGACTGTTTTTTCTAAAGTATCAACACAATCAGAATGCGTTTGGTCAGTTTTCCGTATTCCAGTTGTTGTTTTCACATAAAATGAGGTCCATTTTAAAGAAAAGAGAGATATTTAGAGTGGTACTGGCCACACCATGCCTTCGATTGATGCGGGGTTGACTCATACATGTCAAAAATGTCCCATGGATTGTTTTACTAGAGTATCAAGACAATCTGAATGTGTTTATTTGGTTTTCCATATTCCAGTTGTTGTTTCCACTTAAAATGATGTCCATTTTAAACAAAAGAGAGACATTTAGAGTGGTACCGGCCACACCGTGCCTTAGATTGATGCAGGGTTGACTCCTAGACATCAAAAATGTCCCATGGATTTTTTTACTAATGTATCAACACAATCTGAATACGTTTGGTTGGTTTTCCTTATGTCAGTTATTTTTACTTAAAACATTGTCCATTTTAAACAAAAGAGAGACACTTACAGTGGTACCAGACACACCATGCCCCAAATTGATGCAGGTTTGACAAATTCATGTCAAAAATGTCCCATGGATCATTTTACGAATGTATCAACACAATCCAAATGCATTTGTTTGGTTTTCTAGGTGCCAGTTGTTGTTTCCACTTAAAATGTTGATCATTTCAAATAAAGATGAGACACTTTGAGTGGTACCAGCCATACCGTGCCTCAGATCGATGAGAGGTTAACTCTGACACGTCACAAATGTCCCATGGATCATTGTGCTAAAGTATCAACAGAATCTGAATATGTTTCGTCTATTTTCTGCATTTTAGTTGTTATTTTCACATAAAATGTTGTCCATTTAAAATAAAAGTGAGACACTTTGAGTGGTACCATCCACACTGTGCCTCATATTGAGGCAAGGTTGAGTCGTGCACATCAAATATGACACATGGATAGTTTTCTTAATGTATCAACACAATCCAAATTTGTTTGGTCAGTTTTCCATATGCCAGTTGTTTTTACATAAAAGGGTGTCCATTTTAAACAAAAGAGAGACACTTTGTGTGATATCGGCCACACCGTGCCTCTAATTGAGGCGGGGTTGACTCTTACATGTCATAAATGACCCATGTATCGTTGTGATAAAGTATCAAAACAATCTGAATAGGTTTGTTTGGTTTTCCGTATTCCAGTTAGGAAAATTGTTCAACAACAGTGATAATATCTTATACTAAAACTATAGACATTGTGCATGATGTGCATACGTCGGTGCATGGTTAGGGAAAATCATGCACATTTATTATAATATATATCCCTACGCTGACCGGGTTTCCAAGCTCCAAACAAGACCCAAAATCCCCACAAACCATTATAACATCATTAGGCTTCCATATTTGGTAAAAAATAAAGAGTTATACTAAATTAAAAAATATCCATACCAGAGGGAAAAACCAGGTTCTTATATTCTTCCCATTTAAAGGAACTAATCCTGAATTTCACCTTCAATGGGTGGTAAAAATTTATTTTAGAACAATTTTTTCTGGGGGGTTTTCGGGGTCCATGGGGGCTGTTGGGGGGGCTGTTAGGGGGGCTGTCTTGGGGGTCGTTTGGGGTCTATGGAGGAGGGTGGGGGGGCTGTCCAGGGGGCTATCCGGGGGGCTATCCGGTGTCCGGGGAGGAGGGTGGGGGTTGTCTGGGGGCTGTTCGGGGGGCTGTACGGGGTCCAGGGTGGAGGGTGGGGGGCTTTCAGGGGGGCTATCCGGGGTCCAGGGCGGAGGGTGAGGGGGCTGTCTGGGGGGTTGTATGGGGTCCAATGAGGTGGGTGGTAGGGCTCTCCATTGGGCTGTTCGGGGGGCTATTCAGGGGGCTTTCCGGGGTCCAGGGAGGAGAGGGGTTGTGATGGGTGTGTGCAAGGTGTGCTATGATTTGAAGTATAATGACACATCTATATTAAATAAAAATCATATGTCATAAATATCAGTAAAAAATGTAATGGATCAATCTTCCCCTGATCACCATCACCATCACCACTTTCATCATCAGCCTCATCCTTGTTGCCATATCTGTCCTCATAATCTTCCTAATCATCATCCTCATGATCATCCTCAGACCCATCCTCGCCCTCATCCTCATCCTTATCCTCGTGCTCGGCCTCACCTTCATCCTCACCCTCGATATCGACATCATCATCATCCTCAACATATTCCTATTCAGCATCCACGTCATCACCAGGAATTTCATCATCTCGACTGATACTAGAAATATCTCCTGGTGTATTGGATAATGCACCCATCGACGACATATATGTCTGACAAGCCGCGCTGGCCTCTGGTGGATGTGATGAAGATAAATCTTTGATCAGTTTCATAAATTCTTTCTACCTCATTTGAACCTATTCTTCCAACTCTATGACCCTTTTATCAGACTATCTTACATGTTCCTTGACCTCTTCCAACTCGGTGGTACTCAAATGGATACTTGGAGAGGACCAATACCTCATCGGTACTATATTCTTACCAAGTCAGCAGCGTACTCGACCAGAGTGCTCATCTCCCAAAACCTGATAAAAATGATTGTGTAGCCCAAAATTGTTAGGCTCTTGGGAATCAAGGGAATATAAAGAATCCTGTTAAAAATATTAATATATTATTAAATTTCAAAATAGATATTAAACTTTGAAATAAACAAATTAAAACTTACAATCTTTAATTGTGTTTGTTCATTAACTGCAGTTCCATCTTTTTTCCTTCTACTCGAGCAAAAAAAAATTTCTCGAGGGAGACGTCCTTCAATATTCAATATGTGATTCTGTAATGACATTAAAAAAATATAAAGAGCAAGTATAATCATATATTCAATATTCAATAAATCAAATAATTTATGTAGGAAAAAATAAAAAGGGAAAGTCCTAAAGAAAAATTATAAACTATATCGTACTAGCAACCTCTCATGATCTCACATAGTAGTCCGCCCCAAAGTGTGGACATATTTCTTTGAATAAATGTTTTTTTTGTTTTCTTTAGAATATTACTAAATAATGTTTAATAATAAATAAGATAATATTAATGAAAAATGTGAAAACTATCATTTAAATACATAAAATGGGATTAATACCTTAAATTTGGCAGTTGCCCAATGGGTAATCATTTGGCGATATTGCTCTATTGGGCATTCATCCATCATAGGTACTGTTTCCAACTCTGTTCCCACTCTATCACACTATCCAATATACATATCATGCTTATAAGATCTCCAAATCTCTCTTAGCTTCTTTAAATGTGCTGGTCGTACACCCTCGCCATCAGGGAAGTTAAACTGAAGCTGACACCCAATAGATTAATTCATATAAATAAAAAAAATAATACATTAAATCCAATAGATTTTTTACCCATATTTGTGCCCATGCATTATCCTTGACTTCGTGTGGCATATTTCTCTAAGAGAGAGGGCTGACCGAAATGATGTCGGAGTATTTGGCTAGCGGCGCCAAAAAACCCCGACATTGCTGCCTAGGCTTATCAATCATCTGTCCATAATCATTGTATTCAACCATCAACTATGTCTAGTGGTTCCATACCGCACGCAAGCGAGTATGCCCCCCACCTCCTTTTAATAGATTAATCTGTTATTAAAGACAAATATATCAGTACAAGTTATAATAAAAATAAATTTTTGTATAAAAATTTGTTAGAGTTATATAAATATACTTGTGGTAGTTTGATCAATGGGTGTCACTGGATATGCAGAAGCTGAAGGAATATCCTATATAGGTGGAGTGTCCCTCAGTGTACACTTCTCAGCCATATACTATGTCGGAGTAGGAGTCGAAGAAGGTGGAATATAATAGCTCAGAGACAATGAACCAGAAGAAAAAGATGATGGCACAAACATCTGGCCAAATGGTGGTCTAAACATCGGAGGCCTAAAAATACCGTGTGTCCCTAAAGACACACCAAGATCAAAATAGGGCATAGAAGATACGTTTGTGGTAGGGGCATAGTGCAATCACGTACGACCAGTGGATCGTCTAACTCTCGCACAATGAGCCCTCGAACCACCGGCCTAAGTACCGAGACCACCAGATGATTGTCTCACTCTAACACCACCCCCTCCTACCACCAGCCTCTCTATGGGGAGCAATATGAGGCTCCTTGTCAGATATCTCTCATATAAGGGGTGGCTCCTGAAAAAAATTTTAACACAAAAGTATGCACATGATATTATAAGTAATTGAAATATATATATATTTGAAATACAATACTGACAACAGGGATGAGTGGAGGAACGCCCATCTGTGTCATGCGATGATTATTTTCTGTCATCCTTTTCTGCCGCATCTCTTCAATGGGTGTCATTTCCTACAATGAAAATAAATATGAATGTAATTAGAAACAGATGACTAATGTGTAACCCAAAAAACAAAATATAGAAAAACCATTCTGATAAAAAAACATAACAAAATAGAAGATTTATGGTGGTATGAAGGTAAGTACTAGGATACACACTCTGAATGATATAGGTGAAACATGTAGGTAAGAACACGATTGTATGATTCTATATATTTCCCACCATAACTTCGGGTTCACAATCAAATCTGAAAATTGAGCTATTGGAATCATCATAAGTAATAAACAGATTGCTTCCAATTGCAGTAGAGATAGTGTCAACTTCATCATCACCATCAGAAAAAACATGTTTGGGATTTACTTCAATAATTACACCAAATTTAGGATGATGATGATCTTTGACATAAAAAACTTGTTTCACCATTGATGCCAATACATATGGTTCATCGGTGGCATGAGTGTGAGTCATGTCAATAACTCAAAATCCACAATCATTAATAAAGGTGCCTTTCCTAGTCATTGAATCAAACCATTGACATTTCATCATCATGACTCGACCATGTGAGCAATAATCCAAAATTATTATTTTCTCCATGACTCCATAATAAGCTACATTTTTAGAATGAGGTCTATTATCCAATGAACTGGCATAATAGTCTATTGTGGAAGTTAGCATAACACCATCATGCTATGTTCTCATGTTCCTTTCTCATTCAATGATAATAAATTTGAATCCATTGATCACAAGTGATTTACAAGCACGAACTATGGTATTAGGGCCAAAATCCAAATCTCTTATTTCCTTAAAAACAGAGTCTACAGAAAAACTCGATACGTAAAATATAAACAAATAGTAAACTTAATTAAATATTTTTTTATTTAGTTATTATAGAAATATTTTTACCTCAATTTCAACCAAGCAGAAAAACCATTGCTATGAAAAGTCTATTTCATTCTCAAAGATAAAGAATGATGCTTTATATATATAAATTCTTTATATTACCTCTAGAGAAAAATAATAATAGTTTAACAAATATTTAAAATTAAAAGAGATAAGATAAGATATACATGTACAATTTACTTAATTGATATACTCATCAAACAAATCACAATTGAACAACATGGTGCGATGTGCCATTTCTCACTCTTCAAGGCTTAATGTTGTCAATGTATATGATCCCTGGATTCCTCTTATCTGAGGAAGTGATGGAAAACTAGGTTCAATTTTCTCATAATATTTTTCTTCATTTCTCATTGGTTTGTTTATTCTCCTAGTAAGATCAGATAAATACATTGAGCAGAAATCCATACATTCTTGAGCCAAGTAACCATTCACAATAGAACCTTCGGGTTAATTATTGTTCCAAACATATTATTTCAATGTGAACATGTTTCTTTCAGTTGGATACATCAAACAGAAAAAAAACGGGTCCTCCAAGAAGTATTTCGATCGGAATATGGACAGTCAGATGCAACATGCATGTAAAAAATGATGGAGGAAATATTTTCTATAACTCACACAAAATTAATGGTGTCTCTACCAATAGTTTTTGCAAGAAAGATTTGAAAAACATCTTAGAAAAAATATCTCTAAACAAATAGAACAACCAAATAACTGAGACTCTAACATTATTGGACAAGAGATGACGTATTTCTATTAGAATCAACTCATGAAAAAGGATGAGATAATCATGAGTCTTTAAATATTTCAGCTTCAACTCTTTTCTATTGACCCGTTTTGATATATTTATGAAATAGACATCAGGAACTTTAATAGTCTCTAGAACTTTTAGAAAATGGTTTTTTTTCAGTTGGTGTCATCATATAAGAAGCACATGGTACTTGCCATTTATTTTCAATGATACAGATAGGATGCAATTCTGCTCTGATCCCCCAATCTACCAAGTAACGCCAAGATTGTAAATCGTCTTTTTTCTTCCCCTTAACATTTAAAAGAATCAAAAGAAAAATTTCACATGTATTCTTTTCAATGTGCATTACATCTAAGCAATGACGTAACAAGTTGGATGACCAATACAACAACTAAAAGAATATACTCTTCTTCTTCCAATTGTAACAGGTATCATTGGAAACATTTTTCATCTTTCTATATTTCATTACAACATTTCCAAATGAATAACTGAAATCTTTCAATTCATTAAGCACATTAGTTCCATACATACACTGAGGTGGATCATCAGTCTCCATGGTGTTGTAAAATCTTCGACGATTGTTTCTATATGGATGGTTCATTGGAAAGAATTGTCGATGTCCCATAAAACTAAAACAATGAAGATATTTCAGCCTTCTCGATCGAGTATTCTTCATACAAATAGAACATGACAATTTTACTTTTTTGCTCCATCCAGAAATCATTGCATAAGAAGGAAAATCATTGATCGTCCATATAATCATAGCACACATCTGAAATATTTCTTTCGAACATGCATCGTATGTGGGCACACCCACATCCCAAATAAGTTTCAACTCTTTTATTAAAGGCTGAAAGCATACATCTATATCATTGCTGGGATCAGAAGGGCTAGATATCAGTATAATCAAGAAATTGTAAGGCTTTTTCAGACACAACCATGGGGGAAGGTTATAAATGTGTTGAAAAACCGGCCATGTGTTGTGAAAAGTAAGCATCTGCCCAAATGGATTAAAATCGTCACATGAAAGACCTAGTCTCACATTATGTATGTCAGATGAAAATTCGGGATATCGAGAATGAAATCTCTTCCATAAAAATCCATATGTAGGGTGAACCAACTCTTCATTATTCTTTTTTCACTTGGTGTAATGGTATCACATTTTTACTGATATTTCATGAACCATGAAAAGGTTCTCTAATCTGGGGATCAATGGAAAGTGTCACATTACTTTTTTTGGCACACAAGATGGTGTTCCATCATCTTTTTTCTTCCATTGGGAGGTTCCAAATTTGATACAATCATTTATTTAAGTAGTTTCCTCCCAAAATAAGCTTCAATCATTTAGGCAAGCATGATTTTTTTTTGAGGATCTAAGTACATCAACTAACATCCATGCCATATAGTGGTTTGAGGTAATATCTACATCATCTGGAAGTAAGTCCTTCAAGAAGGTAAGAATGTAATTAATTGAAGTATTTGAAATCTCATACATAGTTTTCCCATGAAACTATCAGATTAAAAAGTCCAAATTTTTCATTTTATCACATTGCCGATATACTGGAGTCGTCGCAGCATCATTCAATTTTTTCACCCTAGCAACATCACCATTTTCATTGGACGCATCATGTGTGATTGTATCAAAATCTTGTTGGCTGGAAATCCTTTCCTTCTCATGATGCCGAATAAATGGAAACTGATCATATATCAAACACTTAAATTCAGTCCAATCATTTGGATAATCAACATTTTGAGATTCCATTTTCTCTCCATTGTGATAAAACACATAACAGTTTTTTTGGAAAGAATATTTGGTTATATGATAGATAAATACTTCACGAATCAACCAAGGTATTCCAACAAAATTAGAACATGGTTAGTGTATGCTCCCACTATTTGAAGCCTTTTCAAATTCAAAATATAAAAATTTGTTCAGATTATTTTGAAAATTGGTTGAAATACAATCATTTTTGTACATCCAACTTCTATCCATTCGGTAAAAAAATGAAATAATTCATTTCAAAGCAATTCAATAATATTGAAGTTCAATTAAAAAAATATTTAGGTTAATAACAATAGTTTACTTTGTATAAAATGATAACTGACACATTACTCTATATGAGAATCATATTAAGAAACACAACAAAATACAGTGTATATAAGAAAATAAGATATCGAATTTCTAATGCCTATATTCAAGGATTGCCCAGTAAGATATTGGAAGTGGATCAAGGAATACATAATCTTTAAGGGTCTTGTTGGGAGTACATGAGTTTTATACATTAACTTCTTCGGGGAGATCAGGATGATGAGTAGGATGGGGATCACATCAAAAGTAGTTATAGCCTCATCATGTTTCACCTTAACCATGGATTAAATGTAACATCCCAAGTAAGTAATTAATAATAGATATTTTTATATATGTCTATTAATGAATTAGATAGTGTTTTAGAGGCTTAAAATGCAAATAAATCCAATCTTAAGCATGGAATACACTAATATTTTTAAAAGATTGTTTTACTGCCTTTTGATGGAATTTTTTTTTGAATCTATCTTTTGACAATTTTATAAGATATGTTTGTCAAAATAAACTTATTCTTTATGATTGGGACATCAAAATTTACTTTGTGTGAATTTTTGGTATTTTTCTGACAATGTTTATTTTTTAATGAATAGTGATAAATACTGCATTTTACATCAAAACTGCTTCTTAATCTTATTTATTTATATGATTAGATTATCTTTTGAATTGGTTTTGAAGTGAAATTAGAATATATTTTTACCATTTAATCCAATGGTGGTCATTGGAATCAAGTTCACTTTGAAATTGGACTTAAACTGGTGTCAATCTTTTGATACTTATTGTTTCATAAAAACACGCTATTTGTCAGGACAACGGGAATTAATTAATAAATAAATTAATATGACTTATATGTTTTGAATTTTTTAAAATAGACTTCATTTTTGAATTCGGAATATCGAATATATCTTAGAGTGAATTTTTGGTAATTTTCTAAAAAACTTCAATTTTTGATGAATAGTGAAACCTCTAGGTGGTAATCAAGCAAACTGATTTTTCAGTTAAATGAAAGTTTACCACTAATTTGTATTGAATTTTGAAAATCCGACATACATGGTTGTCATTAGTATGTAAAATGTGGTTCAATGGGATGAAAATAATTTTTTGGTGAATAGTAACTTTTTTTCATTAATCGCGATTAGAGGTAATTAGTGTAATTTAAGTTAAAAATGATATTATAAAAATGTGAAAACACCATGAAACTTATCCTACCCCTATTGGATGAGTCATGGCCGACCAAGACAACCCATGGGTCGATTTAGGGGACCCTATGGAGCCTCTTGGGTGAGATAATGACTTTAATGCCTTTTTTTAAAATAAAGGTGAAAATGACACTAACATAAATTGTTTTACTAAAAAAAATTTAGAAGGGGTTATACTAATCATTATTTTGTCTATAAATACCCTATGGAAAGATAAAAATATTTCCTACATCTGGATATTTTTTTTTATAAATTTTAGACATTAAATAAATTAATTTAATTATGACATCATGATGATGCAACGATGACCTCATTAATGAACAGTTTAAATAAAATGAAATGATAATATAAAATCTAAGACCTACACTTGTCCAAAAACTATTGGATGGGAATATTTCGAAGCCTTATCATATTATCTTATAAATATATCAATGTGGGACCTTAGAAATTCGAAACACTTTTGAAAATAAAATAATAGTTTCATGATTTCCAAAAGTGCCCCTCCTCTCCTCTTATAAAAGGCCCCCACCTCTACCTCATTTAACACACTCCTCAAGCCTTTGGCTCAGCCATCCCCTACACATTTACTCTCTCCACATCCCTCTATTCATCCTAGAGGATTCCCTTTGGGAAGAATATTTTCAAAGGAAGCCTTTAGGCTCAAATCAAAAAGAGTTACACTTTTAAAGTGATTCATTCTCTCATGTTCATTTGTTTTATTTTGATTCTCCAACCCCCTAAACTCTTTATATTTACTTCTTTTGTAACAAAACCAGTATCTTCAATATACTAGGATGTTGTTATAAGATTTATTCTAGCTACACTCCCACACAACTACATCAAATGGTTAAAGAACATACGGTTTCCGTGGATGGTGAAATTCTGCCTCCCGAAAAGATGATTGTTCAATACTCATTTAACACCTTCAAAGGTGGCCATTATGATGTCACTATTTTTATATATGATATATAATATGTTTATTATTTCCTTAAGCTTATGTATTTTTCATTTATGGCATACCATTATTGTTTCCATTATGGGTAAACACGATATCTTCATTTTAGGAAGTGCGGACTACCGCCCCTGAAAGTGATTTGATTCGTTAAATACCATATGTGGGACGTATAAAAGATGGAACTATGATATTATATATTATATTATGCTGGAATTATAATATACCTTTATATAATTATGATTCCATTCTATAAAATACGAAATAGAAATGGAAGTAGCGTTCATGCGTACGTACGGCTTACCGTCTCCATGAACGGTGCATTTCATTTCTTATCTCTAAATGTGATGTAATATTATAAATACATTTATATGCTGAATATATATGATATATATGTTATCCAAATCATTAATATAATTCTGGATATAATGAACCATTGACCAAATTAACAACATGTAAGTGTAAGAAGTCTATTTTTGACTTAAGAACCAAATACCGACAAAATGAACATTATTAACTTAAATGATTACATGATGTTCATAACATGGTATAAAAGGAATAATGAACTTGAAAAAGGTTCTTAAGCAAGTAGAGATTAACTCAAGTTTATTATTCAGGAGATTAAAGAATGGTCGGGTCAAGTCGGATACGAGGTATGGGACTTCGTCTCAATCTCCTTTCATTGAGGCATATTTTATTTTATACACAACCTTATTTTATACGGTGTATGAACCTATTTGACTTTTACTCTTATTCAAAAATAATCTTTTTACATGAAGTGTTTTACTAAACGACAAAAGGGAATGTTTTTGTCGTACGTATGCGGCGACAACGACTTCTCCGCCGTCGTGACCATTATTTGAGTTTCAGCTTCCTCTACAAGCCATACCCTTTTTTTAAAAATGAAAAATAAATACCATGTTTTACTTTGGTATTGAAAATGGTTTTCATAATGTTTTTATTATATCAATGTGTTTTATTGATATCTCATGATTGAAATGTGGAAATTTTATGTTTCCTTTATGCATGTTTTATGTGATATGAATTATGTTATGGTTCTTGGGCATTATTATGAAGACGGGTGGTTCCGTGATAAACTAAGGGCGGGTGAGCCCATTATAGCTCTCCAAAGCATTGGGTAACGCAAAGGAGTGAAACATTAAGGTTTCTACGAAGAGATTTAGGGAATATACTGTGATGGGTATTCCAAACGTAACCAAGAGGGTTACTCCCTACGTAAGGATGTTATTAATGCCTCAAGTTACCTTTATGTCTTATGATTTATATGATTTATTCATGATTTTATGAGGTGTGTTAAAGTGCCTACGTTTTATGGGTAAAGTATGATTTCATTCTTATGTATATATGAACTCATGTTTCCTTTCCATGTTTTTTTTATAACCCATACTGAGTTTTTTATGCTCATCCCAAGTTTTTGAAATGTTTTTCACAGGTCAAGGGAAAGGTACATGATAAGATGATAGAGTCAAGGAAGTGTCAAGAAAGAATCCATGTTTTATTTTAAATATGTTTCCATTGATGGGAAAAAAGAATACTATCTTTTATTGTAACCACTTTGTTTAAATGTGGGTTGTAATGCATGTTTTAAGATCTAATTCTCTAAAACTTTGAACCTGAAAAGATCCTCAATGTGTAATCTTGTGATAACTCAAGATTATGTAAGGTTTAAGGCTGGGGCCTTATAGATGGTATCAGAGGTCGGTTTAGATAACTTTAGGAGTTAGAAAAGTGCTAAATTATAAATTAATTTATGGTATGATTTAAATGATATATCATTTACGGATTACCATGTTGCTTCGCCTAATATATTTCTGTGTAAGAACGGTTTTTAGTAGAGGAAACAGAACAGATTTTCTGGGAAGGCATACAGTGGGAAATGACCTTTCAAATCAGTATCCTGAGATGGTCAGAATCAGAACTAAACAGTTTGTTGCAGTGATGGCTCAGTTGACTCAGGTGAAAAATGTTGGTTGTTTTCATTGATGATATTTTGGTGTTTTCTAAGAGTAAAGAGGAGAATGAAATTCATTTAAGGGTTATCTTGAAAACCTTAAAAGAAAAGAAATTGTATGGGAAATTCAGAAAGTGTGAGTTTTGGTTGCAACAAATTTCCTTCCTTGGTCACATTATTTCTAATGATGGGATAACTGTTGATCCTGCAAAAAAAAAGTTGTGGAAGACTGGCCAAGACCCACAAATGTAACTGAGATTCGAAGCTTCCTTGGTTTGGCAGGCTATTACCGAAGGTTTGTTAGAAATTTTTCACGGTTATCTAGTCCAATGACTAAGCTAACTCGGAAGGGTGTTATGTTTATCTGGGAAAAATAATGTGATGATTGTTTTTAAGAATTAAAAAGAAGATTGGTGAATGCTCTAGTTTTGGCACTACCTTCCAGGAATGGTGAGTTTGTTATCTACAGTGATGCTTCATTGAAAGGACTTGGTTGCGTCCGAATGCAGAATGATTAGGTAATTGCTTATGCTTCATGACAGTTGAAAACTCATGAGGTAAATTACCCTACACATGATTTGGAATTAGCTGCTGTTGTGTTTGCTTTAAAAATTTGGAGGCATCATTTGTATGGAGTAAAGTGTGAAATATATATCGATCACAAAATTTTAAAGTATATATTCACTCAGAAATAGTTGAACATGAGACAAAGGAGATGGCTAGAATTAATCAAGGATTATGATTGTACAATTCATTACCATCCGGGAAAAGAAAAAAAAGTGGCTGATGCTTTGAGTCGAAAAAGTAATGCTTCATTAGAAATGTTGCGTTTGGAACGTGATCCTTTGGTTAAGGATTTGATGAACTTTGGAATAGAAGTTGTTGGTGCAGGAAGTTCTTCTGTTTTGTTTTAGGTATCAGTGAGATCATCTCTATCAGATAGAATCAAGCAAGCACAGAATCAAGACAGTGAGTTGCAGAAAAAGGTAGAGCTGGTTCAGAAAGGTAAGTTGCCTGAATTCAACATAGATAATGATTGCGTTTTGAGATTTGGGAAGAGATTGTGTGTGCCTTATGATTCAAAGTTGAAGAGAGAGTTGTTATGTGAGGCTCATAGTTCTCCGTTTTCAGTTCATCCTGGTAGTACTAAGATGTATAGAGATCTGCAGGAGTATTACTGGTGGGATGGAATGAAAAGAGATATTGCTGATTTTACTGTGAAGTGTTTGACATGTCAGCAGGTTAAAGCAGAGTGGCAGTTACCGAAAGGGATGCTTCATCCTTTACCAGTGCCAGAGTGGAAATGGGAGAATATATCCATGGACTTTGTTGTGGGATTACCGAAGACATCTCGAGGTAATAATGCAATCTGGGTTATTGTTGATCGCTTGACTAAATCTGCTCATTTCCTTGCTATACGAGATACTTTTTCCCTAGATAAACTTTCCCGTTTGTATCTTAAAGAGATAGTCAGGTTACATGGAGTTCCCCTCTCCATTGTATCTGATCGTGATCTCAGGTTCACTTCTAACTTTTGGAAAGGCCTTCAGAAGTCGTTGGGTACTGAATTAAATTTTAGTACAGCTTTTCATCCTCAATCAGATGGGCAGTCAGAACGAACAATTCAGACATTGGAGGATATACTATGAGCTTGTTCTATGGATTATCAGGGAAGTTGGGACCAACATCTTTCTTTGTTTGAATTTTCATATAATAATAGTTTTCATTCCAGTATATAGATGGCACCATCTGAGGCGTTTTATGGGAAGCGATGTCGAACTCTAGCTTTCTGGGATTAAGTGGGTGAAAGGAAGTTTATGGGACCAGAATTGGTAGAAGAGATGGCAGAAAAAGTTCAGCTGATTCAGAAGCACATGAGAACAGCTCAGAGCAGGCAGAAGAGTTATGCAGACAACAGGAGTAAGGATCTCTCTTTTGAGGTAGGTGATCATGTTTCTCTCAAAGTATCACCATGGAAGAGTGTGATGCGATTTGGTAGGAAAGGAAAGTTGATTCCAAGGTTTGTTGGACCATATGAAATTCTAGAGAGAGTTGGATCAGTTGCATATTGGGTGGATTTACCTCCGAGTTTATCTGAGGTACACAATGTTTTTCATGTTTCAATGTTAAGGAAGTACATGCCAGATCCATCTCATGTTTTGAGTCCAGAGGTAGTTCAGCTGGAAGAGAATCTATCTTACGAGGAACAACCGGTCCATATTCTTGACCACAGGGAGCAGGTATTTGCGGAATAAGGTGATTCATCAGGTAAAGGTTTTGTGGAAAAACCACATGATGGAAGAGGCAACATGGGAATCTGAAAATGCTATGAGGGATAAGTACCCCCATTTATTCGATAAGTAAATAAATTACGGGGACACAATTTTCTAAAGGGGGGAAGGATGTAACATCCCAAGTAAGTAATGAATAATAGATATTTTTATATATGTCTATTAATTAATTAGATAGTGTTTTAGAGGCTAAAAATGAAAATAAATCCAATCTTAAGCATGGAATACACTAATATTTTTAAAAGATTGTTTTACTGCCTTGTGATGGAAAACCATTTTTGAATGTATCTTTTTACAATTTTATAAGCTATGTTTGTCAAAATAAACTTTTTCTTTATGATTGGGACATCAAAATTTACTTTGTGTGAATTTTTGGTATTTTTCTGACAATGTTCATTTTTTAATGAATAGTGAAAAATACTGCATTTTACATCAAAACTGCTTCTTAATCTAATATATTTATATGATTAGATTATCTTTTGAATTGGTTTTTAAGTGAAATTAAAATATATTTTTACCATTTAATCCAATGGTGGTCATTGGAATCAATTTCACTTTGAAATTGGACTTAAACTGGTGTCAATCTTTTGATACTTATTGTTTCATAAAAACACGCTATTTGTCATGACAGCGGGAATTAATTATTAAATTAACTAATATGACTTATATGTTTTTAATTTTGTAAAATATACTTCATTTTTGAATTCAGAATATCGAATATAGCTTAGAGTGAATTTTTGGTAATTTTCTGAAAAACTTCAATTTTTGATGAATAGTGAAACCACTAGGTGGTAATGAAGCAAACTGATTTTTCAGTTAAATGAAAGTTTACCACTAATGTGTATTGAATTTTGAAAATACGACATACATGGTTGTCATTAGTATGTAAAATTTGGTTCAATGGGATGAAAATAATTTTTTGGTGAATAGTAACTTTTTTTCATTAATCGCGATTAGAGGTAATTAGTGTAATTTAAGGTAAAAATGATATTATAAAAATGTGAAAACACCATGAAACTTGTCCTACCCATATTGGATGAGTAATGGCCGACCAAGACAACCCATGGGTCGATTTAGGGGACCCTATGGAGCCTCTTGGGTGAGATAATGACTTTAATGCCTTTTTTTTAAATAAAGGTGAAAATGACACTAACATAAATTGTTTTACTAAAACAATTTTTAGAAGGGGTTATACTAATCATAATTTTGTCTATAAATACCCTATAGAAAGATAAAAGAATTTCCTACATCGGGATATTTTTTTATAATTTTTAGACATTAAATAAATTAATTTAATTATGACATCATGATGATGCAACGATGACCTCATTAATGAACAGTTTAAATAAAATGAAACGATAATATAAAATCTAAGACCTACACTTGTCCAAAAACTATTGGATGGGAATATTTAGAAGCCTTATCATCTTATATTAGAAATATATCAATGTGGGACCTTATAAATTCGAAACACTTTTTAAAATAAAATAATAGTTTCATGATTTCCAAAAGTGCCCCTCCTCTCCTCTTATAAAAGGCCCCCACCTCTACCTCATTTCACACACTCCTCAAGCCTTTGGCTCGGCCATCCCCTGCCCATGTACTCTCTCCAAATCCCTCTCCTCATCCTAGAGGATTCCCTTTGGGAAGAATCCTTTCAAAGGAAGCCTTTAGGCTCAAATCAAAAGGAGTTACACTTTTAAAGGTGATTCATTCTCTCATGTTCATTTGTTTTATTTTGCTTCTCCAACCCCCTAAAATCTTTTTATTTACTTATTTTGTAACAACACCAGTATCTTCAATATACTAGGATGTTGTTATAAGATTTATTAAAGCTACACTCTCACACAACTACATCAAATGGTTAAAGAACATACGGTTTCCGTGGATGGCGAAATTCTGCCTCCCGAAACGATGATTGTTCAATACTCGTTTAACACCTTCAAAGGTGGCCATTATGATGTCACTATTTTTATATATGATATATAATATGTTTATTGTTTCCTTAAGATTTTTTATTTTTCATTTATGGCATACCATTATTGTTTCCATTATGGGTAAACACGATATCTTCATTTTAGGAAGTGCGGACTACCGCCCCCTGAAAGTGATTTGATTCGTTAAATACCATATGTGGGACGTATAAAGGATGGAACTATGATATTATATATTATATTATACTGGAATTATAATATACCTTTATATCATTATGATTCCATTCTATAAAATACGAAATAGAAATGGAAGTAGCGTTCATGCGTACGTACGGCTTACCGTCTCCATGAACGGTGCATTTCATTTCTTACCTCTAAATGTGATGTAATATTATAAATACATGTATATGCTGAATATATATGATATATATGTTATCCAAATCATTAATATCATTCTGGATATAACGAAACTTTGACCAAATTAACAACATGTAAGTGTAAGAAGTCTATTTTTGACTTAAGAACCAAATACCGACAAAATGAACATTATTAACTTAAATGATTACATGATGTTCATAACATGGTATAAAAGGAATAATGTACTTGAAAAAGGTTCTTAAGCAAGTAGAGATTAACTTAAGATTATTATTCAAGAGATTAAAGAACGGTCGGGTCAAGTCGGATACGAGGTATGGGACTTCGTCTCAATCTCCTTTCATTGAGGCATATTTTATTTTATACACAAACTTCTTTTATACGGTGTATGAACCTCTTTGACTTTTACGCTTATTCAAAAAGAATCTTTTTACACGAAGCGTTTTACTAAATGAAAAAAGGGAATGTTTTTGTCGTACGTATGCGGCGACAACGACTTCTCCACCGTTGTGACCATTATTTGAGTTTCGGCTTCCTCTACAAGCCATACCCTTTTTTTTAAATGAAAAATAAATACCATGTTTTACTTTGGTATCGAAAATGGTTTTCATAATGTTTTTATTATATCAATGTGTTGTATTGATATCTCGTGATTGAAATGTGGAAATTTTATGTTTCCTTTATGCATGTTTTATGTGATATGAATTATGTTATGGTTCTTGGGCATTATTATGAAGACGGTTTGTTCCGTGATAAACTAAGGGCAGGTGAGCTCGTTATATCTCTCCAATGCATTGGGTAACGCGAAGGAGTGAAACGTTAAGGTTTCTCTGAAGAGATTTAGGGAATATTCTGTGATGGGTATTTCAAACGTAACCAAGAGGGTTACTCCCTACGTAAGGATGTTATGAATGCCTCAAGTTACCTTTATGTCTTATGATTTCTATGATTTATTTATGATTTTATGATGTGTGTTAAAGTGCCTATGTTTTATGGGTAAAGTGGGATTTCATTCTTATGTATATATGAACTCATGTTTCCTTTCCATGTTTTTTTATAACCCATACTGTGTTTTTTATGCTCATCCCAAGTTTTTGAAATGTTTTTCATAGGTCAAGGGAAAGATACATGATAAGATGATAGAGTCAAGGATGTGTCAAGAAAGAATCCATGTTTTATTTTCAATATGTTTCCATTGATGGGAAAAAAGAATACTATCTTTTATTGTAACCACTTTGTTTAAATGTTGGTTGTAATGCATGTTTTAAGATCTAATTCTCTAAAACTCTAAACCTAAAAAGATCCTCAACGTGTAATCTTGTGATAACTCAAGATTATGTAAGGTTTAAGGCTGGGGCCTTATATTAAAGGATACTAGGTTTGGGGCCATAGATCATAGGTTGGTAGGGTGTATTCATTGAATCATGTCCCAATTGATTTTGGAGAGGGGCCTTCAATAGTTATAGGTATGTATTAGATTAGAAACACCTATAAAAAGGTTATTCAATAATTCTGACATCCCAAAACAGTATTCCACTCATTAGTGACTCGAACCCAGATGGCCACATGGCCTCAAGCGCATCTACCAAAATTCCAAATGTTATTGACTAATAGTGAGATCCTTTGGTGTGTTTGGGGAGAGACTATTCCTTCATTACCTAAGTTTCAAAATTTTAATATTTTCAGTTTAAAGGTGGAAGAAATATAACAATGGTAAAATATTGGAAATGGATGAAAATAAACAAATCAGTAATACCAATTAATAACAGAATTATAAACTGAATGATGATAATTTATGTCATCTATCAGGAAGAAAAACATAGTTATAACTATTATGAAGTAGTACTATAAAAGAGTCTCAATAAATTCAAAAATTCAACCTAGCTTCTTGAGCTACAACTCAATCATCTGCTACATGCTCCATCCGGTGTCACGTGAGTAGTCATACATCTGTAAAATGGTGATTCCCCTTATCTAAACATATAATCATGTAGTTTATCCGGGTACCCAATGGCATCTCAAACAATGTGTGAGATACAATTCATGTAGGTGACCATCGAGAGGTCTATAACTATCCAGTCTATTTAAATAACATTTTAATATAATGATATGATAAATTAAAGTGACAACTAAAAAATCTAAAAGGGTTTTCTATGGTTCCAGAGAAAAAATCTAAAAGGGTTTTTTAGGATAAAAAAAATATACACATAAAAATAAAAACATAAAACTAAAATATTAGATAGATAACAATAAAAATAAGGAACCAATTTATAAAATACCTATTTTGGGATGGTTTAGATGAAGATTCAGTAGTTTAGATGGGGGAAGCCGAGATTCCAACCATTCGGATGGAGGAACCGAGATGATCCCAAGAGAGGTGCTTCCCGAATGGGGAGAGGTGCTCTGATCATGGGGGCTACTATCAAATTAGGGTTCTATGACAATGGGGGAGAGGAGAAGGGCCGTGTGGTGTTATTGGGGAAAACCTTTATTTAGGGGTTTTCAAAATCGTTGGTAAAGGTACCCTTTACCAATGGTTTTCAAGAACCGTTGGTAGAGGGAATTTGGACCCCCTTTAGAAATGGTTAACTAGAATCATTGGTAAAGGGTGTCTTGCACTCGGTTTTACCAATGGTTTAAGAAAACTATTGGTAAAAATATTTTTTACCAATGGTTTAAGCAAACCGTTGGTATATTAGTGTTGTGAAAAACCCCTATTCTAGTAGTGGGGTGTTCTTGATTTTGATGCTCATTGGATTTGTGGTATTTTACCTTTTATTTTGGTGTGTTTGGAAGTATATTACATTATCTAACATGCATATTTAAATTTTTTAACATTCTGAATTTTTTAGTTAGAAATCTCTTTCCAATTTAATGTTGCATTTCTTAGAATTTAACACCACTTTTCATTGCATATCAAAACTGATTACTTTTTCACCATATATTGAATGAACTTTGGAATCATTGGGTGGTATCATATTGGGCTTAGGCTCACACCCTACTTACACCCATTGGGTGTATGTAGACTTTATCATTGTTGACTCAGTTAAAGGGAAGGCTTTGGTTGATGGCGGTTTAGGGTGTTAGTTCCCATCCTTGGTGCGGATTTGTGGAGACGACTTTTGGGTGATGTCCCCATGTCGTGTGGATTCCTTGGGGATATTTTTATGTTGTTTATTTGTGTATTTGGAACTTTTTTATTGAATTCTAAGTTATTTATTCAGTTCTGGATTTTTGTATAAACCTTATTTGTTATGAATTTTTTTAGATTTTGTTTATCAAAAGTTTTTTCATGTTTTATGTATACATATTCGGGTAAATTGTACCCAAACCAAGGTAAATGAAACCCAAGAACTTATTCCAGTCTGTGGGGATAGGGAATACCCTTCTAGACTTGCCAAGGGATGAGTTTGGTGCTGGTAATAGTGGATACCAGATCTGGTTTGTGACACACCTAATACTGTTACCGAGGTGAGGAGTTTCCTTAGCTTGGAAGGGAACTAATAGAAGTTTGTACCTAATTTTTATAGATTGGAATAACCCTATATTTCTTGGACATGAATAGAGAATCCTTTTGTGTTTAAAGAAACATTCTTTCAGTTTCTTTAAGAGTTTATGTAGTGGTTGATGAGCGCCCCCATCATGAGATTTCCAGAGGTGTGTTTCATGTATGTTTTTTTATGTAATACCTCATAGAAAAGAAATTATTCTGTTCTAATATAGATGCATTTACTTATTTCCTATTGTTCTATGTAGTTGAGACCTCATGAAAATAACTACATGACTCATGATCTTGATCTGTCACTGGTAGTCTTCATAGTGAAAATTTGGTGACACTGCCTTATTCATGAGTGTATTATCAAATACTATTACCAAAAGAGTCTCAAGTATATCTTCTATTATAAGGATCTCAACTTGAGATAGAGAGAGGCTACGGATATATTTCTTCCATTAATATGAATTCAAGATTTTCTATACTACAAGGAATGAGAACATAGTGGAAGACTCTCTCAATAAAAGATCTTGTTCTTATTTGTTGGTCGAGGAATCATAGCATTTAACCTGATACAATTGTCCATGGTGGAAAATGATGGTGTTTAATATCTTTCTTTGATAGTTGTTACACCGACGCCTTTAAAAAATAGTATGGATTCTCATCATAAAGATGCTAACTATGATGCCTCATGTACTCAGATATCTACTGTATGTATTTTGGATGGATATTCTAATTTGGGGGATCACATTAACAATTTTAGAGGATAGACGATGGAAATAGTGAAATTTCATGAGGAGATGATGACAGAGTTTCATACATCCCATCTTGCAGTAAAACATAGTGTGGAAAAGATTTATAATGACCTTCTATGTCTGTTTTTGTGGCCAGTAATAAAGTGTTGTATTAAAAAGCTTTTCACTTGATGACTTACTTGTTATCTAGGGAATTATAATCACCAAAATCAAGTAGTATTATATCAACCCATTTAGATTATATAGTGGAAATGGGGTGAAATATCCCTGAATGTTTTGTTCGGGTGACCATGTACTTCCATGGGAATTGATTCCATTTGTGTGACCATAGATCAACTAGGAGAGTCAGTCCATATGCTAGCCATTTGATAGAAGAGTTCATTAGATATCATAGAATGATTGTATATTCATGAGATTGTATGGATTATTGGATTTCCTTCAATATTAATTTTAGATCATAACTATCATTTCACATCATGATTAAATTTTGGATTATAATCATCCTTTAGTAGTTAGTTACATTTTAGTATGATGAATTACCCCAAACTGATGTCCAGGATGAGAAAGCCATTAAGTTCTTGGAGGACATGTTTTGGTCTTGATTTTTAGATTTCAGAAATTTTTACGAGTATCACCTACCCTTGGTGTATTTTTCATAAAAAAAGATACAATTACTCTATCAGTATGGAACAATTAGAGGCTTTGTAGGGTGACCCTCACTATGATGGATTTACCCAGGTGAGTTAGTAATCATGGGCCAGAGTTGGTGGGAGCTACCATAGAGAAGGTGTAGATCATCCAAGAGATCATGATGAAAACATTGATCCATAATAAGTCATATACCAACCAATTATGGAGGTCTATGGATTTCATGGAGGGATACCATGTTTTCCCGAGTGTCTCACCTCATCACGGTATACTAAGATTTGGAAATGGTGGAAAACTATCATAGAGATTCATTGGTTCTTTCTAGATACTGCTTAGAGTTGGTGAGGTGGAATACTTCTTTGATCAACTACTATAGTTGGTCTGGGTAAATGATGTATTTATCTTGTCATAGATGAGGAGGTATATGTATTACTCATTGCATGTTTCCATTAGGGTGAGCTAGAAATTGATGATGGAGATATATTTGTGGAATACCTAGTGGATATTGGTGATTGTAATGAGAGGATCCTTAATTGGTGATTGATTCTTCAATTTCATGTCTGGATTTAGCATGAGAATCATTAGGAGAGCACCTGATAGAGAGATAGATACCAAGATTTGATCCCAATACCCTTAAATTTTTCATTATATTTTTCACTCTTTCGGATAAAAATGTCTAAGGTGGGGAGAAAGTAATGACTCTAATTTTCTCATGTATTACTTAAAAAATATTATATGGATTATTTTTAGAGGTAATCACTATGAAGATGTGATAATTTAAGTCCCAGTGATCCAAGAATTAATAATTTGAAAATAGTTATTATTTTAATATCACATGTGAATAGTTTTCCAGAAAAATAGAATAACACTTAAATAGAGGCTCAAATTGTAAATCTGAGGTCATTATTGAGTTCAATGTGTTTGTTTTACCAAATATTAGACATAATATATATTAGTGCTAGGAATTGGTCTTGAGAATTTTCATTAGAAAATAATTAAATAAATTTAATTATATTTATTAAATTATATTATTAAAAGCATAAACCTAAGGATTCATCATAAATATGCTTCTATCGAAAATTTGTAGGGTTAGGCTTATAACCATAAAAACTGAGAGGAGGAGTTGTAGAGAAGTTTTGGAGGAGATCTTGGTAGATGAAATTAGATCAGGATCTGATCAATGATCATTTCACCATTAGAGTTCATGGATATCACCAATTATGGAAACACAAGACTGTTCTTCATTAATGATCGATCCAGAATCTATGTAGGATTTTTGATTTGTGATATTGAATCCCATTCTTTATCCCATCAAAAAAGGATTAATTTCATGAAAAAGAATTTTTTTTATTCAAAATAGTTTATTTTATTTATGGTTGATTTTTTTAGTTCATTGGTTTTCCCTTATTTGATTGTTTAATTCACTGAAATGGATCGAAGCTGAGAAAAGTATATGGTTTGTTCCACATGTTTATTGTTTATGATTTTTTACACAATTTCATTTCATGATAATAGTTCGTATATTCATTGGAAATGGTTCGAATGATACTCAATATTTTATTGATGTGCATCCATTATATGATGCAACATATAAATACCACAGGTTCAGTTCTCGATCAAGGGTGTGATCAATGGTGCAATAGTGTAGGATGGTCAGTGGTGGACCAAAATGGATTAAAAGTTAAATTCCTAGGGGTTTAATTCATGATGATGATAGTGTGACATGAAGATATTGTTTTCTGAGTAGATTCAAAGGCTAGATCCTAATATATTGTGACAAGAAGGTCAGATGACCCTAGATGCATGATTCTTGGTGGGTTTTCAGTTGTGACAGCACAAATGGAGGTGCTGAGAATTACCCATGAGTTTTGGAAAATACAAAGTTTCATGACATTAAATATAGAGATATATACCATGTGGGAACCTCTATACTCCAATAGGGTTTAATGGTGAAGATAATAAGAACACTTTATGTGGTCCCCTACCACATGTTGTATGAATCATCCCTGGCGGTTGAGTATGTAACTCGTGTTTCACAGCCAGTAACATGTCTAGGTACATAGGGTGGTACATGAGTAAGCCAAGAGTACATGGAAACAGACAAATAGAACAAGAAGGGTTTTGGAGTACCTCTACATGTCATGTATCCATTGGTACATGCTTTTCATATGGATCTTTACATTCCATGTGAGGATTTACCACACAGGGTGACTAGGGGTTGGCTGGAAATGCTATATACCCATAATACACATTGTCTACCCTCTTTGAAGGTGTTTGGTGTCATTTATTTCTTTCATATTAGATAGATATTGGTTTATTGTGTTCCATTGGTCTATCCCATCAAGGGTATAATGATAATTTACATCCATATCTCTGGATTGTGATCCCCTCTATAGGATGACTCTTAGATAGATTTTGTGGTGTCCCTACATGAGACTATAGTGTGATCCTCTATCATTTATTCTTATACCCTAAGCGAGGTTTATGGAATCTATATTAATTACATGAACTAGGAATTGATCCACTATTTATAATACCATTTTAGTTGGTTTCATAGTATCATTGGTGTATGATCCCCTACATAATAGGTTGATCCATATTTGTTATGTGGTGTCCCCCAATGGTCATGGGTGTGATCCCCTATCTGATTACAAAAGTCTTAGAGATTAGTGAGTTTTATTGGGTGGTGAACAATGATAAAATAATATTTTATGAGTGTCTTATATGATACCATAGATCATATAGTGGGTTCTCCTAGAACAAGCATTTCCTAGAGGCTTCAAGTGGAATTATGTGGCTAGTGGTTTGGTTATGACTACATGGAGGTGTGGTGTCCTTCCTGGGTATATTTGTGTTATGGTTGTTTATCCTTAATTTTTATATAATTTTTATGAGTTTACTACTATTTATTCTTCATTTTTAGTGTTTTCAGGGTGTCTTACTGGGTTGTTTTATACTCAACCTTGCATGAGCTCTACCCGCACGTGTCGTCTCTTATTCAGATGATGACCCATTTGAATGTGTCTAGGGAGAATAAAAATATGATTGAGCATAATTTGAGTGATATAGACTAAGGTGTTTTTTGGGTGGATTCATTTGGTTATTTTCCTTACATTTTGAGTAGGTTGCACTCAATATAGTTTTTTTGGATAGGCTCTTATTTGGACACTTTTTCGCTTTCAGTGCTTTACTATCACACTCTGATTATGGGATTATAGATGTATGTATGCATTGGTTTCATTACTTTTACATTTCATCATTTTATGGTATTAGATATGAGTGTGTAAACATGTCCATTTGGATAATGTCTCCCATGTGTGTGATATTCCCACTCAGTGATGGTTTCCAGCCCCTGGCCAGTTGGAGGAAGGCTTATGGTAGTCATGGTTTGGGCCTCGTTGGGCCGGGTCATGAAAATTTCATCAACTTATAGAAACTGAATGTTTATAATTGTATTATATATTTGGAATAGTGAGTTCCAAATTTTATAAATAGTTCCATTTTATCTTGAGGAATTATAAATATTAACTGTGGTAAAATTTATCACCTTGGTAAAGAACGAAATGAGGTATACAAGGTTAAACTTATGGGGGTAAAACATTAAAATAACTTGAAACACTTTAATTTATCCAATATTATGAGTTTTTTTTTGACAAAGTATCTATTTAATGAGTTGAATAATTATTTTTAGAACATTACTTTGGATTATGGAACCCAAGGTTGACTTTTGAGAATATAGGTTATATTTTATTCAAATTTTAAACTCTTTTTGGGTCTTTAAATATAATGACATGGTTGGAAGATGATATTCGATTTTGGATTTCTCCAAATGTATTAAAAAATTAGTTTTTATTATTTATTCCAACAATTCTTGTAATATTTCTTATTAATTGATTTAAAATGAAAATTATTTTACACATAAATTAGGTAATTCCCTAAAAAACGTTTTTCATGCATTTTTTGTTCTTATATTTAAATTTATTTCTTCCACCTAGAGAATTTGAACTGTATAAAATTTAATATTAATTTAGAATCATAATATTCAATTTTTTAGTGTTAAACGTTTATTTTGGGACATATAATTATGTTATAATGGTAAAATGTTTAGTTATAATGGTTAAGGTTAAAATAAGTTTAATGTTTTTAACTAGAAGATAAGGATTCAAATGTATCCAAAAAATTATCTAAATGTGAATTTTGAGTCTATGTAATCTATATCATCCATGATATTAAAATTTGGGGAACTATTTTACCAAATTTAATGATTATGATAATAATATATTATTTAATCTTATGAGTAATTTCAAGAATGCCTTTCCCCAAACTTATAAAATGTCACCTCATCTCTTCTCCTCCTCACACCATTTTAGCACTCTAGTTCATCCAATACCTAAAAAAACCCTTCATAAAATCAATCCACATGTTATATAAGAATTATTTTAGGTTTAATACCATCCATAGAGTGATTAAGTTATAAATCAAAGAAGATTTTCCAAGGAAGTCGTATATATTTTAACTGGGTGTTTTATTATTATTTCTTATTCTATATCCTTAAAATATTCCTCAAACATTCTTAAATAGTTATAATAGTTTATTAAATATTCTGATATATTTTTATGTTATTTTAATAACCTTAATCCATCTCCCCTTCCATTAAATATGAAACAAAACCGTTGTTCTTGTATATAATGGAAAACAACCTCATAAACCGATGTAATTCATTTCCACACCCTCCTCTAACAGATGGTTATAATGATATATTTAAATATATATTTGGTATTAATGACTTAAATATAATGTTAATGTGTCCTAATTTTCTTACCTTTCCATCCTTTCAAAAATGATAATGTTGTACATGTGTATGTGTGGATTACCACCTCTACAAAGCGACCGGTTTAATTTTTCATAACAAAACACATGATTAATATATTTAAGTTTATTTTAAAAATTTATATTATAAATATTAAATTATATTCATTATTTAAATATTAAATAATACTTATCTTCTTTACATCATTTTTGATGAAAAATAGAAATCTTACTCTGGCGTATGAACGTCATACTGCCCCCATTTTTGTAACGTAGTTAAATTTTCATAACCATAATTCATAGTTAGTTTTAAAAGATTAAATGGTTTATTAAAATGAAAATTACTTCATGTTTATTATTCTAATATATTATATAATAATGACCTATTTTACCATTTTTACCCTACCCAATTCATTTTGGACATATGATCAAAATATCATCAAGGAATCCGACATGAACTTAATTTTTTATTTAATTGAATATGACAAGGTAATAAAAAATAAATAATAAACATGAAAATTTTTCATAATAAAATAAATATTTTATTTATTTTAATTATTTAGTAAGATAAGGAATTTATATCAAGAGATAGACTTGAGGTAAGGGACACTTTACTTTAAAAACCTTGTTTTAAAATTTTTAAGGAGTTATTTTTAGAATATTTTTCATTCATGTATTTAATATTAAATATTGATTATTTATTTTTCTATATTGATATTAGTTAATTTAAAAGGATATTTTAAATCACAATTAACTTTATTTGAATTATTTTAAAAATTAATCTTTTAATGTATTTTATAGAGAATATTTTGATCCAACGTGCTTGTACCTGAGTGGTAAAGCCTCCTTCTTAGAATCCAGGAGATCCTATATTAAATACCTATAGGGATTATGTACTTATAATGTATTATTTATTCATGTGGAAACACAAGATGGTGGTTATATAGGAATTATGGAGGAAAACAGTTATGCAGGCATAATGAAGGTAGGATGATGTAGGCATGATGCTACACTGGGCTTTCGGGCTACGTAATGGGATTGATGACCCCTGAGCCTATGGTACAGGTACTAAATAAATATGTATTGATGGGTGGGATATCCCATGGGAGGATATGGACCTCTTTTTCATCCTATATGTGGTTTTTGGATGTGTTTGAATGTAATTTTACTCCCAAAAAACTAATACATATAGAACATTTAAAAAAAGACAAAAGGAAGGTTACATTTTAATGCATAAGACATAAAAAGTTTTCCCACTAGTGTATCCTTTATTTGATATGTATATTCCTTTACATGATTTCATGTTTTCCTGAATGAAAAATCCTCTTTTCCTTTATTTTAATTATTTTTAAAAAGTCTTTCAAATGGAATGGATATATCGATATCCAAAAATAATTTTCATATGGGTGAAAAGAATATTTTTTATATGATTTAATGTGTTATGAATATATTAAGGTTCTTTTTAATTTTTGATAATTAATAGAGTCTCAATTATAAACCGTGGATGAGTGGTTCTGTTTTAAACAATGGTTGGTTCAGTTATTAACTAAGTATGTATGGATCCATTATAAAATTAGAATGAGAGAGCATAATATATCTCTCTTCTTCAATATGAATTTGTAAGAGTGGTTGTAAGAGTGACTTGAAAAAAATTTCCCAAGTCATGTAACTGATTTATATATACTTACTATCAATTTTTATTGAATTTTTATGATTTAACATGGTTAAATTTTTATTTCCTTTTTAAATAAAAGTATATGAAACTTTTTAACGGTGAAATGCATGAATTTTTGAAATTTTTTTCATAAGATTATAATGAATGAAAAGAAACATTTATGATTTGTATTTTTTAATATATAATCTTTTATGAGGTGATTGTGAAATGATTTGGGCGGGGAAGCTAATATCATGTGTAAGTAAATGATTATTTAATAATTTTTTGAAAAGGAAAACTATTATTAGTATTCATGGACTAACAATTTTTTTTCATTTAATATGTCCCTTAATACGCTATTTTGATCATCCCATGTTTTTGAGTGATTTTTCTTAGGGCATAATGATTACAATAAAATTAATAAAGATAGAGTATTAGATATGGAATTTACCTTGAGTGAAGAAAGAATAAATATATAAAGAACTTATTTTGTAGTAACAATGGATATGTTGTTGAATTGTACACTTTGAAAGAGTTTTTTGTTATTATATTAAGATATAAAACTAAATGATTTTATAGTATATAAGTTATCAAATATTTCAATTTTGATGTTATATGTTTTCATGTGTTAGAATTGTGTTGTTCTTAACAGTATCAAATCTAGAAATGTAAAAATTATGTTTTTAGCACTAGATCTAGGAGTGTGAGTTTGGGGTTATTATATTTTGTATCCGAGTAGGGTTTTATAAAAATTAACAGGTTAGGATGTTAATTGAGAATAATTTCAAAGTCCACTATAACCCCAAAGGATAATATTTTAAGCAGAATTATGGTTATTTTTGATAAATTGAAAGACTTGAATAAAATATAACATGGTTAATAGATTATTAATAATGTTAAATGGTTGAGTTTTCAGGATATAAGGATTGAAGAGTTATGAAGTAGTGGTATATTTATGGATGATTATAAGTTTAAAATAATTAGTAATATTTTAATTTTTAATCTGATGGGAGTACCATGGATAAATTTATTTATTTTTTATATATTTTTGATATATATGTAAGCCATATGTTTAATATGTTAAATAGTTATTTTAGGAAGAATGGATATAAATTTTGTGGAAATGAGTCTAAAGGTATTGATAGCCTTTAGTGTTTATATGATCATTGATAATGATGTAATTATGGGTTACTACATTTTAGGAATGTGTTTTTTATCATTTATATAACCATGGTATTGAAAATTGATTTGATGATTAATATCATTTCATAAATGTTCACTATTTGGGAAAATTATATGATTAATTTAAATGGATTTTTTTTGTCAAGATGGGATTTTTTAGGGTTAAAGTTTGAATTAAATTTTGGAAGCATATATAATTTTATACTAGATTTATGTTGATTTATGTTATTTGTGGAAATTATTTTCACATATTGGAGATTATATGATTAAGGAATATATATTTTTAGTATGATAATTTAAGATTGATTGATGTTATGTATAGATAAATGTTAAATTTATATTGGTAGAATATGTGATAAAATTATTCTAATATTTGTGTTTCAATATTTGTGAGGGATATTTTGAATAGTTTAATGGATAATTATATATGGAATTATTTAGTTTGATATTAGTGTATTAATTTCAACTTTTAGAGATTAATGTTTTATTTCTTTATATGATGGCTTATACAGTTTGTATATTATCGTACTATGTGCTAACTATTTATGTTTTGGTTAATATCTATAGAAATTACGAATATTATTTTATTATTTTTTGGATTATATAATCCATGAAAAGTTTCATTTTGTACTTCAAGAATGAAAAAATAATCATGAATACTCCTCATTTTGACATAATGATGAGATTATAGTAGACTGAAGGATGATAATATACTTTCAAAGTAAGTATATTTTATTATTTTCTTAGTCTAATTAGTAAAATAATTCCTAAAATCAATGAAATGTGGCTTTAATTTTTTTTTTCCTATTTCCTTCATCTGCGATAAATCAATGGTCTTTTTTACACCTAATTGATTTTTTGTAGGGACCCCAAACTTGACGTACATGGAAATTACATTACTTTTGTGGAATACTTAATACATAACAAAAACAGACACACAAGGACCGTAATAGTTTAGTGAATTTAGAAACTCAGAATATAATATTCTAATCATGGTGAAAGATCTCCAACATCTCCCATAAAGATATTCCTTTTGTTTTCTTACATAAAACCATTCATTAGATCCTGTGGAAAAGAAAACATATAAAGGGTGAGCTCAAATGCTCAGTAAGGGTAAGCATGGAGAAAATAAAACAAACCATATACATTTGAACTTCAAAACATGAACATAATATTTAAACATCAAAATCTTGAGCAATGACATAAAACATGGAAGTACATAAGGCATAGATAATAATGGATCATAAATCATGATAAAATAGCATAGGAATAAAACATGTAATTATGGAAAACCATTAAGCACATGATATGATTTCCATAGTAGCCAAGGCATTGCTGCCAAGACTATCTTTGTGGACAAAGTCCATTTCTGAATTCAGTTCACTCATCGTTCCAATCCTGTAACACTGAATCATATTAACTTACCATTCCAGACATGTCTATATCATGAGATATAAATCTTTACCCAATGCATTGGAGGGAGATATAGGTCCCACCCATCTCATAATGAAATCATTCTTACTTGTGCCACAACATGAAGATAAATCATTCATCATTACCCAAAGTATAAAATTGGTTTCATCAAAATCATCCAATTATAACATAATCCATACAAAAAAATGGATATCATTTCATCATAAGAAAAGTGAAACCATTTATGTCATAGATACATTATACTTGAAACATACACATATGAAATAATGAAATCTTATATGGAAAATGGTTTTGATAAACACTTGAAATGAGTTTTTGAGGAAAATATCCTTTCTTCTTCAAAATCATTTTCTTTTCACAAAATTACATGAAATTTTAAAAGAAAAGGATTTCTTTGAAAATATCTATAAAATATTTTAGATTAATCTTCATTAATAAAAGGCGTTATGAAACCGTAAAAATCTGTTCATGCCGTATAAGTTAAAAAAACATTCTCCTCGTACTTTTGTCGAAAAAGTCAAAAAGTTCCTCGTATGGTAAAAAAAAGATATATTCCATTAATAACATGTAGTAAAAGTCAAAAATGGGTAAAAAGGACTTTAAATATACATGAAGCCATTTTTATAAAACAGGGACATGGATGGTAAATATAACCCCAGTAAATACTTACGAATAAACAATCTCGGATAAAAACGAGATTGGAAAAGTTATCCCTTACCTTAGGTCCGATATGCTTCGTACGTATCAAAAACTCCTGTATAATGATATAAATAAATTCATTAACTTATTAAAGAATAATATTAATTGTTATGATATCATATATGGTTCACATATGACTTTATATTACCCGTTCTTTTGTAAATTCCATGTTAAAGCAGCGTTTTGGGTAAAATCGTTTTATTTATCGTACATGTTTGGACTTGTTGTTATTGATATTATTATTACTTATATCTTGATTTAATTACTTCCAGAATTTAAATCATTATTTATATATCATATATATATATTCAGTACATATATATATATATTAGATAAATATATGAAATGAAATACACAGTTCATGGAGACGGTAGGTCGTACGTACGCATGAGTGTTGTTTTCGTTTCCTTGTTGAATTGAGTGAAATTAAGTAGATGAAATACATATATATATATACATAAATACAGTAGAAATATTATGTCATATATTTCATTATTACTTATTATATATACTTTATAATCATTCTTGAATTGTTAACATGTAAAATGAATCTCATCGCGTCGTGGAGACGACAATCCGTACGTACGCACGAGCGATGATATCGTTCACATATTTATTGAATTGAATTGGAGTGGATGATATAATATCTTAGAATCAGTGTGATGTTATAATATCCATATATAGTTATTCTTTACACAATTATACCCATCCAAGTAAGGTGGTGGTGGAAAAACAGATTACACCACGGTGTGGAGACGGTATTCCGTACGTACGCACGTGTGGTGATTTCGTTTTCCGTAGGATGGATAGAAGGTGAAATGTGGTTGTTTTATATTTATAATAACATATCAGTTTATAAGTAATACTGATGTTATTACTGTATAATGAAACAACTAAAGAAGAGGAAGTAGAAGAAGAAAGAAACATGAAAGAGTCGGTAGAAGAGATTAATTCTTCCTCGACGCACCGCCTTTAAACTTCTTCTTAGGGAACTAGAGTTGGTCTTTTGAGAATACCAGAACCTCTATGATATAAATAGATAGGTTTAGAAGAGTAATTTTTAGGGGTTTGACAAGCTTCAAGGCTCAAAAGGGTGTGAAGAGAAGAGGTAAGGGGTGCACTTTTTATAAGGGGGAGAGGGGCACCATAAGAAAACATAAAATATTATTTTATAATAAAGTAATATTCAGTTTATAATGGCTCCAAAGTGACTTATTTCTACGATAATGTGGGGTTGAGTTGAAATCATCTCAACCAAGAGGTTTTACAAAAGTTTAGGTTACTATTTTAACCCTATCATATAGATTTAACTCTAAGTTAAATAATTTAACTTTTAATGTGTCTTCTTGTTTTCTTACACTATATGGTCAAGAAACTTACTATAAAAATCCAAACAAACCCCAAGTGGTTAATTATTAATATATATATCCTTATCTAAGTAATATTTCCGAACCTTAGATTTTGAAGAATAAAATAACAATTAATAATATAATATTTCTTTAAAAAACTATTTTATGTCAATTTTGACACTATTTGGTACTTGATTTTTTTGAAAATCATAACAGCATGATTCGTTCTCAAAAAGGTAATTAAAGCAATACTAACATGTCATATTAACCTAGAAAATTAGTTTAATTCATAAAAAATCTAAAATTACATTTATTTGGGTATTTATAACATCAATTATGTTAATATTTCATTAATAAGGTAATTACTGCATCATTATTGTGTCATAAATAAATTAAATTATTTAATGCCTAAAAATTATAAATAAAATAACATTATTTAGGAAATCTTTCTATATTTATAATTAATATTTATAGTCAAATTTATCATATGTATAACCCTATATTAAAAATGTTTTAGTTATTAAACTTTGATTTTAACTATTTTAATTCTTCTTTAACTAAAATAATAATAAATTTAACAATCTAATCCAAGTGTACCTAAAGGGTAATATTTTATGCCTAAGGTTGTTTATGGTCGAACTATACTTATCCAATAGAATTAGGACATGTGTTAGGGTAATAATAATATCATTTTTACCCATAATTACCCTATTTGCTTTTAACCGTGGTAAATAAAAGTAAAAAGTTACTATTCACCAAAAAATATTTTTATCTTATTGAACCAAATTTTACTTACTAATATCAACCGGGTCACTTTTATTTTTGAAATTACACTCACACAAGTGTTAAAATTAAGTTTTATGTAAATTTGCAAATTCTCCTAGGAGGTGGGTAAAAGACGGTGAAAAGTTCCATAAAATGTTTATATATCTAAGATTATTATAAAATGACTCCAATGAATTACATTGAACTTATATAGTTATTATGTATCAATTTTGACCTAAAATAAATTTAAATAAAATAAATAATTATTTAAATAAAAATTGTGTTTTTAAATAGAAACCCAGTGTTTTTACTATTCATCAAAAATTGAAAGTTTTCAGAAAAATACCTAAAATTCACCCTAGGCTAATTTCGATATTCCAAATAAAAAAATGAAGTCTATTTTGAAAGATAAAATTTATAAAATTTCAAAAAGTGGGTATTACTATTCATAATGGATAGTTTATATAATATTTTAATAACATATCGTTGTTCAGTGAAACTCGGTATTGCGTACAACACATGGTATCGTGGATGGCCGCGATTGCGTGTAATTCAAGCCAAGTCAAGGATGCATGTAGGGCAAGCTCCTTTTGGTGTAGCATACAACACCAGACATCAAAGTAATTAAAAATAACATTTCTCATAAAATCTCGGGATGTTACATTCTACCCCCTTAAAATGAATTTCGCCCTCAAAATTCGTCGGGGTTATAAATGGTTTACTACTTGAAAGTTTATTTCATAGAATCCCACATCGTAAAAAGGAATACTAAAACTTCATTTTAGAAATGTAACGGTTACCCAGATTAACTCATCACCGGGTTTCTACATAGGAGAACGTAGGTGGAAATATGTATATGGATGAAAAATCTAACCATCATGTTCTGATGGAGAGTGGTAGAGAACATGGATATGAAAAAACCAGCAATCACAAAGACAGAAATTTTTGATGATCTAAGGTACCATCTGATTCATCAGATATAAGGGCACTAGGACAAATTTTTTGGTTTTCAAGATCATTTCCCTAAAGTTGAAGAATTTGAATTAGAAGAAATTATTACTTTATTTCGGTATAATCTCGCTGTTTTTCATGCCTTGAACAATTTCCACTTCATCTCTTAAAGAAATAAAGTTGAATTTTTCATTCGTGAGGTGTTAGAAAATCATGTGATAGAATGATGGGTCATTCCATATGTATAAAACAAAAGGTTAGAAAAAGTTATCAAATATACATAAGTCCATATATGGTGAGGTTAATCGTATATGATTCTAAAAATGGACTTATAATTCCTCTATCATACCGCTTAATAAAATAAAACTAGCTTCTACTAACCAGGGACTTCCTGTAGGCCAGTGGTAGGCGATAAAAGCCTGTCGCACATCAGCTGTGGGTTCGATTCTCGCATCCTTGTTCGACGCGACGGGTTGTCACCCATCCTATGAGTTGTACTTTTTCTAAAACTATAATATTATTACATAACAAAAAGTTCTAGCCTTAAAAAATACAATCTGATATCTAACTTAATCTATTCCAATCTTTAGGTTTATCCAAATTACTTCTGTCCAATCTCATAGTATAAAGATTACGATTACTTAAAATGTCATCTACCGAGCATGTGAATACCATCATTTATCATACGATATATCTTGTTGGTCACATTCCAAACATGTGAATAACTTAATCATGTATTCTCGTGAAACATGAATTACCATAGAACCTTAGTGAAAACATGAGTGCTGTCAAAAGTTAACTCTTTCTATATACCAAAATCCCAAAAAAAAATTATACTCAAACCCTGATATCACTTAGTCCTTATATCAATCATGAGCTCATGAATACTATCATAAATATTATTTTCTCCTTATCCCTTCATTATGTGCATTTTATCTACTTTCCAAAAATATTTCAACCACTTTTCATGGTTACCAGTACCATATAGTTACTGAAAACCAGCACATAGATATTCCAAAATTCCACGATACCATAATTGAGATTTCATGATACTAATTTGAAATCCCATTACATAAACACCTAATCATTCCACAACATCATTGTCATACTAAAAATCACAAATAGTGATCGCATGTGACATCCCTTTATACTTTTCCAGAAGAGGTTTCTCAGGTTGATCATCATTAACCCTTGTATTAGGGAATTGATAAGCATAATGCCCCATTTCCTTTCACTTGAAGCATTAAAGTGTTGGTGGTGTGTTCTCTGCAGTCTTTTCTTTATTCACATCATCAGCAACACTTTTTCCATTACTTCGGCACTCGTCTTCTCGATAACCTTATTTTCCACACTAAAAACATTTTCTACTACCTTTAATACAATCTCCACCAAGATTTCTTCCACAGTTTGAGCATAAAGAAACATTCATCTTCTTCTCACCATTATTCTGATATTTCTCCTGTAACTCTATCTTTCTCTTATTAGGTGAGTCGGGAAACCTACCAAAGTTGAGATTTTCAAGCATATTATGAGATTGCTGATTAGGCATAATAACGATATGTGGACTTCCAGATCCAATTTCATTTGGTTGCTCATGAAAAATATTATTCAATTCTCTATCGTATCCTCCATTATCGTGAATCTTCCTGTTTCCATCCATTTTCTAAAACCCAAAAAGAATAGTGTGAGAGGCCAAATCTATAATCAAGGGGGAGTAACTTCAATATCTAACATCTTAGGTTTAATTCTAATATCTTTTCCGTAATTATAGGACTATAACCTATACTTATACTTAACCTTAGGGATATCCCTAGACATTCTTTAGAAATATCTCTAGGGATATCACTAAATTTCTCGCATCCTAGTTTCCAAAGGATGACTAAACCTCCATCTGATACCAACTGTAGAGACCCGAAACTTGATGTACATGGACATTACATTAATTTTACAGAATACTTAATACATAAAAAAAACAGACACACAAGGACCGTAATAGTTTAGTGTCTTTGGAAACATATAATATAATCTTCCAATCGTGGTGAAAGATCTTCAACATATCACATAAAGGTCTTCCTTTTTTTTTTCTTACCTAAAACCTTTCTATAGATCCTATGTAAAGGAAAAACATATAAAGGGTGAGCTCAAATTCTCTGTAAGGGTAATCATGGAGAAAATAAAACAAACCATATAAATTTGAACTTCAAAACATGGACATAATATTTAAACATCAAAATCCTGAGCAATGACATAAAACATGGAAGTACGTAAGGAATAGATGATAATGGATCATAAATCATGATAAAATAGCATGGTAATAAATCATGTAATTGTGTAAAACCATTAAGAACATGATATGATTTCCATAGTAGCCAAGGCATTGCTGCCAAGACCATCTTAGTGGACAAATTCCTTTTCTAAATCGAGTTCACTCCTCGTTGCAGTCCTGTAACAATGAACCAGATTAACTTACCATTCCATCCATGTCTATATCATGAGATATAAATCTTTACCCAATTCATTGGAGGGAGATATAGGTCCCACACATCTCATAATGAAATAATTCTTACTTATGGCACAACATGAAGATAAATCATTCATTATTACCCAAAGTATAAAATGGGTTTCATAAAAATAATCCCATTATAACATAATCCATACAAAAAAATGGATATATTTTCATCATAAGAAAAGTGAAACCATGTAAATAATAGATACATTATACTTGAAACATACACATATTAAATAATTCCATCTTATATGGAAAACAGTTTTGATAAACACTTGAAATGAGTTCTTGAGGAAAATATCCTTTCTTCTTCAAAATCATTTTCTTTTCAAACAATTACATGAAACTATATAATAAAATAATTTTTTTTGAAAATAGTAATGAAATATTGTAGGGTAAGCTTTATTAAGAAAAGGTGTTATGAAACCATAAAAATCTGTTCATTCCGTATAAGTTAAAAAAACATTCTCCTCGTACTTTTGTCGAAAAAGTCAAAAAGTTCCTTATATGGTAAACAAAAGATATATTCCATTTATAACATGTAGTACAAGTCAAAAAATGGTTAAAAGAACTTTAAATATATATGAAACCATTTTTAGAAAATAGGGACATGGATGGTAAATATAACCCTAGTAAATATTTACGAATAAACAATCTCGGATAAAAACGAGATTGGAAAAGTTATCCATTACTTTAGGTCCGATATGCTTTGTACGTATCCGAACCTCCTGTATAATGATTTAAATAATGTCATTGAATTATTATAGAATCATATTCATTGTTATGATATCATATATGGTTCACTTATGACTTTATATTACTCGTTCTTTTGTGAATTCTATGTTAAAGCAGTGTTTTGGGTAAAATCGTTTTATTTAGCGTACGTGTTTGGACTTGTTGTTCTTGATATTATTATTACTTATATCTTGATTTAATTACTTCCATAATGTAAATCATGATTTATATATCATATATATATTCAGTACATATATATATATATAATAGATAGATAAATGAAATGAAATACACTGTTCATGGAGACGGTAGGTCGTACGTACACATGAACGTTGTTTTCGTTTCCTTAATGAATTGAATGAAATTAAGTAGATGTAATACATATATATATACAAAAATAAAGTAGAATTATTATGTCATATATTTAATGATTAATTACTATATATACTTTATAATCATCCTTGAATTGTTAACATGGAAAATTAATCTCATCGTGTCATGGAGACGGTAATCCGTACGTACGCACGAGTGATGATATCATTCCAATAATTATTGAATTGAATTGGAGTGGATTATATAATATATTAGAACCAATGTGATGTTATAATAACCATATATATTTATTCTTTACACCATTATAACCATCCAAGTAAGGTGGTGGTGGAAAAACAGATTACACCACGGCGTGGAGACGGTATTCCGTACGTACGCACGCACGGTGATTTCGTTTTCCGTAGGATGGATAGAAGGTGAAATTGTGTTGTTTCATATTTATAATAATATATCAGTATATAAGTAATACTGATGTTATTACTTTATAATGAAACAACTAAATAAGAGTAAGTATAAGAAGAAAGAAACATGAAATAGTCGGTAAAAGAGATTACCTCTTCCTCGACGCACCTCCTTTAAACTTATTATAGGGCACTGCAGTTGGTCTTTTGAGAGGACCAGAACCTCTATGATATAACTAGATAGTTTTAGAAGAGGAATTGGTAGGGTTTTTCTGATGTTAAAGGATCAAAAGGATGTGAAGAGAAGAGGGAAGGGGTGCCCTTTTTATAAGGGAGGAGAGGGGCATCTTAGGAAAACTTAAAATATTATTTTATAATAAAGTAATATTCGGTTTATAATGGATCCAAAGTAAATTATTTCAAAGATAATGTGGGGGTGGGTAGAAATCCTCTCAACCAATAGGTTTTATATAGGTTTAGGTTACTATTTTAACCTTATCATTTAGATTTAACTCTAAGTTAAATAATTTAACTTTTACCGTGTCTTCTTGTTTTCTTACACTATATGGTTAAGAAACTTACTATAACAAGACAAACGAACCCAAATTGGTTAATTATTAATATATATAACCTTTTATAAGTACTTTGGACGAACCTTATATTTTAAGAAATAAAATAACAATTAATAATATAATATTTCTTTTAAAAACTATTTTATGTCAATTTTGACACTATTGGGTACTTGATTTTTGTGAAAATCATAATAGCATGATTAGTTCTAAAAACGTTAATTAAATCAATACTAACATGTCATATTAAACTAGGAAATTAGTGGAATTCATAAAAAGTCTAAAATAACATTTATTTGGGTATTTATAACATCAATTATGTTAATATTTCATTAATAAGGTAATTACTGCATCATCATTGTGTCATAAATAAATTAAATTATTTAATGTCTAAAAATTATAAATGAAATAAAATTATGTATGAAATATTTCTATTTTTCTAATTAATATTTATAGTTGAATTTATCTTATGTATAACCCTATATTAAAAATGTTTTATTTATTAAACTTTGATTTTAATTATTTTAATTATTCTTTAACTAAAATAATAATAAATGTCCTAATCTAATCCAAGTGGACCTAAAGGGTAATATTTTATCCCTAAGGTTGTTTTTGGTAGAAATACACTTATCCAATAGAATTAGGACATGTTTTAGGGTAATAATAATATCATTTTTACCCTTAATTACCCTATTTACTTTTAACCGTGGTAAATAAAAATAAAAAGTTACTATTCACCAAAAATTATTTTTATCTTATTGAACCACATTTTACTTACTGATATCAACCGTGTCTCTCAGATTTTTTAAATTCCACTCATAGAAGAGGTAAAATTAAGTTTTATGTAAATTTGCAAATTCTCCTAGGAGGTGGGTAAAAGACGGTGAAAAGTTTAATAAAATTTTTATATATCTAAGATTATTATAAAATGACTCCAATTAATTACATTGAACTTATATAGGTATTATGTATCACTTATTACCTAAAATAAATTTAAATAAAATAAATAATTATTTAAATAAAAATTCGTTTTTTAAATAGTAACCGAGTGTTTTCACTATTCATCAAAAATTGAAAGTTTTCAGAAAAATACCAAAAATTCACCCTAGGCTAATTTTGATTTTATGAATCCAAAAATGAAGTCCATTTTGAAAGATAAAATTTATAAAATTTCAAAAAGTGGGTATTTCTATTCATAACAGCTAGTTTATATAATATTTTAATAACATATCATTGTTTAGTGAAACTCGGTATTGCGTACAACACACGGTATCATGGAAAGTTGCGATTGCGTGTAATGCAAGCCAAGTCAGGGATGTGTGTAGTGCAAGCTCCTTTTAGTGTAGTGTACAACACAAGACATCAAAGTAATTAAAAATAATATTTCTCATAAAATCTCAGGCTGTTACATTCTACCCCCCTTAAAATGAATTTCTCCCTCAAAATTCATCGGGGTTATAAATGTTTTACTACTTGAAAGTTTCTTTCCTAGAAACCCACATCCTAAAAAGGAATTCTAAAACTTAAATTTAGAAATGTAATGGTTACCCAGATTAACTCATCACTGGGTTTCTACATAGGAGAACATAGGTGGAAATATGGATATGGAAGAAAAATCTAACCATCATGTTCTGATGGAGAGTGGTAGAGAACATGGCTATGAAAAATCCAACAATCACAAAGCCATAAATATGTGATGATCTAAGGTAAAATCTGATTTATCGGATATAAGGGCACTAGGACAACATTTTTGGCTTTCAAGATGATTTCACTAAAGTTGAAGAATTTGAATTAGAAGAAATACTTGCTTTATTTCGGAATAATCTTTCCATTTTTCATGCCTTGAACAATATCCACTTCATCTCTTAAAGAAATGAAGTTTAATTTTTCATTCTTGAGGTGTTAGAAAATCATGTGATAGAATGATGGGTCATTCCATATGTCTCAAACAAAAGGTTAGAAAAAGTTATCAAATATACATAAGTCCATCTATGGTGAGGATAATCATATATGATTCAAAAAATGGTCTTATACTTCATCTATCATACCGCTTAATAAAATAAAACTAGAATCTACTAACCAGGGACTTCCTGTAGGCCCGTGGTAGGCGATAAAGGCATGTCTTACTTCAGCTATGGGTTCAATTCCCGCATCCTTGTTCAACGCGACAGGTTGTCACCCATCCTACGAGTTGTCCTTTTTCTAAAACTATACTATTATAACATAACAAAAAGTTTTATCCTTAAACAATACTATCTGATATCTAACTTAATCTATTCCAATATTTAGGTTTATCCAAAATACTTCTATATAATCTCATAGTATAAACATAACGATTACATGAAATGTCATCTACCGAGCATGTGAATATCATCATTTATCATATGATATATCTTGTTGGTCACATTCCAAAAATGTGAATAACTTAATCATGTTTTCTTGTGAAACATGAATTACCATAGAACCTTAGTGAAAGCATGAGTGCTGTCAAAAGTTAACTCGTTCCACATACCAAAATCCCAAAAATTCTATATACTCAAACCATGATATCATTTAGTCCTTATATCAATCAAGAGCTCATGAATTCTATCATACATATTATTTTCTCTTTATCCCTTCATTATGTGCATTTTAACTGCTTTCCAAAAATATTTTAATCAATTTTCATTGTTACCAGTACCATATAATTATTGAAAACCAACACATAGATATTCCAAAATTCCACGATACCATAAATGATATTTCATGATACTAATTTGAAATCCCATTACATAAACACTTAATCATTCCACAATATCATTGTCATAATCAACCTCACAAATATTGATCACATGTGACATCCCTTTATCCTTTGCCATACGAGGTTTCTCACGTTGATCATCATTAACCCTTGGATTATGTCATTGATTAGCATAATGCCCCATTTCCTTGCACTTGAAAAATTGAAGTGTTGGTGGTGTGTTCTCTGTAGTCTTTTATTTATTCACATCATTAACAACCATTTTTCCATTACTTCGACACTCAACTGCTCGAGGACCTTCTTTTCCACACTTAAAACATTTTCTAATCCCTTTAATACAATCTCCACCAAGATTCTTTCCATACTTTGAGCATAAAGAAGAATTCATCTTCTTCTCACCATTATTCTGAGATTTCTCCTTGAACTCCATCTTTCTCTTATTAGCTTAGTCGGGAAACTTACCAAAGTTCAGATTATTGATCATATTATGAGATTTTTGATTAGGCATAATCACAAAATGTGGACTTCCAGATCCAATTTCATTTGGTTTCTCATGAATAATATCATTCCATTGTCCATCATATCCTCCATTATCGTGAATCTTCCTGTTTCCATCCATTTTTTAAAACCCAAAAAGAGTAGTGTGAGAGGCCAAAATCATAATCATGGGGGCGTAAATTCAATATCTAACATCTTAGGTTTAAATATAATATTGTTACCGTAATTCTAGGACTATAACCTATACTTATACATAACCTTAGGGACATCCCTAGACATACTTTAGAAATATCTCTAGGGATCTCACTAAAGTTCTCGCATCCTAGTTTCCAAAGGTTGACTAAACCTCCCTATGATACCAACTGTAGAGACCCCAAAATTGACATACATGGAAATTACATTACTTTTGAAGAATACTTAATACATAACAAAAAAAGACACACAAGGACCGTAATAGTTTAGTGTCTTCGGAAACTCGAAATATAATCTTCTAATTGTGGTGAAAGATCTTCAACATCTCCCATAAAGATCTTCCTTTGTTTTCTTACCTAAAACCTTTCTTTAGATCCTGGTGAAAAGAAAAAATATAAAGGCTGATCTCAAATTCTCAGTAAGGGTAAGCATGGAGAAAATAAAAAAAACCATATACATTTGAACTTCAAAACATGAACATAATATTTAAACATCAAAATCTTTAGCAATGACATAAAACATGGCAGTATGTAAGGAATAGATAATAATGGATCATAAATAATGATAAAATAGCATGGGAATAAAACATGTAATTGTGTTAAACCATTTAGCACATGATATTATTTCTATAGTAGCCAAGGCATTACTGCCAAGACCATCATAGTGGACAAAGTCCCTTTCTGAATCGAGTTCACGCCTCGTTCTAGTCCTGTATCACTAAACTGGATTAACTTACCATTCCAGCCATGTCAATCTCATGAGATATAAATTTTTAACCAATTAATTGGAGGGAGATATAGGTCCCACAAATCTCATAATGAAATAATTCTTACTTTTTCCACAACATGAAGATAAATCATTCCTCATTACCCAAAGTATAAAATGGGTTTCTTAAAAATCTTCCCATTATAACATAATCCATAAAAGAATGGATATCATTTCATCATAAGAAAAGTGAAACCATTTAAATCATAGATAAATTATACTTGAAACATACACATATGAAATAATTCCATCTTATATGGAAAATGGTTTTGATAAACACTTGAAATGAGTTCTTTAGGAAAATATCCTTTCTTCTTCAAAATCATTTTCTTTTCGCAAAATTACATGAAATTTTAAAAGAAAATGATTTTTTTGAAAATATTCATGAAATCTTGTAGAGTAATCATTATTAAGAAAAGGCATTATGAAACTGTAAAAATCTGTTCATGCCGTATAAGTTAAAAAAACATTATCCTTGTACTTTTGTTGAAAAAGTCAAAAAGTTCCTCGTATGGTAAACAAAAGATATATTCAATTTATAACATGTAGTAAAAGTCAAAAATGGGTAAAAAGGACTTTAAATATACATGAAACCATTTTTAGAAAATAGGGACATGGATGGTAATTATAACCCTAGTAAATACTTTTGAATAAACAATCTCGGATTAAAACGAGATTGGAAAAGTTATCCCTTACCTTAGGTATGATATGATTCGTATGTATCTGAACCTCCTGTATAATGATTTAAATAATGTCATTGACTTATTATAGAATCATATTCACTGTTATGATATCATATATGGTTCACTTATGACTTTATATTACCTATTCTTTTGTAAATTCCATGTTAAAGCAGCGTTTTGGGTACAATCGTTTTATTTATCGTACGTGTTTGGACTTGTTGTTCTTGATATTATTATTACTTATATCTTGATTTACTTACTTATAGAATATAAATCATGATTTATATATCATATATATATTTATTACATATATAAATATATAATAGATAGATAAATGAAATGAAATACACCGTTCATGGAGACGGTAGGCCGTACGTACACATGAACACAGTTTTCGTTTCCTTGTTGAATTGAATGAAATTAAGTAGATGACATACATATATATATATACATAAATCCGGTAGCATTATTATGTCATATATTTCATGATTAATTATTATATATACTTTATAATCATTCTTCAACTGTTAACATGGAAAATGAATCTCATCGCGTCATGGAGACGGTAATCCGTACGTACACACGAGCAATGATATCGTTCCCATATTTATTGAATTGAATTGGAGTGGATGATATAATATATTAGAAACAGTTTTATGTTATAATAACTGTATATAGTTATTCTTTACACCATTATACCCATCCAAGTAAGGTGGTTGTGGAAAAACAGATTACACCACGGCGTGGAGACAGTATTCCGTACGTACACACGCGCGGTGATTTCGTTTTCCATAGGATGGATAGAAGGTAAAAAGGCGTTGTTTCATATTTATAATTACATATCAGTATATAATTAATACTGATGTTATTACTTTATAATTAAACAACTAAAGAAGAGGAAGTAGAAGAAGAATGAAACATGAAAGAGTCGGTAGAAGAGATTACATCTTCCTCGAGGCAGCTCCTTTAAACTTCTTCTTAAGGCACTAGAGTTGGTCTTTTTAGAAGACCAGAACCTCTATGATATAACTAGAGAGGTTTAGAAGATGAATTGTCCTGGGTTGGACGAGATTCAAGGCTCAAAAGTGTGTGAAGAGTAGAGGGAAGGGGTGCCCTTTTTATAAGGGAGGAGAGGGGCACCTTAGGAAATCTTAAAATATTATTTTATAGTAAAGTCATATTCAGTTTATAATGGCTCCAAAGTGACTTATTTCGAATATAATGTGGGTATGTGTCGAAATCCTCCTATCCAATAGGTTTTAGACAAGTTTAGTTTACTATTTTAACCTTATCATTTAGATTTAACTCTAAGTTAAATAATTTAACTTTTACCATGTGATCTTGTTTTCTTACACTATATGGTTAAGAAACTTACTATAACAAGCCAAACGAACCCCAAGTGGTTCATTATTAATATATATATCCTTATCTAAATCATTTTTCGGAACCTTATATTTTTAAGAATAAAATAACAATTAATAATATAATATGTTTTTTAAAAACTATTTTATGTCAATTTTGACACTATTTGGTACTTGATTTTTGTGAAAATCATAACAACATGATTAGTTCAAAAAAAGTTAATAAAATAAATAATAAAATGTCTTATTAACCTATTAAATTTTTGGAATTCATAAAAAGTCTAAAATTACTTTTATTTGGGTATTTATAACATCAATTATGTTAATATTTCATTAATAAGGAAATTACTGCATCATCATTGTGTCATAAATAAATTAAATTATTCAATGTATAAAAATTATAAATAAAATACCATTATGTATAAAATCATTCTATATTTCTAATTAATATTTATAGTTGAATTTATCATATGTATAACCCTATATTTAAAATGTTTTAGTTATTAGACATTGATTTTAATTATTTTAATTATTCTTTAACTAAAATAATAATAAATGTCCTAATCTAATCCAAGTGGACCTAAAGGGTAATATTTTATCCCTAAGGTTGTTTTTGGTCTAAATACACTTATCAAATAGAATTAGGACATGTTTTAGTGTAATAATAATATCATTTTTACCCTTAATTACCCTATTTACTTTTAACTGTGGTTAATAAAAGTAAAAAGTTACTATTCACCAAAAATTATTTTTATCTTATTGAACCAAATTTTACTTACTAATATCAACCGTGTCTCTCAAATGTTTGAAATTCCACTCACAGAAGTGGTAAAATTACGTTTTATGTAAATTTGCAAATTCTCCTAGGAGGTGGGTAAAAGACGGTGAAAAGTTCAATAAAATTTTTATATATCTAAGATTATTATAAAATGACTCCAATGAATTACATTGAACTTATATAGGTATTATGTATCAATTATGATGTAAAATAAATTTAAATAAAATAAATAATTATTTAAATAAAAAGTCAGTTTTTAAATAGTAACCGAGTGTTTTCACTATTCATCAAAAATTGAAAGTTTTCAGAAAAATACCAAAAATTCACCCTAAGATAATTTTGATATTCCAAATCCAAAAATGAAGTCCATTTTGAAATATAAAATTTATAAAAATTTAAAAAGTGGGTATTGTTATTCATAACTACTAGTTTATAAAATATTTTAATAACATATCGTTGTTTAGTGAAACTCGGTATTGCGCACAACACACGCTATTGTGGAAAGTTGCAATTGCGTGTAATGCAAGCCAAGTCAGGGATGTGTGTAGTGCAAGCTCCTTTTGGTGTAGTGTACAACACAAGACATCAAAGTAATTAAAAATAATATTTCTCATAAAATCTCAGGCTATTACATTCTACCCCCCTTAAAACGAATTTCTCTCTCGAAATTTATCAGGGTTATAAATGTTTTACTACTTGAAAGTTTCTTTCATAGAAACCCAAATAATAAAAAAGAATTCTAAAACTTAATTTTAGAAATGTAATGGTTTCCCAGATTAACTCATCACTGAGTTTTTACATAGAAGAAGATATGTGGAAATATGGATATGGAAGAAAAATCTAACCATTATGTTCTGATGGAGAGTGGTAGAGAACATGGATATGAAAAATCCAACAATCACAAAGCCATAAATTTGTGATGATCTAAGGTACAATCTGATTCATCGGATATAAGGGCACTAGGAAAACATTTTTGGTTTTCAAGATCATTTCCCTAAAGTTGAAGAATTTGAATTATAAGAAATACTTACTTTATTTCGGTATAATCTCGCCGTTTTTCATGCGTTGAACAATATTTACTTAATCGCTTAAAGAAATGAAGTTGAATTTTTCATTCGTGAGGTGTTAGAAAATCATGTGATAGAATGATGGGCCATTCCATATGTCTCAAACAAAAGGTTAGAAAAATTTATCAAATATACATAAGTCCATATATGGTGAGGTTAATCGTATATGATTCCAAAAATGTTCTTATACTTCATCTATAATACCACTTAATAAAATAAAACTAGTTTCTACTAACCAGGGACTTCCTGTAGGCCAGTGGTAGGCGATAAAGGCCTGTCTCACTTCAGCTGTGGGTTCGATTCCCACATCCTTGATCGACACGACGGGTTATCGCCCATCCTACGAGTTGTCTTTTTTCTAAAACTATACTATTATAACATAACAAAAAGTTTTATCCTTAAACAATACTATCTGATATCTAACTTAATCTATTACAATCTTTAGGTTTATCCAAAAAACTTCTATACAATCTCATAGTATAAAGATAAAGATTACATGAAATGTTATCTACCGAGCATGTGAATACCATCATTTATCATACGATATATCTTGTTGGTCACATTCCAAACTTGTGAATAGCATAATCAGGTTTTCTCCTAAAACATGAATTACCATAGAACCTTAGTGAAAACTTGAGTGCTATCAAAAGTTAATTCCTTCCACATACCAAAATCCCAAAAATTCTATATACTCAAACCATGATATCACTTAGTCCTTATATCAATCAAGAGCTCATGAATACTATCATACATAATATTTTCTCCTTATCCCTTAATTATGTGCATTTTATATGCTTTCCAAAAATATTTCAATCACTTTTCATGGTTACCAGTACCCTATAATTATTGAAAACCAACACATAGATATTCCAAAATTCCACGATACCATAAATGATATTCCATGATACTAATTTGAAATCACATTACATAAACACTTAATCATTCCACAATATCATTGTCATAATCAATATCACAAATAGTGATCGCATGTGACATCCCTTTATCCTTTTCCATAAGAGGTTTCTCACGTTGATCATCATTAACCCTTGGATTTGGGCATTGATTAACATAATGCTCCATTTCCTTGCACTTGAAGCATTGAAGTGTTAGTAGTGCGTTCTCTGTAGTATTTTCTCTATTCACATCATTAACAACCCTTTTTCCATTACTTCAACACTCAGCTGCTCGAGGACCTTCTTTTCCACACTTAAAAAATTTTCTACTCCCTTTAAGACAATCTCCACCAAGATTCTTTCCATACTTTGAGCATAAAGAAACATTCCTCTTCTTCTCACCATTATTCTGAGATTTCTCCTTGAACTCCATATTTCTCTTATTATATTAGTCGGGAAACTTACCAAAGTTCAGATTATTGATCATATTATGAGATTGCTGATTAGGCATAATAACAAAATGTGGACTTCCAGATCCAATTTCATTTGGTTCCTCATGAAGAATATCATTCCACTGTCCATCATATCCTCCATTATCATGAATCTTCCTGTTTCCAGCAAATTTATAAAACCCAAAAAGAGTAGTGTGAGAGGCCAAAATCATAATCATGGGGGAGTAACATCAATATCTAACATCTTAGGTTTAATTCTAATTTTGTTACCGTAATTCTAGGACTATAACCTATACTTATACTTAACGTTAGGGACATCCCTAGACATACTTTAGAAATATCTCTAGGGATCCCACTAAAGTTCTCGCATCCTAGTTTCCAAAGGTTGACTAAAAATACCTCTGATACCAACTGTAGAGACCCCAAACTTAATGTACATGGAAATTACATTAATTTTGAAAAATACTTAATACATAACAAAAACAAACACATAAGGACCATAATAGTTTAGTGACTTTGGAAACTCAGAATATAATCTTCTAATCATGGTGAAAGTTCTTCAACATCTCCCATAAAGATATTCCTTTTCTTTTCTTACCTAAAACATTTCTTTAAATGCTGGCGAAAAGAAAAAATATAAAGGGTGAGCTCAAATTCTCAGTAAGGTTAAGCATGGAGAAAATAAGACAAACCATATACATTTGAACTTCAAAACATGAACATAATATTTAAACATCAAAATCTTGAGCAATGACATAAAACATTGAAGTACGTAAGGCATAAATCATAATGGATCATAAATAATGATAAAATAGAATTTGAATAAAACATGTAATTGTGTAAAATCATTTATCACATGATATGATTTTCATAGTAGCCAAGTCATTTCTGCCAAGACCATCATAGTGGACAAAGTCCCTTTCTGAATCGAGTTCACTCCTCGTTCCAGTCCTGTAACACTGAACCAGATTAACTTACCATTCCAGCCATGTCTATCTCATGAGATATAAATCATTACCCAATGAATTGGAGGGATATATAGGTCCCACACATCCCATAATGAAATAATTCTTACTTGTTCCACAACATGAAGATAAATCATTCCTCATTACCCAAAGTATAAAATGGGTTTCATAAAAATCATCCCATTATAACATAATCCATACAAAAAAATGGATATCATTTCATCATAAGAAAAGTGAAACCATGTAAATCATAGATAAATTATACTTGAAACATACACAAATGAAATAATTCCATCTTATATGGAAAATGGTTTTGATAAACACTTGAAATGAGTTCTTTAGGAAAATATCCTTTCTTCTTCAAAATAATTTTATTTTCTCAAAATTACATTCAATTTTAAAAGAAAATGATTTTTTTGAAAATAGTGATGAAATATTGTAGATTATTCTTCATTAAGAAAAGGCGTTATGAAACCGTAAAAATCCGTTCATGCCTTATAAGTTAAAAAACATTCTCCTCGTACTTTTGTCGAAAAAGTTAAAAAGTTCCTCGTATGGTAAACAAAAGATATATTCCATTCATAACATGTAGTAAATGTCAAAAATGGGTAAAAATTACTTTAAATATACATGATACCATTTTTAGAAAACAAGTACATGGATGGTAAATATAACCCCAGTAAATACTTATGAATAAACAATCTCGGATTAAAACGAGATTGGAAAAGTTATCCCATAACTTAGGTCAGATATGATTCATATGTATATGAACCTCATGTATAATGATTTAAATAATGTCATTGACTTATTATAGAATCATATTCCTTGTTATAATATCATATATGGTTCACTTATGACTTTATATTACCTGTTCTTTTGTAAATTCCATGTTAAAGCAGCGTTTTGGGTAAAATTATTTTATTTATCGTACGTGTTTAGACTTGTTGTTCTTGGTATTATTATTAATTTTATCTTGATTTACTTACTTCCAGAATATAAATCATGATTTATATATCATATATATATTCAATACAAATATATATATATATATATAATAGATTGATAAGTGAAATGAAATACATCGTTCATGGAGACGGTAGGCCGTACGTACGCATGAACGCATTTTTCGTTTCCTTGTTGAATTGAATGAAATTAAGTAGATGACATACATATATATATACAAAAATCCAGTAGAATTATTATGTCATATATTTCATGATTAATTATTATATATACTATATAATCAATCTTGAACTGTCAACATGGAAAATGAATCTCATCGCGTCATGGAGACGGTAATCCGTACGTACGCACGAGCAATGATATCATTCCCATATTTATTGAATTGAATTGGAGTGGATGATATGATATATTAGAATCATTTTTATGTTATAATAACCATATATAGTTATTATTTACACCATTATACCCATCCAAGTAAGGTGGTTGTGGAAAAACAGATTACACCACGACGTGGAGACAGTATTTCGTACATACGCACGCGCGGTGATTTCGTTTTCCGTAGGATGGATAGAAGGTGAAAAGGGGTTGTTTCATATTTATAATAACATATAAGTATATAATTAATACTTATGTTATTACTTTATAATGAAAAAACTAAAGAAAAGGAAGTAGAAGAAGAAAGAAACATGAAAGAGTCTGTAGAAGAGATTACATCTTCCTTGAGGCACCTGCTTTAAACTTCTTCTTAGGTCACTAGAGTTGGTATTTTGAGAAGACAAGAACCTCTATGATATAACTAGAGAGGTTTATAAGAGGAATTGGCAGGGTTTGGCCGAGATTCAAGGCTCAAAAGGGTGTGAAGAGAAGAGGGAAGGGGTTCTCTTTTTATAAGGGAGGAGAGGGGAACCTTAGGAAATCTTAAAATATTATTTTATAATAAAGTCATATTCGGATTATAATGGCTCCAAAGTGACTTATTTAAAATATAATGTGGGGATGGGTCTAAAACCTCTCAACCAATAGGGTTTAGACAATTTTAGGTTACTATTTTAACCTTATCATTTAGATTTAACTCTAAGTTAAATAATTTAACTTTTACCTTGTCTTCTAGTTTTCTAACACTATATGGTTATGAAACTTACTATAAAAAGCCAAAAGAACCCCAAGTGGTTCATTATTAATATATATATCATTATCTAAATCATTTGGGCGATCCTTAGATTTTTAGGAATAAAATAACAATTATTAATATAATATATTTTTTAAAAACTATTTATGTCAATTTTGACACTATTTGGTACATGATTTTTGTGAAAATCATAACAACATGATTAGTTAGAAAAACATTAATAAAATAAATACAAACATGTCATATTAACCTAGGAAATTTGTGTAATTCATAAAAATTCTAATATTACTTTTATTTGGGTATTTATAACATCAATGATGTAAATATTTCATTAATAAGGTAATTACTGCATCATCATTGTGTCATAAATAAATTAAATTATTTAATGTATAAAAATTATAAATAAAATAACATTATGTAGAAAATATTTCTATATTTATAATGAATATTTATAGTCTAATTTATCTTATATATAACCCTATATTGAAAATGTTTTAGTTATTAAACCTTGATTTTAACTATTTTAATTCTTCTTTAACTAAAATAATAATAAATGTCCAAATCTAATCCAAGTGGACCTAAAGGGTAATAATTTATCCATAAGGTTGTTTTTTGGTCGAACTACACTTATCCAATAGAATTAGGACATGTGTTAGGGTAATAATAATATCATTTTTACCCTTAATTACCCTATTTACTTTTAACCGTGGTAAATAAAAGTAAAAAGTTACTATTAACCAAAAATTATTTTTGTATTATTGAACCACATTTTACTTACTAATATCAACCGTGTGTCTCGTATTTTTGAAATTCCACTCACAGAAGTGGTAAAATTATGTTTTATGTAATTTTTCAAATTCTCCTAAGAGGTGGGTAAAAGACAGTGAAAAGTTCAATAAAAATTTTATATATATAAGATTATTATAAAATGACTCCAATGAATTACATTGAAATTATATAAGTATTATATATCAATTTTGACGTAAAATAAATTTAAATAAAATAAATAATTATTTAAATAAAAAGTTGGTTTTTAAATAGTAACCCAGTGTATTCACGATTCATCAAAAATTGAAAGTTTTCAGAAAAATATGAAAAATTCACCCAAGGCTAATTTCAATATTCTGAATCCAAAAATGAAGTCCATTTTGAAAGATAAAATTTATAAAATTTCAAAAATTGGGTATTACTATTCATAACAACTAGTTTATATAATATTTTAATAACATATCGTTATTTAGTGAAACTCGGTATTGCGTACAACACACACTATTGTGGAAGGTCGTGATTGCGTGTAATGAAAGACAAGTTAGGGATGCATGTAGTGCAAGATCTTTTTAGTGTAGCATACAACACAAGACATCAAAATAATTAAAAATAATATTTCTTATAAAATCTCAGGCTATTACATTTATGGTTTTGTTGGCATTAACTTTCTCATGATCATTCACTTTATTGTGATCAATGTTCTATTTCACTCTATCATTATTTGAAAATTTCAGTTTTCCCCCATGTCTATATTTTAAATTACCACTAATGTTCTCCAATTTTGAATCCTAGTTATGTGTTATTCTAGATAGCCTTCATATTTCTCTTTCCCTTAGGTAGAAGTCTTATTAACTCTTTTTTACAATGTGGGTTTTCAATAAAAGTTTTTTCAAATGTCAAACCATTTTTTACTAAGATAAATTTTAAAAAAAATAGGACACAATTAATTAACATGTGAGGGGGAGAATGTTACACCTATAGATTTTTAAATAACATGGTTTTGGATACCTTATACAACACTCAACACTAAGATTAAAGGAACCACAATGTATTATTGTTTAAATGTTACAGTTATAACCTAGACATTGTAAAATTTTGTATTAATATATTTAACCACATAATGAAATACATAAAAATCTCTGAACCGATAAAAATTTATTTATCAGTTCTTATTTAAGAACATTGTTTTTAGTAAGGTCATTTTATTCTTCAAAAATATGTTTTCTTCAACAATGTTTTTTTACTTTTTGAGAAACTATTATAATTAATTTATGAAATATTTATAAATATTTTTCTTATAAAAATAATATTATTTTTTAATCCCAATTTCAAAATCATCATACATTTAATTTTTTGGATTTATCTGAAAAGAGAGCTTTTTCAATTAATGTAAAAAATAAATTATTTTGTAAAACTAACATTAATTTTCATTAAAAAGTCCCATTATGATTTTAATTTTATCTCAAAGTAATATATTTATAATTTAATTATATATAATATAATTAATTAAATTTTAATCCCCATTATTATTTATTTTGGTATAAGTTATTTTTGGGCTTAAAAATTCATTTTTCAAAAAACTGATTTCTATTGCATCATGCATTTTAATCTTAAATTAATTTCTTCCACAAAAATAAATTTATTATTTTTAAAAATATTAGTTATTTTTAATTAGGATTTCCAAATTTGGTAGATATTTCCCTTTTGGTTAAATTTGATACTAACAGTAATCATGGTATAATTTATCACATTGGTAAAGGATAAAATGGGGAAAATGAGGTTATAAATTTAAAATAACACAAAAACATTCCTTTATCATATTATATGAATTTTTTCCATAAATTATATATTTATTGTGTTAAATAATTTATTTTATATCATTAAATTGAATTTTGGAACCCGATATTTTCTTTTGATAAGATAAGTTATATTTTATTTTATTTGAAAACTCTTTTTGGGTCTATATATTTAAGGGAATTTTGGGTGGATTCAATTCAGTTTTTGATTTCTAAAATTGTTTAAAAACATTAATTTTTTATTATTAAACAAAAAAAATTCCTGAAACCAAATCATTAATTATATCACTAAAAAATTACTTTTACAAAAAAATCATGACTTTTCCAAAAAAATTATTTTTCATGAATTTTTTTATTATTATATTAAAATTAATTTCTTCAAAATATAGCATATGAACCGTGTAAATTTGATTCGAGTTTTGGAATCATAATTTTAAATTTTTTTCAAAAGTAACCTGTGAATTCTGTCTATATAAATATGTTATCATGGAAAAATGATATGTTATGGTGATTATGGTAAAAATGAGTTTAAAATTGTTTAACTAGGAGATGAGGCTTAAAATTTAACCAAAAAATTCTTAAATTTTATTTTTTGAGTTTATTTTGACCCTATAACTTCTTATATTTTATTTTGGATTTACCTAGTTCCAATTTATATAATTTTGATATGTGTATATATATATATAATTTAATCTTTTGAGAAATTCCTAGAATGCGCCTCCCCTCACCTATAAAAGAGAACCTCTTATACTATCTTATTCACACCATTTGAGCACTTCATATCAGCCAATACCTAATCACATACCTTCCTAACTTCCCTTTCCTTGTTATAGGGGTCATATTTTTAGAATAAATCCAAACTCAGAAGGAGTAATTTATAAAGTAAAGGATGTTACAAGAAGAATAGTTATAGCTTTTAAGAGAGTGTTTTAGTTTTATTTCTTATTCAACCGCCTTAAAATATTTTTCAAACATGTTAAAATAATAACACTACTATATTAAAATTAATTATAAGTTTATAATTTAATGTAATAACCCATATTAATCACATCTACCATCAAATGGGAAATCAAAGTTTCAGTTATGTGTACAAAGGATAACTGCCCAATGAACCGATGTAATTCTTTTTCCATCACCACCTCCCATGGATAGTTATAATGACGAATTTAATGTAAATATATGTTATTAATGACATATTTATATTCTGATAAATTTAATATATCGTCTATTTTCTAACCTTTCGGTATATTGAAAAATGGTAACTTCGTGCGTGCATACATGTGGATTACAACCTCTACGAAGTGAAGTGATTCATTTCTCATAAAGATACCACATGGATTACAAATATATGTGCATTTAATGAAATGATATTATATTTATGATATAATATTAATTATTTAATTATTAAAAAAATACATACCTTCTTTCCATCATGTTTTTTGAAAAATAGAAACGTCACACATCTGTATGGATGACCAACTGTCTCTCTGATTTTGACATAGCTCATTTTTCATAATCAATATTCATTGATATTTTAATAATAAAATTTATGTACAATAAAAAACATTATTTAATTATTATCATTCTAGTTATTATACCATAATTACCACATTGACCATAGTTGAAATACCAAATTCATTTTGGGTATATGATTCAAATATCATCAAAACATCAGATGTGGACTTAATTGATTATGTAATTGTAGATGAAATAATAATAAATATAGTAAAAATAATATTAAACAAGAAAAAAGTTATTTAAAAAGTAAATAATAAAATCATTTTTATTATTCTCTATGATAATAAATACAAATCCTCAGTCATACTCGAGATAAGTGATACATTACTTTAAAAACATCAGTTTTAATGTTTTAAATATTTACTCTAAAAATCATTTTATTCGATTTTTATATATATTGAAAAATATTTTATTGATGTATTTATACGGACATGAATGAATTATAAAGGACTTTTTATGTCACTTTGAAATTTCATTATTAGGGTTTTAAAAAGGATATTTATAATTATTTTATATGAAATGTTTAAAAAAAAGTAAAAATGAATTTTCTATTTTAACATATACGATGTGTACATTTTTTCCTTACACTAGAAGAATTATTTTATGTTTGAATTGTTTTTAAATATTTCATATTTTCATAAATTAAAAACCTTATGTACGTTTTTGAAATGTATTTATTCCTAACCAAAAAATGGGTAGGGTTATTTAAATATAATCCTAGATATGTATTAAAACACAGAGTGATCTCCTTAGAACATAGTTCTGCTAGTTATGGGTGTATGTGACATAGAGTAAGAGGTGGGATTTAGAACATTAGACATTGTGTTTTTTGTAACATGGGTGGGAGTAACACCATATGTTATGACTTGTGTGATAATCATTATAAGGGGTTATATGAGTGCCTAGTTTATTTTGGAATGTGGATTAGAATAGTCTTTCTTTGGTGGGCTTGGTTTAACAACCCCAAACCCGCACTCCCAAATCTAGTGATAAAAATATAATCTTTACATTTATATATTTTATATTAATAAACAATATCTAATTTTAACCCTTAAAAACATATAAAATCAAAATGAAATAATTGATAACTTACATACCCAAGTACATTTTGGGTACAGAGCTTTTAATAATTAGGAAAAACACTTTTAAAGTGGAAATTTCTAAATATGATCAATTATTTCCACACAAAAAAAAATCATTATAAAGACATGTTTGGATTACTCAAGGTAACTTCAATATATGGAACTATAACTTTATAAAATTTTATACTCATCCTTAATCATTTTGAAAAATTATTTAAAAAAATTATATGAGAAAAAAATAATAGTAAGGTAAATATAAAGATAAATAAATAATGTTTTTATTCCATCAATTATTATGAAAAGTTTCCTTTTTTTAGAAAAAAATATGATCTCAAATAATCGTTTACATGCCCATGAAATTAGCCTCACTAGTAAAATATTTTCAAAAAAAAATCCATTATAAATTTCAATGTAAAAAATATAACTCATAATTATTTGTTTAATATCAAGAAAAGCATATAAAAACTTTTTAAAATTATATATTTTTCACCCTTAATAGGATTTATATACTTTCCTCTAAACATTAGCTCAAAATATTAACTGGTGAAATATATATTTCCATAAAAAATCTTACCTGGAATATATAAATTGCATAGGTATCTTCAGAAATCCTTTTCATATCACAATTAAAATCACTCTTATATTCACTCATAAAAATTCCCATTGAATTGGACATCTATATCGGGAACACATATTCATGTTTCACAACAGAACTAAAAATTCTTGGTTTATATTGTAATTAAATATCCTTGGTTTATAATATAAAACCCATCCCTGATTTTTTATGGAACCACACATAAGAATAATACATTACCAAGTACCATAACATTGTCATAACATGTGAAGGATTATATAAATATATTATTTACACCCATATGAAAAACATTTTTAGATATCAAAATCCCCATTTCCAGATACCAAATTTTCAACATGACACCATGATATGATGTGAAATCTCAAAACATTAAATCCAAAATATAACTAATAACAAAACTGGTAGAATTATTTTATAAATTACACCCAAACCCATCAATATATCACAACACTATATCTTCATATATCCCCCATATACCACATTCCAACTGGGTTATATACAAAAGTAATACAAATTAACTTTTACTCAATAGGGTTCACCATTTCTTATTTCAATTTTTTAGAATTTGTGTGATTTATACATAATTGGGTATAATATCAACCCTAATTTTTATATAGCAATCTTTCTACCAATCCTCATTCACTTTTCAATTCCCTACACCATTCTTCCCATAGGATCTAAATTTTCACGTCTTTTGGTTATTCATAATGATTCCGCATTTCATAAATTAATAATTTATTTAGATATCACATTCTTGGTTTGGTTAGATAGGATTAAATTCAAATGTTATAAGGGAAAAAACCTTATAAATTGCTCACTCTATATCATCCTGAGATTTCAGTATATATATTTTCCTTTAAATAACAACAAGTTTGATATCATTATACACAAAAACTAAAATGAAGTCGATGATACATTATCAAAATAGAATAATCATATTTTAAGTATGACTATGAAATCATATAATATTTCTATATATGATATAAAATATATAAAATATTTAAATTATAATTTTTTTATGAAATAATATTTGAATGGATTAATGTTTAAAAAGGTATTTTTTAATAAAATCAGTTGAAATATTTTTTTTTATTTTATATTAAAAGATAGATAAAAAATTTAAAAATTTAATTAGATAAAATCATTTTTATTTTGAATTTAAAATATAAAAATTTAACTAATATTATTTTTTGAGCATTTTATGAAAATATTTTTTGAGTCAAAAATATGATTTTTACAAGAATTATAATTTTCATGACATTACCAATATATAAGAATGAAATCAAAGATCATTAAACCATTTAAGTGGTCAAATATGAAACAAATTAAAAATATTATGTCTTTTAAAATGTTATTTTAACTTAAAAACCCCATGGACAACATTTTTCAATTAATATAAATGTTACTTTAATAAAGAAAATAGATTTATATTTTTTTGTTAATTAATATTTTAGTAAAATTAGGTTATGGATTGATTTTAATGTAACATAAACTTCATTTATTCTAAATAATAAATTATTATCTTGAAAATTGGCAACCAAAAAAATAAATCTTATACATAAGTTTAAGGTTTAAAAACACTCTTTTATTTGAAAAAAATCATTGCTATGATTTTAGTTTGTTTGATTTAAAATAATATTTTCTCAAATTTATAAAATTAGTTATATTATATTGGGGATAAATTTGATTCATCATGTCTAAATTTTATGGGATAGGCCATCTTAAATTTTACTAATAAAATATCTGACATGATTAATATTTAATTTAGAGAATTATGTTTTTAAATTACTAATATAAAGTGGATGAAATTTTACTATTTTACCTTAAAATTATATATTATATAAACCATTTGTTAGGTTTTAAATTATTACCCACATGTATAACCAACCATACCATACCTAACTCACCCAACATTCATGCACTTCCATTCTTACTCCTTATTATTCTTTTCTATCGAAACTATCCTATTATTCACTTATAAAAATAGACCACTTCCACCCCATCCATACCTTAGAAAAAATTCATATTACCTAGTAAATATATTCCCATTTATTTATCGTATAATCACTTCCAATGAAACATATACATTTCCACCTTAAATTATCCCAATCCTCTCATTTAGAAGGATAGTTTAAAGGAAAAGCTATGTCTCCGACGTGAGTGTTTCTTCTTCTTAGTTTTTCTATTTGTTTTTTAACATTCATTATCATTAAATTAAGTATATCCATTAAAATAATGTATTTAGAATTATTTATATATATAATATTCACTATATTTATTTAATAATTTGTTTCCATCCATATGAACCAACTAAGAAAAACATAATCACCAATCATTTTTTGTGTAGACTATTTCATACACGATGCAATGAATTTTTTTCATCACTTTATCATTAGGATGGTATCAATGATAAGGTTTATTTATAATTATTTTTTATGTAACTTATTAAGTTATTATATTTTATACTTTTACAATTACATTCATTGTGACTATTTTTTAAGGAATGATATCGTTAATCTTGTGGATGTGCAGACTTCCACCACCATTAATGACACATATTATTTTTATTTACCACCTAACATGGATTGAAATAAAATTATAATTAATAACCTAATATTATTTCTATAAAATTATTATGATTATTAAATTATAAACCATTTTACTCTCTACCTTACTCTTAATTTATTGAAAACAAAATTTGTGACCATGTATTGGTGAAAATTACAACCTCCATGTAGTTAAACATTTTATTTTAGATTAATTACATTCATGATTGAAGTTAAAATTATTATGTTGAATAAAAAATATATTAAAAAAATATTTATATTCTAGAGGTTATTAATCATTTTTTAAAATAAACTTAACCATGGTCAACATACTAAGAGAATCACATAAAAATCAATTGAGCCACTACATGTAACCAAAATGAGTGGAAATGATTTAATAAATGATATTATTATGTTGATAGGTATTTTTTAAAAAAATATATGGTATGTGAATATGGTTATTATTTAGGGTATTAATAAAATTAATTTTATTAGTTAGGAATATTAAGTACATGTATTGAATGCTTTTAGAAAAAAGTAATGACTTCATCTCAAAATTTCTTTCTTTGAGACACATGTTTTTTATGCACCTATTTTTTTAAATAGTTTATATAATACCAATTTTATATTTAATATTATTTATTATCAATATTCATGGTATTAACACTTTATCTTTAATCTCTCATTCTTTCAATGTGTTTTTAATGAAATGTTTCTTAATATTTAAGGGGATTTTTTCTCAAACTCACTTTGTTGACACACATTTTATGTTTTACCCAAATTTACTTTTATATTGTGTAAATTATTACCAATTGTTATGTTATCATGAAATAGCATTTATTAATGTTGTTTTTTTGATTTAAATATTTTTCTTCACAAATGTTTTTTATAAAAATGTACTCAATTTATAATTGTTTATAAACTCAATTAATGTTTCTAATCAGTCGTGAAATATCTTCTTGATTTTGATCTTCAAGGCTCTTTTCCTACAATTATATTTTCAAAATGGTATATTTAATTATTAACAAGGGATATTTATTCTCTTCATTAAAATCCTCCCCTTTTATGAAATTATTCCACGAATAAAATCACTTTTTTGATAAGAATAACTCATATAATTTCAAATTGATATTTTTCTTCCATGTCGACATTTTAACTATTTATTGTTTGATCTATAACCCAAATATGTTTCATCCAAAGTGAACTTAATATTTACCTTCAATTGTAATTAAATAATCTTTTTACACTTTTTTTATTCAGGTTTTATAAAAGTTTTTAATGGAATTATTTAATTGTTTCCACGTGGATTGTTTTCAAAAATGGGGTTTCATTTCAGGTAATGTTTTTAATGGTTTTAAAATTATTATTTAATGTTTGTTTCTTAAAAATATTTTAAAAACATAAAATTTATATTAAAACTTATTTAATGAAATTGTTTTAATGTTTTTAGAATGGGATTTTTTCGGTTGAAGGAATCTCTTATAGATATTTTCCTATGAATATAACTTTACACTACTTTTATCAATTTCATTGAGACTTCCACTCTACACTTTAATGTTTTTAAAATGGAGATTATTATTATAAGGGTTTAATAATATTATGATTTTTAAATTTTTTAAAATGAAAATGGAATTTATTAATTTCAAATTTAATTATCTTAATGCATATGACTGTGTTCTTCATCATAGTCTTATGCTTGATCTATAGTATTAATAAAATGATACCATCCAATATATTTTTATAGTTAATTTATGATATTATATTTTACATCTATGGTATAAAACTAATTTTTTCTTACCTAATCATCCACTTGTATGTTCATGATTTACATCCAATGGTTTTCCTCTATGAATTCTCTATATTCCATTACTTTATTGATGAGTGTCCACCTAGATTCCCAAAACATCTATTGATTAGATAAATTTATATAAAAATCATATATCCATTTATTATATAGTTTAATAACATATGCATAGTAATTTGTTTTAGTTTTATTTACCAATAATAATTATTAAATTCATTGGATACATATTAATTTTCCATGGGTTAATCATACCAAATTTATTGATGAAATTATGAATGCTACCATATAGAAAAACTTTAACGGGATATAAAACACATTTTATTTTCTTTGGTTTTTTTGATATGTTTTTTGAAATCATGTGGTAGAAATATGTATGATTTTTCATTAATATGGATGAATCAAGATATCCCTCCAATTCATTCAGTAATGTTAATGTCTCATGGGAGTCTATATATAGGATTAAAAAGTAACCCAAATCTATTTTGATAGAATAGGGAGTAATCCTTGGAATATGGTAATAGAACAGGGAGTAATTATAATAACCTAAGGGGTAATCCATGGAATATTATTATGATATCATGTTTATATTGTTTTTGTATTCCTGTGATTCCATTCCCCTATGTTATAATAAATTTTTAATCTATGTCTTGTTGATATTATCTATATATTCCATTCTATCAATCTTAAGATCATTCTAATTTTGATATCATGTTATTCCTCTTGTATCTCAGGTTATATATTATTATTATATTTACCCTTACTCATAATTTTATCTCACCCTTTCCTTATTTTTCAATTTCCCAATTATATGAATGAATGTGTTAGGTATTCTAAGTCTAAAATAGTATCTTGTGTGGATAATTTTCAGATGATGTTTTAGAATCATTATGGATTTATTATCTTATTATATAGTAGAAAACATGACCATTTATTTATAAGAGACAAGATTTATGTGTTTATTCTTTGTTCCGACTCTCTAAAACACTAATATTAACAGTAAATGGTTTTTAATTGTTAGAAATATATTGTAATAATAGATGTTTAAAAAAACTAGTGTTGTAAGTTTTGAGTTTTTGTCACCAGATTTAGGAGTACAAGTCTGGGAGCGCTAAAAACTGGCACCTTATTTAACCAAATCCATCACATAAATAATTCATTTATATATTTCTATTTGACCATAAGTCACTCGAGGAGTTATTCAAGTATAATTACACCATAAAAGTTTATGGGTTGATGCCATATGAATCACTGTTTACACATTAAATACCCACCCCAATCTATTAGTTAAAAACATCAGCATAAATTACTAGTAGATATAAACCAGATAGAGTAAATAAAACACTAGAATATGAAAATCCCATGAATCTATGAATCCCATGAATCACATAGATGCTATATAAACCCAATATACCTATAATGAAGCATGAATAAACACACCCTCTTACCATGAAGAACAAGAGTAAAATTCACTTGAATTAATAAAATCACCCCCAAGTACACCACTCAATGTGGAAATCAGTAAACTAAAAATATAGAAATCCAGAAAAACAATTCTCATGCATATTAACATGAATTTACCCTATATATGTGGGTTTCAACTCCTAATAACAAGATCATTACCAAGTCTGAAATCATTATATGCTCTTATATACCATGCCTATATATTAAAAAAATGAACCCTATGATAACACTATGTTTCATTCTATTTTTCTAGACATTTTGTCAATTACCTACCCCATTTTTTCACAAGTCCTCATGTGTGAATCCTCATACTCCAGTGGTTACCAACTAGGGGTGGGGGCCTATGAGGTTACCATGGGAAGACTGTAGAGACCCAAAGCTTGACGTACATGGACATTACATTACTTTTTCCGAATATTTAATACATAACAAAAACATACACTGAAGGATCGTAATAGTTTAGTGTCTTTGGAAACTCGGAACATAATCTTCTAATCTTGGTGAAAGATCTTAAATATCTCCCATAAAGATCTTCCCACTTTTTACCAAAAACCTTTCTTTATATCTTGGGGAAAAGAAAAAATATAAAGGGTGAGCTCAAATGCTCAGTAAGCGTAAGCATGGAGAAAATAAAACAAACCATATACATTTGAACTTCAAAATATGAATATAATATTTAAACATCAAACTCTTAAGCAATGACATCAAACATGGCCGTACGTAAGGCATAGATCATAAAGAAACAATAATAATGATAAAATAGCATGGGAATAAAACATTTAATTGTGGAAAACCATTAAGAACATGATATGATTTCCATAGTATCCAAGGAATTGCTTCCAAGACCATATTAGTGGACAAATTCCCTTTTTGAATCGAGTTCACTCCTCATTTCAGTCCTGTAACACTGAACCAGATTAACTTACTATTCCATCCATGTCTATTTCATGAGCAATAAATCTATTCCCAATGCATTGGAGGTAGATATAGGTCCCACTCATCTCATAATGAAATCATTCTTACTTGTGCCACAAAATAAACATAAATCATTCATCATAACCCAAAGAATAAAATGGGTTTCATAAACATCATCCCTTCATCACATAATCCATATAAAACAAATGGATATCATTTCATGATAAGAAAAATCACACTATTTAAATAATAAAGACATTATAATTGAAACACAAACATGATAAATAATTTCATCTTAGATGGAAAATAGTTTTGATAAAACACTTGAAATAAATTCTTGAGGAAAATATCTTTTCTTCTTCAAAATCATTTTCTTGTCACAAACTTCCACACAATTTTAAAATAAAAGGATTTTGTTGAAAATAACCCGGAAATCTTGTAGAGTAAGCTTCATGAAAATAAGGCGATATGAAACTGTAAAAATTCTTTCATACCGTATCAGTTAAAAAAACATTCTCCTCGTAATTTTGTCAGAAAAGTCAAAAAGTACCATGTATGGTAAACAAAAGAAATATTCCTTCCATAACACAAAGTGAAAGACAAAAATGGGTAAACATGACTTTAAACATACATGGAAGAATATTAAAAACTTTATAAAAAACATTTTTATGGACATGGATGAAAAATATAACCCCAATAATTGGCAGGGGTCTGAATAAAAATTATCGCTTACGTATAATCAATCTTGAATAAAAATGAGTTTGAAAAATTATCCCTTACCTTAGGTCTGATATGCTTCGTACGTGTCCGAACCTCCTCTTCCTCGACACACCTCCTTTAAACTTCTTCTTAGGGCACTAGAGTTGGTCTTTTGAGAAGACCAGAACCTCTATGATATAACTAGAGAGGTTGAGAAGAGGAATTGGTAGGGGTTGTCCGAGCTTCAAGGATCAAAAGGGTGTGAAGAGAAGAGGGAAGGAGTGCCCTTTTTATAAAGGAGAAGAGGGGCACCTTCGGAAAAACTTAAAATATTATTTTATAATAAAGTAATATTTGGTTTTTAATTGCTCAAAATTGATTTATTTCAAAGATAATGTGGGTATGGGTCAAGATCCTCTCAACCAATAGGTTTTAGACTAGTTTAGGTTACTATTTTATCCTTAACATTTAGATTTAACTCTAAGTTAAATAATTTAACTTTTACCGTGTCTTTTTTTTCTTACACTATATGGTTAATAAACATACTATAACAAGACAAACGAACCCCAAGTGATTCATTATTAATATATATATTTTTATCTAAGTCATTTTTTCGAACCCTATATTTTTAAGTATAAAATAACAATTAATAATATAATATTTGTTTTAAAAACTATTTTATGTCAACTTTGACACTATTTGGTACATCATTTTTGTGAAAATCATAACAGAATGATTAGTTCGAAAAAAGTTAATTGAATCAATAATAACATGTCATATTAACCTAGAAAATTAGTGTAATTCATAAAAGTATAAAATTACATTTATTTGGGTATTTATAACATCAATTATGTTAATATTTCATTAATATGGTAATTACTGCATCATCATTGTGTCATAAATAAATTAAATTATTTAATGTCTAAAAATTATAAATAAAATACCATTATGTAGGAAATATTCTTTTCTTTTTAATGAATACTTATAGTCGAATTTATCTTATTTATAACCCCATATTAAAAATGTTTTAGTTATAAAACTTTGATTTTAACTATTTTAACTCTTCTTTAAATAAAATAATAATAAATGTCCTAATCTAATTCAAGTGGACCTAAAGGGTAATATTTTATTCCTAAGGTTGTTTTTGTTCGAATTACACTTATCCAATAGAATTAGGACATGTTTCAGGGTAATAGTAATATCATTTTTACCCTTAATTACCCAATTTACTTTTAACCGTGGTAAATAAAAGTAAAAAGTTACTATTCACCAAAAATGATTTTTATCTTATTGAACCACATTTTACTTACTGATATCAACAGTGTCTCTTAGATTTTTGAAATTCCACTAACAGAAGTGGTAAAATTATGTTTTATGTAAATTTTCAAATTCTCCTAGGAGGAGGGTAAGAGACGGTCAAAAGTTTTTATAAAATTTTTATATATCTAAAATTATTATAAAATGACTCTAATGAATTAAATTTAACTTATATAGGAATTAAGTATCTATTTTGACCTAAAATAAATTTAAATAAAATAAATAATTATTTAAATAAAAAGTCGGTTTTTAAATAGTAACCTAGCATTTTCACTATTCCTAAAAAATTGAAAGTATTCAGAAAAATACCAAAAATTAACCTTAGGATAATTTAGATATTCCTAATCTAAAAATGAATTCCATTTCGAAAGATAAAATTTCAAAATGTGGGTATTACTATTCATAACGGCTAGTTCATAATAATATTATAGTAATATCTCGTTTAGTGAAACTCGGTATTGGGTACAACACACGCTATCATGGAAGGTCGCGATTGCGTGTAATGAAAGACAGGTCAGGGATTCTTGTAGTGAAAGCTCCTTTTGGTGTAGCGTATAACACAAGACGTCAATGAAATTAAAAAGAATATTTTTCATAAAATCTTAGGGTGTTACATTCTACCCCCCTTAAAATGAATTTTTCCCTCAAAATTCGTCGTGGTTATAAATGGTTTACTACTCAAAAGTTCTAATAGAAACCCACATCGTAAAAGGGAATACCAAAACTTATCATTAAAAACTAAAGTATAAAACATAACAGTTACCCAAATTAACCAATCACTAGGATTCCACATAGGAGAACGTAGGTGAAAATATGGATATGGAACAGAAATCTAACCATCAAGTTCTGATTTAGAGTGGTAGAGAACATGGCTATGAAAAAGCCAATAATAAAAAATCCATAAATTTGTGATTATCTAAAGTACCATTTGATTCATCGGATATAAGGTCACTATGACAATATTTTTGGTTTTCCATATGATTTCCCTAAAGTTAAAGAATTTGAATTAGAAGAAATACTTACTTTATTTCAGTACAATCTAACTGTTTTTTTTCGTGCCTTGAACAATTTCTACTTCATCTCTTAAAGAAATGAAGTTGAATTTGTCATTTGTGAAGTGTTAGGAGATTATATGATAGAATGATGGGTCACTCCATCTGTTTCAAAAAAAAAGGATAGAAAAAGTTATCAAATATAAATAAGTCCTTCTATGGTGAGGTTAATCGTATATGATTCCAAAAATGGATTTATACTTCATCTATCATAACGCTTAATAAAATAAAACTAGTTTCTACTAACCAGGGACTTACTATAGGCCAGTGGTAGGCGATAAAGGCATGTCGCACTTCGATTGCGGGTTTAATTCCCACAACCTTGTCTGATGCGACGGGTTTTCACCCCGTCTTGTAGGTTTTCCTTTTTCTAAAACTACATTATTATAACATTCCATCAATAATATCAAAAAAGTTATATCCTTAAACAATACTTACTTATGTACAACATAATCCCTTCCAATATTTAGGCTTATCCAAAATACTTCTGTCCAAGCTCATAGTATAAAGAAAACAATTACTAGAAATGTCATCTTCCGAGCATGTGAATACCATCATTTATCCCCCATATATCATACGATATATCTTGTTGCTCATATTCCAAACATGTGAATACCTTAATCATGTATTCTCTTGAAATATAAATTACTATAGAACCTCAGTGAAAACATGAATTCTGTCAAAAGTTAACTCTTTCCACATACTAAAATTCCATTTTTTTTGTATACTCAAACCATGATATCACATTGTCCTTATATCAGTCATGATCTCATTTAATTTTTTTATTTGTCCCTTCATTATGCGCATATCATCTTCTTTCCAAAAATATTTCAATCACTTTTCATAGTTACCGATGCTATATTCTTATGGAAAACCACAATGGACCAATACAAAGATATTCCAAAATACCATAAAAGTGCCTCAACAACATTATTCTTAAATACCAACACATAAACACTTTAATCCATCCTCTTCAATGATTTCTATGGAATAATTCCTTCCTTGATTTAGAAGTAACCTCTTAGGTCAGGGCATTGAGTTGGGTAATTCCCATGTTCTCCACAGATAAGAAATTGGACTCCATAATAGTCTATCACTCTATAATCCTTTTTTCCACATAGATAACATATTCCCCTCCATTTGAGGTATTCCTCAAGGTTCTTCTTCCCTTCTTTAGAAATTTCAATCTTCCTTTCTCTATGCTCCTCACCATGTGAAAATGCATAAAATTCCATCTTCCTCTTATTTGATGACTTAGGAATACAATTAAATTTCACCTTGTTAATCATATATCGAGATGACTGATTCAGTATTATCACAATATCTTTCTTTCCAGGCATTACAAAATTTCGTTGATCATAGTCACCAATTTTTCCATTGGAATCAATGTTAACTGAATTCCTTCTCATTCCCTCCATTGACTAAGACCATAAACCATAGTGTAAGAAACAGTTAAATTAATGAGGAACCACATAGTCATAAAAATTCACTTATGGGATGTCTAACTTATCAAAAATTATTTAATCCATGACACCTTAAGTTCACCATAGGTTATTCATGATCATCAACATAATTCTAGGACTCTAAACTATACGTATACTTAACCTTAGGAACATACCTAGACATACCATAGAAATATCTCTAGGGATCTCACTAAAGTTTTCGCATCCTAGTCACCAAAGGTTAACTAAACCTTTTCTCTGATACCAAATGTAGAGACCCAAAGCTTAACGTACATGGACATTACACTAATTTTTCAGAATACTTAATACATAACAAAAACAAACACCGAATAATCATAATAGTTTAGTGTCTTTGGAAACTCTGAAGATAATCTTCTAATCTTGGTGAAAGATCTTCAACATCTCCCATAAAGATCTTCCCTTTTTTACCAAAAACCTTTATTTATATCCTGGGGAAAAGAAAACATATAAAGGGTGAGATCAAATTCTAAGTAGGGGTAATCAGGGAGAAAATAAAACAAACCATATAAATTTGAACTTCAAAACATGAAGATAATATTTAAACATCAAAATATTGAGCAATGAAATGAAACATGGCAGTACGTAAGGCATAGATCATAAAGAAACATTAATCATGATAAAATAGCATGGGAGTATAACACTTAATTGTGGAAAACCATTAAGAACATGATATTATTTCCATATTAGCCAAGGCATTGCGGTCAAGACAATCTTAGTGGACAAAGTCCCTTTTTAAATCGAGTTCACTCCTCATTTCAGTCCTGTAACATTGAACCAGATTAAATTACCATTCCAGCCATGTCTATCTCATGAGATACAAATCTTTTCCCAATGAATTTGAGTGAGATATAGGTTCCACCCATCTCACAATGAAATCATTCTTACATGTTCCACAAAATAAACATAAATCATTTATCAAAACCCAAAGAATAAAATGGGTTTCATAAACACCATCCCATCATCATATAATCTATATAAAACAAATGGATATTGTTTCATCATAATAAAAATAACACTATGTAAATAATAGAGACATTATACTTGAAACATAAACATGATAAATAATGTCATATTAGATGGAAAATAGTTTTGATAAAACACTTGAAATGAATTCCTGAGGAAAATATCCATTTTTCTTCAAAATCATTTTCTTTTCACGAAATTCCACACAATTTTAAAAGAAAATTATTTTGTTGAAAATAACCATGAAATCTTGTAGAGTAAGATTCATGAAAATAAAAAGATATGAAACTGTAAAAATCCATTCATGCCATATAATTTAAAAAAAATTCTCCTCATAATTTTTTCAGAAAAGTTAAAAAGTACCACATATGGTAAACAAAAGAATGATTCATTCCATAACACAAAGTAAAAGTCAAAAAGGGGTAAACATGACTTCAAACATACATGGAAGAATATTAAAAACTTTATGAAAAACATTTTTATGGACATGGATGAAAAATATAACCCTAGTAAGTACTTATATATAATCAATCTCGAATAAAAATGATATTGAAAAATTATCCCTTACCTTAGGTCTGATATGCTTCGTACGTATCCGAACATCCTCTTCCTTGACGCACCTACTTTAAAATTCTTCTTAGGGCACTAGAGTTGGTATTTTGAGAAGACCAGAACCTCTATGATATAACTAGAGAAGTTGAGAAGAAGAATTGGTAGGGGTTGGCCGAGCTTCAAGGCTCAAAAGGGTGTGAAGAGAAGAGGGAAGGGGAGCCCTTTTTATAAGGGGGGAGAGAGGCACCTTAAGAAAAACTGAAAATATTATTTTATAATAAAGTCATATTCGGTTTTTAATAGCTCCAAATTGATTTATTTCAAAGATAAGTTGGGTATGGGTCGAAAGCTTTTCAAACAATAGGTTTTAGACAAGTTTAGGTTACTATTTTATCCTTATCATTTAGATTTAACTCTAAGTTAAATAATTTAACTTTTACCGTGTATTTTTGTTTTCTTACACTATATGGTTAATAAACATACTATAACAAGACAAACAAACACCTAGTGGTTCATTATTAATATATATATCCTTATCTAATTCTTTTGGCCAAACCTTAGATTTTTAAGAATAAAATAACAATTAACAATATAATATTTGTTTTAAAAACTATTTTATGTCAATTTTGACACTATTTGGTACTTGATTTTTGTGAAACTCATAATAGCATGATTAGTTTGAAAAAGTTAATTAAATCAATACTGACATGTAATATTAACCTAGAAAATTAGTTTAATTCATAAAAGGCTAAAATTAAATTTATTTGGGTATTTATAACATCAATTATGTTAATATTTCATTAAGAAGGTAACTACTGCATCATCATTGTGTCATAAATAAATTAAATTATTTAATGTATAAAAATTATAAATAAAATAACATTATGTAGGGAATATGTTTTTATTTCTAATGAATATTTATAGTCGAATTTATCTTATTTATAACCCTATATTAAAAATGTTTTATTTATTAAACTTTGATTTTAACTATTTTAACTATTCTTTAAATACAATAATAATAAATGTCCTAATCTAATCCAAGTGAACCTGAAGGGTAATATTTTATTCCTAATGTTGTTTTTGGTCTAATTACGCTTATCCAATAGAATTAGGACATGTGTTAGGGTAATAGTAATATCATTTTTACCATTAATTACCCTATTTACTTTTAACCGTGGTAAATAAAAGTAAAAACTTACAATTCACCAAAAATTATTTTTATCTTATTGAACCAAATTTTAATTACTGATATCAACTGTGTCTATAGAATTTGTGAAATTCCACTAACAGAAGTGGTAAAATTAAGTTTTATGTAAATTTTCAAATTCTCCTAGGAGGTGGGTAAAAGACGGTCAAATGTTCAATAAAATTTTTATATATCTAAAATTATTATAAAATGACTCCAATGAATTAAATTGAACTTATATAGGTATTATGTATCAATTTTGACCTAAAATATATTTAAATAAACTAAATAATTATTTAAATAAAAAGTTAGTTTTTAAATAGTAACCCAGTGTTTTCACTATTCATCAAAAATTGAAAGTTTCGAGAAAAATACCAAAAATTCACCCTAGGATAATTTCGATATTTCGAATCCAAAAATGAAGTCCATTTCGAAATATAAAATTTCAAAAGTTTGTTATTACTACTCATAATGGCTAGTTCATAATAATATTATAGTAATATCTCGTTTAGTGAAACTCGGTATTGCGTATAACACATGCTATCGTGGAAGTTCGCAATTGCGTGTAATGCAAGCCAAGTTAGTTATGCGTGTAGTGAAAGCTCCTTTTGGTGTAGCATATAACAGAAGTTATAAATGAAATTAAAAGGAATATTTTTTATAAAATCTCATGGTGTTATAAAGACTATGCCCCCATTATTAGATTATTTAAGAAATGATTAAATAAGATAAAACAGATATAACATCACAAATAAAAATCAAAACTGGGGAAAGTGTTGATAAAATAAATTAAACATCACATGAAATAATAAATTAATGTTTCATATACACCATAACATATCCCTTATAGAAGGATTATACACAATGGAACTAAAAATATTAAAAAAAACAATGATATCAACTAACCCCCAACTAGTCTTGAGTCCAACTCGGCCTCATTATCCAATAAAAATTAGGTAGATAAATCAATAATCATAAATATCAGTCCTTTACCTAAACATGAACATATAATAAATAATAGTGTCGACTCGGGTACCCATATTTTGTGGAGGACTAAGCAGGATGTGGGTATAACTTAGTAGGACACCACAAATGATGTACATAAAATAACTAGTCTCTAGTAGATGTTCATGAAAAAGTATTATAAATTAAAATTTTAAAATTTTATTTGTTTTAAAATATATTTAATGAAGATAATAAAAAATTGTTAATGAACCAGATTCATAGTGAAACACAAGGAAGGTTGTACTATTATTGATCCTTGGTTCATTGTCTCTAATCAACCATGAATGCTTTAGCTAGTGCCCAGGTATCTCTAAGAATGTAATATTGACCATGTATCAAAATATAATAAATCCAGGTTTCCCCATTATATAAAAAATGTATCACATACAACCCCTATGTATGTTTTCTCATCCAAGGAATAATCCATCAAGTTACATAGACTTCCATTATGAGAGTTTTCTTAACCAAGATATACGATAATAAGTAGCCTGAAACACCTCTATAGTAGTTCACTTATCCAAGTAACATGACCTCCCAGAAATTTATTTTTCAATAAATGTAAACACAACCACCCTAATGTAATTTTTATTATAATTTTAGTATGACCCCCTCAAGGGAACATTCATCAACATAAAATATTTCAAAAATATAAAAAATCATTTAGTAGATTCAAATCCAATTAATTAATAAAAAACTTATTAAATTTAAATAATAACAATCCCAAATATAAATAATCATTTTAAAAAACCAAATTTAATTATTTATTTAGGCCATATTAAAAATTAAATTCCATTTCATATAGATCGATGACTGAGAAATTTCATTTCATAATCTTTTAATAAAACATATAACCCCATTTAAGAATAGTTGAATCATGGATTAATAATTTTAAAAAAATTTCTAAAAAAGTCTAATTATCTAAAATAGGGGTATTTATAGATAATGAAAAATATTACTTAAAACCTAAAATCTCCCTTAAGGGTTTTTCATCGAAAACCTTTGAGACCACACACACACACTTGAAAAACATAATGTCATACTATGGGTAAATTTTTAAGACTACCTAACTTTAGAGAGTCTTTCCACATTTATATCCATACTCTGGAAGTTGTTTCCCAAGATCAATAAAGACATGTCTATAAGAAAATTGTCCCCACCCACACTCCCAACTCCTAACTCATACCACAACATAAAAAATGGTTAATTATTAAAAAACTTATCTTAATTAAAAAACTAATTAAAAATTGTCATAAACAATTTAATTCTAACTCGATTCTCAGTCCACATGAGAACCATGTCCATCCACCTATAGGTGTCCTTTTTCAGACCCCCGATACAACTTATAACTTAATTCCAAAGAGTAAACACCCTTTATATGGTTAATTAAAACCCAATTTGATGAAAAATTTAATAAAATTTAACACAACGTGATTTTATAGTGAAACACCAAACCACCATATGAAAATATATACATGAGATATACTCTATTAAGGATGAAGAAAATCAATAACATAACCAAGAAATTCCACCATTATATGGTGGAATTAGAAAAAAAATCTATGTGGAGAAATAACAAATTAGGATTAATGGAACGGGGGATCATATGAGTTTATAAAATGAAAAAATAAATCTCAATTTTTTTGATAATATACCGAAACACACCAAGATCAAATGGTATTGATGGTGGAAAAAGGGAGGGATAACCCCCCACCCCTATTACATGAAAATAAGAAGAAAAATGGGGCCTTTAAATTTAAAAATACAAGTGGGAAAAGCTATAAATTTCCCCTATAAAATACCATCATCCAGGTGAAGGATATAGGCAGTGGTTAGTTCCACTTATAGACATCAGGCCAGCTTATGGTGCCCACCATATTATCAGTGGTATGCTTTAGTTTTTTAGAATTAACCTCAACCCCTCTTTGATACTCTCATGAGATTATAGGATACTTCATGAGCCCTATACCATGTTTAACATTACTCTTTTGAGGGGTCACAAACCATAGAATTCAAATCATAACATTGTTTTAAAATATGACTCCTACATTATTTGGAAATTTTAATTTTCCCCAAATTCCAAACACTTTTTTTGACAGGAGGTTCTAAAAACACTATTAAATTATTTCGGAATCATATCTCACTACCTGTTTTCTTCTACACCATTTTATAAATGAAAATACAATGACAAAAATCTTTAGACAAATCTTATTGATCTCCCTTTTTAATGATAAAAATTAACTTCATGTTGGTGTTTACTTATTTATTGCTATCTAAATTAAATAAATTTATATAATAACTATTAAATATGTGAATTAAACCATTAATTGTAAATGGAATACTAGAAAAATAATATCTAGACAAATCCTACACCACTGGTCTTTAAGATATGTTATCATCAAATTGTAATATTACCACCATCCTAATATTATATTCTCTTCAATGTAACCTCAAAATTATACATAACATGTAATTCTTCATGCAATGTGACCACACAGTATATTTAATAATACAATCATTCTCATAATGTATCCTCACACATACTTCATTTATAATAAATTTTTCTTGGTTTGTATCTTTCATTGATTACTTATATGATATTAATGTAATGTACTTACACATTGAATATTGGAAATATTATATTTGTATATCATATAATTATAGTATTCAACATCCATATATATTATCATTACTTCAAACCATGATCATATTTCATCCTACATCAAATACATTCAAACCACATTGAAAAACATAGTTAGTGTTTAGGAATGATTTATGAATTGACAAATCAAAGTGAACAATTAAAATAAAATTATAGTAGACTGAAATATAAAAAATATGAAGAAATAAAGTATCAGAAAACCAATTAAAATCAATACTACTATAATTTAGATCTATACCAATATACCTATAATAATGATGTTAGATATAATTTTGTATATAATGGTTTTGGTTGCAGTATTCTAATGGTTTTGATAAACCGTTTGTATACCCAAACCTATACCAATGGTTTAAAAAAATTGCTATAGGTTAAAATCTATACTGGCCCCATGAGCCCATTTACCTAGTATAAAATCTCTCACCCATGGCTATTTTCTCCTCTTTTGTGATTACCATTTATTATCTCTTTGATTATACTTGAATTCTTCATTTTTTAAAATTGTTTTAAGTGTAATCATCAAAGTATGTTGGTTTAATCAAAATTTCATCTTATTTTATCCTGTTTTTTATTTTCATTATGTATATTTAAAATTATGTAACCAAATTATATAATTTACCTATTTACTTTTTAGTTTTTAATATAACATTTGAAGAACTTCCATTATAAATAAATTGGTTTTTTGTGTGTTGGATGAGTTTCTTGGTTGTTTTGAAAAAGTTATCTAATCTATTATAATTCATTGTCAGATTTTATTTCATTGTTTCAAGTTGATCTAATCCTTTTTATATATCATGGTACCTCTAATTTGATGTTGTGTGTTATTTTACACAAAAAAAACATATATTTTTTTCATGCACTATCATGTTAGAACATTATATTCATCCTCCAACAAACAACAAATTATAGGTTGATTCCAAATATCAAATGTGATTTCCATACTCTAAAAATTTATAATATATCAATGTAAATGGATCTAATAAATTATAAAAATAAAATAAAATTCAACAAAATTACAAATAAAAAGGATTGAATATGGATCATTCTTACAAACATCAACAATAAATCCCTAACTCTATAGTGTAACTTAATTATCTTGATTTACATTATAAATATACATAGACAATGCATTTCCTTAGTCTATTAGTTAGACCATGTATTAGGGTTTGAACATATATAATGCATAAGTTCCCTATAAATAAGGAATTAAAATAATACTTGTTCCATAGGATTAACCTCATTTCAATCCATATAAATGTTCATTTTTCATCAATAATTAACTGCTTTATGCCCATATTTTACAAACAAAAATCATATTCACATTATTTTGAGACATTTCCAATAGTGCTTCATCCAACATTCTCAATATATAGGATTATAAATACTATATACTTCATTGTATTCATGAAACTCTATTTTTTATTATTTCATGGGTTAAGAAACACACCCATGTTGAGATTTTTAATAATATAATATGATATTTGATTATGAAGAATCATAAGTTTTATAATTTCATCCCCTCTTTCATTTTATTACTCATAAGGGAAATAATTCCATTATCTATCATGCTTAGAGTTTACACAGTTCCTTCTATTTCCAGGTATTAACTAAATCAAGAAAGAATAGTATGAGTAATAATAATAATTTTGGGGATTCATATATTCATGAAAATAATTTATTATATATATATACCAAAATACATCCTTTTTTATATATATAACCATATCTTTATTATAGTTAATCCATAGTTCTTATCAATTCAAATTATTCATACTTGATTATAAATAAAGTGAAAATTATCTAAGAATATAACCCAGGAGTTTCAAATGAGCTGCATAGAAAGTGGAAATTCAAATTTTCTCTTGAATTATAGCTAATATACACATAAAAAACTCTTTTTTTGTGTTATTACCAATAGAGAAATATTTTCCAAAACAACATCCATTTGTAGTATTTTTACTATGATGTATTTTTCAGAAAATAATGTTTATTTCTTTACTATAATATAGGCCTTTATCATGTACATAGGATTATACTAAGAGTTGTTACTAAATTTTACTCATCATAGAATCTCAAAGTAACTAAAAGTCTCCCTAACACCAACTATAGTGACCTATAAATTTCATATAAAAAATACTACATCATTTTGGGAGAATATTCATTACATATCAATACAAACCATGATAGGAATGAAATGTTTTTGTGTCTTTTGAAATTTAGATATATAAAGAAATAGTAAATATAAATCTATAGCATTTCCCATTATGTTATTTAATACTATATCCCTAATTATATATATCTTACATTGAACCTTTCCTCATAAGTCAGGGAAAGGATTTATAAGAATGGGTGATCTCAGATGATCAATAAGGTTAAACATAAAAGACATAAATCATTGTTCATAAGTGAGAATAACATAAGAATAATGTAATGATAAAATGTTTTTAATATTATAAAATCATACCCATCATTTCATATATCATAATCATGAAATATGACATCTTGTTTTATCAATCAAAAGACATTATACATAAGAGCGCAAAATAAGCATTAATAAATCATGTGACATGATAAAATTTCATAAGTATAAGACATAAGTTTATAGAAAAACATGAGTATAGAAAATTATTTCCTTTATTATGAATCACTACAAAGACTATTATAGTTTATTGGGTTCACACCACATTCCATCATTTACTCATCAAAGGTTAACTCCCAATACTATCTTATTAGAAAATGTACCTTACTAAACTGGTTTCACTCCCTATTTTTACTTATTATCTCATTATGTACGCACTTTACCCAATTCATTATAAGGCTATATAATTCTGGACCTACCCTTCACATAATAAAAATTATACACATGAGCTCCCCAAGATCTTAAATCATTCATCATATCACCAAATCATAACCCACAAAGTGGATGCGAGTTACAAAAAAATTAATCATCACAATAATAACCATCAATAGAAAGAATAAAGATTGTTAAAATATATAAAATACCTAAAAAATCATAATAAAACTTTTTATTATCAATAAAAAACCCTTTAAAAGATCAATAAAATACTACGTGACGGAAGTAAAGTTTTCATTTTAAATCCTTTACTTTAAATCTAAAAATTTCCAAATTACCAAGGAAAATATTTTCATTTAAAAGAAAACAAGGTAAATTGAAAAGAAAACTTATAAATATTATTTTAAAGAGATATATCATATAATTTTATAATTTTAAAGAGATAGATCATATAATTTTATAATTTTAATTTTTATTTAAAAGTAATATCGATAAAAATGAGATTATAACACAAAACCCTTAACATAAGTTTATCTTGCTTCATAAGCACTCTAAAATACTATATAGTAAATTTAAATTTTATTATAATTTTGTAAAAAAAATAATACTTATAAAATAATACATGGTTTAATTATGATATTTTATCGCCCATACATTAACAATACTTAATTATCACAATCATGCGAGGGGTTAACTATTTCGTTTTTCATGTTTGTTTTGGTTCAATCATTATGTTATTGATAATATTTTTATGGTTTATTATTCTATAGAATTTATATTAATGTAAAAATAACATATATATATATATATTACATATTTATATATATTTATAAAAATTCATAAAAAACTATGATGAAAAATTAATTACATCACTACATGTAGATAGTAGTCCGTACACACAGAGGAGTGATGTTTCTATTTTTCAAGGGGTGGAATGAAAGAAATTTAAACATTAATTCACCTTTAAAAAACATTATTTTATCATAAATATCATATATATACCTCAAATAAAAAAATAAATATCCAATAATGGTGGGTAATAAAGTTGAATCATATCTCTTTATGAAGGCAGTAATCCACGTGTACGCATGAATGATACTTTTATCTCCCATATGATTTATACTAGGATGTAAAATGTTGTGAAGTATTTATAATAACATATTATTATATTTATAATACTAAATTTAGAATATTTTAATTGATGAAAAAAATTAGATGAAGTAAAAGAGTAAATAAAATTTAAAGAGCTTGGTTAAGATTTATACCTATTCTTTGAGAGACCTTTGTATTACTCATTATGCCAAGAAGGATTGGACTTATTAAAATAAATGAAGCTATAGAATAAGGATTAGGATTCTAGGATGGTTTTTTGTAATTAATTTTCTATTATAGGAGGATTAAATGGTGTGAATAAGGTAAGAGAATAGGTTCCCATTTATATGGGAGGGGAGGGACACATAAGGAATTTCTGTAAATATTTCTATGATATATGGAAAATATCATGGAAAAGTGGCACAAAATGGATAGGTATTATAATTTAGGAAAATATATTGTTGAAATATCATTAATCAATAAGAATTATTCATGTTTGGGTTTAAATCCAATCATTATCCCTTGGTTCAACCCCTAGCAAACTCATTTTAACGTTAACAATGGATTTTTTTACTATTTTTACGATTCACTCCGAAAAAACATATGATAAACATGTTATATTATATTAATAATTTGTTTCAAAATATATAATCCATTTTACCTGAATTAATTCTATATGTGGTATAATTAAATTTAAAATAAGCATGCATCACATAATGAAAACCTATTTTAGAATAATGAATCTCTATGAATAAAAAAATTACATACATTATTTTCCATGTAAAAAAAATAAAATGAATGTTAAAATATGTTATCAAATATATAATCTATAAATTAAATTATTATAATTATTTAAAATATATTTATCATGTTTTGTGGGAAAAACACATTGTACGCATAAAAATGGTTTTTAGATAAATGTGTCTTTAATCCAAAAAAATGAAATTTTATCAAAATCAAGAATAACGTTAAATTTAATAAAATTAGTTATATTATTTATAATTAAATAATATATATGTTACTTTAATATAAAATTAAAAATATAATGGTTAGTTTACATAAAATGAAATTATTGTTTTTTACAAAAAATATGTATTTACACTATTCATTGAAAAATAATTCTCTTAGAAAAAATCCTTGAAATTCACCCTATGATAATATATAAATGATAATTATAATAATTATATTTTTTACCTAAAAATATTTATAACTATGGATAAAATTGATTATAATTTTCACATGTAGAAATATGATAAAATCCATTTTTTGAAGGAAATATATTTTTGAAGGGAAATATGACTTTACTAAAAATTGAGTACTTATTTATTATAAACTAAAAAATAAATTTTAATAATTAAAAATATTTAAAAATATTTTTAATAATTTATTTATTAATTTTCATACTTACCTTTTTAACCGTTTTTTATAACAGCTAACTATATCGCAGTTCATACAAACATGGGGTTGCATGTGAGAAATTCGTTCAAATACTTCATGTTTTATTTCATAGAAAATACATATAAAATATTATGGTGTTACATTATAAACACCTTAAAAATAATTTCCCCTTGAAATTACATCACTATGGTATATAAAAATTAGGATATCTCTATATCATTACATCCTCATGTTCCAATATGCATTCCTCAAATTTCAGATTCCTCCAAATAACCTTAGAAAAATGGTTAGTCTTATTCTTTAGGACTTTATCTCTATAATCCTATATTTATACATATTTTTATTCATAGTAAAGGTCACTATCCGTAAGTGTAACTTATATTTTTAGTATATGTTAATGATCAGTTATATACTTCTTCAGTAGAGATACAAGGACCAAATCATGAACATGAGACTTGATCGGTGAGAGTTCTAAGCATTAAACTATAGTCACTACTCAATAAAGAAACTAAAAGGATCCAATATACCTAGGGATAAAATATCCCATCTTTCTAAATCTAATAACCTTATCCCATAGATAGATTCAATATAAAATATTCCCATTATCCTAAAATTGTTGATCTTATCAAAAAAATACTTTAAAACTCTTATATCTACTCTGACACACCTTAACGTGTTGTTGAATGGATCTAACCTTCTCTTACATTTTCTCATCTATATTTGGTCACAAAATTTTTATTTCTATAAATGTATACCATTATTTTAGATTTATACACTTCTTTCCATAGAGGGTTTCAAAAGGATCCATTTGAATCCTTGACTAAAAGTTATAATTGTAAGAAAACTCTACAAGAGAAGGTTTTGATCTCGAACACCTTTAAAATATATAGAAAAATATCTAAATATATCCTCCTAGTTTTAAATTTTTATATATTAGTTTAAAAATATATTTGAGGGTGATAAGAATTATATAAACACAACTTTTTATCAAGATCATACTAAAGACTTCTCTATAATGTTGTGGTAAACCTCAGATCCCCATAAAATACAATAGAATGGGGTGACCCATGAAACCATACCACTTCTTTAATGTATATCTTAGAAATATGATCAAGAGTGAAATATTCTCTAATATAAATAATGAGTTATAACTCATAATATGTTCAAATACATCCTAAATAGAATTATAACCTTTAGATATTTTTGGGGTATATGATAATGAAATCCATGATGATGTTTTCCCATTTCCATTTTGGTATGGATAATGGTTGTAACATCCCGTTAGAATTATATCTATCTTCCTTAATAATCTATCATAACATGATATATGATACATAGTCCACAATATACCTCTTTATGTTTACCCATGAGAAATACTATTTCATACCTTTATATATATTTTTTACTTCCTAGATTAATAGAGAATGATGAGTCATGATATTCTATAAATAGTTCCTTCTTAAAGTTTGGTATTCATGAGACACATACTCAATTCTTAAACCATTTCATTACATAAAAATCAAGTTTGAACTTAGGAAATTTTTTCATCATCCTTTTCAACTCTACATCCTATTTATAGAACCTTTAATATTCATGTTAATACATGATTGAACACTCATCTGAGAAATGTAGGATTTCCCCCTTTTCTTTAAGATTTCAACGTCCATACATTAAAAATCCATAAATATTTTACCTTTTTATATCCTAATCATAGATAAGATGACATGATACTCTCATCTCAAAGGGTTTTCCACCTTGTTTGGTTTCCAAGGGTGGTAATGTAATTAGTAGTCATAATCTTATATCAAATAAAACCTTCTTCTCTAGCCCATATTCAAGTCATTCTAGGTGAATATATACATTAAAGTTTCATGATTAGTATATATTTCACACCTTTTTGTATAAATATAATTCCTCAATATATTTGATGTAAATATTACCACCACTAACTCCAAATCGCAACTCAGGTATTTTTTATTATGAATCTTCAATAAGTTGGAGGCATAAGCTATCACTATATAATTTCTCCTAATAACACATATCAAACCTATAATTGATTAATAACTATAAATAAAAACCCCTTATCAATTGTAGGATATTTGGAGGACAATTTCACTAACCAACCTTTTCTACAGTTCCATGAATTTTTTTTCATATTCATCTATCCAAAGGAACTTAACACCCTTTTGGGTTAACTTTGTGAGTTAAATAGATATCCATGATAAGTTCTTCAAAAATAATTTATATTATCCATCCAATTCCATAAAACAATGTATATATGTCACAATGTTTTGTGTTTTCCAATGATTAAAATTTTCATGTTTTATGGATCCACCGATATACCCTTCTTTGAGACTATATGACCGAAAAATAAAACATTCGATAAAGAAAATTTGCATTTGGTAAAATTTTCATACATATTATCCTTACTTAAGGTATTTAGTACAATAATAAAAAAATATACATACAATTACTTTCACTTGTAATGAATAGGAATATCATCAATAAATACTACCACAAACTAACCAAGGTAAAGAGTAAAAAATATATTCATTAAATCCATGAAGATAGTGGTGGAAATAGTAATACCAAATAAAATAAATATAAATTCATAGTTTCCATACCTTTATCAAAAGGCTGTCTTGGGTATATTTTCACTTTTTACCCTTAATTGATAGCATCTATACAGAAGGAAAATATTGAAAAAAATATTAATATCATTGGAATTGATTAAAAAACTATCAATACTAGGTAAAAGATAATTATTCTTGTTGATGATCCTATTAAGCTCTCAATAATAAATATACATCTACACTGATCCATATTTATTCTAAACAAGTATATGTTCACCAAATAACGAGATATTTTTCCTAATTAATCCCTTATCAATATTTTCATGGAGTTTATTCTTCAATTTCTTCAACTAAATTATGGTCATTTTATATGGAGTGTTTGAAATAGGTGTAGCACCAAGTGGGAATTCTATTAGATATTCAACTACAATATTCAGAGGAAAACTAGGTAACTATTCTATAAATAAATCAAATAACACTCATAAAATTGTAATACCTATATTTTTTATTATATCCCCAACAATTTGATATGAACACACCTCATAAATAGGTAGTATGACCCAATTGAAAGGAAGTAGTTTCCAATGGAATTTTGGTTCTTCCACACACTGACATAAAATCATAGGTTGATTTAGAATATCAAATTTGATTTCCTTAATCTAAAATTTTTTACAAAATTTATTTAAAGGGTGATAATTAATGATATAAATCACATTAAATTCAACTAAAAGAAGGGAAAAATAGTATTTATAGGTAATATTATTATAAACTTCAAGATAAAATCCATAACTCCATAGTGTTCCTTAATTATCAAGATTGTCTTATATTATAGACATAACATATGACCTTCCATGGTATAGGAGTTATACCCTGGATTAAGGTGTTGAATTAGTTATTTCCCATGATCATCAAACATAATACGTTGAAGTATCAGTTTTGCCTAAAGATAAACTTCATTTCACTCTATTGAACTATTTATTTTCCTCATAAATTAGTTACCTTACGACCTTTTTTTCTACACAAAAAACATATTCTTATTCTCTTAAGACATGTCCCTAGGTTATTCTTCCCACGTTATCTATGTGTAGGAAGTTGAATCATATTTCCTCTATATTCTTCATGAAACACTATTTTTCCATTATTAGGTGTGTCAAGAATCTCACTGATGTTGATATTGTTATTAATAAAAAATTATATATAACTTGGTATAATCACTAGGTTTTACATTCTTAATTTTTCTTCATTTGGTTTGTCATCAGAAAAATAATTCAATTTTCCATCAAACACTTTATTAATATAAATAATTTTGGTCCTTTACATTGAATGAAACAAAAAACCATAGTATAAGAAACAATAATTAATATTTTAAATCATATAATCATCAAAATAATTTACATTATGGACAAATTATACCACATTTTTTTAATTTATGACACATTAGTTTTAACATAGTTCATCTATAGTCATTATCTACTCAAATCATTAAAAGTGGTTCATAAATAAAATTTGATTAAAACCTAAGAATATCCCCTTGGAGTGTCAAAATAGTTTCATAGTAATTTTCCATTCACTGTGCACCAAAATGATTGTCGTTATATAATTGAACAAATGTTTTCAGAGTTATTACCCCTAGATGAATTTGTTCCAAAACTACATCCAATTGTAGTATCTAGATAGGAATACATTTCTAGGAAAATCATAGTCCTTTCTTTACAACAACATAGTATATTCTCTAATAATTTGGCCTATCCTAAGGGTACTCACCAATGTTTCCAAATCATAGTTTCTAAAATTTACTAAACAATTCTCTAATTCTGACAATAGTGACCTATAATTTTTATAAATAAATATAGCCACTTATTTTTAGAATATTCTTTAAATATAAATATTATACATGCTAGAACTACAATGATTTAGTGTATTTAGATACATTTATACATAAAAAACTGGTACATAGAAGGTTTACACCATTTCCCTTTAATGTATTCACAACTTGAATCCTTCTTAGGAACGTCATACTTAAAACCATTCTTCATAACATGGAGAAGGGGAATATAAGAAAGGGTGAGCACAGATGTTCAATAAGGGTAATTATAAGATAGATCAATAAATAATCATAAGTGATTATAAGATAATTATAAATGAATGATAAAATGATCATATCATTTTAAAACCAAAGAAATAGGTTCATAGATCATAATAATAAAACATGAAATTATTTTTATCAAAAAAATAAATAATAAATAAGAGTGAAGAATCAGCAATAATCAATATTAATCCATGAAAATACATCATAATATTAATAGATATATTTTTGGAGTAAAAAAAGAATATAAAATCATTTCTTTATTCAATGATCATTATTAATACTATAATAGTGGATTTGGTTCACTCTCCAATCTATCATTACCATAGTCAATGTTCACTCCAAATATTATTTTATTGGAAAATGTCCCTTTATAAATTGGATTTGCTCAACATTTTGTCCTTATTGAGATACCCATTTTAACCAATTTATTTTAGGTCTATATGATTCTCATATCACCTAAGTGTAATGAATACCATACATATACATGCCATAAAATCGTAAAACATTGATCATATAATTAAATTGTAACACATGGAAAGGATAAAATATTCATAAACCTTTCATCTTCATATTAAAAAACCATTCAGATAGATAACAAAACTGATAACATTAAATCATATCCCTATTGAATAATTAGAAACATCATTGGATGTTGTTATAAATAAAAATACCATCTAAAGATCATAAAAACAATTCTAGAGGAAGAAAACCTTTAAATTTAGAATCACTTAGTTATAATCTAAAAATTTCCAAAATATTAAAGAAAAAATTTAATTTGAAGAGACCAAAGAAAAATTATAAATAAATATTTAAATAAAAAATCATTCATGGTGGCAGGGAAGGTTGTTAATGCGGTTTATGTTAAACACAATAAATTTCTCATTTTTGGTAAAAAGTCAAAAGTACCATGTTTGGAAAATGATTAAAATTTTCTTTTTAAATTTTTTTAGGATAGTAAAATTTAGAAAAAAAATTAATTTATAAAATAGTTTTTTATTGTTAAAATATTTTTTAAAACATTTAAATAATTATTTACATTGAATAAAAGATTCATGAATGAAGGTAAAAACAAGGTCTATTTTTCATAAAAACATTATTTTGGTATCTTGAGTTCCTAAAGAGTGTAAAAATTAAAGGAAAACATGAAATATAAAAAAAGAAAAATACAATAAGAATATTAATAAGAATTTGGAGAGTTGGGTCATATAATTTCATCATCAGAAAATTTAAGCATAAAAAATCTATGTAAAAACAAGATTGAAACATAATAACCTTAACTCATATCCATCTTGATTCATAATCAATCTAACATCTTCTATAATAAATTGAGTTTTTTTTAAATATATATGAGAATGATAATCATACCTATAGACCCCTACTTGGTATACTTATGACATATTTCTATCCATTCATTAACAATATTTCATTGTAATAATCATTTCTCATGTTAACTATTTCATTTTTCATGTATGTTTTTTTTCAAAAGTTATATTAATTGAAATTATATCATGGTTTATTCATATAAAGATTTTAAATCACAATATGAATATAATAAATTTTGAGTATATACATATTTATAACCATTCATCTAAGTCAGTAATAAAAAATAAATTACATCACTACATGGAGATGGTAGTATGTATGCATGAATGAGTTATGTTCCCATTTTTTGATGGATAGAACAAAAGAACAATAAATATTAATTAAACAATACAAATTTTTAACGACTCACTACAAACTAAATATTCTTAGAAAAAAACAAAAAATTATTCCTATGATAATGTCAAAATGATTATTTAAAAAATTATATGAATTTCCTAAAATATAATCTACAAAAATTTATAAATAAAATATAACATTCATGTGTAAAAATATTATAAAAACATTTTTGGAGAAATCTTATTTTTAGAGCATAAAATGACTTTACTGAAAATAAAGTAATTATTTATTATGAATAATTAAACAAATCATAATTGTTAACAAAATACTTATTTTTTATAAAGTGGTTACTACTATTAATACCTTCGCGTTCAATGATTATTTTATAATGGTTAATTATATCATGTTTCAATATACTATGGGTTGTGTGTGAGGAAATATTTTGAGTACATCATGTTTTATTTTAAAGGAATTACATATAAACTAACAAAATAATGTAGTAAAGGGACAAATTATGAAGTGACTAAATAACCTAACTCAAACTAAATTAGACTAAATTGAACATAAAAGAATAAAAATATATAATATAAATTTTAGGCATGGTAACCAGTATATACGGATTATGATACATTGTTAGTAATCAATTGATAATTAAATGTATTTTTTTTCCAATTCAGGAAATGATAAATATTGATGAGATACGAAGGACTTTAATTTCTGAAAATGGTTATTGTATGAGAGAGTTTGGCGTTACTCCTATTGTTCACCTTGTGATTATTTTATTACATGCACACACACACACACACTGAGATATATATTTATATCAATTATACAACATATAATGTTACATAATTAATCATTTTTATATTTTATCCATGTACAACCATCCCGGAGGAAATTGTTCTCTAGAGGAGATTGGCCTACCAGTTTGATGGGTGGAGGCACTAGAGAAATGCACAAAAGTCATCATACCCATTCATAGTCAAAACCTTTACCAGATCTATCATCTTCCACAACTTCTTATCACATGGTTCCCTAAGACAAATCAAGGATATTTAGACCACTTATATTATCACCACCATTTTCATATGATATTCCTCCTTATCTATCATTTACTTTTAGATAGCAGAACTTACATCCATTTCCTATTATAATTTTTAATAGCTTATATTTTTTCACCTCCATTTCATAATTTTCCATTCAATCATGGATTTTAGGTTTTTTGTTCATTATATTTTTTTCTAGTTACTTAAAATAATTCTAAGAATACATTATACCCATTAACACTACATATTAAACTAATACTCTAAATCCTAGAGATCCATATGATCACCCTGATCATCCTAGCTCAGATAACCATAGGAAATTTGGTAACCATAATTTATTTTTTTGAAAAGGTTACTAATTTTATAATTTTATTTTATTATCATAGTTTGACATACTATTATTAGAAATAATGGAAGGATATAGTTGGATAACTTTTGGATCTTCCAAACATTTGTGATGGTTGAGTATATTGAATACAATGATATAATTGAAAAAAATGAAGAGAGAATGTATGAGGTTTATGGTGACATATTCTAAATAAAATGACCACATTACCTTGAGGCCAATTTCATGGTGACGCCGTGAAAATGAAATAAAATATACTTCATGGGATTAAATATGGGTAAGAAAATATATTAGATTAAATTTTATATTAATATTGTATTTATATGAATTGATATTTTTGTAGCATATTTTCCATAAATTTCTCAATGGTGGAGCTGTGAGGTATATAAGAATGATAGAATTAGGTGAGTTATGGAGAGAATATAATCATGAGGTATATTATGGATAAAACTCAAGAGTTGGATCTTATTTTTAAGTTATGGAAACACTTGATGTGTGTCCAATAACATAGTACTATGAAATTATTCCATACTCTAAGATTGATGAGTTTAAATTATTATTAAAATGTACTATTTTTTATAGTAACTAATTATTATTTGTAATAATACATGATTTATTATTATAAAATTTTATTCTTGGAGAAAAATCACAATGAAATAAAAAAATATGGATGCTACAAATTATGTCATCACTTTCTGGGAAACTATTATGTTGGTGTATGAGACACAATAAATATTTTTCATGTACAACTATGTTTAATTAATTACAAAATGAAATAAACCAAACTAAATCTAACCACCCACACCCGAAAGGAATTGACTTGAATGGAATAAAAGTGAATTTAATTTAATTATAATAAAAATTACCAAACCAAAAAAAACATTATGAACCCATCGTATCAAGAAATAATTGGGCCATACCAAATCAAATAGACATGACCCGTCCTTAGTCAAACTAAAATGACTTTATATGGATTAAATAAAAAATGACTAAAAAATCATTTAAATGGATCATAAAAACTAAAATGAATCAAAATCAACTAAATTTAACAATATTAAATGAAATAAAAATGAACTAAATCATTCCACGTCGAATGATATGAAATTTAATAGAATATAAATGAATTAACTGAATAAAAAATGACATCAACTTACAGGAACTGAATGAAACCAAATAAAGTAAAATAAAACCATAAATTTTTTATTTTTTATGTGTAAACTATAAAAATATTATATTATATAAACTATATAATTTTTTACATAGTTTTTAAAATACATGTAATAAATTTACAAATAGTTTAAGAATACATTTTAAAATTACATACAAATAGTTTTTAATGTGCCTGCCAATTTTCACCAAGAATAAGACCCCAAAACATTGAATTTAAAACTACAAAATAAATATATTGTTTTTATTTATAATCATTGAGACTCAAAATTAATGATATTTTAATTTTTTTCCATCTAAATGCACAACAACCCTTTAAATTCTAATCAAAACCGACAAACTCAATACACAAAACCACAATTATATTCTCGATAGTTACAAATGACATCCAAATCATATATTCAAGATCAAATACACATGTTTCACCTATAAATTAAAAAAATTATATCCATTTGACTATAAAACTTATTATTCATCAAATAGGTTACTGGGGGTTGTTATTTGTACACTATAAATTCATAAAAAGGTCTAAAATATAAAATAACCACTTAATGGTAAACCCAGTTTGAATCATGGGAAATAGTAGAAGTAGTAATATTAAATGAGAAAGTAGAAAAAATTAACATAATGTCATATTAAGGCATCCAACGAAAAATATAATACAATGTATGCATGTATAAGAGATTATACAAACGATAAAGCATGAAACACACAACATGAAGTACATAAACATGTAACAAAATAATAAAATATTGACCAAATGACAAGAGGGTAATCTCCATGAGAATCTTAAGTACAAGCTAAGTCTCGTGCTCCAAACTCCCTGCTATAAGTATAACAGTAAAAGAAAAAGGTCAAGGACCTGTGAACTAGAGGATCCTCTAGGGTTCCCTAGTGCGATGGTGGCCTGATAAGGGTGTGAGATATAATCAATACGATACCACCAATGGTCTATAAATGACTGTATTATTTATGAATATAAAATAATCAGTGTGCATGTATAACAATGTAAATAAGAAATGAGATATAAATAAATAAAAAAGTATGATTAGGTTCTTTAGGGACACCTGTACGACCACACCTACTTTGACATAAGCTAGAAAATTCTAAATAATATGCAACCTATATAAGTAAGATAAGGGGAAAAATGATAAAAAATTAATAAATAGGTATAAAGAGGTGGACCAATCCCAATCATGTGATTTGTCTTGGTGGACATGTCCCTTTGATATTAAATGTGTATTAGCCAAATTTTTTATAAATGTAAATACAAAAATTTAAAAACAAACATCATGGGATTATCTGAGGTGAACTTTAACACAGAACACATGTTGCACACCAGGAGTGCCATAAAATCTCACTTCCATCACACCCTTTCCACTGAAATACATTAATGGAACCACATGTATCAATCCTAGCCTATTGTGATACAAAAACATCTGTTCTCGTACCTAGTATCTCTCGTAAGGGACCTAGTCTCACACATGGACTCGTAAAACCTACTTAGTGACAAGACAGTTTAGGGAGTCTCCCCTTAGGAACTGGTATCACTCATAATGAGGTAAGAGGATCACATAGTGATCTAATCCTATAATACCGGTGTATCCCCTAGCATATATGGAATCTATTAGAAACAATTATCACCAACATAATGATTCCATCTATGGCATTCCATAGAAGGAGACCTGATTATCACTCAAAATGTCCATAAAACTTTTAATCAATTAATTTAATCCATAAAAAATTATATGTCAATGGGAATGACATATGAAACAAGGATTCATAATTGGGGCCACACACATTTTCCACTAAAATTATTTATAAAAATAGTCCACATATATAAGAAATCCACATGAAGAAAAAATACTATAAAAGAATCCATGGAAACACCCAAACATAAAGCCATGCAGGGCATAAAATGTAAATAACATTTCCAATTTGAATAAAATGAACCTAATTAAGGGGATTTATTAGAAAACATGATTTTTTATTCATTAAATTCTTTTATTTCACTTTAGGAAATCCAATTCCAACAGAAATCCTAAACAACCCACCTCAAGGTGGGTTTATATAGTAAATAATCAAAATTTAAAACATAAATAAAAAGGCACACCTAAAGTTGTTGCACTAACAAGGGAAGAAAAAATTTAATAAGGTAAAAAAAATAAAAACACCAAAATGGGGTGGTTTAAGTTTTTTTCATAGCCTCCCACAACTCTAAGAAGGGTCTAAACACATCATATGAAAAGATAAGTAAGTAAATTCAATGAATTTTATTATTTTCAAGTGACACCAAGAAGGTCTGGTGTGTGTAAAAATAGTAAAATTTTATAAAAAAATGAAACATGAGGGAAAATATATAGACCAAATACCTCATGCTCCAGATAACCCACATGTCCAATATCGAGGTTCTATTTGGTCCAATTCAAGAGAAATCAATGAAAAAAGATAACACCTTGAATATTGAGAGAATTAGGTCGCACCAAATTTGTAAAGAGGGAGAGATGATGGACTAAGAAGGGAAAAATGAATATTCAAAAAATACCAAGATGCTTCCAAATCTCCTAAAAACACTCAAATCAGAGGTCGTAAGAGGTAGATCTCCTCATATGTAGAGGAGGAGAAGAAAAGAACACTGAGGAGGTTGATGATTTGGAGAAGGAACAATAAAGTCGGAGGAAAAAAGAAATCATTAAGAATAGGAAAAAAAAATTCACCCCTTTAGTGAGGTTAATAGTTTAGCGACATGACTAGGTAAACCGTGCTCCAAATGTTCTCCTGATACTCCCTAAGGAGGGAGGTCACAATGTCCATGTGCATGATTTTGGAAATCTTCCGCAAACTGTGTGTTTCCCATATGTCCAAAACCTATAGAATAACATACATCCATATAGCTCAAACTAAAAGGGTATACCAAATCATCTGACACCTCCTTCACCATTATACCAGGCCATACTATGTATTCTAAGGGATTCAGGTTTTTAGATAAAAAATGTGCCACGTTTTCTTCTTTCATAAAGCGAGATTTCAGGACTTGGCACTCTCAAAACATAATGGAACACTTGAGGGATCCGTATGGCCTCAAAAAAAAACAAAAAAAAACACATTGAATAATTCAAACTCTCGTAATTTCATTTTGAATCTATATTTACAAAATGGGCCACCCACCAAATGATAAAATACAAATTCTTTTGGAATTTTATATGTTAAAAAAATAGGAAAATATAATCGTCCCACCTTAAAACTTCTCACCCACTAGAATCCCTGCGTAAATGAAGAGATCATCAATCAACATAATCGGGCCATGAATTTTTGTTCAAAAAATTGTGTTACATCTCCAAATTCCCAATGCACCTCCGAGCATCACCTAATCATACAGTACATAATCCATAGAGACTCAATCCAACGCTTATTTTACGAACAAAAACATTGATATTGTTCCAAACTAGTCCCCACTTACTCAATATATGATCATGTCATCATCTCATTCACAACCATATATTCTAGCATTTACAATTCCAAAACCATGTCACAATATCACCATGATGGAACTACCGATTTAAGAATTCCCTTAGCGGTCCAATGGTGCACATGGAATGATTCTCATCATAAATGATCAATTAACTCCTAAGAAACCTCATAGGCTTGGTAGAGATGAATTATCAGGATATGTCTTGGATTGTACTCATCTCACTTTTCTCAACCCTCAAACATGACATTATGCGGTTCCCCACCAACCTCATACGACAATAGTGAGGAAAATCTAGTCGAACAATCTTTGGTCGACTACTCTCAAAACACATGGAATATATTGTCCCAATAATATAAATCTAATACTAATGAATTTTTGATAGAGTAACCTTAATATTTAACTGAGAATGCTCATCTAAGCCTACAACCCACTTTTGATGATTCCACTTTCCAAAACACCCACTTTAATCTATCGTTCCCCAGTACGAACATGTGTTCACACCCAATCTATCCATTTGAAATCACCACAATTTTTAAACAACCATTTTGTGCCTAATTAATGTTTGATGTATCCTCATAATCATAAATAGGAGTACAAGGATCTCATAAAACACAATCCTTAAATGGTTCTTAAAATAGATGTGTCTATTCAAAAATGGGCATCCACATTCGATGAATGCTGACTGAGTCCAAAGAGGAATCTACCTGGAATTCAATTTGAAGTGAAAAATATAGCATCCAAGAGCCCATACATGGTATTCCTAAATGGGAACCTAGGTATCGCTGAAGACTAACCATGCCTCCAAGGACAACCAAAATTTGAAAGTGCACTATAATAGTAACCACTTTACAATCCCAATGAATTATAAATTTCATGCAGTGTATAACCGACACTCTCTTAGTCCAGCCATATGACATAAAAATAGGGGGAATGGTCATCATTAACTAATAGAACACTAAAAATATTCAAATTATTTATAAAAAGGGCCTGATATGCTCCCTCTATAAAAAAGAAAAATTGATCAGTACTTCCTTGTACACACCATAACCAACTACCAGAATAAGGCAATTAAAACCATTATTAGTCGACATCCATTTTAAAGAGCTCAAATTCACTGTCAGATTCATCTCTATTAGTCTATCACAATTCCTTTACCACCCCAGGAATCTCGTGATCACTTAAGAACAACTATTGTGGCTCAACCCCGACCAATGGTGTCATTAATGGTTACAGATACATACAACCACAAGTTTATTGATCTCTCTTGAAATAACCAACTCTAATCAAGATATTACCAGAAATAAAGTAATTTTATGAAGGATAAACCATTTTTGAATGGTATTTTAATGGTATTATTCCTTCTACATGGATGGAAATGAATTTCCTAGATTTACGTGGTGCTCCCCACATTTGGCTTATACTTATCATCAGATTTACTAAAATATAACACTCATCCCATGAAACACACTCCATTTCCTACTAACCACTAGTCTAAGAGGTGGATGACATTATTTAAAAATCATTCAACTAATGAGTTAGAAAAAAAACCACTTAAAAGTTCTAGATTAGATTCACTTTTATACGTACATGTTTCTCTCCACCTAAGATACATCCACACACTCCATACCATTTGGCATAAAATGAAAAATGATTGAAAAGTGTGTCGAAAACACCTGATCCAATTAGAACGTCATTTTGATCATTGGGATGATTTTATTTTCATTATATTCTCTGATCACCCAACCTTAGCGATGCCATGTAGTCAAATCACAATAGCTCAAGATAAATGATTAAGAAAAATCAAAGGGTTCATCGTACCTTTTAACAACTAGATAGGTACCATGTGTATCATCTCATAATAAACCAAGGTTTCACAAGAAAATGAAACAGCCTCCATGATATCCATAGGATTTTTGTCCTTATGAAATTAGGTAACTGATGGCCTATATAAAGAACAAGATAAAATTCATACATTCTCATATGAATTTTAAACATGATGATGACCTGCCGAGTCATCCAATGCTAGAGAGAAAGAATAAGAAGGTTCAGACAACCTACCAAGCAGTTGTGCATGCCCAAGGAATGGATAACCCTATGAAACTGTGTATTACACATTTCTCACACTCATAGAAAGTGTCGAACTACCAAAAAATAATTAGTATTGAATTTTCTTTATTGTTTTATAAACTAAGAGTCCTAAATGGGACTACAACACCTGAACAACACCACATTCTTGAAAAGATTCATGATCATTTAGAAAGGATTTAATGTTTTGACGGTTCTACCTACATTGGCATAGCCCCCTAAAAAATAGAAACGATGTCCCAAAATATGGTTCACACTGAAAAGTAACATGGATATATCACCTATCATTGAGGTTCAAACTGTAGAAGAAGAGGCCAATGGGAAATGATCACATTCCAGTTTCAAGGAAACTACTCAAGGAAACAACAAAAATACCCTTATATGTGGTTTAAACTAACAACAACTCTTAGGGTTCCATTTTATGTCATTACATTAATTTTAATTTAATTATTTATGAATTTTAAAATATCATATTAATGGTAATTACTAGTTAGGAAAAAAATTTATATGAGCTACTTTATTTTGGAAAAGCCGCAAATGCACTCAGGAATGTTATACTATGATTCTTTTTTAACAACATTTATTTAACTAACATCCTATCATGATTGAAAAATATATTTCATAAATTTGTATTTTAAATTTTATTTATCCACAAGGTGTTCCAATTGGGCTTTATTATAGAATATTTCCAATTACAATAAATAGAAGAAAATATCAATTAGGTTGTTGTTTTCATTTTAACCACGACCTCATATAAATATAGATCAATTTATATTAAAAGGTATTTTATTAATAAAATGGGGTTGGTTAAGTTAGATTCCACCATAATCTTATATATAAGAACATATAATGGGCTACATACACATTACCTTACCATTACTTCATAGCATAAACATATCACATATGGATTAATCACTATTGTATATCAAAGAAAAAGAGACCTACTAGGGTATTATTAATATATATTAGTTTAAACAAAAAGAAACACAAAAATTTTAATTATTAGGATTTAAAACACCCTTAAAAATTAATTCTTAAAGCAACATGCCCCAGCTGACCTACTTAGGTCCATTTTTTAATTTATAAATTTATTTATATGTTTTATAATTCCAAAGTAATAGAGGTTCATTCCCTTATAAAGGAATCAATTTCATTTAATTTCAGAATACACAACATTTATTTTTTAAAAAAAATTCTAAATAAATAAGTCTCATGATAGATGGTTCAATTATATGGGTTACCACTACTCGATTTATAAAATGCCCATACACTTTAAAAATTGCAGGAGATACCCATATAACCACTACCATTTTATTTAATATTAAAAAAAATTCAACAAACATAACATTTATGAAATACATTTTTTGTATATAAAGAACATACAAAATTGTTCGATTATATGGGTCATCAGTTTCCAATTTATAAATCACCCATATACCTTGTAAATGGAAACTTAACTCCCATTTAATCACGACCATCATGTTTCATCCCATGCTAAATAAGAATTAAACCTCACATAAAACTCAAGGGAAGAATGTTAATTAAAAACGTAAACATGTTATAAACAATCATGCAATATAATACCTATGAAGGTAAAATATAATCATGTTACTAATATCACCTATCATGTAATAAAATAGGAAAGAAAATGAAATAGAAGGAACATCAAAAATTTAAAACAACCAAGAAATGAAGTCTAAATGGCATAGAATATGCATGGAATATGAATCTGTATGTTTATATAATGATACATGTAATATTTCCTCCTTACCATATGAGGCCAAGAGTAAATACTAAATATCATAAATTAATAAGTAATTGAAATAAATCCAATCACTTAAGGTGAAATCGAAACAACTATAATAATGAAGAACACAAATAATCATCCCATCCGAGGCCACATAGACTTTTCCCTGTACATGTGATGATCGCTCATAGGAATATATTTTTTCCAAGAACGGTAAAATTTTATTCCTCTTATCTACCATCACAAAATAGTTAAAAATAAATCAAAAAGAGGTCAAATACCACTTTGTAATATCCTGTCTCATCTCACTAAAGAACAAGTAGCCAGACTGATCACCACATGGGCTCAAGCACTCCACCCCATACAATAAAGCCTACCAACTAGTAGTGAGGGTCTAATGATGGTATGGTATGGATACTATACCATTAATATCAGATTCGTACAATGGTATATCAGTTGTAAATAAATGTAAAATAGGGGAAAAAGTAAAAGTAAATGATAATGTAGCAGAAGATAAATATAATCACCAATATAGGTGGATAATTCTAAATATAATACAATGAATACATGTGAAATATATGATACAAAATATAAAATAATAAACATTCATCTGTTAGTATAGTATAATGAAATAGAATAATAAAATATAGACCCAATTCCATGGGGTAAGTCTCCACAATAATCCTGAGTACCAGCTTAGTACCATGATCCTAATTCCCTTATATTAGCATAACAACACAAGAAAAAGATCAAGGACCTATAAACAATAGTTTCTCCTTGAGTACCCAAGTACAATGGTTGATTTATAAGGGTGTGAGATATACTCAGTAATCCATGACCACCAATGTATAAATCATAGTCTAGTTCGTGCATATAAAATAATAATTGTGAATGTATATCCAAGTAAAGAATCAATATGAAATATATAAATAACCAAGTAGGCTCAGGTTCCTCGTGGATAGCTAGTTGACCATACCTACTTCGGCCTAACAAAGAAAATTATATACCATAGTAATCCTATACAAGTATGATATGGGGAAAGTGATAACAAAAGTAATAAATAGGAATAAAGGGATGGATTGATCCAAAACATGCGATTTAACTTGGAGGACACATTCCTTTGTTATCAAATGTGCAACTGTAGAATTTTCAATAAATGTAAAAACAAAAATTTAATAAGTAGCACCCAAGGCTTGCCCGTGGTGAACCTTAATAAGGATCCCATGTATCATAGAAGGAGTGCCATAAAATATCACTACAATAAAAGTCCATCCAATGCAATCCATGAAGGGAATCGAAACTATCAGTCTCTTCCAAATCTGAGTCAAAAAACACTAAGACTATACTCAGTATCTCATGTTGGGGACTCTATCTCACTTATGGAATAATACAACCATCTCTACAATGAGCCCGTCCAAGGCATCTCCCCTAGGGAATTGGTATCTCTTGTAATGAGGTAAAAGGAATACATGTTGATCATATCCTGTTATACCAGTGCGGCCCCTATTATATACACAATCTAGTAGAGAAACAGATCAGAAGCACGATGATGTCATCCATGTCATTTTGTGAAAGGATACTTATCTATCACTCACAACATCCATAATTCATTTAATCAATTAATTTAACCAATAAAAAAGGCCTTGATAAAAGTCATGACATATGATAAAAGGATGAATTAATGGGTCTACATTCATTTCCACTCCACATATTTATAAAAAGGTACAAAATACCCTGGAAAACCACTTCGATAGGAAAGATTTCAAAAGAATCCACAGAAACAGACATGCCACAATTCCAGGAAAGGCATATCATGTAAATGAAATTTCTATTTTGAAGACAACCAGCCTCATAGAGGGGTTTTATTATAAATTATGATATCTCTATTTAATCAATTCATTTATTTAATTTTAGGAAATCCAATTTAAATACAAATCATAAACAACCTACATCAAGTTCATTTTATATAAGTAGTAATCATAATTTATTATATAATTAAAAATACAGAATCAAAGGGCTTGATCAAAGAATGGAATAAAACATTTAGTATGTAAAAAAATGAACCTAACCAAATGGGGTGGTTTGGGTTGATGTCATAGTCTCCCACCACACTAATAAGGGTCTAAATGAATCTCATGGAAATCTAAGAAAATTATTTCAAGGTATTTAATTTTTTTAATAAAAAATGGGAAGGTCCATCCCACAACAAAATGGAAACATTTTATAAAATAAAAAACTTTGATGTAAAATATTTATTCCACCTACCTCATTCTTAGGACCACAGACACTTAAAATATTGGGGGTCAATTTGGTCTTTTTTGAGATAAATCAATGAAATATATAAACACCCTAAAAATAAGGTGAATTTGGTTATACCAAATTTTCATAGAGGGAGAGATGATAAAATAATAAAAATCAGTAATATTAAAATAATTACTTATATTATTCCATAAAATGTGATGACACTCAAATCAGATTATATATGAGGGAGATATCTTCATACATAAGGGTTGAGAAGAAAGGACCATAGAGAAGGCTACTGCATGTGGAGGAGGAAGAATAAGGAAATAGGAATAATTAATAAGAAGGTAGGGGGAAACCATAAATTAACCCCTTTAATTTGGTTCTGGGTTTTGTCTCTCGATTGGCCAAATAGTACGCCAACCATTCTCATGATTCTTCCTAAGGAGGTAGGTCACATGGTTCATGCACAAGATTTTTGAAACTATGTGCAATGAGTGTGCTTCAACTCTTTCCAAAACCTGCAGAAAACTGAATGGCCATATGGATCATCCCACATGGTTGGAAAAAACCATGTGGAGCTGCTAGAACCACTATATCAGGGAACAATATTTCTTCTTAGGGTTGTACGATTTCAGGAAAATTGCACATCTTGCCTTTTTCTTTTTTTAATGAAGGATTTCAGGCCCCGATGCTCCCAAAACATGATGGAAAACATAAGGTAACCCTTGGGAATGAGTCCATGTTTAATAATAAAAATAATGTTTTTAAACCCTTGTAATTCCGTTACTAATCCTAGTTTACAAAATACCACCCACTAAATGAAAAAAATCAAATTCCTTTGGAATTTCATCCGGTCCAAAAACATGGGATGCTACATGTGCTGACCTATTTTAGGTCACACCTAGGGTATGGATCATGTTTCAAACTCAAATATTATCTCATATTTATGATCCAATTTTCTAATTATGATTTATCCTACTTTCTACAAGAAACTATGGACCTATAATATAAAATATATTTCATATTTTTATAAAATTAATTCTGGGCGCACCGGGCCTCAGAATTACATGAAATATTTGTTCCTAGATTGGAAAATATATGTATATAAATATAAATTTATTTCAAGGATATAATGGGTATCTTCATCATTTTATCCTTCAATTTTTTCATCCCCCAAAATAAAAAACTAAGGAAAAAACATGAGATATTGATCTCGCATCTGACACTCTCACTCCTAGGTACCCTCCTAGAGGTTACTATGCTACCACAACACACGAACCAAGGGGACGATTCATCCACTAAGGGTATTCTCCTATGGGTCCATGATCTAGTTCAGGTTCTCTAAAACAGTGTATCCATTGTCGATGTACATATCTCCCTAGTTAATAATTCTTGTAGGGTCAATCATGTGTCTCCTATACTACAACACATGGAATACGTGATTCTACTACTCCAACTGTGGGGGTAGGGAGATATGGTAAGCATCCTATCCAACCCTCTGAATGATCTAAAATGTCCTGATTAATTTTAGTAATATCTTACCTCTTTAGATGAACCTATTCAATACTCATCAAGGTGAAAATCATAGAATAATGTGGTCTCCCAGATCGAAATTATAGGCCCTAAAATAGTGATTTATTTGTTTCTTACTCTAGACCATACCAATATGCTCACAAATGACCTGGTGCTTATACATCATTTCTTAAACCATCTCTATACCTAATTTAAATGTCTATCTAAAATTTTTATAGCATAAGGTTGACCTATAGGGTCTCTTGAATAGGTCCTCTAAATGTTCCTTACTGATTCTAGAGTGGTAAATACTGTTTAATGCTAACTCTACCAAAGGAAAGTTATCCATCCAACTCAAAAAAAATTCTTACACAAAATACCTCAACATATCGTCCAACACCTGGATACTAAGATCAGTGTTTCCATATTGCTGAGAGTGAAAGTTCATACTCATCCTCATCTGGGTCATGAATTCCTCCTAAAGGACTCTCCACAATCATGATGTGAACCACACATCACTATTAGAGATAATATTCAAGGGAACCCCGAGAAGTAAAATAATTTCTCATATGTACATCTTCCCCAAACTCTCTATCGAACTCTACTTTATGATATCAAGGAAGTGTTCCAACTTCTTGATTCAGTCAACTATCACCCATATGGTGTCATGAAACATAATTGTACATGGAATCCCATCCACAATGTCTATGGATATTCCATCAAACTTCCACTCTGGGTTCTCAAAGGGCTGAAACAAACCTGCTAGAAAAAGGTGCTTAGACTTCACCTGTAGGAAGGTAAGGCTCTAAGAGATGAAATCATCCATTATCTATCTCAAGTCATCCCACAAAAACTGTCACTAAATGCATCTATACATATTCCACAAACCAGGATATATATATAAATTTTGAAGTCATCCATCACCTAATCTTACATCATGGCTGGGTTCAATATCCATCCTTTGAAAAGGATGATGTGATTACCTCTTTTATAAAATCCATCAGGTGAATATTCTAAGGATATCTAGTCACATAAGACTTCATAATCAATGTCTATCAGCTGGGAATCTCTCACATGCCTGAGAGAGCAGATGAATCAACACCTTCAGTTGAAAAAAAGATGTAACCTTATACTCCATTACGGTCGGCTAAAAGGAATACAACTACTTAGAATCCTCCTATACCAAATTATCCCGGGAATTCCTACTAATGGAGTATTATAACAAATTTCTATTCTCTTGAATATAGACAATACCAATGTTATAGACCTAACGGAATTACAACCAACATCACTGTAGGTGGTTTAATTATCTCTATTTGAATATGTACTTAAGACTCTGATGGTTTGAGTAAACCAAAAAGTATTATCCCAAAATATAGTGCCTCCACAACCTCAGGGAGAAGACTACCATTGCCAACTCTAGTTCATGAGTCACATTTTTCCTCTCTTAGGGCATCTACTTCCTCGATCTATTTGTGATAACTTTTTACTACTACATCAACACGCATTCAATCCCAACTTTTGAGGCATCACAATACACTATGTACTCCACTCTCTCATATGGTAATCTCAACATAGGATCACTTTTCATCCTCAGTCTCAACTCCTAGAGGGCCCTCCAGAACTTTTCAATCTAGGAAAATGACTGACCTTTCTATATCTGGGTGATTCGAGGGGCTGTAATCTGAGAAAATTCTACCACAAACCTTTAGTATTACCCCATCAATAAATGAAAAATTTTCATATATAAATTATCTTATGTGGCTACCAAGAAAAAAATACATCGCTATTTTTTGGTTCCATGAATAAAAAATGATAAAAAAAATTACAATCCCTAACAAGTGAACCTCATTCATTAAGAATTTGAAATTTGAGGGCTTACCTTAAAATTGGTGTACTAGATGAATATCTAGGACTATCCCCATGTTTTCTGAATGATCCTCCTATATTTCAAAGTATATAAGTATGTTTATGATGAATAAAAAGAAAAACTACTCCAAGAATGTCTTCAAAATCTGGTTAAAAAATTCCATAAAAAGGATGTGTCATTTCTCATACCAAAGGGCATCACCAGGATAATATAATCTCCATTGAGAAATTAGAATGCTAGATTTAGAATATCATCCTTGTGTACCCTCAACTAGTGTATCCATATTGAATATCTATATTAGATAGCCGTATCTAAACTCACAGCTAGTCAAATAAGCCATCAATCCATTTTAAGGGTACATGTTATTTATCATGTCCAAGTTTAGAAAATGATAATCTTTAAAAATTCGCAAACTCCTATCTGCTTTTTTCATGAAAAACATAGGAGAATCCCATGGGGAGACATTGTTCATGATGAAACCCCTCTCTCAATGGTCCTTCAACTACAAATACATATCCCAAAGCTCAGTAGGGTCCATTTGATATGCCAAAAAAGATATTGGAGCGATGCTAGGATGTAGGTTGATAAAAAAACATCATCTCCCAGCTCATATGTAGTCCCAAAACATCGTTAGGGAATAATTACATGGAATCCTCCAAAACTAAAGGAATTTATATTCCCTAATAGTCTTCATTTCCAAGGGATATACTCGAAAACTATTGGGGGTGGGTTGCAACCTCTTATTCCTAGAAACCACTCATCCATCCATGATATCTCTCTCTCCCAGAATGGAGAATCGTGTGCCATTAGTGAAATGGAATCTAAATCATTTTTTGTGATATTAAATCTAGTCTCGGACCATGTAAAAATAATCCATACCCAGGATGACATCATATGGTTCCATCGTGATGAAAAAAAGGTCCCACATGAATGTTTCTCCAACAAGTGATAGCTCGCACTATCAAAATATAAAAGATATAGAGGAAGCATTCATTGTAGAAACCTCAAGAGAAATCTACTTTGATAACACCTCAACTGGGAAATCTAGTTATCACAATAGAATTATAAAGATAAATTAATGACTCACATATATGTCTATATATACTAATAAAAGTGTATAATAAACATAGATCATAAAACTAATCATCTTGTGTGACACTAGATTGTAAGTGTGCCACAACCTATAGTTTTTTGTGACCATGACTGACAGCTCCCTAAGACTGACGTGAGATTCCTAGTTGTGATGGTGGAAGGATATCATAGAATTTTACACCACCCATAGATCCTCATCCTGGAGCTCTACCTGATACTCTATGAGGTATTCCTCCCTAGGGGCCACCCTGACATCACATGGGAGATCCATGATTATGACACTGCCTATTCTATGGTGGTCTATCTGCTATCCACCTACACTCCTCAGGATATCTGATCGGGAAACCATGTGTTATGTGACCTCACCTATCACAAGAATATCATTTCCCCTCTTTAAGATGTTCTAGTATTATGTTCTTTCCCAAACCACTTGCTCGATCCGGATCCTAGGATGATATCGTATATTAAAATCATATCAATAGATATCTTCTAGAAACTAAAAATGACTTAGCCCTATGATTCCTAGTTCTAGATTCGATATCCTAGAGTCCCATTGACATGTAAATTTCTATCACCAGTGACCTCTCCCACACCATGGTATAGGTGGGTATGCACAGGGGAACCATGATAGAATAAATATTTCTATGGAGTCCCTATTCATACTTATGTGCTCAAAAGTAGTTATTCTAAATCATATTAAGGAAGCACTATGTATGGTTTTATAACCTCACAGAATACTCAAACACCATCATCCCTCCCATCTACAACTCTAGAAGCTCCTAAATCCAAATTCTGCACAAATTTAAGGGGCATTACTACTCATGAAATAGTTGATGGAATTCTGTCAATGAGAGTGTCGACTCATCACATATCAGGGTAACAAGACTCCACCCGTTCCTATAAACTCCATGGAAATGGAAATTTTCCAATGAAACCACATGATCCGTCAGTTTCTGGATAAAAATGAAGACACGAACCATCCACTCTATACAATCCTCTACTTCCTTGGGATTTGGCTCACCACAAAACCTTTGTGGATTATGGAACTAGAACAAACTGTGTGTGATAACACTATGTGCATCCTCATCCTACTATGTTGTTATGATATGCTACTGAACAGGTGGGAATGTTGCTAACTGTCTACATAGAGGATAAATATCATGGGATAGACCTTGAACCAAGTCCTCATCACTCATTGGAATTTCTTCATGATCTAAAATGGGTATCCATGATAGATGGAACCATAGAGACTTCCTAAAATATTCATGAAGATTTATCACAGTTAAATGATCATATATTTATACAATGGGGAGATTAATCAAGAATAAAATTCAATGAATAAGTCCTATATGATTCATGCACCATTAATCCCTATAACTGATGTCTTGGTTTGCTGAATTTACTACTAGGTAGTCAAGCTCTTGGTGAATGGAAATGTCAGCTACCCATACAATCATTGGGTTCCCTAGTTTGAGATCTACATTAGAGACACATTGAAAATGTTTCCTAAAATCCCAACCAAATCCTTGTATGAGTTCTACTAAAAATAACATCCCAAGGACTGAACCAACTCTGATACTAATCTTTCATGACCTGACCAAAACTGCATCTCGAGCTGTAATAACCCCAATCCCACCTCTATATGATAGGGATTGGAAACAATCACCAAAATTAATATATAACCTGGGGAAGACTTTACCTAATGTATAAGTATTAACAAACCCAACTATATCAATGATGAATTATAGAGGAATAATAATAAAAATACGGAACTAGTAGAATATATACAAGAATGAAAAATATCTAGGGTATTCAAAAGAAGGACAGTGAAAATTGAAAATTAAAGAATAAAAATACAATCTGAACTAGAAACATTTCCACCCCAAAAAAAATAAAAAGTAAAAAAATTCTTATATTTCATAGATCCTGATCTCCAATCTTCAACTACCGTACGCAGTCAATGAACCAAGTATCCCTAAACTCTTATGTAGTCATCATTGACCTCTCCATCTTCTGTATAAGACACTACACATGCTGGATAATCCCATACAAAGGTGATTATATACATACCAAGTAGGTTTCCTAAAAAATCGATGGGGGAGAAGTAAGAGACATAATAGGAATAGATATACAATAAATATCTCAACCCAAATAATGATATAAAACAAAGAAATATATATATATATATTCATATAAAAATATATTTTCTGAAAAAAAAAAGAAATCCAAAAGAGAGATAAGGGGATCTCTATCTCGTAGTCTAGTCCATAAAAAAGAGTACCTACAATTCCAATAGTCCACCAATAATGCCCATTATCTCCAATTTCTACCCCATAAAAAACAACCCAATCTCACCTCACATTGCCACTGCGCTGCACAGTCTAGTGGAAAAAATCACTAGATAGAGGACCCATGACATCATAAAAAATAGGGTTCCAATATAATGCCCGAGGACTCATGACCATTCCATATGGAGGGTTCTATTCTAGTCATCAAGGACCCATTCCCTACCAAACAGGAGGGTGCCACTCAGAAGGTAAAGGGCCCATGACCTACCTGACTGGAGGGTTACTCTCTACTAATTAAGGACCCATCCCCTCTGATTATGCGGGTTCCACTCAGAAGTTCATGGACCCATTTCAGGTTTGGTTAGTGAGTGTCACTCTAGTCCCCAAGGACCCATTCCCTATCCCAGAGGAAGGTCCCACCCTGAATGATCTATGGATCATTATTGATCACTATAATCATACACCATTTCCTAAATAATATTCACACCTAGAACATCTCACAAAATATCTAAAAATCCAGTACAGATGCTACCATTGCATTCTATGAAAAAAAGAACTCATGATAGGCTACTCTTGGACCAAAATCCGAGTCAAAACAAAATAGTTACGAGACATTGATTTTTTCTCAAAAGAGAACAATGTTTACATGACATGTGAGGGGACCACGTAGTGTTTGGTCCCACTACCCTATTTTTCTATGTCCCTATGGGTATATAGATCACTTAACATGTAACCTTAAATGGCTTTTATATGGTTCAAATGGCATGTCCAATCTACCTGGGGTCCTGATCATGCTCTCTATCCATGTCTGTGTATCCATAATATGTCCATGTACTTTGGTACATATAATGCATCTTCATATAGGGTTTCACCCTTATTTCTGTCTGAGCCCATGCATCTCAGCACATGGTTTGTTCCTCCCATGCTTGTGTACTCTAAATTAAACATCGGGCCTCCAACACAATGTAAAATTGTGTTTGTGTGGAGGGGGGGGGGGTCCCACACAACATGTGATACCTATCTCACCCAAATCCTAGTCACTCTAGTCTGGGCCCTACAAGCCATGTGTTTTTTAAACTAGACATTGTGTAGTCAGGGTTTTCATAGAATCATAGATATAGTCTCTAAACTTTATATCTGGAATCCCCACCATTATATCCGGCCTTGGATACTCCTAAAATTGACTAATATACCTATGGACATCAGTTTCTACCCCTCCTAGTGACTGAATCCGTTCCCATTTCTTTGCATGAACCTCCTCACACTATTCATGTATCCAGTTCTTCTACACTTGATGATTTGAATTTTGAAAATGAAAATGATCACACACAACCCACAATTATACCAAATTATTCCCTACTTTGTTGATCTATACCTTGCACATGAATATTTCATGAATATAGAGGTCTGATCAGGATTGGTCCCGCCTGATAATTTTTTAACTAATTCCCCGAATACTGATAAATGATAAACATGAAGAACCAGTGGAAGAATGGTTCACAAAAAAGGTTGTATAATCATTTTCCAATATTTCTTTCTCAAAGAATACAAACTGGGATACATCGGGGTGAGAAAACTGAAAAAAGTAATTTAATTCTTGTACATGAGTGCATGAAATTGTCCAAAATTGGTGAAAATCAACAAAGGGATGATCTTGATCAATCAATTTAATCAATAAAGGAATAAACCATGAATTTATGAGTCATACATATATATTAGATCATTTATCGTTCGAGAACATTCTCCCTAGGGATTGAGAGGATTCATTGAGGTCATTTGTGATTCAATATGGTTTGATCCATATTCTTGTTCTCATCTGATTTGATTTAAAATGGAAGGATGAGAAGAATTATCTCAAAGAACCCATGTTTTAGGAATATAAACCAAGATAATTTCCATAGAGGTGGATTTAAAGGTATTATATTATGTTAATTTAATTTAAATAAATAAATTTAATTATTTTTTCAAACTAATCACACCTGAAAATGGTCATTATTTCTGAGTTCCCCACACAGATCTATTTTAGGTCGCATCTAGGGTAACCATCAAGTTCGAGAATCAGTTTTAGTATTAGATTTATAATCCATGATTCTGATTAATAGTTATAACATTTTCATTGAGAAACTATACGAGTTTAATATAAAATATATTTGATATTTTTATAAAATAAATTTTGGATACACTGGACCTTATAATCAACACCATCATAACGCTTAACTCAAAACGTATATGTAAAAAAAATTAATAGTATTACAAGGAAAAAATGAGTCTCAAAAATTAGGCACATAATTTGTGGTGTCTTACTATGTATATTCTTAAACTCTATATCATATATTTTTTGTACCCATATACCTTATAAAAATGATATAGGTTTGGGCCATGGGAGCAATATAGGTGGGTGAGTGAGTGGAGCTTAGTGTGGTTAAAGATTTAGGAATGTAATGATTCTAAGGATAGTATGAGGTATCAATTTATTTTTTACATTTTATTCTTATTCTATATTATATTAACAATTCAATGATATTTTTATTCTAATATATCCATGAACTACATGTGTGACATCTTTTATAGTTTTAGGAATATAATTTATTTAGATTGTATTCCTTCTTTAGTAAATCCATTTTTGTATTATGATGCCCTTATTTAATAAATCCATTTAGGTATTTTAATGTTTTACTTACTGTATTTATTTTATGTAATTTTTCTATCCTTGAGTGAAGATACTAGAGGGAATAGTATTCACACATGGTTTATTATGAATTTTTTTCTAAATGATATCCTTTAGCCTACATGGAGACACAAATGAGGTAAAGTGGAATCTCTAAATCGGTTACAATTTTGGTTAATTGGGTGAGGGATTTTATAATTATAGTATCATACATTGATAGTATCATCAATATAATTGAATTAATAGACAGAAAACTATTTTGAGGAAGTAAGAGACAAATATATAACATAACATTGATGAATTTTTTAGTGATATTTTGATTTATTCGTGGTAAAGGCCTAGCAATATTTTTCCTCTATTTCTTATGAATATTCCTATTATATTTATTTCTAAATATTAATAGTGTTTTTAATTTACATGATGTTTGAAAATACATATTAGGAATGATATGACTACAGGTTCAGTAATTGTCCCTTCCTTAGTTCTCATCACCTAGAAGCTAGTGAAAATGGCCATACATAATAATTTTATCATCATTATTCTATTTTATTTTTTCTAAATCATTCTGTTGACATTATAAATTGGTTTTAAATTTAAGAAATATATATTTAAATTTTAATGGATTCAAAAAATTCTTACACTATTTTCTTAAAGCATGACATTAGAAACACTACCATATTTTCTTTCTCTACTTGAGAAAAACAATTGTTTCTCGAGGTACACACCTTTTAATTTTCATTATCACCAACTATAAATAAATATATGAGTAGATGTTAGAAAATAATGTCATTTAATGTTTTATTAAGGACACAATCTAATCAAACATGAGTTTGGTTGAGATATTATATTTCATTTTATGGAAAACTAATTTCCTAAACATCCTTATAGTTCTCAATAATGGCTCTAAAATTCATGTTTTCTCTCTTGTTCTTCAATAATAATTCAACCTAGAGTATGAAATTACTTCATGTAATTTTTTTTGTTCCTTTTTTTATAATTTCTATAATAAATTTAGTAATAACTATTATAACTATTGAAAAATTAACAATGATATAATATTTATAAAAATAAAAAATAATGTAATAAATCTCATAAGATTTATTTCCAATCAGAAAAATTATATTTTAATAACAACACGAACTATTAACTCTTATAGTAAGTTATTATGTCATGTTGTAATGTAACTGGTTAATCATTTAAGGTATCTATACATTATTTATATATTCCAACCCTACCAGTTTATCTAACATATAACTCATGCTAATATTCTCTCTATATTTCATCTAATTATAGAAATTTTCCTTCCCTCAAAGCATAACAGTTATGAAAATAGAAGTGAATTTTAAAATTAAATTATTAATTTGGAAACCATAATATCAATATTCATTTCTAGAAAAACAATTTCTTATCCATATATCATCCTCTAGATTATCAATTATTTGATCACTGATATATCAAAAGGAGATTACTTGCATGAGAATGATATCACTCTTTTTTTCAAACATTCCTATGAATAATTTACATTTCCTAATAAATTTATAAATCATCTGGTTTCCTTCATTATAATCAACCATTATATTTGTATATTGTTACTGTGCATCACAAATGTTAGTATGACCATGTTTCCTAATAGTTTATCTTGATATAAATGATAATATAAATATCTAAAATTAATACACGTTACATGATACATTAAATAATTTTGTGATTTTTCCTATCATTTAAAACATAAACCTAATACGAGATTATTTAGGATTTTAATGACTAATATGTTGAGAATTATTAGTAGGATCTAATGTACCCTTGATGTGATCAGTAATATCTAGATTATTGGCAATCTAGAAAGTAAAACTTAAAAGGGAGTAATTGTAAAATCCCAGACATATAAGAGAACTATGAATTGACTGATACATAAAATTAGTTATAAAATGAAATTATGGGTGTTGATGCATCATCAGATAAATAAATAAGGATAAAAAATATATATAATAAAATAATTTGGTGCCTCTAGTGTAACATTAGGATAAGAAAAAAAACAAAAAGAATTATATGAGTAGTAGTAAACACATTGTTACTACTATAAATACCTTACTAAAAATTATAGTTCACTACCAACTATAACTATTAAATTATATTCATTATCATATGTGACATAGTAGTAAAAAATAATGGGTTAATTTATAGTGTTTATTCCACATGCACCATTATAAATATATATCATGGATTTACTTTAATAATGACATTGAATAGATGATTTTCAGGATTTTTAAAAACAATTGTTTCTCTACTAGTACCACAACATATGGGACAAAAATAAGTAAGAATAAATTTATTTCAATAAACCTAAATATAAAATTATTTTTTTTTATTCTCAGACACATCATTATATCAAACCACTCATGTTTCACTATTGAAATATTACCATAAAATTAATAATACAGTATGAGTATTTTATCTACAACTCTATAATATGATAAATTTTCATATTAGTTGCATCCATATGATGCATTGGAATATTTGTTTATCATTTTATTTTACATAAAATCATCATGTTTTCTTATCATGTTCACTGCATAACTGATTATAAACAAAAATTCCTATTGATAACTAGGTATATACATTCATGCATCATATTATTCAGACCAAAACCCAAAGCTCTTATTTCTATGAATAAAAAATTTATTATTAAACTCTATACCTAAAATATATAAAAATATTAAAATTAATGGAAAATTATAACTATTTATTTTATAAGTGTAATGGTCTTACCTTAGTTTTTAACAAAGCTAAGAACTTCTAACTATGTAAAATTCGATTCCTTATCAAATTTAATAAATGAAGACTTCTAGTTATAATTTATTTATAATACCTATATAATATGAAATTAATTGTTTAATTTTTATGTACCATCAAATTTGAAATGAAAAATAGATATTTATATTTGTTACTTGATTTAGCAATAAAAACACCAAGATCCTGTAATGGGTCATCTCTCACTATTAACGACTCAAAGCACCTAATGCATATGACCAAGTAATTCCCACTATTTTGGGAGGGGATAGAAAATTGGGATCAATAAGTTCATATCTGTCATATTTAGTGCTCACTGGTAGACTATATCTCATTCTGTCATCACATAAATACATTAAATATAAATCCATACATTCCTGTACTAATTAATATTTCAAAACAGATCCATCGGGATTATTGTTTTTCTTAATATAATACTTATATATTTCATTCACTTGTATACACCCAACAAGGATAAATATGACCCCCAAAAATAACACCAATATGAATGTATGTGGTTAAATACATCATCTAATTGAAAAACTACGAGGGAAACTTTTTATACAAAAAAAATAATTATTACAACCACTTGAAACATTTTTTAAGAAAACATTTATCATAATTTTAGAAAAAATATATCTATAAAAATGGAATAATTGAATCAAGGTCATTTCTAAATTAATTTTTAGTGAATGTTCGAAGGATATTTGGAGGATCTCGAGTAGAGGGATGTGATAATCATGTGTTTCAAGAGATTTCATTTTAATATCTCTTCTATTAACCAAATTAGATATATTAATTGAATAACCATAAAGAACTATTATATTCTTTGGTACTTCAAGAAATTAATTTTTATATGAATATGAAATCAAATATGAAGAATAATGAACATTACAATTTTTATGGAAGATGAACTCAGGATGATGTTATGGTTTTATACCATAATCTCTCAAGTCTTACCAAGATATTAAATCATATTTCATTTCTTAAATATATTTAAAATAATTAAAAGTAACATTTCTCATATTTTTCATTAGGAATTAGAACTATTAAATGTTTTATTAAATTAGATGAATAAATAAGGTAAAAATATATATATTCATCATTTTTATTGAATTTAATAGAAATAATCACCAACTTTCTATAATTTAACATACATCACCAAATAGAAAATTTTAATTATTTAAATTGATTTAGTATATGTATTCATGATATACACTTAGGTGGTTTTTCAATCATAATGGTATTGTTAAAATTTCAATGATTTTTTATCTCCAGATCATTCATTAGAAAGAATCAATGATATCCCATGAAATTAAAACTATGTTAAAATTTTAGATTCTCAGATCATGTATCTTTAATAAAAATAAGAAAACCTAGATTACTCTTTTTAATCAAACCAATAATTATTATATATTATGGAAAATCATTTATTATCCAAAAAATAAATCACAAAAATAAAATTAATTATTTATAGAAGTATCATATGTATGCACACCAAAATCCAAATCTAATTTAGCACTTTTTAAAGGCTAAAAGTAAATGTATATATCCTTCCTAGGTTCAAAAATTATATATATGAGTATAATGGAATAAAATATTTTTATGTTCATAACCATGAATGGTGGTTATAATTGTGATTTAAAATCATTCGTGTACAATGTGAAGTAAAAAACTAATAAAATTAATTGAAAACATCACACTATAATCCCATCATTACGTTACATTTTTCTACATGAAAATTTGGATGTATTTCATTAAATTTATGCCTTGATAATCTATTAGTAGGATGAACTAATTCTTTAGTATCCTTATTTTTTCAGAATAATGACATACCATATTTATTGTAATTTTATTGGATATAAAAGTATTTTAAATCTTAGAAATTAGTGAAAAGTGTAGCATTACTTTTTTTGGTAAATGGGGATTTTCTAATATACTTTTTTCTTTTCTTAAGAAATTCCATATTTTGTGAACTCATTTAGTATTGTAGTTTTCTCCAAAAAAATATGGAATATTTTAATAAACCATGGAATTTAATTGTTGATAATACATCCACCTAAAATTACATTGATCTAATATAATGATTTTGATGAATATCATTATTTTAAAAAAGAAAGTCCATAAAAAATTTATAAAGATAGTCAATCAAAATATTTTAAATTCTATACTAAGGTTTTATCCTAATATAAAAAAATGAAAATATATATCTTTATCATTTTAAAATAGGCGCAATATAGAGGAGTCTTTTAATTATACATCTACCATTTCACACTCTTAACATTAGAATTTTAATTAGTTTTATAATGTGAAATTGTACATATATATTTTAAAATTGTTCCACTTCATTTCTCAAGTTGTTGAATAAATAGAAACCAATCCAATATCAAATTCCCCATTCCACCCATTATATTTTTTTCATCTTCAGTATTTTTGTTATTTTTCACTCTATTATGATTCCATATGTAATAGTTAGTTTGATTACATATTTTTTTGACATTATAACTCACTTATTCATGACCAAACAATGAAATTTCAATACAATCATTATTAGGGAATTGAATATTCCCACTATTAGAGGAACTAATAAATGAAACATCTAAAAATAAGTCCAACTAATTTAGTAACCCATTCGATATCTGTTTAATATACCATTTCTATATTTTATTTATCTAGATATATTTTTTCTTTGTTTATTATATTCAACATATTAAACTAAAATATAAAACAAATAAAAATAAATAATATTTGGAATGAAAATAGGAAAAAATTATATAATTTAGTTTATATAAATTTGATTTGTAAAATGTTTTATATATTTTGAAATCACATTATTCATTAGAGATACTATAAACTTGTACTACTATTTTTTAATATACTAATATGGCTTGAATTTGTTTGATTAATTTTTTTATTATATTCTTTTTCTTTCTAATATTTTATTTCAATTATATCATAATTTGGATGAGTCAAAATTATAAGTGTAACAATTTGATGATTATTTTTGAATCTGTTGATGAATTATTTAATCATGTGGTAAATTTTCTATTTCTTATAATTGGAATAAGAGAATAATTAAATATATAAAATTTTAAATATATTTATTAGAAATAATTCCATATTACTTCAATAATGAAGTGCACATGATCGATGAATAAAATTAAAATATTCAATCACATAGATATAATAAAAAATTGGTGTCTTATGGTATGAAAATAAATCTTGAAATGCATATAACATAGAAGAAATCTAAATGAGTATCATTCAGGAGCCTGAATAACCATTCAATTAATTATAATTTTGAAAAATATATAGATGTTATTATGGAATTCTTCTAATGAAATTTTAAAAGTGGGGATGATAAATTCAAGGTAAACCCATCTATTTTTAATGGAAAAAATTAGAAATATTATTTTTTAGCTATCATAACAGGATCTAAGAGAATAATGAGGATGATGAAGAATATGTAATATCCTAAAAAATTATTATAAAAATATTAACAAAAACAAATATGATAATATTTCCATGAATAAATTACAAAGGTTATATTTCTTTTATAAAATAAAGTGTTGTAGTCATTGTTATTAAAAATAAAATTGCACAAAATTTTTAAATAATGATGAATAAAAAAATAAATAAATATTTTTTCTTTAATGGTGTGTTGTGAATGGATTTAAAAGAGATTTATGTCAGTAAAAAAGAACAAGTAAAGAAATAAAAGTTTTTATTTCATGATTAAAGGGTTTATATATGAGATTAATATTTGGATTAAAATATTTTTTGAAGATATATTAAAATTTATAAAATTGTTAAATCTAGATTATATTTTGGAATTTAGGATCAAAATTGAAGAATTGTAAAAAAAATTAAGGCTTAATTTATTTATATAAATAGGGGATGATGTGTATTGAAACAAACCAAATTGATATTTTTAAAATATATAATAAGGTGTGTACATTGTAAAAATCCTTAACATATAGAAAATTTATAAAATATTAAATTATATATTTATAGAAATATATTTTAACACCATAACAAATTAACAAAAAAAATTAATTACTATGATGAAAAATTCCACAAACCCGTTATATATGTCACATAAAAAACAATTTTACATTGAATATTGTTAGAGGTATTTAAAAACTAGGATTAAAAAATGCATGGTCTTATATCAAATTTATAATGAATTACTAAAAAATCTACATGAACTTATATTTTTTGAATCAGGAAGAGTCACACGATTATGGGATCATGACTGTCATTTGATACCAGGAAAATAATAATGGCGATGATTGGAAGAATATATGAATCATATAATATATATTTTTGTTATATAAAGGAATAAAATGTACAAAAAAAACAAAATTAAGTGGATTTTTTAGGTAGGTAGATGGAAATGCTGGATCTAAACACACAGAAGGGGGAAATATTAAGGATTTGGGTAGTGGAGGCTTGACAATAGGGTAAAATCAATTTCCTGTAGTAATGATTTCAAAAAAACATTGATATATCTAGTTCTTTACAAATAGTTATTTAAAATTGATTTTAAAGATATAAAAAATAAATATTATAAATAAGGTTTCATAAAAATTTAGGTCTAACATACTCTATACTCAATTTTACAATAAACAATGGTAATAAAATAGTGCTAGTAGCCTACATTTCTAGTAGTGAAAACTGATTCATTTTTTGGAAGTATTAGGACTTTGGAAATGAAATGTAGATGTGTCAACCAAATAATGTATTTGGATCATACATGCCTAAAAATATTTCCAAGAATCTCATAAAATGGTTTGACCTTGTAGTAAAAAATGTAATAATTTTGAATGTTTCCTATAATATAAGACTTAATGGAAAAACAAAGGATTAAAGTATTCAACATTTAAGTATAGATTATGAAGCAAAATAAGTCATCTTATTAAATGAAATTTACCTTTTAGTTCTATGAAATTGATTGTCCAGTTAAAAACTTCATATATAAATTGAAATATTAACAACTTTCTAAAGAAATTGAAATTTCTAGGACATGTTTTATATTTAAGATCCCTTAATGTATATAGAACTAATTAAACAATTAAATTGAGTAGATTTAACAACCATAATTTTTATTATGAATTTCCGTATAAATAAATCACAAGTGTTCACTAGTATGTTATACATGAAACACTAAATCAAAGAATATAAACTTATTCCATTAAAGTTAAAAATCAAAATTGAATAAATAATATTACATTATAGGCTCGGTAAGAGAAACAAAATTATGGAAAATTACAAAATGAATAAATATAGAATTGAATAAAAATAGTACAAGATGGAAATATTCATAATCACAATATCTTAAAAAGACCATGCCAATGATGAAAACTATAAAAATAATACAACATATTAGAAATATGATACACATCAAAAAGATTCCACTTGAATAATGATTTAAAATATTTATAGAAATATATATAGTAATTAAATATTGCAATTAAAATGCCTTAAGGGGTATAAAATCCTTGGGAATATATGGATGTTGAAAACATATGGCCAATGGAAATATACATACATTGGAAATATAAGAAATTTTGGAAAATACCAATATTTTATTTAAAAGAACTACTAGTGAAAGTAATATTTGATGTTCAATTAAAATAATCATGATATTTCAGCATTTAAAATAAACTCTTTGTTATAGTGGGTATAAATAGATTTAATCACATAGTGGAATTTATATAAAAATAGAGAAATTATGGCATTAAGTGTCTGAGGTCTTTCTTATGAGTCTCGTTTTTTTCAATCTTAGTATAAAGGTAGAATCTTTAGGGGTCTCCCCTGACCCAAAACAAGTTGAATATCAACAAGTACAAGTTGAGGAGAATATTATATGGGATACATTCAATCTCTTAAAAACACTATGAGATCCATGCAAGCTGAATCTCCAATAGAAATAACAACCATTACTCGTCTCACCCTTAATACTTATAAAAATATATTTAGCATATTTTTAATTATTATATATAATGATATTAACATTTTATTATTAATATAATGGATGATATTTTAAAAGTATATATCACTATGGGGAAAGCTCATATTTGCGTCATGCCTATCGCCCATCTCAAATATTCTATATAGTTGGACTAGTTTTAACGAGACATGAATCTATTCACAAATAATACTAAATAAACACTTATTTAGGATGAAAGTTTTTTTCCATCACAAATATATTCAGCACTCATGCATGCTAAACTACAGGAAAAGTTATTTGTCAATGGTATTTACTCCCATCATAAAAAGTATTTTTCATAATAGTTATTTGCAATGGGAGGTTATATCTCATTACAAAGGCTATGACTCAGATGATTAATTGTGACATGGTCCGTCACAAATTACTTTTCAATCATTGACAGATGTATTTATGATGGGTACTATTTGTGAAAGGCCCTAACATAAATAATAATACTTATGATAGGAAACCAGTCGAAAAAAGCCATTTGATAATAATTTGACCTATCTATATGCCCCCAACCAATTTTTTACCTCACATTCCTCTAATAAGATCTATTATAATCTCCACTCTTCTACTTTCTTCTCCTCTAAATTTCTTTTGTTAAAAGTTTTAAACAATATAGGGATGAAAATTTTTAGATTTTCATCTAATATGAGCTTAAATTTTCTTGTATTTATTTAATAGTTTTAATTGTGAGATAATTTGTTTTATTTTATTTTAGAAATTAAATTTTTTAATTATTAGTATTTAGTTATAATTTGAAGTAATTAGTTTTAATTTTAATCAATTAGTTTTACGTTATAGTAATTAATTTTAGTTAGAAGTATTTAGTTTTAATTATGAGTAATTATTTTTTATTATTATAAATTATCTTTAATTAACAGTAATTTGTTTTAGTAATTAGTAAATAGTTATGATTAGTATTAACTACTTATAATTAAATGATAAATAGTACTAATTAACAAAATCCAGTAATAATCCATAAATCTTATTAATAGGTGATAATAATTTTCAGTAATTTTTAAAAATTAACACTAATTATTAATTAGTAGTAATTGAAAACAATTTTTTGCAATTAATATTAACTATTTATAATTTAAAAACAATTAGTAAACATTAGTGGTAATCAGTACAAATTTATGATAAATAGTAAAATTAGCTCAAACAAAATATTTGAAATTAAGGGTAATTATTATAAATTAGGGGGAATTATAAGAATATAGTTGTAATTAATATAATTACATTCAATTAATATAAATTAACAATAATTATTAAAGAATAGCAGTAATTATTAAAATTAGTGCTAATTATTTGAAATAAGTGGTAATTATTAGAAAATAAAGGCAATTATTAAAAATTAACAGTGATTATTATAAATTAGAGATAATTATAATAAATTTTCAGTAATTTGTAGAAAATAGTGGTAATTTGTAGTAATGAGCAGTGATGAGTATGAATTTTTAAAAATTAGAGGTAATGATCAGAAATTATTAAAAATTGGTGGTAATGAGTAACAATTATTAAAAATTAGAGGCAATGAGTGGAAATTATTAAAAAACACATAATGATTCGAAATTAGTAAAAAAAATATTATTAATAAGTCGTAATTAGCAAAATATATTGTTAATGAGCATTAATTAGTAAAGAATGACGGTAATGAGTGGTATTTAGTAAAAAATATGGTGATGAATGGTATTTAATAAAAAATATTGGTAATGAGTTGTATTTATTAAAAACTCCATTAATTAGTGACATTTATTTCAAAATAATGATAATGAGTGTTAATTTTTTAAAAACACAAGTAATGAGTGGTATTGTGTAAAAAATATAGGAAATGAGTTTTATTTAGTAAAAAATACCAACAATTATTTGTATTTAGAAAAAAGAAACCTGTAATGAGCTGTATTTAGTAAAAAAAATACCAGCAATGAGTGGTAATGAGTGCAAAATATCAGTAATGAGTGGTGTTTAGTAATATATACTTGTAATGAGAGGTATTTAGTAAAAAATATAAGTAGTGAGAGGTAATTAGTATAAAATACCTGTAATGAGTGGTAAATGGTGAAAATTACTAGTAATGAGTGGTAATTAAAAAAAGATACCAGTAATGATTGGTAATTAGTAAAGAAACTAGTAATGTGTAATAATTAGTAAAAAATACTAATACTAAGAGGTATTTAGTAAAAAATGGTAATGAGAGATAATAAGTTAAAAATCATGGTACTGAGTAATAATTAATAATGATACTAGTAATAAGTGATATTTTATAAAAAATACTAGTAATGATTGGTATTTATTTAAAAATACCATTAATGATCGATATTTAATAAAAAATACCATCAATGAGTGGTATTTAGTAAAAATTACTAGTAACGCATGGTAATTAGTAAAAGTTATTGGTTATGAGTAGTAATTAGAAAAAACTACAGGTAATGAGTGACAATTAGTAAAAAATACCTGTAATGACTAGTATTTAGTGAAAAAATACCAGTAATTAGTGGTAATTAGTAAAAAATATAAGAAATGACTGTTAATTAATAAAAATAAAATAAATGAGTGGAAATTAGTAAAAAAATACCATTAATGAGTCATATTTTGTAATTATTAGCAGTAGTGATTGATAATTAGTAAAACATGTTGGAAATGACTGGTAATTAGAAAAAAAATATAGGTAGTGAGATGTAATTAATTTTAATTGACTATAATTAAACAAAATTAACAAAAATTAACAAAAATTAACCACAATTAACAACAATTAACCATAATTTACCAAAATTGAGAATAGTTAACCAAAAAAAACAATTATTAACCAAAATTAGTAATAGAAGGTTTTCCAATGGGCATTAGGGAAGCATGGAGTAGAGGGAATGGAGGGGATGATATAGTGAAATAATTATAGTCCCAAAATTCATTCCCTCTATAGTCTCCTCTAACCCCTCGTCACACTCCTTCCCACAAGTGAAGTATTGAGTGGATGGGATGAAGGCATCAAAAAAGAGAAATAATTTTAGTTCCCATGTGTATAGATCATTTGGAGGAGAGGTAGTCATGGGTAAAATCACATGTTAAACCATGACTGCCTCTGCTCTAAAAATTCTAAAGAAAAGGGCATTAGAATTCTTTCCCAATCCGATCCCAATAATCCTCTTGATTTCATAATTACCTCATGAGCCTAGGTTTGTCTTCTATTTTACATAAGGATAAATAATTTTAATTAGAAAAATTTATTTTTAATTGGAAAAAATTAGCATTAATTTTCTGAATTAGAAAAATATAGTAGTAATTAGATTGAATTGATAATATTATCTTGTGATTTGTAATTTTTTGAATTTATATTTTTTTGAATAGTATTATAATTATATATGATTAATTATAATAAATATTTTCATTTTATAGTTTTAAGGGAATTATGGAACAAGGAAGTAAACATCAATATATATTAAAAGATCACAATTAGATACATCATCATAGGAATCCAAACTGGTTTGGTAGAAAACCTGTATATATTGAGAGTTTTGAATAATTTTTTATCATTTACATCATCTAAACCAAAATATTTTTCAGAATGGAAAATTATGTATCGATATAAGAAATTTACTTTTAGGATATTTAAAACAATTGATAACTTTCTGGGGAATCTATTGCATTTTGGTTTTCAAGAAGATTATATTTTCGATATAAACATGGGGAATATTGTTTTAGAGATTTTACTAATAAAATGTTTCCAGATCCATCACAGTTTCAAACATTAGTACATGAGGTTTCTATTTTGTCTTTTCAACAAATAGAAACTCCTTAATGATGTTTATTTAACTCATGAGTTAGAACCATCTTGATTTTATTATTTTATTATGTTTATTGAAGTAAATGAGTTGTATACTAATTTCAATGAGATTTGGAGGATGGTTCATAATTTAGGTATTGGTTATCAGAAGATTCATTCATTTTCAAATTATTTCATCTTATATTATGGGGAAAATGAGTCATAGTTAGTTTTAATACATGTGTAAAATTGATATACAATGAGGCTCAACAACGTAATTCTAGATTGGTTCCCATTAAATAGTAGAGATATTTCCCACTTACACTCAGATTTTAGCATTTATATATATCTTAAAACACCACATCATTGATGTCATGGGAAAAAATTCAACATTTCAATGGATACAATACAAAATAATCCATCAAATGGTGATTCATGAAAACATTTTAACTATGTACATAATTATTTTTATTCAAAATTACATAACATGTGATTAGGACTTTATACTAGTGATTTATATCTATTTTCTTTATATGGTAGTCAATATTTTTGTAGGCCTATCTTTATATATTTGTACTACTTAACTCATTGGATGTTTATGAATAAACCATATATATTTTAAACATTATTAATAATAGGACACTAAAAAAGTTATTATTTAATTGTAGTTATTTATTGATGTGTTAAATTTATTATGGAGTAATGGTATCAATAAATATGAAGTTGTTTTGAATAGAATTTATAAATGAAGGACTCATTAATGTGTAAAATATGCGTCTTACCACAATAATGAATTTTGGTTTCAACTCACATGGTCCAAAATAATTTACATACTTTATGATTTATATCATAGAATTTATGATTTTCAATGGGAGAAAACCTTAGTTTTTCAACTGTCATCGCATATTTATTATTATTAATCATCATTTTCAAATGAACAAAAAACATTTCAAAAAAATTATAATTGAAATATTTGGACCTAAAAAATGATACAAGGTATTTATTTAAAATATATTTTCTCATCGATACCACCAATTACCTTTGGATTGGCTATAAAATAATAAAAAATAGATGGCTTTCATAAATATCACAATTGCATTAAACAAAGTATTTTTTGGGACCTCGTATATTGGTCTAATTTGTTGGTCCATAACACGTTAGGTTTCATTCATATTGAGAATAAGGATATTGATAATATATTTTATAGTGTTTTAGATATAGCTGGTAAACATAAATAAAAATTAAAAATAATGATTTGACCTTACCCAAATGAGTAGGTGACCAGAACATGAGTTTATTGAAAATGACATATCATAGAAGTTAATCCATCCAAATGTGGATTATACACTTTCAAAAGAAAACTGTTTATTATTTTTTAAGGGATTTTATATTTTAGGATACTAGATGGTTATTTTTTTAATTTGGCTAGATGTTTCATAAATAGTCATATTACCTTATTAAAAAGTCCTTATTGACATGTTTCAAAAATTGTCATATTACCTTATTAAATTTTTGAAAAATGTACTTAAAAAAGAATCAATTGAAGGTTTAACTTCAAAAATATTATTTAAAGAAGTAAACATATATTTCCTACCACAATTATTTCAAACCTAAATTTACTTCAAAATATAACAAAATGGGACGTAATGAGGGAAATGTTAATGATGCATTGAATATTAAATTATTAATTTTTAATCATCCTTATCTTGGATTTTGTGGAGTTCATGAACTTTAAATTTTAGATGATGAATATCATTGTGCTCATACATATGTCTTGCTCAACTATGAAGAAATGACAAGATTTATACATTGAGTTCTACTATATTCTATTAATTTTTTTAAAAAAATTAAATCAATTTTAAGTTATTTATAGATTATATGATGCTCATATCAAGAATCAATTTCCACAAATTAAACAAACTTACCTTGAAAAAAATGTAAAATATAATTTTTCCTATTGGTTTCAAATAATGGTGAAGTAGATTTTTTATTCTTTAACATATGAAATAAATTTATAATTTTTTATATTTCTATTTTTTTTTTCAATTTTTTAGGTATCACAACATTCTGAAAAAATTGATAATATATTGTATGTATTGAGTAACCCACCATCCAAATTGGTTATATCTTATGATGTATATATTGTGAATGGTTTCTCATTCATATACTTGCATATAGGGAATAAAAAAATCAATGAATAGTGATTAAATAATTGAATTGTGTTATTTGAGATAGTATTATATAGTGATGTTTAAATACCATTTTTTATACTAATAGAGGTTTTCACGATCATCCGCACCATGGGATAGTCAAAATTAAATATGAGAACCTCTTGGAAGTAAATTAACAATTTTATAGGCTCATTAGAAATATAAAATCTATTATTAAAATTATTGTGGTACTTTAAGAGAGTTAATTGATTAGGGAAGCAATAAAAACATTAAATCCCATAATTAGTTTATGGAAAGTGAATGTGGATCTATTTAAGTGAAAGGAATTGATAAATTTGAAGAAAAAAATATAAATAAATATTTTTAATGAAGATTTAAGAATATTGATAATGATACCCAATAGTTGTGGGATGATTATGCTGATGATATTGATGATGTAACAAATGAATTTCAATTAAAAATATTTGATGAATATGAAACTAATAATGAAATTTATGATAATAAGGAGAAAGGTAAGGATACTGAATCCCCCTTATTAAAATATGATGATGAAGATGAATAATTACACAATTACATGGTAGTTATTGTCATAATAAATATATATATTTATAATCATCATCATCATCATCAATTATTTTTTGAAAACATTTTTTTAGGTTTTTATGGATGACGAGAATTATAATGAGATGTTTCATAGCCCCAAATAGGCTATACTTCCTGGTAATGAGACTGATGGTTTTTTATCCATCCCTCAGGGTGAAAGTGGTGTGTCAACATGGATGAGTCATGATATTGCAAGATTGATGATTCCTATATCTATTACTAGGTAATGAACACTATATATTTTTACCCACACATGAAGAGGTATGTTCATTTATATAATTTTTTTAATTTTCATTATTATTAATTATCATTAATTTATTTATTTACAAATTATTTTTTTATTCATTATTTTTTCCCATAGTTTTCATATATAACTATTGGACTAGGGAGTGCTATTCTATAGAATTATTTTTTTGGAGCCTGGGTGATGTTGGATCATATTCTCATTGATATTTATCACCACATGTTTGATCAAAGGATGTTACATAAATATATAATATCTATTTTGAAATTTATTTAATTAATAACTTGATATTACTAATTTTTGATGGGTTTACTGTATCCCGTCAATGATAGAATGAGAAAATATATCTAGGAAGCTGGTATTTATGATTTTTCTTGCTAGTTTTTTTTTTCACATTTTGAGGAAGAGATCCATGAACAATGATGGGGTCACCTTTTCAATGTAGTCCTACTATAGAAATTGGCCATATTGTACATCCTTTCATTTTTGGGATGGATTGTTCTCATACTTGATGTAATATGGTTTTTAGAGGAGATCATCATTGGGTCAGATGAATTGGGGGAGGTAGGAGGTCATGCATAAATCTATTAGTCATACCTTTAGTAATCAATGAAAAAATTTGGTATGTAATTTTATTTAATAATTTTCAGAAATTTAAATTTAAATTTTTTATTTTATTATTCATATTGGGAGATGAGGAGCCTAGTATTAAGTATTTTTATGTTTATAATAGGATGTACACTAATCCGATTATTGGAGATATTATTAGAAGTTGAAAGAATCATATTGTTGTGAGTACATTTTTGTAGTTTTAAAATTAAGAGAATATAATATTTTAACTATTTTAATTTCAAATTTCATTTGAAAGAGTTAGATGAATCTAAGAATTCTCACACACATGATGAGACTATGGCCTAAACTTAGGGTCAGGACAAAAGTGCAGTATGATTTGATGATACTGCAAGGATGTAGGTGACTCAGTGGACTTTTGAGAACAGTTGTGTTATTGGTATAAGTTCTTGATTGAATCATAACAGTTATTATGGTACTGCAATATTTTATTCCTCTAGTTTTAGGGGAAGACATAGAGAGTCATTATCCACAAATTTTGAGTTTGAGTAGAATATCTGAGCTCTTTATGAGGTTATAGACACCCTATGTAGAGAGTAGTAAGAACTTCATTTACATCATGAGCAGCAACATGAGGAGAAGCATCGAGTGGTTGAGGAACCATAGAAATATATGATAGAGTTTATACGACTCTTGGTATAAGGTATAAGTGTGGAGTTACCTCCACCACCTCCTCTAGATGACCCCTTAATGATTTATGTAATTTTTTGAAACATTTTTTAAGATAAAAATTTTAATGATAATGGTTTTTTAATAATAATATTAATTCATATATTTATAGTACTATATAATTCATTTTATATATTATTGTGATGTGTTTTTTTAATTTTTTTAATTTATGTAATTTTTGAAAATTAATTTTTAAATGTTTTATTATTTATATTATTTCTTATGGGATTGATCTTCAATCACAAATTATTTTTTATGATGGGAGATCAATTCTATTGAAAATGATTCCTATTATATAATTGGTGCAATCTTTTTGCCAATGGTGGATCTGCCAATGAAGGAAAAAGTTTCTGTGATGCACTTTTCAACTATGGGTCATTTTTGGTGGCTTCTAGTGATGGATGAACTATCACAAATAATTATTATTTTAATAGAGTATTATTTTTATTATACGTATTTTTTTTAAAAAAAATCATGTTTATTAAATTTATTACTTTTAAACAATATTTTAATTAAATAAATTAATAAAATTAAATGAACGGTTTTATTTCAAAGGTATTTCTAATTTTTTGGATTTTTAATTAAATAATTTTAAAAAAATTAGAATAAAATATTTTAATGTTAAAAAGAGATATTATTCAAAGAATTGCAATGATATATATAGTTAATTTGTATCATATGAAAATAAAATTATCACTATTAAAGAACAGTTTTTTTTAAATTTAATTTATACATATAAATAAATAACTTAAGATTCATTCAATGATTATTAATTGGTAATTAATAATAATAATTCCATGTTATACGTAAAAATATATTTATAAAAAAATTATGTGAAATGATTTTTTATATTAAAATTGAATATGAAAAATTTTAGAAATTGAATTGAATTGAATTTATTTCATATTTTAAATAAACATTTAAAAATTTGGTAATGATATTAATATAATTTTTTTCAAAAAAAAATATATGTAATTGTGGTAAATTTGAGTTAGTAAAGTAAAAGGTTAAATGTTGTAAATGGGTTAAAATATGTAATAAATTCATAAAATCACCCCAAAAAATATCTCTAAATGTGTAGATGAGGGAATTATAGAAATATCCTCAACACTTTTCCATTATTGAGCATCTTTCCATGAGTATATACATTCTTTATTTATTGAGGAATGAGTATTTGAGAAAATTCCATTAAACTCCTCTATAAATGGACCCCTATACTATTGACCTAAAAAACACCTTCCTTTCATGTTTATCGAGGATAAATACCCAATTTATCCCCCATAATAATACTCTATGACATTGTGTATGTTTTTTCCATATGAATTAATTCCTAATCCTTTATTTCCAGGAGGCCGATTTAGAAAAGATTTGAATCTTAAACATAAGTTTTATGTTCACTTTATTCATTTCATTTTTCTTATTTAACACTATCTACATAAAACTAATTTAAAGACTTAAAAAAATTTAATAAAATATTATTCATTCCATAAAAATTTAATAAAAATATAATTACACCTTCTTACTCATTCGTTTATTGTAATATGTTATTTTTTGGGCTAGTTTTACCACTTACGTGAATTTGAAATAACATTATCATTATATAGCAATAATAAGAAATAAATAAGAACAATATTTGGTTATAATTATGAATTTAGTATTTATTTAAAAATATTTAATTTAAATATACATAAGTATATTCACTAATAAAATAAATTATTTTTATTCATTGAATCTTCGCAAAAAAGTGAAATTTATAATTGTTATATATAAGAATTTATGGAACAATCCATGAAATAATAATGGAACTACTGAAATTTATAAAAAACATCAATTTCATCTCCATTAAATTTCTTTATTTGATGAATATATGATAATGAATCAGGGATTAAAACCTCAATTCTGAATCCGGCATGGAACCACCAAAACAATTAATAATCGAAGGTTAATTTTAGAAATGAATGATTATTAAATGAGAAGTAAGTAAGTAAAAAAGAATATTATTAAGTAATACAATAGAATTATGGCCTAAAATGGATTAATAATAAATATAATTTGATGATGTAGTAATTTAATGTGTGTATAAGCATGTATGAATCTGAGGTAATAGTTTTTCTTCTCAATTTTACATTCATTGAGGCATGTTTTATACAATGCGCCGATTCTCCATTATATCTTGTACACACATACCATTTAAATAATTTTTCATAAATAAATTTTTATTAATCATATTTATATTTCCATTTCCTAATATACCATTCATTTTCTTTTGATTATTCTATTACCAAAGTCTCAATGGTTTTTCATGACCCAATCTTATTTCCACATGTCATGAATGTTCATTTTGGACTATGTTATTCAATGTTTGATATAATAAAAACCATTTAAATTTCATATGCCATTTTATACATAAAATAAACTTATACTTTCATATAACAAACTTCTTCATTGATTTATTTATTACTTCATAAACATATTATATTTTAAAAAATGACTTCCATACTCTATATTTGATATTTCTCTTCTGTGTACATGTTATTTCTTTCCAAAATGGTTCACTTTCTTACTTAAAACATTACATATTTTATTTATTCAACAATTATATAATATTTTTTAAAATATATTAAAAATTAATCTTTTTATACCTTTCATCAATTTGGGTTAATTTTAAAACTTTTAAAAATTCTTCAAAATTACTTCATTCCACCTATGGGCCAATTGGTATCTTTAACTATAATTTTCATTAACATTAAGATAATTTTTTCTCAATGTTCCTTTATTCAGATATTTACTTGTAAAAATGTTTTTTAAATATATTTTTTTCATCGTTTTCAAATTATTTTTAAAGTTACATATAATTATGTTTTTAAGACAACATCACCAAAAAGTAATTAAATATCATTTCATGGTTTCTATTCTATATTTCCCACTATCTATTGAGAATATTTTTTACATGAATAAACATGAGTGTTGGGTGAATCAATGTGGTCACTGATTAAAAAATTTATTTTTCGCATTAGTTCACTTATCCTTATGGATCTTGTTACCTTGTTAGAAGGAACAGACTAAATATGTAGTTAACTATAATGCCTTTTACCCAAAATGATAAAAATAGATGTTCAATGTTAATAAAACACACCACAGATTTTATATGGGTTACCAATAAGGGTATATTGAAGGATTATACTCATTGTATTTTCCATACATAGAAAAATTTATCAATAATCACTGTATGTGCTACAAATTGGTTCTGAAAGGTGCATTATAAATCCACTAACACTCCCTCTTCTTTTCTACTAGTGAAATTATTTAAGACAAGAATTCATAGATTATAAACATACTGGTAGTATTCAATATTTTATATATGTGAGGGTGTATCTACATTCAATATTGGTTTCTAAAATACCCTACATATCTATATTTAGGATGATGCACTGGTAAACTTATCATTTTCTTTATGCCTCTTCTTATTTTGAGATAAAATTAAATCTTTAATAATAGTTGACTCATGTGGGTTCCACTTTCAATAAAATATAAGATAATCCTCTTTCTATGAGGATCACTCTTTGTTTTCCATTGGTTATAGTAGAAAATTTTCTCTCCAGATGATGATAATTCCATATTTAGTATTATATCATTGCTCATTCATATCTGTAACCCAGATGTAATAGTGTAGTTCCCCTTCTACTTACTTCTTCAAATTAAAAAAATATATGAAAATATGGTCAAGATTTGTAGTTATTGTTATTTTAAACTATTTATTTATAAATATACACTCTATTCAGATTCTTCACCATAACTATTAAGTCTAGTATTATATATTTATTATAAACAACCATTTTAATCTAAGGGTTATAATGAATTCCCCTTCAATAATGTATCTATAATTATGTCAAGTGTAAAATTTTTTTGTATGGTTATTAAGTACCTATTAAAATAAATATACCCCTATAAACTAAATCCATTAATGTAGTGTTAATTTCCTATAAAATCTTCTGGTCATCCTATATACATTATATTTATAGTGAAATTTATGCCATTACACTGTGTTTTTCACCATCGCATTCAATTTTTTGGTATGGTCTACCTCACTATGTCATGTTACAATTCAACCCTAAGAGCTATAATTTCCATCAAAAGATATTCCTTCATTATTTTTAATAGTCATCCACAGGTTTCTCAATCTATTGATCCATTATAGAATGGTTTACTTATATACAATTCAATTTCTTATATTCTCAACAAACTCAATTATTTATATATTATAATAATAAATCCTCTGAAGTAAAAAAAAGTATATCATGATCTAACTTATTCTATTACTAAATTTTTATGTGATACCCATAATATAGCATGGAATTTTCTATGTTTTCATATTCTAGAAAAGTTGCAGTACACACACCCCTCTATGATAAAGGGGACTTTAAAATACTAGTACCACCAAAAATCCCCTAAAAATTCATTAAAGTGAAATATCTGTATATGGTGTCATATTTATCAATCATATTTTATGATTGAATCCACTATGGCATGGAGTGTTTTATAGGGTTCAAGAACATCCAAAAATTCAGTGGGGATGAAAATACTATAAATATATTTATAATATGGATAAATGTGTTAAAACATGGAATCTATAAGATATATATTTGGCCATGTCTGGAACATTATAGGAATAAAAAATTAACCTTTCCTAATTTCATCAATAACAAGGACCCCTCCCTTGTATTGGGATTTTAATTCTGGTGCTTCTTGAACTTTTATGGAATTTTCATTTTAACCTCTCTCTGAATTCAAACTTATTTAGATAAAATAAATCCATTTTCAATCCATTTATAGATATATAATAGTCAATGTATATCTTGTAAATACTCTAAAATTCAACCCATCCTTAATCACATATTCACCTTACTTAATCTTCATGTATTCAATGAACATTTCCTCATTTCATGACAAATGTATATCTAATACCAACACTAGTGATTAGAAAAATAAAAATCCAAAAACCTGTTTAGTCCCAAAACTATCTTTATATGATATATCGTCTATGGAATTATATTTAATGTATCACCCTATCTAAATTATCTCATTCTATGTTTCATTGGTTTAATAGAATTTTGGGTTTCATCTAATCCAATTCATTAAGGATTCTTATGTGATTCCTCATGAAACATTTGTGTAACCTATTTTCTATAAATGTTGTTTTCAAGATATGACATGTGGTTATATTCATTTGGAATAAATATGTATGGTTTATTATTATTATTTTATGTGTGCGAATATAATTAAATATACCTCTAATGCACTGGGTAAATATTTTTATCTCATAATACTACTATAAGGAACATGTGGTTATCCTAATCCCACTATGTTCTGGGACATAGGGGATACCACAAATATAGTATATTGTGGGGTATGGTTGGTTATACTAGTCGTCTATGATATAAATTTATTTATTATTAACCTTGAAATATGTTATGATTTCTATGATTATTCTTATCTAAATTTCTAAATTTGGATTCTATCTTTCATATTTTATTGTATGAGTTCACATTTTTATTCCATGGATAATGATAGATTTCACGACGATCCTCTTGTAGATTAATATTAAAATTCTTAATATATTAATGTAATACCATTTATCGCAATTGTTTCATTTTGGTCCATTATCCTATTCTTTTAATCTTGAAAAGTATCTCATGATTATATTTCTCTCATGTTTAATATATAACAATATGTTCTCCCTAAATTGTTATGATATTTACATTTCTGAGTATTTATTATCACCCATTTTTCCTATTTCTCTATTTTACCCAAGAAATGAAAGAGTAAAATATATGATACAGCAATAATAAAAATCATATGTGTAGAATTATGTGTGATATATTGAACCAATATAGTGTAATATGATGGTAATGTTTCTATTCTCCAAGGGTATCAATCCTTTGGGTTTAAGAAGTGTATTTTATTTTTCATATCTAATAAATAACTATGTAAAATAATATAAAATATTTGTATATTATTCTTGGTTCACCTCTATCATGAATTTTTTAATGGTGTAATTTTATGGCCAACATAGATAATGCCTTTTTTAGAGGATACATAGATATTTTACAATTGATAAAAGAAAAAAAACCTAACTATATAAGGACATACCATGTTGTAAGTTATACAATATTTTTGATCTTAGGAGTAAAAAAACACACTCCCACTATATTCTAATTCCAAATCACCTATAATATAATAAAAAATAAAGCACACCATTCTTTAAGCTCATAAAATATCAAAGTACTAATTGGAGGGTTATTAAAGGATATTATAAAACTTTATTAATTTAATGAATTGTTTTAAACATTTAATATTGATAAAATTAATTTATTTGTTGATAAAAGTAATTTGGTTTTAAAAAAAATAAAGGTAATAACAATTCTAGATCTACTTTCTTATTAAAAATACAATCAAACAAGTATAATTTTTTAAAAATTAGTTAAAACCCTTAGGGAAAATACCTTGGATATGGTTATTGATGTTCATAGTGAATAAAATCAATCAATAATATCCTTGAGAAATAATATTAATAATTTAACTTATATTTATCTAATTGGAAATAAACAAGCATTAATGAAGTAATTATTAATTACTATTGGTGATATCTATGAAATATAAATTAAATAATTTTAAAAGGAACAAAGTGTGGGTACCTATTTTACTAATTGGTTTTTTATAACTAAATAAGATAAAGTTAGTTATATTAAAATAAATCAAGAGAGATTGGTAATTCTAGGCTATAGTCGCGAGGAATAAATTTATTATGGGAAAATATTTTATCTAGTATATTATATATAGTTCATAAAATTATTCATTAATATGAAAATATTGTTACATTTAAACTATATCAAAAGGAATATTTTTTTAAATGGATATATATTTAAGAAATTTTATGTTGAGAACATATTTTTTTTTAATTTTATATTTTATAATAAGTTTTTTATATTAAAAAACGTTTTTTATAGTTTGAAAGAAAATTATAAGATATTGGTATGATAAACATCTCTCTTTAATTTTATAAGAAAATTTTATTAATTAATTAGTTGATCTTATATTTTTTATAAAATATTGATAAGGCATGTGGTTATAAATTAAATATATTTCATGTATTATATTTTTTTCTTTAAATATAAATTATATTTGTAATTTTTTCAAAGATTTTGAAAAATTAATTTAAAAAAATATTTATTTAGGTAAGAATCAATTTTTTTGATTTACAATTTATATGAAAAGGGGATATGTTAAATCAATATATACTAAGTTATTTTAGAAAACATTATCCAAGTATACTAGAAAAGAAAATCAAACTCCTATGACTGCTAACTATAAAATAGATTTAAATAAATTAGATAAAATGGATAATTTATAGTTTATTATACCATACATATAACATACTTGTGACAACCACTACCACTAGACCACTCACTAATGTTTAAGGAATGGGTGTTACATGAACATAGGTGTTCCTCCTTGTTTACCAGAGGAATCTAACTAGTAACAAGGGTTTAATGTGTTACCGTGAGATGAATATACCCTTATATCAGAGTATCACACAATGAAAATAACCACACATAATCTATAATAATAATCATATCATATAGGATAAATAAACCTATATTTCTGATAATAGATGAAATATTAAATCATATGGTTATACATACCATCTTATATATAAGAAATATTTTAAATCTAAAATGATCCATCAGATTAGAGAATTAGATTTACCTACTTAAAATGAGAAACTAATTTCATATGTATCTTGATAGATGAGGATTCATTGGTAAGACGAACCTAATAATAATTTATAATTTAAAAAATCTATTTTTTCTTGAATATAAATAATTTTTATACGTATTTATTAGTGATATATATACATACTCTGAAATTGTAAAATATTTATTTACATGAAAGAAGATGAATGTGATACAATGTAAATAGTTGGAGTTAATGAAGAGTCATGATTAAAACATTTATTATCATCAAGGGAAGGAAAACAAAATAATTAATGAGTTAAATAAGATAAACCATGTAAAGTTATTTCTATTGATAATCAATAATTACCAAATAATTAATGATTTTGTAATTTTTTACTTCAGAATCATAAATAAATAAATGTTACCATATATTTCTCATGTGAATACCTAACCATAATTACTAGATAAAACTAATAGGATGTATTGGGGAAATTATATATTCCTAAATAAGATTATAATTATTTATGACGGTATGTTTCAAGAGTGTGGAATTTATAAATATTGAGTAAAAAGTTTTGGGAAAGGATTTTTTGTTCCTTTAATAAATGATTTAAGGAAGAATAATATAGATGAATCATATTTATTTTGATAAAACAAATATATATATATATATATTTGACATTATTAATTTTGGGGAGAAATGAAGTCAGATATAATTAAATATACTTAAATGTGTTTCATATGACTACAACTCAATGTTGTGTGGAATCAATATAAGGGAATATTAAAAACATTCCAAATTCTAGTATAGAAGTTGGTCAATATTGAAATATATTTCATCATGAGTATGCCAAATATATTAAAGGGAAATAATTTTTTATGTATTATAACTAACCAATAATTAAATTCAACCCACTTTATAGTTATTCAATATGATTTATCCCTTACCATCTTATATAAGTGACATAATAAATTTTTATGATTCAACTCTATCAAAATTCTCTTATATTTCACCAATGTATGAATAAAACATTTATAAAATAATTTGTTTTAGTTATGTATATAGATAAATCTTATCATATATTACCGACCTTAAAAATGTTTAATTTAAAAGGGCCATCTATAAATTGAAGGATATAAAAATAGATTTTTCTCCAAAATTATCTAGTTCCTGAAATTAACCTTATATAGAGGTATTGTTCTTATTTGATAAAAAATAACATTAAATAATCCAAATCAAACATTACATGGATCTATATAGAATGAAATATTGAACTAATCACATATGAAAGAAACTTATGAGTGGAATTTTTTGGGATCAATATTGATTCTGGACAAAATAGAGACTGATAGTAAAATTTAATAGTATTTTAATATAAAATAAATAAATATGAAGAGGTTCGTAGATAATTTTTTTTATTTCATGTTTTAAGATGGTTATTATATGTTCATAAAGATATATAATTGGAAATAGTCATGATATTTTTATGTGAGAGAAAGGTAATTCCAAGGTGTATTTGAACAATCAAAATAATAGAGTGAATATTAGTTAAACATACTTATTATTCATTAAAACCAAAATTTAAATGTTCATCATATGTTACGCATCTCAATGAAGAGAAAATATAATCTAGATTTATTATATATAATTATTAATGCAGTGTAAATAAAAATAAACAAGTATTATAATAATAATTTAATCAAAATTCTTACCCATAGGGATTATGACCTATGAAATTATCCAATATAGATGTTAAAGGTGTTATAGATAAATAAAAAGTTTTAAGGAGTAATATGGAAACCTAATAAGAGAATTAAGAAGTTATACTCATATTTTATTATTCAATCATCTTTATTTTAAATTCAAAGGGCTAAATTACTTAGGGGATATATTAATATTAATATTTTATATTAATTTCCATTTAGGAAATATGTTTTTATTATTATTTATTTTTAAATCATTATGAACTCATATATGATGGAATGAACTATTTAATTAAAAAATACTAAACACATTATAAAAAATATGAAATAAAATTCCTAAATTTATTTTTTTTAAATATTGTAAAAACCAATGATATATACTTATTCTTACTAGTACAAATTAATTCTTATTTATAAAAACAATTTAATTGTTCTATATTGGGTAGTATTTGAAACATGTAAAGAAAATAAGAATAAAAATAATATAAAACAAACTATTAATTTTAGATTAAAAAATTTTAGAATATGTAACTCCTCGACCCCAGTTACTTAGAGTCTGTGCATTATTACATAACATTGGCATGATACAAGGAAATCATGTTCCGAAATAACAATCAGTTTAGTAGCCTTGGAAATAATTAATACATTTATAAGGTCAACATTACAACTTGAAAAGAAAAAACAACACTAAATTATTCCACTGGAAACATCCAAGCTTCCTAGATTTTTCCTGCAAGTCACTCATTACTAATTTCTTCACATCCCAGGAAAAATAAAACACAGAAAGTGGTGATCTCAGATGCCCAGTAAGGATAAAAATATAGAGGAAACTTTCATAAATAAGAATAAACATTTAAGGCAATGTATAACTAAAATAAAATCCTTTTAAACATGAACTTCAGCATAATATGGCAGAAATAAAATGAAATAATGCCATTTACTTATTCGCATGGATATTCTACTAGTCGAATAATCACATGCAATATCAATAACAACTTTCATAATGATGGAATTCATAATTCCAGACTATCATAACCATGTAGCCAAGGACTCATTCCAAGACTACAAATAAGATTTTGTCAAGGCCTCATGCCAAGACACAAGTTTGTCTCATTAGAACTACCGATGCATCGAGGAGATATAGCGGGCTCCACCCGTCACTTATTAAATCCAATGCATTCCTCATATGAAAAGTTTGAAACATAACATAAACATTCGTATTAAAACTAGCATAGGAAATGTCAATACTTTAACCACAAACCATGAATGGTATAAAAATAGCACATCCACAGTCAAACATAACTCATTCGATACAATATGGAAGATTGTATTGCATCAGATTAAACTCAATCGAGAACAATTAAGGATATTTACATATATTAAAATAATCATCAAACAATTGAGAAAAATATCCCCCTTTTTCTTGAAAACATTTAAAAGTCACACTATATGTCAAGAATCCATTTAAAATATATTTTTGAATAAAAGTTTCCCTTACCACTTTGAAACTTTGAAAAGGAATTTTTAATTTTAAAACATTAATTCCCATATAAATAAATCCTTAAAACCATTTTTAAAACATGGACATTAATGAGAAAGATTTAGAATAATAAATCTTTAAAACATTTTAAAATGATATTTTAGTTAGAGTTCCTAACCAAAATAGAGACACTTGAATACAAATAATTGAGGTAATCAAAACATTATAATATCATGAGAATAAAGGGATTCATGATATACTATTTCAAAGTACATTATATACACCATATGAAAATTATTTGGTGTATAACAACAAAGAAGTCTCAATGAAATATAAATTGATATGAAACTTCGTATAAAGACCACATCCTTATGTTAAGGATAAATTAACGACATAATTATGTGTGACAAATATAAATACACTCAATATGATTGGATATTTAGTGTAAATAAATCAGAGTACATTCACACATATTCTTTTAAAAACAACACCAATGAATTGGATGTTTAACTCAATAAATGGAGATTGAGTTAAAATTACTCTTATCAAGTTCATGCCGATGACTTTAGAATTTATCAATGAAGTTATTATGTGTATCAAAAGTATATCCATATAAAGGGGAGTGGAAATTATAACATAATAAAATAAATAGTGATTCCACACATAATCCTGGAGTAAAATAATCAAGGAAGTATGCGTGAAGCCGAATGAGTGGAAATGGAAATTTCAAATTCCCTTATTGATTTGGTAACTTATGAAACATACACCCATGAAAGAAGGATCATAAAATGATTATGTAAATATCAATGAATTAAATTATATTACACAATGAATACAAATATGGTCATCACACACACCACATGCAATAAATAAGTGGTGAACAATGGAAATCTCACAGAATTAAAAGTGAGATAAGAAACCCCTTACTTTGTACTTTTTCCTTGGTCGAGGGTAGGTTAGCCTCTTGAATAATGGTGAAATAATTTTTATTTAATTATAAAATTATAATATACATTAATATGATATCATATATCATATTTTAACATTTCTTTGTTAATAATATCTTAGTTTTATGATCGTTTCAGGTGTTAACTTACTCGTTTTCTATTATATTTTTTGTTACATAAGTCATGTTTGTTATTGGTAGGTTGTATATTATTCATATAAAGAATGATATAAAGTCATTAAACATCATTTGTAATCATAAAATGAGAATTATACTTGAATGGATACGATGGAGAATGAATCTCATCGTGTTTGTGGAGTCGGTAGTCCGTATGTACGCACGAGCAATAATATCATTATTTTGATATAAAAATAATATATAATTGGATGGTATATGATATATACATAATCATTATAATGTTATATTTATTATTTACATTAATTACACATCATTATTATACCCATCCAAATAATAATGTATTGAATAACAATTACACCACGACGTGGAGATGGTAGGTCGTACGTACACACGTATGGTGACATGTCATTCGAAGGATTGATAGAATACTGAATATGGTTGTACCATATTTATAATGAAATCACATTATATAGAAGGTACTAGATTTATTATTTTAGAATTGAAATAACAAATAAAGAAGAAGTTGAAGAAGAAAGGAACTTGAAAGTGGGTGGTGAAAACATTACCTCTTCTTCGGGTTCATCCTTTTGATTTGATCAAAAGGGCTCATTAGGTTGGATTTATGATCAAACTAAGGCCTCTAGGTTTAATTTAGGGAAGATTATATAATAATTGGGTAGGTTTTGGCCGAACCAAAAGGCTTTTAAGGTGTGAATAATTGGTTAGAAGTGGTGTCCTTTTATAAGGGGGAGGAGGGGCTCTTTAGGAAAAACTTAAAGTATTATTTTATAATAAATTCATATTCGGTTTCTAATTGCTCAAAAGTGTATAATTCAATGTATAAGGTGGGGATGGGTCGAAATCCTTTCTACCAATATATTTAAGACAGTTTTGGGTCATTATATTAACCTTATATTTTAGTTTTAACTCTTAGTTAATTAGTTTGACATTTACCATGTCACATTGTATTTTTATATTATATAGTTAATAAAATTACTATATACATCCAAGAGACCCCCAAGATGTACATTAATGATACACGTATCATGATATAAGTACTTTGGACGAACCTTAGATTTTTAGGAATAGAATATCAATTAATAGTATAATATTTATTTTAATAACTCATTTATGTCAATTTTGACACTATTCAATAATTGATTTTTTTAAAGTCATAAAAACTTTATTAATTCGAAAAAAATTAATTTAAGAAATCCTAACATTTAATATTAATCAATAAAATTCGTGTATGGCATCATAACATTCAAATTATATTTATTTTAACTTTTATAATACCAATTATTTGATTCTTCCATTAATAAGGAAAATATTGCATCATTATTGTGTCATAGATAAATTTAATTATTAAATGTCTAAAAATTAAAAATAAAATACCATTATGTAGGAAATAGTTTTATATTTCTAATGAATATTTATAGTCTAAAATATAACATATATAACTCTATGTAAAAATTGTTTTTCTAAAAGCTATATGCTTATGTCATTTTTGTATTTACTTTAACTTAATTAATATAAAGTGTCCTTATCACCTAAAAGTGGATCCATGGGGTCCCCAAATATACCCAAAGATACCCATTGTCTAACATGTATCCAAAAATAAGGTTAGGACACGTTTTAGGGTAATTTATTATTATTATAATATTATTTGTTTACCCTTATTTACCGAATTTACCCTTTAACCATGGTAAATAAAATATTTACCAAAGTAATTATTCAAAATGTCTAAAAAAAGTTACCTATATACACAATTTTGAAATCCTGATTCCAAATATGTAATTCATGTTTCTAAATTCAAAACACAAAAGTGGCAGAAATTAATTTAAAATTAATTCTCATTGTTAAAACAAAAATCGTGTTTTTAAGAGATAATAACTATCCAAAGATTTACAGTTGTTTATGTCAAGTTTAAATGTGAAATTATGTCCAATGACCAAAATTGTATTAAATGGTAAAAATATATTCTAAATATTCTTTAAAACCACTCAAATTCATAATTTATCACTATTAATTATTTTGACTAAAAAAGTTGTTTTTAATTAAAATTTAGTAATTTTCACTATTCATCAAAATATAAATGTTATCAGAAGAGTATAAAAAATTCACCCTAAGATAATTTAGATATTCTGAATCCAAAAATGAAGTCCATTTTTAAAGCTAAAATTTATAAAATTTCAAAAAGTGGGAATTACTATTCATTACAGCTAGTTTGATTTGTTGAGGTGTGTGTTAGAACTCGAAGTTGCGTACAACACATGCTACTGTATTATTCAAAGAGAAGCATACTATGGATGCTTGGGGTGTTACAATATCCCCTCCATCAATAAATTGCATCCTCGTAATTTTTAAAATTGGGCTTGGGAATATAATGGAAAGTCCCACATCGGAAAAAGTGTCAATTAAACTATCACTTTTAAAAGAAATAAAGAGAAGTAAAAAGGTCTCCCGAGATAACCTATACTAGGATTACATGTAGAAACACATGGATATGGATGATAAACTAAGTGTCATGTTCTGATGTATAGGGATAGAAAACATGATCAGGAGAAAGTTAACAATAAGAAAACCATAAACTTGTGATGGGACAAATAGTCATTAGTTTCCCAATAGGAAAAGTAAACGAACAACATTTTTTTTGTTTTAAGTTACATTACATAAAGATGAGGAATTCATTTCTAATATTGAGTAAGAAAATAAAGAGATATACTTATTTTTTAAGTAGAGTTTCATTCTTTAATAAATTTCCACCACTAACTCATTTTTGAAATGATGATTATTCAAGAAGACTTGGTCACACTGGAATAGGTAGAATAGAATCACATGATCCAAGAAGGATAGACTATATATTTACCTTGTCTTTAGAGATTAATGAAAACCAAAACGGTTAGTAAAAGATCTAATGATCCCCCAAAAGGATATTCTTTTATAGAAAGAAACACTAATCTTAATTTCTAAAATCAATACCCCAAAGATAAATAAATACCATTCCATAAACAATTTTCCTTAAAATCCTTCAATATAATCCAAACTAATATTGAAACCCAAAAAATTGAATAATTTGGTTATGTAGTCGTCCATGTTAAATTGTGTCTTCAAATGACATCAACTACTCTTAAAGTCACATACTTAAAATTAATTAACCTAATCACATATTCTCTATTATAGGTTAATCATTTCCATAAATAACCCAAATCACTATAAATCCATAATAAAACCATTACTCCTCAAATGAAACCCCGTAGTATTCTATTTTCCTTGGGCATATGGTGTTCTCAACAAAGCGAACATCTTCCAAAATAACATCTATCAGTTAATCACCAAATCATTTTCCTATAATAAGGGTATTCATTTCATAAGACATAAGAAACCAAATCAACTTATTATTGATCAATAAAATCATTTAACAAAAAATAATTAGTCACACTAAACAGGGACTTCATGTAGTCCAGTGGTAGGAAATAAATCTCAATCGCACTTTGGTTGGTGGTTCGATTCCCACAGCTTTGTCTGACGCGATGGGTTGTCACACCGTCTGTGTGGTGTCCTTTTTCAAAAACCATATTTTATAACATTACCAAAATGAGATAAATTCCTCAAAATAACCATAACATAATTTTAACCACAAATGTTTTCTCATAATTTTCATTTTCATCCCAAAATATAATAACTTGTAATTGCCTCAAATTCAAGGATAATATAAAACCAAATGGTTATTTATAACTATATCGACAAGAGAAAATACAATTCTTCCTCAAATATCATTTTCACATGACTAACTACAGGGTTAAAAATACAAGAGAAAATTATTCCAAAGTAATCCCATCAACAAGGAGGACTAATACATTTAAACATTTCTCCAACCATTTATTTCCACACAGCTTCCTCATTGACCAAGAAAGTGTCCTATTGAATAGGGCGTTCACTCGGGTAATGGCCAGGTCCCCTACATTTATGGAAAATGACTGTAAATGGATTCTTGGGACCATTTTAATTTTCTTCCATAGTACTCTTCATTTTTCCTCGAAAATTATTCACATTATGTCCTTCTTTCCCACATGTAAAGCATTTCTTTGTTCCATTGAGACACTTTCCTGGGTGTCTCCTTCAACATTTCCTACATGATGGAAATTAAGGATTTTTTTTCTCCATGGTCTCCACTGTTAGAGCTCTTATCATTAATCACCATTCTCTTCTTTGTTGAGTCCGGGAGTTGTTTAATATATATGTTGTTGATCATATTTTTGGAAAACTGATTTGGCAGGAACACAATATCTTTTATACCTATCAACATTACATTTTGTTTCTCATTTAAACTATCATTCCCAACTTGTACATAATGCTCAAAGATACTATGACTTCCTTGGAATCCATCCATTGACTAAAACCAGAAAGCGTTGTGTGAGTAACAGTATTCATAATATTATTTAGAGAATATCATGACACTATATTTTCAATTTTGAAACACCTTAGGATTAACCAAGGTCATTTATTATCATCTTATATTAAAATACTTCAAATCGGTTTGTAAGGAAAATTTAGATTATCCTAATCATATCCCCTAGGAGTTTTATAACCAAAAGTGCAGCAAGCCCCGTTGTTGTGCACCATTTCCTGTTCGAGTCTAGTTCAATGCGGTGTTTTTGGGTTTTACCCCTAGGTACATCTGTGCCAGAGCCACCTCTACCTACTTCTATCCAGATAGGGATGTATTTCTTGGAAAACTCGCAAAATCTATACAATGCAAAAATTAGAGTAAGTTCTTTAATACTAATCCTCAAAGTCGATCTTATGGATATGTGCTCTAATCAGAGTTTATCTAAATCTCATTTCAAAGGTTTGTACTAAAATTTATCTAATACCAACTGTAAAGCCCCGACCCCAGTTACCTAGAGTCGGTGCATTATTACATAACATTGACATGATACAAGGAAATCATGTCCCAAAAGACAAATCAGTTTAGTAGCAATGGAAATACTAGATACATTCATGAGGTCAACATTACAACTTGAAAAGAAAAACAACACTAAATTATTCTACTGGAAACATCAAAGCTTCCTAGATTATGCCTGCAAGTCACTCATAACTAATTTCTTCACATCCTGGGAAAAATAAAACATAGAAAGGGGTGAGCTCAGATGCCCAGTAAGGATAAAAATATATCGGAAACTTTCATAAATAAGAATAAACATTTAAGGTAATTTATAATTAAAACAAAAGCCTTTTAAACATGAACTTCAACAAAATATAGCAGAAATAAAATGAAATAATGTCATTTACTTATTCACATATATATTCTACTATTACAATAATCACATGCAATATCAATAACCACTTTCATAATGATGGAATTCATAATACCAGACTATCATAACCACGTAGCCAAGGCCTTGTGCAAGACTACAAATAAGATTTTATCAAGGCCTCGTGCCAAGACACTAGTTTGCCTCATGAGACCTATCGATGCATCGAGGAGCTATAGCAAGCTCCACCCGTCACATACTAAGTCCAATGCATTCCTCATATGAGAATTTTGAAACATAAAATAAACATTCGTATTAAAACTAGAATATGAAATGTCAATAATTTAACCACAAACCAGGAATGGTATAAAAATAGCACTTCCACGGTCAAACATAACTCATTCGATACAATATGAAATATTTTATTGTATCAAATTAACCTCAATCGAGAAAAATGAAGAATATTGACATATATTAAAATAATCATCAAACTATTGAGAGAAATATCCCCATTTTTCTTAAAAACATTTAAAAGTCACACTATTTGTCAAGAAGCCATTTAAAATAGATTTTTGAATCAAAGTGTCTCATACCACTTTGAAACTTTTAAAAGGAATTTTTAATTTTAAAACATTAATTTCCATATAAATAAATCCTTAAAACCATTTTTAAAACATGGACATTAATGAGAAAGGTTTAGAATAATAAATCTTTAAAACATTTTGAAATGATATTTTAGTTAGAGTTCCTAACCAAAAGAGAGACACTTGAATAAAAATAATTGAGGTAATAAAAACATTATAATATCATGAGAATAAAGGGATTCATGATATAATATGTCAAAGTACATTATATACAATATATAAAAGTGATTTGGTGTATAACAACAAAGAAGTCTCAATGGAATGTAAATTGATATGAAACTTCTTATAAAGATTGTATCCTTAGGTTAAGGATAAATCAACAACATAATTATGTGTGGAAAACATAAATACACTCAATATTATTGGATATTCACTGAAAATCAATCAGATTACATTCACAGATATTCTTGTAAAAACAACACCAATGAATTAGATGTTTAACTCAATAAATGGAGATTGAGTTAAAATTACTCTTATCAAGTTCATATCGTCGACTTGAGAATTTAACAATGAAGTGATTATGTGTATAAAAAGTATATCCACAGAAAGGGGATTGGAAATTATGACATAAGCAAATAAATAGTGATTCCACACATAATCTTGGAGTAAAATAATCAATGAAGTATGCGTGAAGTCGAATGAGTGGAAATGGAAATTTCAAATTCCCTTATTGATTTGGTAACTTATGAAACATACAACCATGAAATAAGGATCATACAATGATAATGTAAATATCCATGAATTAAAGTATATTACACAATGAATACAAACATGGGCAGTGCACACCCCACATGCAATAAATAAGTGGTGAACAATGGAAATCTCACGGAATTCAAAGTGAGATAAGAAACCCCTTACTTTGTACTAATTCCTTGGTCGAGGGTAGGTTAGCCTACTATATAATTGTGAAATAATTGTTATTGAATTATAAAAGGATAATATACGTTAATATGATATCATATAGGATCTTTTAACATTTCTTTGTTAATAATATCTTAGTATTATCGTCGTTTTGGGTGTTAACTTACTCATTTTCTATTATATGTTTTGTTACATAAGTCATGCTTGTTATGGGTAGGTTATATCTTATTCATATACAGAATGATATAAAGTCCTTAAAAATTATTTTCAATCATCAAATGAGAATTAGACTTGAATGGATACGATGGAGAATGAATCTCATCGCGTTCGTGGAGACGGTAGTCCGTACGTACGCACGAGCAAAAATATCATTCTTTTGATATTAAAATAATATATAATTTGATGGTATATCATATATAAATAATCATTATAATTTTATATTTATTATTTAGAAGAATTACACATCATTATTATACCCATCCAAATAATAATGTATTGAATAACAATTATACCATGACATGGAGATGGTAGGCCGTACGTACGCATGTATGGTGACAAGTCATTCAAAGGATGGATAGAATATTGAATATGGTTGTACCATATTTATAAAAACATCACAATATATAGAAGATACTAGATTTATTATTTTAGAATGGAAATAACAAAGAAAGAAGAAGTTGAAGAAGAAATGAACTTGAAAGTGGGTGGTGAAAACATTACCTCTTCCTCAGGTTCTTCCTTTTGATTTGATCAAAAGGGATTTTTAGGTTGGATTTCTGATAAAACTAAGGCCTATAGGTTGAATTGAGGGAATTTGAGAGAATAATTGGGTAGGGTTTGGCTGAACCAAAAGGCTTTTAAGGTGTGAAGAATTTGTTAGAAGTGGTGTCATTTTATAAGGGGGGGGGGGGGTAGGGGCTCTTAAAGAAAAAGTTAAAGTATTATTTTATAATAAATTCGTATTCAGTTTATAATGGCTCCAAAGTGGATTCTTAAAAGTCTAAGGTGGGGATGGTACTAAATCCTTTCAACCAATAGATTTTAGACATGTTTGGGTCATTATATTAACCTTATCTTTTAGTTTTAAGTCTTAGTTAATTAGTTTGACATTTACCACGTCTCTTTGTATTTTTATATTATATAGTTAATAAACTTACTATATATATCCAAGAGACCCCAAAGTGGTCCATTAATGATATAAATATAATTATTTAAGTATGTTTTCTGAACCTTAGATTTTTAGGAATATAATTTCAATTAATAGTATAATATTTGTTTTAAAAACTCATTTATGTCAATTTTAACACTATTCAATAATTGATATTTGTTAAAGTCTTATTGACTTTATTAATTACAAAAAATAAATTTAAGAAATCCTAACATGTAATATTAATCAATAAAATATTTGTATGGAATCAGAACATTAAAATTATATTTATTTTAACTTTTATATTACCAATTATTTTATTCTTTCATTAATAAGGAAAATACTGCATCATTATTGTGTCACAGATAAATTTAATTATTAAAAATCTAAAAATTATAAATAAAATACCATTATGTAGTAAATACTTTTATATTTCTAATTAATATTTATAGTCTAAAATATAACATATATAACCCTATGTAAAATTTTTTTTTCTAAAAGATATATGCTTATGTCATTTTTGTATTTACTTCAACGTAATTATTATAAAGTGTCCTTATCACCTACAAGTGGCTCCATGGGGTCCCCAAATCGACCCAAAGATGCCCTTGGTCGAACATGTATCAAAAAATAAGGTTAGGATACGTTTTAGGGTAATTTATTATTATTATAATATTATTTTTTTACCCTTATTTACCGAATTTACCCTTTAACCATGGTAAATAAAATATTTACCGAAGTAATTATTCAAAATGTATAAAAATAAAAGATACCTATTTACAAAATTTGTAAATTCTGATTCCAAATATGGATTTCTTTTTTCTAAATTCAAAACACAGAAGTGGTAGAAATTAATTTAAAATTAGTTCCCATTGTTAAAACAAAAAGCGTGTTTTTAAGAGATAATAACTATCAAAAGATTGATAGTTGTTTATGTCCGGTTTTACTGTGAAATTATGTCCAATGACCAAAATTGTATTAAATGGTAAAAATATATTCTAAATATACTTTAAAACCACTCAAATTCATAATTTATCACTATTAATTATTTTGATTAAAAAAGTTGTTTTTAATTAAAATTTAGTAATTTCACTATTCATCAGAATATAAAAGTTATCAGAAAAGTAGAAAAAATTCACCCTAAGCTAATTTCGATATTCTGAATCCAAAAATGAAGTCCATTTTGAATGTTAAATTTATAAAATTTCAAAAAGTGGGTATTACTATTCATAACGGCTAGTTTGATTGGTTGAGGTGTGTGTTAGAACTCGAAGTTGCGTACAACACACACTACTGTATTATTCAAAGAGAAGATTACCATGGAAACTTGGGGTGTTACAGAATAGATTTCAAAAAACATGAGAGAATTTAATAGAAGTGAGGAATGTATTTTGTATAGATGTTTTGGAGAAATTTATAGAAGTGTAATAGAGCCACTAGTGTAATGTCATTCAGTAATAATAAAGAAGTTATAAAATTAATGTTATAATTAAAATATTAATTTATCCATTACTCATATCCTTTGTGAGAAACATTTTTCAATCCCAAAAAAAATTAATGTTATTTATTATTTTAAATTACAAAATTAATATTATCATAATATAAAATTTACTTTCATAAAATGGATTAAAATAATGAAATATTATTTTTTAAAATATATAACTGTAACTTTTTTAAAATTTTAGAATATAATAAAATTTATGGATGAAGATTAATATATGTTATTTTTATATTATATATTGTATAAATGAGTTATAAATAATGTGGAAATTAAAAATATTTTTTCATGGGATTGAATTATGTATTAACATTAAGGTATTTTTTTACAAATAAAAAATTCAACTTCAAACCATTAAATTAACTCTTAGTACATAAAAAATGTTTTATATACATAAAAAGCTATTTTTTGATATATTCTACGGTATATTAAATTCCTAGGTGTGGATTTTTGTTTTAAAAACCATAAAAGTAAAAAACTTATTTTCATTAAAATATAATACTATAGAGTGGTAATCAAATTTTATGGTTAGTAAACTATTTATTAATTTTGAAATATAAATATTTTAATGTCAAAATTCCCAGGAATATAAGTAATTTTTTTATCATTTACCCAAATTCCACTATAAATAACAGCACAACACCAATTTATATACAGTTTGAGTCACATACGTTTATTTATTATTTTTAAGTCATAATTATATCATCATGAATGTTTTATGGATTTAATGAGTACTTTTTCTAAAGCTAGAAAATAATAAGTATTGTAATATTTTTCTTATCTTTTATGAATCTGAAGTTATTATTATAAATTTTCTTATTTTCATATTTTTTATTTTTCAATTTTGATATATCATTTATTTTCACTATATATTAATTAATATGTATGTATTTTTAACTATTTATTATATTATGTGTCTAAAAGCTCTAAGAGGGATTTAATTTTAAAAATATGATAGTTAGGCTTATTATATCCCTTAGAAGGTCTATCTTGGGAAATCATTGTATTGAAAAAGAAATTAACCTTTAGTATTTAAACAGGTAACATGAAAATAATTCCTATAAACTTTATATATGTGATTATTTGATCAAATATATGATTATATAAACACTAAATTCAAAGTATTAAGCATGACTTTACTGGTAAATAATTTACATGAATCCTTTAAACCAATACCCTTCTATGAGAAGATATTTCTCTAGGATTCAGTTTATAGTGGTATTCTTTTTGGTTTATGAGGTTTTTTTTATATGATATAATTCATTTATTTTGAAATATTTATGTTGTGAGAACATGTTTTTTACATATGAGTATTTCCTTTATATCTATACATGTTATGATTCACATAGGTAGATACTATGAAAAGTACAGTGGTTTATAATGTTAACCATTTTGTTTTGGTGACTTAAAAGGTATCATTGTTTTATATGGTATAAAATAATATCATTTTACACAATGTTATGCAATTCAGATTTATTAATACTCATTCATTATGTTTTGTGATGCATTTTATTATTAATAATGATTATATATTGATTTTTTTCATTTATTACCAAGTAATATTCCTTTATATACAAATCACATTCTTATATGACACACCTAATGGACCCTATGTGCCCAGTTTTTCCAATTTATGGGATGTCTAGGAATCTTAAAATATATAATGTGTAAAATATTAATGTATTATGAATAAAATTTGAGAATAGATAAAAGAAAATTTAAACAAATTATATTAGTTTTTTATCATGTATAATGATATTAGTTCCTAACAACACTATAATATTGATTCTGGGATTTCAATATGTGTATGATTATTAATGTTTTATAATAGAAATTATATATTTATAACACCAAATCCAATATTATGAGTCAAAGTATAAAAATAAAATGAAAATTTTAAGCCTTTAGGATTTTATCTAATGGTCTTTGATGTAAAAGGGATAAAACTTAGAGAAATATCATTATTATTACCCCTACCTATACATTATCCTTTATATAATACTCTTCTCCTTTATAGTCAATTATGTCTTCTTCTCCCTCTAAGATATTTATTACACTTAAGTAAAATTTTAATATTTGATCTTTTTAGTTTTTTTATTTTTTAGTTTTGTGAATTTATATATTCCATATAATAGTATTCTATAATCCATGCCTATTTTCTGGGTAAACCATATTTGGGAAAGTATTTTTTTTTTAAAATCTAATTTTTATATCAAATATTTTTTTTCTCAAAAGTTAGTCATTATTTATTTTTATATTATTATTCTTAAATATATTTTTGATGATGTTCATGATTAATTTTGAAACTCATAAGAACATTTTGTATTTTTTCTATGATATATTTACCATTTCAACTTAAATATAATACTTACAAGACTTTATTTTTGGATTAAGGAAAATATTTTTGGTTTTATGAAGATGGAACATTGAGGAAGGTATTTGAATGTCTAGAAAAGTATTAGGAGGTGTTTGGTACTATATAAGATAGATAATTGAAGTGGAATTAGGAGTTTGTAGTGGATTTCATGGTTCTAAGCATATTTTTGGAGACTCTAAAGGATGATTTATAATATTTTGTTTGAGGGAAATAATAAATTTATAAACCCATGAAAAGTTAGGAAGATCATAAATTTAGGGCATTAATTAGTTAAAAAGTATCATGATTTTTTTTAATTTTTTATAAACATGCACTATCTCACTAATTTTGATCCCCATGTGGGAGAGGACTTTCTTGTGATATTTTTCTTATGTTTGGATGTTACTTTCACATTGATAATCATAGAACTTAGGTAATACACATTTAGTTTATATTTATTCTTCTTCTTGGTTCTTCATCATGTTAGTTTTATATTGGGGGAATTTTTTGTGGAGGGTTCTCCAAGTCATGGTGAAGCCATATTGGATGTTCGAGTTATTTATCAAGATAATATTAGTAGACTACGATGGAAGGATGTAATCCCATTACTGGAATTGTTTATATAGGATTAGAAAGTATTAAACCTTTAGCCGTTATTTTTCAATAATAATATCCACGATTTTGAACAAGGAATTAAATTTGGGATTTTTATATCTTAGTACAAGATTTTTCCAGGTATTACTCATTTGGATAAACATATTCAGAAGAAAATAAATTAGGTTTAGAATCATACTCTTTATTATATGATAAATTTTTCTGACCACATGATGGATTTTAATTTAAATATATAAAATTGGGTTTAATAGTGATTTATAAAGATTTATTAAATATTTTTACATGTATATTTTAGGTGTATGATTTTTAAAGGAAATAATTATGGTGTTTATATGTGTGTGACTTTTTTTAATGAAATTTGAAATTTATAAAATCAGTGATTAATGAAATTTTTTATTTTTATTTAGTAGACAATGTGTGAAATATTTATATGATTATTATTATTGAAATTATATATCTATTTATTGTAGATTTAAAAATTAAGTAGGCATGACTGGTAAATCTAGATTTTGTGCAAGGCTTATCAAAATAATAAAGATTTATATGGGTGGGAGTTACACACTGATTACGACATGGGCTTTGTGTTACCTTGGAATTGACGTGGAATGGTTTGTAAAAATCGGTTGTTATGAAATTTAGGGTGCTATGTAATTTTTTGATAATGTAATATAAAATATTATCTTTATTTTATATGATTGATATATATGGATTTAATTTATAAATTTTCATGTAGGGGTGTGTTTTTACAAAACTAATATGAGTTACTTAATTTTCACTTAGATGGGTGAATGATAAGTAATCAAAAAGATATTATAGAGTTATTATACTCACCCATACACTAAAATCTTGATGAAAATTTATATAATATTTGACTTGAGTTGTGGGTTACAAAGAGTTCTAATTTTTCATATTGGATGGAGTAGAAGATGCCAAATAGTGGGAACTAAGGGAGTATATGTCATAAATAGTTGATTAAGTCTTTGTAAATGTTTATATATATATAATATATTTATATTTTTATGGAATGTGTGTATAATTTTTCAAGGTTTTTATACATAACTTTTCCTTAGGTATGTAGTGTGGTCAAATGAGTAGTCAAATGTAGTATCCCCCATGGTTATATGATGTATTTGATGAATTTAAAATCAATACTTTTATGATTAGAAGATATATCCAAATGTCAAGTTTATTTTGGCTTGGATTGGGGCTTGGATTGATTGGATGGGTTAGGTTAGGATTTTATATATGGAATCCATTTAGTTCAATTAGAGTCTAGTGGGAGATGGAAAAAGGTGTTATTTGATTCGAGATCTGGAGTAACAAAAAGAATGATAAATGTTCTCATAGTGGGACCTGAGGTTCCATGAAATAATGAGAATTCAAAAAGTTTATTAATTAAGATTGAGTTAGTCTATTTTACTTTCACTCAGGTGAAGTGTCTTAGAAATAATAGACTGAGAAATGATTTGGGTCTTGTAAACCATATAGTGACTTCATATGGATTTCATAGAATTTGTGGTAATTCTTATGAATTTTTATGTGTTTATAAAATAAAGTAAAATATATTTTTTAAAGTGAATAATTATTTAAATTTTATGAGTTTTTTATAAAGAAAATATTTCATTCTAGATATTGATTTTTTTATACTATGATTTTTTTTAAAGAATTATTGTTCTAAACATATGGTTATGAAATTATACTTTCTAGTATATAAATTATATATATATATTTCGATATAGGATTTTTTTTATAGCTAGTATATTTTGTTAGATTATTTTATAGGCTATGTTATTTATTGTTTTGAGTCTTAGTGATTCATGTTAGGGTTCTATAACATTTTTTGATAATTTAAAATTTAAAATTCATAAAAGACTACATATACAAGAATAAATAGTTATTTCAGTTGGAATTTTTTTTTTCAAGGTTATCAGTACAGATTTGGAGATAAGTGTGTTTGATATTAATAAATTCTTCTAAATGTAATAAAAATTTCATTGTGATATTTAAAATGAAAATTTTTGTTTTAAATATCTCAAATATAATAGTTAACAAATGGTATTTTTGAATTTTTTTGTTTTTGGGTTACAATTTTCTTATAAGTGGGGAGAATTTTTGTTTAATTATTTCCCAGTGAACTCATTTTTAAAAATAAATTATTAAATTTAGATTTTTTTAATTTCAGTTAGTGTTATTGGTCATATATAAGGGGAATTTATTAAAGGTATTTTGATTTAAGGTAGGTTTCTATATATAAAAAATTGATTTTTTGGTAAAAAATACTTTTGGTTAATGATTATTTAAATATTTCAACACTATACTTAGTATCTTTTATAAAAACGTTTAGTTATTATGTTTTGAATAATTATTTTTTTCATTGAAAATAAAAATTTATCATTTGTGATGTATTTATCTTTGTTTCCAAAATAATGGAAATAAATTTTTTTTGTAAAAAATAGATTTTGGATGAATGGATTATGGGGGGTAGAGTTTGATATTTTTGAAAATAAAATGTGTTTTACAATGGGTTTTCAATATTTTTTCTATGATACAAGTTTTGAAAGAGATATTTTCATTTAAAATTATTTGGAGAGAATAATGTGTCGAGTCAATTTTGGTTGGAACAAGTTTGGTAAAATGAGTTTTGTCTAAATGCATTTTTGAAATTAGAGCATTTGAGTTGGGTTTTATATAACAACCATACCTATAGTAACATTAATGTTTTGGTTATTTTATTATATTAGTAGATAATATAAATATCATAATACATATGTTCCAATATATTATTTGTCTCAATATATGAGATAAACAAATAGATTTTACATAACATTTAAAAAATAAGATAAAACACAAAAATAAAAGAAATGTTAATTATTTACCATTTCAATTCCATATGCTACTTATAGTAATATTCATGTTTTATAGGAGAAATAGTAAAAATTATAAATGGGAGAAATCAAAGGATCAGAAAGGGTTAACATACTGTGGAATCTAGAATAAGATTAGAATGGGATACCTAACACGGTTAGAAAAAAACAATAAAAATAAATCCATTTGAATGATAAAAGGAGAATAATATATCTAAGGATAACATTAAATTGTAAATGAAAAAAATAAAATGGAAAATAATAACTAATCTCATAGTGATATAATTCATAATAATGGATATAAAAATAAAACTATTAAGGACCCGTGTTAATAAATTATATATAAACATGTCATGATTACAGAAAATGAAAAAACTATTATGTCTCATGATACCTACTTATACATTAAGGGGATATATAAGTTTGGGCGCCACCCATCACATACATTGTCAAATTCATCTATTATATTAAGATAATGTCTAGAAAATGAAAAACAAAATTGTACCTAAGGAACATCATAAAAAATGAAGGATAACTAATCAATAGATATCCCCAAAGAGATAATGGATATATGGAATTTAAATATTTCCCCATTAAATGTTATAATATTTCTATTTGGGTGGATAAACAAATAATAAACATAAAAACTATATCATATTAATAATTCAACATGAAGTACTTCTATCTAAGGAATGATAATGAAGTATATTGTAGGTTATTTTCATGGTATAAGGATATCAATAAGAAATAATCATTGAAAATAACCGTTTTTAATGATATCAGATCAAATAAATTATATAAAATCACTTCTAAAAATTTAGAAGATGTGTTCGCTATATTTGATATGTATTAGGGATACAAAATATCCTTAAGGAAACATATCTGGGTAAACATGAGTTGATGAAAAAGGATAACTTGTGCCAACATTAAATAAAATACACTTCAAACCCAACTAAGCCCCCCCCCCCATATAAATCTCTATCATATTACCTTAGAAAATACTCACCTCTAATAAATAATACATCCATAATACAAAAAATACATAGCATTAATGGGTATTTATACAATAGAGTTTATGTATATGAGGTCGTTTAAGAATAACAACAACTTATAATGATGGTATAAATTGAGTAAAGAATAGTCTCTCATTAATAATAAAATAATGGGTTTATAAAAAGGGTAAATAAAAATAATGGATATGGAAATGTAAATAAATTAAAAGTGTTACAAATGAAATATAAATAAATGAGGTTTGGACACTTTACATTGAAAAGTAGCTTCTTAAATAATAGTAATGAACAAAGTAGAGTCTTTAGAACACCTTGGATTGATTATAGACAAGTAAATGAGAATAGAATCATACTCTCTGATTTTGGAGGGAAGAAGAATGGGAGGATGAGTGGGAATTTTTATCCAATAGTGGAAAATGTATATTAATATATAAATATAGGATATTGAAATATATTTTTATAAAACAAATTAAAGACCTTAGGCTCTCATATCTCATCCTCTATCTTTTTATTCCTCCAAAGTACATTACCTAGCTAGGTTATTTAATTTTGAAACTCATTCTCTCAAGTGTCAATAATTTAGGAAGGATATTATTTATATTATAAGACATGATTTAACTCTATTTATTTGGTGGTGGTTAAATGTATTGGTTCTCAAATGTAATTCCTCAACTATGTCATATGAAAGATGTTATACACATTATAGAGTTATGGTGAAAAGCCAAAAATTAAACCATAGATCAAATTCACTAAAATATTCAAATGGTACAATGTACCTTTGATATAACTTCCCCTTCATACCTAACTATATATCTCCTTTCTGTGGTGATACAATTAAAGAGATATGTTCTCCTACATGAAGTTATAATTACTTCCTCTAGTTAACAATATTGATTTCATATATAATTTTGCACATCTTTATATGATTATGGATAGATTAAATTTTTTTAGTCCTCACCACAAAAGGCATGGGACCATCTAGAATCCTTTATATTACTCCATCCCAAGAGCTTCATGTAAGAAATTTTTTCATGTAAAATACCGCATAAAATGTTATTTTAATACATTAATTTGGGATATTTTTGTATGAAAATTATATAATATTAATATGTCAGGTCTGATTTTGAAGGAAATATGGACTAGAGGGGTGGGGTGATTTTTTTTAAAAAAATCTAATCAAATTAATGATATCATAGTAATAACTAGTGAAAATTAAAATTTAAATACAACTATAAAAATTTATCATGAAATACATATAGTCATGATGTGTTACACATATCTATGATGAGAAACATTAATCTGGATTTATTATATATAATTTATAATGCAGTGTAAATAGATAGAAACACATATTGTGATAATAATTTAATCAAAATTACTAACCAGAGGGATTTGGAGAAATGAACTTATCCAACATAGATGGTAAAGGTGTTATAGATAAATAAAAAATTTGAAGGAGTAACTATACCTATACATATAACCTTGAAGTCTTATCATATATCAGGGTATGAGTATAACTCATTTGAATACCAAAAACAATGTAACTAATGAAGACAAATAAATACTAGAGTAATCTAGATATAAAGTACTAATAATGTATGAAATTACAAATTTCCCTCAATATCATGGAACGACCATTGAACAACCCATGAATGACCATACCTGCTTCATCTAGTTCCAAAATGGGATGATATACCCATGTTATAAACACACATCAATTATGAATAATGAACTACTCCTCATATAATAGTCAAGGTGAACAAACTATGACTATATCATACTACTAGTGAATAGGTATGATATATATCTATATAGTGAAATTGTGTTGAGTGATTAATCAACCATATAGTATCCAAGTGAATGATAAATCATTATCTCATAGCTTAGGTGAATGATACATGGTACCATCCAACATTGATTTTGGAAATTTTACCACCAAAACATAAGGTTAAATGAGTGATCACAAGATGAAAAATGCATCACAACACAACAATGAGGGTGAACTATTTTTTCATGGTAAATGATATATCACCATTCAACATCAAGGTTAAATGATGTTCTAATACATAAATTTCAAATATAACTATCCATCATTTGGAACAATCTATGTAGATGATATACCACGAGTATATAAAATACTATGGTGATGAACTGCCACAATCAAAATAACTAGGTTAATGATTAGTCACCACCACTTTCCATCTAGGTAAAATCTATCAGTGGTTAAATGTGAAGTGATAATGAGTCATCACCTGGTGAATGAGGCATCACCAATTTTACATGGATGACACATCTCAAAAAAAGTCTCTGAGTTAATAACAGACCACCATGAAAAAATCGCATATTAAGGGGATATACCACCACTATAACTCACAATATTCATGATACACCATGGGTTTCACTCTCTATATGGATGTTGTGACACCAACATAGTGCCTATTGTGTAATGATGTATCAATGGTACTCACAAATTAGGTGGATAAATATCATTATCATATAAGGGGGTTCAAAAATTACAATTATAACAAACATAATGGTGAAAAAGAACCACCAAACTATCCATAAGGTTAGTGAAGTTTCTAGTACGTAACATAATAGAAATTAAGAAGGTATTGATAATTAAAAAAATTAATGTGAACAAGGAATTAATAGGAAATCACCGTATGTAAATGGTTTATAACCAAGGAAAACACAACCATCCACACTCAATCATAAATAATAGATGTTCCCTTAGGGAGACCAGTATTTCTAAATATCCATTCCCATAATATCTCTCGCTATAGTCTATAACTTTCCAAAAAATTCAATATCATAATGTGGTGGTAGAAACTACACACGGTTCCTATGATCACCACATAGAATTTAAAAACCCTCATGGGTGGCTGAAATATTGATAATTCTCCAAGGGTAGATGATGAAACATTAAAACATATCTTAATAAGAAAATCCACCGCAATGTAAAAAAATTCTAGGAAAATGATTCACTATTATAATAAAAAAAATGATGAAAAATCTATTTTAGATGAAAAAAATGAAACACACATATGGATAGTTTGACACATGAGGGTTATACCAACATGACCACTAACGTGAAAAAAATCACAAACAAACCTATCTCGCCATTACCCAAGTTTGTTCCCTAAATAAAACTCACTATGGAATATTCTAGGAATCCACACAATTCTATTAGGGTCAATCTTCAATTATATACACCCAATCATGGTCAATTTTCATGGTCGCACACCATTTAGATTAGTGTGTGACTTATCACAAGTAATGGATTTATGAATAAAACCTCATCACTATTTAATCTATGTTTAAAGGAAGAGACTCTAATGTTTTTGAAATACAAAGTCTAATCTTTAAAAAAATATATAATATTGAGTTTTAAATGAACAATTAATTTTCATTCATTTCTAATGACCTTTTAGGATTATATTTTTAGATAATTATGTCATAAATCTTAAAAAATAAACCCATACATTACAAAGTTTACAATTTCACCCGATATCCCTTTTTTCCACAATAAAATACTTTTAAAATGAAAACCATTTTATTTTAATAAAAATATTCATTATTTTCAACATGACTTCATAATTGTTCTTACCCATCCTTAAAATCATTGTTAAAATCAGTTGCAAAAGTGGGATGATCAAAAAAATATTAGTAAGTGACAAATAAAATAGAATGAAGAAACAAGTTAGTTTATATAATAATAATGAGATCATTTAAAATAGTTCAACATTAACATAAAAATGTTAATCTTGAATAATCCTTTAATTACACATTAAATCATATTTATAAAAAAATCATAAAATAACTTATAAGGAAATATAAATAAAAAATCATAATCATGATGGTTTCTTATAAAACATGACAACCCATAAAAAACATTTCCATAAAAACATACATTTTACCATTAAAGATCAAAGTCCTTCCTTTAAAAAAAAGTTATTTATCACATACTATGAAATAAATTTATTTCCATGAAATTTCATTTAAAATAATAAAAATATCTTGTATGTTACCTGAGACATAATCATTATATAACCCTTTCATAAACCCTTACAAATAGAATAAAATATTTAGATAATTCAAACATAATTCTAAGGAGAACATAATCCTCAATAAATTCATTAGAGATCCGTATAAAGTTCACCTGTGATCATAAAAAAAATTAAAAGGACTATGACATACATTAAATATATAAAATATTTCATTTTCATCATCAAATTAAAAAATATATACTTTTTATCCCCTATATAAAACATTTTTAGTTGATATATCACTTTCCATTGAAACCCAATTTTTAAAAATAAAATACCAAGAATAAAGGAAAGTAGTGTTTTTATTATTGAAGAGAACATGCATAATTATACTAGAATATAAATATAAAATAATGGTTTTAGTGGTGGGAAAATCCATTGATGTTTTATATGTTGAAAAAACATTCCGTTTTTACTTTGTAAAAAAATTCAAACATTTCATACTAAATACGCAAAAAATATTACATTTGAATGAATTTCGTAGAAAGTAAAAGGAGTGGTTAAATGAACTTTTTAATTCATTTATTTAATGATTTATTCATACATAAAATAATATATATATTGAGGAATAATATTATATATATATCATACAAAAAAAATTAAAAACTAGGTTTAAAAATACAATATCCCTTATGACATGATAACCTATGAAACAATTAATCATTAAAGGAAATAAATTTTAATGGATTTTTAAAAAAATTATTTCTTAGATATTTTTATAAGATAAATTAATAATTAAATTTATACACTAGACACTTGAAAACATGTGGTGAAAATATCTTAAGTCTCAAACAAATGGAATTGAGACTTAAAATCCCTTACATTGAGTTTAACTTATATTTTATGTTCTTTATCTTATGGAATAATAAAATTATGATGCATATTTACATTGAAATAAAATTTTTATAGTGTATTATTCATATTTTTTCAATTAAATCCATGATATAGTTAATTAAAAAATCAATTAACTTCACACAACTCTTTTCAAGAATATTCAACTTATAAGTCTGAAATGGATTTGGTAGGTTGACTATTGTAAAATCGATCCTAATTATATCATTTATAGAATATTAAATATGTTATAATTATTATTTTTACCACTATTTATACTTTATGAAACAACCATTTAAAACTATTATGAAAGATAAATTATATTACAATCATGGAGATGGTAGTCTGTAATTATGTATAAGTAACGTATAATTTTTTTTGCAAACATGAGGGAAATAATGTAAATATTTTATTAAATTTTCAATAATTATAAATTTACCAAACATATCATATTATTTATTTTATTTCACCTATATATACCATCCATGTGAGGTAGTGATAATAATAAAATGCATCTGTCTGTGAGGCAGTAGTACGCATATACACACGATCAATGTTTTTGTTTTTCATTGGATGGTAAATAAAGAAGTATAATATTGACTTAACAATAATAATTAAAATTTATATTATATAAATATAATATTTCTTAATTTTGATCCATCAATATAAAAATCCATAAGATTTCGTGATGAAAAATTAAATAAATCATCTCTATAGGTGTTAGTTCATATATACCCATGAGAAATGATTGTTATTTTCCATTAATTATGTATATAGATTAAAAGGGGTTATACCATAAAAATAATAGAATTTATGTATATGGTAAATATGTAAGTTATTATATGAAAAAAAATTAGTGTTTTGAATTAGGTAAAAGATGAAATAAAATTAAAACACTCAATTAAGAATTATACATCACTTTTTGGAAGACCTCCAATAGTTTATACCAATGTCATCCAAGGATGGTATTACAATCAAACTAGGACATATAGTCCCTGATTATAGTGATTATTAATAAATTCTTATTGTTATTGTATTATATATGAGGATGATGATGCGTGGAGATGAGAGGAGAAGGAGTGTAAGTTTATAAGTGAGGGTCATGACACTCTAGGAAGTTATAAACATATTAAAATATATGAATTTATACACAAGAAAAGTTGTTCCAAATTGATTCATATTCAAAGACTACAGGATTTACGGTTAAAATATGATGATAAAATACAATTTTGATAATTTTTTACCTAATTTTAACCCTTATCATTTTAGTTTTAATTCTTCTAAAAAAATTTACTCTTAGCATTGTAACAAACTTTTTTTTACCAAAATATCTATTTATAATGAAAAAAATAGTTAGGTCAATTTGAAAAATTTGGAAGTCATTATTCGAAATATTTAATCTATTTTAAAAGTTTATATCTCTAAATTTAGTAAAAATTACTTTTATAATCAAAATACGAAACTCGATAAAAAATAGTTTTACATAAAAATACTATTTTAATAATAAAAGTGTTTTATACCAAAATAACATGTAATGCCAATTATAATGATAACGATTGTATTATGATTGATAAAAATAAACAAATGAAATTTTAAAACAAATCCAAAATATAACATGACTTCTTAAATATATATGAACACAAATACACTTTTATTGAAAATCTATATTTTATACTATTAACCCAAAAATCAACTTTTTTAGAAAAAAATCAGTCTATGATGATTTTAAATTATTTATTTTAAAAAAGAAGCTTCTTTTTTTTAAATTCTAATGATAAAATCTAGAAATTAATTTTTTAAATAAAACCATGTAATGCATGTATAAGAATTTACAAATAATAATACTATTTCCTTTTTTATTGTAAAATTGTTAAAAATATTATTGTAAATATAACTATATAAAATAAAATTCATGAATAATAATAATGTAACGACGCAAAGTTTTATTAATGGAAATATCTCTTGATTGAATTAAATGTCTCTCTATGTTTATGTAAAATTTAAACTTCTTTGGTTTTATGATAAGAATTTTGACCGTTTCTAATATAGTCGTTGAACAGTTATCACATGATTAGTATAAATATAGGACTTTAACAAATCCAATTTACTCAGAAAAAAAGAAGTGATGGCCTCATCCAGTAGAATTGCTCCTTACGAAGCCAATTTTTCAGAGCTCGGAAAAGAGGTGGAGTCCTTGGGCTTCACTCTTGACCAAGCCCAAGCTGAGCTTCATCATGTCAAGCTGGAACGGGGCTGTCTATTGGAAAAGTGGAAGTTGACAGAAATTTCCACGCAAGCGATGTTATCTGAGCCACCCCAAGAGTTTGTCACCATCTCACACCTTACCCTTAGGTCTTATGAGGCTTTTTAAGGTGTTATGTAACAAATCTCTAGTACTATGTTCATGTATATTATTTTTTTATATAATAATGAATATACCTCTGTGTCATTTTTGATACATTGTAAATAGTTTTTAAGGTACAAATAGTGTTTTTAGTTATTATTTAATTAAGAATTATATTTTATTAAATGAAGGGATTTTTGAATTAAATAATATTTTAATAAAATATTATTATTATTATTAAATTAATTTTAATTAAATATAAATGATCTTATAATTTTATGAATGCAATTATAATTTTTATTAAGGTTTGAAAGCCATTTCTGTCAAAACCGTGAATTTACAATAAATGTTGGTTTTTATTTTAAAAGTAAAAATTAACATATTTAGAAAATTATTTAGATAAAATAAATGTTATTTATGGAATCAGGACATCGAAATTATCCAATGGTGAATTTTTCATAATTTTCTAGACAGACAAATTTTTGGGTAAAAATTAAATACCGTTTAAATATATAATGTGTTTTATGACATCACAATGACCCAATAGTGATGTAATAAAATACTATAATCTTTATTTTCGGCCAATATATGTTTTAACATTAAAATAATGTTATTTTGGGTTTGTTTTAATTACTGTTCAAAGTATTAATGGACCCCTGAAGACTTATTAAACACCTTGTCTTTTTAAATTGTTTTCCATGGGAGTGTGACTCACCTCCACATAAGCAACCCTATTATTTTAAGTTCGGACTTTGGCCTTATAAAATATTTTTTTCCTCTTCTCTTTTCCAAAAACCATGGGAAAATACCATGGTATGGTTTGTGGTTTGGATTAATTTAATATAAGGGGTCCCAAACCTAAATAATAAAGAATTCCCTCACCTTTCCTATATAAACCCACCCAAGCTCCCACTTCCTCCTCACTCAAAGCCTTTTTAGTTCATCCAACCTCAGACCTACTCTCTCTAGAATCCTCCCATGTTTCCCCAAGCTCCCAATAATCCTCTCACAAGCCTCTCTCTAGCCTTTGGAAGCACACTTCCAAGTAAGGGTTTTTTTCTTCCTTTCTCTTTTTTGTCCAATTTTCTTTAAGTTTTTTTGCCCTTTTAATTTCAATTATGAATGTTGGGGTATGGTTTCACACATCCCTCATACTGCCCTCTTTATTTTTGAATTATGGGAGACCCCTTTCTCTCTCATTAAATTCCTCCCATGTACACCGGTTACTATGCCGAAATTCCGAAAGGAACTTCTCTCTCCTCATTTACATTCAAGCAATACTTTTGTATCATGAATCTAAATTCCATTACAATTGTTGGTACATGTATCTATATGAACTACTTACTGTATATTACATGTAAATATGATGAGGAACCCCTTTCACTCTCATCAACCGTTTTTATGAATTCTTATGTCACACCGTTACGCAGCCGAAATCGCACCGATTTTCTAAGCCAATGCCATTGTGTAGTGAATAACATGCCCCTTTCTACATCAAGGGTATTCACCTTTATATACATTTACTTATTGATTATAATGTTTCATGTATGAATTCCATATTCCTTCATCATGGAATAAATGATTATGTTTTATGAATCCATGTTTTATGATCCATGTGGCATAGTTATGCATGAAATTAAATGTTTAAGAAGGGTGTGCCCTTATAGAACTCCAATGCATTGGGTAAAGTATAGTATCATGACATGTCATGTGCAATGAGTGTTGAATCATGATAATTTAAGTGCAACGAGGGTTTACTCATGCTTCATGTGCAATTAGGATTTACTCATGCTCCATGTGCAATGAGCCTTGGCTCATGCTAATTCCATGTTAAGTGTTGTTGCCATATTTCCATGTTATGATAATCATTCTTGATCATGACTTTATGTTCATGTTTCTCTTATTCTCTATTGATATTCCTATTGTCTAACTTGTATTTTACTCCTCATGTTATTCCATGTGTACTCCCTTACTGGTCTTTATAGCTCACCCTTTTCTTATGCATGTCCTCAGGTTTTCCCATGCAATGCTAAGTACGAGGGAATGTAGTGGTCATGTAAAGGAAGTTTTCAATGAAGATGTTGTATTTCATTTTTTAAGTTTTTATGTAATGATCCTAAGCCCCAAAGACACTAAACCTCTCGATATTCTTTGTTCTATCAAGTGAAGTTTTATGTAATAAATCATGTTTAAGTTTGTAATAAAAGCAGGGTTGTCATAGTTTCCATGAAAGGATAGGTTTAGTTATTTTTGGGATTAGGATTAGAAAACCCTAGTAAAGCCTTAGAGATAGGACTAAGTATAATAAAAACATCCCTAAGTTATGGTAAGTACTGACTAAGTGGTTGATCAAGAAAATACATCCCTATTTGGATATGAGCAGGTAAAGGCGGCTCTGGCACAGATGTATCCTAGGGGTAAAACCCGAAAACACCGCTTTGAGTTAGACTTGAACGGGAACTGGTGCACGAAAATGGGCCTTGTTTTACTCTTGGTGATGACACTCCCGAGGGATATGTTTTGATAAATTCACAAGCTTAGTATGAACCCTTATTAAGAGAATTAAAAAAATTACCCTAAGAATATATGTTATAAAGTAGATCATGAAAAGCCTAGATTGAATCCTATAGACTCATGAGTTAAAGAAAATAAAAGTTTATTTATAAGTCATCAAATTTTGTCTTTGGATTACCTTTTATGTGTTACCCCTAAATTTCCTTTTATTTCATCCAATGGCCGGTAATAGGAGGACTCAAGCTAACAAACTTTGTGAAGATCAGTGTGATGACTCTACTAATGAGATGCCCAATCCAATGGGAGTGGGAATCGCGAACTTTGTCATGCTTATCTCTCATCTAAATCAAGTTTTGAATAGAAACATGGGTCAAGAGGAAAGTTCAAACCCCCCTAAGAAAGAACAAGTCACTATCGAGAGATTCATGAGACAAAGGCCTCCTACATTTAGTGGATCATCTGATCCCATGATCGCTGAACAATGGATCAACTCCATTAAAAAGATCTTCTCCATCCTTCAATGTTCTGAACAAGAGAACATTCTCATGGCGGCTTATCGTATGGAGGTTGAAGCTGATCAATGGTGGAGGTTGATAAAAAATACGAGGCCTGAGGAAGAGATCGAGGTGTTGGAATGGAAGGATTTCCGGAAGATGTTTTTCGATAAATATTTTCTATGCACCCTCCGGCTTTAGATGGAAAGGGGCTTCCTTTCCCTCAAGCAAAAAGATGAAGAATCTGTTGGAGCGTATGAGGAAAACATCACAAGGATTGCATGATACACTTCTGACTTCGTCATTACCCCAGAATGAAAAGTTGACCGGTTCTTTGGTGGGCTGAAGCCTAGCCTACGGAAAGCATTGGTGATCCGTGACTTTGACAGCTATGAGGAAATTGTACGATGTGCCCTCATGGTCGAAATGGAGATCTGAGAATCACAGGGGTATCATGGGGATAAGAAGCATAAGGTTGAATTCAATTCTGGTGGTCCGATGGATAAATCCAATGGTGCTAAGAAGATCCAGCACCCCACTTTCCAAAAGTGCGGAAAGATGCACCCTGGAAATTGCCTTAAGGGGACGAGGAAATGCTTCATGTGTGGAAGAGAAGGGAACCTAGCTATTAATTGTCGGTAAGAAAGTCCAACGACTGCGACAGAGTATAAGAACACTCTGTTTGAACCTCAATGCATTGTTCATTGCTACAAATGCAAAGAACCAGTCCATCTTGCAAATCAGTGCCCTAATATAAGGGTTTTCAGAGGCAACCAACAACCTCCAAGGCAGCAAGGAAGAGCTTTTTCCATCACTTCTACTGAAGTGAACCCCAACAACGAAGTGGTGATAGATACACTAGTTATTCATTCAAGAATAGAAAAAGTACGTTTTGATTCAGGTTCTACACATTCTTTTATATCTCTAAAGTTTAATAGAATAATCCCAGCACCACCACAAATCATGGAAGTGAATATGTCGGTGAGTACAGAAAATGGGGCAATCATTGCATCCCATTAATATAAGTCCTCCCCTATTATAATCTGTGGATTGAATTTCCTGGAAAACCTCGTCATACTCCCTCGGGTGGAATTTGATGCAATTCTTGGCATGGATTGGCTTTCCTTATATAGAGCCAACATAAATTGATGGGAGAGGGAAATCACACTTCATATGGAGAATCGACCCCCGATTATTTACAAGTGTAAGGAAGATGATGAATATCCTTTAGCTCCATCATCTCAAGCATGGATATTTCCTCCCTATGAATATGTGTATCTGTCTCAGATGATTGAGTCCAAGGAAGAAACCATCCTTGAAGAGATTCCTATTGTGAGGGAATTCGTTCAAGTGTTTCCCGAGGAACTACATGGTCTTCCTCCTAGAAGAGATGTCGAATTCTCAATTGAACTTATACCCGGGGAAATACAAATATCCAAGACTCCATATAGAATGGTTGTTGTAGAGCTTGAAGAGTTGAAGAAACAAATACAGGAGAATATGGATAAAGGGTTTATACGCCCAAGTGCTTCACCATGGGGTGCACCAGTCCTCTTCGTCAAGAAGAAGGATGGGTCAATGCGGATCTGCATCAATTATCATGAACTTAATAAAATCATGATAAATAACAAGTATCCACTCCCAAAAATTGATGACTTGTTCGATCAGCTGCATGGAGCACAATACTTCTCCTTGGTGGACTTTCGGTCGGGATATTATCAAGTAAGGTCGAAGAAGGAAGATATCCCCAAGACTGCTTTTTGCACAAGATACGGGCACTATAAATTCATAGTAATGCCTTTCAGACTCGCTAATGTTCCAGAAATCTTCATGGACTTGATGAGTGATTCTTTAGAGATTACCTCGGAAAAATTTTGGTAGTGTTTATAGATGATATTCTAATATACTCCAAAACCAAGTAGGATCATGAAGATAATTTAAGAACTATACTAGAGACTTTGCGCAATGATAAGCTCTATGAAAAGTATAGAAAGTGTGAGTTCTGGTTGAAGGAGGTCTCATTCTTGGGCCATATCATCACAAGCAATGAGATATTTGGGGATCCCTCTAAAATAGATGTAATTGAGGGATGGATGAGGCCAACATCGGTAACAGATATCCATAGCATATTGGGGTTAGCAGGATATTATCGACGATTTGTGAGAAATTTATCGCAATTTTCCAACCCTCTTCCCAAGATAACTCGGAAAGGAGTAAAGTTTACTTGGAGTGATGAATGCAAATAAAGCTTCAAGGAGTTGAAGAAAAGGCTTATCATTGCATCTATGCTCACTTTACCCACAAGTGGGGAACTTTTTGTGGTATTCAGTGATTCTTCAAAGAAGGGCTTAGGCTGTGTGCAGGTGTAGAATGATAAAGTGATATCATATGCCTCAAGGCAGTTGAAGATCCATGAGAGAAACTATCCAACGCATGATCTGGAGTTAGCGGTGGTGATCTTTTCCTTGAAAATCTGGTGGAATTATCTCTATGGGGAGAAATCTGAGATATATACTGACCACAAGAGTCTTAAATATATCTTCACACAGAAATAGCTTAATTTTCGCCAGAGAAGATCGATATATCTCATCAAGTATTATGACTTTTCAATACATTACCACCCTGGGAAAGCGAACAAGGTGGAAGATGCCCTAAGTAGAAAGGACCTAGCGATTCTATCAATGATGAGAATTGAGAAGGATCCAATATTCTTAGACTTGATGAAGATGGACATGGGAATCATAAATAAGGGAACATCATCAATCCTTTCACAAATTATTGCCCAACCGTCTCTTTTTGAAAGGTTAAAGGATGCTCAAAAGGATGATGTGGGAATTCCGGAAAAGGTGGAAGCTATCGAAAAAGGGAAATCCTTAGAGTTTAATGTTAATGAAGAAGGAATTGTGTGGTTTGGGAAAAGAATATGTGTTCCATCAAGTCTGGGGCTGAAGAATGAACTTTTAGATGATGCACATAGTTCAAATTTCTCTATTCACCCAGGGAGCATAAAGATGTATCGAGATCTCCGAGAAAACATTTGGTGGGATAATATGAAGAAGGAGATCGTTGAATATACATCAAAGTGCCTAGTGTTTCAGCAAGTGAAGGAATAGAGGTAGAAGGCTAAGGGGATGATGAAACCATTTCCCATACCAGAATGGAAATGGGAGAACATCACCATGGACATTGTCACCAGAATTTCGAGGAAATACAAAAGCAATATTGCAATATGGGTTGTTGTGGATCGTCTTACAAAGACTGCACACTTCATTGCTATTCGGGAGGATTTCTCATTGGATCAACTGGCACAAATATATATCAGGGAAGTGGTAAGGTTGCATGGAGTGCCACTATCTATTGTGGCTGACCGAGATCCAAGATTCACCTCTATGTTTTGGAAGAGTCTTCAACATGCTCTGGATACTGAACTGGACTTCAGTACGGCCTATCATCCTCAAACTGATGGTCAATCCGAGCGGACTATCCAAACACTTGAGGAAACGTTGAGAGCGTGCTCAATGGACTTCAAAGGAGGATGGGATCAACATCTTCCTATGGTTGAGTTCTCTTATAATAATAGTTTCCACTCGAGCATCCAAATGGCACCATATGAAGCCCTGTATGGGAAAAGGTGCAGGACACCGGCATGTTGGGATGATTTCAGTGAACGTAAGTGCCATGGACCAGAAATGGTCGAAGAAATGGTGGAGAATGTGAAAACCATTCAACAGCATATCAAGGCATCCCAGAGTCGACATAAGAGTTATGCAGATAACCGTTGATGAGACCTTGAGTTTAAAGTTGGAGACATGGTTTTTATATGCATATCTCTATGGAAGAAGGTCATGAGGTTTGGAAAGAAAGGGAAGTTAAGTCCAAGGTACATCAGCCCCTTAGAGATTCTTGATCGTGTTGGGGTTGTGGCCTATCGACTAGCACATCCACCTACCATAGCCAAAGTACATGATGTCTTTCATGTATCCCTCTTTAGGAAGTACATACAGGACCCTTCACATGTACTCTCTTCTGAGGTGGTACAATTGGAAGATGATATTTCTTATGAGGAGAAACCAGTGAAGATCTTAGATCATAGAGAAAAAGTTCTACAAAATAAGACAATGCCCCTCATCAAGGTGTTGTGGAGAAACCACAAGTTTGAAGAAGAGACTTGGGAATCAGAGGAAATGATGAAGCTGAGTTACCCACAACTGTTTTAGTGTGGGAAAAGTAATTTTCGAGGGTGGAATTTCATAAGGGGGGAATATTGTAACGAACCAAAGTTTCATTAATGGAAATCCCTCTTGATCAAATTAAATGTCTCTTTTTGTTTATATAAAATTTCAACTTCTTTGGTTTTATGTTAAGAATTTTGACCTTTGCTAATATAGCTGTTGAATAGTGATCACATGATTAGTATAAATATAGGACTTTAACAAATCCAATATACTCAGACAAAAGAAGTGATGACCTCATCCAGTAGAATTGCTCCTTAAGAAGCTCATCTGTCAGAGTTCAGAAAAGTGGTGGCATCCTTGGGCTTCACTCTTGACCAATCCCAAGCTGAGCTTCATCATGTCAAGCTCGAATGGGACCGTCTACGGGAGAAGTGGAAGTTGATAGAAATTACCACTCGAGCGATGTTATCCGAGCCACCCCAAGAGTCTGTCACCATCCCACACCTTACCCTTAGGTCTTATGTGTCTGTTTTAAGGGGTTATGTAACATATTTCTAGTACTATATTCATGTATATTATTTTTGTATATAATAATGAATATAACTCCTTGTCATTTTTGATACATTGTAAATATTTTTTAAAGTACAAATAGTGTTTTTAGTTATTAATTAATTAAGAATTCTATTTTACTAAGATAAGGGATTTTTTAATTAAATAATATTTTAATAAAATATTATTATTATTATTAAATTAATTTTTATTAAATATAAATGATATTATAATTTTATGAATGCAATTATAATTTTTATTAAGGTTTGAAATCCATTTCTGTCAAAACCCGTGAATTTTCGATAAATGTCAGTTCTTATTTTAAAAATGAAAATTAACATATTTAGGAAATTATTTAGAAAAAATAAATGTTATTTCTAGAATCAGGATGTCGAAATTATCCAATGGTGAATTTTTCATAATTTTCTGAGACAGTTAAATATTTGGGTAAAAATTAAATACCGTTTAAATATATAATGTCTTTTATAACATCATAATGACCCAATAGTGATGTAATAAAATAGTATAATATTTATGTTCGGCCAATATATGTTTTACCATTAAAATAATGTGATTTTGGGTTTTTTTGACTTACTTTTGAATGCATTAATAGACCCCTCAAGACTTATTAAACACCTTGTCTTTTTAAATTGTTTTCCATGGGAGTGTGACTCACCTCCACATAAACAACCCTATTATTTTAAGACGTTCAGACATTGGAATTATAAAATATTCTTTTCCTCTTCCCTTTTCCAAAAACCATGGTAAAAAACCATGGGATGGTTTGTGTTTTGGATTAATTTAATATAAGGGGTCCCAAACCTAAATAATAAATAATTCCCTCACCTTTCCTATATAAACCCACCGAAGATCCCACTTCCTCCTCACCCAAAGCCTTTGGACTTCGTCCAACCTCTGCCCTACTCTCTCCAGAATCCTCCCAAGGTGCCCCAAGCTCCCAATAATCCTCTCACAAGCCTCTCTCTAGCCTTTGGAAGCACACTTCCAAGTAAGTGTTTTTTCTTCCTTTCTCCTTTTTGTCCAATTTTATATAAGTTGTTTTTCCCTTTTAATTTCAATTATGAATGTTGGGGTATGGTTTCAAACCTCCCTCATACATCCCTCTTTATGTTTGATTGATGGGAGACACTTTTCTATCTCATTAAATTCCTCCCCTTTACACCCATTACTATGCCGAAATTCTGAAAGAAACTTCTCTCTCCTCATTTACATGCAAGCAATACTTTTGTATCATGAATTTAAATTACATTACAATTGTTGGGACATGTATCTATATGACCTCCTTAATTTCCATTACATGTAAATATGATGAGAAACCCCTTTCTCTATCATCAACCATTTTTATGAATTCTTATGTCACGCCGTTATGCTGCCAAAATCGCATCGATTTTCTAAGCCAATGTCATTGTGTAGTGAATACGATACCCATTTCTCCATCAAGGGTATTCAACTTTATGAACATTTACTTATTGATTATAATTTTTCATGTATGAATTCCACATTCCTTTTTCGTGGAATAAATGATTATGTTTTATGAATCCATGTTTTATGATCCATGTGGCACACTTATGCATGAAATGAAATGTTTAAGAAGGGTGTGCCCTTATAGTGCTCCAATGAATTGGGTAAAGTATAGTATCATTATACGTCATGTGCAATCAGTGTTGACTCATGCTAATTAAAGTGAAATTAGGGTTTAATCGTGCTTCAGATGCAATGAGGATTTACTCATGCTCCATGTGCAATGAGCCTTGGCTCATGCTAATTCCATGTTAAGTGTTGTTGCCACATTTCCATGTTATGATTATCATAATTGATCATGCCTTTATGTTAATTTTTCTCTTATGATCTATTGATATGCCTATTGTCTAACATGAATTTTACTCCTCATGTTATTCCATGTGTACACCCTTACTGGGATTTATATCTCACCCTTTTCTTATACATGTCCTCAGGTTTTCCCATGCAATGCTAAGTACGAGGGAATGTAGTGGTCATGTAAAGGAAGTTTTCAATAAAGATGTTTTATTTCATGTTTTAAGTTTTTATGTAATGATCCTAAGCCCCAAATACAATAAACCTCTTGATCTTCTTTGTTGTATCAAGTGAATTTTTATGTAATAAATCTTGTTTACGTTTTTAATAAAAGCAGGGTTGTCATAAAAAAGGAATTGAATTTATGTATTATCAACATTACCTAGTTTTTTACATTATTACACCATTTTAGAAATAGTGTCTTACAAATTTTAATCATTACATAAAAACTTAGGGATATTTTTCCTTCATAGAACTGTCAGATTTCCATTTTTCATATTCAATAATATTATTTTTCTAATAACCATAAAATAGTTGAATAAACTTTTTCAAAAAAAATTATCTCAACAATTGATAATTTGAACCAAAAATTCATAAAATGAAACATTATAATAAAACCTTATTATATTGGGGATCATATAATTAGATGCATCTGGTATATACTTTCTTAACAATAATTAAAATTCATCATGTTCCTTGGATAAATGCAAAAGAAAAGACACTTGGTAACAATTTATCCAACCATTTACAAGATTTTACACGGTCTAATATACTATATACAAAACTTTTACTTATTGCCAAATTTTATAACACATTCACATGGAGGTACATTAAAAAACATGATCACCTACATTTAGTGAAATATGTCTCTTCTGGTTATCTACAAAACATTTCTCCCTACTCTAAGATGTCCTTATATATTTCTAAATCACCATCATCTTCTTAACTTGTTCTTCAAGTAATTTTTGTAGAAAAAACATTATTTCATTTGATTCATCACAATAATCCATATTTCAACACCATATTCTTTTTAATTCCTCAAATGGTTCCATCAGTATAAGGGAATGAAAAATATTATCATAAGAAAATTAAACTAATGAATGATATTAATAAAAACAACACTAGTAATTTATTGAAAATTATTGAAGCATGTATTCTAATTATAAATCATTTTATCTATCTTCACACTATATTTAGGATAAATAGTTATATTAAAATTTAATTCAATACCTAATGACTTATGATGTCCTTTCTCTAAATTTGTAGTAAACTAGGATCACAGTTAGATGCAATAGAATAATAAACCCTATTAAATATACTAATCTGATTATCATTATGTTTAGAAAGATAATCAAAAGACATATTATAAAAAATATAAAGAAAATGTATATATTTAGTCAGTAAATCAATAATGAAACCAATTAAATTATTACCTTGAGACGTATTTATTAAACCCATAAAACATACATGGATATATTCTCCCATTTCTATTCTCACATTTTAAAAGGATATAAAATTACCTTCCCCAATAGTTATTCAACATTACATATTGAAAAATAAAAAAATCATAGTAAAATCAATAAATATGTTCTTCATTTATATCCACTAGTAATAACCCAAAATTTGTTTTTACAGCTTATTATTACCAGGATGAATAATGAATGGGAAAGTATAAGATTTAATCAATAATTATTTCTTTAACTAGGAATCACAAGGCCCATATAATATTTTTATAGATTTTAAAAACACCTTCTTTGTCAATATTATATTTCGAAAAATTATATTTCCATGATTATTCTACCATTTATTTAAAAGCCCCCCCCCCCTCCTTCTATAATGGCCTAATTATTTCTAAAATGATGACAATACTGAAACCTAAAACAAAAAATAGGATTTTAATACATATATAGTTTTTTGAAAAATATAAAAAAAATCATTTACCAAAGTATCATGTTCCAATTATAGCATAGTTAATAATTCTTTTTCTTTTCAACTTAATGTAACAACTCCCTATTTCTTTTCCTAGATGGTAACGGATAATGAAGTCATAATCCTTAATCTCTTCCAGCCATATTATATATCATATGTTCATATTCGTATGATTAAATATATAATTAAAAATAATATATATATATATATCTCTCACTTTACTCGATATAAATTTTTATTCTTTGTTTTTAAAGAAAAACTATAGTTGCTAGTTCCAAATAATGTATAAGATAATTCAGCTCACGAGGTTTCAATAAAAGTGAAGAATAAGGAATTATATGATCATTATACATAAGAAAAACCCCATTTGTATTCAATGAATCATCAAAATAATTTTAAAATTAACCATTTCTATAGTAGAAGGATGAAAATAGACCATTTAATAATTTTCTTTTTAGTTCTAGGAATTATTCCTCACATTCTATCATCCAGATGAATTTATCTTATTTTGAAGTTAACATTGTTATTGGGCTAGATTACCAAACAATTTTTTCAACTAACCTTCAATATAAACCTGCTATTCCTATAAAAATATTAATAACTATGACATCATAAGGTCATTGATACTCTGCAACAAATTTTGGTATAGATAAATCAAATTTTTCAATATTTATTTATAATATATCCAATGAAATAAATCTATTACATCCAAAATCCATAATTACTAAATTTTTAATATTAATCATTTTATTTTATTGTATTCAGAATAATATTCTATGTTTTTGATGATTCTCATAACATTTATAATGCATCAAAATATCATCAATAAACACCACAAAAAATTTAACCAAAAACTAATCAAAAAAATTATTCATACGGTTCATATATATAGTTAGATAATTTTTAAACTCAAATGGAATAACCTATAATCATAATTTTCATACAAAGTAAGAAACTCAATCTTCAAAATTTAATCCTCCCTCACCATTATATGATGGTACCTAAAACAAGGATCAACCTTCAAAAAATACTTACCCCCCCTAGAGCTGATCAAATAAGACCTTGATATGAGGTAATTGATATTTATTATTAAAAATTACTCTATTCATTTCACTATAATAAATGAAATTCATCAAGGAACCATCCTTAAAAAAATTGAAGTGCTAAATAGTGAAGTGTTGGGATGAATAAGACCTTTCTTAAGAAACTATTGTAACTAATTTTTCATTTCAATTAATTTTACTAGATCCATTAGATAAGGAGGTTTTGGAATTGGAATTTCGTCAAATAATAGTATATAATAAATTCAATATATCAATCAGGAATAATATGAGGAAATTCAAAATGAAATGCATCTAGATGTTTTCTTACTATAAGAATATCACCAATTTGAGTAGTTTACTTCTTCTTAATAATACATCAAAGACAAATTTCTTTTATAATTTTAATAAATTTCTCATCTTGTTAATATGATATAACGGTATTAATAAATGCATTTATATAAATTGAAACTCATTCCAAAAAAACATCTTTATCCCTATAATCTTACATAGCAAGGTAAACAAAAATCCAATCCATACCCAAAATAACACTGACCTCTACATGTTTCAAAACAGAAATGTTTGTAGGTATAACCCTTCCAATGATAATAACATGAAGATTATTATAGCATCTTTATTCCTTAATGTTAAAATATGTGTTTTTATCCATATTTATGGATTTTTCTCATCAGTTGAAATTTATAATATATTTGAAAATTTATTAGAAATTCATGAATGTGTAGACCTTGAATAAAAAAATATGTTGGTATAATATGAAAAAAGTAATGTACCGTTCACCACAATTCTAGATGGTCTATAATCTACTAAAGTATTACTAAATGTATTTTCAACACTTTTATACTAGTTATATTGATGAATTACATCCTTTATTCTTATCTTTTTACAAGTAATCTCATAATGATCCTTCTCATTATAATTATATAATATTCTTATAATTATTTCATTATTTTTATAATAATTGTATGTGTAATTTTTTTCTATATATCCTAAATATCAACATCTAAAACACTTTATAGTATTCTAAAGATATTCCCCATGATGATTTTTACTACACTTATAATTGAATGGAAACTAATTTTTCTTACTGTTGTTTTTATTTAATGGATGATTCATCAGTACATTCCATCCAAACTTATTTTAAAACTTGTTTTAATAGAACAAATGATCAAACAAAACTCAATTTCTAACTTCTAATAACATCAAAATAACATCTAATAAATTTTAATTTCATGAGAATTCAATCATACATGATATTTTGATGAAAATGTTGAGTTAAACCAATTAATTTTAATATATATATCCCAAATATAATTTGGTTCTTAACATTATAACCATGTTACATTTTATGCATACATTGATACTAAATCAACCTCATTATACCTCATGTCTAAGAATATATTTTCCATTATAAGTGAAATTCTTTTAGTAAAATAATTATCAAGTAAAATATAATCAAATTATACCATTCCAAGGTGAAAATATCCTCTATTTATAAAATATTCTTAACCATTTACCTCCATTTATTAGACTCGCCTTCAATATACTAGATAGAAATAATAAATTTCAAATATATTTTCTAATATGTAACCCATCCTTTAGCTATCATAGGGTTAGATGATCCACTAAATGATGGAGGGTAATATTTCATGAATTGGTCTCTTATAAAAATATTCCTCTATATTGAATATGGTTTCTATCTCTTAGGAAATAAACTACCATTTATAACCTACTTTATATAATCCAACATAGTGAAAAAAATCTTTGTTCTAATTCAAACCATTCAATGTTGATGATTTTAAAGAATATTGTCCTCCTGGTGACTTCCTTATTCATATTGCCTAATTCCCCAATAAGGAACCATTATAATCTTACATATATTAGATAAAGAAACATGGTAATCATAAAATGATATATCATGTAAACATTAATATAAAATATAATCTCTAAAGGATGTATTATCCTAACCTCAAAAGATATCTCAACCATCCCTATGATATAATCCATGAAGACATGAACACAAATATGAAAAAAGAATACATATGAATGTATTTGTAAGAATTTAAAAGGATAAGTAAATTGGAAATTTGAATTCATTTATTTAATTATTTATGTATACATTAAAAAATATGTTTATGGTGTAAAATTAGTAGAAATTATTCTTCAAAACCATTTAAAACCAGGTTTTGTGATAGAATATCCCTTATGAATTTATAAATTTTTAAACAGTGAATATTTAAAGGAAATAATATTTAATGAATTATTAAACTCTTTAATTTTTTTATTAATGAAAAAATATATCCATAAGTTAGTTTATACACCATAAAAAAGAAAAAATATGGTGAAAATAGCTCAAGTTTAAAAAAAAAAGAATTAATACTATAAATCCATTACCTAAATTCTAACTTATCACAAATGTTCTTCATCATCCCGAATAAAAAATTTAAGTTAACTATTCATTTACTTAATAACCTTTTTCAGGTTTATTATTCCATTTATTTCACTTATAACCTTGTTATACACAAATTAATTAATCAATTAAGTTCACAACAGACATTTTGAGACGATTTGCCTTATAAATTTGAATTGGATTAGAAAGGTTAAAAATGGTCAAATGGATCATGATTATATTATTTTCATAATATTAATCATTTTATAATTAAATTTTTCATACATTATTTTTTTTATAACCAACCATGTAAGGTGGTTTTGAAAAATGAATTTCATTCTAATCATTGAGACATTAGTCTGTACATATTCATGAGTAACATTTCCATTTTTCTAAAAATATGTGGGAAATAAAATAAGAATTATTTTAACAAAAAAGAATGATAATTATATAATAAATACAATATTACTTATTTATGTACACCGATATATACCCTCCATGTTATGATGTGAAGAAACAATTACAACAGTTCTTGTGGTGGTAGATCGTACGTATGCACAAGTGATGATTTTATTTTTCATTGGATTGTAAAGAAAGAAGTATAATATTTATTTACCATTAGAAAAAGAAACATATATCATATAGAAATATATATCATATTATTTAATTTTAATCCATCAGTAGGACCATCCATAAGGGTCGATGAAGAAAAATGAAATATATCCTCTCATGAGAAGGTAGTCCACGTTTATTCATAGGTAATGATTTAATTTTTTGATTAGATAGATAATTATATGAAAAATGATTATATAAAAAAGATAATAAAACTTCTTTATATGATATATAATTATGTTATTATATGAAATTTTTTAAGAGGATTTTGAAGTAGGTAAAACAAGAAATAAAATAAAAACACTCAGTTAAGAACTATACCACTTCTTCTGAAAACATCCTTAGGATTATAACTAAATAGTTCATAAGATGGTATTATGATCAAAACAAGAACTCTAGAAAAATTCAGTATTTTCGGAATGTATTTGGGGATGTATTTTTAAATTTAAAAGGATCCTGAAGTGTGTATAATATAGGATAGGGGGTTTTATTTCAAAAGTGAGAGACACGACACACTTGGAATTTTTCATAAGATTAAAATATATTATTGTATTACTCTAGATAAATGGATCCAAAATGACCCATATTCGTATATGAGATGATATAGGGTAAAAAATGACTATCCAATGGGGTTTAGAAAAGTTTTTATGTCATCTTAACCCTTATAATGTTAGTTTTAACCCATTTAACTCATTTTAACTCTTACCATACAAATGATGTTTTACTAAAGTTACTATTCATAATGAAAATTATATAGGTACTATTATTTGAAAAATACAGTACTCTTGATTCCAAATATTAAATATATTTTTCAGGGGCAAACATATAAATCTAGAAAAAAATACATTGAAAATCAGAACATGTAACACAATTAAAACTAGGTTTTCAGAAAAAAAAGTATTTAATTCAGAAATTTTTTTATACCAAAATAACTCATAATATTAATTAAAATGATATTTATTGAATTATTTTTCAAATAAAAAATTAAATTTTAGAAAAATTCCAAAAATATAATTTTACTTTGTAAATATATAATAAGCAAAAGCAATTTTTGAAAAAATATGCCTTTTACTATTCACCCAAAAATAAACTTTTACAAAAACTTTAAAAAAATAACTCTATAAAAATGTGGAATTTATGATTTAAAATATATAATATAATTTTAAAAATTAAATTATAATATTCATAAATTAAACTCATAAGAAAAAAAATATAGGTCACATAAATGAATTTATTTTGAATACATCTATTTTCTTTTAGAATGAAAAAATACGTAATACACTTATGGTGAGTATGAATTAATAAAATATAATTCATGAATATTAATAAGGAATGAAATTGATATATTATAAAAATCATCTAGGTTGATACATTCCTCCACACTTTTTCAAATTTCAACCTCACAATTTTATTCTTTACATAAAAAAGTATGGATAAATTTCCATCATAACATTTTTGGATTCCCATGTTAATTCTACAAAAATATGGTTTTTACATGAAACCATAATTTGATGACTTTGATTATTCTAAAAAACATTATCTCTATTATCAATAATATTAAATGGTAGTTCCACATATGAATTATTGTCTTCTAACCCCAATACATATAGGCTCAAAACATGAGATGCATCCTATACATATTTTATTAACAATTAAACATGAAACAAATCATGTACCTAGGATAAAATCATAGGAAGGGACACTTAGTAAGAACTTATCAAATCTTCTCCAGGATTTCATGCAATTTAATGAATTGAGAACTAAACATTCCACTTTTTTACCAAAACACAAAATATATTTCTATTGAGATAATTTATGAAAATATGATCTCTTACCTAGAATGAGAGATCATTCCTCTAGTTATATGCATAATTTTTATATATACACTAATCTATCCTCTTATTTTTCTTAACCATATTCACTATCTAAACCTTTTAGTCTACCAATTTTAATCCCAATAATTTTTACCCTACTGTATCTTAACATTCTAGTGTCCAAAAATTGTTTCCATATAATGATTCAAATATTACAATTTTTATATTGAAATGAAAACTTTTATTATAATAAAATTAATAAAATGATAGATGATGATTCAAAATTCCATGATAATACATAGAAGACACCTAGATAATGTCTTCATTTATATGGTTATATCTTTTTTTCTCTATATATATTTGAGGATGAGAGTTGTATTGAAATTTTATTCAGAACCTAATGAATTATAAATTAATTATTGAAATTACATGTAAACATGGGATCACATTTAGATCGATTAGAAATAGGTAATATAACATCCCCAACCAAATATCCTCTTTGTCTCGTGCCTTAAGCTGGGTCGTTACATGACCTCAGGCTCACCACCCAGTATGCCAGAGGCTGCCAACTAGTAGTGTGGAACTGAAGGAAAACATGTGGACACTATAACTGATTATTGGAGTAAAGATACAATAGAAAATAATATCAGCAAATATAATAACTATATAGTAAAACAAATGGAAAACATGTAACAAACTCCAATAAGTAACCAAATGGAACTTTCTAGGATAATAAGATGAATACAATATATTTCAAAAGATAATGAAAATAAAATACTAAAACCAAAACAACCAAATGATCTAAATCACAAACCCCAGTGTCACCCAATCCTATAATCCCATGACCCAAAAAAATAGCCCATATATGAATCAAACAACATGTCCATGTCCTGAACCTATACCTGAAAATAATTAACATATTCCAGAGTACCCAAGTTACATGGAGGCTCAAGAAAAGTATGAGTTCAAGTTAGTAGGCCACTATAAATGGTGTGTATATAAAAAAATCTATACAAATGATAGTGTATGAAGAAGTGTAATGAGTAAAAAACTATAATTTAAACCAGGTTCCATTTATTAAGCGGGGTTATAGTAGTCACTTTCATCATTACATCTAGAAGCTAGCCTTATTTCAAAAATTCACTTTGGACTACTTTATTCATCGAGGTTGTAAAGTTCCATAACTAACAAGGAATAAAATTATACAAAACCAATATTAATCAACTTACCTCAGAGCCTCTATCCAGGTACATCACCTCACCTTTGAGACTCGGTCCAGGTGTATCACCAACCTTGGTGCCCTAGTACAGATGCATTACTTCACCACAGAGCCTCAGTCTAGGTGTATACATATATCATTATATAGGGTAAGATAGCTTCACTCCAGCCCCCTAACCCGTGAAATACATCAGTGGGATGAGTGAATAAATCTAGTTGACCTGTGGTAAGTGCCTCATTCCAATACCTTACACTAGAATTGAGCTATGTGCTCTTTCTTCATTAACAATAACACATTTAGCAACACAAACCATATATGTTAAACACACTTACCATTTAAAATCATAACTCATTTTATATAACCCAATTACAAGTCATATCCCATTAACACATATACCATTATTCTAGACCCCCCCTTATATTATGTCATCAATTATGATAAATCATCAATTAGTTAATTTTATAAAAATAGTAAGATGCCAACAAAATCAGCATGAGTCCTATCTCACTATCCCATTGAATGATTAAAGTTCTATGGTCCCAACATATCTCTAAAATAATATCATGGTATAGAAGACAATTCAAGATACATGTTTTAAATTATCTTGAATATAACCTTTAAAACATGGATCTTAATATATTAAAACTAAAACAAGCCCCATGGATTTCATTTCCATTACAATAATCCAAAGAAACCATTTAACTTTTTTAACAAAAAGGGAACATTTCTATCATTTCAAACATCATTTGAAATATATTAAGAAAAAACTTTTTTGAATCACTTTGGGGTCAACACATCCTTTCAAAACATGACTCACTTTCAAACATCATTTTCCTTCGTTAAATATATAATCAAGTTAAAGACGCAAAACACACCACTAAAACCACTTAAAAACCTCATAGTAATTTAAAGAATACAACTTATAATAATTTCAATTAAACCATTGAGACTACTCACATAACCAATTACACTTGTACTACCCATTCTCTTTCATAATTCCCGTATCTCTATGTTTACCAATTTTTCACCATTTACAAGGGTCTAACATACCCCATGGGTACCCCAAGGATAGTTCTCAATCACTAATGGACCCAATGGGGTCTGTGAAGGGTTTCACAGCCCAATATAAGGCTCAAATTACCTTACCTAAATAAAAACATAAAAACTATTTAAGTTAATATATTGGAATAACTATATACCCATATATATAACAACATGACGATGTGAAAAGGTGTTAAGACCACCTACCTCATGTTAGTTGATGAAATATTACCAATATTTCACCCATTATTCAAAAACATAATCCCATTAAAGCCATAAAATATAAATTACTTAAAAATTTTGTTTTTTAGGGCTTCAGAAGAAGAGGATAGATTCTACAATGCCCTAATCTAGAAAATAGAGAAAAGTGGAGTGTTAGACTCATCCAGATCTTCGATGCGCAATAAATTGCACTCTAAATAGCCAATAATCATGAGAGAATCACCCATGGGGGGAGAGGGGTGATAGTCTATAAAATAGGGTATAAGGGGTCAAATGGGGGAGAAATTTATTGGATAAATAGGAAGTATCGAGAGGGAAATAATAAAAACCCACTTTTAGTGAGGTGGAAAGTTTCCAAAACTATACACCAATCATGTTGTTCCCACAGTTCAAGAAGAAATTGTACTACATGGTTCACCTGGATTCCCATGCAGTTTGAAAAAATTTATAGAGGCCTTGTGTTCACCACTGTCCATTTGGACCACAATCCACACAATTTCCTTGTACAGGTGCATGGTTTTCACTAACTGTGATCCCACCATGAACAACACACTGTTTGGCCTCTTCTCTCTTCCTTTCATGTCCCGAACCCCCTTAACATCCTCAAAACATATCACGAACCCATGAATAAGTTTATTATACAAAAAATGATGTTTAAATGAAATTTAAATAAGTATGTTACTTTATGAAATGATGAGATCTTACAACCTCCAAACCTTATTATGGATCATCCCTGATCTACACTTACCAAATATCAAGAAGACTCGAAGAAAAAAGGTTGGGATATAGGGACCACCTACCAACTCTTACCCCCATTCATCAACATGAACATGACCATTCTATCACCACAATGATACCAAAGAAATTGTTCTCCCCAAATATTTTTTCACACTATAACCTGCACCCACAAACCCGATGATCCTTAGAGGTTGCATCAATCTAATTCCAAACTACCAACATTAAACATAATATAAAAGACTGGGTAATGTTACCGAACAACCTCATAAGAGGATACTGATAAGGTACTAAACTACCTTGGGAGATCCAATGAGAACACCTTCATTCAGATCCTCTTCAGAACACATGGAAAAAATAACTTAGTTTCATTAAACTATGATTCTAAAACTCTAACTATTACCCACACTCCGTGCCACCAAAGGAACACATGGATTCAAGACGCATTCCCTAAACTAAATTAGTCCAAAACATGAGGATAAATAGTCTCACTCCACCTTAGAACATCCAAATCACAACCCAAGACTAACCTTTATCTAAAGGTACTCAATTGGTCAAAACCTAAGACAACACACATCACCAACATTGACCGACTAAATGGATCCAAACTGAGACTATTTGAATCAAAAACCTAGTCACACCAAGATTCAAACTCTTGCAAGAAAAGTTTCTCCCAACCATATTATTTAGTTCACCACCACCATCTTCTAGTGTTGTGAATTTTCCTCATTGAATAGAGACCATAAGAACGTAAGATTAACCTTCACAACTTACTCGAAACATTTCCCAACTCATCGCACCCAAACATCCATGAGAGACTCCCCCCCCCCACTTCGAATTCATGATTTCCATTGAAACTACCCATATTGGATTCACTTTATATGTCAATAAATCAAATAAGGACTAATTTATTCTTCCTCAAAACTCATTTCACTTACTAGGATGTACATAACATTCCAACAATAACTGAAGGTGGCTCACAGCCTACCGTATTATCTCCATTTCTTCCCAACTTAGTCGGGCCACCATGACTGACTCACTCCATTGGATACCAACTCCCCACTATTAGTATTTCTCCCCTTAACCTTAATATTGCGCCTTCTCACTTATTGAATATCCCATTTTCTGTACATAATTATTACCGTTCATTAATGAACTCCAGTAATATTTGACAGAATAGAATCTTCTACAATGCAATATATTTAGGGGCTCTACCACACCCACCAATATGTCTTCAATGAAAATAATCATATCACCTATAAAAATAGCTTGAGTCTGATTCCATCATAAGGATAGATCAACCACTAAATCCAAGGCCCACCTAGCCTTTCCAAGGAACCCAAATGTGTACCGCACATGTTTCTTGTTGGAATCCCTATACGACCACATCTACTCCACTCTCTTCTTCCAATGACCACAATTCACATTCTTCCTACCACCTTAGGAGTTATTTTGCCACCTCTCTTCTCATGAAATTTTGACCACAACAGTTCATGTCCTTAATAGGAACTAAACCTCAAAACATTGATATGGCCATATATCTTCCGCTAGAAAAACAAAACAAAATTAATCCATAATCGTTCCCAAATCCATGCAGCGGATCAAAAAATCTTCAATATGATACAATTGATATTTATTATTAAAAATTATTTTATTCATTTCACTATAATCAACATAGAGCCTCAAGGAACCATCCTTATTTTTAATAAAAAAATAAAATTACCCATAGGTGAAGTTCTAGGATAAGTAAAACCTTTATCATGAAACTGTTGCAACTACAGTTTTAAGTAAAAAAGTTCTAATTGATCTATTCGATAATGAGGTTTTGAATTTTGATTTTGATTTCTAACTAATAAATATTAAATTCAATATTCAAATCTAGTATAATTCAAGGAAATTAATTGTTAAATACCTATAGATAATATTTTACTATTGGAATATCACCAATTTGTATACTTTACATTTTCTAAACAGTAGGTGCATGATAAATTTAGTTTCCATGTTTAATAATTTTCAATGCTTCTTGATATGTTATCAATGTTATGAATTCATTATTTTGTACAAATTGAACCTCATTATTAAAAAAACTTCTTTATCACTATAATTTATCTTATCATGATAATCAAAAGGCCAATCCATACCCTAAAAAATGTTCAACTCTATAAAGTGAAACAAAAAAAAGGTTTTCAGGTAATACCCTTCTAAAAATGATAAAAAAATAATATTATTATACTTTTTCCATTGATACTAACCCCATATGTTTTATCAAATGTTATGGATTTATTAATTTTTGAGGAATTTATAATTTATTAGAACATTTCTTAAAAATGAAAGAATGTATAGACCCCAAATCAAACAAGACATTGGAATAATCTAAACAGACAAGTAATCTACCTAAAACCCCAATGATATAGGGTAAATAATCTTCCAAAGTATCCACAACTTATTTTTCTACACCTTAATACTTTTTATCTCGATTAAATCCACTGTTTATTCCTATCTATGGACATGTGATCACATAATAGACCATCTAATTACAATTAAAGGATCATACTATAGTCTTTCCATTATTTTATTATTTATTTAGTTTGTTGTTAGAAACCACATTTCTAAAAATTTCACATAAAAAACATTAACATATTTAAAATACATTACCCATGATAATTTATACCGTGTTTATCGTATAATATAAACTTGATTATCTTACCTTCATATTTCATCAATGGTTGATTCCCCATTACCTACCAGTAGGACTTCTTTTTCTTCATATTTTCATGGAGTACATGATCATCAACAAACTGAAATTATACATTCTCTACTCATCAAAAAACATTCTCATAACTTTTTAATTCATGATAAGCCAATGATCATTGATATTCAGGCTTCATTATTAAGTAAAAGTGACTAATTTTACTACAAATATCCAAAAAAAATTGGGCACGTATCTTTATAATCAGATGAATTTTTCATCATAAATGACTAATGAATTTTCATCATTCAACCTCAATTATAGTAAATTTTTTTAAATTCAATGTTAAAAAAATTAATAAAATACTTATCAAGGAAAATATTCATAACATCAAACCATTATAAGGTATAAATATCTTCTATTTCTTTGATAGTATTATCCATTGTTTAGAACTAATCGGATTCACAGTCAAAATGGTATATAAAAATAGTTACCTTTTTATTTTATAAATAACCAAATAATTAAATAATATTCTCCAAATATTTGACCCATAATTTAATATTCATAAGTTTATATGATTCACTAAATTTTGGAATTTTTAATGTGGTTTTTATCTTTCATGGATACCAAAACCCATTTTTATCATAAATAAACTAAGAAATCATAGTAGAAAACTACTATATTCCAATTCCAACCATTCGAGGATACTAATTTGGAAGGTTGTTTTATTTTTTGTTCTTTATTTCTTGAACATATATGTTTCCTATATTTAAAACCATTCTTAATTGAAATAGATTAGATAAATAAACATGGAAATCATCAAATTTTATATCATCTCAATATAAATATAATTTATGATCTCTTGAGGATATATTATTATAATATCTATGTTTTTCTAGTTTTCCCATTTAATACAAACTATAAATACATGAACATATAGTATCACATAATCCTATATTTTAAATAAATAAATAATTTTATTTTATTAGAGAAGACCTTTTTATCTTTGGAGTTTCATATAATTAGGTCATAATTCTTATAAAAAACAAATATAAAAAAATGTGGAAACTTCCACTAATTATAATTTTTTCCATTATATAGAACTTTTAAAATGAAACATGTTTTCTTTTCCAGAAATGTTTTAATGATTTTTATATTAACATCGTCATTATTCATCATCACCCTTAAAAACCTATGAATAACAATTTAAAATGTTGTAAGAGCACATAAATCTCAAATATGGAAATATAAAAAGGTATAATAAAAATTATTAGTCAACTTAAAAACAATGATATCATATAAGATATTTTTCTTTTAAAATCAAATACCTTCAAGCTAAAATAATTTATTACTTACACATGAAATCGGTATTACTACCCAATTTTTTTCATAAAAAAACTTTATGATAAATAAAAAATAAAAAATCATAATCATGATAGTTACCTAAGAAAAATGATTATTCATGAATTTGTTTTCTAAAAAACATACTTTTTACTCTTATATGGAATAATAATTACATTAAACAAAAAACTATTATCTTAACTTATATATTAAAAATATTCCAATTAAAAGTCATTTCTATGTATATAAAAGTCATGTTATTTCCTTTGGAGATAATCATTATAGAACGCTTACAAAAAACCATTCAAATGGCATAACCCACTCGTTTAATTCCAATATAATTCTCAAGAAAAAAAAAATCATAACCCAATGTATTAGAGCACTATATCATTCCCACCCTTTATAAGAACCCATGTAAAAGGACCACATCATACAAGAAATATATAAAATAATTCATTTATATCATTAAAATCATAAATATATACTTTTGAACTCATAAGTAAAACTTTTTTTGATATTGATATATCATTTCCCATTAAAACCCCATTTACAAAACTAAAATACCCAAAACAAAGTGAAGAAGGATTTTTTTTCTTAGAAGAAAACATGGAATATTGTAAAGGAATCCAAATATCAAATAAAGTTTGTAGTGGAAGAAAAATCCATCAACCCCTTATGGGTTAAATGATAACATTTTTATATTTTAAATAAATTCAACCATTCCATATGAAATATGAGAAAATATTCCTTTCAAAGGATATAATAAATTTAAAGGAGAGGTAAAATCACATTTTTAATTAATTTATTTTAATATTTACACATACATAAAATAAATTTTGAAATTAAATAAAAATACGAGAAATAAATCATCAAAATAATTTAAAACTATGTGTTAAGATAGAATATCCCTAATACTTGATAAATTTTAAACCAGTGAATCATTCAAGTAAGTAAATTTGAATGGATTTTTTAACACATTAATGTTTAGATAATAATGATAAAATACATCAATAAGATATTTTTATTGACCACATAAAAAAATGTGGTGAAAATAAATTCAGTATTAAAGAAGCTGAGTTGAGACTAGAAATTTCTTACCTAAAGTCTGAATTGTCACATATTTTGTATCATCTTGGATAATAAACTAATGTAGACTATTTACATGCTTAATAATCGTTTTCATGTAACATTTCCATTTTTCAATAAATTATAGGGGAAACTGGTTAGAAATATTTTTTCCAATTTATAACGATAATTATATCCTAAATATCCTATTTTTTATTTAAATATACCAATATATATGATCCATGTGAGGCAGTGATGAAAAATAAAATATATCGGTCCACAAGGTGGAAAAAATGCATTCACACACAAGTGATGTTTTTATTTTTTGTTCGAAGGTAAAAAATAAGTAAAATATTTTTTTAACATTATATATTGAAATTTATATCATATATATATATATATAATTTAATTTTGATCTGTCATTGTGACCATCTATAAGAGATTGTGATAAAAAATGAAATATATCGTCTCCCAAGGAGGTAGTCTGGATGTACGAACGAGGGTTCTTATATTAATTTCCACTAGATGGATAAGTGGATGAAAATTATTTTGAAATAAAAATAATAAAATATTACCATATGGGAGATACTGATTTTATTTTATAATAATGGATACAATATTTTTTGAGGTCTTAAAACAAGAAGTAAAATGAAAACACCAGGTCATGAACTATACCTCGTTTTCATTAAACGTCCTTTGTTTTATTCCTAATGCCTTATTAGTATGGTATTGTGAAAAACATGGGACATGCATGACATGAATTAGACTTAATAAAGTATTTTTATGGATTTTATTATATAATAGGTTCTTGATGTGCAGATAATAGAGGAGATTGGGTGTCCTTTTATAAGTGCGAGGGTGGACACACTTGGAAGTTTCCAAAAGGTTAAAATATATTACGGTATTACTCAATCCAAATGGCTCCAAAATGACTCATATTAAAATAAGAGATGATATAGGGTATAAATATGAATATATTATCATATTTACAAAACATTTAGTGCATTTTAACCCATATAATTCATGTTTTTTATTTTCTATCCCGTTTTAAGTCTTACAAGGGGAACTGAATATTTTTTCAAAGTTACTATTCATAAAGAAAAAAATTTGGAATTCCAATTTAATAAATAATGAACTCCTAATTTCAAATAGTTCATTTATTTTTCCTTATTAAATCTTTAATTTTGTTAAAAAATTATTTTAAAATCGTAAGACATAATGTGATAAAAATGGTTTTATGAACATATTCCTTTTTAAGTCAAAACGTTATTTATAGATAAATAAATTATAAATAGATTTCAATCAGAGTGAATGGATTATATGTAATAAAAATAGTTAAGGAATTTTAAAAATAATATAAAATATAATGATAATTTTCAAATAAATAAAAGGAAAATAAAGCTTTTTTTTTAATTAGTATTTTCTACTATTCACCCATAAATAATCTTTTATTGATAATTCTCAAAATATTCATTCTAATTTAATTTTAAATATCTAATATCAAAAATATAGTTTATTATATCAAGTTAAATCTCTAAAATTGAAAAATTAAACTCTTAAATAAAACCATATAATACATTTAAATGAATTTAGTTTGAATAATTCTATTTCTATTTTTATTAAAATATTAATTAATACACCTATAGTGAATATAAATCTATAAAATCCAATTTATGAATATTAATAAAGAATTAAATTGATCTATTAAAAATTATGAAAATGTTGTTACATGAAATACTCAAACTGTATCTACCTAAGGATTACATTAGGACAACTCTTAGGTTATTGAGGGAGAACTAGTCATGAAAAGACCAACCAACCATGTATAATGCCACATTATCATAAATTCCACATATCCGTACTTAGTGGTCACAAAACATTGTTTAATATATCATCTTCGAGGACCACTTATGGATCCAAATGTGTTCCACATGATTCATGGAGTTTTAATTAATAAAATAATTTAATTTTATAGCTTTACATATAAGGTTTCACTAAAAAAAATTTATATGATTCATAAAAAATAAGTAAATAGTGTAGTGAAATTATGGGAATAACGAAAAAAGATCAAGAAGAACCTTACCTACTAAAAACGACTAGTCAATTTAGATTTCATTATTAGAAATCAAAAAACATGAAAAAATCCCAAAATCATGGAATAACTACTAATATATAGATAACCAATCAGAGGATAGCATATTAAAGTGGAGGGGAGTATTGGAATCATGTGTAAGACTCCCCTATGATTGGGGATAATACAATTCATGTTTTAATTGATAATATCTAAGAGTAAGTCTATAATAACCATGGAAAAGGGGAGAGTGTTCGTGGGATACCCCACTAGTAGAGTAAAGAGTGAAGACCCCACTAATTTTTTATTTAATATATATTAAATTAATTAAAATTTTGAAAATTAAAAGGTTACTCACTAGATCTTTTGTGGGTATGAACTATAACTCTAGAGATTTTATTTTTGTATAAGACCACTAGACGATCCAACAGAACTCTAGTAGAATATCCAGTCACTATAATATCTGTCCACCATGAAATAGATTCTTCTAAATATATCCCAAAACTCCCTATGACCCCTCCATGATCCAAAATAGACAAAAAATATGAGTTTTTCATTAAAATAAATCAAATTCACATGTTATACATGGGTGAGGTGTTATGACTTCTCTACCATAAAATAACTTATCCTTGAATTTTATCATTGACATCATCAAACCCCACTAGAGGAATATATTTTCCACATTACCTATAATCCTTCATTTATATCACATCAAAGATTATAGTGATCACATAAAATATGTAAAAAATTATAATCAGATACAATACACTTGATCATTCATGGAACACACCTAGAACATACTACCATTGAAAACCTATTATGAAACCCCATGTTTGGCCAACATTCACTCACTATACAATGATGGACCACTCTTGACAACATTTTCCAATTTCAAATTCAATTAATTCATATGGATTTTGTTCACTTAATTGGTCATAAATCGACCATCTCTTACTGGATTCCACAACCAAATACCTTTAAACCACTCTAATCAGGAACCATTGTTTCACCCAAATACTACATCCATAACACAAACCAAAAATCCATTATACCATTTTTTCATCCCATGAGTATTGTCACATTTTATATTACGTTAGTTTACTAATCCATTTTCCTAAACAAATATATATTCTTTATGTGAAACCATAACCTACAACTCATCACCATCCATTATTTAACTCACTAACTTAACTCGACCCCAATCGAATGAAACCCAGATATGAGATTTACCCATTAATAATAAAAATATCTTCACTTCTATTGATAAAAGGAAAGATAACCTTATCCACTGTTAGTTCAGGTTCTCTAAACATGCAACACATGACACTAAATATATGGGACCTAAAACAAGGCATAAAAATATAACATCCCATTGGTATGCACATCAATATAAAATTTCTTTTATTCCAAACCTATGAGATACACACTTCTTGAAAAGAACCATCATCCAGATAATGATTCTCACAATCCCTTCCCATTATATTTTGATAGACCCAACCCATGAGCATCAATGCATGGTCTATTACATCATAATTCTCTATTCTACCACTATCTAATTCCATGAAAAACACACTAGTGAAACACCTGAGCCTTGATAAAAAAACATAAGATGTATTAACCTACTTATCGCCACATTACAATCACATTACATCTTGTTATAGAATAAGAATTTCCCTAACAGCTATTCAAAATAACTCAAGTTTTAAACTACTCATTGTTGAAGTACTTCATTAAACTCCATCAACCATTTTAATCCACTCGTCCTATTGGATTTTCACTAGAACCAATGAACAATCAATAATATTTCACATTCACAATGAGTTCACATATAATTAATCTAGTTATTTTTTAATTTTGGATCCATTTCACACCTTATAAACCTCTATCATTTCATTATTAGACTAAAGAAACCGCATTTCCTACAATGGTCATACATCAATCTAGTGATTTTAAATGGAAACCCTCTCTTAAACCAGTTTCAAGGAATCTATATATATTCTTAAACTCTAGATTGTTTTACCCCTAATTATTGAATTATCCTTTTCTAATGTACTCCATAGTCCCCAACATATTTTTAAAGGCCACTATGATCCACAAAACCACTCAATAGTAATAATCAATTTTAGTTACACTATAATTACTTGAACTAGCCCCAAGTGTATGGGGACAACTAATGGGTCTTAGACCCCATCAATACAAATAATCACCTCTAAGGGTACAACACCCAATAAGGGTCTCAAAGGACTAACCACATGACCCCAAACTATCTTGAAGCTTATATAGAGATGTTATTTCATGCATTCATCCTACATTGGAAACATCATCGTGAACATCTTACAGAAGTGACATGATTCATGAACTCACTCTCCCTTACCTAGAGTGATTCCTAAAAAATGATCCTCAATATTACCCACATGTCATTCTAGGACTTTCATGCTTGAAAAATAGTAATCTCACTACCCCTCAAAAAATGTGATTTAAATTTAACCCACACAACCTATATGCAAAGAAAAAATCACCCTCTTACACCTTAGGTAAGAGGGAATCAAATAACCACTCCCTATACTATATCACTACTCCTATTATTTATCTAAAATGATAATTAATCCCATTTTGACCCTGAAGACACACCACTACATTATTGAAATCATGACATCATGGGTAAAAAATCACTAGTTCTAGAATCACATATAAACCCCACAAAAATAATTACCTCTTCCATATCTTCCACACCAATGACAGGAAGATATATCAACACTTTAATTATAGATACATTTCATAGTCACTCCTCAAATGCATATACCAAAACACAAAAAAAAAACACACATGAAATCAATATCATAGAATGAATTATCTACCCATTATTATATCTATAAGGAACACCAGTGTATGGGATAAACCCATTCTCAATAGGGATAAATTAACATATAATAACTCATCCTGAGAATAAAACGTGATCACCATATTATTTTTCCAACACACTCAATTCAGTTATCCCTTAGTCGATACTGATAAGCAATAATCCTTCCATACTATCCTACTATTGAAATCTTGTAAGATATGTTAAACACAAAAAAATATCTTATGGTTTATATATATATATATATATATTTCTCCTAATAAAATATTAACACTACTCTCTTTAGGTTGTAAATACTAATCAAGAACACAAAAAAACTAGACTACACATCTTAGGGTTTTAAGAAATATTCTAGAACTCAAACTTTAATAGGAAAAAAACCAACATTCTATTCATGAGGTTACCCAGACCCAAAATCCAAGATCCATTTCTAGAAATTGATAATTTACAAATAGGTTTAGATACCAATTGAGATGAACCATGTTAAACAAAACTATATTTATAACATTTCCAAAATTTAAACATTACATCTGATAATAAACAAATAATCCTAAGAAAAAAAATTTAGTGTCTTTTATATCTATCTACATAATAAATATATTTTGCAAAACTTTTTAACATTTATCCCTGATTGAGCCACACTAAAATCTCTTATAGAATTCTCATAATATAAACTCATATTCATAACCTAAGAAATTGAATCATATAGAAGGGGTGAGCTCAAGTTCTTATTAAGAGAAAACTTATCAATATTTTAATAAGGGATAGATAATAAAAATATGAGAAAAGATGAGTAAGGGTGGAAAATCTTATTAAAATAACATAAAACATTAATATTTATATATAAGTCATGTTATATGGACATATAATCTCAAATGATAAAACATATAACATTAAAAAATAGTGTAGAATCATTAGATACAAAGCAAGATAGATAGATCATAATCATAGATATATATCATGGAAATGAAAAATGAACATTAAATATAAAATAGCAAATAAAATTATCATAGATATAAATATAAGGGAATTATAAAATTGTGATAAAAACAATTCCCATGCTTTATTTTTTAGAAAATATAATTATCCATGATTCATCTTATGAATAAATCAGTTTCTATGTTTAATGTTATAAATATCGAAATTTACAAGATTTGAATCCTTATCTCATCAGATAAAAATCCTTAAAAAATCACTCGAGGCATATATAAGACCTCAACAATAAATTATCCATAAATATATGTGACATGTAAAGTAAATCATTTATAATTAAATAAAGACCTCGTAAAAATAAAATGGATTTCATATCCTTTCCAAATAAAATCACATATATAAGTCCTTAAAATTAAATTAATAATCATATTGTGAAAAATCCATGGAAAATAAACTAATATCCAAATATATTCAGTATCTTTATAAGAAAATACCATTCAATTAAGATGACGTAAAATATGGAATTTTAATAACATAGATAAATGTTTTAAGGTTTATTCAATAATTTCCCTAATCAATTGATTTATCAGTATCTAGGTGAACTCCCTTGAGATAAGGAAATCTAATATATGGTATTTATAGTGGAAACGAATAAGAATAAAAACATGTGTATAAATTCATGTGGATTGGAAAATAAAAAATAATTGATATATAATTATTATAATACAAAAAGAATATTTCATAATGCACACTTAAAAGGAATGTGAATGATATCATTTTATGAATATCATTGATCAATTATATAATATTTCAAAATATTTAGACAGAGATAAAAAAAATCATAGAATTAGTGAATTGATTTAGAAATAAGAAATAACATTTATCTTTTTGAAAAAAATTATAAAAATATAAATATTTTATAAATTTAGTAGAATGATATTATCTTTTTAAAATCATTAAAACATAGAGAATAAGTTTTATAGGAAAATAAAAAATATAGGAATGATGTTTTCATAAGAAACTATTTCAAGGGGATTGGTTTCACAATTTTAAGGAAATGAACCATACTAAAAGAATTAGATTTTTATTTAAAATATTTTAAAATAAATTAAAAAGGTAAAAAATGATCTGAGTTAATTATTGATGTGTATGTATGGATATTTGGAAAATCATCCAACAAATATTGCATCAAAGAGAAAGATAAGTTACCGAAAAGAAGAGGTGTGGTCGATTTCACTTGTAATAGGTAAAAAATGAGTCAATGGGAAAATAAAATAGTGAGGAGACATGTAAAAACAATATAATTACTATATGAGAATAAAATTTTTGGGGCTTTTGATAGAGAAATGTAAAATTACCTATATGGATTATCTTTAAAAAGAAATCTAAATTTGTAAATGAGTTTGGAGATTACATATCTATGACTTATGTAGATTTGAATTCAGACCCATTTGAAGATATATGTTGAAATATATCTTAAAATATTTGGTATAAAGATAATTCATGTTGTAACATATCAATCTTTTAGTTTATACACCATATAAAAAACATGGAGCAGAATGTCAAACATGTCTTATGTAATTGAAAATTAAAAGATGGAAATCCTTATAGCATCATTATCATTAATTATAAAAAACCATAGAATTTATAACAATATATTGATTATTAAATATCTTATATTTCTTGAAAAATTTTGATAAAATAAACCCATGATCAATATATACACCCCAAAAAATAAACAAGTGGTTATTATGCATCATATCTCAATGATGCAAAATTGAAATGTAAAAACCCTTGCATAAAATACTGATTTTTCGAACATTCTATAGCCATTTTTATAACAACAATAACTATCATAATAAAAAATTTAATAACCTCACTCATACGTAAAACCTTTTATAAACTTAATTTTTAATCATTTGTTTCAAATATATTACTTAGTTATATTTCATTTTTATCAATGAATATTATTTTCTTAAAAAAATTAATACTAGTTTCATAATGACAATGTCAGTTCATGTTTATAGATTCAATTTTCATTATTATGTGATTATTATAGGTATTGGAATAGAAATATTATATATCTTTATATTTTTTATAGATTATTTTCCAAAAAAAATTATTTATGATTCATGACATTAAAGACGAAAATGATCTTGTTATAGTAATTTTAACAAACGTGGGGAGTTATCTTAATGAAATGTGATATATTAATATTATAATTATAGAAAAAATAAAAAATATTTAATTATTATTCTCTAATAGCACTGGTAGTTTTTTTATATAGTTATCCATGATAGAAATTTTTAGCATTGTTCATGTAGGTAGTTAAATCGACCCAAACAGAATCATATTATAATTGAATTATGAATATGGTTAGGAAAGTGATTATTTTGGAATAATATCATTATTATAAATGAAAAATTAATTTTTTATATTTTATTATGGTGATTAATTAGGTTATATGATATTTATAAAAATAATATAATTTTAAAGTGAAAAAAAGAATATATTACATTCATCACGGTGGTAGTCCGCATGTACACACATGTGACCTGTTAATTTTCCATAGTTTGGGAGGAAGATATGGAATGGTTTATATTAAAAGAATTCTAATAATTTTTTATATATAATTATAATCCTTAAAATATTATTTTTGATCTATATGTGTATGGATGTGATGAAAAATTAAGCACACGTTTCTTGGAGGTGGAAGTTTTCACTTACACATGACGACATCTTCATTTTTTGAATGGATGCGGAGAAAGGTAGAAAAGGTGTATTACATTAGTATAATAATATTTAATAATTTTATTAATATCCATGTAGTAATACTTTAATTTTTTGAATTATTTTTATGGGTTTAAAGATGAAGAGAATTTAGAGATCCATGTAAAGAACATTACCTCTCCCCTTGTGTGTTCTCCTTTGGGTGTCACCATAAATCTCATTAGAATGGTAATTTTAAATAAATAATCATTCTAGTTTGTGGTAAGACAGTGAATAAGAGACCAGGGTATATTTTTTTGAGATAATTTATTATAATTATGGGACAAATTGGGGGAATGTGATATTATTTTATAGGTGATGATAATGACATATTGGTAAATATAATTTTTTTAATTTAAAAAGAGAACACGATTCACATGGAATGTGGATCAAAAAGATACAAAATTGGATTGGATTATGAGGTATATTATATAATTCTCAATTATCAATTTAAAAACATTTTTTTAAATTTTTTCAGACTATTATATTTTTCTGTTTTACTATATTTTGTTTTTTCCATGGTAATTAATTTTTTCTTAAATAATTTACTTATAATTTTTTAGAATAAAATAATAATAATTAAATAAATTTTTTCTACTAATAACAATTTTTAAATACATTTTATCAAATAAAATTTATATGTCTATAAAAAATTAATTTTATCATTAGCATAAGTAACGCGTAAAAACCCATTTTTAGAAAAAGTAAACTTTTAAGTATAAATGTTATGTTTAAGAGAAAATTATCTATGTTGATAATTTTTTTGAAATTAATTTTATGAATAAAAAAAATATAATTATGTGAATTTAAATGAAAAATATAATTTCACTTAATGAGAATATAATTAATAGAGATATATTATTATATTTTTAGTAGAAAAATATTTTTTAATTTTCAAAATGTTAAATTTAGGTTTTATAAATTCTTCAAAGAATTTTTAAATTCATTATGTCACTCCATAAATATCATTTTTATCGTGAATTTTTTTTATTTTTTTAAGGTATAATTCTTGATATTATCACAAATTCAACGATTTTAATAAAAATTTTCATTTTAACTATTCTCCTACAAATCAACTATTTTAGAAAAATCTAGAAAATTCACCTTGAGAAAATTTTAAAATGTTTAATTAAAAATATAGGTTCTTTTTAAAAAAAACTAGAAAACTAAAATATATAATTTTATATTTTAAATGAAAAAAAAATATAGCAAAAATACACTTTTATTGAAAAATAGTGTTTTGAAACATTAAGCGTTTTAAATATTAATTTCTCTCAATTTATATTTTAATTAATTTTAATATATTAATTAATATAAAAAATAATTTAAAAGTGATCAATTTAATTTATAACGATAAAACATGCAACACTTTAAAAAAATATAATTTGAGAAAGAACAGCCCATTTCATATTTAATCATATCAATTAATTGTCCTCTAAATATGTACAGTTTTAGTTTAGTGGTATCTTTTTATTTAATAGTGGAATAATTAAAATATTCTTAATAATATTCATATAATAGAGTGAAAATTATTTTAGTTTAGTATTTATTATAGATAAAGTTATCAACAATAGATAAAATTTAGGGGAAGAAACCATAGTGGAGTGGCTCAAAGGTGGGCTGTGACCTTTGATAATGGTGGATCCTACATGAGAGAGGGAATGGTAGGTATATGTGTAGAGGATATCTGGGGCATGTGGTGTAGTATGGGCTAGGTTTTGGGCCTTTAGGCCAGTTCTGGGCCTATGTTCCTGGAGGCATTGAGCTTATTTCAAGTGACTATGGGCCAAGAACCTTCTGGAAAGTATTTTGGGACTTCAAGTATATATTTCCTCAGGCCTTTATTCCACTAGAAATATGTTCCATGTCATCCCCCCCCCCCCCCTAACCCAAGAATTGGGGGGGGGGTTGTTTCCTTTATTTAATTAAATGATACTTCACCCCAGTCTCGAGAAAGAATATATATATATATATGGGTATTAAAAATATATATTGAACTCAAGATATTATTTATAGAAAGTTATTAGCTATATAAAATTAGGAAATATATCATTGTCTCTCAAAAAAGGTGAATACTAATTTTTATTTTTTAACATTTATTTGAGCTAAATGTTCCCCAAGAATAGGTATCATGACTCCTATAATATAATTATTTTTCTAATAGAGTGAATAGTCATCATTTATATAATATATGGTTATAATATGCTCTAAAATATGAAATTTTATTTTCCAATTTTGTTGATTAATTGGAATTCTATATGGATATAGAAAATTTATTTCCAAAATCTCATCAAATTCATCTAATGGAAGGACAATAAAAATTAACAGAATTATAATTCCATAATCCTATAGGAATATTAATATACCATGGACAAAATAATGATACCATAAAGTGTTTTTATTTATAATTCAACTGTTAATTGTTGGTAAAAAAATACATGACATAATTAATCCTTACATCTAGAGTAAATAACTCGGGTACCTAGAACAACTTAATTATCACCCTCATATTTAATAGTAGTCATTGAATAGGGATTACCTTCTTCACATGGTCTATGAGGTTTTTGGTGTTAGTTGTCATCTTAATCCCACGAATTGGTGCACTGTTTTTCATAGTGCCCAAATTATTCACATCTAAAACATATAATTTCAAATGGATCCTTCTGAATACAATTATTTTTACCCATATTTTTTAATGAACTCTTTTTTTTACTTTATCATCTAGTTTCTAAATGAACTCTATTCCCACATATAAAAAAAATCATCTAATTACTTTCAAACATTCCCCTTGGTTCCTCTTCTTACAGTTTTTAATCAAAGAAATGGAATCTTATTTCCTTCACCATCTTTATCACCCAATAATCTATGAAACCTCATCCATATATTCTTTAATATGGATGTATTTTCAACAAGGCTCAAATTTTTTATCATAACTTGATAAATTTTAGTGATCATAATAGCAAAATCATTAAGACTACCTTTTATAAAACTTAGTCCCCCATTAGGATATTTTTTTATTTGTCTATTGTATTAACTAATAAATCTGTTATATAAGACTTATCTATTACTAAAAACTAAATTTATTAACATGATTTTTGAAAAATTAACATCAAGTGAGAATTATCAAAAATAATATAATGAAAAATTAAACCTTAACTTTGTCTTAATTATTTAAATCCTCACATTAGATTTTAGGTTAGCCTAAATCACCCTTAGTTCAATCAAGGTTTCTTCAGGTTGGGTTCTCTTATACTCCATGAAATAACCCCAAAACATTTAAAATAATTTTTTATGTCTCATAAAGAGTATGTTATTGACTAAAAAATATCCCCTTGGAGTGTATATCCAAGTGATTAATCTAAGTCCCACTCATCTTGCACCAACTGAACATTGATATAATACTCAGGTATAATTTTTCTATGTTCTTTCCCCTAGGAGAATATTTTCCATATTTTCAACAACATTCCTATATCCAGATAGGGATGTAATTTCATGGAAATCCACATAATCATAACTTCACGAAAATTACATGATATTATCCTCAACAAATATTTTTCTATTTAGTTTTCACTAATGTTCTCTAATATGATTCCCACAAAAAAAATAAACTAATCATGTAAAATAACTAAACACTTTTCTAATACCACCTAAGGTTCCCTATACCTGAACACCATTATTCCTAGTTATAAACATAAAATTTAAACGTAGGAACTATTACCATTTGAGAAGGCTCAAGATAAAATGATTTTATATTTAAAAAAGCTATATAATTAAAACATTACAAATCACAATACACTCATGATCCCCAGAACTAATGGTTTAGTGTCATCGATAACTATCAATATAATAAATTTATTTATTAAAATCGTGACCTTTTCTCTTTAATTGATCTAATATTTACTGTCTTCTGTAATTATCATAAGTTATAATCATCTTCATAACTCTAAAAATGGAATTATATGATAGAGTTAAGATCAAACACCCGCGATGGGAAAACATATCATCATGTTATCAAGGGTAAGATCACAAGAATGTGAGAAAACAATAACATGGGAAAATATATAATGGTATATAAATCCATAACCACTGATTTGGGGGGATATGTAGGACCCACCCAATAATGCCCCAACCAGGGTTCCACACACGGGTGCCCTGAGTTGGTCGGACACATGACCTTGGGCATTCCTCTCTATGTGCCAGAGGCTTATGACTATCAGTGATGGTCTAATATAGATAATTGGAAGATTTTAACCTCTTTATAAAAGTTTATATAAAATGTAAATAAATAACAATAACCAAATGCTATAACCATAACTAGAATAATACATATCCCACATAATGACCAAAATAAGAAATATAATATCCAAAACTAAAGAAGGATATATTTCATGCCAATATATCTCAAGTTTCAATATGAAAAACCCAAAAATAAATAACGACATTGTAAACTCCCAAGTGGGTCCCGAACCATGTCGGGTTCCTTCATTCATTCCACATCCTGAATCATCCATCTAACATAGGGCCTTTTATCTTATCTTGTCCGACAAACATGAGTTATATTCAGGTTCTGATTAAGAAAATTGATTAGGGTTTGAGTAAAAAAAAGTAGGCCACCACCGCCAACATCAAAAATAATATCTAATAAAAATAGTGTATGAATTTGTATGAAGGTTAAAATAAAAGAAAGAATGAAAATAGTTTACATTTATTCAATTAACCTTTATTTAAACACACAAATTCCCCTGGGTTCTTGAGGACACCCAACCTCACAATACCTGCTTCATCCCACCCTGATGTTTGATCCATATCACATATTCAATTCAAAATTGGTTATAACACATGAGATTTCATTATCCATTTAATTTCAATTCATTATCATGGATAATTGTAACCATGTTCTAATGCCAACTTTTTGGGTATAGGTCTCCACACCTAGCTCATTGTGGGATTTTGAAGTAGTTATCCATGTCCCATACTCATTTATCACTATGGAATTCTGAAGCAGCATACCATGTACCACAGAAAAATATCAATCGGTTTATCACTATGGGACATTGATGTAGTAGACCATGTCTTACAAATGTATATCAAACAATTTTTCACTATGGTCTTCTAATATAGCAAATAATTTCCCACAATTGAATACCAATCAATTTATTACTATAGGAATTGGATGTAACAAAACAAGTCCCATGCACGAATATAAATCAATCACAATATCACATATATCCTAATATGAAATTTATCACATCAATCAATGTTAAGAAACATTTACCTTCTTATCACATTCCATAATCAAAACATCAATTAATTTATTCAAAAAATAATTAATCCAATTAAATCATGTTTATAATTATAACAATTTTCATTAATTTATTCAATAATTAATTAATCTAATTCAACCAATTGAATAATAAAAATAGTTCCCATTAATTAATTCAATAACTAATCAATATGATTCAACAATATCAACATCCAAATAATTAATTAAAAAATTAATTATTCTAAATTCCACAATCATAATATACTATTAAATAATTCAACTATCAATTAATATATTAAATTTATCCAAGTAAATATCTCATAAATTATTTCAATAATAAATCAATCCAATCAATTTTATAATCACAAAACCTCATCAATTATTTCAAAAATAATTTAATCTAATTTTACAATCATTTAACTAATTTATTTAGAAAAATAATTAATTGAATTAAAAATTTCAATTTCTAAACATTCAGTAGAAATTACACAATTACATACATGTTATTGAAATCAAAACAATTGGAATTGAATAATAGACCACCTACCTCAAATTGTTGATGAGCAATCACCCAACGGAAATTTCCCAAATTGAAATTGAAAGGGCATCCCCACAACAAAGAACAAGATCTTGAATCAAATCATATAAACAAGATGAAACAGATCTAGATCAATCAAACGTAGATCTATATCTAATACCCATATTTTATAGAATGTAAATATATTATCTAGAAAGAGGAGTGTGAGATATATATATATATATATATATAATCAGGATGAATGTACATACCCGGGGAGATGAATATTCATCAAAAAATCTTTTATTCCCCAAGATTGGAGGTCAAAAGTGCTTGGAATCCCTTTAAGAGCCTCAAAAAAAAGGGAAAAATGAAAAAGGGTTGATCTAGGGCATTTGAGTGTATAAGATGGGGGTTCGGGGATTTTTTTTAAAACTTTTTGAGGGTTTAAAATCCCGTAGGAACAGTTTACTACTCATGGCTCACAGTTTCCCCTAATCATGCACCTTTTCTAGGAGAGTCACATGGTTACTCCTAACAGTCTACACAATTTGGGAAATTTTATTTAAGACATGTGAATCCCCTCTCTTTGGATTCACATAGTTTTTGTCCATGGTGCATAGTTTGGGAAAATCGTACACCAACTATGAAGAACCCCACTTTCTTCAAATTGTCTAGAATTTCACCCTAAAACCCCCCAAGGAAAAACCATACATAAATAAATCAAATCAATGAAAAATATTACTTATAAAGGATCCAAAGACATCTCTAGAAATTTTTGGGATCAAAAAATCTTCCCAAAATATAATAGATCATCCTCAAGTTGTTCTCCCAAGCATCTCTAAGATTCCGAGTCAAAAATATTGGGCCACCGAGCCCGTATATCTTCTCCTATATCCTAGGGTTCCTCCTACATACATCCATGTTTCCATGAAACATTAACCAATGGTACGTTATTCCCCCAAAACACATCCTCACTATGATCGAATACATGTATCAGATGATCCTAAAATGACGCATCTATCTCAGTCTCAACATCCTCCACATTGATCACATGAGAAAGGTCCAGGTGATACTTTTGAAGCTGTTATACATGAGAAATATTATTCATAGTACTAAAAATTTGTGTATGATCCAATTATTACACCACCATCCCAATTATATCCACAATCTCAAATGGTCCAAATAACATGGGTTCCAATTTCCTTGTCTCTATATCCTGCGGTGACCCAATCTTGGAAACAACCAAAGGAAAATGAGATAACCATCTAAAAACACTATGGTTCTTCATCATCTATTATCATATGACTTATATCTAACATAGTCCATATCCATGCGCTTACAAATAAACTGAACCAACTCTGATGTCACCTGCATCAGAGTCGGTCCCAAAAAAAGTAGACTCACCTACCTCCATTTAGCATATTGGTGATCTGCATGGACTACCAAAAAGATCCTCATATTGTTCCATCTGTATAGATGCTAAATAACTCTTTTAATAGGAAACATCAAAAAAATCTATTTGATTCTCCCAATACCCACCAATGTCTAGGATACACACCTGAAGTATATCCTTAAGCACTTGTATCATATGCACTGACATCCAATCTATCTGTGGGTTGAAATCATAAATGAGTAAAACCTGTATACAAAGAAAGATATGAAAACCCTTCTATAAGTGAAAATTAATATGTCATTCATTATCTAAACAAATACTATATGGAACCTAATGAAGAAAAAATATCTCCCAAACATAAAATTATCCAAAAATCTCCACTTGGAAAGTGTCTCATATACACAATAAATTCACTACCTTCGTTCGATAGTCCACAATCACCCAAATAATTTCATTTTTTCTAAAATTTCCTTGGTATACACTCAAAAAATCAATGTTATGTCATACCACATCCATTTAGAATTGGGAAATCGTTGTATTAAACCACCAGGTCATTTATGTTCGGTCTCCACGTATTGATAGGTGTAACATCATGTCATGAAATTATGAAATATCATTTTTCATGCCTGACCACCAAAACTATAATCATAGGTCATGTTATATCTTGATCACACCATGATGTATCTACCAATTTGAGGCATAAAATTCATTCATTAAATCCTCCCACACACTCAAAGGAAAATAACACCAGGTTCCTGACATATATGATCTCATCCTCATCTATTTTCCAATCAGAAGGTGACTCCACACCTTTAAAGATTTTCTTTAAGGGAAAAATAAATATCCTTACACTTACTATATCTAATTTTACTCAAAAGTGTATAGTCCATTGAAAATTATATGAGAGTCATATACTAATTGATCTCATGGACCACAACATGCATCTCGACTAGTAAATTCATCATTTTCCACTCTAAAATAGAGTCTTGAACTACCTGGGTTGGAGTTTTCATGATTAAATTATAAAAAACAATGTTTCTCTTTATAGTCATATATGTCAGTTAAAAATAGATTGAAAAAATATACTCTACCCACCACTACATCCGAAGATTCATGACTCACTGTGAAAAGATATACTTTAAGCTATTGTGATCCATATACATAATAATCTTCTCTCCAAACAAATAATTCTACCAAATCATCAATCCATGAACCACTACAACTAACATGATGTCATATATAGGGTGGTTCCACTCATGTGGACTTAACTGCAATGACCCATATGCCACAACTCGATCTCCATAATCAATAAAACTCCAATACCCATCCTAGAAGTGAAGAAAACAATGTATACTCTTCAAATGGTTCTGGTTTGATCAATATTGGTGTCAAATCCAAATGATTATTCAACGCTAGGAACGTTTTCTCACATTATCTAGACCAATGAAAATTTATCCCCTTCTTTTCTAGGCTTAAAAGAGGTGCTTATAATCTATAAAATTTCTATATAAACCTTTTATAATAATCCAAAAACCCCAAAAAACTACAGTTATTGAAATAATTTTTGGGATACTCCTAAGACAGAACTTCTTGTAATTTATATGGGTCCAATAACACACCATCCTCTAAAATGATGTGACCCAAAAAGTGTACCTGATAAATCCAAAACTGATACTTAGATTTCTTGGTGTATAGTTGATGCTCTCCCAGTGTACTCAGAACAATGTCAATATTTTGGGAATTATCATCATGATTCTTGGGGTACACAAAGATGTCATCCCAAAAAACTAACACAAACTTCTCTAGGTAAAATGGAAGATTTTGTTCATTATGTCCATGGACACTTATGGTGTGTTCATGAACCCATAGAAATTCATGATGACTTCATATGGGTCATACCTTCTTCTAAAATTAGTACTTTATTTATTAGAACATCAAACTCTCAATTGATGATACCAAAATCTCAAGTAGATCTTTAAGAAGGCACAAGATCCCATTAACCTCTCAAAGAGATCATCGACATTTGGAGAGGATACCAGATTCTAATAGTAATCTAGTTCAACTTCTGTTAATCAACACATAATTGCAAGGTTCTATTAGTTTTCTTCATAAAAAACACTTTGGAATCAAAAGGAGATGTACTCAGATGGACAATCCCCTTATTAATCAAATATTACAACTGAGTATTGTGCTCTTATATATTTATTGGTTCCATTATATTTGGTTTAATAGAAATTGGATCACCCGTTCCATGAGATCAATTGTAAATTCCATATCTCTCTCAGGTGTAATCCTTGAGAAGTCTTCCAGAAAATTCCTAAAATCTGTCCACTATAAGTGGAAATACATATTCCATTACACTTCCTTCATCCAGCAAAAAACTAGATTCCTAGGGAAGGAGCTCCCCTAGTTGTTGATGAACTAGCTAGGCACGACGTGCCTAGATATCCCACTCCCCATGGTGAATATCATTGTCACGCTATGGAGATGTAAAAGATACTATCCTTTAGTATCAATCATTGAGGGCTCAGAATACTACTAACCATCCCATACCCAAAATAAAGAAATATTCGGACATGTCATGGATGTAATGATCCAAACTAAAATGATACTCCTCAAACTTGAGGGAATACCCTTTGAAAAAATAGATGTCTCCAGATCGTACCCCCTATTGTGTATCTATTGTCAACACCCCAGTCAAGAACTCCATTACCAAGCTCAAACCATTCATATGTTTTCTAGAAATAGTTTAATTATATGCAATAGTATCTAATTAGGCACTACCCAGTGTCGAAGATATATGTATAGTACCTCTAACTATTGATGGTCCATCCTCTCTATCTACAAGTGGAAGCTAAACTACATGAAACAATCATTCCCCAACTCCCTTTGAGGCAGTTTGAGTTCCTTAAGCTACACCACTATATTAATATGAGCACTCTTTCCCAGAAGCACCGCATCCACTACGTCAATATCCATATCATGTAATACTCTAACCACCTAATCGATATGGTGTATAAGATATTCTTCCCACACTTCAATTCTATCTAAATGCTTCATCATCACCTATATATCATGGGTTCCTACATAACTTCAGTATATTTCACATCATTCCACAAGATCATCACTCTACTGGTGGATGGGGAACATCCTATGAAAGTGACCTGACCAACCGCACTAGTGGAAGAGCACTCAGCTAAGATCCTAAAGAACTAATCCTCCCCCTGACCACTATGTTTCCCACTACACTGGATAAAATTATTATAATGAATCTTTCCTCTCTCAGAAGACATGCCTCCAAACCATCTATAAGAAACCACTTGTCCAACACTAAAAACCACATTTAGGTTCCCCTAAAATATGATATCCAAATTCACCACACTTCTTTAGCCTGAAGATATTCACTTGGGACTTAATTTCACATTTAATCCCATCATTAAACCATTTTTAAATATTAGCCTCATCTGCATATAATTAAAGAGTAAAGGGCTACAAATATATAATGTTCTCTAAGAACATTCTCCCATTAGTAAACCTCATAAACATAGCTTCTCACTCATTCTTGAGCATCTCAAGATAAGGGATCTCTAAGAACTTCTCCTAAAATTCCATCCACTCCATAGTGTCTAGTTTTCCATCCCGAGTTTGGATGCCCCGCCAATGCTTCACCTAACCACGTAAAATGTAAGAAGCTAACTTTACCATCTTCTCAAAAGGAGTCCCAATGTGTTCAAGTATAGTATGGATATAATCATTCTAAAACTCAATCACCTCTGGTCCACCGTCTATAGTGAACATAGGAGGGTGATATAACTATAACTCTCATGTAAGATTAGACATACTTTTCACTACCTATCATGAGACTCTTTTAATGAACTAGATAAAACATGAAAATTTCTCACGGAACTACTCTATTAATTACACAGATGACACTATCAGTGCCTTAGGTTCCACTATTAGATGATCATCTCTATATATGTCCTCCTTTCATCCTCTCAACAAGCATCATCACGAAGGCATATCTCTAAAATGAAAAACACATGCCTCGTGAAACAAGAGGCTACATTAACATATTTAAAAAAAGGGTTCACAAAATTCATAACACATCTGTACCCCTTTATCTACCAACATGGTCAAAACCAATGTTTTATCACTACCCTTAACTATATTACATATCGGTCATGGTTAACAAAGGGTAAAATCATTCCAATCATTAACGTCTCATTAGAAACCCACTTATTCACATTTTCATCATTTTACAACATTCAATTCATATTAGGAACCTTTTACATTTTAATTAAAGAAGAAAGGAATAAAATTTTAATTTTAACAACTTACACAAAACCCAATTTCCCATGTGTTCCTAAAATGATACACGTCACAAAATTATCACAGTTTACTAGAATAATATTTGTGTACTCAACTCTCACGCCACATAAGACAATGAGTCAAATATAAAAAAAAGATATCTGAAACAATAATCACATCACAATACAATTGCATCAATCAAGCTGAAATAACATCAACTATATCAACACATATCAACAACAACAATCCCACCATGGGTAATTGTCTTTTACCCTCATACATCAATAATTTACTCCCATGAATGTTCTCTAAACCAAGGCCTAACTCATCCTATTATCCTCTATAATTTTCCTAATTAGTAAGGAAAAAATAAGTATAAGAAAATCTAATATGATACCACTTTTTAACATCCCGACCTGGGTACCTCACACTGGTGCCCCAAGACGATGGGTCACATGACCTCAAGCGTACCTCCTCATATGCTAGAGGATTTCTGCTAGTAACGAGGGTCTAATATTGATCATGGAGAGACTATACACTCTTTATTAAAGTAGCATAATATAGGAAATAAATAACATTAACCAATGATATAACCATTAACATAATAATACCAATGTTTCATGATGACCAAAAAATGAAATATAATATCCAAAACTAAAGCATGTAATATGTCAGGCCAATACGTGTCAAGGGTTAATATGAAAAATTGAAAATTTAATGAAACACTAACAAATCCCAAATTGGTCCAAAACCATGTCTGGTTCCCTCATACATTATCTATAATGCCTCAACCATCTGACATTGGAACTCTTCCCTTATCCATTCCTGTAAACATAAATTCTATTCAGGTACCGATCTAGAATCCTATGTAGGGTCTGAGATCAAATCAGTGTGACACCACCAACAATGTCTAAAACAGTATCCTATCAAAACATTGTATGCAGTTTTATAAAGAGTCAACTATAGGAATGAAAGGAAACAATTTTCATTTATTCAATTACCAATTATTTACCCACATAACATCTCTCTGTTTGATAGGACACCATAACTCTCAATACCCACTTCATCCCATGATACACTCTCAACCATATCACATATTCTATTCAAAATCTATTATAACATATGGGATTTAATTATTAATTTAATTTAAATACATTATCACATCCAATTGGAAGCATTATCCAATGAAAAAAATTTTGGGTATACGTTGCTATGACTAGGACCCCATTGGATTTTGAAGTAGTAGTACATGTACCTAAATCATTTATCACATTGGTATTTGATGAAACATATCATGTACCACACATGAATATCAATTAATTTATCACAATGGTATTTTGGTACAGGAGACCATGTCCCAGACAATAATATCAATTGATTTATCACTATGGGATTTTGATGTAGTAGGCCTTGTCCCACACACAAAAATATAATTTAATTAATCATTATTGGATTTTTATGCCTTAGGTCATGTCTTACACATGAATATCATTTAATTTATCAATATGGGATTTTGATGCATCAAGTCATGTCCCACACATGAATATTAGTCAATCACAATATCACATATATCAAAATATCACATGTATCACATCAATTGAGGTTAATAACCATTTACCTTACTATCACATTTAATAATCAAAAAACCTATTAATTAATTAAACAACTAATAAATCCTATTCAAAAAAATTCATAATTGAAACAATTCCCATTAATCAATTCGACAATTAATTAATCCAACTCAACAAATCAAATAATCACAATAGCTCTTGTTAATTAGTTCAGAAAATAATCAATCTAACTCAACAGTCTAAATATCTCAATAGTTAATGCAGTATTAAATTATTCAAAATTCTATATTCCCAATATCACATTTTTTAATTCAACAATCAATTAATCTAATTAATTTCACAATCTCAATATATCACCAATTAATTCAAAAATTAATTAATTCAATAAAATTCACAATATCTATACCTCATCAATTAATTCAATAATTAATTAATCTAATTTCTCAATTCATTATTTAACTAATTTATCAAATTATTTATTTATTTTAAGAATTCTAGTTGATAAAGATTCAATAAAAATTATACAGTCAAATACATGTAATTGAAATCAATATATTGAGATTTAAATAATTAACCACCTACCTCAATTCATTGAAAAGTAATCACCCAATGAGAATTCCCCAAATTGAAATAAAAAAAAGCAAAAACCCAAAATGGAGAATGAGATATTGAAACAAAAACAAGAAACAAGATAAAATGGATTAATATCGATAAAACAAAGATCTAGATCTAATACCAATAGTGGATAAACTTAAAGAGGAGAAGGAAATAGAGAGAGTGATAGATAGATATAATCAGGAAGAAACCATATACCTTGGGAGGTACATATCAATCTATTGATCTTTGATTCGCCAAGAATAGAGATTGGAAAGTCTTAGAATCCATCTAAGAGCCTCGAAAAATAATAGAAAACTTCTCTGGGTTGATCTAGGGAATTTGATGATATAATACGGGGTTCAAGAAGTTTTACAATAATTTTCATGGTTTTAAAATCTACTATTCATGGTTTTCTAATCAGGTCACATTGTTTCCCCTAAATGTGCACCCTAACCAAGAACCTCACCTATGGGTCTTGCACGGTTAATCCTAATAGTGTACAGAGCATGAATTTTTCTTCACTATCCATGTGAATCCGATCTTTTTGGGTTTGTATGGTTTTCTGGCCTTGGTGCATTGTTTGGGAAAACCATCCGCCAACCATCCACAACCCCAATTTCTTCCAATTTTCTACAATTTCACCCCAAAAATCCCCTAGGTAAAACCCATACAAAAAGAACTCAAGAAAATAAAAAATGAACCTATAAACAATCCTGAGACATATCTAGAATTGGTTAATATCATACACACCCACCAGTCATCTATATATATTAATTCCACTATAAATAAATTATTCATCATAACATAAACACCCCATTGAATGAAAAAGAGTTTCACATGTAATGACTTGTATTTATTCAGTTTTATTTTTTTAAATTAATTGGGAATATTTTGAGATTAGGAACTAAGAAAACTAGTGTTTCCAAGGCCTAGTGTGCCTCAAACAATTCATTGAAAGTTGTTATGTTTATAATAGTACGTTCAAGAAGTTATCGTGAAAAATTATAATAAATCCTAAACAGGTGACCAAATTAGAAATTTGAGGGCACCATTACATTCAGACTGGAAAGATTACATTAGGTGAGGCCTAACATTGGCTGGCATAGGCCATCTATGGAAGATATTTTTTAGACATAAACGTTATTAAAATAATTTAACAAAAAATTATTTTTGATGCAATGTTTGTTTTCTTTTAATATTTTTTATTTCCAGTAATCCAGGGTTATGACATAACCTTGGAAATCCTCATAGGTAAGGAGACAGAGCTCTATATAATGAACGTTGATGGTTTAGTGAATCAATTGTGGCGATCCTCAGATTCAAACGCTCTTTTCCATGGTAACAATGTAGTGATCGTTCTTCATTAGGGATCAAACCGAATCAAAGTAGGGAATTTGATCGCATTGTGATTTCTATTCCCCCTTGTTTGATTCAATTATGAAAGAATACCAACCAATGAATAGGTTGTTCCATGGTTGGGTCCTTCTTGTGGTATGGTTAAATTTTAGGGGTGATAGCTGACATATACTTATGATTATTATTCTTCATTATTCCTTATAACAAGAATGAATCGAGGCCAACACGAACATTGGCTGAGATCCATTATTGGGGAATTCATGTGATTTTATTCACTCCCCTTAATATATCACATTCTTCATGTGTTTTTTATCTTATCCCCATGCTTTGAAACCCCGATATGAATGATCTATTGTTGTTCCCTCGATTCATGGAATAATAATTCGAGATCAAAGATCCAACACCATGATGACACATTAGAGGTGTAACAGTAGGTGTGGTGAAATTTGGCCAGGACATCTAGGAACATCGAATAATAGAGGGGGAAGCTATGGATAGTCAAGGAAAGATTCCATGTGGGTCCAGGGGGCCAGTCTCGACGGATGGTGATCTGGTAGGGTGAGGCTACCTGTAGGTAAGAAAAAGGAGGCAGAATGCAGAGGGAGGTACGTTGAAGTAGGAGTGATCATTGGGAATAATCCATGGTGTTGATTGTGGGACACGACAAGGGGAGGAAACATACTCTTCATTGAGGAAGAACACGGCTCATTAACACATTGCAGGTGCCCATAATGGTGAGGGTATGGCGTAGACGGAGTGGTGGGTGGGATATGTGGAACATATCATGACACCATGTTAACATGGGAGGCATGTGGTCTATGTAGACCATGTGCAACGTAGTGATCCGGACCATAGGGTGGGCTTGGTTGGTCCGAACTAGGTCGGATTAGGCCGAGTAGGAAAGAGATTTTCAGGTTAGCCGGAGGTTAGGAATGGGTCTAGTGGGTCAGTTCAGACCTGGACTAGACTAGGGTCAGATATTTTTATTAAAGTATCCCTAAATTTCAAACCATCTATTCGTTCGATGATCCATTTGTTTCATTGGGGACCGTACGATGAGGAAAAACATTTGAGATACTCTAAGTGAGTTTTTGTGGAAGTTGTCATACGAACAAATGGATTTAGGTGTAGGTTCTCCCAGAATGAGTGAGCTATGAGTGGAATCTTGTGGTAGGCTATGACTTAGAAGCTCTGTGACCTAGGATCTCTATGACCTAGAATCTGTGTGACCTAGAAGCTATGTTAAAGAGAATATATTTAACATAGAAGCTATGTGTAATTATTAGAGATTGTGTGTCTCACAAATATTGTGTCTCTTATAAAAACTATGTGTCTTATTGTGACTATGTGTCTTATGGAGGCTCTATATATCGTGGAGACTCTGTGACTCATGGAGACTGTTTGTCTCATTGGATTGAGTATATCAAAACATTCATAGAATATTTATTATAGAAATATACCTAGGTGATATAACTGTAATTTGTGTTTTCTTTGTGGTATATTATTGTATTACATAGTGGTATTCATTTGTGGTTTCAGGAGGTCCTACTGTGTATTTTTTTTACTCACACCTACACGGTATTTGACCACACATGTCATGTCGATCGATGCCATGATGGAGTCCTAGGTGGACTAGGACCAGGCAGTACTTAAAAAGACCAGACAGTTAGGTTGGGCTCCTGCAGCTTCAGATAATTGTCCCTATACATACCCTTTAGGTAGGGTTTTCTGTAGATAAGTTTTAAGATCTTGTGCTTTCACATTACCAGACTTTTTTCTTTTGGGTGGGATTGTATTATGGCACCTCTTACTTTCCAGTTTTCTACTTTCATACTCTATGGTTGGTGTATTGGTATATTAATGCATTAGTGACTTAGTGTTTTTACATTTCATCATTTTGGGCAAAGAGAAGTTTTCATGTGTACAGGCACTTAGGAAAATGTCTACAACTTGTGGGATATGCCTACTCGGTGCTAGTCACCAACCCCTGGAAGATCGGAGGAAGGCATGGAGTAGTAATGGAATGGGACCCTCTAAAATGGGTCATGAAAAATATGTATCAGAGCTAGCCGGTTCTATTTAAGGAATAAAATTCTTTGAGGTTGGGTTAGGGAAACAATGTTAAGTGTTTTGAGTTCATCTTTTTTGCTTAGGAATCCAATGTTGTTGCGGTAGCTGATGTATCAATACAACAAGACTCTGAATTCTTATTTTTGAATTGGTGCATGAAAGCACTAGTTACAGGGAAAACAATGGTACATGAATTATAAAGAATTTGGGTGTGTTCTTATGTCCTTCTTGAGTAATATCACCCAGTATACTCTATTGATTGTGGTACATCTTGTTCTATTTTATGATGCCTCCTCTTAGACAGCTATCCAGGATTCCATTGCATGATCATGAGGTTGATCCTCATTGTAATGAGGTGTCAATATAGGGTCATGTATTAGTGATTTCACCTCTTGGTGGTTTAATAGTGGTATCACCACCACTCGGGCATTAGTTACTACCAGCACTATAGGTTAAGGATGTGTGCAGTTTGAGTGCATTTCATGAGTTCTTGAGGTAACTAACTCCTAGTTTTCAAGGTGAGACAGACCCCCAAGTAGCTGAGGATTGGTTGGAGGACTTTACATGTGTATTCCACCTTGTGAGGACACCTTCTGACTAGATGGTAGTCCTATTTGTGAGTAATCTTTTGGTATTAGTGTTTTGATGGTGGAGATTAGTGACCCAAAAACATAATGAGTCAACTCTCTCCTAGGTAGACATTGAGCATCTCTTTAGAGAAGAGTTATTTCCAGATACATTACGGTCAGTGTGTATACAGGATCTTGTACATCTATAGCAGGGAAGTCACAGAGTAGCAAAGTACTCAACAAGGTTTAATGATCTTTCATGCTACTCCACATGTATAGTATGGTGATCATTATTCAGGTCTTGGACCTTCAATAAGGGTTTATATTCGTATATCATGTCATCCATGATATCCCAAAGCATTATTACATATGTTGGGTTACTAGAGAGAGATCTACTAGTGGATAGTTTCCTAGTATAGTGCACACCCATAGTGGGAGATGCCACAAGGCACCAGGTAAATGGGTCTTCGGTGGTAGGTAGCTGACAGAAGCCGTTGGGACCGAATTGGGTTAGGAACTCCAGGAGAAAACCCTAGGATATAGGATTATCAGTGTTCGGCTCCCAGTGCAAAGTGAGTCAGCTGAAGGCATGTTGTGTCACTCATGCGGGGGTTGGGGACATATGGAATGAGATTGCCCAAACCATCATATAGAGGATGAGGGGATGGTTGAGAGACCTCTGAGGTAGAGTAGGAGGTAGGATAAGGGTGGTATACAGGGAGATATATGTGGTAGAGGGGATGGTAGGGAAGAACAAAGTGGGAGGATGTTCGATGTGTTCCCCCACCACCCCCGGGTGGTCCACGCCAAGATTAGGGAGGTGGTGGTCTGGGAAGAGGTAAGTTGCAAGTGATGGTGGCTTATAACCCTGGGGCTTCAAAGATTATTATATGTATGATCTATTAATTTTCCAACTTATCTACAGTTTTGACATACCCAAGTTATAGTCATTTGTTTATTGCCACAACCCCTGTTCAAGACTTGGAGATTATGATTGAACTGATGACACCATTATGCTTAGAGACTCATGTAGAAGAAGATCTGATGATCAAACACTGGTAAAAAAAAGTGTTACCTTACTCATGGAGGTGATAGTTTTGGTTGGTATCACATGGCAGCGTTGTTTAGGCCTTATGAAATCATTCTTGGTATGGACTGGTTATCCACAATCCATGATCAAATTGACTATTTTAGGCACAGAGTGTGGTGTTTCCACAGGTATGGGATCAAGTTTTGTTTTGTTGGAGAAAAGGAAACACATGAAACACATGATATAATTACTATTAGGAGGGTTTATTTGATAACTCATCAGTTGGAAAGCCTCACCCTCGGTGTAGTGGATGATAGGAGTCCTCAGTTTCCAATAGTGGTGACATAGTATGTGGATATCTCCCCTGAGGATGTTCCCGGATTACCACCCCATACGAATGTGGACATCTGCATTTATTTGTCCTCCAGGATGACACTGATATCAAAACCAGCATATCAGATGGCTCTCGTAGACCTTCGTGAGTTGAGGGTACAATTGAAAGAATTTCATAGGAAGGGCTTCGTGAGACCTAGTGTTTCCACCTATGATGACCAAGTTTAATTTTCCAAGAAGGTATATAGGATTTTGAGGTTATGTGTCGAGTTTTGGTATGTAAACCAAATGATAATGATAATAATTACCCACTACCAATGATCGATGATCTCTTAGATCAGTTGGAATGGGTGTGGTGGTTCTCAAAGACTGGCCTCTGTTCAGACTACCTCCAACTTGATTTACAGTAAGAGAATGAAGAAAATACATCATTCAGGTGTCGTTAAGGCCAATATGAGTACATGGTGATTTTTTTGTCATGATGAACACCCCAAAAGTGTTCATGGGACTCATGAAGATGATCTTCCATCCTAATTTATACTAGTTCGTGGTGGACTTCAATGATGGAATCCTTGTGTACTCTAGGTCTGAGGAGAAGAACACTAGACACTTGAGGATGGTCCTAGAAACACTTTGGGGGCATCAGCTTTATGAAAATATCTCTAAGTGTTAGTTAAGGATATGAGAAGTCTATTATTAGGGACACATTATTTCAAAGGAAGGATTTGCGGTTGATCCAGTGAATATTGAGGTAGTTCTTACTTTGGAGTCACCCAAGACTGTTACCGATGTGCAGAGTTTAATTGGTTTTGATGGGTACTATCAGAGGTTTTTACCCATATTTTCTATATTAGTATCACCCTTTATTTCCTATACACAAAAGGGGAATCCATTGATGTGGAAAGAGAAGTTCCAGGAGAGTTTTCGGTGGCCGGGGTAGAGATTGACGAGCACTCCCATATTTTGATTTCTATAGGAAGGTGTTTGTTGACCCTCAATTCAATCAAATAGTCTCAAAAGCATTAAGAATAGAATTCATTATAAATAAAATAGTGAATACATAAAGAAAAGTCAAATATTTTTAAAGGAATAAGTTTTTGGCTGCCTTAGTTTTCCCAAATCTCTGTCGGCACGCAGCCTACTTGTGCACCCCTATATGTCGCACAACCCACTTGTGCACCACCATACTGGAGGTGAATGAAATTATAATTTTGGATATGTACTAAATTTTTCACCCTATCCAAGAAAAAACATTGTTGGTGCCCAAGGTACTTTTGCGCCCAACATATTTCACCCAAGGTAACTTATTTGCCTTTAAATAGACCCTTGGGGCCCCCATTTGTATGAACAAATTTCTATAAAGCCTAACTGCTGCTTTGTTCAACCTATTACTTTTCCCCAGTCATACGAAGCTTTCAACGTAGTTCTTAAACACTTTATTAGAGGATTTAAGGGAGTATCATTGGACATATGTCCTTTTAGTGTTTTAAAAACATAACACTTGCGCACCTAAAGTGCCCAACCTCCCCAAGTCAAAAATACTTCTGTGCCGCCCATTCCTCTCACAGGAACTTGAGCGCCCCAATTCTTGGATCAAGTGTGAATAATCTTGATGGTGTGATAAATGTCTCTCCCAAGTATTACCATATAGTTTTTTCATCGCCTAAGTGAACATTAGGTCTCCCAAGCCTACTTATGCACCCTTACCTACTTGTGTCCCCATACTTGTGTTCCCTTCTATACTTGGACACCCCTCCTTGATTCACTTACATTCTTCACTGTCTTTAGTCTACAAGCCATAAATCCTTCCTCAAAGCCATTCATGGAAAGGATTCTTCTTCATTATCTCCCTTTTCTGAAAGGGATTATGTTCATACCACCATTAAAACCTCTTGACTTATCAAACCATTGGGAAAGGAACATCAGGGTGTCCCCTATTTGGGTTTTTATATCCATAGTCATAGGTTTCCAACATTTGTTTCACAATGGGGTTAGGATTCATGGAGTGTATGTGGTTTTTTATATCCACATTCACATGGACGTTTCTCCCTAAAAAAGTGTTGGGAAGTTCCCAGTTTAGAGGAGGGTTGGGTCTTGGCCTCTCCCTTCTCGAAGATATGTCCCAGAACCTTAGGTCTCTGGTAGGGGAAGATACTGTTAATACCTAATTTTCCATTTAAAGATAAATTATAACTATCTCTACCATACCATAAACAATTTTAGGAAAACCAGCTTGGCGTAATCCCTTAGGTTTTCTTGCAGGAGGTGGAATCATCGCTCCTCTCTTATTCAGTACCAAAGACCAAAGGGGAGATGGGCACAAGGAATCTTGTTACCCTTTCCCAGTCATGTTTCACTTTTTCACCATGGGATACCATCCTGATGTAATCCCTTAAACTTCATCCCTTCCTCATTACATTGGACCCTTGTCCAATGTAAATAGAAGAGTGGGAAGGCTCGTCGCCTCACCCTCTTCGACGGTCACCTCGACCTCATCCACCCTCACCGCCATAGGTGCTCCCTCTTCCACCAGCGGAGGAGGAAAAATTTTAAAGGGTGAATTCCTTTGTTAAATCTTTGACATACTCTTGTTTATCACACCAAGATTGACTCATGTGGGCTTAGAGATTTTTCATGGTCACAACATTTTCACAATCAAAGGAACTATGAGAGCTCTGATTCTCGTTCAAACCAAGATACATAGGAAGCCCTTTCAGGGCCCGAGCTCACTGGACATCCTCTTAATGAATCCAACTGTAATTCCTTTTAATCAGGACATCCTTCTTAGGAATAATCCCCAAATGAAACCCCAAATCAACAAGGAATCTTTTTCAAGAAGTAAGCCCAAACTCATCTCTCTCAAAGAAACATACTATCCTATGAGAATTATTGAAATATGTGCACTTTGATTCCCATCCATATGGGATACGTAGGAAGAATCCTTGAGGTTCAATCCCAATACCATAAATCAAACCTATTCTCCTTGGGCCATATTCCCAATAGGGTCTAATCTTACATGGAAACCCATATCCTTTCCAATTTCCTTGGGTTGTTTCAGTATAAGTTGCATAATAAGTTTTTACCAAGCACCTTCCTCTTAGAGGTCCTTATCACATGACCTTTAAAGTTATGTTTTGTCTTATTAAGTGGAACTGAACTAAGAGGGTTCTGATTCCTATCACAATGATACCTAGGTAGCCAATTTTATGGGCATGATCCTAAGATCAAAACAAACCTTCGTCTCCCTTGATGAAAATAAATTCCTGAGTGCACCACTGAGTGGCTTAAAAACTAGTATCATCACAATGATAAATAAAATAATCTATAAGAAGTATATTATAGGATACTATTGATGGAAAACCTCGAATAGGTACAAATATTTCCATTAATGAAGAACCTTGAATGCATACTGATGATTCTAAATTTTACACAATTTAATAAGTGATTTTAAATTACAAGGGATACTTATAATATAATTGGTGAATTAATTATGATTCATGAAAATATCTTAAATTTACAAAGAGATTCCTAGAGTAGACAATAATTCCCCCCAAAAGTGTGTGATGAGTCCGACCTCCCATCCTCTCTACCAATGCACGTTCTTAAGTATTGTAAAGTTCAAACTTAACGAACGCCTGCCTTTGGAAAGTAGTTCCCCTTTGGATAAAGAACAATTGGATTTTCTGGTTCCATAAATAAATCCAATGGAAACCACCTAGAAACAATGATTCTTAAAACTAGAACACACATTTCAAGGAAGTACGAAACACAAATGGTGAACCCGATGTGAAACCTTAACCAATTTAATAATGTTACCCACCTGTTAGTCCCCTATCAATTGATAACATGATTTTATATAATGGAATAAATCACACATGTATCCATCTAGAAAGATGTTTCTTTAATTGATTTTTTTGTTATTTTCAAGTTTTTATTCTCAGAATTCCCTTCATTCCAGAAATGGCTTTCTCCAAGACAACATCTATGAATATCCCGACCACTTCTCAAGACGGATCTCCATCCATGAGAGGGTCATCATCACCAACCCAACGTCTTCAACATGGTGTCTCTAATGTGTTGGTAAAGAAATATCTCCAACATAGTACAATCCTGACTTTAAAGGATTCTCAACAGGCCCTCCATGTTAATAACAATCCTTGATCATCTATCCAAAAATGACCAATGATCTAGAAGAAAACGGTGCTAACCACTGTCTCTAACTGTTTCAGGTCCTTATCCCCATAATGCAACAAATCAATCCCTCCTGTATTATAGAGAGGTTGACCAAGAGGCTTCTTAAGGCCTCAATTCAAGAATGTAAGAGTCCTTCCTAAGAACCCCCACTAGCAGTCTCTACTATAATCAGAGGGTAGTGTACCCCCAACATGATGAGGGTGTTGCCCTTGGATGTTTCGCCCAATTCTCTCAGACTCATGCACACAATATGAACCGCCAGGGACAACATCCGGTCAACAGGGAGTAGTTTCTCACCTCTTCCTACTCTAGAGAAGTCTATCAATTTAACTTGATGGAAAACAATGAGTGGGCACACACATCCATCCGTCCAAATTTTTCTTTTTAGCAGACTCGTCAGACAGAAACCCACCAATCCTTCCAGATAACCCTGGTGGAGTACCATGAACAGGACCATACACCTGCTTATAAGTTATCAGCCAGTCAGTAGGCTCGTCTGACTGCATTTAAAGAATCCCTCCAATCTAATGTGGTCAAAACTGGTAAACAGAAACATACACCTATTTAAAATCACCAATTCTATTAGTAGTCTCTTATTCCAGTATTGAAGGAATTCCTTAAACCATACTTAACAGTAAAACAACCAGCAAGAACATACACCTGCCAATTTTCATCAACTCTACCAACAGTCTCATTTGGTAGCACCTGGAGATGTCAGTTGGAAAGCTCCGACGACAAATTTGGGGCAGACCCAACTCTCTACCCCCATACATGAGTACTGTCAATACCCATTTATAGGAAATAGAGGGTAGGACTAGAACATACACCTACTCCATATAAATAATGGAAGTATAGTATTGTTTTGGTCGCTGAAGTCACCAATCGCATCTTATCAATGGTTAAAGGGCAGATGAAAATCCCTGTCCATATTCTGGAAGCATGACAGGATATTATAACAACTACTTAAATAGTATCAGGAGAAGAGACACATAAATTTTTTCCCACACATGATATGACACATCGTCATGCCATTTCAGAGAAGATACACACCTATGTTCTAGACCAGGGGGGTCATGGAGCATACTCCCCCGTATCATACAGACAACAAGATTGGGAATATACACCCTTTTATATTGGTGGTAATCAGTCTGTTCTGGTAACCACTCTAAGGCAGGAACATACACTTTCCCATGATAACAACTTTTCCTAAAAAGTAGCCTAACTAAGTATAAGAGAACATCCAAAAAGAAGTCTCACCAAGCACTATTGGAAAATCAAGAGTCAAGCTGCTATATGGATCCTTTTAATGCTGGAGTTCTTGAAGCCCTCAGACATTTATCTATTGCAGCTCAAGATTTCACCCTTTCATTACCAAATTATTGGAGTGGTGTTTTTAATTCTGAAGTTCCTCATCGTACACTTCATCATGAAGGCTTTCTTCATGAAAATTCAGTCAATCCAGAGTGCTTATCTCCAGATGAGATCCACGACAACCCTCCATGTGGCCATAAGACCAGGGAGAAAGAAGATTTATCTCTTTCTGTAATCCATCATGGTGGTCCTCCCCATGATGTCATTGGCTATGAAATTCATCTTTGTAATATTATTTTTCATTATCAAGACAATTTCATAATTGACAATGTTGTGACAAGAAAGGCCTCTTATCTCTAGGAACTTGAAAACACAAGGCCAGTCATGTCTGATGCCTTGTCATTTATGGGTGAAACACTTTCTCAACAAGAAGAAATAATAAGGGAACAGTCATTCTCCGAACCTCCCTTGGGTCATTTTTCTTATAATACATAGCATCCACTTTGGTCAAACCAAGTGTAGAAACCTCTAGTGAATGATTATGAAGATGTGTTAAACATGAGGAAACAATTAGCTAAAGGAGAAATACAAGACATGTTCTGGCCTTTGGAAAATTATTAGTATAACATTATAGAATTAATGGAAGAAGATTGCATTAATGACATCCTCCTCAACTTATAGAAAACTCTTCGTCATTTTAAAACATAAGTATTACCATATGATGAATATAAAAATCTTGTAAAGGTAATAGATGGGTTGCAACGCCTAATTGACTTGGCATCTCTCTCAGTTTCCCAATATCCAAATGTTGAAAAACAACAGATAACATTTCAATGTGCATGTATCAGTGCTCTAAAGAGGCTATTCCAGTTAATTTCTAATTCTCCATATAGTATTCGTATCAGAGGATTGGGTGCATATAGATCATTTCATTTCACCACACTCTAAAATCAACAAAGTCTTCCAAAATTAGTCTCATGAAATGTTATTTCCCACGGTCAGCCACAATCAATTGGTTTTGTATGTAATCAAGTGTACACTCAAGAATAGACCTCAACCAGCTCTCATCAGATTCAGGCCCAAAGAAAAGAAGTTGTTGAGTTACTTTTACATCAAACATCTGAGAATATTGAGCAAGCATACCACTTAGAGGATGTAAGGCATCATAGAATGAAAATGTCTGAAATAGGACAACTATCTTCTAAAACAGGTGATTTTAGTGGATGTTAGATGATGCAGAAAACTAATGTCTGAACCAAAATCCACAAAATCAGAAGAGCAGTTGCATGAATTTTAGCCATAGTAGTTCAAGAATAACCCTAGCTTGTAAGGATGGGGGATCATTTAATTCATCCTTCAAATTCATTCAAAAAAGTTCAAAGTTTTGAAGAAGAAGAACAAAAATAGCCCCATACTATAGGGATGGAGGCTTTTTCACATCTGCAATCCCCTCCTCAACCAAAGTCAGTTTTCTCCTGACTGGGAAAGAAACCACAAGGGGATCATAAAACTGAACTATATGAGGATTACCTTCAGGTTACTATCATCCAAACAGTTCTGGGGAATTCATCATATAGGAGAAAAAAGTCTCATGAAAGACACAAAGGAAGACGATCTCTCCAAAACACTGACAGAATACCATCAATGCAATATGCATCAGTAACTTTCATTAACACTTCTGTAGATGATTCTCTAGAAAATGAGTCCAGTTCAGAGGAATTAGAAGATGAAGTTATTGTCCATAATATGGTACACACCGAGGCAAATGAAGAATGTGTGCACACTTGAAATCAAAGGCTTACCCAGAATTTAGTTATGCCTTCAAATAACCAACTCCCCCCTCTCCGAAAGGCATTTGACAAGAAGAATGGAAAAAAGTCAGATCGCATCTCACTTTTCCACTGGAGATGGTCAATATATTTCATTTAAAGAGAGATTTGAATAGAAAGAATAGGAAATAAAGGAGTTGAAAAGACTCAATACAGAGTTACTTCGAAACATCATTTCTGCTAGATGTACTCCTTAGGTAGGTCCTCAACTTCCCAATCCAATAAGAGATCCTCAGAAAAGAGGATTTGTAGTAACTACAGATACGGATAATGAATTCCCTCAACTGGGTACACAATCAAGACATAACTATCGACATTGTGATATTCCAGTTCCCGTGGGTTATCCAAGGCTGATATCAGCACCACCATTAGTGGTTTTTTCGATCGTTGCACCAGCTGAAGCTCTAGTTGTTATACCTGCACAAAATCTGGCTCATCCAAATATTCCCCAAATTCTTATAAACACAATTGAGGCATTAACGACTCAATTAGAAGCTATAGAGAATCGACATGCACTAGTTCAGCTAGAAAATAGAGCTTACTTTGAATGGGTGGATGTAATTCTACCCCCACAAAGTTATGTGAATTCTATGTTTCCAATTTTTAATGGTTCAAGAGATCCGAAACAACACTTAACACATTTTTTTCTCATTATGATCCCATGATGGGAACTTCTCGACAACCAGAAGAAGTAAATATTAGGTGTTTTGTGCAGTCGTTACAAGGACCATCTTTGGTCTAGTATACAAGTTTACAATCTCAATCAATTACTAAACGGAAAGATCTCCCTCAGAAATTCCTTCTTCAATTTTTCTCAACACTACCAAAGATGATAGTTTTTTATCTTACTAATTGTAAATAAAGGTAAAATGAAAGAGTTTCCGATTTCATTGCTCGATGGAATGGATTAAAAAATTCCTTAAGTCTAGCACTCCCTATGAAGAGTTGTTGCCAATCTATGTGGAAAATTTGTGTAATGAGTTACACAAAACATTCATCCCTATGAAATACATAGAAGGGTTTCAAGACCTTACTTCAATCGCTGAATAGATAGAAGAATCTATCATAGAAAATAAGGATAAAACATGTGTAATTACATCATCTCTAGTGAGGTGGATTAGAAAGGAAAAGCCGCTGTAGTCACACTCAAGCAGGAACCTATACTTTCTTCTACTTCAGGACCTTCATCAGACTGAAGGGCTCTGCCTCATGAGCACCAACAGCAACGACTACCTCGTCAAGTTGATCAAAGAGATCAAAGGAGGAAACATTTTGAATCATTAAAGAAGAATGTTTATTCTTTCTGAAATGAACAAGTTCCTGGATACTTCATCTCATCTCTAGAAAAAATTTTGGCACAGTTTCCAAATCTGAAGAAACCAAATAAGTAAGGAGATAAAAATATTCTGAATTATTGTCCCTTTCACTAGATGTTAGAATATCCCATAAAATAGTGTTTTGTTTTCAAGGACCTCATTCAAAATATGGTATACTTTGGGAAAGTAAAACTGAAAAGTTCATCAGCTCAAGTAGCATGTGTTACTGATAATGATTTAGAGGAAGAAGGTTAATGGAGAATGGTCAAAAGTAAAAATGAGCAGAAATAAGATGATTGGATGATCAAGAAAATGATCAACCAGACTCATGCCATTTTAAGAACATAGTTGAAACAACTGATTGAATATTCTTCCATTCCTAACATAGGAAAACAATCTTCATAAAAAGGTCATTCCTCAAAGAAGTGAGATGATTATAATAACAAATAGTTGTCAGAAGAAGACAAGCTCGTGTCAAGGACAAAGTTGTCCTTGACCCTGACATATTTTTTTCCATCTGTTTCAAAAGCACGAGCACCACCCCTCCAAATGGAACAACTAGAATTAACCAGTCAAGAAGAATATTTTTCATATAAATAACTAAACTTTGATTATGTTAATGTTATCAATTTAACAGATCCTTACACCAATGGTGATTCTGATTATAATGAGCCAGAATTCCTTGTACCTAATTAGAGAACTAGAGGAAGAGGTCAAGGTAGAAGATACAGGTGAAGATGTGTGAATTATATAAACAAAAATTTGAACTCTAACCCTTCTCGAACCATATATGCATCATAAACTCATAGAAGATACATTCAGTGGGTTCAACAGAAAAAAGGAGTTTCTTCCATGACAGACAGGTTCAGTCCTAACATGATTATTTTTGAGGACCAATTAGAAGTCACACCATCTCTTTCTCAGCAAATGAATAAACCTAGTCAGTCTAATTTACCAAATCCAGAAGCATTTTTAGCTTCTTCACCAACACAGAATATAGCTACATCAGAAGCATCAACTTCCAAAGCACCTACAAAACCACATCTCCATACTGGGAAACACAGACCATTGGACCAAAAGTATGATTTCTTGAAAAAAAATTCCCATATACCAACCAAGTTTTAAATTATTGATGCTTTGAATCTGTTAAAAGAACTTCAAGAGGCACTCATTGAGGTTTTTTCAATTCCTCAAGAGTTTTAAAACAATGTTGTTGCGTGTGAGGTTTACTGTATAGAGAATGATCCTGTAGTATGTCATTAATTCATATCTTTTATAGATGAAGATGAAGATGATATGGTGCATGGGACTATTAGACCCTTGTATTTTTCTGTAAAAGTCAATGATATAGATATCCAACGAGCCTTCATTGATAATGTCTCCAGATTCAACCTCATTCACGTTCGTACACATCGTCGATTAGGCCTGATTGAATCTGACTTATCTCCTTCCACTTTAATGTTGCAAGCATATGATAAGAATGAACAAGAACCTCTGGGCGAGATTACACTCAGAACTCAGTTTGAAGATCTTGTGTCTAATTTAGACTTCATGGTTGTTCATCAGAACACAATCTTTAATACTATGCTTGGAAGGCCTTGGTTGCATCAACATGAATCCATACCTTTGGAATACCACCAATGTCTTATGTACTATTTCAATGCTCAAGTCAGGACATTGTATGGTGATAAGGATCCGTTCAAGACATGTGAATCTCAATACATTGAAGCAGAGTTTTATCACACAAAAGGAATGAAGTCTATAACAATGGAAATAACCAGAGTTAATGCTCCAAATGGATTCGAAAATATCCTAGAAAATCAATTCATACATCTAATTATAGATTATGTGTTACCCATCAATAAAATTGAAAAGGTAAACACAAATATAGGAACTCATATAGAAACATCCATATTGTCAATTACGACAATTGAGCCTGACAATGTGGAAGAAACTATTGATCTGCCAAGAAATGATGAAAGCCCAAATGAAGATATCTTCATTTCATCCACTGAACTACAAGAATCCAATACTTTATCAACTAGAGTAGAAGAGATTGTAGAAATTATAGAGAAAGAAAAATATGTTGATTCTCAATCCATCTTTCCTCTTTATTACCCCAGGAAGACCCTTCATCATTAGTAGGGTCGGATATGGTGGCCTCTTCTTTAGGATGTTCAAATCCTGACTCCTCCCCAAGCTTTGGAAGTTTTTCCTTATCATCTACTGTGAAATTAGAAACAGAAGAGGTAATGAATAATGAAGAAGAAGAGGAAGATCTCAGGGATGCTCCTCTAGCATTTGAGGAATGTGTCTCTACCACTGTGGATGAGCTCAGAGAAATAAATCTAGCTACAAAACAAGATACACACCCCAATCTAATTAGTGCATCCATGAACTCTGAAGAGAAAGAGGTGTATAATTAATTTCTAAAGAAACATCATGATATATTTGCTTAGAATTATACCAAAATTCGTGTTCTTAATCTTAATGTATCCACCCATCATTTTTTTCTAGAAGAACATTGTGGATTCAAGTAGGCAACAAGAAAAACACACCCAAATCATGCCTCTAAAATTGATGCGGAAGTTGATAAAATTATAAAGGATAACTTTTTCAGGGAATTTTAGAATAACAAATTGTTTCCTAACATTTTCTTAGGGAAAAAGAATAATAGACAAATTAGATTCTGCATTTATTTCAGAGATCTTAACTGGCATTGTCCTAAAGATGATTTTCCAGTTCCAATAATAGAACTTCTAATTGATGAAAATGCTAGATATAAATATCTTTCATTTATTGATGGCTACATTGGGTATAATAAAATCCATATGTCCCCATGGGATGAAGAATATATTTCCCTCAGAGCCCCTCACGGTGTCTTTCTCTATCGGGTAATGCCCTTTGGCTTACAAAATGTAGGTGAAACATATCAATGTGTCATGCACCATATCTTCAAAACCTTCTTAGGGAAATTTGTTGAATGTTATGTGGATGATTGGCGGTCATATCCAGACAACGTCCCAATCACTTGGCTTATTTGGAGACTATATTCAATAAATTTCAGCAACACAGTTTGAAGATTAACCCCTAGAAATATGCTTTTAGGGTATCCTAAAGAAATTTTATTGGCTTCGTTGTATGCCACCGTGGTATCGAAGTTGATCATGAGAAAAAAAAATCCTTGGTATGTTACCTCCTCTAAATTTGAAAGAATTAAGAGGACTCCAAGGACGTTTGGCCTATATTCGGCGCTTTATCGCCAATTTGGAAGGAATGTGTTTTCCCTTCACCAAATTAATGAAGAAGGGAGTCACCTACCAATAGACCAAAGTCTTACAAGAAGCATTTGATACCCTCAAAAAATATCTCTTGAGTCTGCCAGTATTAATTCCACCTGTTGAAGTAAGACCAATTATTCTCTATGTGACAGATTTAGAGTGATATCTTGGTGCCTTCCTCTCCCAAAAGAATTATGTTGGGAATGAAAACAACCTTTACTATCTCAGTCGAACTATACTTGATGCAGAAACTCAATATTAATGTATTGAAAAGTGATTCCTAGCATTAATTTTTTTAGTTCAGAAATTGAGGCACTACTTGAAACATCATGAAGTTCAGTTGGTGCCTCACAATAATCCGATCAAATTTATCCTCAGTCGTCCTCTTCTTACAGGATGTTTGGAACGGTGGGAATTTATTTTGCAACAATTTGATATCCAGTTTGTGCCTCAAAAGTCAATAAAAGGCCAAGATCTGACTGAATTCCTTGTAGTTCATCCATCTACATAATTTACAACATTTAATATTGAACTTACTAATGAATAGATCTTTTATATTCAGGATAATTGTTGAACATGGGAAATTTATTTTGATGGTGCTTCAAGAAGTCCAACAGGGAAAAGAATGGAAAACCCCTAAACTCAACAAGGTTTGGTTATGAATTGCCTTTATTTCCCCAGAAAAGGCAGTATTTCTTTATTCCTTCCAATTTTCAAAATTCAGTACCAACAATGAGGCATAATATCAATCTCTCATCGCAGGTTTGGAATTGTCCCTTCAGGTACAAATGAGTCATTAAAGAAGAAAAATGATTCATAATTTGTAATCAAACAAATTAATGGGGAATATTCTATCAGAAAAGAGGATTTAATCCCTTTGTGTGATTATGTCAGAGGGTTAATGGATGAATTTCCCTCAGATCTGACATTATCATATGTCCCGTGATAACAAATTTATCAAGAAGATGTACTAGATAATGTAGCTACCGACTTGGTAGATCCAAATTTGGATGACATAGTCATCTGCATAGCCCATTGTCATGTGGTTTTAACTTTTTTTCAAACCATAATGGAGGAAATTAATGAAATTAGCCCTATTTCTAAACCATATGTTCATACCATGGTATGGAGAACATCCATCATGTAATATCTTCAAAATGAGAGACTTCCACCAGATAGGGTTGAAAAAGAACAGATCTGATGACGAGCAGCCAATTTCACTCTTTTTGATTGTCCAGACCATCAAAAGATCCTCTAAAATAAAGGACTTAATGGAATTCTCTTCATATGTATTGATGGAGAAAAGACAGTAGCTATCATGAAAGAATAACATTCAGGAGTTTGTGGTGCCCACCAGTCTGGGCATAGACTTTCTGATCAGATCCGAAGGCTTGGATACTTTTGGCCTTCAATGATGTAGGATTGTACATATTTAACTAGAAAAATGTCATCCCTGCAAAGTGAATAAAAACTTCATTCATCAACCCCCATAGTTGTTAAATACTGCTAAATACTCCTAGAAATTTTCCACATGGGGAATGGATGTTGTAGGTCCTTATCCTCTATCCACAGCTAAGTAGTTCAAGTATACTCTCACTACTAAATACTTCTTCTCTAAATTGGATGAGGCAATACCTCTCATGGAAGTTAGAGAGAAAAGCATTGTTAGTTTTTTTCAAAACTAATATAATCACTAGATTTGGTGCCCCTCATACTATTTTGATAGAAAATGGCACCAATTTTTGTTCTGATGAGGTAAAAAATTTATATCAGGAACTTAATATTAAATCCAACCATTCAGCTCGCTATTATACAGTGGCCAATGGACATATAGAGGCCTTCAATAAGACCCAATCAAATATACTCTAGAAGATGGTGGATAAATATAAGAAATCATGGCCTGATAAACTTTTGAATGATTTATGGGATTATCGAACAACTACTCGTACTGCTGCCCAAGAAACTCCTTATTCCTTGGTATATCGAACCGAAGCAGTTTTGCTAATTAAAATGAAATTTCCTTCACTCAGAGTTGCAATCTGTGGTCATTTTTCTTAGATGAGTGGTCTCAGAAACAGTTCATTGAGTTGGAATGATTAGATGAGAAAATATTGCATAATCTAAATCATATTGAAGTCTATCAGAATAGAATGGCATGAGCTTCTAACAAGAAAGTTTTCCTCTGTTCATTTCTTCAAGGAGAATTGGTATTGGTCCTTAGGACTCCAATGATACCAGTAACGAAACCTCCAAAAGATGATCCAAAGCGGGAAGAACCGTATTCCATACATAAGGTCTATTCAAATGGAGCTTATGCCTTAATCTTAATGGATGGAGATCTTATTAAAACTCCAACCAATGTGAGATTCTTGAAGAAATACTTTGTGATGTTGTGCACATTAATCCTCACTACCAGACTTTAAACTGCACAGTACAACGTCCTCACTGGAAGACTTAAAACTACATAGTACCATGTCCTTACTACAAGACTTAAAACTTCATAGCCCCCATGTCCTAGTTGAAAGACATTAAACTGAATAAAAACCATAAGTGTCCATGCTGTATGATATTAAAAATCATAGTATCGTCATCCTTGTCGCATGATGTTAAACTGCATGACATCGGTTGTCCTCATTGCATGACATTAAACTGTATGGCTAATGTTTTCTCTATTTGACATTAGAAGCTTTCATAAGAAAACATCATTGAAATCATCACTACTCTTTAGTAATACATGAGCCCCTCTATTTCTATGTCTGAGTCATATCTGCATAGAGACCTTGTTTCAAGCACTACATATGGATGGATTCTCATTTTTCAATGAGATACGTAGAGACGCCTAAATCTTCAATTTTAAGCCCAGCCATAATCACAAAATCTTATTATTTTCTTTTCTCCTCCTGTATATGAATCATATCTATACATAGTGTTTACTTAAGATATATGATTTGGTCCTTAAACCATTTTATGTCTTAAGATTTACCATTCTTTAAGAATGTGTCAAAATCCCCCATTCTTCATTTCAAACTAGATTGGCGTAAGAAATGATTGTTTCAAGAACAACATATGGATTGACTCTCATTTTCAATGAGATACGTAGAGACACATAAATCTCCAATCTTGGGCCCAGCCATGATAAAAAAAACCCCTTATTCCTTGTATAAGAATGAAACCTGCATAGGGTATGTTTTAAGAGAGACGTGTGACTTGATTCTTTCCCTATGAAAGGCACATGGTGACACTTGGGTTTTGTCCCTTAATCCAGTTACAATATGTCTTTCCTTTCACATTGGTTCATATTCTTCCTTACTGTATAATGTTAAACTGCATGGAAATATAACATCCCTATTCTTCACTTGCGTCACCTTTGCACTGTAAATGAAACTGTTACTGCTCCTTGTTTCTCACACTGAGCATAGCTCATGTGGGCTTAGGAATTGGGTAAAAGGACTGTATATATAAATAAGGTGTCTCAATTTATTATGGGGTTATTAATATCTCTAGTTCATGACTTAAAACTACACATCATAATGTCCTCGTTATAAGACTTTAAAATTCACATCATGATATTAATTCAGAGGAAACAAATAAAGTCTCCATTTTACATTTGAGTTAGATATATGTAAAGGATGTCAAACTCATGGCCAATATTGGTTCAAATATTTATCATATGCATTGTACATAACCCATTTACATATTTTACACTCTTAATCATGAATATTTCCAGATCCTCATAATATTACATACGGTTTTTGATGACAGAGTTTCTAATAACTGATAGCTCTTTTGCCTGACTATGCAGTATGTGCCCTTAGGCGGCCTTGAATAAGTTACCTACATAATAGGATTTTCAGTTAAAAGATGTCACTATTTGGATATGAAACATATTCTCTAGTTGGAACTTCATAATACATCCCCCATAATGGGTTTTTCAAATAATGTTAACTTCGTTCATAGCTATAGTATCTTTGTCCCCTTTAATATTTGATGACAATGTACAAGAATATTTATTTTAAAATAGTCATTCAAGTATACTTATCGCATTATCTTTCTCACAATCTAAAAGTGTTCAAAACCATAGTTTACACATTTCCCTTACCATGTGTTCAATACAATATGATATAACCTTGGAATCAATTGGCCACATATCACATATTGTTTCCATTTCTGGTCCTAGTTGTATGACCTAATACTACAGACACCATACCTCTTACGTTTGGGCCAGACCATTGTAAAAGTCTTATTCATATGATTTTTTGGACATCTTGGGTGGAAATTCCATTTCCATATTCAGGTACCTTTATCCATAAACCAAACTCTGTGATTTGCAAAATTGTAATCTCTATAAACATTCATCGGCTTTTAGAAATAGAACATCAAAATTCTGAGAGCACTTTTGTTTGACTATGAAGAACATTCCCTTAGGTGGCCTTGCATAAGTTGCCTACATAATAGGCCTGTCAGTCAAAAGATCCCACTATTTGGCTATGTAGCATATGCCCAAGTTGTCCCTATACAATACATCCGCCATAACGGGTTTGTCAATAAATGTTAACTTCATTAATATAAAACACTTTCTCTAATGATTTTAGCCCTTTTACCATATCATTCATCGGTTCCAGAACTTCCTAAATCACAGTTTACAAGTTTTACCTTCCATACCTGAATATGATAGTATGTTTCCAAACAAATTATCAAAAAAAATGGGAGAGTTTCGTACCTTTGGTTAGAGCTGAATACCATAAATTAAAGCCACCCAATGTCATCACTACATGACTTAAAACTGTACAGTACCAATATCCTTGTTTCATGACTTAAAACTACACAGTACCAATGTCCTCATTGCTTGACTTAAATCTGCACAATACCAATGTCCTCACTGTTTGACTTAAAACTACACAGTACCAATGTCCTCACTCCATGACTTAAAACTGCACAATATGATATTAGAAATTCCCCATTTTGAAAAATTTTAACCATTAATCATACACCAAATTTGTATAGAAATGGTTTTCCTATTCATGACTTATGTCAGTCTAAAATAGCCCTTTTCATTCTTAAAATTCCTTTCCTTGCCAAAACCACCCAATGTGGTCTTGAGTCACCCAAATATTTTTCCCCTATCTATCAACAACAAACTTTTAAACATTAAAGATATCTTCTACTTGACTATACAACATGTTCCCTTAGGCAGCCTTACATAAGTTTCCTACATAATAAGCCTATCAGTCAAAATATGCCACTATTTGGCTATGTAGCATATTCCCTAGTCGACCCTTCATAACACAGCCCCCATAATGGGTTTTTCAAATAATTGTAACTTCATTTTTGGAAAAGACACCCCTTATGTTGACACAAGTTTTAAATTTGGTGACCATAACAATCATGGCTCAAGATTCCCCTTAGAAATATCTAAAGAATACTAAAGAAAGTCTTAGCAACAGAGTCTTGTTTGGGATTTAATTTCAACTTTTATGGTCAAAGCTATTAAGCCTTAAATTCTATCCATTTATAGTCATACACGCATGACTCTAAACTGTGAAACAACAAAAGACTTGGTACTCATTAGATTGAGAACCCACAAAAGTGAACTCTAAAAAAATGTTGAGTCACATCTCACTAAATGTAAATTTTTTATGGTTTTGGTAATATTGATCAATAAAAATTCAAGAGATATAATGTTTGTGGGGTGTCCATATAACCCTATCAAAAATCCTACTATGCTTACTGGGCCCAATGGCCTAGCTAAACCAAAAGTAGTTTGTGAAAGTGAAAACATAAATGATTAAAGACAAATTACTTTTAATTTATGGAGAAATTTTTCACAGAGGGGAATCCAAAAATTAGAGCCTATCACTCAAAAATTACAAAAGGTTTCTATATAATTCCTCATTAGTTTGATAGCCTCTTGAGCCCCGTCAACTGCTTGTTGAAGTTTTTCTATTTGACCAGTGTCACTCTCTTCATCATGATGATGTACTTATCTATCATTTGTAATGGATTTCTCACCATCCTTCTAGACTTCTCCTAATGAGTTATGAAGCTGGTCAAGCTCCCCTGTAATGATATATAACTCTTGTTGAAGGCATAGTTGATAAAGAGCCTTTTCTTTAATTGTCTGCTTCAATCCCTTAAACTTTTCATTATGATTATCCTCATCTTGGGATAGTGTTGCTTGGAACTTTTCAATATTGATTGAAAATTTGGATTTTTTTTCAAGTCTTGTTGAAGATTTTTCTCTTGCTCCCTCCTCCGGATAATCTCTTTCACCACAGTATGAATTTCAGGGTATTCAAAACAGCCGAATCCTAGAATGATAAACAGTGATGAATGTTGTGGAATTATTGAAGGCAGATCCTCAAGGGGAATCTCAGATATTATCTTCTAGATGTTTTTATATGCTTTGCGATGATCAAGATGAAGATCCTTCTGCGGTTTTGGGTCCAATTCAGAATCACTGTCATAAGGAGGATTATATTCTTGGACTAATGCACTTAAAGAATTTCCATGTTTTGTTACTTCTTGAACCATGATTTCTCCCCCTTCCAATGATGTTTGGGTTGATGTAGAGGCTTCACCTCCAAACCAAGACATTAAAGTTGATAGCCCTATATGGTAAATAAATAATTATGTTTATGATTATATTCAAGAGATAACAAAAGTGAATGAAATCACAATATCAGTATCTCTTACCTAACAGTAGGTCAGAATCTTAAGAAGAATCTTCCCCAATGTTCTCAGTTTCAGAAATTATGTTTGATGTCTCTGGATAAGGAGTGTTATATTTAATATTCTCAGTATTTTCAGAGTGAATCTCCGGAATAGATATTATCTCAAGATCCACCTGAGCCAATGTCTCCGTAATGGTGGGGTTGACATTAATATCAACACTTCCTTCAAGTACCATTGTGGCAGCAGTTTCTTTAGATGGAATTACATATTTCAATCAACCATGGTTAGTAGGTTAATCATAAGAAGATTAACAGGATGAATAATGAGAATTCATATCCAGTTGATTATATACAAAGAACTCCAAAATCTTCTTAAATAATTTGATATATTAAAATGTTCTAACTGTTCTTCAAAATACATGACAAGGTTCATCATTTAATCCAATTATATCTCAGATCCCAAGTTATTCTCACTCATGGGAGAACTTGGCATTTTTTCTTCACAACTTTCCTTTGACAACCTTTGACCCCGAGTAGCTTCTTTAGGAACAATTTTGGGGTCAACGCCAATTGTTTACAGATGTTTTGGTGTATTTGATGAACCTAAATGTATCCCAAAATGGAAGTTAGATATTGTTGCATTTGATGATTTATGAAGTATTATTGATTTACCAGATTATTCTTCTCCTATGATAGTTGGAATCAGAGCAATTATAGGAACATATGTTGGTTTCTTTGGCTTCAATTCCTCTTCAAAAACCACTAGATTTGCAAGAATTTGTGTCTTCTCTGCAACAACTTCTATGGCTCCTTGAATTTTATGAGTAGTTTCTTTCAAAGAAAAAACAAAAGAAGCCCCTGTAATCTTAAAAAGATTAAACACTTTTTCATGAATAAAGACTATAATTCATGATTATCAGGGAGACTTACCACTACTAATAAAGCGCTTAACTATTGTCTTCTTTCTTCAGTGATTTTTCTTCTTCTCATTTTTGGGAGGGCTTGAATCATCATCTATAAAGACATGTATTAGAGATTCTAGTACCCTCAATATTTCCTCCTCCATGGCCTATTAGCCTGGGGATATTTCTCCTGATTCACGGGGTGACCCAGTAGCTCCAAGAGCAGTGCCTCCAGGGCTATACTGTGGTGAAGGAACATCAGTGGTTTTTTCAATTACCCAACTATAAGTAAAGATGATATTTCTCCTTTTTAACAATGTTTTGACTAAAATTCAAGTTTCAAAATGGAAGGTAATGTAAGAAAAAGTAAACTTGCATCCTCATGATCTACAAAGTCACACATCTCTTCATCTAATAAAGGATTGATCTCATCGGTGGTACCAATATCTATCATTTAATTTACCCTATTTATGGTAGGAATTGATTCATAAATGGTGTATATAGTAATTTCTAGCTCTAAAATATAGGTCTTCACCTCATTGGGATTATCCTTAAAAAGAATTTCAGAAGAATCCTGAAAATCCCCTACTCCTAGAATATGCAGTCCTTCACACAGATCCTTCCACATGGTTTCATCATCACAATACAAATTCTTCCATGTTAAAAAAGCCTCTGATCGTATATATTCAGAACGTATGTCTAAGGGTTTTAAAGAGGATCCTATAACCTTGGACTTTAGCTTCTTCCCAACACTCACAGTCACAGATAAAGGATTAGAAAATGGAACTTTCTGCTCTTCAGAATGATGGTGACCAGATCGCCTTGATATGACTTCAGTAGGGATTTATGGAGTGGTGCTCTTAATTCTAATAGGAGGGTAATATCTAAAACAAGGTCTCATTGGTGAATTTTGAGCATCATCGCCTCCACCCTTTGATTATTTCAAGTTGTCCCCTGATGATGAAGAATTATGTTCCAAATGACGGGGTTCCTTCCAAATACTTCTCTTTATCCACTCTCGAGGGATGACATGATTTAATACCCATTTATGGTAAGTTGAAACCCAGTTTTCATCATACCAGATGGTCAATCTACTTACTGTGTCAGCTACAGGTAAATTAAATATTTCCCTAGTATTCTCTATCAATGCCAAGAACCATAGTTATCCTGAAACCATTGGGTGTTGTTCTAATATGAAATGCACGGGAGGGGATATAGTATTATGTTGTAGACATTTGAATTGATTAAAAAATCTATAAGGAGAATATGACTCACATACGATTTCTCCATAGATTATGGTGTCCAACACTCCATCTCTGCAAGCTAGCAAATATGCCCTCAATTCCAAATTAGCATTACCATCATCAATGAATCACCCAATAGGCGGATTCCCATAAGGAAAGAAATGTAATTACTTATGCATGATCATTCTATACTTGATTTCCTAAGCATTCAAGGACAAGGGAGAAATACCAGAAAAGGACTGAACAGATGGTCAGAAAGAACATCCAAAAACATGTACTCTACTTTGTACAACATAAGTTCTAAAGTGAGTATAAATCCATCCAAAAAACACATGGAATGGTCCTTCTATTATAAAGGAAGACATACCATTGTAAACATGTAGAAAAATATTATGAATCATGTATAAAACAGGAGTATCCAACCCTACCATTCTTTTCTCTACCATTTTAGCAGTAATAAAAAAGTTTCCCATCCTCACACCTCCTTTGGAGTCTCGGACTGGTAATAAATACACACTAAACCACATGGCTAAGAGACCTTCTATACGTTTCTTTGAAGGAATTTTTGGGTTTATTTCATATTACCATTTATCAAATTATCCTTTCTCCAATTTTGGCCAAAAGGTGTCAGGAGTGCCTCTCTTCTCTACCGTTGGACAGCTAGTCATATGGGTCTAAGCGGGACCCTTTTACTTCTTCCTTATCAAAAATAGTTCCATCCATTCCTCCAGATGGATATCCCTCATAGTGTGAGTATTCACGATGATTGAATTCTATAGTTTGTTAAATATTTTTATTATCTCAAGAACAAAATATGGTGTCTTCTCTGAGTCATTCCATGTCACCTTGGGAGAAATAAACACATCATACATGTCTCCAAGGATTAGAACTCCAGAAATCTTGTAAACATCCCAAAAGATGATACCTACCTCTCCATGTGTTAAATGGAAGGAATTAGTCTCTGGGCTCTATCAACTTAATAATTCTAGTACAAAATCAACATTCCTATACACATAGGTTTTTCCAACACAGAAAACCTCATAAATCCCGACGATTCTTGAATCATCTAAAAATTATGCTCATGTATTTCACACCCAGTATGCCCACATCCATGTGGGTTTTACACCTCCTCCTGGGTGGAAGTTCCAAATTCTCTTACAACCCTTGGACTGATCTGTCCGAGAATCTTGATAGATGGGTGAATAGTAGTGTGGCTGCAGCTCGAGTGTGTCTTCCTTCAAGTCTGGAGCACATGGGATATGATGTATAATATGAGCTTTATCCTACTGTCCCAGCATTAGAAAATGATCCCCCAATAGAAACATTGGCCAACAAGAAGTTGGTATAATCCTAAAACCAAGAATGTGGGATAGAGTTTTTTGGATCTGGAATGTTAGCATCCTACAAATGTCCATAGTTATTCAAAGGTAGATAGGTTCTTTGAGAAAAGTTCAAATTATACTTCTTCAATTATTTTTCTAAGTAAGGAAGGGTGATTTCTCAAACATCAAAATAATCATTACCAACGACATTCATCATGTAATCAATCCTCTTGTTGTCGTGCTCATTAGTAGTTCCAATTCTTTTGGGAGCCACTAAACCTGCAAAATGATAGAGACTATCTTTTAAAAGCAAGTTTGTTTTGGGTGTTTTACAAAAAAATGGAAAAGGCATTAAGGTGCACATGTTTAAAACTTGGCACGCTATTATAATTCGGTGCGCAAGTACGGTGCCCCACATATAGTGCGCATCTAAAAAACTTAAAGAAGAAGTTTGGTGAAACAGAAGGGCCTGAATAGAAGAAGACTTGCATGCCGAGAGCTAAAAATTCAGATGTTGTGAGACTTTTCATAGAAGTGAAACTGAAATATATAAGTGATGCATGTCACACTGCATTCTATAAATTTTACATGTTGTAAACTTCCATTATCAAGTCCATTTGAGTGCCAATACTTGCATTCCCCACTGCTCTTTCCTTTCTCCTTCCTTTCTCTACCTTAGTAAAGGATCCTCTTTTCATTTAGGATCGAATTATGATGGAGGGGGGATTTTTTTTGAAACTCAATTCCATCAAAGAGTCTAAAAATCCTGAAAAAGGGGATCCATTAGAAAGAAAAGGGGGAATACATAAGGAAAAGTCAAATATTTTTAAAGGAATTCATTTTTGGCCAACTTAGTTTAGCCAAAACTATGTCGGCACGCAGCCTACTTGCATGCCCCTATATGTCGCATAGCCCACTTGTGCGTCACCATGGTGGAGACGAATGAAAGTATAATTTTGGATAAGTTCTAAAGGTGTCACCCAAGTCTATAGAAAACACTTTTGGAACTCAAGGTACTTGTGTTCCCAACTTATTTCATCCAAGGTCACTTATTTACCTATAAATAGACCCTTGGGGACCCCATTTGTAAGAAAATTGTTTTTGAAGCCTAATTAATGATCTGATCACCCTAGTACTTCTCCCCAGTCTTACGAAGCTTTTAAGGTAGTTCTTCAACACCTTGACTAGAGGACTAAATGGAGGATCATTGGACTTAAGTCCTTTTAGTGATTGAAAACCATAACACATGCGTACCAAAAGCGCCCAACCTCCCCAAGTCAGAAATACTTGTGCGCCACTCATTCCTCTCATGAAATCTTGAGTGACCCACTTCATGGATCACCTGTGAATACTCTTGAAGGCTTGAGAAAGGTCTCATCCAAGTATTTCCATACTTTTTTTTTACCTAAGTGAGAATGAGGTCGCCCAAGCCTACTTGTGCACCCTTACTTGCACACCCTTACCTACTTGCGCACCCATACTTGTGTGCCCTTCTCTACTTGGGATCCCCTCCTTAGTTCACTTACTTTCATCACTCTCTTCAGTCTATAAGCCATCAAGTCTTCCATAAATCCATTCATGCAAAGGCCTCTTCTTCATTGGCTCCCTTTTCTAAAAGGGATTCTGTTGAGACCTCCACCAAAACCTCCTGACTTATCAAACCTTTGGGAAAGGCACATTAGCATGTCTTCTATTTGGGTTTGTATATCCATAGTTAGAGGTATTCCACATTTGTTTCACAATGGGGTTAGGATTCATGGAGTGTATATGGGTTTGTATATCCACAGTCATATGGACCTTTCTCCTAGAAATTATGTTGGGAAGTTCCCGGTATGGAGGAGGGTTGGGTCTGGGCCTCTCCCTTCTCGAAGAGATGACCCGAAAACTTAGGTATCTGGTAGGGGAAGATACGGTTCATACCTAATTTTCCTTTTAAAGATTAATTAGAGGTCTCACTCTTCTACCAGGATCAATTTTAGGACAACCATCTTGGTGTAATCCTCTAGATTTTCTTATAGGAGGTGGCCTCATCACTCCTCTCTTCTTTGGTGCAAAAAAGCAAAGGAGAGATGGGCACAAGGACTCTTGTTAACCTTTACCTCTCTCATTGTTCTTTGTCACCATGGGCATCCATCCTGGTGTAATCCCCTAATCTTCATCCCATCAACCTTACATTGGACCCTTTTCCAATGTAAATAGAACAGAAGGAAGGCTTGTCGCCTCTCCCTCTTCCACAGTCACCTCAACTTCATCCACCCTCGCTGCCATAGGTGTGCCCTCTTCCACCAGCAGAGGAGGAAAACTTTTAAAGTGTGAATGCATTTTTTGAATCTTTGACATCCTCATGTTTCTCACACTGAGCATGACTCACATGGGATTATAGATTTTTCTTCATCACAACATTTTCACAATTGAAGAAATTACGAGAACTTTAATTCCTATTCAAACCTGGATACGTAGGATGCCCTTTCAGGGAACAAGATCATTTTAAATCCTCTTCAGGAATACAACCATAATTCCTTTAATCTGGGCATCCACCTTAAGAATAATCCCCAAATTAAACCCCAAATCATTACGACATCCTTTCCAGAAAGTAATCCCAAACTCATCTCTCTCAAAGTACCATAATCTCTTATCAGACTTATCAAACTATGTGGGATTTGGTTCCCATACATATGGGATACGTAGGAAGCCTCCTTGAGGTTCATACCCAATACCCTAAAACAACCATGTTCTCATTGGGCCATATTCCCAACAGGGCCTAATCTTATTTGGAAACCCAAATCCTTTTAAGGTTCCTTAGGCTGCTTCAGCATAAGTCCCACACTAAGTTTTGACCAAGAACCTTCCTCTTAGAGGTCCTTATCACATGAACTTAAAAGTATCATTTTAACTATTAAGTGGCACCAAAATATGAGGGTTATGATTCCTTTCACAAGGATATGTAGTTATCACATTTTATGGTCATGAAACCAAGATAAAAAACCTTCATCTCCCTGGATGAAAATAAATTCTAGAGTTCCCCAATGAGTGTCTTAAAAACCAATATCATCACAATGATGATTAAAAAAATCTCTAATCAGTATATTAGAGGATACCATTGACGGAAAACATCAAATACATATAGATATTTCCATTAATGAAGAACCTTGAATACATACAGATGATTCTAAATTTTTCACATGTTAATAAGTGATTGTAAATTCCAAGGGATATATATGATGTACTTGGTGAATTAATAAGGATTCATGAAAATATATTAAATTTACCAAGAGAGCCTAGAGTAGATAATAATTCCCCACAAAATGGTGTGATGAGTCTGACCTCCCATCCTCTCGACCAATGCACGTTCTGAAGTATCATAAAGTTCAAACTTAACAAACTCCTACCTTTGGAAAGAAGGTACCATTTGGATAAAGAATTGTTGGATGTTTCTGTTTCTATTAATAAATAAAATGGAAACCACTGAGACAAAATGATTCTTAAAACTAGAACACACATTTCAATGAAATAAAAAATAGTTTTGAGTATGTATTATTCTACGATTCATCAGGAACCAGGCTTGGTTTTGTCCTAATGAAGAGAAAAAATGGTTATTTCTTATGGTTCGTGCTAGTTGATAAAACATGAGAAGAGCTGCACAACCCACTAACTTGACCTAGTGGTGGTATTATTTTCATTAAAGATGTGGCGATACCATATGATGGTCGAGAAGTTTTTCATCTACTCCAACCACAAGAGTATCAAGTATGTATTATATCAGAAGGACCTGAACATGAGAAATAAGTGGTGTATAGAGTTCCTCTAGGACTTTGAATTTTTGTTTTTCTAGACTCTTAGGATAGGGAACGTGGTGGTGGATTCTCTTAGAAAGATATTGAGTTTGCAACTATTGAACAAGGCATCAGAGTAGATGGAATCATTTCATACATCCAATGGGGATGGGGATGGGGACTTTTAGTCGATGGTTTTCACCCCTCCACTCTTACAGTGAGTCAGGCAGGCACAACTTGGGGATGCTTACCACAAGACCTTATGTGCATAGATTTCCACAATACATGCCCTTTATAGATATTCAAAAGGTGCAGAACATGTTGTTATTTTTCAGAGGATACATAGTGGAACTGGTGGTTTTATAGAATGTGGTATTGAGGGAATTTTTTATGTCCCCTTTTTCAGTACATCATGGTGTGGTGAAGATGATCCAAGACCTTAGAAATCATTTATGGTGGTTAGGGATGAAGAAGGCAGTGTCCGAGTTCATTTATAGATTCCTCACTTATCTGCAAATGAAGGCTAAGCACTAGGTTCTAGCAGGTTTGACCTAACCCCTTGAGGTTCCTGAGTGGAAGTGGGTTGGGATATCAATGGAAATCATTATAGGGTTACCGCATACATATAGGGGCATGATACCATCTAGTTGATCATTGACCAACTCACCATGTTGGACCACTTACTAGATGTTCAGGAGCACATTTCAGTAAATATCTTGTGATGTCTCTACATGAAGAAGATAGTACAACTCCATGGAGTTCCATCAAAGATAGTCTCAGATCATGATGATCTCCTTACATCCTAGTAGTGGAAGGGATTGTAGGAGGCATTTGGGAATCATCTGTTCTTAATCACATCTCTTAAACCATATATGGATGGCCAGACTGAGTGGACCATACATGTTTTGGAGGAAATGTTACATGTTTGTCTCATAGATTTTGGACGCATTTGGGAGATTCAATTACACTCAGTGGAGTTTTGAGTACAACAAAAGATATCATTCCACCATCAGTACGTCACCATTTGAAGCCTTATATAGGATACCTTGTAGATAACAACTTTTAAATACGAACTTAAGAGAGTCAGCATTCATGGGCCAAGAGTTGGTGTAGATGACTACAGATATGTTTTAGGTCATCCAGGATAAAATGAAGACTACAAAATTCCATATTAAGTCTTATAATAACTAGAGATAAAGGCCTTTGGATTTTTAGGATGGAGAACATGTGTTTCTTTGGGGAACACCTTGATGTGGATTATGGAGATTTGGATATGGTGGAATGTTATCTCTAAGATACATCAACCCATTTTTATTTTGTGTACAGTTAGTGAAGTGATGTACTGCCTAGCTCTGCACCTACAATTTCATTAGGTACATGATGTCATCCATGTTTCTCAAATGAGGAGGTATGTTCGTGATCTATCGCACGTCATCGACTATGGCGAGTTGGACATTGATGATGGGGAGACTTTTATGGAGTACCTAGTGGATATAGAGTATCAAAAGGAGCAGATCCATTGTGGATGGTCTATTCCTCTAGTACGTGTTCATTGGAAACACACAAATCTCTAGGAGTGCACTTGGGAGTGTGAGGCTCAGATTCATGCTCAGTGACTTCATATTTTTGTTCAGTAGCTTTTGGTTTTGGCTTTCGGCGACGTAAATCCCAATGTTGGGGAGAATGTAATGACTTATATTTCCCCTATATTATTTTTTAAAATTAATTGGAAAACTTTTGAGACCAGTAACTGATATAGAAAGTGATTTTGAGGCCCGGTGTGCCTGAAACAATTCATTGGAAGATGTTATGTTTTTGTATAGCATGCGCAAGTAGTTTTCTTGAATTAGTGGAATAAATTATAATCATGTACCTGAATCAGAAATCCAATGGAATTTTTGCGTTCAGAGAAGTGGGTTTACCTTAGGTGAGGCCAAAAATCATCTGGAGTGTTCCGTCTGTGGAAGATAGGTTTTGGACATAAACACCATTAAAATTATTTAATAAAATATTATTTCTGACGTAGTGTTGGTCTTCGTTTGATATTTCATATTTTCCAAAATCTATTGTTACGACATAACATTGGAAATACTATAAGGCAAGGAGAAAAATATCTATCCAAATAACACTGATAGATTGGTGAATCATGAATGAAAAACCTCATATTCGATCAATCATTCCCATAGCAACAACGAGATGACCATTCTTCATCAGCGATTCAACCGAATCGACGAAGGGATTTTGATTTCTTTGTGATTTCTTTCCCCCTTCTTATATTCAACAATGAACCTAGACCAACCAATGAACAGGTTGATCCAATATTCAATCTTTCTTGTGGGATGGATAAATTTTGGGGGGTTGGCAGGTGACATATCCATGTGATTTTATTCTTCTTTCTTCCTTCTGAAAAGAACGAATCAAGGCCGACACAAAAAAAGGAAAAGATCTATTCTTTTGGTGTTCATGTGGTTTTAATTTCTACCGTCAATTTCTCAAAATTTTCATGTTTTATTTTTCTTCTCCCCATTATTTGAAACCCCTATGAAAATAATCAATTGTTGTGCCCCCAATTAATGAAAAAATAATCTGAGATTGAAGATCTAACACTGTGACTACACAATGGAGGTTGAACTACAGGCATGGAATAATTTTTTTGAAACAACAGTGAAAAATAGAAGAATTTGGTGGCTCTATCTAGTCCAAGAAAGTGGAATCATGGGTCTAGGTGGAGTTGGTCTGGTCGGATGGTGATCTGGTGGGGTGAGGCTGACAACGAGGCAACCGATGATGGTGGAAAGTGAAGGGAGTCACGTTAGATCTAGCATGGCCGACGGGCACAAGCTGTGGTAGGAGGCTATAGAATTGACTGGGGGAAGAGGAAAGGGGGGGCTACATATGTGGCGGGGATATGGAACGAGGCTTGGTACATGTTGGAGGAGCTCGCGATAGTGAGGTTGCAGGGAAGGCGGAGTTGCGGAGTGGCGGGTCGGCCACATGGAATGCCACACGACACCACATCAACATGAGAGGCACATGGTTGGGTCATTCCATGTGCGGTATAGAAAGTTGGCTAGCATCATTGGCTAGACTAGGGGGATCTAGGCCACTCTAGTGGCGAAGTGGGCCGATCTGGGTCGGCTAGACCTGGTCTGGTCAGCAGACTGGTTGGGTCGAACCCAGAAAGGACCCATGTCAGGCCTCGTTATACCAATAGCCATAACATTGAAACATTGTGTCTGTTTGACATGACGTTTGTTGTGTTATGACCCCTAAGACTAGATGGGACTATTGAGATACACTAAGTTTTTTTTGTGAAATTTGGAATAAAAAATTATGCCTCAAGGTGTAGGATCTCCCAAAAGGAGCTCCCTATGAGTGGAATCTTGTAGCTGGAAGTGACCAAGAAGCTCTACAACAAAAGAGTTCTCTGACCTAGAAGATATGTGACACAGAAGCCGTGTAACCTAGAATATGTGTGTAATTATTTGAGGTTGTGTCTTATAGTGACTGTGTGTCTTACAAATATTGTTTTTCTTACCTAGACTGTGTGTCTTATGGATATTGTGTGTCTCGTGGAGACTTCATGTAAAATCCCAGGTAATTATATAATAAGACATTTTCATATTTATCAATATTTTTGAATTAGATATTAAGATTAATTAAAAATGGATTCTATTTCTAATAGCCTACCTGACACATAACAATGGGTTTCTCTGAATTCTTATGTTGCACACAAGACTGAGATATACAAAAAAATAATACATTATTAATATTATTATTTTAAATGGTAGTTATTGCATAGCTTATGTATTGTAAAAATGAATAGAACTAACTATATTATGTTTAAATATATTTATTAAATATTTTTACATTATTCAAATAAATGTTAGAGGCTTAAATGAGAATAAATCCAATTTTAAGAATAAAATACTCTAGTACTTATGAAAGGTAGTTTTATCACCTATTGATGGAGAAGCCTTTTTAAATCTATTTATTGACACTTATATAATTATATTTGATAAAAAAAATTATAATTTGTAATAGGGACACCAAAATTTACTTTGGTTGAATTTTTGGTATCTTTCTGATAAAAATCATTTTTTATGAATAGTGATAAATACTATATTTTAATTTAAAACTACCTTTTTTATAATCTATTTATACAGTTATTTTATCATTTTAATTGGTTTTAAAGCTTAATTGGATTTTTTTTATCATTTAATTAATTTTTGGCCATTGAAAGTAATTTCAAATTTCAATTAGATATAAACTCATGTCAATATTTAAAAGTTTTTGCTTTTAAAAAACCCAATTTCTCATTTTGAAAATGGGGATTGATTTTAAATTAAGTACTAAAACTTCATTGTTTTGAATTTATAAAATTTTATTCCATATTTGGAATCAGAAGGACCAAATTATGTAAATAGTTTTGTTTTGTTTTTGTTCATTATTAATAGTAACTTTAGTAATTATTTTTATTAACATGGTTGAATTTAAATAGGGTAATTAAACGTAAGAATAATATTATAATAATATAAAACTACCCTAACACTTGTCCTAATGTTATTGAACGAGTTATATCTGACCAATACAATCCTAGGTTCAAAATGGTGGCCTTCGGAAGATACTTGGGTGTGATGATGTCTTTTATAACATTTAATATAATGTAAAAGAAAAAATTTCATAATCATGTATCTTATTACAAAAACAATTGTAATATGGGGTTACATAAGTGACCTATTTGAGTATAAATAGTCATTATAAATATAAAAATGTTACTTATATCATAGTAATTTGTTTAAAATTTCCTACAGATAGATAATTAAATTTAATTATGACACAATGATGATGTTGTAATAGATTTATTAATGAAAGAATCAAATAAATGATTTTATAAAAATTAAAATAAATAACATTTTACATAAATTATGTCATATAAAAAATTTATATGTGGATATGACATGTTATAAGTATATTAAATGGTTTTTTAGAATTTTTCAATCTATTTGGTTTTATTTAAATTCAATGAGATGAATAGTGTAAAAATTGACATAATTGATATTTTATAAAAATAATAAATTATTAACTTTTTTAAAAATACTAAAAAAATTACAATAACAAAGTGAATATTTTAAGGTCTAAAAGTTTTTTAAGTTTCCTAATATTGTAAATTTACCCAAAATATTTAAAATATATAGGCTCTTAATATTTAATTTTTTTTACCATAGTTAAAATTAAAATAGAATAATTAATGGTAAGCCGAAAAGATAAATTTTAAAATAAAGTCAATACATGTCTAAAACTTATTATATTATATTATTTCAAACTATAATGATATTATATTTGGCATATCTCATTTTGGAGTCATTTGGATTAAAAAATTAATTTATATTAATTTAATTTTTTAAGAGTTTCCGAGGGATCCCCTCCCCTCTCCTATAAAACGGTATCGTATATTCTATAATACTCACACTTCATGTACCAATTTTTCTGGCCAATATCTTCCCAAAAATCTTAAAATAATCACTCCCAAATTTCATGAGGTATTTGTTTAGTAATAACATGCTTATTATAGGAGTTAAGGTGTTCTTCAATGGCGATCAAGCGAAGAAGAGATATCAGTTTTTAAGTGTTTTTATTTTATCTATTCTTCCACTTCCTTTAAATATTATTCATCCATGATTAAATAATAAACCTATTATCATAAATATAATGAGATTTTATTATGTTAATATCATAACCTAAATCCAGTTCCATTTTTATAAAATGGGAAATTAACATTTCATTCATGTGTACGGCGGACTACCGCCTCGTGAACCAATATAGTTAATTTTTCATTACTGTCTATCAAGAAAATTTATAATGATGGAATAAATGTTTATATATTATATTAATGAAATATTTTTCATTTTAAATGAATAATATTTTGATCATGTTCATACTTTCCATGCACATAAAAATGATAATGTCATTCGTGCGTACGTGTGAACTATCACCTCCACAAAGCTATGTGAATCGTTTTTATTCAACAAATAACTTGTATGATAAATTTAAGAATATTTTTAATGATTATTATGATTTTAATAATATTATTATCATAATGGAAGGATAAAATAATAATTAAATAATTCCCATAATGATCAATGAAAAATGGAAAATGTTACTCTTGCATACGTACGACTTACCGTCCCCATGGTTATAAAATTGTTAATTTTTTATAACAAAACATCACAGTTTGATTTAAAGGTATAATTTATGAATAAATAAGAAAATAATTCCATGAATATTAATTTATATATAATGTAATTATGACTAAATGGAAAATTTACTTCATAACAGGTTCATTTTCAACTCAAGTACTGAATATCGGCAAAACATCCAATATGAACATCAATAATTATGTAATTTTTATTACAAGGTAATAAGTGATATAAAATGAATAATAAACCTGAAAAAGGTTCACAAGAAAGTATAAATTAACCAAAGTTTTTTATTTTGGAATATAGCGAATGTTCGTAATGCGGCAGACTCAAGGTAAGAGACTTCATCTTAATATCCTTTCATTGAGGCATATTTAAGTAATATACACCATGTTATTTTATAAAGTTTATAAATAACCCATTTGAATTTTAGTTTCATTATAATGTTTATGAAAGGAATATTTTTATGTGAATCATTTTATTAAATTACAAGAATAATTTTTTTAACATATGCGGCAACAATGAAATTTCTACCGCTGTGACCACTATTTGATATTTCCCGTTACCTACAAGTCGTAATGTTTTTAAAGAAAAATAAATAACATATTTCCTTTTCATGTATTTTGGTAATGAAAATAGTTTTGATAATGGTTTGATTATATCAATATATTGAATTGATATCTTGTGATTGAAAAGTGGAAATTCTATTTTTCCATTATGCTTATTTTATGTGTTATGATTATGTTATGGTTCTAGGGAATTGATTTTGTATATGGGTTGTTACATGATAAAATGAGGGTGGGTGAGCCCATGATAGATCTATAATGCATTGGGTAATGAGACATAGTAAAATTATATGGTTTATCTTAAGAGGATTAGGGAATATACTTTGATAAGTATTCCAAACATAAATATAAAGGTTACTCACTATATATTTGTGAAAGATACTATGTAAGTATGATATGTATGACATAAGTTATATTTTTGATTTATGATTGAAATGATGTTTTTCAAGATTCTAATGATTCATGGGTTTATAAATATTAATGGACTAACATTTTCTTTCCTAATTTTTTATCCCTTATTGAGATTTTTGTGCTCATCCCATGTCTTTAAAATGTTTCCATAAGGTATATGGATGGTTTAGAGAAAGGTAGAAGTCAAGAATATTCTTATAAAGAAAAAGAAATCATTTTTACATTTTAATGTTTTATATTGTAGAATAAATGAAGACTGTTTTAGGTGTATCCACTTCGTATAAATTAGAGTTGTTATGTAATAGATATGTACTGATTCTCTAAAACTATAAACCTGAAAATATCCTCAATGTGAATTATTGAATTAAATCATGAATATTTATTATTTATTGATGGGGACCTATAGTTGGTATCAGAGGTCGATTTATATAACATTAGGGGTTATAATATTGTTAATAGAATAACCATAAATATTTTTTTTACATTACGGTCAAATTGAAAAAATATATCATTTGATGATTACCATGTTTCTTCTTCTAATAAATGTTTGTTCAGAATGCTTTTCTATAGAAGAAATAGGGAAACTGTATAGTGATGATATTAAGAGGAAAACAACCATCCAAATCAGCATCCTCAGATGGTCAGAATCAGAACCGAATAGTTTTCTATAGTGATGGTGTATTTATATTAGGCTAAAAATAGTGGTGGTATCCATGCATTAGATCAGCCAATTCAACCACATAGGATCATGTCGGTAGTGGAGCATTTCATTAGGTGATTTCCTCCATCATTTAGAAGATCATATAACCTTGTGCCAGCTGAAGAGTGAATAAAAGCACTAGAAAATATTTTCAATGTCACGGGGTGTTTAGAACATTGAAAGGTTAGTATTTATGTTTACCATTTTAAAGGTGAAATTTATTTGTGGTAGTCGATGGTTAAGAATATCAAGGATAGTGAGGAGATTTATGCACTTTATTGGGAGGAATTTAATGGTATGTTTTTTGAAAAATATTTTCCTATGGTGGTTTGACTTATGATGTAAAAATAATTCTTGGAATTGACATAGTAGGATGACTCGATAGCTGCTTCCGAATAAAAATTCACCAGACAGTAAAGGTATGTTCCAAATTTCATATGGGATCTTGATAGTAAAATCAATCATTTTTACTCAATATTAAATAATTTTTTCTGATTGCATTGGATAATTGTGAGTTCAAAAATTATGAAAAACTTCTTTGATGTGTAGTGGTGGAAATAGAGTTTTTCGGTCATGTGTTCTTTGAAAATAGAAGAATAAGAGGTCGAGGTGGTGGGTGAAAGGGATGAATTTTCAAAAAATTAAGATGGTAAAAAAATTAAGATTATATTTTTTGAAATTTTATTTAAAAAGAATACTAGGGAAATCCTTTTAAATTATATAAAGTTCTTATGATGTTTTAAAATGAGAGATAAGTCTCATAATTGCACGGAAAAAAGATCAAGTAAGTGGTAAGGAAAACCCTAAATTATAGCCAGTAAAATGTTTTAAGTGCAATGAGATGGTTCATTATGAAAACGAGTGATTGATATAGAATTTGAATTATGGAAATCACCTGGACTATAAGAAGAAAGTATGGTGAAATCGTTTGCAACTTATTCAGCCGATGTTGAGCCATAAAATGTAATGGTATTAAGTACATTGTTTTTTATTCAGATTATTCCCATTTATTTTTTTATTCGATGTCTACACATTCTTTCATTTTTGATAAATTTTCTGGTAAATTGGAAATTCCACCTCCAGAAATGAATCCAAATCTTATAGTAAAAACACCTACGGTAAATCTAGAAGAAAAAATAAATTATAAGAATCCTTTTATCCATTTTTATAGAAATAATCTACCATAAAACTTTATTTTTTTCCTCTAGTAGAGTTTGATGTTATTATGGGTAAGGATTGTCTTTCCTTTTACCATGATAAGATTTATTGTAGATTTAAAGAAGTTTTTTTTTCTGAGATAATTTCAGTTTGTGAATAAGAATGAACCCTTACTATTGATAACATATTATGAAGCTGATAAATTGTTAAAAAATGGAAATGAATGTTACCATTCACATATTGTTAAAAATTATGGATTTTTTCATATTAAATATTTTCCATTGGTAATTGAGTATCTTGATGTTTTTCATGATGATTTTCCTAGTATTATACCTAATCCAGAAGTAAAATTTACTTTTGACATAGTTCATTATGCTAAGACAAAATCAAAATCCCTTATCGAATGGCTCAATTTGAACTTTTAGAGTTAAAGTAGCTATTGGGGGAGTTGTTAGATAAATGATTCATTCGATCTATCACATCAAAATTGGGTGTCCCTATTTTGTTTGTTAAAAATAAAGATGGTTCAATGATACTTTATATTGATTATAGATCCTTTAATAACATCATTGTTAAGAACAATTATCTTTTCCCTTATATCGATGATTATTTTGATCATCTCCAAGGACAAAAATATTTTTCAAAGGATGACTTCAAGTCAGAGTTCCATCAGTTGAAAGTAAAGGAAAAAGACATTCTAAATACCACATTTCATATTTTATATGGTCATTATGAATTTCTATTTATTCCAATTGGTTTAACTAATGGACCAGTTAATTCATGGATCTTATGAATAGAATATTCCATAAGTTCTGGGATATGTTTGTGGATGTCTTTATTGATGGTATTTTTGTATTTTCTAAAAGTGAGGAGGATCATGAATGTTATTTAAGGGTAGTATTTAAAACCTTAAAAGAAAAGAAACTATATGGTAAATTTAACAAGGGTGAATTTTAGTTACAAAAATAATCATTACTTGGTCACATGGTTTCTAAATATGAAATAACATATGATCTTGCTAAAACAATGGTTTTTGAAGAATGTCCAAGACCGGAAAAAATAATATCTATTCAAAGTTTTCATGATTTTATAGGTTGTTACTAGAGGTTTATAAGAAATTTCCTTGGTTACCAAGCTCACTGACTATGTTAACTCAAAATTGTGATGAGTTTATCTAGACAAAATAAAGTGATAATTTTTTTCAGGAATTGAAAAGAATATTGGTGAATGCTTTAGTATTTTCATTACCTTCTAGAAATGGAGAATTTTCTATCTAAAATGATTCTTAGTTTAAAGGAATTGGTTTTATCCTAATACAAAATGATCAGGTTATTTATTATGCTTCACATCAGTTCAAAACTCATTAGTTAAATTACCCTACATGTGATTTTGAATTAGTTGTTATTGATTTTTATTTAAATATTTGGAGGCATAATTTGAATGGTGTAAAATGTAAAATATATACTGTCCACAAAAGATTGAATTATATATTCAATCAGAAAGAATTGATCATGAGACAGATAATATGGTTCTAATTAATCGAGGATTATGATTGCACGATTCATTACAATCCTAGAAAGGGAAAAATACTGGACAATTCGTTGAGTTGGAAAAGTAATGAAACATTAACCATGTTATGTTTAGAATTCAACCTTTTGATTAATGTTTTGATTCTCTTTGGAATGGAAGTTTTTTGTGTAGAATGTTACTCTATTTTGTTTCATATTTTAGGGAAATCATCTCTACCAGAAAGTATAAATAAATTACATAAGGAAGACAATTAGTTGCAGAAAAAGGTATAATTAGTTCAGAAGGGTGAGTTACCTGAATTTAACATTTATAAGGATTGTATTTTTATATTTGGTAAGATATTATATCTCCTTTATGATTCATAGTTTAAGAATGAGTTGTTATGTAAAGATAATAGTTCCTCATTTTCAGTTTATCCTAGAAGTACAAAGATGTAAAAATATCTTTATGAGTGTTACTAGTAAGATGAGATGAAAAGAGATGTTGCTGACTTTAATATAAAGTTTTTTAATTGTCAGCAGGTGAAATAAGTACAACATATTCCCATGGGGATTATTTAGACTTTTCCAGTAGTAGAGTGTAAATGGGAAAATATATCCATGTATTTTTTATTGGTATTACCAAATACTTCTCGAGGAAACAATTATATTTGGGTTATTGTTGATATATTGACCAAATATACTCATTTTCTTCCAATTAAAGATACACTATATCTAGATCAAAATTCTTGGTTGTATATTAAAGATATAGTTAGGTTGCATGGGGTTCCACTCTTTATTGTATCTGATCGTGATCATGGGTTCACTTATATCTTGTGGAAAGTCATTCAAAAGTCATTGGGAACTAAATTAAATGTCATTACAGATTTTCATCCTCAATAAGATGGGTAGTCAGAATGAACAATTCAGAACTTATAGGATATGCTATGTTCTTTCTCAATGGAATACCCAGGAATTTGGGATCAAAATCATTCTTTGGATGAGTTTTCTTATAATAACAATTTTCATTCCATTATACATATGGCACCATCTAAGACATTATATGGAAAGCAGTATCAAACTCAAGATTTTTGGGATAAAGTAGGTGAAAGAAAGTTGATGGGACCAGATTTGGTAGAAGAGATAGAAAAAAGAATTCTTTTGATTCAGAATCACATAAGGACAACTTAGAGCAGACATAAATGTTATGAGGATAACAGGAGGAAGGATATTTCATTCAAGGTAGGTGATCAGTTCTTTCTCAAAGATTCACTAAGGAAAAGTGTGATGCGTGTTGGTAAGGAGGGAAAGATGAGTCCACAGTTCATTGGACCCAATGAAATCATGGAGAAAGTTGGATCAATTTCCTATACAGTGACTTTACCTCCACATTTATCCTAGGTACACAATGTTTTTCATGTTTCAATGTTGATAAAGTACTTTTTAGATCTATCTCATGATTTGAGTCTATAAGTAGTTCAGTTTGAAGATAATATTTCTTATGAGGAAAATAAATTTCATATTTTAGACCATATAAAGGAAGTGTTATAAAATAAGGTTATTCATCAAGATAAGGTTTTTTTGGAAAAACCATATGGTTGAAGAGGAAACATTGGAATCTAAAAATTATATGAGGGATAAATACCCCCACTTATTTGATAAGTGAAAAATATTGTGAGGATATGATTTCCAAAATGGGGAAGGATGTAACATCCTAGGTAAATATACAATAACACATTTTCATATCTATTTATATATTTGAATTAGATATTATGTTTACATAAAAAGGCACGCTATGCCTGATAGCATACCCGACACGCAACTATGAGTTTTTTTGAAATCTTATGTTGCACACAAGACTACGATATATTAAAAAGATAAGACATTATTAATATTATTATTTTAAGTGTTAGTTATCACATAGATAATGTATTGAAAATAATGAATAGAAATAAATATATTATGTTTAAAAAAGTTTGTTAAATGTCTTTACTTTCTTTAAATAACATTTACAGGCTTAAAATGACAATAAATCAAATTTTAAGAACAAAATTTTCTAATATTTTTAAAATGTAGTTTTACGGCCTTTTGACGAAGAACCCTTAATAAATATATTTTCTTGACACTCTTATAATTTCTATTTTAAAAATATACTTTTAATTTGGGATCAAGAAAACAAAATTTACTTTGTCGGAAATTTTGGTATTTACCTGATAAAATTCATTTTTTAATGAATTGTGAAAAATAATTCATTTTAATTCAGAAATACATTTTCTTCAAAACTGTTTATATAGTTAAGATATCCTTTTAGTTGGTTTTAAAGTGTAATTAGATTATTATTTTATCATTTAATCCAATTTCGGTCATTGGAAGTAATTTCCCATTAAAATTTTACATAAATACATGTCAATATTTTGATGGTTTTCACTTTTAAAAAACATGTAATTTCATTTTGACAATGGGGGTTAATTTTAAATTAATTAATTCAACTTCTGTGTTTTTAATTTGAAAAAATGGATTCCATATTTGGAATCATCAGGTTAATTTTTTTTTAAATAGTTCCCTTTTAATTTTGAGCAGTTCGAATAGTAACTTTAAAATTATTTTTATTACCACACTTAAAGGTAAATCGGATAATTAAATATAAAAATAATATTAAAATAATATAAAACTACCCTAAAACTTGTCCTAATCATATTTTATGATCTATTTCTGACCAAGACAATCATTGGGTTGAAATGGTAACATTTGGAATACACTTGGGTGTGATTATGAAATTTATAACATTTAATTTAATGTAAAGGAAAAAATGTCATAATTATGTCTCTTCTAACTAAAAAATTAGTATATGGGGTTATATAAGTTATATATTAGACTATAAATAGTCAGTAGAAATATTAAAATATTACCTACAACATGGTAATTTATTTATAATTTTTAATAGATAAATAATTAAATTTAATTATGACACAATAATGATGAAATAATAGATTTATTAATGAAAGAACCAAATGAATGATATTACTAATATTAAGATAGATATTATTATACATAACCTATGTAAACCATGAATTTTTCTTGGTGACTATGAAATGTTATAAGTCAATTAACTTTTTTTTCAAATTTATCTCATTTTATGGATTTTATTTTAATTCAATGAAATGAATAGTGTTAAAATTGACATAATTGATATTTTATAAATATAAAAAATTATTAAATTATATAAAAATATTATAAATCATTAAAAATTACAAAGTTACTATGATAAGGTCGAAAACATCATTATGTATCGAATTATGGGAAAGTTTCATGCACTAATCCTTCTTTTTTTCTTCTGCACTTTTTTTTCACTTTAATAAATAGTCAGAGGTTTTTACCTCTAACATGACTTGCCTGGTAAAATTTTATTACCACAATTAAAATTAAAAGATGATAATTATGGGTAAAAAAAATATATGGTTTCAAATAAAATAAATACATGTATAAAAATATTTTATGATATTATTTTTAACTATCCTAATATTATCTTCAACTTATCTCATATTGGAGTCATTTTGATTAAAAAAATAATTTATATTAATTTAATATTTTAATACTTTCAAAGGCTGCCCCTCCCCTCGAATATAAAAAGGTACCATCTCTTCTATAATACTCACACTTCAATAACCATTTGGTTTAGAAAATATATGCCCAAAACTATTCCTAAAATCCCTTCCCACTTTCTTAAGGTCTTAGTTTATCAAATCCTTCTTATAGGTGTTAAGATGTTCTTTAAAGGTGATCAATTGAAAAAAATGTTTCATTTTTTTAAGTGTTACTATTTTATATATTATTCCAATACCTTTAAATCTTCTTCTTCCAATATTAAATAATATATAAATTATGATAAATATACTGAGATGTTATCATGTTAATATCATCACCTAAACCCATCTCCAATTTCATCTAATGGGAAATGAACATTTCATTTGTATATAGGGAGGACTACTGCCTCACAAACTAATATAGTTCATTTTTCATTACCATCTATCGAGACTAGTTATAATGATGTAATTAATTTTTATTTATTATATTCATGACATATTTTTGATGTTAAAAGAATAATATTTCAATTATGTTTATACTTTCCATGCACCTAAAAGTGATAACTTCATTCGTCCGTACGTGTGAACTATCACCACCATGAAGCAATGTGAATCGTTTTTATTCCACACATCACATGTATGATATATATAAGTATATTTAAATTATTTTTATGATGTTAATAATATTATGATTATTATAGAAAGATAAAATAATAATTACCTTATTTCCATAATGATCAATGAAAAATGGAATATGTTACACATGCTTATGTATGACTTACCGTCTCCATGATTATATAGTTGTTATTTTTTCATAACCAAACACAATGGTTTGTTTTAAAGGTATAATTTATGTATAAATACAACAATAATTTCATGAATATTATTATGGAGATGATGGACTTATGACTATATAAACAATTTACAACATAACATATTCATTTTCGGCTCATGTACAGAATATCGACCAAATGTCCGTTATGAACTTAAATAATTATGTAATTTATATAACATGGTAATAAGTGATATAAAATGAATAATAAAATTTAAAAAGGTTCTTAATCAACTATAAATTAACCAACTATTATTATTCTGGAATATAATGGTTTTACGTGTTGATTCATACTCAAGGTAAGGGACTTCATCTCAATATCCTTTCATAGAGGTATATTCTGATAATATGCACCACCTTCTTTTACAAGGCGTATAAATAAACCCTTTGGATTTTAATTTCATTTAATGGTTTTAAAAATGAATATTTTTGGATGAATAATATTAGTAAATGACCTAAGGTTTTTCTTTAACATACACGATGACAAAGAAATTTCCACTAGTGTGACCATTATTTGATGTATGGACTGGTACTAGGTGACCATTAAAAATGAATATTTTTGTATGGACTAGTACAAAGTCATGCATAGTGATACCAAACTATCAAGGTGTGATCCTATGGCTTCAAATAGTTTTCACTATTCCTACCATTTAGGTAGTGTTTTTGGTAGATGAGTTTCAGGAACATGTTCTTTCACTTTACCAGACTCCTTTCTTTTTGGTAGGCATGTATTATGGCCCTTCTTACTTTTTGGTTATCTACTACCGTACTCTTTTTTTGGTATATTAGTATATGCATTCATTGTTTATATAGTGGTTTTACATTTCAATATTTTGGGCTTGGAGATGAATGTTTGTGTATAGGAACAAAGGAATATTCCTCCCATTTTTGGGATATTCCTATATAGTGCTAGTCTCTAGTCCCTTGACTATCGTATGTAGGATTGGGTTTTTCATGGCCTGGGCCCCTTTGTGATAGTTCGTTCCAGGTTTCATATTATTTTCAAATTTAATAACATAAATAAATCATTCATAACTCCATAAACGATCATAACATGATTAACCCATGTAAGATAAATGGAAATTCAAATATATTCTCTAATTTTCTTGGTAAATAACCTTCAATTAAGAGGATGAAGATTGTGGTATTTAAACCAACTAAATAAAATGTATATTGTTTGGTCAATAATTTCCAAAATCAATATGTGTGTGGGTATTTAAGTGATAAATCTTCAAATAAGTAAATGTAATATAAGTTATTCATTATGGAATGTAATTGGAAGAAAAACATGCTTAAATGTGTTACATGATTAGGAATAACAAAAGTTGTGATGGATAATTATACTGATAGAAATGAATATTATATAAACCATCCAAAGAAATATGGGTGATGGTATAATTTTAATAATATATTTAATATAAAAAAAATATTTCAAAACCTATAGTGATAGATGGATACCAATTTCGAGGAACATTATGTAACATCCCGAATCCGGGTGCCACACAACGGGTGCCCCAAACCCGGTTGGTCACATAACCTCAAGCGCATTTCCACAAACACCAGAGGCTGCTAACTAGCAGCGAGGGACTAGGACTGATAGTGGGGAAACTATTCCCTCATTTGTCAAAGTGTATAGTAGTGGAAAAAAAATATAAACATACAAAAGGGGAAGCAGTAAACAATATAGACCTGAAATAGACAACGGAACTAAAGTAAAAGATAACCAACAGTCATATATATATGATGATTCAACATGTCTCTAATTCTAAGAAAGCATCCAAAACATGATACACTGCAATATAATATAATATAGCACAAGGTATAAAGTACAGAAAAACAAAACCAAAGCTGTGAAACATGAACTCAGCAGCATTGCAAGCCTAAGCTCGGTCACATGCTCTCGTACTCCTCTGCAACAATCATGTACCTGTGTAGGGACCCTTTCCCTTATCGACACCTACATCATTATAATCTGTTTGGGCGCCAGACATGAAAAAAACAGGGTGTGAGAAATAAATTCCAGTAGGCAACCATCAAAGGCCCGTGCCCAATTGCCAGTGAAAATTTGCAGTAGCAGTGTGCAAAAATGAAATGAAGTAAACTTGGAAGTACTCAAAAGTAACCAATCCTACCAGTTATATTGCCATTTTTATAATTATTTAACAATTCAATACAATTGAATTCCGAGTTTTTCATGAGACTCGGCCTCAACCGACAATCTCCTATACAGTGCCACAGCAGAAACCACAATAGGATATATAACAAGTAGAAGATAATAATAATACCAAGCATGTGCTTTATCATGACAAGTACAACATAACAAATCACCACAGTGGATATTCAATGTAAACATAATCCTCAAACATGTAAATCTTTATCCTCGGGAAAATAGAAATGAAACCCTCAGGTGAATCTCCTCTGGAATAACAAATATTTCCCTTAGGCATACGAGATATCGCCCTCAGGAACGAAAGCTACTACAATCAAGAATAAGAAACGTTTCCCTCAGGCTAAAAAAACATTGTCCTCAGGCTAAATAAATGCTGCCCTAAAGAAAAATAAACATTGCCCCCAGGCTAATCAAAACCTTGCCCTCAAGCTAAACAGAATATTTCTCTCAGGCTAAACAAAAGAAAAGAAATTAATCAGGCTAAGCCCAATGCATACAAAAGAAATTTAGGTTTCCTCTCAAGAAAACTCATAACATGCTATAATCACGGCATACCCACGGGTATCATAGCCAAATGGCTAAAAAAGGGGAATGCACCCTCAAGGTGGCCCTAGATCAAAACAATGATCTCAAACAGTAGTTTATACTTCTTCATTTGATTTCATATGAAATTATAGGTATATAAACAGTCAAGGCCTCAGCCACATGACACCCCGAACATGGGCGTCTGGTACAATGGGACACAAAATCAACTCAATAATTGGAATTAAACACAATACCACCTACCTCGATCTCCTCTGATCATTATACATGAAAGGCGCCTCTCGAAACGACCAAGAACAATGTAGATCTGAGAAGAAAAATTACCCGTTCAAACCTAAATAACTTCCCTTAGTGAAATAATTGGAAGTAAAGACACAAGGAGAGGTAAGACCTTACCCGCTCAGTTCAAACGAGATCAAATATGGAAGAATCAAAGTCTCAGTGAGTGATCGGGAGCTCTTCCAATCCTCAGCCTCCTCTCCCGCAGCTCCTGGTGAGTTCTCTGCCCCCTCTGCCGAATAAGGAGGCTTCTGCCTGTTTTTAACGAAAAAACAAAACTACACGGTGTGTACTTCTCATGTACATGGCGTGTACTATCCATCATTTTAACTTCTCCTCTAGCAGCTACTTTCCACCGCCTCATTGTTCATCTGTCGACTTGATTACACGGTGTGTATTGCTAAGTAAACGGTGTGCACTATCATCCTCTGGTGGCTACTTTCATAGCATTATTGTTCACCTGCCGACTGATTACATGGAGTTTATTACTAAGTACATGGTGTGTAGTTAGTTTTTACACCCTTAATCGCTGACAATCCTACATGCCCTGTATTCTCATCCCACACAGCCAAAGCACACGGTGTGTGTACAAAAGTACATAGTGTGTACCCATACATTTGGAATTTATTCCCACATTTTCATTTTTTTTTGAAAAAAAACATAAGGAAAAATGAAAATAAGAAACACATACCTCAAGAAGAAGAACCGGGTTCTTACATACTTCCCCCCTTAAAGCAATTTGTCCCCAACTTTCCCTTCCAAGGGTGGTGAAGATAAAGCTGAGAACAATTATTGGCACTGAGCATGTACGTCAGTCTCCCGCTCCCAGGTTTCATCTTGCACTCGGCCATACTGCCATAACACCCATATGAGAGGAAGTGACCGATCTCGGAGAACCTTCATGCTCCTATGAACAATACAAATCGAATTCTCATCAAAGGATGAATCAAACAGTAGTTCAACCTCCTTGGGATGAAAAACGTGAGATGGGTTTGACTGATAACAGCGCAACTGAGATGCGTGAAGACATCATACATGGCCAGGTACCTCTGTGGTAACTAAAACTGATAGGAAACTGGCCCGACTCTTTCCAAAATCTCAAACGACCCTACATACCTCGGTGAAAGTTTACCTCATCTCCTAATATTCATTTGTTCAAACCTCAGTGAAGCACATAAGAAAACCCGATCCCCAACCACCAACTCCAAGGGTCATCTACGACAATCAGCATAAGAGTTCTAACGAGACTATGCAGTAGACATCTGCTTCTAAATCAACTGGACCTGCTCTGAAGTCTCCTTCATGAGATGTCGTCCCTGTAAAGTTGCCTCACCTACCTCGAACCAGAACAAGGGTGATCGGCATGGCCTACCATATAATGCCTCGTAAGGTTCCATCTCAATAGTTTCCTGAAAACTATTATCGTAGGAAAACTCGACCAGGGGTATGTGTTTCTCCTAATACCCCCCAAAGTCTAGGACACATGCACGAATCATGTCCTCTAGCACTTGTATTGTACCCTCTAATTGCCCATCGGTATGAGGGTGGTAAGCTATGCTCAGAAGCACCTGTAAACCCAGTGCCCTCTGAAAACTCTTCCAGAAACAAGTTGTAAAATGGGCATCCCAATCTGAAATGATAAAACAAGGGACCCCATGAAGATGTATTACCTAACAGAAATATAACTTCCAGAACTTGTCAACACCAAAGGTCTCCTTGATCGGAAAAAAGTGATCTACCTTTGTAAGTATGTCCTCAACAACCTATACGGCATCATTGCCTCGAGGTGACCTCAGCAACCCAGTCACAAAGACCATCGAGACATCATCCCATTTCCCCTCCGGAATGGGTAACTGTTATAACAGTACAGCTGGACTCTGATTATCCACGTTCACCTACTGACAGGTGGAACATCTTGTAACAAAACCAGCTACCTCTCTTTTCATACCCAACCACCAATACTGACGTCTCAAGTCACGGTACATTTTCGTAACTCCATGATGCACTGCCCAAGATGAAGCATGAAATTCCCGCATAAACTCCTCGTGTATATCCCACAGAACCGACACTCATCCATGGATATGCAGTACCTCGTCATCACCTATCATCCAATCAGGAGGAGGTTCCCCACTTGCCACTGAATCCCATAGAACTAGGCCATCTGAATCTGATTGTTGTCTCATACTTACTCTCTCTAGGAGGGTAGAAGTCACAGATAAGGATGAAAGATTGATTTTCCCCTGACTATCATGCACCTCCAAATGCATCTCAAAGAACAAATCCTTAAGCTGCCACTCACCAATGGCCTCTTACACTACCTGTATCTGATTCTTCCAACTCAGTGCATCAGCTACTTTGTTACCCTTACCAGGTGTGTAGGAAAACTCAAAGTCGAAGGACTGAAGGTATTCAACCCACCTTTTCTATCTCAAATTCATGTCACACTGGGTAAAGATGTATTTTTCACTTTTGTGGTCTGTAAAGACCACAAAATGTTCTCCCCAGAGATAATGTCTTCAATAGCATAACACATGAACAACTACAGCCAACTTGAGATCATGAGTCAGGTAATTCCTCTCATGTGGCCTCAACTGCCGAGATCCGTATGCAACTACTCAATCTCCCTACATCAACACTACTCCCAGACCAATACTTGATGCATCACAGTAAACTGTATAGCTCTTCCCTTTCTCTGGAAGTATCATGACTGGTGCTGATGTAAACCTTCCCATCAGCACCTGAAAGGTAGTCTCGCAAGCTTCTAACCAAATGAAATTCATACCCTTCTTAGTCAAACCCATCAATGGCACTGCTAATCATGAGAAGTCATGTATAAAGTGAATGTAGTAACCAGCCTCCCCCAAGAAACTCTGTATTTCAAACACATTATTCTGATACTCCCAAGAAACTACTACTCTCACTTTCTCTGGGTCCGCCGAAACTCCTGCCTATGAGATAATATGACCCAGGAAGTGAATCTAGTCCATTCAAAAGTGACACTTTGAGAACTTAAAAAATAATTGATTCTCTCTCAGTGTACTCAAAATTATCTCAAGATGTGTGGAATGGTCATGTAGAGTGTGAGAGTACACCAAGATATCATCCATGAAGACCACCACGAAAGAATCCAAGTATGTATGGAACACTTGGTTCATTAGAGACATGAAAATTGCTGGTGCATTTGTGAGTCCAAACATCATTACCATGTACTCATATAGACCATATCTTCTCTAAAAGGATGTAAGCAGTATGTCTGATGGTCTAAATCACAACTGATGACATCAGGATCTCAAGTCAATCTTTGAGAACACTTGTACTCCTTGAATTTGATCAAAAAGACCATCAATACTTCGTAAGGGATATCAGTTCTTAACCGTCAACTAGTTCAATTTCTGATAACCCACACAAAGTCTAAGGGTACTGTCCACCTTCTTCACAAATAGGACAGGAGAACCCCAAGGAGAAGTACTGGGTCGAATGAAACACTTTGCCAACAACTCCTCCAATAACTTCTTAAGTTCTTGCAATTCTGGTGTAACCATACTATAAGGAGAAATAGATACTGGTGCCACTCTTGGAACCAACTGAATAGATAAATCCACCTCTCTCTTTGGAGGTAGACCTCAAAATTCGTCCAGGAAGACATCCCTAAAACGATTAACTACTGGAGGGAAATATTTCTGACAAGTTCCCCGGTCATCCAGATATAAACTCTCAATCTGGGTTGTCACTCCACCTCGCCCATGATGCTCGGGTCCAGCTTGGCTCACCTTGACATCCCATTCTCCCTTGTATAGAAACTCTTAACCCTATGGTGATGTGAAACTCACCCTTCGATGATAGAAATCCAAAAAGTCAGAAAAGGGTACTAACCAGTCCATCCCGATAATGACATCATAGGTTTTCATCTCTATGACATAGAGGTCCCATAGAAAGTGACACCCACCAACCTCTAGGGGTAACTCCTTGCACTGACGCACACCTATCGTTATAGTTCCCAACAAAGTGTCTTGCATCTTGATATTAGAAGATGAAGAAAAAAAAGCCCAAGTCTCTCCACCACAGGAAAAGATATAAAGCTATGTGTAGCACCAGTATCGAAGAGTACAAAGGATAAGACAGAAGAAACTAGAATAGTACCTATGACAATGGAAGGTTCAGGATCCTACATCTGTTGGGTCTGTTGCACTGCATATGCATGCCCCATGTTGCGGCCCTGCGACACAGCCTGGCTACCCTAAGCTAACCCACCCTACTGTCTCTGAGATCCTGGTGTCTGGCTACCTCAACCATGACCACCACCTCAGCCAGAACGTCCTGACATATTCTAATTCCCTAACTGGTAAGAAGCTGTTGGCCCTATACCTATACGCAGAGTCTACACAGAACCCCCCTCACTAGTCACTGGTGGAAACTCCCTACAAAAATGCTGAAGATTTATCTTCTTTCCACAAGATCGGCACTCCACTGGGTCATGTGGACACTGAGGTCTCTTGTGCCCCTCTTTACCACACTGGTAGCACATCATCGGGCCACCTGAAGAATTATTCGAGCTAATACTACCACCATGAGAGAAATTCATCTGCCTCTTCCTCTTGTCGGTAGAAATAGTACTGGAGACTGGTGTCGAACCACCCTAGTCTACACCACTAGCTTCCCACAGGTTTCGCTCAGTAATCAAAACCTAGTTCACAATAGCATGCACTTTATGAAACCTGAAAACATTCACCCGCACTCAGATGTCATATCGAAGACCATCCTCGAAGCGTCTAGACCTAAACATCTCATCACCCACCAGAACAGGTGAAAAATGTTGTAGCTCGGTGAAGCTAGAAGAATAGTCCATCACTAACATGGCACCCTACTTCAGATTCATGAACTCTCAAGCTCGATCTACCCTTAATATCTCCGAAAAGAAAAATTCATAAAATACTGAATGAAAATATTCCCATTCCATATCTCAATGATGCTCAGTCTGGGTGGTAACATCCCACCATCTCATAGTGGAATCACGCAGCATATATGTAGCGAGCTTAACCCTCCTCCTAGGAGGCATCTTCAGATGCTCGAAGATTGTCTGTATATAACCCAGCCATGACTCCACAGCCTGTGGTCCGCCATCCCCTAAAAACGTAGGCAGATGCTTCTACTGGAATATATGTGTCATCTCTACCATAGATGTGGAAATCAGTGATGCTCCCTGGAAGGTCTACATGAACCTCATGAAGCCTTCACAGAACTATGCATATGCGCCTACGTCTAGTAAAATAGATGGCACTGCATCAAGAACTTCTGGAGGATCCATCAATAGTCAATGACCTACTATCTCTAGAGTAAAATTGTCACCACTCTCCTGGTGAACAACTCGTGGGAATCTCGGTGGTATGACTCTACAAGGTCAAACACACACCATAGATTAAGATCATCAAGGACTAAGAACTGAAATCATAAGAAGGGAACAAGAGAAAGAAAACATTCAAGTTTTAAAAAATAATACTACACGGCATGTATACTAACTACAAGGCTTGTTCCCTTATGTCTTTCACATGGGTGTGTACTTCTTCCAGAATTGGTCATATAACACCCAAAACGCACGACATGTTGCCCTTACACACGGCATGTACTTGAATTTTCATCCCATGCCCGAGTACTTCTACATTGATAAGCCAAACGGTTCTTGTTAAAACGAGACTACACGGCGTGTTTTTTCCAGACATGGCATGTACGAGACGAGGTTCACCGACCCGTGTTGTTTGTGACACGGCCGGATACACAGCTCACACTACACGGCGTGTTACAGAAGGACACGACGTGTACTTGAAAAGATAACATCGACCCGTGTTTTTAGCTACATGGTTGCATCCCAAGATTACACTACACCGTGTGTTCATCATTGACATGACGTGTATAAGCTAAGATCTCTCCGCCTGTGTTGTTAGTCACACGGGCGGACATAGGGTCACAATGACACGACTTGTACAACTGGCACACAGCGTGCTCCGACAAGAGTTTCCCTATCCCGCATTTCTTCCCTAGGTACACGACATGTTACACCCGCACACGGCATGTACACTACCCTACATCCACATCCACATGGCCAAGTCCACACGGTCTCTCACCGGTCAAGACTACATGGCGTGTCCCATAGGTACACGGTCTGTCCTTGGTAAAATCTGGAAGACCCATGTTCCCTCTCACACGGTGGGTTACACGGCCTTATACTACACAGTGTGTACATATAAGTACATGGCATGAACTTAGAAAATTTTCATTTCTTCCCAAACAGAAGAGTACACGACGTGTGTTCAAAACTACATGGCATGTATTCTAGGTTTTTCAGGACAGTAAGCCTCAGAAACTACTTCGGAGTCCCTTTTTCTTTAATTTCAAGTGTCGGTGTGCCAAATTCTGATCAGTGGGGTCCCGTACTCCCCGTGAACCAAAGTTTATTACCCAAACTTTCACATTATAGTACTAAACGCAATAAAAGGCTGGATCATGATCCGCTAAATTCTGGTCCAAGAGAGCCCATACTTCTCAGGAACCAATGTTTAGTTTCTCTAAACTCAACTACAACATGTACCAATACTCTATTAACAGTAGGAATCTCTATCAAAGTACCTATCACAAAAACATTTATTTTATAGCCCAATATCTATAACAACAACATGAAATTTCTAATGCACCTACATGACATAAAAACTATACATGAAATGTGATTCTAACATGTGCCTAAATGATGCATGAGATGACATACCCTCATCTCTTCAGGTTGCAACGAAATAGAACCCAAGTATAAAAATATAAATAGCACACCATAAGTGCATCACCCAAATTTGAGAATCCACTCAACTGTAATAATCATAAACAAAAAATTATAATTTAATTAGAGGCAATCCGACCTTTACCTATACACAGGGTAGCTACTCCTGAGCACAGTTTATTATCGAATCACTTAACAATATATCTATTTTTGTTGTTTCCAAATAACAAAATAACTCATGGAAAAGAAAATCCCTTTGATACCACTTTGTAACGTCCCAAATCTGGGTGCCAAACAACGGGTTCCCTAAACCCGATTGGACACATGACCTCAAGCACATTTCCCCAAACCATATAGGATTATAACTAGAAGTGAGGGGCTAGGACCGATAGTGGGGAAACTATGACCTCATTTTCCAAAGTGTAGCGTAGTGGAATAAAATATAAACATACAAAACCAGAAGCAGTAAACAATATAGCCCTAAAATAGACAAAAGAACTAAAGTAAAAGATAACCAACAGTCATATATATATAATGATGCAACATGTCTCTAATTCTAAGAAAGTAGCCAAAATAGGATACACTGCAATCTAATATAATACAACACAAGGTACAAAGTACAACAAAAAAACTAAAGAAGTGCAATAGGAAATCAGAAGCATCGCAAGTCTAATCTCGGTCCCATGATCTCCTACTCCTCTAAAAAATCATGTACCTATGTATGTACCCTTTCTCTTATCGACACCTTTAATAATATAATCTGTTTGGGCCCAAGACATGACCCAAATAGGGTGTGAGAAATAAATTCCAGTAGGTAACCACCAAAGGCCTATGCCCAACTGCTAGTGAAAATGTGCAATAGTAGTGTGCAATAATGAAATGAAGTAAACTAGAAAGTACTCAAAAGTAACCATTCCTACCAGTTATATTTCCATTTTAATAATTATTTAAGAATTCAATACAATTGAATTCTGAGTTTTTTCCAAGACTCGGCCTCAACTGACAATCTCCTATATAGTGCCACAACAAAAACCACAGCAGGCTATCTAACAAGTAGAAGATAATAATAATACCAAGCATGTGCTTTAGCTTGGCAGGTACAACATAAGAAATCACCACAGTGAATATTCAAAGTAAACATTGTCCTCATACATGCAAATCCTTACCCTTAGAAAAACAGAAATGAAACCCTCGGGTGACTGCCATTAGGCATAATGAATATTGCCCTTAGGCATACAAGATATCACCCTCAGGCATGGAAGCTACTACCCACAAGTATAAGAAACGTTTCCCTCAGGCTAAACAAAACCTTACCCTCAGGCTAAACAAACACTGCCCTCAGGCATAAGAAACGTTGCCCTCAGGATAATCAAAACCTTTCTGTCATGTTAAAAGAACCTTGCCATTAGGCTAAACAGAAGAAAAGCATGTAACCGGTCCGATCCCAATGCATTATCAAGAAATTTATATAGGTTTCCTCTCAAGAAAACTCAAAACATGATATAATCATGGCATACCCATGGGTATCTTGGACAAATGTCTAAACAAGGGTATCACACCCTCAGGGTGGCCCCAGATCAAAGAAACGATCTCAAATAGTTGTTTATACTTATTCATTAGATTATCCATACAATTCTAGGTATCTAAATAGTCAATGTCTTAGGCACACGACACTCAGAACATGGGTACGTGGCACAACGGTACACAATATCAACTCAACAGTTGGAATTAAGCACAAGACCACCTTCCTTGATCTCCTCTAATCATTATACGTGAAATGCACCTCCTGAAACGACCAAGAACAACGTAGATCTTAGAAAAATTATTACCTGTTCAAACCTCAATAACTTCCCTTAGGGAAATAATTTTAATGAATGACTCAAGGATAGGGATGACCATACCAACACTATTCAAACGAGATCAACGTCGGAAGAATTGGAGTCTTGGTGAGTGATTGGGAGCTCCTCCATGCCTCGGCCTCCTCTTCCATAGCTCCTGGTGAGTTCTCTACCTCCTCTTCCGAATGAGGAGGCTACTGCCTATTTTTAATGAAAAAAAACATAACTACACGGTGTGTAATTCTAATGTAAATGATGTGTACTATCCATCTTTTTAACTATTCCTCTGGCGGCGGCTTTCCACCACCTCACTATTCATCTACATACTTGATTACACAGTGGGTATTTCTAAGTACACGGTGTGTACTATCATCCTCTAGCAGCTACTTTCACCACCTTACTTTTCACCTTCCGACTGATTACACAGTGTGTATTACTAAGTACACAGTGTGTAGTTAGTTTTTACACCCTTAATCGCCGACAAGCCTACACGGCCTGTATTCTCATCTCACATGGAAAAAGTACACGACATGTGTACAAAAGTACACAGCATGTACCCATACAATTCGGATTTTTTCCCACATTTCCCTTGTTTACTCAAAAACACTTAAGGAAAAAGGAAAATAAGAAACTCGTACCTCAAGAAGAAGAACTGGGTTCTTACACATTAAGAAAATTTTGAATAATAAATAGCCTTGAGATTTTGAAAAAAAATAATAAAAAATGAAATATTTTATAATTTTAGGATAATAATATTATATTTTATAAATCATGGAAATTTATAGAGAACTTTTTATAGAATAATAGAATACAATATAAATGTGTTTTCATATAGAAACATTTAAAATAGATTCTTTTAACTTATTATAGAAAATGACCCATAAAGAATGAATTTAAAATTTCATTAAAACCATTAATAATAAATAAAAAATAGTATTAAATGAAATTATTTCAATATATTTTTATATGTTAGGATTTCAATAATTAATACCATGAATAAGATAATGGAAGAGAAAGATACCTAACTAAAAAGAAGAGGTAGGGCTAGTTTCTTTTACAATTTGTAAACTATGAACAAAGTTGAAAATAAAGTAGTGATAAGACATATAAAAGCCAATTAATGGCCACATAAGAATACAAATATAGTGGTTTTAGAGGAAAAAGTGTACAGATTCCAAATATGTATTATATTTTCAATGAAATCATAATTTATATATGATAATGATGAAGAAATATTTGTGTCTTGATTAAATTTTAATTATATTCCCTTTAAAGTGAGAGAATGAAATTGATATTAAAATATAATAAAATTAAATATTATTCATGATATAATTTATCAAATGGGATGTGTATACACAATATTAAAAATATGGCTCATATTATCAGACATGTCTCATAGATTTGGGAATTGAATTAGTGAAATCCTTACATCATCATTGTCATTCAAATTGAAAAAACCATAAAGTTTAGAAGATGAGATGACTTTTTTTAAATCCCATAAGTCGTATAAATAATTTTTATAATATAGATTTGTGCCTTATATAAACACCACAAAAATGAAACAAGTGGTGAATACACATTATATCTTAGTGAAGACAAATTGAGGCAAAAAACCCTTACTTTAAACCATGTTTTGGTGAATGTTATCTAACATCCTTTATAGAAAAAATATATTAATAAAATATTTTAGAAAATTATTCACATAAATAACAATTTATAAAATTATTTTATAATAATATATTATGAATATATTTTTTAGTTATATTTTTTTCATCATCAGATGTTATTATCTTTGATTTCTTTCAGTTCTAGTTTCAAAATGGAGATGTAAATTATTGTTTATAGATTGAATGATTGTCATTAAAATAACATTATAGGTAATTTAATTGATATTTTTAATTTTTTATAATGTACTATTTTAATATCATAAGTATTTTAGTTATGATTCATGATTATGATGCTTAGGACAATCTTGTTTTGGTAATTTTAGTGATTGATGAGTGGAATATTAATAGTAGGTTAGATGTAACTTATACCATTGATTGGAAACAATTAAATACATTATTTTATAAAATATAAAAATTTATAAGGATTCCTAGATAATTTTTAAATTAAATTCAGTGAATTGTTTACATGGGTGGTTAAACTGACCGAAAAATGAACATCCTATAATCAATGGGTGAGTTTAGATAAGAAAATGATTTATTTGGAATAATATCAATATTAAACATTCATTTCTATATTAATTATATTTTTAATGTGATGAATTTATTTTTATGTGATTTCGATAAATTTTATTTTACTAGAGTGAAAAATAGAATATGTCACTTTTATAGAGGCGATATTCTCCACATATGTATAGGTGGAATGTTAGTTTTCCATAGACTGAGTGGCATATAGAAAATGATTTATAATTTAAAATTAGATATAATGTTATAAATATAATATTAATCATTTAAATATACTTTTAGAATTAGTCTTATTCGATGGTGATGTAAAATAAATCATGCCACTCATGGAGTTGATAGTCCACACGCACGCGTGACAACACCATTATTTTTAAAATGGATTTGGAGGATCGTAGAAAATAGATATTACATCAGTATAATAACATTCCAAAATATTTGTAATATTTATGTTATAATACATTCATGGATATAATAGTTTTATTGGTGGGGGAAACTTGAGGATAATTGTGAAAGATCAGTTGAGAACATTACCTCTCCTTTCGGATATTCCCCATTCGGTAAAACCTTAAGTCTCTTTAATTTGGTTTTTTGGAAAGAACAATGCTTATAGGGGAAGGAGATACAGTGGAGGACATATTATTCTAGTGTTTTTTCTATATAATTCTTTAGAGTCCATGTAGAAATGTGGTGGATGTGATCTCCCATTATAAGTGAAGAGAATTCCATTTTGGTAAAAAAACTATAAAGATAGAAAATGTTTCAAATGGAATTTGGATACCAAGAAGGAAATAATTGATTGAGGGATGGGGAATGTTCGATCATCTATGAACAATTAATTTTCTACCATTTTTTAAACATGTTTTATGGATTTTCTTCATTTTTTTTCTTAATTTTATCATTTTTTGTTTTTACTGTGGTACATAATTTTAACTAATATAAGTAACTTTTAAAAGCCAAAAATGAAATTGAATTTATGTTGAAAAATTATGGGAATTTAAAATGATATCCCATACACACACTGTAGTATATAAGGGGATAAAAATAGTGGATTTCTTCTATCCTAACTTACCCATCCTTGGGATAGGTATAGTCTCATACATGATCACATGATCAATCATTGTATATCAACATCAAGAAAAAATGGATCAGTTAAATATAGAGACACCAATAAGTCATATAAGAAAATTTTATAGAAAATTTTTATAACATTTTAATTAACCATAACATAAAATATACATGATGAGAACTCATGATGGAATATATTAATGTCAATTTAATCCTATTTGTTGAAAATTTTTCATTAACACACACCATTTACTACCCCGAGACAAGAGTAAAACCACATATAATTGTATTCAAGAAAACATTTTATATGGAAAAAATCCCGAAATTGTAACATTAAAATATATTAATAGTAATCCCTACTCCCTAATAACATGATATTCAGATCATGTAGATGATATATAGGAACACACACATCTTCCACAGTAGGTTCTAACTAGTCCAACCTATGTTGACCTAACCTTAACAAACATATATATTACATTATTTTACATGAATATTCATTACATATCATAATAGATCACACCAAAAAATGAATAGGATCATTAAATTTGGTGTTATAAAACATAACCATGTTTTTTAGAAAATGTTCATTAATATATCCCATAAATAATTTCACACAGGATACTCGTCTAGACATATTTCATGTAATACTCAACTTCATTACTTGAGGAATGAAAACATAATAAGGGATGATCTTTAATGCACAATAATGGGTGAAAATAAGAGAAATTAATTTATTTTATTAAGTGTTTATTAGATAAACATGTGGGTATGATAACATAATCAAGGTATATGAACATAATTTAAGAAAATAATTCCCAACAAAACAAAGAACATAAAACTTGATTTATGACCTGAATATTTTCAAATAACATTGGAAATGAGTCATTGGTATGTGTAAATATGAGTTAATAATTATGATATATGAAAACATAATATAGTAATCTTTCATAACATAGTTTTATAACATAATAATGTGACATATACATAAGCATAAACAATAATTTCTTATATTAAGGATGTGACACCCTCATTTTTTGGTGGATATGTTAATTGATGTTTTTAAATTTATAAGTTATTTTTGAACCTTGAGATGGGTGAAAGTGGGTCTTTTTTATATTATGAGTTTCTGAAATATTAAAAATCGTGTTTTTGTATTTTTCTATCTAGAAACATGAAACATCATGAACTGGTTAAAGTTATGGTGGACCTAGTGTGGATCAATGAAAAACAATAATGGGGGAAACATATTAGCCAATCCATGGTGTGTGAGAGGGAATAATATCAACCACGGTCTAAGAAACAAAACTATGATCATTTTGGAGGGTTCTATGTTAGGGAAAATGGATTTATTCTCATGAGTAATATTTAATGGGAATACATTTTAGGATATGTGTTTAAGGACACCAATATTAAGGCCATTCCATGGAGTTGGGTGTGGAGGTATTCGGGTTCCCTTATAATGGATAGAAAACTCTCCTTCATCCTTATATCTCCATTGAGATTCTACATTTTTCATAAAACCATGTTCAAATTTTATGGTGGGTGATTAATACACTTAACACAAATTTTCCCTTGATTAGAACTCTTATTTCTTCTACCACACTATTGATTGATGGTTTTTGGAGAATTTTGATAGAATGGGGAGTGGTGTAATAAAAAAATTTCGAGTTAAGATTTATTATTTTTTAGATCTATATTACACTCCCAATGATATATATAATGAATAAATTTATCCTCCTTTGTTGAAGATTCTGTTTTCCAGATATTCAGTTGAGAACCCAGTGTGTTCATCTTGTTCTAGTCAAATACTAATTATACATCTTGGATAATTCTAAAATAATGCTTTTATGGTTATGGTCTGGTCATATCATGTGATATTTTAGGGATTTACTCAAATTTAATGTATATCATCTTTTCTCACGGACCATTTTCATCCTTTAAATTTTTTTTGGTGAATCTCTAGGAGAATCCTTCCATGGTGAGTCTCCCACATTAAAGTTTTTGTGATTCTCTTCAATCAGAATATGATTCTATCATTGATGGGGGTTTCCATTAGGTATTTTTTGACCTACCCCATGGATTTTTCTTCCTTATGTATTTCAATATAAGTGTATTATTTTATTTAAATCTAGTTCTTAGAGTTTAGGGTGAGATATATTATTCCAATTGAGGTGAAAACCTGGTTTAGGTGATGAAACTCTTGAAAATAATGACATTGGTGTGGAAATACTTGAGTAAAAAATTATTTAACATTTTTATTATATGTATATGATCACTTTCATGATATAATTTTTTGTGTTTATATATTTTACACCATGTTGAGTTTGATCACATGTGTGTGTGTTTGGATTTTATTCATCATTCATGGTATTTAATTTTGTGCCTTAATATGATATTCTCTATTTCTCTGTGTTTTAATTGGTATATGTTGTATTGTTATTATATTAATAATACCAATGTGATAGTTGGACCCATAATGGATTGATGGACCTAGAAGGTGAGTGTGTTTAGGCACATCATATGTCATGGTGAAAGGATTAGGTTAGACAATAGAGAGTGATGACCTAGTGTGAACTAAACTTGGGAATGATGGTCTTATGTGATATGACCCATGATGAAACATGAAAAAATGATGTTCTATGTGAATTTAACCAAGAGATAGCAATAGGGAATGATGGTAAATTATGGCTTTACTTGGAGGCCTAGGGTCAGTATGACTATTGATTATCCTTGATTCTTTCTCCTTATCATGTGAATTTTTCAGGACCACATAAAATTTCATCATTTATAGAGCATATGTGGGTATGTGTGAGGTTCAAGGAAGCATGGATAGTGTACCAATGCTCGGTATGGTCTGTGTACCTTTGTGCAGATTTATTTATTATCAATACATTCACTCTTATGTGTGTACCCTCTGGTTAAGGGCACATTGGTGGTATCTTAACGGGTTTTATTCTCACACATTTAATGGGTATCTTAAAATACATGTATAGTTCTTGAATAGGGATACATGAAAGGGATAAGGACCCATGGAAAACAGATGAGTAGTAGGGGATAGATCTTGTAGAGGTAACATGATGGAATCCTAAGGATTACCACATGGGTCATATATTTATATTCTTACACATTTACTCTATTTTTACTTTCCACACTAAGAGCCAAGTTATTTATCATTATTTATTAGTAAGAAATGTGTACCACTAGATATTACTTTATGATGTTCAATATTATTTTTTGATTAATTGTAGTTGTTACTTTTTTTTATATTATTTTTGAAACGATATGATACTAATAGTATAGTCTCCATACCAATGGATTTACCCTTGCTACTAGTTGATAGCCTCTTTTTTACAAATAGGAATGAATGAGGATATATGGATCACTAAATAAAACATGGTAGTTCAGGTTGGGGTGATAAAACATAATATCATATCTTGGTTTTCTTATTTTTCTTTTGACCAACCAAAAACAATGTATAAAGGAGATAGGTTGTGTGGGAAAAAGGTGGGGGAGTTTTTATGTGCCTGGTGAAATCTTGGGTATTGAACCACTGAGTTACCATTTATGGTATTTTTTTAATATTTTATGGGATTTGGGTGTATTCATGCATCGTTATTAGGCTTGTGGGATCACATTCCATATATATATAAATATAATTATTATAATCAATATTAGTTCATCAATTTAATTCTAAGATACGTGATATCTATTTGGAATAGAAGTATATTTTTATTGGGTAATATAATTTTTTCACATTGTTTTTATATATATTTTTTGAATTAATTAGTGAACATAAGAATGATGATATGTTTTTATATATGTGTGTGTGTGACTCTCACTAGTGTGCATGGATAGAGACCTTGGTTAGTGGTAGGAAGGTTATAAATTGGTTTATGGGTAACCACAATAAAGAAATTTAGTGTAATCCCATAGTCAGGAAAATATCTATCCTAAAAATAGTGAATGTATTAAATATTCTTATAAAAATTATGAAATTTCTCATAGATATTTGACTGGTCCATTTGGTGTAATAAGCTGGAAAACCCCTATAAGAGAGGATGTTCTGGCTTTACCACAAGTCATGCAAGAGAATGTAGCTAAGATTTCTCCAACACCCATTCTAGTGGTTCATGTGGATGTACAACTTTATAAATGGGTCTTCTACTTAGTACATGTTCAAGTAGGTCTAGTTTCTAAGACTACAGTTGAATATGTTTAGGAAATTTAGCTATGGAATCCAATGTTATACCATATTAGTGGAGTCCCTGAGGATATTAAAGACTTGATTGACCTCATTGAGGAAATTTTATACTTATTATTGACTCCCAATGAATTTCTATTAAATCTATAGTCTTCATATAGCCTTCAGAATAATTTCTAATAATGCTCGCAGTAGTAAAAAATGAAATTAGAGGTTTCACACTATAACTGAGTTATGGTAAGTATATATAGTGGATCAGAATTTACCATACGATGGTGAGGGATATATTTTTATTCAAGGTATGGTTTTGATCACTTTTACTTTTTCTACTTCCTTGTTTGATTCAATTATTTCCAATGACTTTATATATTAATAAGTTGTTTCTGAACTATATTTACTGGTCAAGTTATCTCTAAAGTTACTTTACATCAGTACACTATTCATCATAAAGGCAGATCATCTTCCTTGTTGTCCAAATTTTCTTATATTCATTTCTGATATCTATGGGAAATAATGAATTTGGAGATGAAAATATTTGATTTGATTCTTGGAATGGATTAGCTAACCAGATTTCAATCCCACATCATCAGCTATCAAGGATGGGCTAATTTTATAATGTGAAAGGGAGAGAAGTTTTTGATGACCAGTTCTTGTGAACATGGAGTAGGTAGAGAGGATCTATAAAAGGTAAATATTTGGATGATCACCACATAGATGGTAGGATTTTTACCTGTATTAGGATAAATATAACCCCCTTATAATTTCCTTTAATTTTGGATATATATTTGGACATATTTCCTGATGAATTCATAGGTATTCTTCCTGATAGAGGAGTTGAGTTCGATATAGAGATAATTTCAGGTGTGAGGCCCAGTTTAATACACCATTATCTGATGGAACCAACCAATTTAAAGGATCTCAAGGTACAACTAGAGGACCTGGAGCATAAAGGCTTTATTAGGCTGAGTACATCATGGTGGGGTACACCATTTTTGTTCTCCATTAATGAAAAATTTAGTATTCAACTATGTGTATATTATTTGAAGCTGAATTAGGTGAAGATAACGAATAAATATCATTTCCCTATGATAATAAATCTAATTGATCAATTTCCTGGAGCCTAGTGGTTATCTATGATTGATCTTCATTTATTATATCACTACACACAAGTTAGAGAGGAGGACATATTGAAGATGGTGTTTCAAAATAGGTATGGGATATATGAGTACTTGGTGGTGGTGTTTGGACTGATGAATGCACCAAATTTTTGTATGGATCTCACAATAAGATCATTCTCCCATATATTGACACATTTGTTGTTTTTTTGTTTACGATATCCTCATTTTCCCACCATCCCTGGTGCAACATGATGTACATGTTGAGATAGTCTGGGGTATGCTTCAAGAATACTGGACATATACTAAGATATCAAAATGTAACATTTGGATTCAGGAGGTGAGATTATTGGGGTATGTGTTATCTAAGAGTTTTATATCCCTGGAACCAGGTAATTTTGGGGTAGTGATGTGCTAAACACATCCATGTTATAATTCCCTGAGCTTGCACTTTTGGACTGAGGGTTTAAAAATGCTGAGTATTTTTTTCTTATAAAATAAACCGATCAATAACACAAAATATTACACAAACGAGGATATTTAATCAGTTTAGGTTATAGAGGATTAGAAAACACCTTACATTTATCAGAGTTGAGAAAAAATAAAACAAACTTATACTTCGCTTCTATGCTCAATAACTCTAAAAGAAATTTTTTCTGAAATAGAACTTATAAGAAACCTAGAAAAATAATTTTTAAAACAAAGGGTGAGCATTTAATTTCCCAGTAAGGATTTTTTTAAAAATCAATGAGATAGTTTTTTAAATGTATTTATTTAAAAATAATCTTTGAGGAATTCTTTCAAAATATAATTAGTTAATATGATATAAATGCATTTTTAAATACCTTTTAAAATAATATTGAAATTATTTATGTATTGAAAAAGAACTTCAATATTTTGAAAATAATTTTTCCCAAATGGCTTTAAAAATAATCCAGTGATATTTCTAAAAAACTTATAAGAAAGATTTTGGAAACAAACATTGTGGAAAATTAAAACATTGAATGCTATCTTTGGCCTACCCACTTATTGAGGGATTGGGTTCACTCCCAAATACCCTTCCATATTTACAATGTTTAAATGCATGATTTTATGAAAAAAAAATTATGATTGAATTATGTATATGTAAATTTTTCACTAGGCTTTCTTAATTTAAAATTTTGTAAACATTTTTAATACATTTATAAACATACATATTTATATTTATAAATACAAATAAATATATATATATATACCTTTACAAGAATATTCCTTCTAGATTCAAAATAAATCAAATCACATGTAAAATAGAAATTTCATGATATGAGGATAATTTTCATACAAATTTTCCTTTAATGAATCATTATTTAAATATCATTTCCACAAAATATTGTTTTATTCAATCAAAATGCATATATATATATATATATTATTTATACAACATACATAAATATTCTTTATACAACATACAAATATATATTCAATTAATAAAACTGATGCATATACATGACATGTCATTGATAAAGATGATGACCATACCTTTTAATGTAATTTTCATTAGTATTCATACATGTAATTTCACACATGATATGGTAGTTTTATTTATTTTAAACAATAAGCATAAAATGATATACTTCTATTTGAGGTATATATTAATAAAAAGGTTAACCATAAAGGTTCATTAAAATTAATTATACTATAATATTGGATATAATAATATTTTCAACTTCATAAATCCACAATCAATATTCATATATAATTAATTTGTATAATTATATGTGACTTCCTGATGATTTTTTAACAAAAATTCAAACTAGCAAAGAATTTACTAATAATACAATCTAAATTTTAAAATTCTAACCAAATAGAATTATAATAAACAAGATTTGGTTTACGATCATAAGATCTCATAAAATTGAACTATCACATAAAAAAAATCTCAAAAAATAAAATAATACAAAAATTATAATTCATTTACTATAGGATTCTCAAATCAAAATTAGTGAAACAAGATTTATGCTCTCTTAAACAAAATAAGAAAGTATAGATCATAATCTAAAAACAAAGGTAATTATAACCATTATAGAGAATAAAAACAAAATTATGAAATAGATACCTAGATTTTCCATTAATACATAGGGTAAAAATAATGAAATATAATTTTAAAACTAAAATAAATCCATTTATGCATAACCAGAAAATTAAAATCATAATTTTTAAATAAATATATATCTATATCTTAATAATAATTTTGAAATTGGTAAATTTGAAAGTAAAATAATATTCCCCTTATCAAAAATATAAAAACTAAAATCATAATTTTGAAATAACAAACTGACCCTTAGAAAACAAATTATAGAAATTGTTTCTAATCTTCTTCTTTATGTCCTTTTTTGGACTAAAATTCTCACAGGAGTGTGCAATGTTTACGTATGTAATAACTATGAAGTATAATCGCTGCTTTTGTAGACTCTCAAACAAGGCGTTGTAGTCCATTTCATAACCCGTCCCCCAGGGCTCATGTCGTGACTACCCCAAGACCACCTTCCAAAGGCCAGGGGTTAGAGACTAGGACGGGAAAGGAGTATCCCTAAAATGGTAAGGCCATGCCTTTAAAACTATAAAATCACACAATCCAAGAACAAAAATAGATGCAACCATGAAGTAAAATTGCAGTAGTAAAGTTGTGTACTGAAAGTAAAAGGGATCGGAATACAAGTCCAAGTGAATGGTACAACTATAACTGGAAAACAGAAAACAGCTCCTAAATTTGTTCACCGAGGATCCTACCTGATGGATAGGTATATCTCCTCTCCAATGATCTCCACATCAGCCAATATTCTTCATGTACTGCCTAGTCCTATCTCTCTCAAGTCTCAGCCAAGCTGCTCATCATTTCCATAAGACACAACTCGGTACAGGCGAATCCCGTGTAGGGGTGAGTATAACAATACCCAATAGGGACCCTGAAACCCCTGAAGGTCCCATATAATTCTACAAAGGAAAATCAAAAATAATGATATCAATCAAAAAGTACGAAGAAATAGACACAGCTCAAACCAGGTATAAGTAAAGCACAGAACTACGGAATATTAGTAGAGAAGCTAGATCATCTTATTCTATCGAGTGGCATTGCTTCTAACCATACGGAGTATGACCCACATAGGATAGATAGGTACTAACCCCCGAAAGACCCAAATAGTATATAACTCACTCAGAGTTGATAGGTACTAACCCCCATAAGACCCACATAGGATCAGTATGCACTGACCCATACAGGATCGTTGAGTGCTGACCCATAAAGGATCTTACCCACACAGGATAGGTGTTTGGTTGATCCACGATGAGCCACTATAAGGCGGGTCCTCATTGGGTCACGTACTACTGATCCACATAGGATCGCTTGGTGCTGATCCACACAGGATCGCTAGGTTTTGACCCAGACAGGATTGCTCGGTACTGACCTCTGCATGATCTTTCTCCAACCTCTACCTCATTGTCAGCCACTGGATTCTGTCGCACAGAATGCTTGATTCTCAGAGAACCACTCCTCAAGCTATCGGTCATATTTCAACCAAAATGAAGTCTCAGGAAGAAGTAACCTGATGATCTGTCTCATCAAAAATGTTCCAATGCAACAGACAATGCGTCAACTGGATGCCCAGTCTGTTTGTTATTGGCATTTTAGAGCTAAGGGCCTGGTTGGATTCAGAGTCGATCTAACCCGGACGTACTCCAACATTATATAAAACTCTCATGGAGTATATCAAAATTACTTTCTCACGCAAAGGATCTCAGTGCCGCAGACGGTTGGTCAAAGAGATGTCTAATTCGCAAGATACAATCACTTAGGCGTATCAGCGCCTGAGAGGGGTCTGGGTCCAGTTCAAACCCGTCTGACCTAGCCTAGGCCGACTTGAACTAGTACGGGTCCTACCTGACCCTGCTCAAACTAGCCTGGGCTGGCTCATATGGGCTGGGCCACAGTGGCACGACCCGCGGGTTGGCGCGACACACGTGCGGTCGCATGGTCTGCTACACCCGAACAACTCAAAGGAGCTGTTCGGATTCTTTATTGGTGATGTCAGGTGGCGTTTCATCATCACCCACATGACCAACAGGGATCAGGTCCCCCGCATCCACATGGATTTGATCCGAAGCTCCCATCAGCATGGCGTGTGACTACGCGCCGCCTCCACCTCTGCGGTCAGCCGCTGTTGGCCGCCTGTCCGACCACCGCGGACGGTGGTAATCGACCGCCACCCTCGTCCATCGGCACAAGTCGCTGGTTTCATCACTACTTCTATGGGCCACTGAGTGAGATATAGTGATTTTTTATTCCTTTTGGGTGTTCCTACAGTCCTCTCGGGATGCCACCGTCATTGCACGCCTCTCAGTTTCAAGGTTCTGTCACGTTAGACCAACCTGCCTCCAAAGAATTCAATGAAAAACAAGTGGCGGAGGGTTCGAGCCTTGTTTGTTTGGATCACTCCCTCCATGTTAACATCATTACAAGAGGGATTAAATCATACATCACATTAAAAAATAATAATAAACCTCGTTAAAATCCCCCGCATCGACCACCCGCAAATTCAAGAATGCGGAGATGAAACGTGGGAATTTCTTAAATTAATTGACAACCCATACCTCGTGAACCATCAGAGGTATCGCGCTCTTTGGTGGAAGGAGAGTTCCCATCGGAGTGAGGTTGTCGGCGTTCGTCAATCCCAGATCATCACCACCCAAGCTTCTATTCTCCGTCAGTGGAAGACGTTGCGTCACTTCACCACAGGTTCCTTGATTGGTGAATCCATGTCAAAACTCCACTTTGATCCTCACTTAAATAGAGAAGTAAATAGCGAGTAACGCATCGAGTAATTAATGAGTTTCATTTAATGAATGAACCTCTTAATTCCCCAATGGTGCAGTTACAAATAAAGGAGATTCAATCCATTAATTGGATTTAAAATTCACTAGTCCCCACCACCACCACTCATCCTCTGAATAAAATAAAATTAAATAACTTGTTAAGATATTTTATTAATTTTCTATAAAGTCCAAAAATTTATCTTTTTCTCCCGACCTACTACGGTTGATGTGAAGCTTCTCTTAAGTGAATATTGGCACTACAAATTCAACGGTGTCCTCATATTTTTAATCTGAGAACCAGTTCAAAAGATAGAAAATGCCACTCGTGTATTTACTGAACGTACCTTAAAAAACTTCAGAAATTCATTTCGGGCACAATGGGCCTCTCAATCGCACGCTGTCAATTTTTAGAGACTCGTAATAAAACCAAATAATTTAAAAAAATTACATGGAATTTTCTAGTCTTTAAATTCTCCCCACTTTAGGGATTTTCTTCCTTGAAATCTAAAAAACTAGGGGGGAAATGGGGGAACTGAGCACGCATCTGATCCTACCTCTCCCATGTTCTCTCCAAGAGATTATCATGGTTCTAATGAACTTGCACTAGAGGAATCAACTGCCCATGAAGGACCTACTCTTATCGATCCTCTATCTCCACCAGGAACTCCGCAAACATCTCCCCAACGTTGATGTCCAGCTCACCCCAGTCGATAACGTGTGATAGGTCATGCATGTATCTCCATAGCTACGACACATGTAATACATTATGCACCCGGTGCATCTGTGGGGGAAGAGCTCAATGGTACGCCACCTTTCATACTCTGCTGTGGATCTAGAAAGTTTAAATTAACCTCAGAGACATCTTGTCACCCTAGATAAATCTCAGTAATCCTCATAGGGGTGAGACCCATAGGAAACATGGTCTCCCTCCTCAAAATCCAAGGGTCTCTATCTCCGGTCGGCATAAGAATTCTTTCAGATATGTGTTGTCATCATCTACTCCTAGATGACCTACACCTTCTCTATGGTAGCATGTACCAACTATGGACCCATAAGTGTTGACTCCCCTGTGTCTATCCAGGAAAGTGTTTATCTGCATGGTCTCCCATAAAAGGCCTCAAACGGTACCATGCTGATGGTGGAGTGATAATTATTCTTTTATTCAAACTCCACCAGTGGTAGATGGTCCTCCCAAATGTGGTGAAAATCGATTACATAAGCATGAATCATGTCCTTGAGTGTATGTATAGTCCACTCCATATGACCATATTTCTAAGGGTGAAAGGCGAAGCTCAAGCATAGATGAGTTCTGAACACCTCCTATAATCCCTTAAAAAATCGAGATGTAAAATTTCTGTCTCAATCTACGACGATCGTTGATGTAACTCCATGAAGTCGCATTATCTCCTATACATAGAGGAGTCCCAAGCTCTCTACTGATCCCTACTCTTGGATGGGTAGGAAGTGGGCCGACTTGGTGAGTCGGTCAATGATCACCCAGATGGAATCGTGGCCCCTAGAAATACATGGTATACCTTCATGAAGTCCATGGAGATACCATCACTCTTCCACTCAGGTAACTCAAGTGGATGAGGTAAGACCTATGGTATCTGATGCTTGGCCCTCACTTGCTTAAAAGTGAGGCATTGAGATACAAACTTTACCACTACATTCTTCATCCTTGGACACCAGTACTGATGTCGTAAGTCCTAGTACATCTTCTCTACTATTGGATGTACCGCCAAATTTTATGTGTGGAACTCCCACAACACCTCCTCTCAAAGAATCACTGGTACCATAATTCATCCTATGAAGAGGACGACATGCTCCTCACCTTCAGAAAATCCAATAGGAGCCTATCATGGGGATATCTGGGCACATTGGGCCTCGCAGTATACATACCCAAGTTGTGCCTCTCGAGCTTGTTGAAGAAGTGGGGGAGTGACAATCATAGACTAGAGGTAAGCTGCTCCTTCTCTATACACAAAGGATATCTGCAACGTGGCTAGTTGCTCTGTCGCCTCACTTAGCAACTATAGGTCAGACCTCTTGATGAGTGCGTATGCTACTACATTCCCTTTCAAATGAGTATATACTATCTCAAAGTCATAGTCTTGTAGGAACTCTAACAATCATCAATGTCTCATGTTTATGTCCGTCTATGAGAAGATATACCTAAGACTCTTGTGATCATATTAAACAGTAAATCGTTCTTCCATCAAGTAGTGTCGCCACATCTTCAGTGCAAAGACCACTACTTTTAACTCCAAGTCATGGGTAGCATAGTTCTGCCCATGTTGTCTCAAATATCATAAGTCATAGGCGATCATCACTCTCTCCTGCATCAGGACACAACCTAGTCTGGTCCCTGATGCATCTCAGTAGAATACATACCAAATGACCTCTTCTAGTAGCCTCAAGATGGGGACACTCATCACTCTCTGCCTTAGCTCCTAGAATCTATTTTTCACTTATCTATCCACAATAAAGGTTAACCTTCTTCATAAAGGATGAAAAGGGTTCTTCTACCCTAGAAAATTCAGGTACAAATCACTGGTAGTACCCAGCCAATCCAAGTAAACTCCGCACTTCGATCACACTCCTGGATGGTTCCTAAGAAAGAACTGCCTCTATCATTGCCAGATCCACTTCAACTCCATCCTCTAATATAACATGCCACGGGATGTGGACTTCTCATATCCATAACTGGAACATCAAGATCTTTCCATAAATCTAGTTTCTCTCAGAGTGTATCCAAAACAATATAAAGGTTCATGGCGTGCTCCTCCTCTGATGACGAGAATACCAAGATGTCATCGATGAAGACCGCCGTAAAGTGATTGAGGTGTGGCTGAAAGATCTAGTTCAAGATCCCCATGAACACTTCTGGAGTATTGGTCACACCGAAAGGAATCACCAAGAACTTTTAATGTCTATACCTATATCTTAAGGCTATATTTGGTACATCCTCATCCCATACTCTGAGCTGATGATAGGCTGATTTGAGGTCTATCTTCTAAAACCAACAAGCTCCCTTCAACTGGTCGAAGAGATCATCAATCATCGGAAGAGGATACTTGTTATTCATGGTAACCTGGTTCAGGAACTGATAGTCCTCACAAAGCCTCAAGATCCCATCCACCTTTTCGGCGAACAATATCAGGGCTGCCCATGGAGAAACATTGGGCCTTATGAACCCCTTTCCCTACAAGTCGTCCAGCTATACCCATAACTCCCAAAGATCCATGTGAACCATCTGATATGTTGGTGTAGATATTGGTGTCATCCCTGGGTATAGGTCAATATAAAATTCTACCTCTCTACATAGAGGTAGTCCCAAAACATCATTAGGAAAGACATCACTATACTGGTCCACCACTATAGGATAACTCTGACTCCTCACGTTAACTGATTCGATAGTGATGCTATCTAACAAATGAGTAATCAACTTCACCCTCCCCTGAGATAGTCCATCCCATGCTGCAAAGGTTTCCTTCTCTCCGGTGATGTTAACCTGATCCCATCCTCATAGACACACTGCACTTTGCACCAAAAATAGTCGATACAATCATGGACAGTGGTTAGCTGGTCCATACCCAAGATGACGTCGTAAGGCCTTGACACTACTACTAGGAGATCCCAGCTGAAGCTCTCACCTCCTATAGTAAGATCACACTATCGGAAATAATGTGTAATCATCAAATCTTCTCCTGTAAAAGTCTCTAATTACAAGGATCAAGCCAACAGCTCCATTAGAATCTTCGAGCTCTGAACGAGTGTCATGGAAATGAAAGAGTGACTAACACTTGTGTCTATAAGTACATCATCTAGGATGAACTAGACATAGATCGTACCTCTAATCATCTCTAGAGCACTGGGGTTGTAGGACTTTGCTGTCTGTAGTAGTGATCGCTCATGTCCACCTAATCCTTGTGGTCGGGATGTACCTCTTGGTGGTTGTGGCGATAGAACCTAAAATCGCTACCCACCGCATACTGCACGACCTTCTCCTCCGCCTCTTCCACTGTCCTACGGACCTCCTCTCTTGAATATTTTCCTCCACCTTAGTGGTCCCTTGATCTTCCGCTAATCGTCTGTATAACGGGTCAGGTATTCATGAGACATGTGGCCCTGCCCACCACACGTGAACAAAGTCTGCCTCCCAGCTGACCTTCTCTGCCTCACGAGCTCCACACCTCTGAACCTGCATCTTGGGGTCGTCCACTGGAGGGTCTGGCCCGCTTGGACCTCTATGTCATAATTCTACTACCTCTTGTAGATGACTCGGATACCTTCCATTTGATGGTGGATCTCACCGTTGGTTCCTGCTCATATATGAATCTCTCCACCAATAGTTCTCGCTTGAGCACTACATCCAACATCAGGATATTCAGCGATATCCTCGACGCTCTGATATCTTTCTGGACACTCTGCTCAAAGGTCTGGGCCTTGAAGAATGGGTCTCGTACCATGTCGGTGGAGTAGGACGAGAGGTCAGTGAATCTCACCGAGTACTGGGCCATTGATAATCTACCCTACTATAAGTGAAGCAGCTCCTGGATACACATTGAGCGTAGTGTTGATGGAACAAACTCCTCCCTGAAGAGTCTCTCAACGTTCTCCCAGGTGAGGGTCACCTCGTCATGTGAATGGAGCGTCAGGCTCCACCATCTCCCGATTGTGCCCCATAAAAGGCTATCATCCTGGATAACCATCTGCTCTACTAGCATCTCAACCAAGTGAAAAACTCTAGCCATAGCCTCTAGCCAGTCCTTAGCTAGCTGGGGATCTGTCTCACCTCGAAACCTCAGAGGGGTCGGTCTCTGGAACTTGTGCAATGTGCTCAGTCGGCGTGCACGGTTTTATGGTGGAGCTCATGTCATCTACTTCCCAATAGGTGGTGGTGATGGGGGTACACCACTCGAAGGTGCTACCATAGTAAGAGGGCCTTGCACTGAAGCTTCGTCGCTTGGTGGGCCATCATCATGTACTCTCTCGGGAATCCCGGCTAGCTTTCTATCTGGTAGCATCCTGAAAATAAACAGGTGTGCCATGGTCAATAAGTTATACCTAGTGAGATGAATCAAAAGATATAAAAGTAAAAACATTTCCAAAAAACACACAATCAGTATTTTTGTGCACCGAGTTAGAAATCAAAATCCAGGGTCCTGGTGTATGGATATGTCAGCTTCCACACAAACACTGGACTTTACAAACTCAAAAACATTCTCAAAACGCATAACATTATTTCTCCATTAAAAAGATCAGATTCCTAGTTCATTGGTAGAATAGAATCCTCTAATATCACTTTGTTACAAACCATCCCCCGGGGCATGTTCTGTAACTACCCCAAGCCCACCATCCATAGAAAAGGGGTTGGAAACTAGCACCAGAAAGGCATATCCCTAAAAAAGGAAGGAATTTCCTTGAAACCTGTACAAACACACAATACAAGAACACAACAAGATGCAACCATGAAGTAAAACTAAAGTAGTAGAGGTGTGTACTGAAAGTTAATGGGACCGGAATACAGGCCCAATTGAATGGTACAACTACAACTGAAAAATAGAAAACAACTCCTGAAATCATCCACTGAGGACCTTACCTGAAGGGTAGGTACAGCTCTTATCCACTGCTCTCCATGTCATTTAATCTCCTTCGTGTACCACCTGGTCATGTCTCCCTCAAGTCTCAGCCAGGATTCTCATTGTCTGCACAAGACACAACAATGTGCGGGCAAAGCCCATGCAGGGGTGAGTATAACAATACCTTTCAGGGACCCCGAGACCCCCAAAGGTCTCACAGAATTCCACAAAGGAAAACAAAAAAGCATGATCTCAATAACAAAGCACAAATCAATAGACACAGCTCAAGCCAGGTATAAGTAAATCATAGAAGTACAAATGATTAGTCGAGAAGATAGATCATCTTATTCTATCGAGCAGCACTACTGTTGACTATACGGAGTCTGAGCCACACAAGATTAGTAGGTAATAACCCCCAAAAGAACCACACAGGATTGACCCACATAGGATCGGTATGTTTTGACCCACACAGGATCACTGAGAGATGACCCACATATGATCGATATGTCGTTGATCTAGGATGGGCCACTCTAAGTTTGGTCCTTGTCGGGTTGCATACTGCAGATCCACACAGTATCTCTAGATGATAATACACATAGGATCGCTTGGTGCTGATCCACACAGAATCTCTATGTTCTGACCCACACAGTATTTCTTAGTGATCACCTCTGTATGATCTGTCTCCAACCTCCGCCTCACTGCCATCCACTGGATTCCCTCTCATAGTATTCTTGATTTTGGGAAAACTGATCCTCAAGAAATCGGTCATTTTTCAACTGGAACAAAGTCCCATTGAAAATTAAACTAATGATATGTCCTGTTAAAAGGGTTCCAACGCAACAAACGACGTATCAACCAGACTCTCAGTCTATAAGTTATTGGCATTTTAGTGACGAGGGCCCAGTTGGATTCAGAGTCAATCCATCACAGCCATACACTAACATTCTCCAAAATTATTGTGGAGTATCTCAAAATGGCCTTATCAATCCAAGGATCCCAGGGCTGAAAACAGTTCAAAAAACGGATGTCTGTTTTTCAAGATACGGTCACTTATACGTATTAGGGCCCATGAGGGGTCTGGGTCCGGTCCGACCCGGGCCGGGCTGACCCGATTCGGCCTAGGTCGACCCTAATCTTCCTGAGCAAACCTGACCTAGTTTGGGTCGACCCGGCCTGATCGGGGTCTGACCTGGCTTAGCCCAAACCGGTATGGGCCGGCAAGTTTGGGCTTGGCTACGATGGCTCAGCCTACCAGCTAGCATGACCCATGTGGGGTCGCAAGGTCTGTTGCAACCAAATGGCTCAAATGAGCCCTTTGGCTCCATTATTAGCGACGTCAGGTGGCGTTGCCTCATAACCCATGGGACCCATAGGGATAGGTTTCCCCGCATCACCATAGCTTCGATATGTGGCTCCCTTCAGCGCGGCGCGCGACAGCGCGCTGCCTCCACCTCCGCGGACGGCTACAACTAGCCGCTTGTCTAAAGACCATGGACACAATCTTCCAGCGCGGTCAGCGGTTTCCAGCTACCGCCCTCTTATGCCAATGCCGGTACCGTGCCGACGCTTCTTCCACGGCCACCTGATGAGTTCTGGTGGTCCGTTCTTCCTTCTGGACATGCCTAAGGTACTCTCGGGATGCCTCCATCTTTGCGTGCCTCTCGGTTTCAAGGTTCTATCTAGTTAGAACAACCCACCTCTGAAGAAAAAAATGAAAAAACAAGTGGGGGAGGATCCATGCTTTATTCGTTTGGCCCACACCCTCTGAATTAACATCATAACAAGAGCGAGTAAATTATACATCCCATTAAAAAAATGATAAACCCCATTAAAATTCCCCACATAGACCACCCAAAAATTCGAGAATGAGGAGAATAAACATGGGAATTTCTTGAATTAAATGAAAACCCCTACTTCGTGAACCATCAGAGGTATCGCGGTCTTTAGTAGAAGGAGAGTCCCCATCAGAGTGTGGTTGTCGTCATTCGTCGATCCCATATTGTCATCACCCAAGCTTCCATCCTCCGTCGGTGGAAGACGTCGCGTCACTTCACCAGAGGTTCCTTGTTAGTGAAGACATGTCAAAACTCCACCCCGAGACTCACTTAAATTGAGTGGGAAACGGTGAGTAACACACTGAGGAATTAATGAAGTTCATTTAATGAATGAACCCCTTAATCTCCAATGGTTCAGTTACAAATAAAGGAGAGTCAAGCCATTAATTTTCTTGAAAAGTCAATGGTCCCCACCACAATCGCTATCTACTAGAGAAAAAGAAATAAAATAACTTGTTATGTTATTTTATTATTTTTCTGTAAAGTCCAAAAATTTAACTTTTTCTACTGACCTACTGTGGTTAATGTGATGTTTCCCTTAAGTGAATCCCATTACGGTGGATTCAATGGTGTCCTCATATTTTTAATCCAAGCACCAGTTAAAAATATAGAAAATGTCGCCTGAGCATTTACTAAATGTACCTTAAAAAAATTCCTAAATTCATTCCAGGAACACCGGGACTTAGAATCACGCACCTTTAATCTTCATATACTCATAATAATCCCACATAATTTTCAAAAAAATTACATGGAATTTTCATGTCTTTATAGTCAAAGTTTATATTGTGATATGTATCTTATATATTTATTTTATTAACTTGTGTGATAATAAGACACAATAGATTATTTACATTGGTTCGGAACCAAGTATTGATATAAATTTTTAATGTTGAAAGAAACAACCAAAGAGAAAACTCAGTGTAGAAACAAACAGATATTTAGTTTTTTGTAGAATATTATGTGATCAACTTCAAACTAATTACCGATAGAAAGAGATAGGAGAAAAAATATCAATCACTGATAAGATTTGAACAAGCTAATTGTGAACGTAATTAAAATTATGATATTTAATAAACCAAATATTAGATTGATGGAAAACACAACTTATATGAATTGACAAAAAGTTCACTATTAACCGAATCTACTCAATATTCAGATATATAGAAATTCAATGAACTTTTGGATATGGATGAATAAATTGAATCCCCAAAAAACCCACATACATTAAAACAAAAAATTACAAAAATTAATTTCACTTAAGATTTTAATATGAAGAATTAAATAAACTAGATCAAATTTCAGATCTGAAAATCAACACTCAATAGTGATTTAACCCGACCCGATTTGAAGCCCTCAACTGAAATCTTCCATATCTCACTCGCCCATCTCGTTCCCTTGACATCAGACCTGACTCGTTGTTGGCTTTGTTGAAAACCGATGATGAACCCCTCATGACTGGACTCCAACTGATCTCCCTCGCCAGTGGCCAGACTCAACCTCGATAAAGACAAACCCTTGCTCGAATGATAGGACTCCTTCATGGTGGCATGATCATTTCTCTCTTTGTGGTTGGTTGATGTTGCGCTGCTCCATGAGTCGATATCCTACAGTGCGATTCCAACCTGTGAACCCATGAAACCCTATTTTGTTCTCCAATTTTAACTTTTCATTTTATTTATTTTTATTCAATATCTCTTGTCATTATATATATATAATCCATTTTCCATATATACTATGGTGTTCATATATAATCTGTTTTCATCATTTTTTATTAATTTCTAAATTCATAATTTTTTAAATTGTATAAATATTTTAAAATTCGTTAAATATTATTTATATTGTTTTATATAAAATTTGTAAATATTAAGTCAAAATTAATACTTATATTTTAGAATAACTTTAGTATTCATAAAAATAACTATGTTTTCGAATGGTAAAGAAATAGATATAGTGAACATAATAATTATTTTCTTAAAAAAAACATATTATTAAATATTGAAAAAAATTATATCCTGTCTTTATAAATTTATTATAGTTTCTATATATCATCAGATAAATTATTAAGTAAATAAAAACATTATTCTTTGAAAATTTAATAATTATTATTATATTGTTTTTAATGTGTTTATATTTTTTTAGTCTTAACATATAATTAAAATTTTATTTTAAATTATAAAACAAGATACTTGTCATTATCCATGATGTTACATTTTCCCCCCTCAAAAGAATTGTGTCCTCACAATTATTTTCATCTGACTAGAAATAATTCTGAATTTCCATCTTCAAAATTAAGAATCACTAGTACAGATAAACTCCTAGACTTAGCAATACCAAATATCCAATCTTTTCTTGACCGTTCCTATGATACAAATTATAACACCCTGAGAACATGCTTTTGGACTCAGTGCGTAAAAATGGTGTGTATTTTTTGTCTTATAAAATAAATAGAATAATTACACAACAGATTACACAAATTAGGATCTTTTACATGTCTATGTTTTGGAGAATTAGTCAACACATTAAATTTATGATATTTGGGAAAAAATAAACCAAACGTCTACTACTCTTCCACGTGCGCTAACTCTAAAACTGAAGCTGTCTGAAATAGAACTTCTAAGAAACCTATAAAAATAATTTTAAAAATAAATTTTGAGAATTAAATTACCTAGTAAGAAGTTTCTTAAAAAATCCTTGAGATACATTTTAAAATAATTTTATTTGAAATAAATCTTTGAGAAATTATTTTATAATTTCTTTAGTTAAAACCATATAATTTTTTTTGAAATACATCTGAAAATAATATTGAAATTATTTATGTATTGAAAAAAACATCAATATTTTGAAAATACATACACTCAAATTTATTTAAAAATAATCCAGTGTTATTTCTGAAAAACATATATGCAGGCTTCTAAAAAACATTATGGAAACATAGAACATTAAAGGCTCTCTTGGGCCTACCCACTTGTTGGGAGATTGGGTTCACTCCCCAATAACTTTCCATATTTACAACGTTTAAGTGATAGCTTTTATGAAAACATTTTTAAGCTTTATTTATGTATATGTACATTTTCATTGGGATTTATTACTTTAAAAATTAGTAAACGTTTTTAATAAATTTATATAAATATGTATATATATTTATAAATACACAGATATATATATATATATATAATTTTACAAGAATACTTCCTATGGATTCAAAATAAACCAAATCACACATATACATGTCTTCGCATGATATGAAGATAATTGACATACATATTTTCCTTTAATGAATCATTATTTTAAAATAATTTACACAAAATAATATTTTATTTATTACATATGCATATATATATATATATTCTACATAAAATGTACATAAATATTCCTCATACAATATAAAAATATATATGTGATTAATAAAACTGATGCATGTGCATGACATGTCATTGATTAAGATGATGACCATACCTCTTAATGTAATTTTCATACATGTTCATATATGAAATTGTACACATGACATGGTAGTTTTATTTATTTAAGACTATAAGCATAAAATAATATACTTTTATGTTGAGGTATATATTAATAAAAAGGTTAACCATAAAGGATCATTAAAAATAATTATATTATAAAATTGAAAATAATAATATTTTAAATTTTATAAATCAACAATATGAATTCATATATAATTAATTGATAGAATTATTTTTGACATCCATAAGAATATTTAAGAAAAATGCACATCACTATATAATTTCATAATAATACAATTCTAATTTTAAAATTATAACCAAATAGAATTATAAGAGACAATATTTGTTTTATAATCATATGATATCATAAAATTGAACTATCCATTACAAATAAAATGTCAAAAAGATGAAATATTACCAAAATTATAATTCTATTTCTATAGGATTTTCAAAAAAATCAGTGAGATATTATTTACGCTCCCTTACACAAAATAAGAAATTATAGATACTCAACTGAAAAACAATGGATAGTATATCCTTTATATAGAATAAAAACATAATTTTGATATATATAAGTATACTATCCATTAATACATCATGTAAAAATAATGAAATATAATTTTCAAACTATAATAAATCCCCTTACGCGTAACCATAAAATTGAAATCATAATTATGAAATAAATAAATATCTATATCTTACTAATAATTCTGAAATAGATAAAATTGAAAATAAAATAATACTATCCCTTACCAAAACCATAAAAATTAAAGTCATAATTTTGAAATAAAAAAACTGATGCTTACTAGAAAATTTGTAAAAATTATTTCTAATATTCTTCTTGGAATTCTTTGTTGGGTGGACTTTCTCACGAGGGAGTGAAAAGTCTATGTATATAAATACTATGCGGAATAGATACTTCTTATATAGACTCTCAGACAAGGGGTCATAGTGCAAGTGGAGATAGGGATATGTATATTATATATTTATTTGATTGACTCATGTGATAATAAGACACAATAGATGATTCAAATTGATTTAGAATCGAGTGTTGATATAAATTGTTAATGTTGAAAGAAACAACCAGAGAGAAAATTCAATGTAGCAACAAATAGAAATGTATTTGTATGTATAAAAGTACGATATCGACATCAAACTAATTACAGATAGATAAAGAAAGGAGGAAATATCGCAATCGCTGATAAGAATTAAACAAGCATATCGAGACCGAAATTACTAATATGATATTTAATAAACCAAAAATCAGATTGATAGTAGAGACAACTTGATGAAATTGACAACTAACAGTCAATGTTAACTGGATCTCATCAAGATTTGGATATATATAAATTCAATGAACTTGCGGATATTGATGAATAAATTGAATCCCCAAAAAACACACATCTGATAAAATGACACATTATGAAATTATTATAAGATATGATTTGAATACCAAGAATCAAATAAACTAGTTCAACTTTGAGATATGAAAATCGACACTCAATGACGATCTTACCCAACAAGATCAGAAGCCCTCAACTAAAATCATCCGCATCTCACTTTCCCATCTCGTTCCCTCGACATCGGCCTTGACTATTGCATGTCTTTATAGAAAATGGGTGATGGACCCCTTATGTCTGGACTCCAACTGATTTCCCTCACCGGTGACCACACTCGACCTCAAAAAAGATGAACCCTTTCTCGAATGATAGAACTCACTCAAGGAGGCATAAACCTTTCTCTCTCTATGCTCGGATAATGGTGCACTACTCCATGAGTGGATATCCTATAGCACGACTCGAACCCGTGAACCCATGAAACCCTATTCCGTTCTCCTATTTTAACTTTTCATTTTATTTATTTTTAATAAATATCTCTCATAATTATATATATATAATCTTTTTTTCATATATACTATGTTTTTCATATATAATGCATTTTCACCATTTTTATTGATTTATTAAGTCATCATATTTTTATATCATTTATATCTTTTATAATTCATTATATATTATATATATTTGTATATATAATATTTGTAACTATTTTTTCCAAACTAACACTAATATTTTAGAATAAATTTAGTGTTTATAAATGTAATTATATTTTCAAATGGTAATAAAATTTATTTAGAGAACATAATAATTATTTTCTAAAAACCTGTTATTAAATATTGAAAATAGTTATATCATATCATTATAAATTTATTATAGTTTATATATATCACTAGATAAATTATTCTGTAAATGAAAACATTATTCATTGATTTTTTAATCATATCATATAATTAAAATTTTATTTTAAATTATAAAACAATATACTTGTTAGTATCCAGGATGTTATACATTTAATCTATTTGAGATCAAGAGTTTTCTAGGTTTAGTAGGACATTATCATATTTAAATCATGGATTTCACCCATTTAACAACACTCATTATTATGATGATGATGAAATGGAGAAGTTACTATAGTTGAACTAGTGTGAAGAGGTATTTCTTGATTTGAAGAAAATTTTGATTAAAACTCCAATATTGATTCTTCTTAAGCCATGAGTCAGTTATGTGGTATACTATGATGTATTAATCATTGGTTTGGGGGAAGTACCAATAGAGAGGTAGTGGTTAATATCTTTTGTTTCACGTTATTTGTGACCCCATGAGAAGAACGATCCTACCCATGACTTGGAGCTAGAATCTATGGTCTTTTCTTCGATGTGTGGGTGAAACTATCTCTTCTATGAGAGTTTTTTATACATATACCACAAGAGCTTCTAATATATCCACACATCTCAAGACCATAATTTGAGATAGAGGTGTTGGGTAGAGTACATGTATATGTTTAACATTAATATGGCATATCCAATATTTAAAGGTATTTTCTTAGAAAAATATATTATCCATAAGATGTAGGTAGCTAAAGATCTCGGTGAATGGCCTCAATAGAAACTATTATACTAGATGAGATTATTGGTTTATTTAAGAATGTACAGTTATAAGGATTATGGATCAATGAAATGTTCCTCATTGGTTGTTAAATATTATATATTATTCTAGGTAGAGAATACATAGGAGGATGACTGAGAGTGTGTTGTGATGTAGGAACAACTTGTAGGAGGTTACCCAGTACCTGAGTGGCCATTGGATGACAACGATATAATCCTTGTACATAAAAGTGTTTTAGTAATTTGTTCCATCAGGGAATATTTTATAAGGGATTTACATACCAATAAGTGGAATGTATGACTTGGAGAAACAAATATGTACCATGACATTAGGTTATAGTTTTGTAGGCCAGGGATGAAGTGGGGCACTACTAGATTCATTTCCTAATGACCTATAAGGTAAATGATAATGGTCGAGCACCACAATCCTTATGGTTTTATAAACCATTTCCTATTCCCATGTGAAAGTGTTAGGATGTAACAATGTCATTTTTAATAGGGTTAGCTATGACATTGGGAACCCATGATGATGTTTGGTTCATTGTTGATCAGCTATTGAAAGTAGATATTTTCATAACTATCTATGACACGAATGTAGTGGATTATATGGGAATGTTTTAAATATGTGTGATAATTCACTTCAATTGATTTATATTGAGCATAGTATCTGATAGATAAATATTTTTTTAATCACATTTCTAAAAGGCCTTGTAGAAAGCCTTAGGGAATCATCTGATATTGATAAAAACGTACTATCCCTAGATAGATAAACATTAAGAGTATATGATTCATATATTAGAGGATATGTATGGAGATTACATCCTGGAATTCAGAATATAATGGAATAATCACCTATAATTGGTTGAGTTCACATGCTAAAATAGTTACAAGGATTCAATTTATATATAACCTTATGAGGATCTCTAGGGTAGGACTTGAATTCACTTAATTTTAGGTATGATTCTGGTGAAATAATGTTTTTGGGTCCTAATATGGCATACTATATCTCTGAGATAGTGTTATGCATTCAAAAGAGGATGATCACATCTCAGAGTTGGCATAGATCCTATTTCGACCAAAGGAGGAGAACTTTGTATTTTTTTATAAAAGACCATGATTTTCTAAGAGTTAAAACTTAGTTAGGCTATATAAATTTTAGGAATCAAGTGAAGATAATTCCATGATATTTTGGTCACTTTTTGATCACCAAGTGTATTGGGAGAGTGGAATACCATCTAAATCTTCCTTCTAGTTACAAAGGTATGCATGATTATTTTCGTGTTTTTTAACACATGAGATAAATATATTATCCCAAACATATAAAAAATGTGATAATGAAGATATGGTGTTATACATATCATATGTGGTGTTCCTGATCTAGATTATAGACCAAAGAGAGAAATTAATATGAGGGGAGATGATAACAGATTTCTAGATCATGTGGAGTCATCAAAAAATTCATAGGAATAATTGGGGTGGGAGAAATATATTGGGAATTAGTGGCCCTAGTTTTTTGGATATTTTTTCTTAGATATTATTCTTAAGGATGATAATTCTATAGTAGGAGGGACGTATAACGCCCATATTTCTTTGTGGTTAGGTTAATAATTAATTTAACAAGTCTTGCATCATATATTGAACCGTGAGATGGTTGAAGTTTGGCTCTCATTTTTTTTGGATTTGATGAAAGACTAAATTTATTTTAAGTGTTATTATATCCAAATAAAGAAACACAATGTCCTGGTGTATGTCATGGTGTCCCTTGCAAATCCCTTAGTGAAAAATTGGAATTTTGGAAATAGATATGACAAGCTGTTGTGTGTGTGATGAAATAATATCATCCATGACCTTAGAATACCCACAAAACCCATTTTTGAGGGTGTGATTAGGGGTGAAATAAATTACTTCTCAGCAGAACAACATAGGGGACATGATTTCAGGAAATTTTTTAAGTTCATTATAACCAATTCCAGTCCATGGTGTTTAGAGTGGTGATTGTTAGGCTCCTTTGTTATAGACGGAACACTCAAATTCCTCCTTGGATCTCTATAAATGTTCTATTATTGGTTATAAAACCATGTTAAAAAGTTATTGGGAAGCGACTACTACCATTTTCTATCATTTTCACATGATTAAACCACTCATTTCTTATCCCCTTCTATTGATTAACGATTTCTAGTGAAGTTTTGAAAGAAGGTTGTGTGGTGCTATATCCTTCGACCATACTCATTTTTCTTAAAAATTTATATTAATATTTCCATCCCATTGATTTACCTATGGACTTGTTAAATCATCATCTTATAGTGATTCAATATTGGGATAATTTGGTGGAGAACCCATTGATTTATTCTTCTTCTAGATGAATCATTCTTCTCATTATTGGGATAATCCTAAAATAAAACTTTTATAGTTATGGAAATGTTATATAATTTGATATCATGGGGTTTTAATCAATTTTAATCGAAAATATCTATTATATATGACTATTATCATTCATTAAATACTTTGTTGTGAATCACATGGAAAATAAAACCTTGGAAAATATCTAGGGTTCTAGCTTTGATGTTTCTCATTAACTAGACTCAGATTATAATATTCATGGTATTTGTCATTAGGTATGTATTTTTCTATCCATTGGCCAATTATTACTTGTGTATCTCAGATTCAAGGAGTTCTTGGAAAGCGATATTGTACCATTTTGTGGGTGAAGGTGGTTTGGGTGATGAAAAGATTGACAAATCGCGACATTGATGTCAATAACATTTATAAGTACCCAACATCAACAAATCCATAAAATTTATTTTTAGAGAAGAATTTATTTTCATTCATTCTCATAGAAAATTTAGGTTTAGAGTTTTATATAATTAATCCATGACACTTAAATAAATAAATATTACATCAAAAAGTGGAATCTTCCACTTAGTATCCATTTTTCCTTCAATTCAAAACTTTTAAAATATAATATGTTTTATTTTCCTGGAATATCTTAAAAATTCACATATTGGCCTCATTATTTTTCATAATCTCCCTTTAAACCCATTTAATTTTCATATAAAAGGTGGGATACCAACAAAAATATTATTAAGGGACATGTAAATGTAAATAATGAAACCCGTTAGTCCCTAAATACACATAAAAATAACTTTTTAAAAATAAACATTGTGGTCAAAATCAATATTTTCTTACACAAGTAATTAACTTCTCAAACCAAATATTTGAATAAAAAATTTCATAAGATATATTAATGGAAAAATAATACTCATAAATGTTTCTTTTAACTAATGGAAAACTCGTGAAATATTTTCAAAACGTTATACATTTCACTATTGTGAAATAGAATGAAAATTCACATAAACCTAAGAATATTTTCTTACATTATGAAATAATATGATTTTCGTAAAAACTATAGTAATATTATATAGAGAAATTGGGTAATTTTGGTCATCATCTACATATCACAATTAAAATCACGCTTAAATATGGAATAAACAACTTTTAAATTACAATAATATTTTTGGATAACCATAACTAGTCAACTCCATCCATTTACCCAATATATTGGAGATCTCAATCAGGCTCACCCATCACGATAAGAAATATTAGGCTTACCCATCACCATGAGACATATATGGCTCAACCATAATTATAAAAAATTTCCATGAACTATATTGTAAACAAAATACATGAATTTATTCATTTCCCACACCATAATTATAAAAATATTCCTTTCACCCATAAGAAATGTGTTTTTAGATATAAAAATTTAAATTCCATTTAAATCCCTTTTTGAAAATACCCATAACAAAGGGAAGGATGGTTTTTAATTAAATAATACATGAAATATTATAAATTAATCCGAACATAAAATATTATTTATGGTGGCGAAAACCCCCCATTGATTCAATATTCATTAAAATATCACATTTCTTTTCCATTTTTTCAAAACATTTCATTTGAAACACATAAAAATATTCCTTTTGAAGAAAAATGAATGTCAAAAGTGACATAAAATTTTCTTTATAATTCATTATTTTCCATATAAATATATAAATAAAATAATTACAACAAAAAATTATTGATATTTAAGAAAAATCATTAGAAAAATTATTTAAAACATACAAAATGATGTTTTTAATGTTATGTGTCCCTTAACTCAAATATGAATTATCACGTATATTCTTTGTCATATGTGTAATAATTTTTTTATTTAATTAAATTCATTATAAAAACTTCCCATTTTAATACAATATTATTAAACAATTGATTTAATCTATTTTATTCGAATTTAAATACTTAAAAAATTATATCTTCATCAGGTCTATTGAGGATATTCAGTTCATAATTTCAAAACAACTTTGGTTTGTTGATCATGGTAAAAGAGTTCATTATTTCACTATCCCAAAAATAATAATCAATAAATAATTATAATTTTTATATATTGATTATAATTTAAAACAAACCATTAAATATGGTTTTGAAAAGCGAATTATTTTATAACTATGGGATGGAAAATGTACATACGCAGAAGTAACGTTTCTATTTTTCAATGAAAATGAGTGAAATAAGAAAAGTGTTGTTTTAGCTTTATAGAAAGATGAATATATTATAAATATCAGATTACCTCTTTAAATATTATTATGTATACCATTACTATGATATAGTGATGAAAAATAAATAATATCACTTCATGGAGGTGGTAATCCACATGTACACACAAATTATGTTATCATTTCTCAATCGATGGAAAGGTAATAAATTAGAATACACATTATACTTTGAAAATTCTAAATATTGCATTAATATTTAATATATATATATATATATTAAATCCATCATTATAACCAATCATGATAGGTAGTGGTGGAAAATGAATTACAATAGTTCACACAGCGGCACTCTGTTATTCACACGAACGATGGCATAGTTTCCTATTTGGTTGAAGAATTATATGGGCCTATTTTATTTCATTAATATAATAATATATTGTTATATTTAAGATAATTGTTTTTTTTATTTCATAATTTTTTATAATTATTTAGAGGAGGTAGAAAAATAAATAAATAAAATGCTCAGTTAAGAATTACACCTCTTATTCAGAAAACTAGTTTTGGTTTATACCTAAACAATTACATGGTGTGTTTATGATAAAAACATAGACTATCAGATATGGTTAATTATTTTATGAATGTATATGGATAGGGTTTGGATGAACCAAAATAATATTTAATCATGGAGAAAAGATGTCAGGGGGTGTCCTTTTATAACTGGAGGAAAGAAAACATATGGAAATATTTTAAAAACTATAATATATTAATGTTTGAATTAATCCAAATAGATCCAAAATGGACCATTTAAAAATATTGGAAATTATAGGGTATTAATATTTCTAGAAAAATAAAATTAGAAAAATTTACAGGTCATTTTAACCATTATCTCATTATTTTAACTCATGGTAAACCTAGTTTATCCTCAATCATGGTAACCCAATTTTACTAGTTTTACTATTCATTATGACAAAAAATTATGAATCCCTTATTAGTAATTATAATTATTATTATTTTAATTATTTAATACATTTTGTTAAATTAAATTCATATATTTTTTAGAATAGAATTTAAAATTAAACACCCAAAATGCGATGACAAACCGTTTTTCCATAAAAATGATTTTTTAAGTAAAAAAATGTTGTATACAAAATTCACATATAATGTGGATTCAAAAGAGAATAATTGGATTACCAATTATATAACTGAAAAATTATTTATTTAAAAAAAATTATAACAAAATGTAACAGTGTAAATTATTGAAATGAAAAGACATTATTTAATAAAATTTGTATTTTTCACTATTCATTGAAAATTTAATATTCTTAGATTATATGATAAATTATTAAAAAGATAATATTTCTAAAATTAATTAAAAAATTGTGGTAATTATTTCCAATTAAAATTAGATAATTTTCAAATCATTTAAAATAAACATATAACGTATAAAGATCGATGTTGGTTATAAATATATCTTTTACCTTTTGACCAAAAAATTACATAATATTTTAAAAATTAATTTAACTCTATAAGATATATGTAATGTATATTAATAATACTTAAAAATTATTAATCTTAACATTACTTGGGTTTTTATATTCTTCCCCACTTATGGAAATTATGTCCTCTTAATTTTACTCATTACCTAATCAAGTGGGATTTTTTTGTGTATTGATTTTTGGATTCCCATGTTTCTTAATAAACTATACAGGGTTTTCAATAAATATTGACATGGAAAATATTTTTATTCTAGGAAAATATATCTCTATATTTATGATTCTACACTATGAATTACCCATAATAAATGTTTTCATAAAACTAAACTACTTCAGAGTTCAAAACATGATATACATCTGACACATATTTTCATAACAACCAAAAAAAATATGTCATGTATCTGAAGAAAACATAAAATAAATTCCACACTATAAGAAACTAATATAATTTTTTCATGGATTTCATATGTTCCAATGAAAAATATACATTAAATTCTATTTTTTCCATTATCCATAACACTTTTCTATAAATATACTTTAAGAAAAATATGTTCAACTACCTCGAATGAATGATCCTTCCTCTAGTTATCTACATAAATTATCTACTAACTAGGATCTGAACGAATGTGATACTGAATCATATAATAAATCAAAACAATTTATTCTACCAATTTCATTATAAAAAAATTCATTCCTTGACTTCGTCTTAATATGATTTTGTCAGATAATAGTTTCCATATAATTCCTCAAAACATTCCATCAGCATATTGAAATGAAAACTATAATTACATGAAAAATAAACTAATAATATGTGTTGATCACAAAATCCTTGATAATACATTGAAAATGATCAATGAATATCCTCTATATTCTGAATCATTTTTTGACAATCCATCAGATTTTTAATGAAAGGATGTACTGAAATTTAATTAAGTAACAAAATGACTTATGAAGTCTATTTTATAAAATAGAGTAAAATATAGAGATTTATTTGGTAATACCACTAATAAATCCATGGATATATTCTCTAATTTCAATTTTGGAACTGGAAAAGCCAGAAAAATTCACTTAGGAAATTTCTTTTGTCATTAACCTATTTAAAAGTCTAACACTTCATAGTAAAATCAAAAATAACTTTCTTCATTATTTCCCATAAAAATTGTTTACAAAGGTCTGTGTACATCTTTTTCTACCAAGATTAATTGAAAATAGGGATCTATAAGCCACAATCATTGATTCTTTCCTCTACTGGGGTCATATGAAACACAGAACATTTATCTAAATCATAAAACACCTTGTTTTTCAATATTAAATTTAGATAGAATTCCTTTTGTTTTCAATTAAATATTTTTCTATAAAACACTATAGTCCTTCTATAATTACTTAATCCTATTAGATAAATAATATTGTAGTATCACCTAAAATAAAATAGAATGATTTTTCTGTATATACAATTTATAAGACAACATTCATCAAATTATTAAATGATGGATCATATTCTAGACATAGTGTAGTTGATATAGAATTATATTTCACAATAAAATAACTAATTACTCTATTTTATTTATGTGGATGGTAGTTAATTACTTTTTTTATAATCCATTATCAAATTTATCCATCTCCTCTCTCTCATGTTCAACTCTTTCGGAGTGAATATATACTTCAAATGTTTTTTATCAGTATATATTTCACATTTTTCTCCATATAAATGATGCCTCCAAATTTGTATAGAAAAAACCACAATAGCTAATTTTAAATCATGTGTAGGACAACTTAACTAAATATTTTAATGTTTATATGATGTGTAAGATATTAATTATTAATTTTTTATTATAACACAACTCATACCCTTCAAGGAATCATCATTGTGGATAACAAATTAACAATTTCTATATGAAATGAAAAAAAGAAGATCATTTTCAAATCTTCTTTTCAATTCCTATAATTATTCATCAAATTTTTTAATCTATATGAACCTACAAAATTTTATATTAATTTTGTTAATGGGATAGATAACTATCAATAGTTATCAACAAACCTCTAGTAATATCTTACTAATAAAAGAAAACTATGAATCTAAGTAACATTTTTAGGACTTTTCTATTCATCAAACGCTTTAGTTTTTTCATGTTTAAGAATTATAAAACCCTTAAAAAACAATATTCCTAAGGAAATAAGTATTTTTTTTTAAAATTACACTTTCTAGATGTTCTTTATAAATTATTTTAATTCATGGTATCAAAATAATCGATAAATGTTTTTTATGATCCTAATAAATTTTTGAATAAACCAAAATATCATTAATAAACACCAAGAACAATTCTTCCAAATATTTTTTGAAAACACTATTAATGAGAAAAATGAATATAAAAAGATAATTCAACAAACCAAAGTCATTACCACAAACTAATAATTCTCATACCTAGTACGGAACACTATCTTAGAAATTTCATCATCTTTCACCATTTGTTGATGGAAACCAGACATAAAACCAGCCTTCAAAAAATGGTGACCTTGTTGAAGCTGGTCAAAAAAGATTCTATATGAGTCAATAGATACTTATAATTAACATTAATGTTATTAAATACCCTATAATTATTTAAAATCCACCTATAAACTTTATTTTTTAACAAAAAAGAAGCACATCAGGGTGAATTACTATGATGAATAAAACCTTTATCTAGAAACTAATGCGTTTTCTTTTTCAATTAAAAATGTTATATATTGTCCATTAAATATGAGGGTTTCTAAATTTTCATTGAATCATGAAAATTTCAATAGTAAACTCAACTTGGTGATCAGATAGAATATTTGGTAAATCATTAGGAAAAATTACAAGATAATATTTTACTACTGACACATCATTGATCTAAATAGTTATCTAATTTTCAACAATATGAAGAAGATAACATTCATTTCCACATATTAAATTTTTTTTATCATATTGATATGTTAAAAAAGGTATGAACTGATTATTATATTCCAATTAAAAAGCATTTAATAAGATAATTTATTTATATCTGGAATCTATCATAGCATGATAACCATTAATCAAATCCATACCTAGAATAAAATAAAATTATAAATTGGGTAAGATAATAAGTTTTATAGGTTAAAATCCTCTAAATATGTTACCATTAATATGTTTGTAAATTATTTTTTCCTTAATACTACCCTAGGTGTTTTTACCAAAAGTACAGACTTAATTTTTGGAGGTGAAATTTTCATTTTACTAGTAAATATCATAGAAAAGAAAGAATGTGTAGACCCTAAATCGAACAAGAAAAAATCATAATAGGTATAAATAAGTAATTTAACTATTACTACTTCGTTTAAAAGTCATATTGTCTAATGAAGTGGTTTAAAAGGATTTTACAACACCTGTATGCTTATAGTATTGATGTTTCCCATCATTCATGCTCCTATTCACACATGAATCTATATAATGACCAATCTCATAACATTTAAATCACATTATTACCTATTTATCAGAATTGGTCTTACCACAACCAATAACTTTTTCTTTTCAATAATATTTTATATTCACAAAAAATACCACATCATAAACACTTGAAATATTTCATAATAAATTCCCAAGAGTCATTTTCACCATAAATATCTCAAAATGAAAACATGATTTTCTTACCTTTAGGTGACATCATTGAATTCCACCAATTTTTTCCACTTATTTGTATTTTTTATATTATTTTTCTAAAACCCATGATCATCGGGAAACTAAATTTTTTCCTTCTTAGAAAAATGAATAAATTTCTCATAAATTTTAAATTCATGAGACACCAAATCTCTTTAATATCATTACATTAATCCTAATTAAAACAAATTAATTTTACTGTCAATATACCAAAAACATTATGGCCCATAAAATTCAAATCATGTGAAGTTTTATTTATATTAATCCATGTAATATTCTTTCCATTACCTTAATTCCAACAATTTATTTTTCCATACAATGTCAAATAACCTATGAAAAATAAATTTAAAGGAAAATTTTATTAAATGTATCCTATTCCATGGAATCAATATCTTTTATTAATCTAGTATTCTTAATTGTTTAATAATTTTGATAGACTTAACATTCAAAATAGTAATTTGAAAGTGTTTTCTTTTGATTATCCAAATTGCCCATGAATTTAAATATACTTTCTCGATCTTTAATCTATCCCTTAACTACCATTGAGTTAGAATATCCAATGAATACTAGAGGGTGATTTCTTATAAAATGATTCATATCGACATGTTCCTACCTGATATATACATATTCTTTAAAGTATATATATTAACACCATTTATAGCCTATACCATTAGAGAAATTACAACAAAAAATTAATTATTTCCAATTATAACCATTCAAAATAGATTATTTATAAGGAAATTTTCATCTTAGTGGCTTTATATATTAGATTCCTTGTATCCTCTAGGGAAAACCATTATGAACAGACATACATTAGATAAAGGAACAAGGTAATATTTAAATTCTTCATCATTTAAAATTAAAATTAAATTTCAATATCTCAAGGTTCTTAAATTAATATTATCATAACCTATAAAGTTATCTAAATAATTTTTCTCATACAAAATATAAGGATATGAACTTAAATAATATGTAAAATTAATTTTTTATTAAGAATTCATTTTATTGTATTTTGGTGGATATTTTAGTTTTATAGTTTTATTTAATTAGTTCATCACCCTTAAAATAAAATAATATTACATAATAAAATTGACATTGTCACTAAGTATTAATTTTCGACACAATAAAAAATGATTATGAAATATGATACTTTCTTTCTAGGAAATACCATCACAATTTTCATGTTCACATCATCCCTGTATTTTCCCTTCCATAAAACCCTATGAAAAAACTTTTAAACCCTATGATGAAGACAAAAATCTCAATAAGGTAAATTATAAAAGGAATAAATAAACCTGTTAGTCCATTAATATTCATAAAAATTCATTATTTCAAAATAATCCTTTAACTTAGTAAAAAAATTATTACTTAACAAATATTCTTCACTACTCATAGATTTTCATAAATAATTTCATATGAAAATATAATAAAAAATAATTATAGTTGATAGTTATTTTAAATCAGGAAAAAATCATTAAAATTTTCAAAAAATGTGTACATTTCATACTTTTAAATACACATAAACATTCCTTTAAACCTAAGTGCATTAGCTTTCCATGTGAAATCATAATATTTCCATAAAACCCATAACTTAAATTGATAAATAATATAGGTAAAATAGTACATAATATTCAAATAACTCTTAAAGTGAAAAATCCTATAATGTAAATTCAAATAATATATTAGGACAAACCTAACTTGTTAACTTCGTCCCTTTACCTAGTTCATTGCAGAGCAATATTGGGTTTACCGATCATCATGAGCTATATCAGGCTCACCCATCATCACAAGATACTTAGGGATCACCCATCATCATAACAAATTCCCATGAACCATAAAATAATTATAATACATGGAATATTTAATTTCCAAAATCATATCTATAAAAATATTCCTTGTACAGACAGGAAAAATATTTATAGACACCAAAATATCCAGTCCATTTAAAATTTTTTTTAGAATACACAAAAAAAATGAAGGAAGGTTTTTATTTTATTATAACATGAAATCTTATAATGTAATAAAAACATAAAATAATGCTTATGGTATTATGAAAAACTATTGATTTTTTATACATTAATATATAGCAATTATTTTTCCTTTATTTCAAAACGTTCCATATAAAATACATAAAAATAATTCTTTTTGATGTTTTTTTAAAGAAAGTAAAATTTTAAAATTAAATTTCCTCTATAATTATATCATATATAAATAAATACATATATAAAATAATTTTAATCATATAGATAATGAAGATAATTATTTTGAAAATGTAACATTAAAATGTTTAAAATGAGGTATTTAAGGTAAAGTGCCACTACCTCAAGTCTGACTCATCATGTATATTCTTTTTCATGTACATAATAATATTTTATCAATTGTTTAATTTATTAATAACATTTTATGGTTTTAATAATTTATCATTAATCCATTTATTTCATTTATTTCATTTATTTTATCAACATATATAATTACTTAATAGCTTAAGTCCTCATCGGGTTTTTTACGATGTTTGGGTCATAATTTCAAAATAACATCGACATTTTCACCATGGTCAAAGTTTTCATTATTCCATAATATATAGAATAATAATAATGAAATAATTTATATTTTTATATATTAATTATTCTTTTAAAAACAACCATGAATGATATTCATGAAAAATGAATTAAGTTAAAATCAAGGAGATGGTTGTCAGTTGGTATTTGTGAGTAACACTTTAATTTCTCATTAAAAAGGGAAGGAAAGCAATTATTATATTATATTAATTAAATTATTTTTATATTTTAAATATTATTTTATATCTCTAAATAAAATTAAATATTCTATCCATGTGAATCAAAGATGAAAAATGAATCACATTTCATTGTAAATATGGAAATCCATGAATTTGCATGAATGATATTATCATTTTTCAATGTCGGGAAATATAAAAATGTAGATGGGATGTTGTAATTATATAATTATAAATATTTCACTAATATCATATATATATATATACATTAAATCTATCATTTTAACCAATCTTGTGTGGTGTCGATGGAAAAAATGCATCGGTTCGTGAGGATGTTGTTCGTCGTACACACAAATGATGGATTTGATTTAAATTTTATGGAATAATTAGATGGATATATGTTTTGACATTAAAAAACAATATATTATTATAATAAATATTATTTTTTATTTTATAATGTTTGAATAATATTTTATAGTTCTTTAATGAAATAAAACAAAAATTAGTGTTTAATAAATAAACATCTTCTTTGAAAAACCTCTATAGGTTAATAACTAAAGCCTTCCTAGGATGGATATCTGATCAATCCAAGGACTATAAGAGATGAAGAGATATTATAGGAAGGTATTTTGGAAGGTCTTGTCCAAAAAAAGGCTCTATACATGTGTATATAAGATAATATATGATGCTAATTTGTTAGAGGGGGAGAGGATAGACATGGAATTTATAAAAATATTAAAATATATTATTGTCTTACACAAGCATAATCGATTCAAAATGGAACTATTACAAGTATTGGATAATATAGGGTCCAAATAAGGACATAAAATAGAATTTATAAAAAAATTATGTCATTTAGACCCTTATATCTTCATCTTAACAACTGATAAACTGTTTTATCCATAACCATGGTAACAATTTTTTACTATTTTTACTATTAATCATGAATGAAGGTTAGGTTGTCCTTACTACCTAATAAAAATTATTATAATTGTAAATACATAATCCATTTTACCATATTAAATTCATATAATTGGAATAATTAAATTCCAAATTCATCCCACAAAACACTACAAGAATAGTATTTTAGAAATATTCTTTTTAAGTATAAAAATGTTATTTTTCAAACTTAAATTGTAATGTTGATTTTAAAGATCATAATTGGATTATTAAAAATATTTTTAAAATATTTTTTATTTTAAAATATTGTAAAATGAAATGTAATTTTGGAAATTCAAGAAAATAAAAGACTATTTTTAATAAAAATCATCGTTTTCACTATTGATAGAGAAATCCAACTTTTAAAAAAAAATATAAAACATTCACCTTAAATTTTTTTAAAATAATGAATTTAAAATTTTTGACAATTTTTTCAAATTTAAATTTTATAATTGTAAAATCAGGATTTTAAATGAAATCATGTAACACGTGAGAACCCAATTTGGTTAGAAATAATGCTTTTACATTCAATAAAATATTAACTAATACTCTTATAATTAATATATATCAATAAATTTTAATTAATGGAAATTAATAATACCTGAAAAATGATTTATATTAACATTACCAATTTTATTTAATCTTTGAGGTAGGAAGTTCCTTACCGTGTAGAGGCTTTGTGTATGATCATTGGTATAATATAAAATTGGGTGTTGATATGCTTTAGACCATGGTGAGTGATAGCCCCATGGGAGTCGTTAATTCCTACAGGGTTACCAAAATTTGAAATTTAAAAATACGAAAAAAAAGACTAAACTATAGGATATTCTATGATTTGGACATCCATGGTCAAACCCACAAAGATTAGATTGGATAACTTATTAATTAAATAAAGATACCTAAATCAATTACATTTTTTAGAAAAAAAATCTAAACTAGTCATAATTTTATTGGTGGATAATGCGGGATAATAAAATATAAAATATGTTCTGGTCAGCAATGAATCTAGGTTCATGGGTAGAAAATGTATATGATAAATAATTAAAAATCATGCAGCCCTCAGAATAAAGTCTTATCAAGTCTAATGGTCATCATAAATGCTATCTATCTAAAGCTCTCCTTTTACCATGATCTGTTACATTCAATTACAAGGAATGGGTAACCCAAAGACTTATTTAAACCTATAGAAGAATGAAATCCAATGATCATGGTGAAAGTATAAACCCTTTATCACAAATTAATAAATTGTGTTCCATCAACTCAGGAAATGGTCTTTCTCAAAGAAATAAATAAACTAAACCCAATCCCCAACCCCACTCAAAATGGTCTTGCAAGAAGAAATATGAGAAAAGATAGAATTGAGGAAAAAATATGAAATCCCAAAATGAATTAAAATTAGATATAAAATACCTCATAACTTCAATCCTCATTCATAAAACATTCCAAAACACAAATAAATCACCCTTAATTCTATCCATGAGAGGGTGTAGAAAAATAATAATGAAAAATCCTACAGAAAGCGGCAGTAGTAGGGATATGTAGTGGTGCACATCTCCTGCAATGGCTCCTTATCGATGCTCACTAATCTAGAATTTTCCAAAGCAGTGTTTTAGGGTGTATAATTATAACTACTTTCATCAACCCCTCATATATGGTGCCATTAATTTTCTTCTCACCAAAACTTACAGGATGTGTAATGTTTTCACATCGTGTAATATTTTAATTTTCACTATGGGAGGAGGCATCATGAATTTCTGTGTATCTATTTATAAAATATAATCTACTCAAAAGTAACATAATTTAATGTATTTACATTATGTGTAAATTATATTATATTATTCTATAACTCTGTTACATCCTCAAAAATTTAGTGTCATGATTTGAGTGAATCTCATAGCGCGAAGTGTCTTTTCTCCCCAGAATTCACCTATTTTAATTATTTTCTCATAATTCTATTGTTCCTACCATAAAAAATATCAATAAAATAGTTAAAAAATTGGAAAGAATATCCTTTAAATACAGAAATTAATCTAATAAAACATCCTAAAAGGTATTCATAAAATCCAGTCATCTGTGAGTTTGATCTAATGTGTGTTTATTTCTAATTTTCCCCTAATTTAGGGTATTATATATTTTACTTCTATATGATATTCAATATTTCTATGTTTTTTATTTGGTATATATTGTTTTGTTAGATTATTCATAGAACCAATGTGATAGGTGGACCCATATTATATCGATGACCCTAGAGGGGGAGTGTGTTTAGGTGCTGCATATAACATGATAATAGGAACATGTTGCATGAAGAGGTTTGGTGTACTATTGTGTCTTAACTTATAGGCATGATGGACTTATGTGATTTTACCGGTGAGGAAACAAGGGGGAATGATAGTTTATGTCACCTTAACTCAGATATAATAATAGGGAATGATGGCCTATTATGGAATTACATACAGGCCTAGGTAATGTATGATTATTAATAATCCTTAAGGATGGATCATTTACTTTTGACATTTTCATGACCACTCAGATATTCATCCAACATAGAGTTGAAGTGAGTATATCCTAGGTTTATATTTGTTTGTTAGTGAATTGACCATTGATATAGTTTTCCAACATGAGTTCAATTTTATTTAATATAATCACATACACTATTATACATATTAACTCATGTTAATTATGAATTGGTGGTTTCCTATTGTTTTTATACTCACACCATGCATGGGAATCTCGGAGCATGTTTAGACTTCATGAATGGGGATTCCGGAAAGGGTAAGGGTCCCATAAAATTTAGTGGAGAATTGAATCATGGAGATTCTAGAGGTACCAAGATTTACTACAGAGGGTTTGCGTAGAGTTAATTTATTTATATATATATATATATTCTCTGGTTTTATTTCTACACTTAGTGAAAAATATTTATCTTAATTTATTTATACGAAATGTGTACCATCTAATATTACATTAACATGTTAGTTATTCATCCTTTATTACTCTGAGTTGTTTTATTTTATTATTATTATTGTTTTAGTGATATTATACTAAGGATACACTCTCCCCATTAATGGGGTTTGAACCCTCACTACTAGTCGACTTCCACTTTCTTATGGGAACACAAACATTAGTTCTTGTGGCTCTCTAGATTGGACCCTGTAGTTTGGGTTAGGGTGGTAAAAAGGATCATTACACAGATCATCATCATATAGTGGTTAGATTACGATAGTGTATTAATTTTAATTCATACTCCCTAACATGTCAAATCGCGAGATATAAATCTTATCTAATGCATTAGTGCGCTATAAAATTTTGCGGATAGCTTTTCATTAGGGGTTTGGGTTTACTCCACATTCACTATTATCTCATGGGATATTAAACATTACCTTATTCATGAATGGGATACATAATTATATTCCCACCCACCATATAATGGAAAACTATACATATGTGTGCCACATGAGTATGGAAACATTAATAATCCCATCATACCAAAATTAAAACATAGAAAAAGAATAGGTTTCATGAAATGTTCCATAATATATGATCATAAAGAATCTAGGGTAAAAATGTTTATGGAATATTTAGATAATATCCCCAGTGAATTTTAAGAAATACTAACAGATATTAACCTAGATGAAAAGCACTTTATAATTTAATTTTAAAATGTATTTTATAAATATGAAGAAAAATATATTTTTCAATTGGAATCGTTTTAAAGGATATAATTTATAAAATAGTTAGAATAAAAATTACATTTTAAAATGGTGAATAAATTTAATGGAATCTTAAAAAATAAAAATAAATAAAATGATGAAATCATGCAGCCATATAGAGAACATAAAAAAAATATTCGTTTCACACTTTTGTAAAAAAAATCAAAGAGAATAGAAAATGATGAATGTGAAAAATGTTAAAAATAGTTTTATTTAATTATTATATAAATAATGTAATATAATATATAATATAACCTTAAAAATTTAAAAAATTATAGATAATTTCATTTATTAAGAAAATTAAGGATTATAAACTTGGAGGAGAAATATTCCAGACTGAAAAAATGAGATATGGTTGACTCCACTAGTATTAAAAAATTTAAAAATATTATAAACAAAAGGAAATTGAAATGGTAATAAGGAATGTAAAACTAAAATTAACTATATTAATATAAAAAATAAACATTTTTATTGAGAAATGATATTAAATTTCCCCCAATGTAAAAGTTTTCAATGTGATATTGAAATAAAACCTTTATGAATTTGGTAACTTTTGAATGTAATGTCCTTGAAAGAGAGAACCTAAAACGTATTTTTAGAAATATTTAATTGACATTCAATAGTAAAAATACATCATTGGGGTAATATATACAAAAAAATCATTAGTTGAATTTGAAACATAACTTAATAATGGGAAATTGAGATGAGACACCCTTACGACATTGAGAACATATGAATAAAAATAAAATGAAAGGGAGATCATGAAATGTAATTTGAAATATCATTGAATAAAATGATATTTATTATAAATGTTGATAATAAGGTATTATTTTCACCATATAAACTTAATTTTTGTGCCCAATATGAAACCTTTTTCAAGGAATATAAATTGTGACAAATAACTATGAGCTCCAACATCAACCTGTTTGGAACCACTATGACTCCATTTAGAATAAATTATATTTTAATATTCATCTATATTAAAACCATAATTATGTTTATTTTACTTTAATATTTAATTTATAATTTCTTATTAACTCTATATTAGTCATTGTTTGTTAAAATTAATATTTGGGTGTTAATTGTTTGATTTTCCAAAAATTATACATTTTTTCATTTCTTATCATTAATTTTAGATTATGGGTACACAACCTTAAGAATTTTCATGATTTCGTGTTATGTCTAGATATTTCTTTTGGATTCCCATGGTGATTCCAAGAACATGTTGTTAAAGTTCACTTGGAATTATGAAAATATTCTTTCTGATCATTATTGAATTATTAAAAGTGTTTAGTGATTTTTTAATCTAATTTGGATTATTAAAAATAAAAAATTATAAAACTTATTAAAATATTCATTATTAAATTATATTAAAAATAATTTACTTATCTTAATAATTCATCATGTAATCATTAAAGCATCACTCATTTTGGCTGTAAAACCAAACCAAACAAGAATGTGTTTTAAAAACTGAATGGGGGAGAACGTGTTATTGTGTAAAAATATTATCACTATTATAGAAGGCTAATTGTAACACCATGAGTATTTAATACATATTTTTTTTCCTTTAAGATAAATTAAATTTCTTTTATATCTTGAGTAACACTAAAAACCAAGATTTAATGAATCATGACAAACTATTAACATTTTTATTTTAAACACGGCCATTATTTCATAGTCATTAAACTTGGTGGAATGAATAGGAATAATCACATTTTAATTAATATGTTTAATGGTTTTATATATGAAAAAATTGATAAAAAGTTAATTAATGTTTTGTTATAGTCTTTATATATCTCAAAAATATTATTTTCTAAAAAATATTTATTTTTTTTATTTTTTTGGAAATGTAAAAAAATTAATTTTTGATAATTTTATAAAATAAATTGGATAAAAAACATTACTTCTGAAATAATATTTTTAAAATAATAATTGGGTTATTTTTTTATTTTTCTAAAAGGATTAAAATAAATTTAAATAGGGAGAAATAATGGTTTTTAATGAAAACTACCATTTCATTTTAAGAATTTAAAATATAAATTTAAGTTTTAACTTTCTATTAAAAATAAAATTAGTTAAATTATATAACTATAAATCATATTTTTTTCTTTAGAATCACTTTCAGGTTAAATGTTGATATAAAAACTTAATAAACTTTGAACACTTTCTATTTCGAAAATTTCTTTCTCATCACTCCTGCAGGATAAATTTTCAATTTGATTTTTTCAATTCTAGATGTTTAAATTTGAAAAATGGATTCCATATTTTTATTATAAATAATTTATATACACTAATAATATAAACGTATTTTTGGATCATAATTAATATTAAAATTAGTAAAAAAATAATTGTTGTAATTAAGGTAAAAATCCGTTTATTGGAGGGTTAAACTAAAAATGAATGGGTTAAATGGAACTAAAAGATGTCCAACACAAATTTTATTGAACAATTTGGACCATATAATGTATAATTCTAAATAATGGTACATTTTTAGCCTTTTTAATGTTTATAACTTGGATACCCCTTTTTATTTTTAAGAATTTCAAGTGTGCCACTCACCTCACTTATAAAATTCCACCAATTATCCTCTCGTATTCACACATAAAAAACCCTTTGTCACCAATACCTTCAAAAATATATTACCTGAATCCCTAACCACATATTAGATCTATTTTTGATTTCATAAATCTAATATTATAAGGATTTAGTATAAACCAAAAGCGTTTTCTTAAAAAAGTGATAAAGTTTTTAACTCTATGTTTTTTAATTTTCTTCTCCTTTGTACTCTTTCTAATATTATTCAATTATGATTATATAAGAACAAAAATTATATCCCATATAATAATATTCTATTATATTAATCTAATAATCTATATCCACATCCATCAAATTGGATAAAAAATCTTCCTTTGTGTGTACCGCAGACTACCTCCTCATGAACCGAGGTTATTCATTTTTCATCACCACCTCTCACACCTAAATATAATGACTAAATAAATTTTTATATAATATATATATATATACTATATTATTATTCTAATATAAATATTATATTACATATACCATCTCAAATTTCATTTTTTGGGAATATGATAACAATGATCGTGTGTATGGTGGAATACCACCTGGTGAAGCGATGTGTTTCATTCACGCTGTATATGGAATGGAATGAGGATGGTTTAATGAAAATATGTGATATATATGAAATTAAAATTATTTTTAAATGGTAATATGTTAGTTAAATTTATTTATTTTAATCCATTGATTAAATGGAAACAGCGTGCATCCATACATACAACCCACCGTCTCTATGAAAAGTGTATCTCATTTTATATATATAGATTTTATGGATTACTATATATATATTTGTTAAATATATATTATATTAATATAATTGTTAAAATAATTGATATTAAGTAACCGTGAACAAATTATTATGAATAAAAATAAAAAATCAAAACCTACTTGAAAAAACAAAGCAATTATTCCCTAAAACACAAATTCAACTTGGAATTGTTAGAAAATGGGAAATAGAATCACATAATTAAATCATATATGGTATGATATATATATATATATATTTTCTTTAATATATTTATAATAAATTTATATTTATTATAGGGAATTTTTTAACATGTATGAAGGAAATAGATCCATAAGGTAAGAGATTTCTTGATTCTCTTTTATTTCTAGGGGATATATGAAAATTCACCACTAATTTATTTTTTATGGTGTATATAATATAAGTTTTACATGTTATATCATGAATCTTATCATGTTTTTTATACCTAATGTTTCATTTTATGTTATGATTTTTTGGGTCCTAAGATTCAAATATTACTAAAGTAGCAAGGTATTTTTATCTCAACGTATCTTCTTTGGGACCTACATTATGTTATGCACCAATATTATTTTATGAGGTGTAAATAAATCCCATTTTACATATAATATAATGAATTTATTTATTTTCATGACATTTTATGTTTCATTAAATGTTATTATTTCGTGGTTCTTATGATTTAATGTCACTGAAAAGGTAAGGGTTTTATATTGTTACAGGTATAGATAAAGGAAAGCACCCTTATACATCAGGTACTTGACTGCTTGGGAGCTGGAGAGCATGGGACCAAGATTTGGTTTGCAATGCGGAGGAGTTGTTATCTAGTTTTCTTTTGTACTTTGGTTTAGTACTGTATTTCAGCATTGTTACATGTTTGGATTATTTCTTAGACATATGTATTATGCATCCTTATATATGGGCTCTAGCTGCTTATTACTTTTAGTCTTCTATTTTTTACTGTTGTATTCCATTATTACTATTTCCACTATTGTTATATGTTTCTATTCCACTGTGTTACTCTACCAATGAGGGCATAGTTTCCCCACTATCACATGCAAGGCCCTCACTTCTAGTAGGCACCCTCTGTAATTAGGGGAAATGTGCTTAAGGCCATGTGACCAACCGGGTACAAGGCACCTCTGTGAGGCTTATAGAACTAGGATATTACAAAACTAAATTAAATAACAAAATAGATATAAAACAAGTGGTTCAGTCTCAGACCGAGACCTAATCCAATCTACTTGGTGATCACCTGCCACCAAGAAGTTTATATTAATAAACTTTGATCCACACACTAGATCAGGGAAAAAGATAGGGCACAAGACTGTCCAATTCACATGACCTATTACACAGTTCTTCATGGGTATAAAATAACAGGTCACACAAGGTCCCTTTCCACACTTTTATGTGGGAGTAGATAAGTATAAAAAGATATGAGAGGAAGGATATCTTGTATCCTTCAGTTTATTGCAAGAGACAGTGTGTGTTTTAATATAGAGAGACACACACTGATCGAATGCTAAAAATAATACAGAACAGAGGGAAGATGCTGAGATAAGGTTATAAGTGCTCTGAGTGTTATTATATGTAGCTTAGACATATAGTATGAAACAGATGCATGTATCGATTCCTCTTACAAGAAATAGAGTATCGCAAGTCTAGTGATCTGCTTTCCAATTATATCTGGATCATGTTCTAATTGGAGTTTTTATTGCGAAGATGTTCTTGAATCTGATCTATGGTATCCCATCTTTTGGATTCGTGAATTTTTCATGTGTTCTTAATATGTATCTTATTGCGAATGTCGGTTATTTTTAGATATTGTTCACATGCCTACTTCTCTACCACCACCTTTTGTTTTTGGGCCATGCTTTTCTTTTTATTCTTTATGTCCATGTGTTGGAGCTGACACGATGCATGTATTATACACCTTGTACCTCGTAATGTTAGGTGACATGTCTACAAAGAAATATTAATTATGTCAGTGCATTTAAAAGACTCAAATATTACCGTTAGAAATTAAATTGAAAATGAAAAAACATATTAAAAAACGGGGTCACAGTCTTTCTTGAAACGGTGTCACGTGGAAATGGTGTCATCACGAAACAATTTCTTCTACTTTTCCTTTGAGCGGTGATATAGCCTTGATGGCATAGTTGTATTGAGATCAAGAACCGGTAGCACAGATGTGGTGTTAGGATCACGGTATTTGGTTCTTTTCAAATCTTCGAACGGTGTCATAGCAAGGATCCAGTGTCACAAACTTCAACAAATCTGAAACAGGTTATGGTGTCTGGTCACGGTGTCTAGGTCACGGTGTCTAGGTCACGGTGTCTGGGTCACAGTTTCATAGACATAGCCAAATATCTATATATAAACATAAGAAATGATATTAATAGAATGAATTAGACTTAATCATTCATGAAAGAAATCATGATAGACCAAAATTAAATATAGTTTATAATAATCATTCATGATTTGAAGGAATCAAGATCTTGAGGGAATTTATTTGAAGCACAAAGAAACCAAGAACATCAATACATTATAAGAGATGGATTAAATAGGAGTAACAATTTTTTATCATTAAAACATTATTAAAACATGAGGAGTATAACATTATAAATTATCAATTTTTTTTAGGATTTTATTTTTGATGATGAAATATTATTATCCATATCTCAAGAAACTCATCGATTTTATTATCTTATAGTTATTTCAGAAAAATAATTATTTTTCATTCATTTTAATCCCTTTAGGTACTCAATATTTTAAAAAATGGTTTCAGGAAAAATCATATACATCTCCCCCTTTAGTCAAAACCCCATTTTCATCTAAAAATTTATTTTATAAAAATGTTTTAATAAATATTTTTTACATTATATAATTTATTTATTAAATAAATTTTTACCAATGATTTAATTTTTATAAATGTTTTTATAAGAATATTCACATCATTTTTCAAATAAGCCACATTTTTGTTTTACTAAAAACATGAATGGAATATTTTTTCTAATATGTATGGAATAAATTGAATTTACCTAAATCATTACCATTATTTTATTTAAATATTTTTTTATAAGTTTCAATATTTATTATCGACAAAAAGGATTTAAAAAATGTATTATAAATTGTTAGTTTTAAACAACTATTTTTAAATTAAAAAGGGATGTTTCCCCAATAAATGTTACATATAGTCTTTTAAAATCATTTTAATTATAGTATGACATCCTTTGCTGCTACTTAATCTTTACAAGGGATATGACCAAATAATTCCATAATTCTTCTATATATGTATGGTTTATGTTTATGATTACCTAATGTGTATAAAAACCTGTTCTTTTTAAATGGGTTATACCATCAAAAAAAATCATATGAAACCTACTTCTTTTTCATATGTTATGCTTTGATGAAATAATTAAATGATTATGAAACCTATTTTTTATATAATTTTTATTATGATTAATTGTTTATAAAATCAATTTCTTTTTAAGGGTTTTGATATGAAGACTTTTTTATGATATTTTGGAACACATTTATATGATTTTCATTTTGTGACAGTGGTTATGTTATAACCAAGGATGGTGGTTATGTTATAAAAAAGATTGGTGGGGGCTTTATCTCCTTCTAGTGCATTGGTTAAAGATTGATATTTCTTGAGATTAATATCACGGAAATGGGGGTGGACCCAATTCAATAAGATACCTTTTCCACTATGATAGGCTTCAAAGTTATCTTTAACTACTATTATGGATTGGGTAGTGAACCCATTAATCAATGATAGTCTGGGAAATATTCCTTGAACTACTGGAGAAATGGTTTTTTATGATTATGTTTATGACAAAAATATATAGATTATTCTAATGTTATATTATCATGGATCATTTTCTTTTATTACATTATGATTCATGTATTATAAACTACCAAGATTTATTCTATTACTTATTTTTATATTATATGATATTTAGGGTATGTTTTTTAAATGTTATTCTCATGTTCACATACCTTTATGCTTGTGATATGATGATATCTCCCTTGTTTAACATTATTGAGAATCTAATCATATCCTTTCCCATGTTTTCATTCCCTGGGTTTGATGAAATATTTTATGTTGGATATTTCTAAGAATAGGGAGAGTTAAATAGATTATAGTGGTAGATGATATAGCTCACCTATGTAAAAATTGTCTATACGTACATGTTTCCAAAGGTATTAGACCTAAAACAATCTGGTGTGCATAATTATATTATGTAATGAATATTTATCTACTATGTTGTAATATTTATTTAGGATAATTTTGGCCTCTAAAGTCGGTATTAGATCAAGGTGAAGCTAAACTTTAGATACTTAGATGATAAAACATCAATGAGATTCATAAGGATATGTATAACTATAGGTATAAGGATGATAAAAAGTATAGGGAAATGTTTGAGAATTTTGGTAAAGGATAGATAAATTTATTTCCAAGAAATTAAATCCCTTTTAAGACACTATAAGTGGATGTGACTTTATAATAGAGGTACCTAGGGGTAATAACTTGAGAAATGGAATCTCAGGAATGACTTGAGCATTACTTTGTACGTGTCAATATGCCTTGTTATAAACCTAGATTAAAACTCCATGGGGTTATGCATTAGAAATCCAAAAAAACTTTACAACCCATCATGAAGTATTATAATATATGATGAATATTAATAACCAAGGATTAACCATGGTTCCATAGATTAAAAATAAAGTTTCATGATTTAGATATAGTATAAGTGATTTTTCATCATTATTTGTTTCACCACTAAGATTATTGTTTCTCACACTATGTTTTTTTGGTATTTTTCAATGGATGGAACCCAAAGAAACCATTTTAATTTTGATTATGATACAAAATTAAGTAATATCCCTCCTAATAATCTAAATGATATGATAAACGAATTAAAACATCTTGTTTCTAGACTCACACATCTTTCTCATGACACGAATTGTGCTGAGATTCCAAATGAAAAATGAAGGGAAAAAATATTCTATTGAGTCCCACATGTTTAAATTTCTACCTTATTTCTATGTCTATATTAATTCACTATTTAATGGGCAATTTATTAATTCTACAGAAAAAATATTCCCAATTATTTAGTGTTCACAACATGAAAAAGTCATTTTTTCTATCTATCATTTTGAAGGAAAAACAGATCAATGACAAACTCTTGTCAAGAATACAGAGGAATATGATGAAATTTAATCCAAGGAGTGGGATGAGTTTAATAGCTTATTTTTCAATAACTATATACCTATTAATATTCTTAAAAAATAGAGAAGGAATTTTTAGAGATAAACTAAATATATAATGAATCTATGGATACTGATGAAGAAAAGTTTACAGGACTTGTTAGGTATGATTCTAACATTATCATCCAACTTGAATGTATGGTTGATCAATTCATCGGTGGCTTAAAAAAAGTCTCTAATGGTAGTTATCCATATGGGACCTTAGTAGTTATGAAGTAATCATTTTCAATGATCTTAATATAGGAATGGATGTCAGAGTTACCTATCTTTATCATGGTTTTGGAATGAAAATAATTATGGAGTTTAATGGAAAATCTAAGAACCATGGAGAGAAGAAGATGATTTGTCCTTCATGATCAAAGTGTGGATGGAAACATAAAGGAAATTTCCTTAATGGGACCGGTAAATTTTTTATGTGTGTAAAGGAAGGTCGTTGGGATATATAATTTTGAAGTGATGCGAATAAGTTAGTGAATTATGAATATTTAGGGAAATCTCTATAGAATGTACCATTAAGAGTCCAGTTTTTTAAATGAAAGGATTATGGGAATTATGATAATCAATGTCCTAATATGAAGGGTAATGAAGATGACTAATGTTAGTATCCTGTTATGACAAGAGATAAAGGGGTATATCATACGATCACTCTTTCTGATTAGGTGTTCAATAATGATGTGGGGAAAGGTACCCATACCATCAACTGTATAACTAAAAATGTCTTATATAACTATGTAACTACCCATTAATTAAAATATGAATAATTTTTTAATAGAATCATGATTCCACCCAAACAATTAGATATTTAATTAGCATTGAATATCCTTAATGGTATGATGTTCGCATCTCAATTGTATGATTCCTCTCCAATTATGGTTTTTGTGAATGTCCTTACTTAAAAACATTTCATTCATCCTTATATTTAATTATATAGATGAGATTTACCTATATAATTCCCACATTAATATAAATTTAAGGCAAGTCACATTTCATATTCCAAACCAACTGATGATCATATATTTATGTGATGATAAATATGAACATCTGATTAAAATCAAATCCATTTTACAGTTTTTGATTCTTATTCATTATGGGACTTTATCGTAGATTTTTTGGGAGAAACTATACATCAATGAGGTTACTATTTTTCAAGAGTTTATGAATTCTTTCTAGAAGTGTTTCATGGATTTCCTCCAAAACATGAAGTTGAGTTCTCAATAGAACTTATATATGATTACAATCATATTTAAATGATTCCCAATATAATGGACCTATTTTTTTAGTAATTTAAAAGAGATTCTATAAGATGCTTTAAAAGGGAAACATTCATCAATGTTTTTCACTATGAGGTGCACTTTTTCATTATTTAAGGAAACAAGGATCAATGTGACTCTGTATTGATTATAGAGATATGAATAAGATCACGATCCTGAAGATGTATCATCTACCCTATATTGAAGACCAATTTTTCAAACTATATGGATATCAATATATTTCCAATATTTTAATACATTCAAGATATCATCAATTATGGGTCAAAATGATATACATAAGAAAACATTCCTTACAAGTTATGGACACTATGAATATATAGTGATGACATTTGGTCTTACTAATGACCTCACTATATTCAAGGATTTAATGAATACAGTATTTATAGATTACCTTTATTAGTATGTGGTTGTATTTATAAGTGATATTCATATCACTTCAAAGAGAAAGGAAGAGATTGAAGATCACTTGAGAATTATACTAGAGAATAGAAAATGGAGAAACTATATGAAAAACATACTAAATGTGATTTTTTATTACAAAAGGTTTCATATTTGGGTAATTTAATCTCAAGGGAGGGAATATAGATAGTTCTAGAAAATATAGAGGCTATTGAATGTTGGCCTAGACTTCTTATGTTAACTGAGATCCATAGTTTTCTTGGTTTAGAATGGTTTTGATCTTGGTTTGTGTATAATTTATCATGACTGTATAATAAACTAACTAATTTGGCTCAGAAGGGAGACATGTTCCTATGGATATATGAGTGTGAGGAAAATTTCATGGAATTATAGAGAACATTTTCAATGCACCTATTTATACATTAACCTACACTAGATAAGGGTTTTCAATCGCTTTTTATTAATCTAGGAAGGAATTAGAATGCAATGTTATGAAAAATTAAATGGTAATAGCATATGCCTCTAGTTAATTGACGATAAATGAGAAACTCTACACAAATCATGCTTTGGATTTTGATATAGTACTTTTTTAATTAATAACATAGACGAATTATTTTTATAAAGAAAATTGTGATATATATACAAATAAAAAAATTTCAAATTATATATTCACACAAAAGTAGCTGAATATGCCACATAAAAGATGGTCAGATATGATTTGAGATTATGACTACTCAATTAATTACCACGATGGGAAGTAAAATGAGGTGGTAAATTATTTGAGATTAAATTATCATTATAGATTATCCATTATAAGGATAATAAATGATCAAATAATTTTGGAGTTTTAAAGTATAGATCTAGAAATCTTGATGGAAGGGGAGAAATATTTTCATTCTCAATTTAATATTAATCCATCTAAACAAGAGAAGATTAAAGATGTGTAGAAGTAATATTAAGAGTTATAAAAGAAATAAAGAAATTTTCGTGATATTAACCTTGATCATAATGGAATTATAAGGTTTATAAACAGTGTATGTCATCCATAAATACCTGATTTGATGAAAGAGTTCTTATAGGAGGCTAATAGTTCTTCATTCTTTATTTATCCTAGAAACATAAATATATATATTGATTTGATTTTGTATTTATGGTTTGATGGAATCGAGAGAGATATATCAAAGGGTTTGTATCTCGGTTATTGGTATGTCATAAAGTTAAGTCTATAATAAAAAATTCTTAGGCGATGTTACATCCATCACCCATATCATAATGAAAATTCAAAAAATCACTATAGATTTTTTTGTCAGACTCCCCAAAATGTATAAAGGGAATAATGCTATATGGGTTGTAGTTTTTAATTTTAAAAAGGCTTCATACTTAATCTCTATTAAAGAGTATTTTTATGTATATAATTTGTCTAATATATAAATTAAGTAAGTTTTAAGGTTTTTTGGAGTATCACATTCAATTATATCTGATAAAGATCTGAGATTAACCTCAATGTTCTGAAAAAGTATTTAACAAGATCTTGATAGAGAGTAGTTTTTAACACTATTTATCACCCTTATATAAATTCCTAGTTTTAGCGAAAAATTAAAACCCTATAGGATATGTTGATATCATGTTCTTTTTATATTAAATTTGGTTTGGATCAACACCTTCTTCTAGTTTTGTTTTCATACCATAACATATTTCACAATAGAATTTAGATGGATCCTTAAAAATACCTAGTTGGAAATAATTTTAGAGATCCAATTATTAGGAATTAATTTGTAGAAATAAAGATATTGGGAACTGAGATAACTGATGAAATGTCAAACAAGGTTAGATCCATCCACCATTACATGAGGTAAGCATAACGTTTAATATAAATTTATGACCAAAATCACTGGTTTGATTTGGAATTTTAAATTGGTGACAAGGTGTTTCTATGAATTGATAAATGGAAAAAGGTAACTAGATTTTGAGATAAGTAAAAGATAAGACCTAGTTATATTGGTACCTTTAAATTTCTCATCATTCCAAGATAGTATCCTATCAATTGTTGCTTCCAAAAAAAACCTCTCTCAAGATCGTGATGTGTTCCATATATCTGTCATGAGAAAGTACATAACAAAACCCTCACTTATACTGAAATCTAAGGTTGTATTGATAGTGAAATAAATTTATTATGAGGAAAAATAGTATAGATTTTGTAATAAATAAATAATGTTATAGGAAATAGGACCACTCACTAGGTCAATGTTTTGTGGCGATACTTCCAATTTAAGGACGATACATGGGAACATGAAGGTATGATGAGAAAGAAGTATCCTCACCTATTTGAAAAGGAGTGACATGATTTTTAGGGTGAAATTTATTAAATTAGAATGATATAATAAAAAAACTACCATATAATGAGATAATATAATGTTAATTTCATAACCTATATCCATCTCCACCATCATGAAATTGAATAGGAAATCATCATTCATGTGTATGGAAGAACTATCGGATCACGGACCGATGTTCTTAATTTTCTATCACCACCTATAAAAAAAAGATATAATGATGATATAGATGTTTATATATGGTATATATGATATAATTATACTTATTGAATTATTATATCACATATAACTTCTTAATTTTCATTTTATGATAATACAATAACTTCACTCATTTTTACAAAGGGCTATCGCCTCTCAAAGAAATATTATTACTTCATATATTATATGAAAGGAATTAATTATGGGTTTAATTAAAATGTGTGATATATATGAAATAAAAATGCATGTGTAATTTTAATATATTATTTCCCTTAATTTATTTTAGTCCATCACGAAAATGGTAACAACGTTCACGCATACATAAGGCATAAATCTCCATGATTGGTGTATTTCATTCTATATCTATAACTTTTATGGATTATAAAAAATAAATGTATAAAGAATATATATGATATATATATATTTCTATACCTTATGTATATTATGGAACCATGATCAGTGTGATAGGAAAAAAATCAAAAATCAACACATATATTAAAAATAAGGCAGTTATTGCCCGAAACGAGACTTTAACTTGGATTTTTTAATAAATGGGAAATAAATGGTCATAAATAAATCATATATGGTATTCTATGTATAATTATGCTTATTTAATAGATATTTTGTAAATTTATATTTATTATAAAAGAGTTTAGAACATTTAAAATGGATGTTGAGACTTAAGGTAATGGATTTTTAGTCTCTCATTTAATTTTTTGGAAACATATGAAAATTCAACACATGATTCTTTTGTGTGGTGTAAATAATACACTATTGACATGTTATATATTTAATATTATTATTTTAAAGATATTTAAATTTTCATTTTATGTTATTATTTATTGGGGTTTATGATTCAAAATATTACTAAAGAGGTAAGGGATTTTTGTCTCAATTTTTCGTCTTTGCGACAGACATTATGTTCTGAACCTATCTTCTTTTTTTATTTGTCAATATTTTTCCTTAAAAATGTAATATCATTAATTAATTTATTTTCATGATATTATATGTTTCAATTAATGTTATTCTTTCAAGGGAATTTTCATTCAATTTCACCAATGTGTTAAGGGTTTTATGATATTATCTCATTGTTTATCGGGTTTTTTTGGATTATTTTTATGTTGATGAAATGTTATGTCATGAAAACCTCTCACCAAAGATTTCCCTACTGGGATAGAAATGATGAAAGGGAGATAATGAACACTGATTCCCACCACTAGTAAGCCCTATGGTGGTGACTAGCACCCAGGTTATAAAATCTCAAAAAAATGGGAGGCATTGACCTTTTTAAGGAAACGAGATCAGGAGATAAGATTTACTAACCCCAAAAAACTCCATGGAATATATTATAGAAAGCCAAAATCCATCCAACGTGTATGTTTAACAAAAAAAATTTACAATTACATTGAATAAATCCAATGTAATAAGAAAAAATAAATCTAAACGGAGACACAACAATAATCCCAAATGTCTGAGGTAGTAAGGTCCCAAACGGTCCATATATTCCTCTAGGAAACCTGAAATAAATTTTATATAAAAAACGTGATCATACAAGTATACTCATTAGGAAGACCAAAGTTTGTCGTGCACAGGTGGGAGAAGCATACGAATGCTCCCATGAGAAAACAACATAACCAACAACACCTTTCAAGGTATACTAACCATCCCCACCTCCCCAAGGAACACTCACCAAGTAGCATAAATCATGTAAAGTAATAGAATAAGAACATTGATGATATGTTACCACATAATACATTCCCAATAATTATCCAATCTCTCACCCTAATGGAAAATTTTCTATTTCTCCCACCTCTTTTGAAGTAACCACATCCCAATTCACCCACATACACCTGGACCACATACCACTTCACATCCCACCTACAAACACTGAGGCCACATACTACATCACATCCTTCCTGAACATACCTGGGCCACATAGCACATCACATCCCACCCGCACACACCCAGGACATATACCAGATTACATATATCCCACAAACACCTAGGCCACATACCGCATCACATCTCATCCCGAAGACACATGGGAAAACACAACTATCCCACACACACCTGGGACTCATGAACTGCAACCTGCCTAAAGAATCTTGGGTTGTCCCACCCAGAATAGGGAGCATAGAAGAGTGGGTGGCCTTCCATCCATCCTTTCACCAGGATGTTTGGTAAATACACCCTCCCCCATTAAAAGGGGTGTTCAGAACATGGTGCTCAACTATGGTGGGTTTCGTATAGAAATCACAAGTAAAACACAAGTAATATATATATATAATGTCAAACACTCCTACCCAACCTATGGGATTCACAAAAAAAAACTACCCCTATATTAATTTATCAGTATCAACAATAGTCACGTCATAAGTTGATAAATTAAACCTACTTAATAACGCTCTTAACAAAAAAACTCATTCATTTCATTATTCATTTATAACCATAGTTAACCATGAAACCCATCATTTAACTTTTCATTGAAAAAATCCTTCATATTTTCCAAACCAACCCATTCTATCTCAAAACTATTAAGTATTTATTTTCTCTATCACTACTTGGAAAACTAATAAACACAGACCCCAACAAGAATCATAATGAAAGTCACACAAAGGATGGAGAACCATGGTAAATTAACCAACTTAACATTCCTCTCTTTTTAACACCCATTCACAATATAACATACAACGATCTCTAGAAATAGGGATAATCTTTCTGCATGATACTCATGGAAAAACCCCAGATGATTTACCCATACCAACCATTTTCATCATCATTCTTCAATGTTATTTTTCCCAATCCATCATCTCAATAATCAAAACCCCCAATATATGACCACAACCAACGATAACTACTATCACCACCATTAATTCTATCCCTGCACAATAACCACACCAAATCCACTTAACCAAACCCTTGTGCACATCTATTCCCACAAACACATCACCACATGAACCCAAGGAAGATATATTCATATTTAACAAGGAATTCCTTCTTTAATTCCACTTGTTAATTTAGGGTTTATCACAAAATCAGTTTGGTCCTAGGGAATCCATTTATTAGAGGAATGTATGTGGTTAACAGATTTCAAAATAATCATTCAACAGAAAAACAAACATTATTCATTCAAAAATCATTACTCAGTGGGAAAAAAATTCCCCCAAAGGCCATGATTTTAATAATGGTGTTAAGACTGTATAATTCACAACAAAAAACAAAAAAAATAACAAAAAAATCACACATCACCTTTACCTGTCTCCACATATTGATCTCTAAAAAATTAAAATATAATTATTTATTGGTATTTCACTATATTCAAAAGGATGTAATTCTCACTCCCACACCACATGATACCCAAAATAGAGTGATGAAGGAAAAAATACATGGAAGAATAAGTGAACAACAATTCCTTAATGCACCAAAGCAGGGGCGCACATGCAACATAAAAACTCTTGGGGTAAGTCTCCATCCAAAGGTTACAGAATAACACATGAATCCTTGAGGAAGAAGGGTTATGGGGACATATCATACCAAAGAATGGATAAATAATGAATTAAGGGTAGTCCCCAGTTTAGTGGATTATATTAGAGACTCACAGAAAATAAAGGGGGTATAAAATCTATTAAATGTGTATCTTGACTAAGACCATGCATTTTGGATGTTAAATGAAAATTTAGGTTTTTAGCACATAGATATGATTTTAAATGGTTCCAGAAACCATTAAATATTTTAATAAATTCATTTAAATTCAAAAGAAACATCAAATGGGAAAAACTGGAAAAAGTAGAGAATATCTGGAATTTTGAAAAATTATTGATAATGGGTCACCAGTTGGAGATACCGGTGTGATTCACTAGTGAGAGTTATATATACAACTCTCTATTGTGATTCACCACTATAAATCACCAATGTGACTCAACATTCTGACCTACCATTGGAAAAACTAGAAATTTAGTAAACTCTAGAGATTTGTCACCATGACCTCCCAAAACACTTAAAATGTGGTATTTTTACAAAGTAATAGACCATAGAGGTTTGGTACACTACATCATATACCTATAAAACTATTCTCACCCTAGATAATTAAAAACCAAAATAAGAAGGAAAATAGGGGTACAGAAACCCGCCCGAAAAGATACATCTCAAGGATCTTACTATACTTGAAACATCGCTAACAACAAAACACATCAATGTCAAATGATAAACCAATCTATGATTGTTCGAAATCTAGAGTGGAAACCTCATCATCCAAGAACACCTCCTCTGAAATACTCTAACCTAAAAAAAGGCACGCCGCATAATAAAAAACCACACTATCTCAAATACATGAATAAAATAATCCCATCCTCAAAGTTAATATAATATCTGCTCTGGGTGGCACTGACTCGCCCACATGAGTTTAATCACATCACAATTAATATATCTCAATTAGTAATATGGTATTATCCTTTTCATGTGTCCAGAATGTATCACACATTACTCCAAAAACATCTCAACCTAAGGGAAAAAACTCATTTTATAACAAATATTGTTCAAACATCACATTGCAAACAAAAATAGAACAATAAAAAACTCAAAAAAACTCTGGGTACTTGGCATGAATATGTGTTTCCCACTCACAAGTACTCTCCTCTAGGACACCATGGATCCAAAACACATGAACCAAAAGAATGGTCCACCCACACATTTTATTATCTTGACGATCCTAGATCTCCACTGCTCATTCCACATACTTCATTTCATCCTTGATGATTATATTTCCCCAGTCAAAGATATGGGAGTCATCGTGTAGGTACCAACGAATTTGAGATATGTGAAACACATCATGGACCCTCTCCAACTGTAATGTTAAAACCAATTTGTATGCCACCTTTCTAACCCACCCCGACACCTAAAAGGGTCTGAGAGACATGGGAGAAATCTTACTCCCTCTTCCAAATATGTTTTGGCCACATCAAGGGGGAACCATCAACAATACGTGGTCCTCAACCTCAAACTCTAAGGTCCTATTCCTAAAATCATCGTATGACTTCTACCAAACTTGTGCTTCCTTAATCCTATGAGGAACAATATGATCCTTCTCGGTCGTTCCCTACACCATATTCGGACTAAGAACAACTGTCTCCCCAACCTCTTTCTAGCACAATGGTGTACGACATGTTCTCCCATAAAACACTAGAAAAGAAGCCATGTCGATGGAAGAGTGATATCTATTATTATAATAGAACTCTAAAAAGGGTAGTTGTTGTACCTATGAACCTCAAAAGTCTAATACGCATGCTCGCAACATATCTTCTAGATTTTGGATGGTCGGATCTGTTTTCCCATCTTCTTGAGGGTGGAAGGCAGTGTTGAGGCGTAACTGAGTGCCAAAAGCATTCATTAATACCATATAAACTTTTTAGGTAAAACATTAATCCCAAACTAAGAAAATATATCTCGGAACTCTAAGAAGATTCACCACCTAATCCACATACCTCTTCAACAATCCATCTATTATGCCCGACTCATTGATCGCTAAGAAGTGATCCAATTTTTTCATCCAATCCACTACTACCCAGATAGTATCATACCATCCCTAATCCTTGGGGATAATGACAAAATACAATTATATGTTATCCCACTACTACTAGAGAACTTCTAAGGGTTGAAAAAAACCACCAGGAGCATGGTGCTCGGCCTTCACCTGCTGGAATACCAAGCATCTTTCCACAAACTCTACTACTGCCAGTTTCATCTCGGGTCACCAAAACTACATCCTGAAGCAACTATAAATCTTAGAAAATTTTAGGTGTACCAGTAAGGGAGAGAAATAAAACTAATAGGGAACTCCCTCACACATTTCCACTACAAAAAATAGCCTCAAAACAACATCTGATTCTAACCATTCTTAGGCCATCCCTTTGGAGCATCACTATAGCTAACAGGATTTTTCATTGCCTCTGCCTATGAGTCTCCCCACTGAGACTTGTCTACCTACTACATCATAGAATACTACATTGTCATATGAAAAATAATAGTCTCTACCATAATCCATTCATACAACTATGTATAGGGATTCCAAATCCCCCATCATCTTCCAAGCATCCAAATACCAATCTTATAAAACCAACATTCTACTCTCATCGTGTCAAAAGATCTTTTATCCTCATAAGAGGGTAACGGTTTCTGACCTTCACCTGGGTAAACGTCCAATAGTCTATTCACATCCTCAGAATACCATATTCCTTCTTTGTAAACAACATTGGAGCACCCCACAATGACACAATGGGCCGGATAAATCCCTTATTCATCAGATCATTTATATGAATTACCAACTCCCATAACTCAGAAGGTGACATCTGATAAGGATCAATTGAAATCGCAGCCACACCAGGATGTAAGTCTATCCTAAAATCAAAATCACATCGAGGGTATAAGTCACAAAATCCTCTAGAAAAAAATCTAGGAAATCACTAACAACTCTAGGAACCTCCACCATTTTATCATCCAATTATTCCACTAAAAAATTGTCTAAAAAGGAATAAATAGGCACCACATGCCTAATCCCTTCATGAAAACTCCACTCACCAATGAAATACACACATTGGCTAACCACATCTGAAAACATGAATCATCCCAGGAAGTAGTCAATAATAGTGTACATGGAATAAAAATAGTCGATTCCACGAATGAAATCATATTTTTGCATATTTAGCAAGAGGAGATCCCCGTGGGACTGGTGAAACCCCATCATCAGTCTCTATCCTTGGAATACATCAAACAAGATGGTCTGGCCTCTGACTGGCATACTCAACACCAAGGGCATACGAAGCCTCTCTATATGTAGTCATAGATAATTGTATATATTGGGTAAAAAGGTATTTTGAATATCCTGAATCAAATAAGGAAAAGGCAATGGGTACTAAACATGTTGAGAATACCTCTGACGATATCTAGCCATGATTGAATTACTACTTCTGAAGTTTGAAAATGAACATTCCCATCTCCTCTTTCCCTCAGCTGACGACCGTCACCAGGACCACAACTAAGTTTAGTTCCCTAAGAAACACTCTAAGGTCGGTCTCTACCTTCTCTGTCTTCCCTTATTATAGCATGATCCTGTTATCCCTACCATTGAAACTGCCTAGTTGGAAACTAATACTGATGATAACACTAAACCTATCCCCCACCACCGTAATGACCTCGAATGGTATCTTGGCATTAGTTCTGATGATTTCTATGAACGCCACAAAAGAAACACATCAGCTCAAACCTGTGATATAGTTATGAGGACCAGAAGGTCGAAATGAAAACCACTGAGGTCAATTCCTTTCCAGTCAAAACCTAGAGGGTCGTGGAAATTAAAACCTACTGTTGGTATATTTGACACTTGAAGAACCATGTTGGATCCCCTCTCATAGTCGACCTCTTTACATGTGAATCCACTCAATCACCTCTACATTTTGATTAACCTCCATTTATTCTAGCAACGTAAAGGGGGTAACCATGTACTGGATAGAAAGAATAAGTGCCTCCTCTAAGCATCTTGCATGAGACTCCTAATTCGGAAAAAGATCTGGGGAAATGAAAAGAAGGTCCTTGAACTTGATCCCACGTTCTCTCAAAAACATAATCCCCTTGCTAAAGGGAGAATAAATTCTACCTCTAATCAGCCTCCATGGTCAATGAAAGGAATTATTCGTAGAATTCCTTTAGATAGTCGACCCACAACATGTATGCATCATTCCTCTACCCTAGGTATAGCTTCAAAAAATGATGTTCATATCTCCTCATCTGACTCACCACCAAAGGAACCCAATACTCCATTGGATCCAGGATCAAACTGAATGTGATCTCATGCTCCTCAAACCATCCCTCCGTCTCCATGTCTGAAAAACTACCCTCATACTTTCCCATAGAATGATGTTGGAAAGAACCTAACATTATCTACCACTGGTCATCATCCTCCATTGGATCATCCATCAATTGATCAACTAGATCAGCCTACTAAGCCTCAACTGCCCGAGCCCCATGTAGATAATGACTCGGTGCCATAACTAAAAAAGGTATACAAAGAATTCTTAAGCCCAAGTAGAATGGAATTCTATTTTAGATTAATGTTAACTAATTTAAAACATTATTCAATTAAAATTCCACAAAAATACCCAATTAAAATAATAAAACAAGTCATTTTGATATATTTAACTTTCCAAGGGTCTCTACCCTACAAATGGTGGAGCTTAACTTGGTCATTATATAGGCTTAGAGTTCAAAAATCGAATCACATGGGGGTCTAGAATCCCATGTCCAAGACGGTGTTTCATGGCATCTGTCATGTGCTGAGGTCACCTGAAACCATTTCCCTACCAACCCATGAAATCCCCAATTTTCAATACTCTAAAATCAATCTTATCTCCCAACCATCACCTCTAATACCATTCTGTTATGACTCACTCCCTCCAAAAATACCCCTCATGGTCTAGCAATGAAGAAATGGAGATAATGACCCTCAAGTCCTGCCTCTAGAAGGCCCTATTATAGAAAAAAACAACAAGGGTATACAATATCAAAAAAATGAGAGGCATTGACCTTTTTAAAGAAAAATTATTTGGAGATCACATGTTTTAACCCCAAAACAATTCCAAGACAAATATAAAAGAAAAAAATCCATCCCAAATGGATGTTTAAAATAAAAATGTTACAAATACAGTGGAAAACCCCAAAGTTAATACAAAAATATAGATAAGTAGAGATTCTACAACTATCCAAAAAGTTTTAGCATGAAAGGTCTCACACAGTCAGTGTAATCCTTTTGAAAACCTAGAAGTTTTTTTTATATGTAGGGTGAGAATACAAGTATACTCAATAGGAAAACCAGTGTCTCTCATGCACAAGTGGGAGAATCATACTAATTCTCCCATGAGAAAAAAATAGAACCAACAACACCTAAAAAGGTATAGTAACCATCCCCACCCCACTAAGGAATGCACACAATGTAATGAAAATGATGTAAAGTAATATAGTAAGGACATAAATGATAGGGTACCACATACCACATTCCCACTGATTATATCCTCTCACACCAATAATAGAAAAATTCATGTCGCTCCCACCACTTTTGAAAGAACCATGTCACAACCCACCCACACACACCTAGGGCACATTCCACATCCCATTCAGCCCCCACACCTAGTCCACATTCCACATCACATCTCACCCACACAAACCTAGGCCACATACCACATCACATCCCTCTCACACATACTTGGGCCACATACCACATCACATCCTTCTTGCACACACTTAGGCCACATACCATAAAACATCTCATCCAGATGACACTTGGGAAATCAAAACTCACTTGCACATATCTGGCCCTCACAAATCGCAACATTCCCAAATATTCTTGGGTTGTCCCACTTGGAAGAGGGAGCGAGGAAGAGCGAGTTTCCATCCATCCATCCTCTAACTGGGACGTCTAGGAAAGACACCCTCCCCCTTGAAAATGGGGGTGTTCATAACATAGTTCTCAACTAGTGTGGGGTGGACATATAAATCATAAAGAAAAAACAATTAATACATATGTATAATTCCAAACACTTCTTCCCAAACTATAGTATTGACAAAAATTAGTACCTATATATAAATTTATCAGTATCAACAATAGTCGGTTCAGAAGATAATAAATTGAATCTTCTTTACAATGATATTTAGCTTAATACCCATTCAATTCATTATTTATCTATAACTTTAGTTAACCATGAAACCCATCATTTAGCTTTTCATTGAAATACTCCTTCCCATTTATGAAACAAACTCATTCCATCTCAACATTATTAAGTATTTATTTTCACCATCACTACCCGGGAAACTATATAACACAGAACACAACAAGCAGCATAATGAAATTCACACAAAGGAATGAGAACCATGGTAAATTAACCCACATCAAATTCCTCTCTGTTTAACACCCATTCATAACATACATTGATCCTGAGACATAGTGTGAAGCTTTCTACTTTCTACTCATGAAGAAACTCGAGACGAATTACCTATACTGACCACAATCATCATCATTGTTCAAATTCATTATTCCTAATCCATCCTCTCAATATATAAAACCTCCAACTTACATCCACACCCAGAAACACCTCCTATCAAAACCATTCTCATTTTCCCCACTGTATAACCACACCACATCCACTGAACCAACCCCATGTGCACATCCATTCCCACAACTAAATCAACACAAAAATCCAACTAATATATATTCATATTTAACAAGACATTACTTATTTAATTACACTTGTTAATTTATGGGTTATCATAGATGTAGTTTGATCCTAGGTTATCTATTTATTATCCAAATTTAGGTAGTTAGCCAATTTCATAATAATTGTTCGACCAAAAAAACCATTCATTCCAGAATCATTACTCAGTGCAAAAACAATGACCACCAAAAAACATGATTTTCAGCAGGGAATTTAGCCCATATAATTCACAAAAACAATTGAAAAAAAATATCAAACACATCATACATCACCTTTACCCATCCCCATATATTGATATCGAACCAATTAAGTTGTATTTATTGATTTTTTATTATGGTATATTCACAAGGAAGAAATGCATACTCCCACCCCACATGACGTGTAAATGGGAGGGATAAAGGAAACCCAACATGGAAGAAAAAGAGATCATCACTTCTTTAATGCACCAAAGTAGGGGCACACATGCAGTATAAAAACTCAATGGGGGGAAAATTGGTCCAAAGGCTATAGAACAATGCACAACTCCTTGATGAAGAAGAATTCTAGGGACATATCATACCATGTGAAAGGAGAAAAAATGAATGAAGGGAAGTCCCTAATCATAGAATGATTAGATCCAAGACTCATGGAAAAGAAACGTCTTTTTTAAAAGACATTAAAGGTAGATCTTGACCACGACCACGCAGTTTCAAAGCCAAAGAAAGATTCAGGTTATAAAATATAGATATGATTCGAAATGACTCCAAAACCATTAAATATGGTATTAAATTCATTTAACATCAAATAAAATGTTAAAGGGGAGAAACTTGAAAAATTGGAGAAAATATGGATTTTAAAAAACAGTTGAATATGAGTCACTAGTGGATGATTCATCAGTGTGAGACACTAGTGGATGAGTCACCGGTGTGAGCTATCGGTCTGAGAAACTTGTGTAAGATACCTCTATGACTCATTATTTTGACTCACTGCTACAACTCACCACTACAACTCACCGATTTGACTCACCACTATGACTCATCGTTCTAACCTATTATTGGAAAAAATGAAAATTTGGTAAAATATTGAGGTGATTCACCTTAACCTACCAAAACACTTAAGACACAAGATTATTAAAAAGTAATAGATCAGAGAGGTCCAATCCATTACTTTTTATGATCAATCTTTCATGAATTTCATAGCTAATATTATCATCAAGTTATTTGATAAAAATAATTAACTTCATTTCCCTATTAGTTTTGTACTCATGATTTCAAAAAACCATTTTTAAGAAAAAATACTTTATTTATCACTTCATTTGAAAACCCTTTTTCTTCCAAAAACATTTTCTCTAAAAATGTTTTTAACATCATGAAAATGATTTATTATTTAAATTTTTATCCATTTTTTTATATTTACAATTTTTTCGAAAGGAATCATCATGTAATTTAACAAACATGTGTTATTTGGATTTTATAAAATATATGAAGGGAATATTTGTTTTAATGTGTTTTATATGAACAGAATTTACCAAAATCATAACCATTGTTTTCTTTGAATCATCCTTTAATACTTTTCTTATATATTTTAAAACATAGTGATTTTAAATTTTTTTATAAATGTTTAGTTTAAAAAAGAAATTTTCAAAGTGAAAACAGAATTTTACATAAGAAATGTTATAAGTGGTAATTAAAAATAATTTTCCAAATAAGATTTCACCCTTTTATGATACATAATATTTACTAGGGATAAGATCCAATGATGTATTTTTTATTATTTTTATATATGGTTTTTTATTATGATATTATGTTTATGAAACCGTCTACTCTTCTCATGGTTTATACCATGATAAAATGAATACAAAGACTCATTATTTTTTCCATGGGTTATGATTTTATGAAATGATGAAATGATTATGAAAATTATATTTCCATAGGTTATGTCATAATGAAATTTTTATGAAAGGAATTTCTTTTCTTGGATTCTGATATGATGAATCTTTTAGGATCTTGTTCCATTGATATTTATTATTTTAATTATGTGACTGTGGTAACATTATAACCAAAGAAGATGGTACATTATAACCTAAAAGGGTGGGAGATATATCTCCCTCCAATGCATTGGGTAATGATCGATATCTCTTGATATAAATAATACAAAAATGGAGAGTTATCCCAGTTCGATAAGGAATATTTTCTACTAGGATAGACTTAGAAGTAAACCTTGAATACTATGACGGTTTGGGGAGTCACTACTAGAAAAATGAACTATACCCATAGTTCAAAACCGTGGGTATAGCCCCCAAAACCATGTATATAGCCTATACCCTCAGTTTTAGGAACCATGGGAAACTGAGGTGTCGGGATTGCTCCATAGCCTATACCCATGGTTTTCCAAACTGTCGGTATAGGTTTTTGCCACCTTGTCATAAACATATACAAACAATTCCCCATAGTTCTAAAACCGTGTGTATAAAATATCAGACAGACATTAAAATTTTCTCTTATACACACCCAGTGAGAAATAATGGTGCAACCTCTAAACAAAACATCAAGCACCTTAGAAACTGAGCCACTTGAATTTCTTATATATTTTTGTACATCTACAATTATATATTGATATACGTAGTCATGTGGAAAAAAATCATTTGTCAAGGTTCAATCCCATGACCTGACACTTCGAAATCCATGATATTACCAAATTAGATGTGTTACTTTCAGATTATAAATATAAATATCTATCTAATTATATTAATCAAAATAGAGTGTATATAAAATAATCTAAAGCGGGTTTCGAACCCACACCGCTGCGCAAATGCTAAAGTCCAATAACACTAAGCCGATTTCATTTTTAAAGTTAAATTTAAATATATATTAATATATATTTTTTATATTTATAAAACCAGGTATAAACAATATGCCTCCACTGAGTTTCAAAATGCTTCCCACAATCCACAGTGGAAGCCGATTTACCACTCTAATAATTGGATTTATTATTAAACATATATATATATATGTATATATATATATATATATATGTATATATATATATGTATATATATATATATATATTATCTTATATATACATTTTTGCACTCAAAAAATAAGGGACACTATACCCACGGTTTACATTTAACTATGGGCATAGCTCCCATCTATACCCACACTTTTCAAAAACCGTGGGTATAGGCTTTTATACTAAAGGATATACCAACTATTCTTGAAAAACATGGGTATAGATGCCACCTATACCCACGGTTCAAAGTAAACCATGGATATAGGCTTATATATCAAATGATATACACACGGTTCATGAAAACTATGGGTATAAATGCCACATATACCCATGGTTCACTGTAAACCACGGGTATAGGTTTTCCCACGGCATTCCTATGAAATATTTTTCCTTATCGTGCTTACATGGGTACCCTATACCCACGATATACATTGAACTATGGGTATAGGATATAAAATGTCACCAATACTCACGGTTCATGAAAACCGTGGGTATAGGTCAGTCTAGAGCCACGGGTTTTGGGAAAATCATGGGTATAGACCCACTTTCCAGTAGTGAGTGAACCCATTCCTCTATGATAGTCTTGGAAATAAGCCTTGAAATTCTATGGAAATTATTTTATATGCTTATATATCGGCCAAAAATATATTCCTTATGGAAATGTTATGTTATCATGGTTTATGTCCTTTGATTCAATTATGATTCATGTCTTATGAACTACTATTATTTATTTAATGACTTGTGTTTACGATGTAGTTTATAAAAGATATAGTTTTAAAGTGTTATTCTCATTCTATCATACCATTTTTCTCATGATATGTTCATATCTACCTTGTTTACCCTTATTGAGAATCTAACCTCGCTCATTCTTAGGTTCTTTTTTGAAGGTCGTGAGGAAAGGTATAATGTATGATGTTTTTAAAAAGGTCTCCTGTGATTAGGAATTCATTGAGAGATAACATAGATTACATATTGAATAGTTTCTTATGCGTCTATGTTTCCAGAGCAACTAGAATTAAATGATTATAGTGTGGATCATTATGTAATATAATGAACTTTCATGTACTATGATATAATATTTATTTTTGATCTGTTTGGGAATCTACAGTTGGTATATGAGCAATGTGTCGCTAACTATTGGAAACTGAGATGATTAAATATTATTGATATTCCTAAGTATATGTATATGGTTATTTATAATAGAAAGAAACTATATAGGAAAATATCAAAGAATTTTGGTAAAGGATAGAGCAAGTGGTTTCCAATATATTACATATCTATCTGGATACTACAAGTGGATGTGGCTTTGGAATATTAGTACCTAGGGGTAATAACTCTGAAAAAGGAACATTGTGTTTTACTTAATCATTACTTGGTACCTGAAAATGGGTCTTTCTACACACATGGTTTAAAACTCACAGGGGGAGATTCTTTTTAAATTCACAAACTATTTATGAAACATCATGAATGATTTTGATAGAAGATGATTATGAATAACCTTGGATAAATCAAATGAATCATGGATTAAAAATAAGTCGTCCTTATTTGGACATACTATAAGTGATCTTTCATGATTATGTGGTTCCCCATCATCATTATTATTATTATTATTATTATTATTTATTAGAAGATGATAGTTGTTTTTAGTTAATGGGTGGAATCTAATGAAATTATGTTAATGTTTAGTATTATAGACAATGTAATGAATGTCCTTCTAAGAGGATAATCATTTTTGGAGATGGAATGAAAAATATCATTTCCATAATCACAAAAAATTTCCATTCCATGGATAATCATGATATTACTACTGTGAAAATGAGAGAAAAATGTAAAGTTGATCCCTTTATAAGGAAACATAAAGATTATTCTAGTTATTTTTCTGATATTCTACTTGCTGAGAAATGGATGAGTACCACTTAAAAAATATTTTCCATAATAATATTTTTGGAACATGAAAAAATCATTTTAGCTGTCTATAATTTTGAAAGTTAAGTGGATGAATAGTTTAATCTCATCAAGAATATAAGGGAAGATGATTAAATTGACTCCATATAGTGGGATGAGTTTGAGATCTTATTTTTTTGATAAGTATGTCCATCATATTAATCATACAAAAATGGAGAAGGAATTCCTTGATCTAAAGTCGAATGATGATGAATCTGTTGGTCCCAATAAGTCCAATTTAAAATAATTACAAGTTATGATTTTATCATTATCATCCAACATAAAATTAAGGTTGAACAATTATTTAATTACATAAAACTAAGTCTCCATAGGTTGATATCCATAAGGGGACTGGAAAATGTTTTATGTTTGGAAAGGAAGTTAATCGGACAATCAAAGGATCAACTGAAGGGAGGAAGTTTGGTAATGATGAAAATAGAGTGAAATATCCACAGAACGAACCACCCAAACTCTAGTGTTTAAAATTAAATGACTATTGAAATTATGCTAATTGTTTCCCAAATCCAAATGTTAATGATTATGATCAATGTTAGAAACCTATAATGTTTAGATACAAAGTGAAATATTATGATACCACTATTTTTGATGAGGTGTGGGCTAACGAAGTGGTTAAAGATACACTTACCATCCACTATAGAAGTGATAATGTCTTATTGTAATATATATCTACACATTCTTTTATATCTGAATAATTTTCAAGTGATATAAAGATGAAAACAAACTGAATAATATTGTATTAGTTGTTCAAATACCTAAATGTGGGATTATCATATCACAATTATATAAATCCTCTTCAGTTGAGGTTGTGATAATTTGCTTCCTATGAATCTTATCATTCATCATTTAGTTTAATTTGATGTTATATTAGGATTGGATTTACTTTCTCTAAATGAATCCTACATTAATTGATGAGGAAGGGAATTCGTATTTGATATTCCAAACAAATATATGATCATCTATCAATGAAATGATAAGTATGAACTTATGATGTAAATATAAACCAATATGTGGGTTTTGATTCTTTTTCAATAAGGAAATTTATCTCATATGGTTGGGGAGAAACTCAACATCGATGATGTTTCTATATTGCAAGAAATTTATATTGTATTTCTAGAATATTTCTCCATCCTTACCAAAACATAAAGTTGAGTTATCAATATAACTCATCCTCATTCTAAGCTTATTTCAAATACTATGTATAGAATGGACCTGATTGAGTTATGTGAATTTAAAACAAAAATCCAGGATAAACTAGAAAAGGGATTAATTTTTTCAAGCGTATCAGCTTGGGGTGCACTTATACATTTTTTATAATGAATGATGGATTTATGTGACTATTCATTGATTAATGATAGATAAACTAGATAATAATAAAGAAAAACCTATTTGATTACCTATGTGGAGCTCAATAATTTTCCAAATTTGAAAATTATTCTATGTATCATCGATTGAGGGTTAATATGGATGATATATGTCACGAACCAACCCACTAGGGCCCCTAGCTATTTATAAGCTAATTGTGACCACCCTAATCCTGTATGTAATAGTCCATGGCTGGTGAATAGAACTAAGTATGCATAACACTCACATTTTAGACCTTATACTAAGGTAATTTTATTCAAACACACATATCCAATCCCATATAATTATGAAATGTAAAATAAAATAGATAAAAAATGTGGACACATATCTTAATCCCACAATTAGAGTACATTCAAATACAAGGAATCAATAAGGAAAAAATAAAGTGCCACCAAAAACTATAAATATATCCAACTTGGTATCAATAGGGGAGTACAATCAAATATGCTTCCTATAAGGAACTATGGTTTATCTAGGAGAAGTTGAACTATCATTTTCTCCGGGTCCACCAAGAAATATATCAAACGAACAGTCGTCTACACAAGACATGAACATGGGGGAAGAATGAACATTGACCAATGTTCATGTTATCATTGATTTGGATTGATAACTAATGATGAATCAATACATGTCATTTTCATTTAAGAGATCTTCATTTTCAAGTTGGCATGAACAATTCTTGATCCGTCATTATTTTTCCATGGAATCTCTTCTGCCATATCCATTATCAAATTCCATGTTTATGAGGTAAAAAATGAAATTTGGTTATAACTAGGTTTATATTGAATTTTATTAAGTTTCTAAATAATTATAAATAAAATTAATTAATTAATGTATTTATTTATTACTTATTCAAGTGATAACTTTTTCAAAATCTCTAGACACTGAAAGAGAGTATATCATGCATAGGGTAATGACAATATTATTAAATCAACGGTGGTCTCAATTTTATTATCCATGAATCTTTTGAGAAGTTATTCCACTATTTTGAGAAAATGTATCATGTGTAATATTAATATTTTTTATTATTTTTCAAATATCAATTTTGGGATCATTGGACCCCAAAATCTTGGATTGTCTAAGTGCCTAGCTCTAAAATTATTAACAGAAATTTTTTAATGATTTAAATTGAAAAAATGGAGCCATTAAAATATACCCAATATAGCATTAAATAAAATTAATGGAAACTTTAATTATATATAGATTTCATTCAGTCTTACTAATTCCCCCAATATCATCATTGATTTAATGAATATATTCTGTTGAGATCAGCTTGAAAAATTATTTGTTGTCCTTTTTGATGATATTATTATATTTTAAAATATAAATGAAGGGAATTAATATCACTTAATAATTTTATTAATGATTTTATGGTAGGATAAACAATATTAAAAATTTACAATGATTGAATTTCTGATGAAAAAATATTCCTTTCTGGGTCATATAATCTCAAAAAAAGGTATATCGATAGATCAACCAAAGAAAGAGGCTATTGAATGTTATCCCAAACCGAACATGATGACTAAGATCCAAAATTTTTATGGTTTAGGAGGATATTACTGAACTTTTTTTAGATAATTTCTCTATAATATCTAATCCATTCACAAAGTTAACTCAAAAGGGAACAAAGTTTCATTAGAGAGATGAGTGTAAGGACAATTTTAGAGAACTTTAGAGAAGATAAATCAAAACTCTTCTTACATAAACCAATTGTGAAGAATGGTTTTTAATATTTTTTACACATAAATTAGGGATTTGGATGCTTTCTTATGGATAATAAAATGTTTATAGATTATGCCTCATGAAGATTGATGGTTCGTGATAGAAATTACTCAAATCGTGATTTTGAGTTCTCTTGAGTAATTTTGAATTAAATATATAGATGTGTTATATTTATGGAGAAAATTATTGTATATATACCAATAAAAAAAGTGTAAATTATATATTGACGTACAAGGAGTTGAATATGTTCTAGAGTTAGAGCAGATTAATGATTGTGGCTGCTCAATACATTCCCCCCGAGGAAAGAAACAAATGTGGAAAATAAATTGAGTCTAAAGGATCATGAAATCATATCTATAATGAGGATAACAAAGATCTAATACTTATAGATATTGAAAGTATGTATATGAAAATATTGATGGAATGGTTTAAATCAATTCTCGTTGAATTGAATATTCAACCATCTATCTAAGTGAAGATTAAAGAGGCTTAGAAAGAAGTTATAGAGTTGAAATATAAGGTTAGAAATGTTTTCAATTTAACATTTATCATGATGGAATAATAAAGTTAAATAACCTTGTATATGTCCCATACATATTAGATTTGATGAAGGATTTGTTATAGGAAGATCATAGTTCTTCATTCTCTATTCATACGGGAAGAAAAAAGTTGTATAAAGAATCAAAAGAGTTTTTTTGGTTTGGTGAAATGAATAGGTATATCATAGAGTTTGTATCTCAGTTCTTGGTAAGTTATAATGTTAAGGGTAATATAAAAAAATTATACAAGTATTTTATATCTATTACTCATACTATAGTGGAAATGGGAAAACATCACATTTTATTTTTTCGTCGGACTCCCCAAAACCTCTAAAGAAAGTAATGTTGTATGGATTATAGTTTTTCTACTTAAAAATTTATCACACATAATTTATATAAGTGAATATTTTTTGATGGATCAAGTTTCTTGAATATTCATTATGTAAGTGGAAATTTTTCATATATTACCACATTTAATTGTATTTGATTGGGATCCTATTATTACATTGATGTTTTTGAAAATTCTTCAGGAAGCTCTTAATATAGAGTTGTGGTACATAACTGTGTTTATCCTCAGATAGATGATCACTATGAGAGAACCATTTAAACTAAAGATGATATTTTAATACTTTTTATTTATATATTAATCATTTTCAATATCAACACCTTCCTCTAGTTATGTTTTCATACAACAATAGCTTTGAACCAATAATTTTAATGGATCTTTATAAATACCTATACGAAAGGAAGTGTAGATATAAAATGTGCAATAATTAAGTAATATAAAGAAAACATTTGTACCCTTTATAATATAAGAAATGTAAAATAATTTTAGAGCCATTTACTAACACATTAATGGTGTAACAAAGTCAATAGAAAAGTTATAAAGACAATCGCCATAGTGGTTTAGAATTTGAAGATGATGAAAAGGTATTTCTACGAATTTCTCAATGGAAGAAGGTAATTATATATGAAAATAAAAATACTAATCCCTAGGTATATTATTCCCTTTTAAATTATTTATCATATCAGGATAATAGCCTATCAGTTGGCACTTCCACCAAACCTCTCTCATGTTCACGACATGTTTATTATATCTCTCATGGGGAAGTAAATACCAGAACATTCACATGTGATGAACTCATAGTTAATATCAAAAGATCTTGATATTTATTATGAGTAACATTATGTGGATATTATTGATTGAATATATAATTTTCTATGAAATAATACCACTCATGTGGTCAATGTTTTGTGGGTAAACCACTATTTTGAGTAAGTTATGTGGGAACTTAAGGATATTAGTAGGAATACGTATCATCCTATATGTGTACCAAAGTGATGTAAATTCAAGGGAAAAATAAACTTTAATGTGGTAATAATGTAACACCATGATATTTTATGATTTTTTTGAATAAATTAAATTTCTTTGATAGCTTGCGTCGCACACAATACCAAGTTTTAATGAACAATGAAAAACTATAAACATTATTCTTCAAACATGACCATTATTAACTAGAATTTAAACATGGATATATTAATAAGACAAAAAATTAAATATTATTTATAAGGGTTTAACATAAATAAATAATATTGATAAAAATGTGCTTAATTTTTGGTAAATTTTTTATAAGTCTTTGAAATACTATTTTCTTAAAAAATGATTTTATATTTATTTTTGTGAATAATAATAATATTAATTGTCTAAACTTTTAGCATATTAATTTGATAAAAAATCACCATTTTTTAAATCAAAATTTCAAAATTATATTTGGGTGAAATTTTTGGAATTTTTTGAATTGATTAATTTTTCAATGAATAGTGAAAAAATACAGGTTTTTATTGAAAAATACAATTTATTTTATAGAATATATTAGGTTAATTTTCATATTAATGTGGATTTGAAAGTAGAATAATTAAAATTATATATAAATTTATCTAATTGAGGTTATTGGAATCATTTTTATATTGATTTTTTATATAAAAACCTTTTAAATTTATAAAGATTTTATCTTTGTAAAATCTCTTTCTCATCATGCCTATGGATCTAATTTTAAATTAATTTTTTTCTAATTTAGAGATTTTAATGTGGAAAAATAGATACTATATTTCTTATCATAATAATTTATATTTTATTATAAGTTCAAATTAATTTTTTACCATAACGAATAGTAAAAATATAGAAAATTATTTACCATGGTTAAGTTAAAAATTTGTTTACATATGGGGTTAAACTAAAAAAATACAGGTTAAAATTGAAAAAAAAATCTCCAACACATATTTTATGAAAATATATCAACCTTATCATGTCTAATTATCCATACTGGTCAATTTTGGATACTTTTTCATGTGAAATAAGTGGGTAAAACATTTCATTTAGAAAATTAAAAATGTACCACTTACCTCACTTATTAAAGGCCACCCATTTCCTCTCATATTCACATAGAGAAAAGGATTTTTTGTAAATAACTGTGACAAATCACTTAAATAAATCTCTATACAACTTATAGAGGCCATGGTGGGATTAAAAATCAAATCCAAGAAGGTTTTAGGTTAAACTACAAGAGGTTGTCTGAAGAAGTGGTAATGTTCTTAACTATGTGTTATTGTTCTACTTATTCTTCTAACATAATAAAATATTATTAAGTTATGATAATATAATATAATAAATATAAAAAATATAATTATATGTTATTATTTTAATGTATAACCTATATTGATATACACCTCCATCAAATGGTAAATGAAATCATCATTCTTGTGTATGGTGGACTACTGCCTCATGAACCAATGTAATTCTTTTCCTGTCACCACGTATCAGAAGTGGATATAATGATGTGTTAAAAGTTTTTTATATGATATATATTCTATAATTATAATTTTTTATTTAATATATCACATATAACTTCTTAGTTTCCATTCTGTGGGAATACAATAATAATGCTTCTTTGTGTGGAAGACTACAACATCACGAAGTGATGTGATTCGTTCACGCTATACATGGAAAGAAATAAGGATGTGTTTATTTAATATATTTGATATATATGAAATTAAAATGAATCGAAAGTGGTAATATATTATTTAAATTTATTTCTTTCAATCTATTAATAAAATGAAAATAACATTCATTTGTGCATATGGCCTACCGTCTCCATAAATTGTGTATTTCATTTTATATATATAAATTTTTTGGATTATAGTAAATTAATAAATAATTATGATATATTATGTTTATATTATTTATAAAAATATTGAAATTATTCTACCATGATCAATGTAAAATTTAAAAAAAAACAAATCAAAACATATATGAAAAATAATGTTGTTATTTCAGAAAATGTCACTTTCACATGGAATTGTTAATAAATGGGTAAAAATGGTGATAAGTAAATAATATGTGGAATTATATATATTATAATTATTATTTAATAGATATATAATAAACTTATATTTATTATAAATCATTATTAAATTTGTAATAAGGAATTTGAAAGTTAAGGTAATGGATATCTAGCCTGTCTTTTATTTCTTGGACACATATGAAAATTCCCCACTCATTTCCTTTATGTGATTTATATACTCCCAATTTGAATATTTATATCATGAATCTAATTATTTTCATGATATTTAATTTTTCATTTTATTTTATTCTTTATTACGGTTTACTATTAAAATGATTACGAAAGAGGTAAGGGATATTTCTCTCAAATTGTCTTCTTTGGGACATATGTTATGTTATGTACCTATCTCCTTTTATGAGGTGTTTAGACAGACCATTTTACATATAATATCATAAATTTAATTATTCTTATGATATCATATATTTCAATTAATTTTATTATTTCATGGGTCTAATGAATCAATGATACCAAAGTTTTTGGGGTTTTATGACACAATCTCATCATTTTTCAGGATTCTTTATGATTATGTTTCTGATGATGAAATATTAATATAAATTACTCATAAAAATCATTAATTTTTTCTACTATGGTTATTTCCTAAATAAACATGTTTCTCATCATTTTCTTCTCTTTATGTACTCAATATTTCATAATAATGTTTTTAATAAAAACTATATTTATTTCTCTCTTCGTCCAAAAGAAATCATTTTCTTCCCAAACCATGATTTCTTAAAAAAATGTTTTTATAATTATAAGAATAATCTATTAAATTTATTTTTAACAATTTTTAAATTTTTAATTTTTTAAAATAATCTTTAGTTCGTTTACAAAACAAGGCCCATTTGACTTTTATGGAAAATGTAAAAGGAATCATTATTTTATCATATATGGAATAAATAGATTTTCCTAATTGAATTACCATTATTTTCTTTAAATAATCTTTTTTTTAAGTTATATTTAAATGAAACTATTTTGAAAATTATTTATGAATTTTTAATTTTAAAATGATATTTTCAAAGTGAAAAGGTTCTTTTTCTTAATAAATGTTACATGTGATCCTTCAAATTGATTTTAAATCTAAGAGGACATACTTTTTTGTTAATTAATAAATAGTAGGGATTTTATTGAATGATACCATATTTATTTTTTCTCCTAATGATTTATATTTATGATGTCTTTATGTCAATGAAACCCACTTCTTATTCCAAGGGTTATACAATGACAAAATTCTTATGAAACCTGCTTCTTTTTCCATGGGTAAACTTTTATAAAAATTTTAAATGATTATAAAACATTTTTATTGTCCGAAGGTATGTTATGATGAAATATATATGAATCCCATTTCCCTTCATAGTTTTTTATATGATGAAATTTTTATGATATTTTGGCAGAAATATGTATGATTTTTATTATATGATGGTCGATATGTTATAACCAAGGATGGTAGTTATGTTATAGCCAAGATGGGTGAATACTATATCCTTATCAAATTCATTAGGTAATGATGGATATCTAATGAGATAAATATGTCTTTAAATGGGAGTGAACCTAGTTTAGTAATGGAATTAGTCCACTATGATAGTCTTGGGAGTAAAAATTGCCTAAAATGATGGTTTTGGGAGTGAAACGATTCCACTCTGATAGTTTTGGAATTGATACATAAACTAAAAAGGAAATTATTTTATATAATTATGTGTATGAAACAAATTTTTTCCTTATATAATTGTTATTATCACAAGGTTCATGTTAATTTATTCTATTATGATTAACTTATTATGAATTTCCATGATTTATTACATGAGTCAACTTTATGGTTCTGATATATAGGGTATTATCTTTGAAATGTTATTCTTATGTTCTAATACCTTTATTCTCATGATATGTTGATATCTCATTTTTTTATCTGTTTTAATCTTCTAAGATAACTCTTTCTTATATTTCCTTTCCCAATGTTATGATGAATGTTATTATGTGTGATATGTATAAAAAGGGTTCTAGTTGTTATGAACATAGTGGGAGGTGGAATAGATCACTTATGGACTACCTGTTTATATTTCCAATTTTTACAAAGGCATTAAAACTAAACTATTCTGGCATGGATCATTATTTTATGTAATTAATATTCATATGCAATGATGAAATATTTATGTATGAGATTTTTGGGCCTCTACGTTAATAATTTCAAGAAATATTAATTTGATAAATCATATTTAATAATTTGTCGATGAAGAAGAAAAATAAGGATAATTAATGAGAGGATAATATATATGTTGGAGACTTGAATAATCTCTTGGAGAGCCACTTGTAAATAGGGGACTTGGGAATCCTTCATGTGATAATAGTTTCCAAAAGTGGGAGAGGATTTTTGGGAGAAAATATGAGTAGGGATTCAAGAGTAAATCAATGGATATATGTGGACTTAAATGCGTAAAGGTGGGGGCCTTTTAAAGGTGAGATTGAGTGAAATTTTTAAAAATTCCCATTTGTAAATGAATAAGGAATGAAATTTCCCTTGGAATATATATCAAAAGGTTTTCCCAAGTTATATGGAAAAGGCTTTTATATGGGGGCTGAATAGATATTTTCAAATAATTAAAATAATTATGTTATAAAAGATAAAAATATTTGTGAAAAAAAAGTGAGGAAGTTTTTTGAATATATTACAGTTGACAATAAAATTTGAATAGATGATTTTTATAGTATCTCATATCACTTAGATCCTATATATACTAGTCAATATTCTTTAAATAGTTATAATATTAATAACCAATAAGATAACCTTGAATTTAAAGGAGTGATAACCTTTTTACATACCTTATCTATTAGAATACCTAGAGGCACAAATAAACAAACTTTTTAAATGATTTATGAACCATCCTAACCTGAATTTTGTTCAATAGTCAAAACATGAATAAAATTCATTTGTTTTGGATGAATAAAATTTTACATACATTATTTTTATTGTAAAAAAGTATTAACAAATTCAAATGAAAAAACATGTAAAACCCCTCCTTTAATCATGGTGCGATCATGGTTAAACAATTATGTGAACTTGTAAATTTTCAAACAATTACTAAATTTTTTGGGGTAAGAATCATTTCTGGAGAGTTATGGGTGTTCAAGAACTGGATATGGGGTATTATCATGTTTCTACAGCATGACTAGCTCACCAATGGTCAAGGGAAGTAGCCCTATATGGGGTTTAGGCTCACCAGTTAGCCAATGGGCCATGGGTAGCTAATCAATGGCCTCCTGGGATGTTATTAAGAGGAAAAACCCCTATTATTTCACTAAGTCCATCCTGCTTCTAATTATTCAGGTTTTTGGCCAAAAAATATCTAATGACACAACCTTTCATGCATTTCTCCCCCTCATCTCCATAGGGATGGATCTCCCCCACCCGAGGTCTGTTTTTACTTCCGTCATTTTCATTGGATATCTTGACGTGATTTTACAACTCCACTTCCTCTTAGTATCATTTTCTTTCACTGTCAAGTGGCTTCCAACATGATTGATCTAATATGACATATTTTAATGTTATTTATATAGTTATAAATTTCTTATGGTATATGCCAAAATGGATTCCAGCACTCTACATGTATACTATAACAAGAACAAGGTAGTATGTCCCTAAACCTAACCCATCGAATATGTATTTTTTATTACGTGTAATGTAATTTTCAGACCACTCTATCCTTTTCATGAATTAGTCTAATAATTAAATTATGGTTTTTCTATTTCATTATTTAGTTTAACTCCTCATTTTTCATGCCTTGAACCATTGAAAAATGGTAGTTCCACATGGGGTGACCATAAATGACCTTTTTCCTTGAATGGGATTGGTTAAAAAATGTTTAACTAATATTAAAGGTTAAATGTGGAATTATTTTTTGAATCGATATTCAGAAAATAGAATTTCACAAACATATATAATTTTAAATGGGTTTGACCATTGAATGGAAACCAAGGGAATACATAGTGTTGATAGTAAAATTGTTAAATTATTTTGGAAATAGATTATAATGAACATAAGGAGAATTATGGAATGACAATGATATAGTGTAAAATTCTATACCATGTTTATGAAATGTATTTCCAATTTGATTATGTCATTTATTAATATTTAAATTAAAATAAATTGTTAAATGATGGTATTTTTTAAATATTGTTCCAGTAAGAAATATATAATGTGATTTCCTATATAGATTGTGAAGAAAAACTGATTTAATAAATACCATGTAAAATGATAAAGAATTTATGTGTTGAGATGGGAATCCTAAAATAGTTCTTTAGTTTTAATTTGGGTATAACTAGTCCATGAAGGGGACTATGGGGGAATTATCATTGAATAGTGACTTTTGTTTATTTAAAAGAATTATTAGTAAAGAAATATTTTTTATTGAGTTTAATTTATTGTAATGATGAATTATAAATTCCTTGGAAAGATTTCATGGAGTCTGTGTGGACTATGTTTGTGTGGAATTATATGAGAGATCCTTGGAGACCATTATGGAACTCATATGAATTCCATAGTGTGATGGATCCCTTGGATTCAATTAGGTCAAATACTTTGGAATTCCTTGGGAAATATATTTTATTTGACATAGATTCATTATAATGAATTAATTGGTGTAGAACACCCTCAGATATGGGTAATGTTTATATTTATTAAATTACACTAATTAATGTCCTATAATCTTATAGGTTACCCTGATGAATGACATGGGATGAGCACCTCATATTCAAATTGATTTTTTTGGTATTGAATGCATTAGGTGAATGTTGGGAATTCCCATAAACCATTTTTTTCGAATGTCAAGTACAACTCATTGAGTTCATATTGGTCTTTTGATACTTAATAAATATAAGGTCACCCAATTAGATTCATGATGGAATAATTTGGATGTGAATTCCTGGTTTATCCACACTGATTCCCTTGAGTTATTATAAATTTGGTTACCTTGGTAGTATTACATGGTACTAGATGATTCATATTTAATATAATGGACATAGATACATTAGTAATAGCTAAAGTAGGTTGGAAAAACCTTAGGTGTCACCATAGATATTGAGTTTTAAGGTTATTTTATTTATTTATTTTTTTAAATTTAATTATTATTAACAAAAATTATGCATGCACTTATTATATGGACTTGTTATTTTTTGGGATTCCATTTGTGGTGTACTACTAATTTATACTCAAATAGTACATAGGATAACATGGATCTTGGGAACCTATGTAGAATATTATTTTCATACAGTTTATAGGTCTAGTTAAAGGTCATGTCACATGATGGGTTGGGAGTTCATTTTAGGATAGGTATGGATGATGATTCCAAGAAGGACTTTAGACTGGTTTGGATAAGCTTAATTATTTTTGTTTTGTAATTTTATTTTTTAGTGTATAAAATATTCCCATTGGGTGGTCCTCTATTACATGTATTTAATACCCATTATTATATAATTGTTTTATTATATCTATTTTGGAACTTTCCACGACTTTTTTATGATGTTTATGTGGCGTGAGTATTAGGTTGGTTATTATTTTTAGTACTATATCTACTCTAACTAGTGGTTATAACATCCCTATATTATCCTTATAGACCACAACATGTAGTATACAGGTAGGTGTTCTTGAGGCTATATGGTGCACCGACTTTGAGGACCATTTCACTTGATTCTAGGTTGGGGAATTAAAAAAATTTAATCATAGTTTCCTTTATTTTGTCATACAAATTAGTCATTGTAGACCAAAGAGATGGAATATATTGGGATGTTTAAATGAGATCATTCACAGGATTGATCTAACCATATTAAAGATAAAATGAAGTTTCTAGGGATTAGATTTATTTTTCTTGGAATTAATTATTATAGCTATGATACTTTCACTTCGATTTGTGAACTTGATTTATTATGTTATGATTTATGGGATTTTTTTCTTTGATTAATATCAAAATATTGTGTGTGTATTATCATGAATTATATTTTGAATAAATGATTGTAATATCATATATATTCTACCTCAATTTGATATGTTTTGTGGTTTTGAGTTATGGTAGTTTTTGATTTACCTATCTAACTTAAATCTATGTATAATTTAGATTACTTATCATTATGGGGTGGGTATTTAATGTGTTATTGGTTTCCTAAATGGTTTTTCCAATATATGGATATGGTTATATCATACATGGTTAATTACCTAGGATTTACTTGAAAAATAAGAAGATATAAATGAAATTTTAAATGATGGTATTGATTAAATAAGGTTCTAGTAATCCACAAATAAGGTGTTTCCCCTAAAGTCTTATGAATTATAACTTATTTCATCATAATTTGGAAACATGAAAACATTATAGAACCTTAAATGAATTAAATTTTAACTTTTTGAACTATTAAAATGAACTTGGATGCTAAAAACCCTTATGTTTTTTGTTTTCACAATTTTTGGGTTGTGGGGCAGCAATGAGCACCCAAGTTACTGTATCCTTATGAGATATGTTTTGATAGGCCCTGTAAGGGTTTAAAAATTATGTATATGGGTAGAGTTAATAATGGTAAATGGTTGATGAGGCTATAGATGGATCCTAACTTATGAAACCCTTACTTTAGTGCATAGTATATCTATACCTATTATAGATTTGGTTGAGTTGTGACCTTATAGGGTGATGAGAAACTAGGATGTGTAGTGAGGGCTTATGAACCTTGTGGTTTATACTATACCTATGAGTAGTGACCCTTTTGAGACATGGAATAGTAGCTAATTTGATATATTTCATGGCTCGTGGGTATAACCTAGGATCCATAGTGAGTATTTTCCTAGAGGAATGAGAAGGTAACAAGTGAAAGTGCTTAACCGATTTCTATGAGTTCCACAAAAGAGGAAATATTGACTAAATGCTTAATTTGATTTTTTCAGTTAGAATGTGTCTTTGGACTTTTGTTTTAGGCATCATGGATTTCTTTAAGAATATTTATGTGAGAAAGGGTGATTGTGAGAGGGTTATATCTATTTAAAATAGTTCTTTTATATGTTTCAATCATGGGTAGATGTTTTATCTCATATGATTAGTGCATGGTTGGTGCTACCAAGTTTGTGTAGTATTGATTAAGTACTCAGAGTTCCGGTGCCTTATATATAGGTTATTTTTAAATGGAAGGGTCATTTAGATTCCAAACACTATAGATTATGGATGTGATTTTTTATACATGATATAAAATTAGACAATCACCATGTGTTAAAGAAATGACACTTGAGAGGGAGGGTGATTCTATGGTAAAATCTAAGGTTTGATATACCATTCTTCATGGAAAATGGAATGTAGGATACCTTTGGTTAAATGAGTTTTACATGCCAGAGGGCTGGGAAAAGTATTGTTTAAGTGTGTAACCTATGGATCAATAATGTGTGACCCAGGGAATAATGAGTTGTGTTTCTTGAATTGTTCATAGCAGGAAATTCATCCCTTGAGGTTTTGATAATATTGGGTGGTACGAGGACAATTTTTTTTATATGGGATGAGGTGGTCTACATCAGGAAAATTGGACTAGGGTTAATGAAATGGGTAGTTTTGGGTCCCATTACTAGTCATTCGATCCTTAGAAATGTATACAAAAGTGTGGTTGAAGTAGTGCCATAATAAACCTCACATAATGACCTATCATCAGAGTTTCCGGGATATAAATTGTTTTATTTTAAATTTTCATCTTAGGGAGTGTTTAATGGGGATTTTTTTATTATGGGTAGGGAGTTTGAGGAATCCTGATGATCCAATGAACGATCCTATGATGAGAAGTTATTTTTTGGATTGATTAGGATTGGAAATGAAACTAGATGAACTTGACCATTATTATAGGAATCATTGTTTATGGATAATCATTCCTTGGGTGGAGCGACACCTTACATGACAATGGAGTATAATGTGTTTTAATTGAGAAGTATTGTAGTAAAATATATGTGGTGGGGATCCCAATATAAGTTATTGGAGTGTGTGATCCTCGTTTTAGAATAATTTTGGAGAGTACGGAGGATAATGTTACATGAGTTAGTAAAATATAATGTCAATTCTTGGAGTGGAACTCGATAATGCATGAGTATATCCACGTCTGACAACTTTTTATGATGATGGACACTCCATGAGACATGTGGTTATATTTTTAACTCAGTGTGGTCATGATAAGGAAACTCAAATTGAGGGAAGCTTCATGTAAATTTTTTAATGTATTCCTCATAATTATATGGGATTTCAGTTTATGAATCAGTAGATGGGATGATCTTAAATTGCTATGATGAAAAATGATGTTGGGGTGCTTTTAGTTTCAATTTAAAATGATTTTGAGGAAGAATGTCAATAGAAAATCACATTTTGATTCTCGTTAATGTATGATTAGTTTTCCTGGGATCGATTAGAATTGATTTGATCCATGCATGGTTTGATAAGGTGCTTTGACAATTCTCTTATGAGAAAACGGTGTATAGAGTTTGTGGTATGTGATTTTATCATGGAATCAAATTAGGGGTTTGGTTAAACCTCGATGTGCCTGGATAATTGTGGGATGCCTCAGATGGTTATAGAATCATTTGTTATTGATTAATAGTGCATATATATATATGGAAGCATATCATTCTTATGATGGTTGGCTATATGAGGTTTTTTAGGCTTATTTGAAGGTAATTTGAGGTGGAAATCGATTGACAATATCCATATATATATAAGACATATTCCGGGTTTTTTCAAGGAAATTTCCTTAACATTATGCATGTTTAGGACCCCATATATGGAGATTAACACACCTTCCTTTCAATTTGGACCAGTGTTTCTAAAAAATTATAAGTAATCTAGTAATACAACCAAATCAATAAGGATTTCATGTTTGTGATGCCACATGGATACTAAAGGCCAAGATGGAGGTAGAGTTCATAGATACCTATGTTTGGATCTTAGATTTTGGTGTTTTGTAGTTTTCAATTGTGATTTATTTAGGTATTAAATTTCTTGGTATGAAGATCATATGGGATGACCACATATGGCCATTGGGAAATAGGATGGTAGAGTATTTGAGATAATGATATTCTAAAATTCTATAGTGGCACGTTGATGTGAATTCAGAGTCAAATTCATAATGTTATGAATTTTCTAATGAATGAGACTAAGTATTTTTATAACCACAGTTTGGGAGAGGGATAATTGGTGTATGAATAAGGCCGTGTCTAAAAGGGTGGAAGATCATAGGTGTAAAGATCCTTTGAATCGTAATAGATAGCAAACAAAATTTTGGTTTTGGTTGAAATATCTAAAATCTGTTGTGTATGGGATGATGATATTTTAGGTATCTCGACTAGTTTGGGGTGACATGTTAAGATGACCCCAACTGGTAAAATGTTTGTGTTTGGTTCATAATTTAAGACTTGATGATGCTCAGCAGACATATCTCTGGGAAAAAATTTCATATTATGGGGAGATTGTAAAACCCCACACATAATTAATACATATAAATGATTAAAATTTTCTATGAATTTTTTTATTTTCTCCTAATTGATGGGTTTTAGTGGTAGGATGCATGTCATGAGCACTTTTTGGATTCTGTACATGAAACAGGGCCTAAAACATGTTGTTTCAGAATCTATGGCTAGTCAATATAGAGTAACTAGCTAGTTCGTGGATATTTTATATATATCCTCGTATGGGTCCTAGGCTCACTAATAATCCAATATAGGCTACCATATTTATGGTTTCTTCATAGGATATTTTTAAGTGGGGACAACCTCATCATTTCACATAGGCCTCCCCCTCTTCATCTAAATTCAGTTTTTCATCCAAAAAATAATAATAATACCCCCTTGTACATCTGGTTGTCCTTCCTCCCCTTAGGTATTGATCTTAATATACCTTGATATATTACTTTATATTAAAATAAAACAATTTCAAATAGTGTGTGGTACACAAAACCTCGAGCTTAAATGAACCGTGAAATAATAATATTTAAATATGACTATTATAACATGGCCATTGGGTATGCGGGTATGAATATGAATAAATAAATTATAAAATTTATACAAAAAATAATTTCCTCAATAAAAATAATTTATTCAATCAATAAATTTAACTTTATTCTAATTCTTATAACCTGTAAAATAATAAGAATAAATTCATTTTATGCTTTAAAGTTACTTTTCTTCAAAAGTGTTTTTATTACATTTTATGTGATAACATAATAACTAATTACTAACGTATTTGGAAATTTTATAAGAATAAATTTACATAATTTTTGAATTGTTCATTTAATAATAGTCTTTAGATGAGTTTTTGACAATTTTAAGAAAAGGGTTATTTTTGAGTAAATACTAAAAATACCCATTTTACAAAAACTATCCTTTCTAAGACATTATAATAACATTATAATTACATAAAATATCATTGAAAAATATAATAGAAATTATATATATTAATTAAGGAAAATAATTAATATAAAAAATATTTTTTAACTTATATACATATTCATAACATTTTTGGAAATCTAAGTAATGTTTTTGTTTAAATAAAAAAACTTTTTAGTTCTTCTATTTTAATCTAGTACTTACAAGGTATATTTTTTTAAAGACAAATATGGACCCCTTTATTTTAAAAAATATAAACATTTATATAGGAATCAGTATTATTCATTATTTTGCTGTAAGATCATTTTTATTAATTGAAGGCATTTTTCTAGAAAACCATTTTTCATCACATTTTTTGGTTTATTTTTTAATTAATTTCAACCACAGATATGAATATATTTTCATAAAATGATATATATATTTTTTAATTCATATTTCCAAAATTTTATAATTATTACAGTTTCATTTGTGTTATTATAAATAGTAACATTATTAAAAAAACTAGGTAACTATAGAAATAGTTAAAATGGGTTAAATGGATTAAACTAAAATGATAAGTTCTTTAATAACCAAATAAATTGTTTAAATTTTATTTTATGGTAATATTTGGACCCAATATCATATCCCAATTTAGTATGAGTCTTTTTTAATCCATTTTTCTCAAGTATGACATTAATATATTTTAATCCTTTCAAAAAATCTAAGTGAAATAACACTACATCTCATCTCTTATTCACACCTCAATATCCACTTATATCATCCAATACAAACCAAAATAATTTTCTAAAATTACTAACGACATAATATAGTAACTTTTGATTTTATAATACTATCCAAATATGGATTTAGGTATAAACCTAATAAGGTTGTCTGAAGAAGAGTAATAGATCTAAACTGCGTGTTTTCTTTTTTATTTATTATTTTACTTCATTCAAACCTATCCTAACCATTGTGATATAAAAACATCATGATTTCCAATATAATAAAATTTTATTATTATTTTCTTATAACCCTATATCTTCTATTTTTCCCTCAAATGTATAATGAAAAGATCTTTAATACGTACATGCATACTACCGCCTAATAAGACAATACATTTCATTTTCCATCCCCACCTAAAAGTGTTGGAAATAATGATTGATAAAAATTAAATAATATGATATATATGATATAAATGTAACTGTTAAATTTTAAATAAATATTTTAATTCATTATTTACCATCTAATGAAAAATAAAAACACCCTTCTTGTGTGCATACGACATACCATCTCTACATAGCGGTGTAATAGGCTTTTCATATACACCTCACAAGGATGTTTATTATGATGAATATAAGGAATATATATTTTATTCATGAAATAATCATGTATTAAAAAATATAATATATTAATTACTTTCATACCATTACATCTATTAGAAAATTAGACCATTGTTTGAGTGTATGTGTTGGTTTCGACCACCACAATGTGATGTGGTTCATTTCTCATGTATACCTTTCATTAATGATTATAATTTTTTTAATGTATGAAAAATATAATTATTTCACGATTAATATTCTATAAATGATGAAATAATTACCAACATGAAATTATTGTAACTAAATAATTAAAAAATGGATGAGAAACGAAATAGTTTAAACCAGAGATGATGATGTTAATAAAGAATTGTAAATAAATGGGGACTATAATCTTATGAAAAAATCATATATGGTATTATAAATATGAATATAATTATTTTATATATGTATAATAAATCTATATTTATTATATATGAGGTCAAGAGTGTATAAAAAGGATGATGGACTTGAGTGAGGGGTAATTTTTTCTCATTTCCACATCAATAACACGATTTTTACATTATGCACCTAATTTATTTTACATGGTATATAAACTACCCTTTTCACCATTTATATCATGAATTACACTTTAGTAATTCTGTTAATTGTTTTCTATTTATGTTTTATCTTTAATTTATTCTGATTCAAAAGTTATCCAAGTAGTATGGGATTTTTGTTATAATATCATTTCATTTTAGGATTAATTTTTTTCATATTTCTTTAGTAAAAATTATATGATCTGGATATTTTAAACACATTATATTTTATTTTAATTAGGTTATATTTGTATGTAAATGTTTATATTCCATCTATTCTCTTATTATATCAAGAATCCAAATGTAAGTTACATGTAAGAAATTTTCTTTACAAAATATTGTTTTGATATTTTCCTTTGAGCTGTCTTCTTCTATGTGCATATTTTTAATAAAAATATTCAATAATTTTATTAATATTTTTCAAATATTTATTAAATTTAGTTGACCCCATTTTTTCTTTCTATTTAAATTTTTCACACAAATCTTCAATTCATTTTCCAAACAAGGTACTTTTTATTAAATGAATGAACAAAATATTTATTTTAGAGTACACCACCCAAATGAATTATCCCACCATTATGACTACTCATTTCATTGAGGATTACATTAAATGTTTTCAAAGTTATTTTAAAATAATATAATTTTATATATATTTTTCATTTTTTGTTTAAAACTATATCATAAGAAAAGGGTATTTTTTCTTATAAATATGAAAAGATTTTTGAAAAGTGATTTATAAAACCACTTACACATGATTTTACAAGAAAGTAATATTTATGGTATTTTGTATTCATTACATTCTAAAGGATTGGTTTTAAAAAACCTTCACATTGATTAATAAGTGGTATTCTATCATCCTTTACCAATAATGTATTATGCCATATATTGAGATTATTCACTTTCTTATGATCATGTTCTCAATTTCTCTCTATTATTCATTCTACAATATTTTCTTCCGTAATGTATGTATTCTTAATATAATGAACAACATTACAATCATTTCTGTAACATTAATGATGTTTCAACCATATTACATTTATATATACATTATTAGTTGAATGAAGGGTATTCAGAAAATTGTTTCATTTACTTGGGAATTATTGATATTCTGTATTCTCAATTCAATATGGTTAATTATTTATTTATAAGGTATTTTTAGAATGAATTGTATTTATCATTAAATTTATGATTAATGTATAATACATTAATGTGATAGGTGGGTCTTGGTTATAGATATCCAGTCGATGCATTAACTGGTCTCATGAGGTAAAATTATAGTTTATTATTTTTGATATTGTGGTTTAGTGACCTTGATAATAATTTTTATGATATCACCCTTGATATTCCCTGATAAAAAAATTATAAATTTATTTGTTTCATTTATTTATAATTCAATTTCCATTATCGATATGACTTATATATTGATATTATCTTTTTAGATTTATTGAACTAATGTTGTTGATTGACTGACATGTGTTTTGATTACCCACTTTGGATTATTGATTATGAATTATTTACTCATGATAACCTCTATTGTACTTAACTATAATTGGTTATTTGAGGTCACCTTAAATTTTTTCCCCTTTCCCTAAGATATGAAGAATTATTTTATAAATGATTTTAATGATGAAAAATTATTATAAGCTATGTTTTTATATTTTAAATATAATATGCGAAAAATGTATATATCTTGTTTTCTATGACCACTAAAATTGATAAATCCTATAATGTTTGATCCCATATATTATGTACTATTGGAAAATTGAAAAAATTTACTATATGTTACTAGAGTTTGGGTGTGACAGTTGGAGTCAAAGAATGTTTGGTGGGATAATTGGTAACTACATTATAGAAGAACATATCAGACATAAGCAACATGATAACCCCTTATAATATGTCAGAACTTGTTTGGGATTTTCATTCCTTAGATTAATATTCATGATCAATTTGGGATAACTAAGTGAGTGCCATTATTTAGAAATGGAGACTAGAGTAAGGGGATCATAACATGTGGTAAATTTAGGTATTACCTTATTGGGAATTTGAATACAATGGTTATCAGAGTTGAGAAGGCCATAGATATATTAGGGAAACTGACCCTCGTTTTGATTTTTATCCTTTCATGTATCAATAAACCAAGTTATAGATAATCTAGAGTGAATTATTGTAAGATCCCCTATTTATGCTGGTATGTATATCTATGAATTTTTCATCTACTTTTCTTTTAGCAATGATTTCATCAAGGATGTGTTTTATTATAAAAAAATATTTGGTTGAGAGGAAACATTGGGAAATGTGATAGTATCCCTGTGGAGATCAGTTTTTAGGGAAATGGATAAAAGTGTCACAATGTATGATTGTTTGAATTAATGGAATTAGGGTACGAAATGGTTAGGTTTTTCATGGATTCTTGGTATATTGAGAAAAAATAAAGGGTTTTGGGTTTTTTAAAGGAAATGGGCTGATAAACCATATAAAGAATATTTACACACTGTGTAAATGGATTACACATCATTTAATGTTTAATTGTTTTAATAAAATAATCTGAGCCTACATGTTTTTGGGCATATACCATTAAAAAAATTTACATGATATTTAACTAAATTACACATCATGTAATTCCAAGGACTTTTGTTTTAAAATATGTTATGTGGATGATTTTTATTTCTAACTAACTATATACTTATCCTCTCGACCATGGGGTATCTTTCAAGTGAAATTAGAGTGATAACCTTCCTTCTGGACTCCCTATTAATGTGATAAATATTAGGTAAATCATTTTGGTTTGGTTTTCTCTTCTCTACCTTTATCCTCAACACATTATAGTGAAATAATTTCACCATGTGCATTGTTGGTTTTGATCTTGATCAGTTTGGATCGAGTAACCAATTTTTTATTATCTACACCTTCTTCTTTATGGTTGTTTTCTAATGGAGTATTTTTATTCTTCGTCGGTTAAGGTAGGGGGTCTAAATCATAACCATATGGTTTAATAATATCCATGTTTATGAAAAATTGTGATTTCACCAACGTAATGTGAACTAAAACTAATTATGTAAGGAATGGGGTTATTATTTTGAGTCCTTTTTCTCAATTGGATTTCGACCTAGATTAGATATACAAATTGGTTGAGCGGACCATTAATATAATTGAATGGGATAATGGTTTGAAGTGTGTTTAGCATGACATGAGACATTATGATATTTCTGGATATATAATCCATATGTTGTGGCTTATTGATTATTTTTATGACTGTTAATCAATATTCTTTTATTTGAATGTGGAATATGATAGATAAATGGTAATTTAAGTAATAATCTATGGATATTTATGATGTGATATTGTGATATTTGTGATGTATGAAAAAATCTTGCGATCTATGCTAAAATTATTATATATCAGGATTTTCCCTATAACTTTCACACTTATATGTCGTAATGTCTATATTGTGTGTGCCAAACCCAGTCCCATGTTGTGATGCTTATAGAGAGTGGTATCTTCCTAGTCCCATGTTGTAATTCTTATAGGGATTTTCCCCATATATTTTAATTCTTATAGGGTTTTCACCCGAATTGATGTGACTATACCATGGTTATATGGTTGTGGATTTAATGGTCATAAGAAATGCTCAGAGATATTCTATCATGGAACTAAATTAGTATATTTTACCTTGGATATATGGTTGTGGTTTTCATAGTTTTAATACATCCTTAGAGATATTCTAGCATGGTGATGAAGGGGGTTGTTGTTGTATTTTATTAATCATCGAATTATTTAATACACTTTTTTATCATTTTATTTCATACACTTATTATCAAAATTGTAAGTTTATAAATAGCGGTGTTAACCTAATAAGTTATAATCACTCCCTATTCAATACTCTATTTGGTACCCATGGAGATTATATGGAAGTATGTTTGGACAAGGGAAAAGGACCTCATTGTTGATTTCTTTCTTATTGGATGGACTGATGTTTGGAGGATGAAAAAACATGGGGTTTAGGATCAGGGAATTTTGATTCTTTATTTTAGCCTGCTAGTATATTACTTTTATTGTTTATAATATAAATTTTAGTTACATTTCAACACATCATTACATTATTCCTTTATTATTGATTGTATTATTTAGTTGTATCTTATTTTTATTTTCCTCATTTTCTATACATTCATTTCATTCATTTATATGGATCAGTTATACTACTATCACACTTCAATCTAAGAAATATAGTCTCCCTACTATAAAATTCACACCCCAATGCTAGTTAACAACCTTTGGAATATAGGGGGTGCTCTTGAGGTCTTGTAACCAACCCTTTTTGGTTAGGTGAGAGAGTGTCGGGTTTGGAGATGTTACAAAGTGGTATCAAAGAAGCGAGTTTAATTTTTTTGTACTTTAATTTCTCAGAAATGTAGAAATGGGACTAGGACGTGTCAGGACTTGTTAATGATCATGTGAATGGGAGTAGATGACCCATGTATAGGGTAAAATCTGAGTGCCCAGAGATGGGATTTTTGCTTATGATGTTTGATTGTTAAAGTTGATGTTTCTTCACTTTGTGTTACCCACATGTGTGAGGTTATTGTTTTATGATTGTACTATTTCTTGAGACTTGTACGCATTCCACGGTATGGAATGAGATGAGAATACCTTCATCATAATAAGAACATTGGGATATATTGACATGAATATTTCATGATAGGGGCATATCTATTTTTGAACATGATATATACATACATGTTGAACTATGATATGAGATATTTGTTTCATTATATAAGTTAAATTAGTTGGCGTTTCATACTAAAATTTTATAATCCATTATTAGAGTGACTAGGAGTTTGTGGTTCTCTATTTTAGTAACCTGTTGAGGTTGAATTTGTTTCTAAATAGTTATCTAATATGTTCATTTTTCTTGTTGTGAAAATGTATCCTCTTTATCTTCGACTTGTGCATAAGGAGAGTGAAAATTAACATGCTCCTAACACAGCTTAACCCGAGCTTATTGTACTTCTTATGGACCATATGTATGTTCATCTTCATGATATATTCTTGAGGGTAATGTTATCCATCTAAATGGATACTAGTCATACATTTCCTTCAATGTTTAAGCTGATAATAGTGTTTCATCTACAACACCAACCAATTTTTACTAATGAGGAACCTAGGTGGCCAAGTTATAAATCAATTTAGTTCAGATGATCTTCAAGAATCTTGAGACACTCGTAGATGGAAGGGTGAATATTTCTATATATACGGTTCTTGGAACTACCAAACCTTGGTGGGATATTCTGGAAGAAGCCAGGAACTAGGATGAGCTATCAAAGATGGAATTATAAATAAATTTCATGGTCCATTTCTATTTTGATATATTGATGGATGAAAAAGATCATGAATTCATGTGCCTGATGTATGTGTGAATATCAGTGATAGAATATGAAGAACATTTCAAAGACCAATGGTGTATTGTGGCATCTTTTATAGCTCATGATATCTATAGGGTGAGACATTTTCAGAAAGTATTCTCTATGAGATTATGTCAGAGATAATGGTTCCCCATTTAAGTTGCTTTAAGGACATGGTGAACCAGGCACTCATCACGTAAGGGAATCAAAGAGAGGCCCTAAGCAGTGACCATTATATTTCAGTAGGGTTATCTGGGATCTCTTCTTTGAGTAGAAAGATACACCGCTTTGACAGTTTCTGCCAGGGTAGAAGTGGGAAGAGTAGTTAAGGAATTAGAAAACAATCCTAAGACTATGTTCTATTTTAGTGCTATTAGGGTGAAATGTCTGGCCGCAAGAACCTGCAATTTTCTTAACCCACAATTGGGTGTTGTATCTATGGTATAATGGGTCATATTTAGATTTTCTATGTGAACTTTTCTCAGCATACTAGTGGTAGGGGATCAGGATATGCACCTAAGTTGGTAAGGGGCTCAGCTACCCCTCAGCAGGCTCGTAGTTGGATTTCCCCTGGTTGTTCTGATTGTGGTAGGGGATATTGTACACAATTGAATGAGAAGAAGCACCAGGTAAGGAAAATAGTTTAGGGTATTCATACTAGAGACGAGGGAAAAGGGAAAATTCAACTGCATGTTATGCATGCGACTTTAGCTTTCCTTGATGAAGGACTATCTACTATCAGAGGTATGATTCTTATATCATCTAACTTATCTTTTGTTCTTTTTTACATAGGTGCATCAAATTATTTTCTATCAGCTCTTTTTTTAAAATGGTTTGGGATTGGATGTGTAAATATTGGATGTTTCATTGTCCACCAACACACTGTTGGAAGTGTGTTCAAAGAATATCAAACATTGCAAGGCATGTTCTCTAGATATTTGGGGTTAACATTTCATTTGGGAACCTTTTGTGATAAAAATGATTTTCTTCTACTTAATTCTTAGTATTTATTGGTTTGTTCTATGCCAGGATCATATCGAATGTTATAGGAGGATAGTTACCTTTATATACCCATAAAGAGGTAGTTATTTCCACCAAGGTGATTGGGATCTTTAGGTTGGTTATACAAAACCAATTCAGTGAAGACTAGATTGTATCATGGATCAGATTTCCGGTCTTGCAATAGATTATGGTGGAATTTAGTATGATTTTTTCCTCTAGTGGTAGAACATTTTTAGGATGTCTTTCTAGATGATTTCTATGGCTTATCACCTGAGCATGATATTGAGTTCATGATCATGTTATTACTGAAAATAGATCCATTTTATATTCCAAATTATTGAGTCACCATCGTAGCTTCAGGAGTTGAAGGTTTAGTTGGATGATCTAGAATATAACTGCTTCATATGGCCTAGTATATCTTCATAGGGTTCTCTAATTCACTTTGTAAAGTATGGTGATGGGTCTTTTCTCTTATGTGTATATTATCATTGGTTGAACCATATTATGGTCAAGAACACGGTTCATCTTTGTGACATTGATAATATTTTAGATTTGTTGAGAGGTCATAAGATCTTCTACACAATTTATTTGAGATCAGGAAACAACTAGTTAAGGGTGAGAACAATGTAAAAACTTGAATAAATTTTAGGAGTCTATGTAGCTTGTATGAATTTGTAGTGATTCCCTTTGGTTTGACTAATGCATGGGAAGTATTCAAAGAATTAATGAATACAATCATTCATCCTTTTATGGACCTTTTTTTTGGATTTTTCCGATGATATCTTAGTGTACTCATAGTTAGCATACGGTCATGTCAAACATCCTAAAATTGTCTTGAGTGAATTGAGAGTGAATCAAATTTATGCCTATGTAACCAAATGTAGTTTTTGGATTAATAATGTTCACTTCTTCAGCCATGTGATATTAGAGGAAATATTTCCTATGGACATAGTGAAATTCATAGCCATGGTATCTTGGGAACCTCTAAGTAATTTCTTCAATATTTGGATATTTCTAGTTTTATAATGTTTTTATAAGTTATTTTTCCAACATTTCTCTTGTTTTGCAGCACAAATGTATATGATGATCCAAAATGTGGTGAAATTTGTTTCTTATGATTCTTGTGAGAGAGTGGTTTAGGGGAATAAAGGAAGGATGATCTAAATAGTTTTCCTCAATTTACCTATACTAGGTAAAGCATATACTTTTTACTGGGATGGATCTATATCATGACTCAGAGTAGTTATAATGTAGGAGGCTCGAGTGGTTGCATATAGCTCCAGGAAGCTGAGGCCGCATGAGAGGAATTACCCTACTTATAATCTGGAGTTAGAAGTAGTGGTACATGACCTAAGATGTTGGACACACTTTCTCATGTGTGAGAGTTTTTTTGGTATATGTGGACTTCAAGGGACTTAGGTACATATTTTCTCAATGATATATAAACCTTCAGTAGTGGAGGTGGGTCATATATCTGTAGTCTTTTGACATTAAATTATCTTATACATTAGGAAAGGTAACCATAATTTCGGAATCCTTGAGAGGAAAGACATAGAAATAGGAAGTACATGAGTCTTGTGATGAGTTTTGGATACTATCCCTGTGTGAATACATGAAATTGGATGTTCATGAGTCTCAGGAAAGAGTCGCTATGACTTAGACATCTATTATACCCATGATTTTGGACCAGATTAAGATTGAGCATTTGTCTGATACAAAGCAATTATTTTTGAGTGAAAAAATATATGGTGGGGAGACACCATCAGGATGGTCTCTCAGCATTGGTAAATCTTATTATTTTCTCTAGTTGAGTATGGGTTCCTAAGTGCTTAGTTGAGGAGCTGATGATGGAGTTTTATGATCTAGATAGACAAGGTATATTATTTTAACACCGATGTATCGTGATCTCTGTAAATAGTATTGGTGGTCAATAATGAAGAAGGAGGTTTCATGATTCTTTGATATATGATGCACTAAAGAGTAGATTAAGGCCAAGAATCAGAGGCCAGCTAGTCTTTGGTATCCTTTTCCTTTTTTCTATGTGGAAATGTTATGATGTCATAATGGATTTTGTGACAGTATTACCCATGACAACCCTTAAGAATAGTGATGTATGGTTTGTTGTGGATTTACGGACTAAGGTGGCCCACATTTTTCCTATCTGGTTTACCTTTATATTTTATTTCCTCATAAGTCTTTGAATGTGTGAGGTGGTTCGGTTTTATGGTGTTCCGAGGAGTATCATTTTAGACTGAGATCCTTGTTTCACAACACATTTTTGGTAGGGTCTTCAAAAGGTTGTGGGATCATATGTTCTTTTGACCATCAACTATCATCCACAAACTGATGGTTAATCTGAGTGGACTATTTAGGTTCCATACGATATGTTACGAGCCTATGTTTTGGATTTTATTGGTTTATGAGAGAAACATATGTCACTCATTGAGTTTTCATATATTAATGGATTCCAAGAATCAACACAAATGGATCATTTTAAGGCTTTGTATGGAATGACATGTCATTCGTCTCTCTATTTTCTTGAGGTAAGTGAGTTAGAACATATTGGTTCTAGTCTCATTTATGAGACATCTAAGTAGGTTCGGTTGACTAGATAGTTCATGGTGACCATGATGAGTTGGTTGAAATCAAATGCCGACCATCAGAGATGACCTCTATAATTTTATGTTGGTCATCATGTTTTACATTGGTTGTAACATAGTTTGGGGAAACATTATATCAGGAAATAGTAAAAGCTAGCGCCCAGGTTTTTCGGTCCATTTGAGATAGTGGAAGGGGTCTTCCAGTGGCGTACCATTTAGCCCTTCCATGTCATTAAATTTTCATGCATTATTTTTTCCATGTTTCATATCTACCATGATATCATCTATATCTAGATCATGTGATAGACGTAGCATACATTGATACTTATGATGACACATCCATTGAGGAGAATCTAATATGTGTTTTAGGTCATAGTGGATAATATATTTGGTGTAGGACAATATCATTGGTTTGAGTGTAGTGGAAACATGGGAATGTTCAGGAGGAGACCTAGGAGACAGAGTTTGATATGAGAACCCTGTGTCCAGACATGTTAAATGAGACCTCACAATGAAACTTGGTGTAACTCGGGGATGAGTTGTTATATGGTGGGGTTGTAAGATCTTGTATTTTTTAAAGCATGTCTCTCATTGATTTTTTTCTCTAACATTTTATTCAATTTTTTTTCATTGTGGATGTATGTCATTTGAATAAAATCATTCTTGGGTTGTGAGGAATATTTTGGAAAATTGGAGATGATCTATGTAGAGAGCCTTTATTGGGGAAATGGCTAAAATTTCAGGGGGTGTAAGCTTGTTTGAATTAGTTGAGTCATAGTGTAAATGGGTTAAGTGTCTCATGAATTATTATTATTTTTATTATATTTATAGGGTTTTTGGGTTGTTTAAATAGAAAATTAGCTAAAAACCATCTACATAAAATTTACGCTCCATGTAAATGTATTACACTTCATTTAATGAATGGGTGTTTAAATAAAATAATCAGAGGAGGTAGGTTTTTTGGTGTATCCCATTAAAATATTTACATGACATGTTACTAAATTACACACCATTTAATTCCCCATACTACTATATTAAAATATTTTTTGTGGCTTATTTTTCATTCTAAATCACTGTAGCCTTATCCTCTTGGATATAGTAAATCTTATAAGACAATTTTGAGTTCCAACCTCCCTTCTAGATGCCCTGTTTACATGATCAATCAATGGAATGAATTTTCAGTATGTTTTCCCATTCTAGTACTTATTCCTCTAAATGTTATAGTGATATACTTTGACCATGTACATTTTTTATTTTAATAATGATTATTTTTTATCTAGGATCCTCTTTCCAATAATATTCACCTTCTTCCTCATGGGTTTTTTTTCATTGGAAGTGTTTCATTCTTCATTGGTTAAGGTAGGGGTCTAAAATTTAACCCATTGATTTAATAATTTCAATTTTTATGCAATATTATGATTGCACCAACATGATGTGCGACCAAAAAAATTATGTAATGAATGTGATTATTATTTGGATTCCTTTATCAATTAGCTTTTAACTTGGTTTACAGATACCCATTTGGTGAGAAGACCATGAATATAATTTAATTGGATAATGGTTTAAAGTGTATTTAGCTTGACATGAGGCCTTAGGTTATTGCTTGATATAGAATCCCTACATTGTGACTTATTTCTTATTTTCATAAATTCTAATTAGGTGTGATTTAATTAAATGTGGTACAAGAAAGATAAATAGTAATTCACATAATTAGCCTTTGTAATTTATGATGTGATATTGTGATATCTTTGATATATGACAAGACTTGTGTTCCATGAGAAAATAATTATATATTGGGCTTAGTCCTAGAACATGCGCACTTATATACTATAATGCTGATATTGAGCGGGATCAGCCCAGTCCCATGCTATAATGCTTATAGAGAGCGGGTTATGTCCAATCCAATGCTACAATTCATATAGGTATTTGATCCAGATGATGTTATGCACATTGGTATTTAACCTAGATAGATGTGATAACACCTAGTTATATGGTTGTGGTTGGGATGGTTATAAGAAATTATCAGAGATATTATGACATGGTGCCGATGTAGGTTATTTTACCATGGATGTATAGTTGTGGTTGTTGTGGTTTTGAGACATGCTCATAGTTATTCTGATACGAAGATAAATTGGGTTGTTTTTGTATATCATTATTGTCGTGTTAATTAATACAACTATTTATCACTTTATTTCATACACTTCTTATCGGACATGTTTGTTTAGACAGGATGATGTCAACCTACTAAGTTATACTCACACCCTATTCAGGCATGCATTTGGTACCCGATCATATTATGTGGATGTAGGTTTATAAAATTGTAAAGGACCTTGTTGTTGATTTCTTACTTGCTGGATGGGATGGAGTTTGGAAGTGGGACTGACATGGGGTTTGGGACTGTGTACTTTTGTGTATTTATTTCAGTCTTCTATTATTTTACTTATATTGTTTTGAGAGTGACATTTAGTTACATTCTAGCATGTCATTAAATTATTCCTTTATTATTTATTGGTTAATTCAGTTGGATCTTATTTTTTTTCCACTATGGCTATACTTTGATTTCTTTCGCTCATATTGTCCAGTTCTACAAATATGACAATCCATACCAGGTGTATAGTGTCCCAACTATACATTTCTCACCCCACTACTATTTGGAAGCCTCTAGCATAGGGGAGGTTCACTAAGGTCTTTTACCCAATCCTTTTTTGCCATGGGAGAGAGTGTCAGATCGAGGGATGTTACAATGATCTTATGATCATTCCTATATAATTATATCCAGTTATAAAAAATAATATTAACCAAATTGAATAACCTAAAAAAAATTGGGGTTTTATGAATTTTTCAGTGATAAAGATAATGGGAAAAAAAGATTCAACATCCCATGTGTCAAGAATGTAGGAGAAAACACTTGGGTAAATACATAAAGGTAATGTTCTTTTGATAAAAGTGTGGAGAAAAAGGGTAGCATGATAATAGTTTCAATGTAAAGAAATAAAATACTGGTTTATAATTATTTATGTGTAAAGTGATAATTTATTATGTATCTTAATTCCCAAAGAATCATGGATGAGCATAAGAAATTTATTTATTGAGGACATCATGAAAATACTCAAAAAAATATTGTAGATAATGAGAATCACATGAGAGTCATTTAGATAAAAAAGAGTTATATAAGAAATATAGTAAGTGTGAATGTTGATTTCATAATGCTTATTTTCATAGTAATAATTTCTCCATGGATGGATTTTCTTGTGACCTTTCTATGATAAATTAAATTCAATGGAAATCACTCATGGATAAATTGAACCTTAAGAATATAAGTTTAGGGAAATTATGGAAAAATTGGAAAATATATGATTATGATTTCATGGTATTTATTAAAGGTAGATTTTTATGGGAACTAATAGAAAATATAAAATCATTATTCTAAAAATATTTAGTTATATTGAAAATTTAGGAAATGTGAACTTTTGAAACATGTCCTGAATGGTATCAATAAATCTTGAAAGTAATTTTTATGATAATGTCATATTTAGTAGAGAATCTTATTTAAGAATCTATAAATGATGTTTAAGATTATTATATTATATTAAATAGATACCCTTGGTGAATTTTACTAAATTTTATTATAGGTAATTTTTCCACATACATATTTAGGTGATAAAGGTTGTTCGAGGATAAAAAAATGATATGATTTTTGAAGAATAAGTAGTCTATACTTTCTGATTTTAGGTTCTAAATTAAATGAAACATTTTAAAAAAAATTAAATGGATATTTTTTTATTATTAATATTTTAGAAGGATTATTCCTATTTGTTTTTATTTTATCTTTTTCTAACCAATTTTGTGGAATAACTTTTCATCATTTTGTAGATCTTATGGTTGATTAAAAGTTGATTTTAGTTATTTAGATAGGTAAAATTAATAATTACCATGATGATTCACATTTAAGGATGGATTTATTCTTATTGAATCAGAAGAAATCAAATAACTAAATTTTATCATTTTTTTATTCAACGATAAAAGAATTTTCCAAATTTAAGAAAATTATGATAAATCTATCTCATGTTATGGGGAATGTGACACTCATCTACCAATGTAAATTTCCAAAAAAAATTCAAGAATTAGTCTTATAGAGGAAGCTTTATAGTATGTTTCCTAGTTTCAACTTATAATGTAATGTTTACACTATAGGAAAATTAAAAATTTCCAATGGTTTTGTAGTAGCGGTTTTCAAAACCTTCAAATGATATTTCATGAACATTATTTTAGAGAGGATTTTTAAAAGGAAATTTCTAAATATTATTTTTAAATATTAAAATTTTATTAATTTAATTTTAGTGTATTTTTTTAAATCTCCCATGAATTAGTGGCAGGTATTTAAGAAACCACCAATAAATGTAAATTTTCAAAAATGAAAAAAAATAATAATAAATCAGATTTCAACATCAAATGACCATATCTTTTAATCCAACTGTCTATTTTATCTCCAAAACTAGTCAAAGAGAGAATTATGAATTGAAATAAAATTAAATTTGAAGTAATTTTTAAATAAGTAATAGAATAAAAGATATTACTTCTTTAAGAGAAGTTTACAATCGAACTTCAAATTCAAATAACGATAAATTTTGTTTCGGGGGATCATTTAGGACCTATCATATATCAAATTGAAGCCTAAAAATATCTTTACACAATGCTGACCTAGGGGGACCCTATCAATTATTTCTCCAAGGTGAAAAAATGCCTAAAAGCTGTTCAAAATTTAGGTTTTTTGTATGGATACTAGGGTTTTTGAACATTTGATTTGATTTTAGCGTCATTCAATAGTTTATTCACAATACAAGGAAAATTTTATTTGTGATGAGTTATTTACTATGGGGAAGGGTCTCGTCGTAAATAGTTTTTCAGGAGTTACTATTTGTGATGTGACCATATTTCTGTCGTAAAAGGATTTGGCATGCGGTGTGCACCAATCTTTGGGAAGTGTATTTGTGATGGGTGGTTACAACTGTTGCAAATAGTATCCCATGGTTTTTATTATTTGTGACAAGATTTAACTCTCATCGCAAATAGTGTGTCATCAAAAAGGTATTTGCAACGGGTCTTGTCGCAAATACCTTTTTAACTGCCACCCCTAATTAATGGGGGGTTAGCATTTGCGACGGGTCCTGTCACAAATATCTTGGTCACAAATAATATTAACCTATATATACCCCCATATGATTTTTTCCCATTTCACCATTCTATCAACTCCTCTCGCATTCTTTGCTCTCATATTTTTGTCTTCAGTTTTTTGAAAGTTTTAAATTTTCCACCGGAGGAATTTTCAAGGCTTACATCCAGCAAAAGATTCGGTTTTAAGGTATTTATTTGTTTCTATTATTTCTTTGCTAATTCAATTTATTTTATATTATTAATAATAATCATTAATTAGCGGTAATTTAACTCAATTAGAACTAGATAGTTTTATTTTTATTATTTATTTTTACAAATATGATGTTTTATTATTATTTATTGTCTTTATTTAAAAGTAAATAGTATAGATTTGTAATAATTTGGTTAAATTATCTTTAATCAATAGCAATTACGTGTAATTATTATTAATAAGTAATAATTAGTAGTAATTTGTATTAATTAGTATAAATTATTTTTAATTAGTATTAATGAGTATACATTAGTATTAATTAGTAATAATTAGTAGTAATTAGTAATAATTAGTAGTAATTAGTAATAAAGAGTAATAAATAATAATAAATAGGAATAATTAGTAATACTTAGTAATAAATAGAGATAATTAGTGACAATTAGGAATAATTAGCGGTAATTAGCTGTAATTAGTGATAATTAGTAATAATTAATATTAATTAGTAATAATTAGTAATGATTAGTTATAATTAGTAATAAATAGTAATAAAGAGTTTTACAAAGTAATAAATATTAATAATTAGAAATACATAGTACTAAATAGTAATAATTAGTTATAAATTATGACAAATAGAATTAAATAGTTGTATTAACGATAAATAAGAATAATTAGTGGCAATTAGTGGTAATTAGTAAAAATTAGGAATAATTAGCAGTAATTAGTGTTAATTAGTAGAAATTAGCAGTAATTAGCAGTAATTAGCGATAATTAGTAATAAATAGTAATAAATAATAATAAGTAGTAACAAATATTAAAAGAATAGTAATAATTATTAATAATTAGTAATAATTAATAATGATTAGAAATAATTATCAATAATCAGTAATAATTAGTAATAATTAGTAATAAATAATAATAAATAGAAATAAATAGGAATAATTAGTAATAATTAGTAATAATTAGTAATAATTATTAATAAATAGAAATAAATAGTAATAATTAATAATGAATAGTAATAATTAGTAATAATTAGTACTAATTAGTAATAATTAGAAATAATTAACAGTAAGTGATGATATTTAGGAATACTTAGTGGTAATTAGGAATAATAAGTGGTAATTAGTAAAAATTAGCTGTAGTTAGTGAAAATTATGAATAACTAGTGGTAATTAGAAGCAATTCGTTAAAATTAGCGTTAATTAGTAGTAATTATTAATAAATGTTAATAATTAGTAATAATTAGAAATAATTAGTGTTAATTTGTAATAATTAGTAATAACTATCGTAATTAGCATACATTAGTAAAAATAAGCTGAAATTGGTAAAGATTAGTGGAAATTAGCTTTAATTTGTAATAAATAGTAACAAATATTAACAATTAGAGGTAATTGGTAATAATTATTAATAAATAGTAATAATTAGTAATAAATAGTATAAAATATTAATAAAAAGTAAAAAATAGTAAAAAATAGTAAATATAGTAACAAATAGTAACATATAGATAAAAATAGTAAAAATTAGTTAAAAATAATAACAAATTGTAATAAATTGTAACAAATAGTGATAAATAATAACAATTATAAGTAATTAGTAATAATTAGAATTAATTTGAAAAAAATGATGTAATTATTAAAAAAATTGTTATAAAATAATAAAAATCAGTAAGAATAAGTTGTAATTACATGTAATTAGCAGTAATAAGTGATTATTAGTAAAAATTTGCTTTAATTAGTAAAAAATAGCAGTAATTATAAAAAATTACTTGTAATTAGAAAACAACTATTATAAAATAATAAAAATTAGTTATAATAAGTGGTAATTAGTAGTAATTAGTGGTAATTAGTAAAAATTAGTTGTAATTACAAAAAAAAATTATCAGTAAATTGAAAAAATTAACGGTAAATAGTAATAATTAGCAGTAATATGTAAAAAACATTTTTAGTTAGTAAAAAGTACATGTTCTTAGTGATAATTAGAGTTTATTACATTAAATAAGTGTTAACACGTAAAAAAGAAGTGGGAAATAGATTAAATTGAAAATATTTGAAAGTAAATTATGTTCGTTTTATTTTTACTATTTTTTGGATAGCCTTTTACTTATATCAAATTAATCATAAAAATTTTATTTATTTTATATTTTTTTATAGTAATTTGGAGCCAGGAAGTCCATAATAGTATTTATCACAAGATCATGATTAGATAAATCATTGCCCAAATCCGAATGGTTTTGGTATAAATTTTGTATTTATTGGGGGCGTTGATGATTTTTTATCAATTACATCATCAAAATATGGAGTTTTTTATGAGGGGGAAATTATATGTCCACGCAAGAAATGTGATCTAAGGATTTTCAAACATTTGAAAATGTTGGGTTCATCTATTGTGATTTTGTTTTTGGAACAATTATGTTTTTTGGTATCAGCAAGGTGAAAACAGTTCTGAAGATGATACTAATAATTTGGCTCTAGTTCCATCATGGTTTCAAAATTTAGAACATGATGTGGATGGTCTATCATTTCAAAAATTTGAAATTCAGGATGATATTGATTCAACTCCACAGTTCGAACCATCTCAATTTTATGAGTTTTTGAAGTCTACTGAGGAAGCCTTATATTTTGGTTGCAAGATAAATAAATTTTTAGTAGTTAAAAAATTATGGCTATTTAATCAGATAATAGAATTTCAAAAAGAAATATTGAACAAATATTCTCTTTGCTCAAAGCACTATTACCTAAATATAATATTTTTCTCACAAATTTCTATGTCATCAAGAGGACTGTTCGAAATATGGGTCTTGGTTATTAGAAGATTAATGTATGTTCAAGTGATGGTATCTTATATAATGATGAAAATGAGTCATTTTTTAGTTGTACTACATAAAAATAATTGAGTTACAAAGAGGCTCAACTAGGGAATTCTGGATTGATTCGTGTAATAAAATTGATTAATTTCCCCATTACACCTAGATTTTATCATTTATTTATGTCTCAGAAAACAACATAATTGATATCATGGCACAAAACCAATATTTCTACTAGTAAATACTTAAACCATCCTATTGATAGATATTCATGGAAACATTTTGACTAAGTAAATCCATATTTTACTTTAAAATCTCAAAATATGTGATTGGTTCTTTCTTCTAATGGTTTCTTTCCATTTGGTTCTTATAATAGTCAATATTATCATTGGAATATCTTTATAAATCCATACAATTTATCTCCTTGGATTTTGATAATTTTTCCATATATCTTTCCAACTTTATGAATTCTAAGACATCCAAAAAAGTATCTAGATGTTTATTTGAATCCATCAGTTGGTGAGTAAAATTTGTTATGAAGTAATGGTGTCAGTATATATGATGTTTTTAAAAAACAAAAGTTCCTACTGAAAGCTGCATTAATGTGGAAAATTAGTGACTTCCCAGCATATGACATGTTATATGGTTAGAGTACACATGGTCTGAAATTATGTCCTTTCTATATGATAGGAAAAAAATAATTGGTGGTCATTAATGTAAGAAAACTTTATTTCTTAGACTAAAATAAAATATTTATTCTTAATGATCATTATTTTTGGAGGAACATATATCATTTCATAAAATTGAAAATCGAAATAGAGGGATATCCAACAATGATCTTAGGTATTGAGTTAAAATCCAATTTCTCTTCATTAGCTACCATTACATTTAGACCGACCATAAACCAACATTAAATTGACAGATTTGTGAAAGAACACAATTGGATAAAACAGATATTTTTTGGGATCTTCTATATTGGTCTAATTTTTTGGTTTGTCACATGTTGGATGTCATGCATATTTATAAGAACTATTTTGATAATATATATTATACTATTTTGGAACCAGCAAGTAAGATCAAAGATAATAGAAATTCATTATTAGATCATTCCCAAATTTTTAGGTGACCAGAACTTGAACTGGTTGAAAATGACAGATCATAGAAGTTAATGAATTCAAAAGTTTCTTATACTATTTACAAAGAAAATAGTTTAGTATTTTTAAGGTGGGTTGTATATTTGAGGCTTCCAAATGGTTATGTTTCCAATTGGGCTAGATGTGTCAGAAATGGTAGATTAACCTGATTAAAAAGTCATGACTATAATATTATAATGGAAAGTATTCTACCTATTGGATCTAGAGGTTTCTTTAATTATATGATTTGGTATGTGCTCATATAAATATCATATTTTTTCCCATCCATTTATGTGGTGAAAAAAAACTATGATTCACTAAGTAGACTACAAGAAGATATTGTTTTAATTTTATGTAAACAGGAAAAAATATTCAAACTGAATTTTTTTTAGAACAATGTTCATAGAGGCCCTTAAATTGAAAATATAAAGGAAACTAAAATAGTAAAAAATTGGGATGTTTACATTTATATTTTTGAATTATTTGAAGGAAATTTGAGGGACTAGAGGTGGAATGAAGACTAGCCCCCTCATGCACTCCCTTGTTTGCATGTGTGTCAGCTAGAGTGTTGCCTTCATGATAATAATGTGTGTTTATATAGCTCATTTTAGCAAGATGATCAAGGGAAACAATCCATTCTGCTGTCAGCTTCCATGAAATATGTTCCTTCCCTATTCTAATGTCCTAGACCAAGGTTGTGGAGTCACACTCAGACCAAATATTATTTATATTCCTTTGATGTGCCAAGATGATTTCATTTATTAGAACATTCATTTCTAAAAATAGGGTCGATGAAATTCCATGGGGACCACACTGGTAGACCATAATATCTCTTATCAAGTCTCTATACACAAACCTATAGCCTGTTGGTATAGGGTTCCCTTTTGATGCTCCATCTGTGTGATAGTTGATCCATCTAGTAGGGGGAGGGGTATAAGAAATTTCAATCATGTGATTAGGAGGAGGAATGCAGCCACTATGCTTCAGACATCGTAGAACAATAAGGTAACCCACTATATCACTACAGTGTACTGAATACAGCATGTCAGCGTGATATATAGACATGATAATTTCAGACATTAAAATATTTTTGTTGACCTAGGACTAGTTTTGAATCTATTTACTACATTCTCTCCATATTATATGTATAATATCTTTACAAGAAACCTAGAAAATATTGGAATGATGGATAGACATTGGTGTGTTGAGAAAAGCAGGAAGAAAAATGTAGTTTTCAAAGTATTGAATCAGCCTAACCTCAAATATGTCCAATATGGCCTTCTGTAATGATAAAGTAGTCTTACAAAAGAGAAACAAGTGATTAACTTCTTCTTAGTGTATATTTAATAGGATGAAACAATAGAATAAACAGATACCCACTTTCTGAAGATTAGCCTCAACCAAAAATTTATTGTAATCCAGCCTCCACAACATGGTTAATCTGGAGGGAAATATCTATTTTTTATTGAACACTAATATCTAGTTATTTGGACCCTATGTGAGGTTCTTGTAGAAGGAAATTGAGTCAAGTTATCCATTAGCGACTGGTTCTCAAATTGGTATGTCTCCATGTGATGAGAAGTAATAACTTGTCACCATTTGGATATTTTTATGAGAAAGGTTACTTAAGTTGTTTAATTGGTCATTTTTGGTGGTGTCATAGTTAATATCAAAGTTAGTTCCTTAAATGCATTCAATGAGGGAGCTCCAGTCAAGTATCCAATCCATAACATGAGAGAGGATCTAGCACTAAGTAACCAGTGGGAGTTAATGAAGATCTTGTCAAAGACTGATCTTAGACCAGGCCAAATCAAAGAGATCATATAGGAAGCATGAAATGATTTTAGTTTCTAGATGAACCTACATCGAAGAAAACTTAGAGCTTGTGATGTAGAGTTGAGCTGCATCCATAGAAAATGTGCATGTAGAGACTGGTTAAAAGGTTCAATGTTCTTGTTCTTGGTCCCACCCTCTAGAATAGGGAAGGCATAATTGTTTCCATGTGACTGTAATTATCTTTCTCTCCAGGATTCTTCCACTCCAAAAAAGATCCTCATCAAGGAATTAATGGATTTAATGAAAAATATCTTCCATGAATAAACAATAATTTGGTACAGTAATTTTTAGATGATGACATGCTTAACCAAGAATGTTCTTCCATCCATTGATAGATATCTTCCTTTCTAGTGAGAAAGAGATATTATAATATGAATTAGGATGCTAATGAAGTAAGAATCCCATGGCCTCCCCATGAAAATAGTAACTCCAAGATAGATGAAGGTTAAAGTTCCATACTTGATTCTCAGTTAATTTATCATGTCCATCTTTTAAGAGGCTGAGACACCCTTACCAAAATAGATAAAATTTGTACCACAACTAATTTCCTAGCCTGAGACATATTCCTAGTGGGTGAGGATCCTCTTGATGTTTCTAATGTTCCTTCAATCAAATTTGGTAAAATAATGATATCATCAGAAAAAAATAGGTGGGATGGATCTAAAATACCTTGTTCTACCTAGATAGTTTTTGTGTCCCCATTGTTCACCATAGAAAGGAGGAACAAGTTGAGGCAGTCTTCCGTAATGGAAAAGATAACAGCTAAGAGGGGATCTACTTGTCTCACCCCTCTTAAACACTTCATGTATCCTTTTGGGATCCATTTATGGGGATAGATATTCAAGAAAACCAACACATTTCATGAATCAGTTGATAAAGATGTCATCAAAACCAAAACTCTCATAATTTTGCAGATAAATCTCAAATCCATCGCACCAAATGATTTTTTGATTTCAAGTTTGAGCGTAATGTTCCCTACCCTCATTGAATTCTTGAATAATTTCACATATTCTAAGGTGGTATTTAGGTAGTCATGTATATTCCTTTCATGAACTAATCTGAATTGATTCCAAGAAATGATCTTATTCGAGATTCTTTCATTTATATTAGCAAGTATTTTAGGGATGATTTTGTAGATGGTGTTGATAAGTGAAACTTTTCTAAATTGACTAATTTCACAGGAATTATCAAACTTAGTAATAATGGTAATAAATTAAGAATTTAAGCCATGGTTTAAGGACCCACCATTAAAAAAGTGACTAACCAGGTTGCAATCCTCAGTTTGTACCATCTCCCAAAAAATATGGAAAAAATGGTTGGTAAAACCATCTAGACTAGGTTAGGTTTCCTTGTTCAAATTGAAAACATATTCTCTAATTTCAAACTCTAGGGGGAGTGGAGATATGGAACGAATTTTCACCCTTAGTGAATAATCTTGGGATGATGCCTTCTTTAATATTTTCAGTCTTTGTTGGACCATTTTAGAGTTTTTCATAATAAGAGATAATGTGGGCCCTAAGGGTATGCCTATCATTCAATATCTAGTTGTCATCCAGAAAGAGAGAGAGTTTTGTTGACCTTCTTAGATCTTTGTAGGGAATTTAAAAACATTATGTTCATGTCCCCATCATTGAGACACATGGCCTTAAAAGTGTTTCTGAGGATATTACCTTTGTGCCTTATGATATCTTTAAGCTTGGAGACCATTTGAGTCTCTTGAGTGATGAAAGTTAAAGAGTTTTGTTGCATGTTGTCTTCTTGAATGGAGTGTAGTGAAATCTCAATTGCATCAACTTCAAAAGTGAGATGACTAAAAAGTTTCCTGCTCCAATCCTTTAGCTTAGATTTCAAATTTTCGAGTTTGTGAATACAGGTCATTGGATAATTATTCCAATAAGTGTTTGTCCAGGAGAGTTTAACCAGCTCATGAAATTCTTGAACCTCATCCCAAGCATTAGTATTCTTGAAAGGTATGAGAAGTTTCTATCATCTCTATGAAGGTTCACCAAAATAGGATGGTGATCCGAGTTGTGCTTTGTAAGTGTGACATACAAGATTGATCTCTAGTTACCCAACAATGTATAATTCACAAAATCCCTATCAACTATGTTGGACATCATTCCATTGAGATTCCTTATATACCAAGTGAATTTATCTTTTATGAGGTTGAATTCCATGAGGTTGGAATCCTCAATTCATATGTTGAACTTCTTGGTGGAGAGAGAAGAAAAGGTAGGGGCTAGTTTCTATTCAGCATGAAGAATAGAGTTGAAATCACCCAAAATAATCCATAACTCTATTATGGGCTTAGAGAGGCTCTTAATTAAGGACCAAAGTGGTCTCCTATCAATATAGCTATTAAAATCATATAGATAAGTGAAAAAAATTTCTGGTTGTTCTTGAGGAGGTAGTAGGTAACAGATTGATCATTCTCATGAACAATTGAAGGGTTGTCAGAAGAGTTATGGACAATAAGCCAAAGATTTCCTTGAGTTTAAGAGGCCTGAGATTTCCCCAAGAGGTGATAAGAATTTCTTGGGGAAAATTTTTCCTACTTTAGGAGATATCTTTTAGGTTCATCTATTCTAATGACTTCAGGTATGTATTTTCCTTAAATTATCCTTAAGTTACATTTGATGTAAATGTTGGTTATGCCTTGAAAATTTAAAAACATGATCCTCATTTTGAACGTTTATTGGGGGTGCCTAACCCTTTTTCTTTCACCAACAAGTTTTTGGAACTACTATATTTTCTATTTTTTTCCTTGATTCTGGATCAAGAATTTCAACATTATCCTCCTTGGGATCATCCTCAATTCTATTGTCATCAGTTTTAGAGGAATCTCCATGATTTATCTATTTCACCCATGGATATGGGAGTGTTGGTAGTAGACCAGAGACAATAGGGTCTAAACCGGTGTTCTGAATCACCAAGCTCTGTTTCTATTTATTTAATCCTAGTACTATCATTGTGGAAGAATTTGGTGCGACCACATCAGTGATAACATGCTCCTGTATTGTAGCCTTAACCGGGGACTTGTGCTCATAAATCAAAACCTATGAGGCTGAAGACATGCTAGAAGGGAACGTGCACAAATTTTTTGATTCATTTTGACCTTTTCTAAAATCATATTACATGACATCGCCCATAGCTACCTCTTCTGAGTCAGCAAGTTCCTCAAGTTCAGCATCAATGCCCAGTTCAAGCATATGTAGAACAAGTTCTTCATAATGGAGAGTGGAATCTATTCCGAATATGTAAAACATTAAATCATGTAATTCAGAATCCACATTTTTTATTAAGAAATCATGAGTGTCATCATCTGATTTTGTCCTACTAGTCATAGGTTGAGTATCTATATGAGGAGTCTCATCCTCCTTTCCTAGAACAGCCCCTAAGTTGTTGTTGGTGGAAGTGTTTCTCCATTACACCATTTTGGGCTAGTTCGACTTATCCTTTTTGACATAATCTACTATTTTATCCATCTTTCCTTGTGTGAATTCTTTCAATTATAAAGAATGAGGGGTGGGTGCCACAATCCTCTTTAGAACTCTACAATTGTTGATTACATGACCCACTATTATTCAATGCTCACGGTGAGGTGGAAGGTGCTCAAATTCAAGACTTGCCTAAAATTTATGATCATTCGCAATTAGGTATAATTTATCTGGTTGGGGGTCTCCATGCATATCACAATAATAACCCTTTCATAGATCCCAATGTCCCCATTGAGAGTTCATTGGTCGATTTTGAGGGGAGTTCCAAAATAGGTTACCAAATCATTGAGAATTTTTGGATTCCAATACACCCATGGTAGCCCATGGATACTTGTCCATGCCAAAGAATTTGCATGGTTCAAATTAAAGGGATCAATGCTAGAATCCCACTTAGACAACTTTAGTAGGGCAAGATTTAAATTATGATTTCTAGACCCCCATTCTAGGTTGAAGTCATCTTTCCCTTCCAACATAATTTCAAAATACCCCTTACAAATTAGAATAAGTTGTTATTTAGTGAGGTTCTTGTAGCTCAAGATCTGATTCTTAAGGTTTATAAATGAACACATTTTCACTCCCATTTCATAGGAAAATCTACCCAGTAGAGAAATATTTTCACAGATCCATCCGTTGTTTGATCGCTTCAGGATCCGGAACCACTGAGATTGCTCCACCATCTGATCAATTAATAATTGGAACACCACTTATGGCATTTGAGGAACATGCAGAACTAGCCAACACTTCCTCAAAAGAGATACCCTTATGGTTTGCGACATGGGATTTCAGGTTTATACCAGATTCATTAGAAGGAGAGTTAACATACCTCTCCCAATCTAGGTTGAATGACTCCATGGAATAAAATGAATGGTCAATTATTAGTTTTTAATTTTCCTAAACTTGTCTTTGGTGGACATCATGAATATTGGCTTTAAGATGATGAACATCATAGGGATCGTACATTATTTTTCTCAACTGTGAAGAAATGACCCCAATTGAATTATGGGGGCTAATCACTTATTCCTTAATTTATTTAATGTAAATTAATATTGTTTTATTTTTAGATTATATGGTAATCGTATCAAGGAATATTTTCCAAAAATTACATTAGCTGCACTTGAAGAATGCCAAAAGGACAATTTTTCCTAATAGATGCAAAAACTGTTAAAATAAATTGTTTATGATTTCACATATAAAATAAATTTATTACATGTTATATTGATAATTGTTTTTAAATTTTATAGTATCTCTACTTGATTATAAAATTATTAATCGAGTGTGTGTATTGAGTAACCCACCATCCAAAATGGTTTAATCTTATAATGCTTATGTGGTGAATGGTTTTCGATTTCATACAAAAGAATATGAGGAATCAAAAAAAATTAATAGTGGTGTTTTCTTGAGAGGATATTATCATATAAAATGTTAAGTTGACTTTTATGGCATGTTGAATGAAATAATTGAACTGTGTTATCTGTGAAATAATTACATAACAATGTGTAAATGTCATTGGTTGGATACTGAGAGAGTATTGGGTGTTCATATATGCCACAAAATCATTGATATTAAATATAAAAGACTTATTGAATTTTTTTGTCTCATTAGGAGCGTCAAATTTATTATGAAAATTATTGTGCTACTTTAAGAATGTAAAGTTATTGGGGGAGTATAATAAAAATGAAATCTTGGAAAAATCAGTTTATTCAATGAGAATATGGTTTCACTAAAGTGAAAGGAATTGAAATTTTTCAAAAAACTACTCCAAATCCATCTTATATACAAAGAGACATGAATGTAGATGATGACACCCCATAGTTATGGGTCAATGGTGATAATGACATTATTGATGTAACAGATGAATTTGAAATGGAAAGAGATGATTAAAGTAAATCTTCTAAGGAAAGTGATGATATTGAGGAGGAATATGATGATTATTACACCATCATATATGAATATGAGGATGGATATGGATATTGACACAGTTAAATGCTAGTTATAATCATATAATATATATATGGGAGGATGTACGAAGATCTTGTCATTGGAGAGATTAGAGGTGATCACCAGCGTAACATTATAGTCATTAGAATTTTCTTTTTCAGTTTTAAAATTAACTGAAAATAATATGTTAAATAATTTAATTTTAAATTTCAATTGAATGAGTATTAAGAGGTCATCAAATTTTAGACACAAGATGAGATTATGGACGAGAATAAGGATCATACCTCAAGTGGAGTAAGTTTTGATGATGCAATATGGATGTAGGTGACTTAGTATGCCTTAGAGAAAGACCGTTTGGTAGGTATCAACTCTTGATTGATGCCTCTGACTTATTATGATATTGTTACAATGTCGTCATGAAGCTCAAGAAGAGATCATAGAGAATCACCATCATCTGCTGCACGGTATCCGGAGTAGTTGTATGCTCATGGTTGGCTTATAGAGACTATGCATAGGGAGCAAGAAGAGCTCTGTTGACACCAATAGGAGATGTGTCGATGGAAGCAGTAGCAGCACAAGTAGACAATGAAGTACATGCGATTTGTGATTCATGGTTTAGGGTTGAAGTTCCCTTTTCCATCTCCTTTTGCTTCCCCAAATGACCCCCCTTGGTGATTTATATAATTTTTCTCGTAAACATTTGAATGTAATTTTTTGTAATATTTTTATTAATTGATTTGTTTAAATTTCTATATAGTCTGTTTTTATATTATTGCGAATATTGTGTTTTTTTATTATTTTTTTATTTTTTTATTTTTTTATTTATTATTTATTATATTTATTATTATTTTTTTGATTTATTTATTTTATTAGTTTTTTATTATTTTATTATAATTATTTTTCATATTGTTGAGAATAATGTGTTTGCAATTATTTTATTATTTTATAATTTTAATTATATTCTTATTAATTTTTTTATTTTTTTTATTTAATACTTTTAAATATTTTTGTATTAATTTTATTATTTATTATTATTTATTATTATTTATTTTATTATTATTAGTATTATTTATTAAATTTTAATAATATTAATTTTTTTATTATTATTATTTTATGTTTTTTGTGATTGGTTGGTTGGCAAAAGGGTTTTTAAAAAACACAACCAAACTATTTGTGATGGGAAGTTGTTCCATCACAAATATTGTTTTTTATGACACAACATCGTAAATAGTTTTTTTGCGACACTATCCTGTCACAAATGACCCATCATAAATGACCCTTCATCCTATAGTGTCATATTCTTGTTGGGACGCTACAAAAAAAAATTGATTAGTGATGTTTTTTTGCATATGCAATGTTTGTAAATGTTGTTAATTCACTTACCAATGTTTATGAAAAACATCCCTAAATGAGGTGTTGCTAAATTAGTGACATTTTGAAACATTTCCAATTTAGAAAAAATTTTAAACATCTCTAATTGGAGATGTATGTAAACATTGCTAAGTTAGAGACATTTGTAAACATTGCTAATTTTGAAACCTTTCTAAATGTAAGTATTTAGCATCACCTAATTTGCCGAGATTTTTTAGAATGTTGGTAAATAAACATTGCTAAACAAGAAACATTTATAAACATCGCGATATAGAGACATCCCATTTACCATAATTTTTTATAAAAGTTGGTAAATGACAACATAATTTCCAAAATTTCTAAAAAATGTTGGTAATATTTTATGAAATTTATAATTTTTATTTTAATGATGTTTTTTTTTTGAAACTTATAAATATTATTACAATTACACTTAAATATTATTTCAATTTACGTCCCGCCCAGTACCCACATTCTGGTCTTGTACATCACCTTGCCCCCCAGTACCCAGATTTGGATCCCATACCTCCCCCTGTCCATTCGTCTCCTGTACTCACGCCAGCCTTAGTTCCCCCCATTCCATTCTCATTCCCATCGTGTACTCACTCACAGTACCATCCATTCCCATCCCACTCATACTCATCTTGAACCCAGTACCCCTCCATGCCTACTATCATCCCATACCATATTCTACAGCCTCACACACACTCTCCCTGCCCCCAGTACCCACATTCTGGTCCCATACCTCACCTTGTTGGGTCTCGTACCTGACCCTACTTCTAGTACGCACATTCCAGTCTCATACCACACCATACCCATTCCCATCCCATAGTCGCGCTTTCCCTAGTACCCCTCATTATCATCCCGTAATCATGGTTTCCCATTCTATTCCCATTATATACTCACTCATAGAACTCCCCATTCCCACCAAGTACCCCGCCCTGCCCATTTCCATCCAGTTCAAAATTCTACGGCCTCACACACACATGCAGACCCCCAGTATGTACCGACCCAAATTAAACGCCTCACACACACACCTTTCTGCCCCATCTCCATGTCCCTACCCACGCTACTCCTTTTATCCATGATTTAAAAAGGTGTACTTTAGATTTTTATCCTAGGATGTCTTGTTTCAGAAAAAATAATCAAATCAATTCACCTATTACAATTTTAATTATATAAATGTGTCATGTTATATTTAAGTATATATAAATAGATTCCAATATTTAAAAAATTAATGTTATATATAATTAGCCACATTTTAAAACTTCAGTAAAAATAATCTTGTGTTTCCTAAAAACGTGACTAAATTTAAAATAATTAATTTTATTTATTTATTTATAAAAATAAATTTCATTATTTAAATTTAAATATTATATATATAATAATGTATATATATTAATATATATATATATAATATTAATATACATATATTAATATATATATATCTATATCTATATATGTTTATAATTTATAATATATATATGAATACATTTTATGTTTATATATATATATATATGTGTGTGTGTGTGTGTTTATATTTTATGTTTATATTATATATGTGTGTGTGTGTGTATTATATATATATATATATATATTTCTCTATGTGTGTGTTTATATACTTTTATGTGTGTGTAAATATATATGTGTATGTATACATATATATAATTAGCTATGTTTTAAAGACTCCATTGGTAGAGAGGATATAAGGTCGGGTTCATCACACCCTTTTAGGGTAATTAGTGCATATTATGGGACTCTATTATAAATTTATGTCATCTTCATATGTTCGTTAATCCTTGGTTCATTCCCGAAGAGTGTATCACTGGTCTACCTATGGTTTGTAGGATCGTCATGGATATACATAAATTTGATGCTACAGTGGAAATGCTAACTTATGAAATGAAATAAGGTGCTCTAGAGTTTATCGTCATCCAGGAGGGACAGAAGGTGATTTGATGTTGGGATCGAGACCTATAAGATGGGCTTCCTACGTATCATTAGGAGTGGAATTAGAGCCCTCATAGTTTGGTTATCTTGGGGCTTGGACCTAGGAGGAGGTCCATTTGTTGGGGGAATAATTAGTTGAAACATTTTGGAAGGGAACCCCTTTTGAGATCAAACCTTCAAGTAGGCGTCCTAAGTATCCTGGTTTGAATAGGAATCTGAGTTCTCTTTGTTCAGAATGGGATGGGGGCTTACGTGTGGAAGCTTCCCATTTGTGGGAACATGATTGGGTGGATCCTTTTGGAATGGAACCCCTTTTAAGCTCCAGCCTTCAAGCCGACATTCTATGTATCCTGGTTTGATCAGGAATTAGAGTTCTCATAGTTCAGAACAGTTTGGGGAATATGCATGGAAGCTGCCAATTTGAGGTAACATGATTCGGTGGTCCCTTTGGTAAGGGCACCCATTTCGAGCTCGGGGCTTCAAGCAGGCATCCTACGTATCCTAGTTTGATTAAGATTCAAAGATCTCGTAGTTCTGAATGGGTTGGGGTTTATTCATGGAAGCTTCCCATTTGAGGGAATATGATTGGGTGGTCCCTTTTGGAAGGGAACACCTTTTGAGCTCAGGCTTTCAAGCAGGCATCATAAGTATCCTGGTTTGAACAGGAATCAAATTTCTTGTAGTTTAGAATGGGATGGGGCTTACACATGGAAGGTACCAATTTGAGGGAACATGATTGGGTGGACCCTTTTAGAAGGGTACCCCATTTGAGCTCAGGCATTCAAGAAGGAGTCTAACGTATCGTGGTTTGAACAGGAATCAGAGTTCTCATAGTTCAGAACGTGTTGGTTCTTACGCATGTAAGATGCCCATTTTAGGGAACATGATTGGTTGGAACCTTTTGGAAGGGAACCCCATTTGAGCTCGAGCCTTCAAGCAGGCATCCTACATATCCTAGTTTGAACATGATTCAAAGTTCTCATAGTTTAGAATGGATTGGTTTTGCAAATGTTGTAATCATCACAATTCTCTAAGCCCACATGAGTCATACTCGGTGTGGGAAACAATAGGATGTGATAATTCCACCAACCACACAACTTCTCTCTCGTTGATGGGAGAGGGTTGGCCTACGGTGGAAGAAATTGAGGGGATGATGGGTGAGGGCGCAGAGTGATGAACCTTTCCATGTGGGATGACATTGGAGGTCATAAATCTTGGCTCTTAGAAGAATAGGGAATTACCTCAGTGGGAGTGCCCTATAATTCACTCTGGGAAAAGGGAGGAATGCTACCTCTCGTCAAAAGGAGGGGCAGACATTATTTCTTTTGGCTGATCATTGTTCCTCATTGAATGGAAAATCATGTGATCATGCTTAATCCCTAGAATGGGGAGGTTCATATTAGCATCCCAAGGTTGGACTCTAGGTTACCATGAGAATTTAGATTTATAGACATCTCGGGATTCTGAACCGTTGTTGGGATAACCTTTGTGACTCCACTTACCATGTGTATGTAGACTCAAAGGGGCACATTGATGCACCGGATTATCCAATAATATGGGTCTGGTGGGTTTAGAGGAGGTTTTGACATGATGTCGGGGGACTGGTTTGTGGAGGAGCTATAGACGACTGGTCGATAATGGAGTTGCAAGATTGGAGTTGGAGGGAAGGATGCCCAAAGATTCCCCATTCTGTGTATTGTTTTCTCACATGGGATGGGGGGTAGCTCCGCATACCGTAGTGGTATGTAGGAAGAGGGTTCATCCATGTACCAAAACAGTACACGATCTTGGGCATGGAACACCATGTACCAATGGGGTGTGATATCTGGGATGTGGTCCGCTATGCCTCTCAGGGTTGCATCTATGTACTGATGCAGTACAGGATGTGAGGTTCGATTCTCATAGTTATGCACTATGAGGAGCGTCGTATAGAAGGAGGGTCTTGGAACCTATCGTTTATGGGGGATTTATCTGTGAGTAATTTTTGGTTAGCACTAACACCAATTAGGTTTTCGGTTTACCCATTATTATGAAGTTACTTGTTTTTATAATTCGTAGCTAGTTATACATGCGGAAACATGGTTCACAGTTTTCACTTCAGAGATGATTTGAAACTGAAGTGGTAATCTTCTCTAAATTCATTCTTCCAATATCTATGGTCTCCTCCATGCTTTCTTCATCCGTCCTCCCCTCAAATCCTTCTATGCTCCGTTTACAGAGCACTTCGAAAATCATATGTATGGACATGCAACACCATTTGCAGAAGCCCATGAAGAGATATCTCTACCTAAAGAAGACTCGTTCAACTAGGGTTTGTGGAGGCTTTGGTTCGTGATTCATGGTATGCAGAACCCTACCGATTTGCTTTTTCTATGAACTGTCGAGATTGCAGGATGGTATGTGAATGGCCTTTGTGCACTTGATTCCAATAATGACGTGATTCATGGTTTCCTGGGTTCTCTAGCCATTTCCCCGTGCGTTAGTGCCTCGTGGTTCCTTCTGCATATTGGTGGTTTGTGATTCATGCATTTCCTGACCCTTCCTAGTGATGTTATGTGGTTTACCTAAATCTCTTGAGAATTTTAACTTCTTCAAGTTTCTTACGAAGTTTTCAATTCAATTTGCATCCATTTTCTTTACTGGTCCCCTGGGAATGCTTACTTCCTTCTACAAAGTGATTGTGGGAGTATTTTCTTTTCTTGGAGAAGTTTTCAGGACTCTACAAATGCTCCCCATCGTAATGGGGTCTATTCGGAATGAAGAGGATACTATTCTGATGTAGAAGCATCTCTGAACTGAAATAGTTTGTGTTAAAATAGATAGGTCCGGTAGGAGGGGACCACACCTATATATTGGGGCCCAGGTCATTTTCCTTTTATCATTTCTCATGGTGAAAAGTTATCTCGACTCTCCCTTGGTTTTATCTGCATTTGTGTACCAACTTCTTTTCAAAATCCGTAATTAGGATCAACATTTTACATGCCACGAACCAAACTCTTTGCAATTAATTATACCTGCGAACTGAATTTTGGGCTCCGTGAACTGCGTTGTGGAAATTAGAACTAAATTATAGAACTTATCATAAGAAAATGATACATGATTTACATTTCCCACACACTGAACATAAACAAGGGAACTAAAATTTAATCCTTAAAAATCCAAACATAAACTATTAATCGGAATTCTTTGAATATCTACACAGTGAGGCCCTAGTTTGCAGTTTCTTCTTTCTACAAACAATTCTATTTGTTGGACAACACTCCTCGGGCTAGAGCCTCATGGGACATTGTCATACTGTGGTTGTACATGGTCTATAGCTTTCATGTACCCTTGCAGTATGTAGGAAATGGACTTCTGCATACCATGAAGTTGGTAGGAAATGGCCATCTGTGTACCGTGCACTACACAGGAAATGATCTCTGCATACCATTTTCCGGCAGCAGTACACAGAGACCCATGCAGACCCTCTTTTAAGTCCCTTGGACATTTTTTGTGACCTTTATCCAACAATTCTTATTGGACTAACTTTTTTTGGGCTTTTGGATCTTTCTATGCAGGATTCAATGGAACTTCCACAGATTTCTGCTGAGGTCGTTGTTCCATATGAGGCTACCTTAAATTCCCCACTTTCTGTCACTGATGAAAGATTGAAGAACATGGAAAATTTGGTTGATGAATAAATTATGTTCGTTCCATTACACCATTCTTTGGCGAATCTGCTTATGGTGAGACAAAGGGAATACCCGAATTCAGATAGGCTTCGAACCTATGGGTTTGGTCTATTTTCTAATAAAGTGATTCTAGGACCAAATCCAAATGATCAGCATGCTTCCTGGATATCTAAGACATCTATCACAAAGGACATGATTTCTTCTAGGGTGATATACCTCCAAATGGATGTATTTGTTGGGTCCCTGTTGGGCTATGCACCTCAATCCTTAGCGTAGGTGCAATGGAAGCAAGAAAATACAACCCATTTCTACCAGAACATTGTGCAAAAAGCTACAGTGAATGTACAACATGACTAGACATCTAGGTGGGATCTTGGCTCTGGGGGCTCGTTTAGCTTAGACTGGGTGTGGAATTTTTGGGTTTGCTAGAGTTGCAAAGAATTTCATGCCAAGATGAAGGTTATGGGACTATACGAGGCAGCTTGGTTATCTCAAACATACACTCACCATCCCACATCCATTATTTCATAACTCCTGAGCTGGTGGAGCCAAGACACCAATACCTTTCATTTAACCCACGAGGAGGTCGAAATTAGTCTTTGGGACATCCAGATAATCTTGGGAGCCCCTATTTCCTGAGATATGTATGATGAATTTCTACCTCCTTCCTCTGTTTGGGACGACAAAGAGAGGACGTCACCTTTGGCCAAAAAACTCATCGTTCAGGTGAAGGTACTTTTGAGGGAAGTTGATCTATGTTCAAAGTAGGATGTTATTTTTGTTTAGTGGTTTGGAGCCATTGTTAATAATATTGGTCTAGATCCCAGTCCATGCATACCCTTGGAATGTCCTACCAAAAAAACCCATAGGCGAGTGGATTCCTATTGGCCCGCCTCAGAAGAGGGGAAATTTCATGGGTGGGGATGGGGTATCGTCCCTAATGTTGACTTATTATTTTGGCTAGAATCCTTCTTGGACATGTTTTTGAGTGGGTGGATCTTACTAGTAAGGGAATATGGTGGTGTTAGAACCTCAACATTCATCATGGCCACTCAGCTAGCCACTAGCAGATGTATCAATCTAGTTATCCCAGTGTCGTCAAAGATTTATCACCCGCTGGGTCAGATTAGGAAAGTTGGGCCACCATACTGAATGATTGGGCCTTTCCAAATTATTTGGGGCTGGATAGGAGCCCAAAAAGGAGGTTATACCTTTATCAATTCCTTAATAATTCCACATTCCATCCTATGACTGTATCTACATAATACCTATGGGGTTATGCCAATGGCTTGAGCCTCATAGGATAAGCAAGGGGAGCATACCGAAAAGAATGAGCAAGACTTAATGGATTATCTCAATGTCTAAAAAAATTTATCTTATCATCCTTATGATTCCCCTGCCAATACTGTTATGAATAACGCATCTGGAGACTTTATCAACTAAGGAAACTTTTTTTCTTGGAGAGAAGGCATCTTGGTTGCCCACATCGGAGGGGATATTATCTGTGAGGGATATGCACCTTGCAGATTCAGTCATAAATTTAACTGTTTCCTTAATTTGGATCCTACCACTCTCAATAGTGCTCATCAAAAAAAGAATCAGATGATATCCCATCAATTGTGGCTATTGTTTACCTGAGAGGACACAAAGTGTCGGGTTAGACTTCCGGACTCTAGGGATTCTGTACCTTGTCTCACTAGAATCTATTCTAAGGCCTTGGTCAAATCATATATAGATATCTGATTAGATGATCTGATTTCTATCATGATAACTTCCATGGAAGCCAGGGCTAAGGGGTAGGAGAAGAAAAAGGTAGTTGTTCGGCACTCTCGGCTAGGAAAAGTCCTTTGAAAGCCTCTTAGCTCCCCCCAATTAATGTTGTGAAAGGAGAGGTTGTGACTTCACGGGAGGCCTAATGAGCTACTGAAGCTGCTTCTGGGATCCCAATATACATCCCTCATGAGGATGATTTCCCAGTGGACATGATGTAATGGGGACTTTTAAGATGCCACCCATACACTCACGATCAATCCCCTCATTCTTTATGGTAGGTCCTTCAGAATAGGGAAGTTGCTCTTACTGACATTGGTTATGTGTCATCACCTGCTGACATTTATTTTTATGAGGATATTTATAATGTGGGTCTCTAACTTGAGGACCTAGACACCCTCACCCATTCCCAAAATAGTTGATGCAAATACTTGCATCAGGTATATTCCATGTTCCGGCCAAAAACAGATGACAAGGATTACGACATCACTATCTTACCTATTGAAGCTACCACCGGAGAATCTTCTTACATGTTCCCAATATCCCATAAGAATTCATCTCCCGAGGGTCCTGAGTCTATAGTAACACCTAGGAAACATTTTTAGCTAACAAAACCCACTTTTCACCCCTACACCAACCTTCTAACATTGGCCATCCTAGCCACGACTGCATTTCTAGAAGCCTCGAAGGTCTTGGAAGAACTGAGCGAAAACACTTCCGATGAAGATATGTGGAGGCATCGTCATGGAGGATGTTTCAACATTCCCAGTTTTTGGGGATCTATTTCACCTATCAGTATTTTGGCCAAAGATCCCGATGAGGTGGATGCCTACTTGAATGAAATGGACAAGTGTCTTCATACCCCCACAGACATGAATTATTCGTCTTATTATGTTGCATTAATGGAAGTACTCTTTCATTCGATGACCATAAAGGGAGTGGTTGTTCTATCTGCAACCCCTGGCTTTAGATTCCTCTATTGTGGAGATGCTAAAGGTACCCCCCATTTTTGTTTTGTAAGATCTTACAGGGTCTTGAGAACGGTTCTTTCCCCAATTCATTTCCTAGGGGGAACTGTAGCCGGGGAGTGCACCCTACCAATTATATGGGTACTGTGGAAGGGTCCCCTATAGCCCAATAACACATGGAAGTAATCATCGTAGACGATTCCATGGAATTTCCTCCTCCAACTCCTCTCAGTGATCTTATTTAGGAATCATCTCTGTGGAAATCGAATAAATGCAAGTACGCCTCCCAACTATCAAGATGCATTTGGAGGGGAACCACAAGTAATCATCTATTAAACTGGTGGATGATCCATGTACCCTTTTCTTGTTGTCTTACTGGTTTCATGTGTGTATTTTGAAGCAGGGCCTAGTGGTAACCATATGGAGGTTGCTCAGGCATCTACAACTCTCATTACCTTTATGGAAAAGAAAGGGTTACCAACCATTGTGATTGACCGAAGTAGAGGAATAGGGCTAACCCATGAATCCGGGGGTACTTTCAATCCTTCAAGCATGCCTACTCCTGTTCAAATAATCTCTCCCTCAATAATGGAATAATATCCTAGATTCGAGGGCTCATTTGATCATGTTGAGCTAGTTCAAATGGAGAGAGACATGGTAACCTTTATGGAAGGGGATGAATCCAGTGGTGAGCCCCATGCCCTATAGTATTTTACAGGGACATTAAATATTGAGTAACCAATCAATACCGATCAAATGGTATTTACCCCCATGGAGGGAGTCCCTTTGGAGATTGATACTCTATATACACATCCTGACTTTATTGAAGTCATAATAACCGGGGAAGCTAATGTCCTAGCCCTTGAAGATTTAGAGCGGGCTATTGTACATTTTTCTCCAATTCTGAGAGAAGGTGTGTTTTCAGGCCCTAGGATCTCAAGGCCAATACCCTTATCCAGACTAAATATCCCTATAGGACTGATATTAGTATGAAACCATTTGAAGGTTTCCTCAGGGATTACTATTCTGGCTGGGTATGACCTCAGGCAATAAATGTTACTGAGTGACCGATGGGTGCAACTGTTGATTGAAGATGTGGTGCCACCTTTTTTGGGTAGAGATATTGGAAAAAAGGTGGTAGGTACTAAATTCGTCTCTTATTTATTTTTAGAATTTAGACCATGAGAATTATCAATAGCAGAAGACGCTCCCACGCTTTCCTCCATTGCAATTATAAGAGGAGAGGATATTTCAGGGTCGATTCATGTTGTATCCAATGAGTTGAGTCACTCTCTTGTGATGTTCATCCCCAGTGATATTTCTTCATTAGTGAGTGAATTCGAGACTGACCGAGAAGGCTTGGCCGACCTTCATCCCATTCGTCAAAAGGCATGGAGGAACATTTGGATATTAATATCTCGAAATACATTGGATGAGATGCTAGAGAATATTTCAAAACTACACCATCAATTTTTAGTCCTAGGATTTAGTGGATTCAACTATCATGGCATCCATGATATATTGATGTAGGTGGTTGCTACATGGGAAGAAATTGGTAAACTAGAGTCTCAGCTTTCTACGGCAGAGTCGACAACTCATCTTGATACTACGTGGAAAATTATTATTGAAGAAGATTCCAATCAAGCTGCGATAGTTGTGAGGTTTCAAAATAAACTCTTGAATCAAGATTCCTTAGTGGAACAAATCAACCAAGACGTAGAGTAGCAGAGCCAGAAGATAGAGCATCTTAAATAGGAGCAGACTCGGGTCGTAGTTTCCATCAAAGAGGGGTGATGGCAGATGAATGAATGAGAAAGGACTAGCCTTAAAGCTATGAGGGATGAGGAGGCACTCTGGGAAGGTGCAAAGGGAGATACTATGAATTTGTTAAATCTTGTCCAATCCATTAAGTAGTTTCATCAATTATTGATGCAACTTTGCGATTATGCTGAACATCTCATGTAATGATCATGCCCCACTTGTGAGGAGAGGCTCTAGGTTGTGGATGCCCTCCAAATCATTATGAAATAGGATGGAATTATTTTACTTTCCAATGTTTCTTCTATTAATTTTCCTATCATTTCAATTAATCACAATCAACCATATAAACATTATTTCAACCAAGTATTGATTTTAAATAGTGATTCAAAAATATTAAATTGAAATAATCAAATTGGGCTATAATTTTTTCCTGATTTGTGTGACTCAGTGAGTGTAGTTCGACTATTCATGGGGTTTCAAGGAAAAGCTCATGAAATTTTGTGTCTTTTTTCAATATCACATTATTTTTTTCCTATACCTGCTTTATACGGGCATAGCTAGTATAACTTGACTTTTTCCTAGGCTACAATTTCTGGGTTTTCGACCTAACAAGCTTTATATCTCTTTTTTGTATTTGATAGATCCAAATTTCTTACTATAACATAAAACATATAGGTTGAATAAGTTGATACTCGACTTTTATCTAGGGGTTCCCTTTGTGGGTTTTCACTCTGGAAAGTATTGCAACTTTTTTTCTAGTGATTTATAGTCCTTCCAATCATAATTATTACTAATATTTTAGGTCGAACAGCTTTGACCGAACATTATGGGGCAGGGGACCCATTTTTGGATTCATAAGCCGGGAATGTCCTAATATTATCAGATATAAATGGGGGATTTTTCTTAAACCTAACTTGGTGAGTTTTGGATGTATATGAGGCTTTGGAGCCATTTTAGGCATACAGGGGTAGGAGAGGACTCTCTTGAGGAAGAATTTTCCTTTTATTAATGGTTGTATTGTATGAATCATATGTAGATCCACTGAGGCATGATGTGCATAATTAAAAAAAGGTGTCCATAGGACATTGGACTCCTATCCCTGATGGCTTGGAAGGATTTATTACATTATGGATTATTTTTGGGGTTGGGGGCCATAGTGGGTGGCATGTCTAAGGTATGATGTCCGAAAGTATTAGGGGCATTGTGTATTGTCTTTGAATGGTAAACCACTCCCACATAAATGTTTCCTCTGTAAGGGAGGGTTGGTGAATGGTATCGTTTATCAAGGTACAACCATGAAACTTGACACCTATTATGGGAGATCATTTTTCTTTAACCAAAGGTGAGTAAATGATTTATCAGTTCAATTTGAAATTCCCTTCATGTATACGAATTTGAAAAGGGAAAGACATGTAAGACATAATGTAGATGATTTCAAAAATACATGGAGTAAGAAGAGAAATAAATGTCATATAAGCATATGAAAATTGAAAATTACTCTCCTGGGGATGAATTTGCCTTTGGTTGACAGTTGTTTTGTAGGTGACATATGTAGAGCCACTGGGGCATGATGTGCATAGTCAAACAAAGGTGTCTACAGGATGCTAGACTTCCATCTCCGATGGACATGAAGGATTATAGAGATTTGGACCTATCTGAACACTATATATGACTTCTGAAAATCAGTGTGCTTAAGCGTTAAAGGGGACATTTCTTTGGCTAAACATTACTGGGAAACCTAGAAATAAGTGGGGGTATTTTTTTTCATACACAGATCAACTTCACACTTATAAATGGTGAATATTTATTTTAAATAAGCCTCAAGAGGGACCAAAGGTGAATCAGGCCAGGATGTTCTGATATATCCAGGACTTGGGTAGTAAAGAGAATGTAAACCATGACTCTGAGGGTCTTGAATTAGGATAAATTTCACAAGGCTTGGAAGATGTCAGGCCTACTAAGGTAGGAGAGGACTCTTATAAAAACTAATTTTACTTTGGTTGATGACCGTTTTGTTGGAAACATATGCAGATCCACCGGAGCATGATGTGCATAGTAAATAAATAGTGTATGTAGGAAATTAGCCTCCCATCTCTAATGGCCATAGAAGATTATGGAAACCCAATATTACTTAAAGCATGATGTTTGAAGTATGTAAGGAGTGTATCCATATAAATTATAAACATCCATCTTATGATTCACTTATGGGACTAGGTAATAACCTACATAGATATGAATCATACACAGGGTGAGGCATTCATCCCATCTTTGGAGTACCCTGTAGTTTAATGTCGTACGACCAGGACCCAGGGTTCCTTATGGGGAAGGGAACCATAAAATGTCTTTTAGGGTCATGTTGATAGGACCAAAACTCCTAGAATAATTCACCAAGATTTCATGGTGGATCCCCTAATAAGTTTCCTAAGCTCACATGGGTTATTCTTGGTGTGAGAAATAAGGTATTACGAGGATTCCATATCACCACTTAAGAATAACATAATCAATGGCATGGGGAATTTTATGCTTAAACTAATGCTATGCAGTTTAACATCATGGAACAAGGAAAAATTCCACATAATTTATCATCATTTGGGGTGGATGTAGGGTAATCCCGGCATGAAATAAGGGAAATACGACCACTCCTAAGAATCCTCGCATATAGTATTTTTCTGGGGATTCTCTGCTTTGATTTTATTTGTTCACAGAGAAAGGGGATATTCCAATATCATCTATTGCTAGGTATGAATCATAGGGTTCGGGTCCACCACACATCCTCTTAGGGGGAAAACATTTTATGTAGTATATCCAATGAACACTCCTTGTGGATGGTTTTCCCTCATGTGGGAAGGGAATCCATTTCATTTGAAGAGGCGAATCCAAGATAGGAATCTAATCATTTCCATTAAGAAGTGCAGTTTAACATCATGTTTTCGGGACACTTAGGACTTTTTAGTTTTTCATCATGTGGGAAGGATGTTATATTGTGCAGTTTAGATTCATGCAGTGAGGCTATTATTTTGTGAATTTTAGAGTCATGTAGTGAGGACATTATGTTTTTCAATTTATAGTCATGTAGCGAGGATATATTTTCATAAAGACTATAAATAGATTTGATTTAATCTTTTTTAGGATATTCTGGTATTCCTTAGACATGAGTGATGATTGATGGTGTAAACCATAGTCCTGGGGGACCCTTGTATTAGGAGGAATGACATGGGGCTTGGAATTCATTGGGCATACTGAGGTAGATGAGGACTCTCCTAAGGATGAATTTGCCTTTGATTAAAGACCACCTTGTGGGCATCATATGCATTGCCACCGAGGTATGATATTCATAGTAAATCAAAGGTTTCTATAGGACACTACCCTTCCATATCTAATGGACATGAATTTTTATGGGGAACAAATATTTCATGGAGTATAGAGTTTGAAAAATGGGGAAGATGTGTCTGGGAATGTAAGAAATATCCAGATTGTGATTAATTGTGAACTACTGAAGCATCTACATAGATCTGACTCATATGTAGGGGGAAGCATGAACATTTGAATCCTTATGAGTGTTATAATTTAAACTTGGAATATCTGTCATCTCTTTGAAATTTTGGTGTAGGAAATTGGGGGCATGTTCGGGATCCCGTAACGCCGAGAATTGAGCCTTGCATGACTCATGAGGAACCTTGCAGTTTAATGTCATGTGGTTTGGACCTTTCATGGATTCCCCAATACTAGTCTGAGCTATTCATGGAGGAAGGGGTATTTTTTTTGTTTGTTGTTTAGGCGGATGGACCAGGATTAGGGATCCAAGAGTCACTATATATCCCATTGATCAATGGGAATCAAGCCATATGTTGTTTTGAATGTTACCCAGAAAGGTATGGTCCATGCATGGGGACATGAGAGGAAATTTTTCTTAATAAGTGGTTGGGCATGGATGTTAAATCCAGGTATCACTACATATCATGTAAGGATAGGGATCATGCCATACTTAGTTCTAAATGTTCCGTTTATTGATATGACTCAGACGTAGAAGTAGGAGAATTTTGGTTTCATCCACCACAGGTATCGGGTATATCATATTCTTCTATCATTTTTTATGTAAGGTAATCCTTAACACTAATCCCAAGCTCACATGTGTTATACCCGATGTGATAAACAGGCAGTGACAAGGATTGGTATCATAGTATGGAGAGATAGAGGATACAATAGAGGCATTTTTTCATGTGTGGGATGGGCCAAGATCAAGGTTCGAAGCATCACTATGTATCCCACTGAATGGGAATCAATCCATACATAGTTCTTTGGGGATATTGATGTTTATAATCATGGGATTTGGATGATTTATTCTATGTGGTTTAATGTCTTCTAGCTAGGACACTATGTTGTGCAGTTTAGAGTTAAGTAATAAGGACATTAGCATCAAAGTTTATCATCCTATTGAGAGGACAAATACCATACAATTTAATGCCTTGTGGATATGATAATTTCTCATGATTTAGGGTCATAGTGTTTGGACCACATACGTCTCCATTATGCGAAGTACTTATCTAGAAACCTTGAATTTGTGGAGGACATGATGAGTTGTCCATCAATTGATGTCAAGGCGTATGCTCCATTGGAATAGAACCTGCATATGTCATATGGGCCCTCCCACTTTGACTTAGGAGTTGGGGATTTCTTCCTAAGTATCATTAGGGTCCTGAGGACCATCACCATCTCTCCTTCAAGGAAAGACTGAAGGAGAACCTTTTTTTTGAAGGCTTGTATGATCCGATTTTGGTAGACTTATAAATAGTGCATAGTGTGTATCCTTTCCTCATCTAGCTGCTACAACTCATAAAATCGTTTTTGTGATTTCTCATCCATGTATAGTTGATCACAAATGGCCACATGGAATGGTGGAACATGAATTTATATGGGAAAAATCACCTCTACCCCATATAATAGTGATTAAGGGGTTGCCTGGGTGGAAGTGCGGGTCGTGGTCTGGTAATCTCATAAAGCCTAAAGGAGTTTTTCTAGCCACGATTTATTATCCTTATCTTCCATCTTCTTGATTATGTTGGAAAGAGTCTTGTTGAATTCCTCTATCTACCCATTGGCCACTGCATGGTAGCGGGATAAACAATTGTCTTTGATTCCATACACCTAGTATAACATATCCAAATCACCATATTAGAATTTGGTACCATTTTCCATCGGTATTTTATGAGGGACACCAAATATAGTAATGATTTTGGCTTTCGCAAAGATAACAATGATTTTTTCCCTGGCCTCTTTAAGGGGATTGGATTCAGTCCATTTGGAGAAGAAGTTGGTTTCTGTGAGAATGAACGTGAATTTTTTGGATGTGGTGGGGGGATATGGTCCCACAACATCCATCCCCCATAAAGAAAATGCCCAGGAGTACATAGCTGTGTTAAGTTTCTCTAGGTTTTGGTGAATAAAATTGCCATGAACTTGGAAGGAATGGAACTTCATGTTGAATGTGGCACAATTATATATCATAGTGGGACAATAGTATCCAAGACATTGAATTTAATGGGAGATATTGGTTGCTGATTTTTATGCTCCACATGCTTTGGTGTGCACTTCTTTCATGACGGAGGCAGTATATTCTCCATTGATGAACCTTTGAAGGACTCTCTCAAGGCCTCATTTTTGGACGACCTTTTCTTAGTTTGTGCCATTGTACAAGAAAAAGATGGATTCATGCCTCTAGCTTTATTCTCTTATCACCTGTTCTGGTGGGAGTTCCCCCATATAAAGGTAATTTTTAATGGGATTCATCCACCCGGTGGTGTGACTATAAGGCTCAGAAACAGAGATAATATTGTTGATTTCATCCATATTGTTCAGAATAAATGGCAAGACATCTGACAATGGGAAATTCTGATGACAACTTCATCCTAGTCAGGATCATCCAGGGTTGTAGATTCCTTTTCCAATGCATTAGCTTAAGTATTTTGTGACCGGGGGACATAGTTTAGTGTCAGTTATAATGGGAATTCTGTCATCATTTCTCAAACATGTTTCATCAAGGGGCCAAAATGTCTTTCTTAATGGTATAATCACCATTGACCTACTTGATGACTAGCTCTGAATCCCCTTGTATCCTCAGGTGTTCAGATCATGCATGAAGTACCTACTCTAGGCCTGCAATGAGGGCCTAGTATTATTCTTCTTTATTTGTTCACCCCTCTGAAAGTAGGAAGGAGTAATGTTTGTCGACCTTTTCTGGGGATATGAGTATAACACCTAGCCACACTTTTTTGAACATGGGATCTTCCATTCTTTTCCCTATTGGGATCTTAGAAGCACTATCAAAGTACATTTCCCATGCATGGGGACCCTCTTGGGTGGATAATACTCCTTTATTAGAAAATTCAATATCCAATGGGGTCATTTATTCCAAGGGGTTCTTCTCCAAGAAGTCATCTAACACTTGGACTTCGATGGATTTTTTGGGAATGTATCGTATGTCAAACTGTTATAGGTTGACAGCCCACCATTATGGGCATCCGGTTAGCATGGGACGACTGAAGATATACTTGAGCGGGTTAAAGCGAGAGACCAGATGAACCTCAGGGTGCTACAGGTAATGCCTGAATTTCTAAACTGGAATGATTAGGGCTAGGAATTTTTTTTCAATTCTCGAATATCGAGTCTCAGCATAGATCATTATTCAGATAAGGTAATAGAGACTGTTATCATTGGAAGAAATCATTCTTCTACACAAGGAAAGTTCCTACTGACTATTCAAAGGCAGTTATGTACAAAATGAGTGGTCTCCCCTCAACTAGTGGCATTAAAACTGGTGGGCTTAGGATTTATCTTTTAAGATTTTCGAATGATTCTTGGCGATCATTATCCCACTAGTATGTAACCCCTTTTTTCATTAACCTAGTGAAAGGTAAACATTTATCTACAAATTTTTCCATGAATCACTGTATGTAGGCTAGGTTCCCATAGAGACTCCTCAACTCAGTGAGATTGTGAGGTGGAGACATGCCAAGGATTGATTTTGTCTTCTCAGGGTTGAATTCGATGTTGTGATGGATTATGTTGAAGTTTAGAAAAATTTTAGAGGTAACATCGAAAGCACACTTTAGAGGATAAATCTTTATACTGTGATATCACAGTTTGTTGAAGATAGTTTCAGGATCATTCATGTGATTTGAGAGATGTCACAATTTAACCACCATATCATCGACATAACACTGGATGAATTTTCCCAGGAAGGGGTTGAGGATGTGATACATGGTACATTGATTCATAGCGCTGTCATTTTTCAGACTGAAGGGCATCACCCTATAGCAAAACACTCCCTGGGGGCCCTGAAGGTAGTGGAATCTTCATCTCCTTATGCTATTTGGATCTGTTTGTATCCAGAATATCCTTCCATGAAAGAGAGGGCCTCATATTTAGAGGTTTCATCGATCAAAAATTCTATGATTGGGACCAGGAAATCATCTTTCGGGCAGTGCCGATTGATGTCCCTGAAGTCGATGTAGACTCTTATCTGTCCATTCTTCTTTTTGACATGTATTATTTTTTTTGATCCAAATTGGATATTTCACTTCCCATATGAAGTTATATTTTATTAATTTTTCAACTTCAGCCTCTATTTTGGAATCATGCATCAGGTGGGTCCTTCTGGATGCCTACTTATAGCCACGATTGTCTTCGGGAAGACCTAAATGATGAGTGGAAACCTTAGGATCAAGACTTGGAATTTTTGTGTAGTTCTGGAAGAACAAAACTCGATTCTTCTTTAGAAATTAGGTATGTGCCTATTTCCCCTCAAAATGAATATCCACAATAATCAAAGTGGGCTGCAGATCATCTTCAGTGCCCAGTTTTATCTCCCTAAGTTCATTGATTGTGGTGGAGACACCATCTTCAAATGTCGAAGGGGTATCTTTGAGGTCTTCTTCTTTCTATTCATCATCATCCTCTTCATCATCATCCTCTTGATCATCATCTTCCTCTTCTGATAGAGAGAGTATTTTCAATATGAACTCTATAGTGTTGGGAGAGAAATCTTCTTCTTCCTTAGTGAGTAAGGGGAACTGTATGAGGTCCTGAGGATGGGCCATGAGCATCTTTTTTTGGTATTTCCGTGACATCATAGGATTCGGCACACTCTTAAATTTCTTTGGACTTGGCGGCCATAATGGAAATCATGCAGATAACTAAGTATGTATCTGAGCCTAAACATATTAATTCAACCTAGTTGATGGGTAATATATACTCATCCACAAGCTATTATAGGGGATCTGCGAGAGAAATTTCTAATCCATTTGGGGTGGTAATCCAATCAATGTCGTCAGCCATAGATTACTTATATCTTGATTCATAGAACCTATATCAGTGTAATGCAACTCACATGAGTTTAATGGGGATTTATCGGTGCACAATGTCCCGTTTTTTCCAATAGCACAATATTTGATGAATTGATGGTATGATGAGGGAATCGCAGTGTGCTGATGCTTCCAGGGTATTCCCAACTGGATGTTGAAGTTTGTGCTTTACCATACTACCAGAAACTCAGAATCAAACATGAAGTCACTGAGTTAGTTTTATGCTTGAATCATCTAAATGGATTCTTCTCTCTTTTGTCATATCTCATCCAAGTTGTGGTGTAGGGTGTTATACTACCCTAATCATATCCAAATTGATGAAGTGTTCGCAGTGGGAGGAGGTTGACTCCATAGCCATTGTCGATGAAATTCTCCGAATAACAAAGTAGTTTATATTTCCAAACACTTATAAGGGTTTGATGATCCCATGCATGATGGAGTCTTTATCCTTGTCAATAAAAGAGATGACAAAGTGGAATTCTTTAGGATTGGTCTTCATCCAATAGGCTTCGGTAAACACTACAGTGGCCTCAAATTCCTAGGGACTTAGTAAGGCTTAGATGACTACCTCCCTAAGGTCTGTAGTAAAACTCAAGGCATATAGGATTGATATATTTGATGGTACAATGGATAGCTATTTCAAAATATCATATTTATTCTCTAATGATCAGTTCCTACCTACATGGGGATGCTCTTTAAAGGGTGATTTAGGGGCTTGAGCTTTGGACGTAGATGGTATGACCTCTGTTATATGAGACGATGGTGTTGTTGTTCTTTCCATGTTTGGATGAATTGGTCTCCCTGTGTGCCTCAGGCTATTGGACATGTTTTCTTCCTCTAACGGAAACTCTAAGGTGACCGGGATCATATTTCATCCGACATGCATAGAGAAACACTCTGGTTTCTGTTGTGTCTTTTGGAGGTTTCTTATACAATTTTTTGCAACATTTACGATTTGAGTTAAGGTGTGGCCAAGAATTTTACTCCTGCCATGATCATTCAATCCAGGAAACCCTCGGCCTCTATGGTCTCTTCTTCCATATCGCCAGTTGGATGTAGAGAATTTGAGATTGTTTCCATAGTCTCTATCATAAAAATGGTCCATCAAGTGAATGACATTAATAGAGCTGAAGATTAGTTCTTGATCTAAAAATCCTTCAGTCAGGCTATCTACTTCTGATGCTGTCGTTTTGCGGGGTGGTACCCATTGTACAATTAGGCGGGGTGGTACCCTTTGTTCCATGTTTTCTGGAATGATGTTTGAAATTTTAAGACTGGCTTCAGCTTTTGTGCCATCTCATCTTCTTACTCTTACTTTCTTCCCTTCTATCCCTCAAAGGACTTCGGGGCTGTGGATGATGGTCGTGTCACATCAGGATCTATTAGAGAAACGATCAGTTGCTTCAACTATTCCCATAGGATGCCATGATCATGGTTTACTATTTTATGAGTCATCCAAATATCAAATTTTTTATCCTTTTTTGTTGGTGACTATTTATCATTCTTCTTCCTCTCTTGGGTCTGAGGTAGAGACATATGCCACTTGTGCTGGTAGCAAACCCAACTTGACTTGCCCAGAATCCATCATCTTTTGTAGGATATACTTGAAGACAAATCATTCATGGATGGTGTACCCTGGTATATGTTGATAGGGAAAAAAATTTGTATGGTCTTCGAGACCCACTTCATCAGATCTCTTTGGATCTTTTAGCCAAAGAAAGTTACAATTCATGGAGGCTATGAAGTAGTTGCTCATTTGGTCATCTCGGAATGAGTATAATTTATTTTTCTTTATTCCTAGAACTGATTTATTTTAGCACCCCTTGGCTCATCTTGCTGAGGTGTTGGTGGATAATAGAATATAAGGGGTACCACAAAGTTTGTTGGAGGCCACACAACTGGATCTGGTGTTGGGTGGCTTAAGTGTGAGAGAATCCACTTCATCTTTTCCCGTTCTTTTTCTTGGGGCTGATGGGGCCACTTGGGACATGATATTGGTCCAGTGAAAGGGATAGTCTATCCTTTGGTTAATGGTAGAGAAATCTCTGAACCCACTTGTATACTTCACTGGGCTGAGTGGTCTTCTCAATCCATCATGGAGGTTATCAATGCACATAGCGAGAATTTCATCCTAGGGGAGTGACTAGTTCAGGGAGCGAGTCAAGAATTTCCATATGGAAATGGAGTCTGAAAGACTTTCATTCCCTTGTTACTTTCAGTTCATGATATCATTGACTGTGGTATTAGGAAATGTTGAACTGAACTGGAAGAGCAGTTTTCCCCAAAGGTCCTCCCAACCAGTGGTTGAGTTAGCTGGAGATTTGGTATACCATATGAAGGCTAAACCCTGCAGTGTTAGCATGAAACATCTGAGTTTCACTACTTCTTGCTACTATAGGGTTCCCATCATGAGATCACAGTCAGATGCATAGTGTATTAGGTGTTTTTCTGGGTCTCCTGAACCATTGAACACTAGGAATACAAGGTTCCCAATGTTTTTCAAAGGAGAAATGTTGATCACCCAATCAGGGTAAGGTTTATGTTCTTTTTTGTATTGGGGAGTGCCTTCCTTCCCTAGATTCTGGTGGATCTGTTAGTTGCTCAATGGTATTCAAGATCCCTTGAGGTATATCCTTCCATAATTTAGCTTGGGTGGGTACAGCACGGGGGAACTGGATGTTCTAGTATTTCTATTATTTTGGGTGGATACCCAGCTAGGGGTATCATTTATGGGTTCACCTGAATGTATTTTTGATACATTCCTAGTGGAGGAAAGTCTTGATGTCCTTCTAGGGATAGATTTATGTAGTTTTATGGTCCTGGTTCTAGATTGGATGGGCATCCGAGATGAACTTCATTTATCAGGATGAGTGACTATGGTTGGGTTACCTCTTCTGGGAAAACTTACTGACGTTCCACTTGTGTAACACGTCCGTCAATGATGACGTTGGATTTATTATTCTCATTATTGGGGATTTATACAGGAGGTAATGGAATATTTACTAAGGGGAACCCAAATTTAGGACAACTCTCTAGTTCCGAGTATGCACACCATCATGCTCGATGTGGGATGCCTTAGGGAGGGAACCATCTACTCCTACATCCTCTCACTTTGTATCATTTACCATGAGATCTGTGGGGTTGATGTTTACCATGTTCATTGATACATACCACATTGGGGGTGGTGTACCCGGTGCCGAATGGTAGGAAATATTTCAACATCTTTTGTTGGACTTTCTTCTTCCATTCTAAGGTATTCTACAGGTTTATTGGTGAAAATTTACCCTAAATGAGACCTAATCTGACCTCGTAAAATGCCTTTTTCTTAGAGAGTATAAACTACGAGATTGGGTGGAATAGGTGACCTCTCTTCTCATATTTCTTCCCATACAGGAGAAGACAGACAACTGCTATGCTGGAATTTGAGGTAAAAATGCCCCCAACCCTGTGGGCTGGGGTTGCTCATGTTCTTTAAATGATGCATTGTGACCTAGATTTGTTGGTTTTACGGGAGAATTTCAAGTTAAAAATTCCCCCAATCCTCCGGTATGGGGTTGTTCCTATATTTCGGTGATTTTGGATTTCATAGTCTCTTACACTGGTGTGAGCCAATTATGGACCACGATCTGCATGGGGTTTATTAGATTTAGAATAAATGAGCACTACTTATTGGTTGGATTCCCTTAAGTGGTAATCCTACTAGATGTTCTCAGTTTCCTAGTTCAGAAGATTTTAGATGGCTTGATCTCATCGGGCCTAACGCTTTTGAGACTTACTCCCAGCCAGTTTTTGTTGAGTATTCCATCTTTCCTAAGTAGGGATTTGATTTGATATCTACCTTGGGGTAATGAAATTGAAAGATGTAATTTCCAATGAGTTCTTCTAGATAGGATGTGGGGTGATGTGTAGAGCCCATGTTCTTCCCATCCCCAAATATGAACTCTAGATGGGGCGTCGCTAATGAGGCGACACAACTTTTGCAATATGTGGAGGTGGGACAGTTAAAGGTTTTTCTTTTACCTTTTTTATCATGGATTTCGGGCCAATGGGAGGTATTCTAGGCCGATTAGACAGATATTCTCTCCTAATATGTTGACATGATCTGCATACCCTTCATAGGTAAATAACTTTTCTTTTACCTAGCAAAGATTCATCTAGATTTTGAGAAAAATGTAATATATAAATTGATCAAACAACTCCCTCAGCATGTCAAAGTGATAAGTGGTCATGGGATAATACATAAGTAGTATATAATCCTTAACTTTTCATCTTCTCATGAGAAACATATCTGGCTATTGTTTTTCAACGGACTCTTCTACATTATATGCCCATCTCGACTGATTCTTAATGATTTCATTCCAAGTAGTAGGGCTGGTAGGAGACTTATAGATATGTGAACGACGTTGGGGTGGCTCAGAAGATGAGCATGGACCTGGACTATCCTATAGTTGTGAAAGGATATTCATTATCAAAGAAAGAGTTTCTAATATGTCTGACTCCATCTTTCTGAGTTCCCCTATGTAAGAGGGATTTCTCATATTTTTCCTAGAAAGGGGAGGTCCTTCTTGCCAGTATGAATTTTTATTATGGGGAGGACCTTTGTAATTGCTGCTATAATGGTGAGGGATACCATTGAAACTTGATTCATGACTACAAGGAATGTCCCTATGGTGCATACCATGGGGAGGACCGTCAATGTAGGATGCAGTGAGGGGAGGACATTCATGCTGCTTGATTTCACTAAGGGGATGACCTTCTCGATTAATGCTATGGTGGTGAGGAGTACTATCAATGCATGATATCTAGACGTAGGGGGAATATCTTTAGTGTACATCCTTGGGAGGGCCTTGAGAATGTACAACAATGCTGAGAGGAACTTCTCATTCCTTTTTGTTTCTATGCAGAGGTCCTTCGAAACAATTTCTATTGCAGGGATGGCCTTTTCAATAACTGACATTATAGAGAGGACTACCATCATGACTCGACATCCGACTATAGGGGGAAGCATATCTGTAGTGTATACCCAAGGGAGGACTATTAGGGAATATGACAGCAAGGGAAGGACCTTCATGCGGTCTGATCTTTAGGTCAAGTAGAGGGATACCCTAAAACGCATCAAGATATAGGATCTCGTGATCGATAATTCCTAGACCACAGAGTAAGCCCCTATGGGTGCTATGGGCAGGAATTTTAGGGTAGCTGGTAGCAACATTACGGGGAGGGACTGCACAACTGCTACTTCCACTTCCATAATTTGGTAATGGATGGAAATAGTCTTGATACTTTATTGATATTTTCCTGAGGGCACCAAGAACTCCACCTTTCAGCAGAGTAGGATCACGTATGTGCTCTTAATTTTTCAGTTACCTTTGGGGAATTTCATTTTTGGGCACTCTATTGCAGGTAATTAGGGAAATCATCTATTGGTAATAGCCTTAATATACGTGTCCATGTGTTTTTGGTTCCCGTGATGCCTCCGAGATATGCCGACGTGCATCTTGAGTTTTGGAAGGGATATGTGCCTGCCCTAGAGAATCCACCATGTTGAATCGGTGTCCCCCAATAGGAATGGGGTTTTTTCTCAATCTGGTTGTCTGTGAATCACAAGATATTTTTTTTCAACCCCCTGGACTGGATTAGGGATGCATAACTCTCCCAAAGTGACTATCCCATTTTGGGATTAAGTCATCATGTTCGGGGAAACAAGGTCGTGGGCCTGGTTCCTCACATTTATTGTCGATGCAATGATATCTTGGCTTGTTTGGAGGATATGGTCTAGAATTGACATCTGATATTCTATCATTTCCAGGATGTTCTATGATACATCATGAATGGAATGGTTATGAAGTCCCATTCTGATTTCAGTGCTAGAGTTTGTGCCTACTCCAATCCTCCATAGGTTTCCAGTAGATACTGGATGTTCTTCTTTCCAGGGAAAGAGGAATGAATATGCTACTAGTTTTCTTCTCTGATTGCCACTATATTTTACTGGTTGTATTCATATTCACGATCATGAATTTTCATCTGTTCTCTTTCCACTATATTTGTCTCACGGGCTTTCTATGCATCCACAAGAATTTGAATCTGCTCATATTTTTTTGTCTCCCTCTTTGGATGGTAGGCTCAATACACTTCAAGAGGTATTTGTTCCAACCTATAAATAGTTTCCATACTTTTTGGATGATGGGATTCTTATGAATCAGTTGATATCTTCATCTGCCTATAATTTTCTACTCTGTCTACACAGCATGACCGGCAAGCACTAGCAGGAATGAGCACATGCTCCTGTTGTGCCACCCTATATCTATTGTGGGTTTTAGTGGAGGGGGCAGAGTTTTATTTATTCTCATTGAATACTTTTTTGTTTGTATGGTAGAGTTCCTCCCCAGAAATTAGGGTGATATTCTATTCCTAATTATATGTATTCCACCCTCAGTAGGCGGCCCAAGGGGCCCGTGTCTTCTGGACTTTAATAGGCACCCTCAGAATAAGATCCTCTTCAGAGTGAGGATACTTGGTCGCACAATGTTGCAGGATATGCTCTCTAGAAAGGGCCCATGATTAGGACCCTTGTGTAGTTGAGATGTATTCTTCATCATCAACTTCATCTGCCTCCCTAAGATAAGGGAGATACTTATAGACACACTCTAGGGACAGGCTCCCAAAATGGTTCGAGACGACCACTGCGACCACCTTGTGCTGTGGCACCGGCCATGGCTGAGGTGGTGTCTAGTGAGCTTTTGAATATTGGAGGGATTGTCTTGCATCCTCTGTTATGGGAAGAGTTATATTTCAGTGGTCCTCTTTAATCAACATGTCAGATACCCAAAGTTGAAGACGATGGGTAGGTGAGGTGGTCTTGCTCTTCATTGGGGCCGAGACCACATGTGGGATTGTTGAGGCACGTGTCTTCACTAGTTGTCGGGATTCCATTTTGATTGAAGGTTTCTCTACGGAATCCTACAATATATATATATATATGGTATATACATACAATGAAACCCCATTAATGTAGCATCTTTTGAACATGTTCATATCTAACGGTTCAGCTTGGCCCCCACCCCCTTTTTTGTGAGGATAAGGGGCTTGGGTGGGGTAGAACCACCACCTTGGTTAAGGATTCACATGCAGTTCACAATTTTTGTTTCTCCCTTGAGGATACATGTTTATGGGTTTGGGTAAAATGAAAATAATGGTACCATGGGTGACAATAATTTGTCCATTATTATAGAAACTTTCTCGTCGCAACTTTTGTTTAGACCCTATCCACATCTTTATCCTTTAGGGGGAGCGGGATTTACCTCGTAAGGACTATGCAGTTTATCCCTTCCACATTATGAAGGAGGTGCGACTGTCAAATGGTACTAGTAGGCAATTTCATGGGGTAAAGTATTTATTCAATTAGTCCTCTTATGATATGAATTCCTCAGATGGTTTCCAACGAGTTTATTTGTGAAGCCTGAAATGCCCAACAACCTGGGTATCCATGATTCATGGACCTGCTTTCCAAAGTTAGGTTCTCATTGGATGAAAATTTGGGAAATGATACTTAAAGGACTCCATTGGTTTAGAATATGGGAGGTTGGTCTCATCACATCCTTTTAGGGGAAATTATTTCCTATTCTGGAACTCTCTTATAGATTTAATTCGTGTTCATATGTTCATAAATCCTTGGTTCATTCCTGAAGAGTGTATCCACTAGCTACCCCTAGTTTAGAGAACCATCTTGGATATACATAAATTGGATGATACATAGTCAATGCAAAATTAATCCTTGAAATAAGGAACTCTAGAGTTTATCTTCATCCAGGAGGGACAGAAGGTGATTTGATTTTGGGATTGGGCCCATAAGATGGGATTCCTACATATCCCTAGGAGAGGAATTAGATCCCATGTAGTTCAGTTAGCTTGGGGGTTGGACCTAGGAGGAGGCCCATTTGTTGTGAGCATAATTGGGTGAACCCTATTGGAAGGTCACCCCTTTTGTGCTCATTCCTTCAAGCAGGAGTACTACATATACTAGTTTGAACAAGAATCAGAGTTCTTGTAATTCAGAACCGGTTGGTGCTTACGCATGGATGCTGACCATTTGTGGGAACATGATTGGGTGGACTCTTTTTGAAGGGAACCCATCTTGAGCTCGGCCCTTCAAGATGGAATTCTATATATCCAGGTTTGAATAGGAATTAGAGTTCTCATAGTTTAGAATGGGTTGGGGATTACACATGGATGTGTCCCATTTAAGGGACATGATTGGGTTGGCCTTTTTGGAAGGTCAACCCTTTTGAGATCAGGACTTGAAGCAGGAATCCTACGTATCCTGGTTTGAATAAGAATCAGAGTTCTAATAGTTCATAACGGGTTGTGGCTTACATGTAGAATCTACCTATTTAAGGAAACGTGATTGGGTGGACCCTTATGGAAGGGCACACATTTTGAGTTAGGGCCATCAAGAAAGCATCCTATGTATCTCTGTTTGTATATGAATCAGATTACTCATAGTTTAAATGGGTTGGGTATTACGAATGGAATCTTCCCATTTGAGGGAAAATGATTGGGTGGAACCTTTTGTATGGACACCCATTTTGTGCTCGGGCCTTCAGAAAGTGTCATACGTATCCTAGTTTGAACAAGAACCAGAGTTCTCGTAGTTCAGAATGGGTTGAGGCTTATGCATAGAGGCTACCCATTTGATGGAACATGATTGGGTGGACCCTTTGGGAAGGGAACCACTTTTGAGCTTGGGACTTCAAGAAGGCACCATACATATCCTATTTTTACCATGAATCAGAATTCTTGTAGTTCTTAATGTGTTGGTTGTGTGTATGTTGTAATAATCATAAGTCTTTAAGCCTATGAAATCCATAATCGGTGTGGGAAACAAGAGTATGTGAGAGATTCAACCTACCACAGACCTTCTATCCCGTTGATGGGCGAGGTAGGGCCTATAGTGGAAGAAATCAATGTGACGATGGGAGAGGGTGTGGAGAGATGAACCTTTCAATTTGGGATAATATTTTAGGTCATGAAGCTGAGATATTAGAATATTAGGGACTTACCTCAGTGGGAGTGACCTAGAATTCACTTGGGGAAAGGGGGGAATGTCACGTCTTGTCTAAAAAAGGTTCGAACATGATTCCTTCAACTAATAATCATTCCTAATTGAATGGAAAAGAAAGTGATCAACCTTAATACCTTTAATGGGGTGGGTCATGTCAGTGTGCCAAGGTTTTAATCTAGGTTACCATGGGAATGTAGACTTATAGACATCATGGGAGTCCAAACTATTGTGGGGGAGAGCCTTTCGGACTCCACCTACCATGTCTATATAGAAATAAAGCAGCGCGTTTATGCACCTGATGATCTGATCATATGGGTCCATTGGCTTTAGAAGAGGCTTTGACCAGATGTCGGGGGACTGGTTTGCAGAGGAGCTCTAGAGGAATGGATAATAATGGAGGGGTGAGATTGGAACTGGAGGGAAGGACACCTGAAGATGCCCCATTCCGCATACTATTTTCTCATGTAGGATGGTGGGATATCTGCATACCATAGTTTTATGTGGGTAGAGGGTCCATCCGCGTACCGAAGTAGTACAAGGGATTGGGCATGGAACACCGCGTACCAATATGATATGTGGTCTTGAATGTGTTCTATACGCAACATCGAGTTCCATATGTGTATTGATGAAATACATGGAGAGAGATTCGATTCTCAGAGAGATGCACTATAGTGAGTGTCTTATTGAAGGAGGGTCCTAGAACCTGTCGTTCATGGGGAGTTCATCTACAAGGAATTTTTGGTTAGCGATGACACAAATAAGGTTCATAGTTTACCCATTATTATTAAGTTCCTTATTTTTAGGGTTTGCAGCCGGTTATACCTATGCAATCATGGTTCACAGTTTTAACTTCAATTATGATTAGAAACTAATGTGGGAATCATATCTAAATTCTTTCTTCCAATCTCTATGGTCTATTTAGTGCTTTCTTTATCCGCCCTCCCCTCAATTCCTTCTGTGATTTTTATAGAGCACTGGGAAAATCATATCTATGGGAATGTGACACCATTTGTGGAATCCCATGAAGACATATACCAACCCACAACAGACCCATTCAATCGTGGTTTGTAGAGGTTGCAGTTCACGAGTCATGGTTCACAGAACCCTACCGATTATCTTTTTTTGCGAACTGCAGAGTTCACAGGTTGGTATGTGGATGGCCTTCGTGTGCCTGATTCTACTAACAATGTGGTTCACGGCTTCCTGTTTTTGCTGGACATTGCCTTACGGGATAGCACCTCGTGGGTCCTTCCATGTATCGGTGGTTCGTGATTCATTTGTTTTGCGAACCCTTCTCTGTGATGGTACGCAGGTCACTAGAAAATCTTGAGAAATATACTTTCTTCAAGATTCTTTTGTTGTTTTCAATTAAATTTTCATTCATTTGCTTTACTAGTACTGTGAGAATGATTACTTCCTTCTGAAATGTGCTTGTGGGGTATTTACTTCCCTTTACGATGTTTTTCAATACCCTACAGTGTGAATGTTTATAAATATATTTGTATACATATATATATAAATATTCACGTATTAAAACAATTCTAAAAATGTTAATAAAATAACCACCTTCTATTAAAAATATTATTAATTTAAATTATATATGTATTTATTTATATATATGTATATATATATTTATATGTGTGAGTGTATTTATATATATATATATATGTCTATGTATTTATATATATATATATATATTTATATTTACATCAATGTAGGGAAATGAACTATATAAATATAAATATTTTTAGGGGTGTTTCCTAAAAACATTCCTAATGTATAAATGTTTTCCAAGAAAAGTCATTAATTTAGCATTTTTTAAGGAAATGTCACCAAATTAGTGAATTGTTTTACACAAAAGTCTCTAAACTCGTAACATTTGTCTATAAGCATCAATAAATTAGTGGTTTTTTTAAAAAAACTCACTAAATTAGAAACATTTTTAGGAAATTTTGTTAAATTATCTATGTTTAACAACATTTTGAAACATAATTTTTTTTTTTTTTTTAAAACATCACTTAAAAATTGCTAAATTATTTTTTTTGTAGTGGGATGTATATTATTTTATTTCATGGATTTAGATTCATATTAATTTGATGGGGTTGAAATTTTTGTGGGTTTACCTCTTTTGGTGATTTATTATCTTATATATTTATATATATATGTATTTATTTTAATTCATTTTCCTATATATATTAGTAATTTATATAAATTAATCAACATTTATTTAATAATTATAAATAAATTCGTCTATGTATCTATATATGTATTTATGCATATTAGTCAATATTTGTATATATCTATATCCTTTTATGTAAATTTATATACATTAATGTATATTTATATATATGAAGTTGGTATATATATTTATATGTTTTCATTTGGTTGGCATGTGTGTGTATTTAGGCTTGTATTTATATAAATTTACATAAATTTATGTAAATTTATATATTTTTATATTATATATATAAATTTACTTAAATAAATTTATATCTACTTATATATTTAATTTTTATTTATCATTTGTTATATACTACTTATTATTTATTAGTTATTATTTATTAACCATTTTTTATTAGTTATTATTTTGTATTTCATAGTTAATATTTCTTATTTCAGATATATTCATTTTTTATTTTTATTAATTAATTATAAATTAATTATAAATTTATTACATATTTATTATATATTAATTTATTATCTATTATTAAATTGTTAAATTGTTGGTCAATTTATTTATTTAAGAATCAATATTTATTTTTTATTTACTACTTATTTATTTATTTATTTATTAGTTATCTATTTATTTATTATCTATTATTTAATTATTTTTTATTCACTACTTATTTATTAATTATTTATTATGTTTGGTGTGTTATTTATATTTATTAATTACTAATTATTCTTTTTTATTTATTGTTTATTATTTATTATTTATTATTTATTAGTTAATATTTAAACATTAATATATATTTTTTTCTATTAATCATTATTTGTTAATAATTAATAATTAAATATTAATTACTAATTTCGTCTATATTTTATTATTATTATTAATTATTTATTAATATTATGATTTAATATTATCATTTACATGTACGTATTTATATGTATTTGTATGTATATATATAAGAATATATAAATTCTATTTCACCACTTGAAGAGTTTTCAAGAGTGGTAATGTCTTTATAAAATAACAAATAGGTAAGGGGTTGAAATATCACCAAATGAATATATAATAATTAAATATTAAATAATAATAATTAATTAATTAATTAATAATAAATAACTAAATAATAATAATAGAAAAATATTAAATTTTTTTATTTTTTCAAAAAGATAAAAAATCACCACAAAACCTTTAGCGAAAATTTCAAAACTATCGCTAAATCAGAAAACAATGATTTTTGAAAATCATTGTTAAAAGTTTAGAAAAACCATTTTGGCCAGTGATTTATCCAAACTGCCATGAAACATTTTAGCGATGATATAGACCATCACTAAACCCCACATAACCTCCCCTAAATACTATTTTTCTTATAGTGTTGTGATAAAATCTATATTCGATTTTATTACAAAGATATGATATTTTCTATTTAAAAAAGAAGCATTAAAATAGCAAGGACATAATTTCAATAACAAGGGTAGAATGTGATACACCATTATTTTAATTTATAGTAAAATAACACAATTTTGGACTATTTATAGTATACACAACCCTAAAATTAAACAAACCACAAAATAATATTATTTAAATATAACTGTTATAACCTAGTGTTGGGTTGATAGGTATGAATAGGAATAAATGAATTATGAAATCTATGTTGAAAATATTTCAACAAAAAAAATTAATTTATTCATCAAAATTAACATTCAACCAAATTTTTTTACTAAGAAATTAATAAAAACAAATTCATTTTAGGCTTTAAAGTTTTTTTCTCCAAAAATTTATTTTATTACATTTTTTATAAGAAAATTATGATTAATTACTAAAAATTTTATAAATTTTATTTCAAAAAATTGAAATCATTTTGAAATCAGCATTTCATAATATTACTATGATGAATTTTTTGATTTTTCTAGAAAGGATGAATTTTGAGTGAATAAAGAAAGATACATATTTTAAAAAAACATTCACTTTTAATAAATTTTAATTATATAAGAATAACAAGAAAGGTTAAGAAACAATTTCATAAAATCAAATATATTGTAAATAACTAATATAATTCATATAAAAATATAAATGTGATCAAAAAAAATTTGGCTTACTTTTCAGAATTCTAACAAATGTTTTTGTTCAAATAAAAACAATTTCAGTTATTTTCTCTCAATTATGTATTTACAAGGTAACTATTTTTTGGTTTTATTTTAAATATAAATAAGTCTCATTTTATTTAACATAATAATATTAATTCCATTGTAATCAAAATTATACATTATTATACTGTAAAATCATTTCTATACTTAAATTAAATTTTTCTAGAAAACCATTATTCATCAATTTTTACTGGTTTGTTTTAAATTAATTTATATAAAATATAGTAATTTAGTTTTATAAATGGACATCATATTTGGAATCATTGTTTTGGAATTTTTTGTTGCAGAAATAGTCATTTTGGGTTATTATGAATAATAAATGTGTTAAAAAAGCTAGTTACCACGGTGAGAGTTAAAACATGTTAAATGGGTTAAAACTAAAATGAAATGGTTTAAAATGATCAAAAACACATATATATATATATATATATTATTTTTTCCTATCATATTTTGAACTCATATAACATTATATTTGAATATGAGTCATTTTGGTTTCATTTGGCTTGAGTAAGAAATCAACTTATTTTAATCATTTGAAAAATTGCAAGTGTGTCCCCTCACCCACTTAATAGGGGACACCACCTCTCCTCTCTTATCCAAAACTCAAGAGCCTATTGTATATTACTATACATTCTAAAAATATTTTTTGACATCCATACCCACATCCAAGATCCCATAGTTTGATCATAATACCATTATAAGAAGGCTTTTGGTATAAACCTAAGGAGGGTTTCTGAAGAATATGTATAGTGTTTTACTAATTATTTTATTTTTATATATTATTTTTCATCATTAAAAATTCCCATAAAAATATTTAAAACAAACATTACCATCTCTTATATATATAAATTTTATTAGGTTTATATTATGACCATTTTTCATTAACTTATCCATCTAATGGAAAATGAAAACATCTTTCGTGCGTACATGCAGACTACAACCTTAAGAAGAAAATGTATTCATTTTCCCTCACCACATCTTATAGTTGGTCAAAATGACAAATAAAAGTGAAATAATATGGTATATATTATATAAATTTATCGATATTATTGGAAATAAATATTCTCATTATATATTTTCCAACCATTGAAAAAACATTATTTTTTCATACGTAAGGCACATCATCTTGACACAACAGTCTAAATAATTTTTCATCACCAAAAAAAGGATTATTATTATTATTGATTTAATGAATATGTTTTATATTTTAAAAAAAATTATTATTGAAAAAATATAATATTTTATATATAATTTTACCCCTGTATTCGTTGAAAAATGACAAATTCTTTCATACGTATGTGTGGACTACCACCTCCACAAAGCATTACGATTCATTTCTCATATATGAATTTCATAAATGATTATAAATTTGTATTTAATTCATAAAAATTATATTTATTCCATGATTCATATTATGAAATTTTAAAATTATGATAAATATTCAAGCACTATAACTACCAAACTGAATCATGTATGAAAAATGGAACTATGAACTCCCAGGATAGTGATATAACTAATGAATTATTAATAAATGGGTGATAGAATATTATAAGTGAATAATATATGGTATTATAACTATGAAAATGGTTCTATTATATATTTATAATTGGTCTATTTTTTATTTAATGGAGGTTAAGATTTCATATAATGTAAGCTGGACTTGAGTAAAGTGTAATTTCATATCATTTACACTTCAACAAGACATATTTTACATTGTGCATCTAATTTAATTTACATGTTTTATTTAATAAACCATTTGAAAAATTATATCTTGAATCCATTTTTATTCATTTTATTTAATTTTATATATTTATTTTATCTCTTTAAGGCGTTTTGGTTCCAAATTTATCAAAGTAGTGTGTGATTTCAATTACAATCTCATTTTATTTTATGAGTTCTTTATTATTCCTTTGGGGTAATTATATGATCCTAACATTTGAAACCCATTATATTTTATTTTCCAATGGTTATGTTGGGGTTTAAATTCTTATATCCTATTTATAATATTATAGGATCAACAATAAAAAACGAAATTACTTTTTATGCATTTTCTCTTAAAAATATTATTTTGATGTTTACCTTCAAACTATTTTTCTTCAATATCAATGTTTTCTTTAAAATTTTATCAAGAATTTTTAAAATATTATACAAATATTTACTAAATAAAATTTTCCCATGTTTTAATTTTTATACAATTATTTTAAAGGAATATTATTGTCATTTTTGAATGATTTATTTTTACCAAAGTTGTGAACAAAATAGTTTTCATAATGTACTTCGCTTGAATGTAGTTTTACCCCCATCATTGTATTATTTTATTTGAGTAATACATTACATGTTTATTTTCAAATTAAATATTATTATCAATATTTTGTGCATTTTTATTTTAAATTATATTAAAACTAATATAATATTATTTTATTTAAGGAATAAAAATAATTATAAAAAGTGATTTATAAATCAGTTCATACATGAAGTTAAATGGAAGTTATAATTCATTTATTACCTCTATTTTATTTTATAATGGATTGGTTTTACAATTAAATATTTATTTATAACAAATAAATGGTCTTCCACCATCCTTTTCTATTAATAGATTATACCTGATTTTGGGATCATTCACTTTCTTATAATCAGGTTTTATATCACTCTCTCTTATTCATTGGATATTATTTTCATCCTTTATATTCATATTTTTAATAACATGGTTGAATTTATAATAATTTATATTACTTTTATGATGTTCCAACCGTATAAAATTTATATATATATATATATTGTGTCATCTTTAGAAATATTATTAAGACTGTTATATTATTTATTATGGAAATATTCATGTTTCATATCCTTAATTCAATAAGGATAATTTATGATTTGTAATAAATTTTTTGAATTATTAATATTGATAATTAAAAATATTCGAAATTCATAGGATATGCATATGATGGGTGAGGATTGGTTATGGATTACCTCTCGATGCATCGATGGGTCTAATCAAACATAATAGGTGGCCACATTAGTTATGTATTTTATATTATCCTACCCATTTATTGATTATGATGTAAAAGTTTAGAGTTATTGACCATAATATTTTTAATATCTTGATTGAGAGGCCTTGATCATAAATTTATAGTATTATGAATTTCCATTATTGATAATTTAGCTTCAATTATACCTATCATTAAAATTTTTATATTATCTATGTATATTCATTGAAATTAAGTTGTTGATTGAATGACGTGCATTTTGATTATCCACTCTTCATTATTGATTATGGAAAATTTACTCATGAATGATTCCATTATATGTAAAACTTAATGAGAATCTGAGATCCCCAGTTATTTTATTTCAATCCCTATGATATGGAGGAGAATGTTATGAAAAGGGAATTCCACCCACGTTTTTTCCAAGTAAAGTGACTAAAATAATGGACCAAATTAGATCCAATTGATTATAAGGTCTAAATAATTTCATAAAATATCATTTTTACAAGTTTATAGATTTATTTTACCATTATAATTATGGTTTAGTCCTTTGATAATCTATTTTTTCTCTAAATCACTATAATTAAATTTAATCACTTTTAGTAATATTTCATGTAAAAAATTAAGTTGAAATTATTATAGATTATAAATAATATTGATTCAAAATATGGAATAATTTTTCTCTAAATTCCATTCATATAACTGGCAGAAATAAATTTAAAATTAATCCCACAGGCGGGCTGATAATGCAAGTTTTTAATGCAAAAATGTTTAAAAATGTTCAATGTTTTTATTTACAATTTCAAAGTGAAATTGATTTAAAATACCTAAACTATAATAATAGATTTATAATTTATATAATTTGAAATTAAAAACAATTAAAATATAATTTAACCCTATAAATTAATTAGATGGAAAATTAGTATTAAATTAAAATTCAGTATCTCTTACTATTCATCAAAAAATGAAACTTCATAGTAAAATACAAAAAAAAATCACCGTAAAATAATTTTGATGTTTCAATTTAAAAAATACTTTTTTTTAAATATAAAATTTATTAATGGTCCAAAATTGGATTTAAAAGTTGTTCTGCATTAAAAGGTAGTAAAAGTGCCTTTATAAAATAGTGCTTTTTATTTGAAATATTGGGTTTGTTCTTATCTTATTCTTATAAAATATATTAGATGATTGTCAAAAAAAAATTATTCAATATATAATATAAACATTTAATTAATATAATTCACTAATTTTTATTTAATTAATTTTTTCTCATAAATAAACATTATGGGCATATAATTTTTTTTGAACACATTCCTATTATATTCAGTTGGTTCTTATATTCATTTCAAATTATTTTGTAACCAACGAATTAATTTTATATTTTTGAAAACCATATCTTCTCATAAGTTTGTTAAAAATATTAATAAATTATAATTTAATGGCTATATTGTATCTTACTATATTAAATAATAATATTTATAATAATATATTATTGTTTGGTAAAACTCAGTCTTGTGTGTAATGTAAGATATCGAAAAAGTCATTTTTTCATGTGACACATTCTAATTAAATATTTATTGTATTTCAATCCATGTCATAGATTGAATTAATTTAATATAGTAATTATGTTGTAATGTCTCTGGATATTATCTTCTATTATGATCTTGGTGTCGCGTGTCATACACAATATCGATAATAATGATCTTACTTTAGAATTTTAGGGAAATACCTTTTCCTCAAAAAAATTAAATAACATCCTCACAATATTATATTGATCTTGAAAATATAGGGATTGATATTTTAATTTTTTTTGAAATCCCACATCTTGATTAGATTTAATAAAATATCCTCTTAATGGGAGAGAATGAGAAGTAAAAATTTTACATGGAATAAAAAATCACTAAGGTTCTATCTAGGATAACATTAGTATAAAGTGAAAATTTGGACTTAGAGGAAATGATAAAAAATTTATAGGGAGTGTTTGAGGTAATCCACAAAAAATAATTGATTTATCAGTGGAATTATGACAAAATTAAAGCCATAAAACTGTGATGATATAAAAGGCCATCAGTTCGACAAAAATTAAGGTATTATGAAATCATTTTTTTGATCATTTTATAATGTCAAGTAATTATTTTACTTCCTATGAATATAAGAAAATTTACTTACTTGATACATTTCAACTTTATATAAAAAATTCTAACTTTTAGTGGTCCATACATCAAATTCCAATTTATCTCATACTCCATGAAATGGATATCTGAGAATGGGCCCTTTTTTTGAAGTGCAAAAATTTTCTTTTAGCAGATCACATGATCTATGAAACATGTCATTATATATGTTTATCAATATTATCCAAAACCAATATGGTTATGAAATTAATATCTAAAACTAAATTCTGCACTACAGATTCATCGTTAATATTTAATTTTCAAATTTTTTATCATGAAATAATTACACATAAACTAGTACATCGTGTATGTTAGTGGTAGGTGTGAAACCCTTATCGTCCTTCAGTCATGGTTTCAAGCTGCACCACCATGCCAGATTTGGTGCGTTGCCACCCAACATGTGGGTTTTAATTTTTCTATTCTATAATAATATAATTTTTAAAATAAGTATGATGGAAATCATTTAAATTTAATCATTATTTAGATTTTAAACAAAGGATTTCAATATAATATATTTTATTTCAAAGCCTAATAATTAAATTTTACTATTAGTAAATTTTCATTAATGAAAATAATAAAACTAAAGGTTATCAATACCTTTAAAATCATGTAACTAAAATATAAAGTAATTATTCTTTAAATATATTTTCCACTAAAACAAATACTAAATTAATAAGTTTTATTGCCCAAATTTTCTTCAAGAATAACCTAAATCTTGGTAGACACCCATTACATTAATCCTAAAATGGGGTTTTAAGTCTTAAAGTTTATGATCAACTTCAATCAATTAATCATTTGATGGATTCCATAAATCTTAAGTTAAAGAAGATATCAGTGCTTCTAAAATTTTAAAAAATCCTTAGATGTTTCATGATTCTTATACCTAAAATACTATTGGTAAAAATAATTCTACAATTAAATTCTAGAATACCATTAAATACTTATGAAATTTTATTTCAACTTAATTTTTGCCCTAGTCTAAGGTTTAACCATGGTAATTTATTTTCATTATATGTTCCAATCAATCCAAATAGTTTGTAAAAAAATATGAATTATATTAATAATATCCCCCAAGAGTGTCAATCCAGGTTTGCAGTCTGACCTATTGTCATGTAATAGGTTATTCTCATGTTAATACTGATGAACCTTTTCAAATTCAGTACCCCTAGGTACATATATTATAGAACCAAAACTACTTTTAGTATCCAGATAATGATTTATTTATAGGAAGGCCCATATAATCTCTACCTTACAAAAACTTTAAGATCATATTCTATACTTAACTTCAAATTCTGTCATATGGTTATGTTCCATAGTCTATTTTTTATGAAATGTAGTTCCCAATTATGATTCTAAACTTCCTTTGTTACCATGTGTTGTGATCTGACCCCATAAGTCTGGAGGTGGTGTCTACTACCATTAAATTAGAATGATTACAAGGAATCAAATACTAAGGGACCAAAGAGTTTAATAGTCTTATCAAATCAAATACATACATGAGTATTGTATTAAAAATAAATACACTAATTGCAACATAATTTTTCCTCTATTTTTCTAGGAAACAATTATTCTATCTAGTATATCCTTCAATATATTTCTTAGTAAACTTCAGGGATTCCTATGGAAAAGAAATAGAATAAGGCTGATATCAAATACTCAGTATGGTTAAGTACATCAGAAACAATAATAAATCAATGTAAATAATCAACATGGAAAATAAATGACTAAACAAGCATTCCATGTAATCGATTATCTGGGAAATGTGTGGATAAACAATATAGAATCATAAATAATTGGAAATATATTCCATTAAAATAACTGGATAAGTTTTAATAAATATGGAAAGGAAAGAAACATAAAAAACATGAAATTTAATCAATAAATTGATACTGAAATGAATCCATATAATTTTTCATAGTGAAAATCTAATGGATAATAAATACTAAATCCAAATGAACACTATTCATAATTATTAGATATAATGCCATTGGCACATGGAAACCTAATCATTCAATATATATCCTCCATATAGATTGAAACTAATGTTAGAAACCTTTTTAAATTTTGTAACAAATTTTTTTATCCTATCCTATCGATTAATTAAGGGGATGTATAAATTTAGTTCCATACCTATCACTAAATGTCAAAATCATTCTTCATATCGAGTAATCAATTTAATTAACAACAATATGCCTTATCAAATATTTTTAATAAATAAAGAATACTAATTTATCAATATTTACCCAAATAATAAAATAATTATTAAAGTAAACACCATATATTAAAATGCTATATGGTTGAGGAAAAAATATCCAATATGAATGATATAGATACATAGGGGAAATTCACAGTCTAATTATCATAGGAAATTGAATATTTCAAGGGGACTAACAAAGGAATAAAGGAAGTGAATGTTAGTACTATCCTTGTCCAAATCAATCAAAAGAAATTACGAGGAAGAATAAAGAGGGTATCAACACAACATATTCCAAGTGGACTAAAAATTAAGAATTGGTTTCCTTGATGAATAGAAATACTATATACAGATATTTTAAAAAAATTGAGGAAAATATCTATTTTATTTTTATTTTTTTGAAAATACTATTAATTGAAATAAAATTTTAAATACATTTTTTTAAAAAAATTATCCATTTAAACATTCTAATAAATATTCAATAAAATTATTTTGCGTAAGTCCATACATGTCGTATAAGTTAAATAGAACATTACTTTTTCACAGTAAAAAGGTTCGAAAAGTGCCTTGTTTGAAAAACAAAAAGGAGATTAATTTGAAATAATTTGTAGAAGGTAAAATGGGTGAAAATTAATTTAATAAATCATTTTGGAAAGGTTAATTTTTTTAAACCATTTTATAAAATTGTAGTTTGTTGAAGAAAACATGTTCTCGGACTAAAGGGAGAAATACATTCCAGTTTTCATTAAAAAAATATTCTAAAACATTTTGAGTACCAAAGGTGGAAAATGGTACTATTAAATAAGAATTCTCATGAATAACCTTTTGATAATAAAATTAATGTTTTTATTAAACAATTATCCAATAATTTCCCTTTATGGGAATTCATGTGTAAATAATATCGAACAAAATGAGATTATGAAGTAAGCCCTTGAAAAGAACATAACATTTGTGTTAGAATGAATCAATAAATAGACTATCTGTGTCAAATTTAAATCCACATTAAAAGGTTAAAATATAAAATAGATATTAAATAGACATTATACATATAACATTATAATATTAATGACAACGAGGAAGTATATAACCAATGAAAAGAAAATGTTTTCCAAATTTATTTTCCACTTTAAAACGCTTAATTCAAATTACATTTTGTAAAATAATTAAACTTGAAACTCAAAATAACAAGAAACTCAAGGAATAATGATATTATATATCAAGGTGGTAGAATGTACACCATATATAATAAATTAGGTTCACAACAATAATTATGTCAGCGGCGAAGTCCCTTGCTATTGGGAATACTTAAATTTATAGTCCCCCAGAAATGACTTATATCAAATGAAAGAATAAATATCATGAATATAAATGATTTCATGATATAAAATAAAATATTGGTAGTATATACTCCTCATAATAGAAATAATTGGTGAAAATTATGTATGCCTCATGGAAAGAAATGTGAGACAAAAATCAATTTCCTTGCATATCATTTCTAGGTGAGAGCCCTTAAAAACATTATATAATGATTTTAAGAACATTAATAACTTATAAAAACCCATAATCCTATTTATAATATCATATATGATCTTCTATTAATATATTATTTCCCTTTTTTAAAAATATTTCATTATTTTAATCATTTTTTATGATTACTGCCTAGTTCTTTCAAGTATGTTTTGACATTACATTTTTGTTTTTATTACATAAATCCTGATTTAATAATATCTAGGATGTAAACCATGATGTAATTATCATATATATTCATTATACAAGTATTTATAATAATCCATAATATTTGGAGATAGGAAATGAAATTCACCATTTATTGAGATGGTAGACTGTACACACACATGACCACTACTTCCATTTCCTTTTCATATTTTAATGAATGAAACGTAAATAATATATATTTATATTATAATTAATGGATCATTTATATTTCATATATGTCTCATATTTTTATTAAAACTACCCTTTTATGTTCCATGTATAGTGTGATGAAATCATATTTCTTGGAGGAGTAAGTAGTCCACACTTAGAAAAACATATGTCATCGTATTTACACAAAATGGAAATCATGAAGGAATGAGTTATATAGAAATTAAATAAGAATGAAAAAACATAAATAATATATATATATATGTTATAAAAATAGTTTTTCCATCATAATTCCCACCATAATAGGTGGTAAAGTAAAAATGAACAATCATTATTTTGTGAGGCGATAGTTTTCTATACATGAATGGTAAATTCGTTAGCCATTTAATGGAAGTGTGTGTAAGTGTATGTCAAACCCTTACCATAAAAACATATTTTCATGAATTAATACAGGTACCTTGGTAACCTAATAAGAGATCTTGTCTTGATATAGCCTGAAGGGCGTTCCTGATCCCCAGTGGTCAGTGACTCGAACTTAGCATAAAAAAAATGAGAGTGGAAATGATTTTTCCTAAAATATTACAGAAGTAAAAGAAATTATACAATAATCATACAAAATAAACTCTTCTAGGAGTGTCATACTAGAAGTCAAATGGGTATGAAACAACCTAAAGTACAATAACAGAGTATCAAAATGAAGGAAATAAAATTGCCCCAAGTCCCAATGGATAAAATTCTTCAACTCCAAATATGAACAAATAGAACTAACTCCAAGTGTTTATTTACCCCTGATTGAACTAGGATGGAGATAATATCCAAACACATGAAGGCATAGGTAGGGTTTGAACTAAAATTCTACGTATTTTCTCACAAGGATTTAATAATAGGTGACAACCATTAATTAAAAAAATAAAGAGCTTTCAAATTTTAAAATAAAAAATTTTGGAATTTTAAAAGAATAATTAAAAAATAATGATTCTTAATTTAATGTGTGGAATACATTTCACATGATAGAAATAATTGAATGAAAGGTATTAAATAAAAACCTTCGTATAAAAAATATACATAAAAAAAAGTAAAACAGTTCTCAATCATTAGCATATATTCATTTCAAATACAAACAAGTGAGAAACTTAGTCATATTCCAAAATGTATGATAGTTCTAGGATATGGGGAATAAAAACTAATGGTGAAATGAAAATATATAATTAAATACATTTTAACTAAGCCCTGATAGGAATCATCACCATCTCCTAAGGAATTTACATGAAAAATTTATGTTTTAGAATATTGTAAAGTGTAAAGTGGCTTCCAAATAACTCACTAACAACCTAAGGCTTGAAAGTGCTCTAATAAAAAATAAATAATGGAAAATTTACTTTTTAAAATCCTAAAATACAATTCATACCATTATCTATTTCAAATATGCCGATTTTCCATTTAAAACCTATCAAAGGTTTTTAATCAAAACAAACCTTTTTCCAATGTAATACCAAAATGTTTATATCAAAACCATTTGAAGCCATTTTTATAAAATACAACTTGAAATCAATTTCATCAAACTAATTTCAACAATTTTCCATAAAACCTGTATCACAATTTAAATTAAAAAATTTAAATTTCCCAAATTTCAATCAATTTCTCAAACACTCCTCAATTCCTCAGAATTGGGGGGTTTTCCTAATTTGATTTAATTTTTTTTTTCAAAATCAAAATCCCCCATTTCAATGGAATTGGATTTTTAATAAATTAATTGAAATAATTTTCAATAAAATTAATTTAAATCAAATATTTTATGTTAAATCAAGTAGTTCATGTTAAATAAAATTTGATCATGGTAATGGAACCACCTTCCTTTTATATAATCATAATGCACACAACAAAACCCATATATGAGAAAGAATCACTGAAGATATATGAACTCAACCTAGAAGAAAGTTTTAACAAATAAGAGATTAGATTCACCAATTTTAATATGATCGTTCAAAATCCAAGGAGAAAGAGATAATGAGATGAAGATATGGGGAGAACACTTACCTGGAAGGGCACACCACAACCAAAATAATGATAAATCGCTAATTGAAACGACACATAAGGGTTTTATGGATAAATAATTTTATTGGAATGGATATTGGGTCAAGAGTAGTGAAAACTATAGAGTATTAAAAGATAAATCATCTATTATTCCTATTAAAAACAACCATTGGGGCTTTACACAGTGTGTAACCTAATTACACGTCATGTAATTGAAAATTACAAAAATCCAAGAAAGACCCATAAAATTTTGATAAAAATATGATTTAACATCATTATAATTCACATTTTGTGTAAGAATATTACATGACATGTCAATCATAAGAAAAAAGTAGATTAGGTAGTTTTTTATGATGATAATCCAACAGATCTCTAACTTCACCATTATAAGTACCCTACCAATTCCTTCTCATCCCTACCTATACAATGAAAAAGGGAAACTGTGATATCATTTAAAACATACCTATTATAAGAGTAATGGGATGTTACACCCTCCCCACCATAAAAATTTTATATCCACAAAAAGACTATCAAGAAGATTCCATATTGAAATGGGGGGGACACTACTCTCTCATCAGTGCCTTATGCTCCCATGTCTCATGAGAATAATAGCCATGATTATTTAGGACACAAACTAAAGGTATCATCATCCCATTATGTACCTCGGTTTCATAATATATTATCCTGACTATCTGCTCAGTCACGAATAAACCAGACTCATACTCAATGTCACTTAAAATCAGAACATGATATAGATCAGATAGATACTTATGAATTGGAGATACATGGAAAAAATTATTTAACAATGTCAAAAACGGAGGAAACAAAAAATTGTAAAACTATTTTACCACCTTCGCAACAACCTCAAAAGGTCCCACAAAATGATGAGCTTGTTTACCTTTCCACCCAAGTCGCTGATGACATAACTGAGTTGAAAACATCAATAACACCTAGTCACCAACCCAGAATTCCATCATTACATGATGATTATTATAAAACAGACTTATACATGATCTGCTCTGTTAACAATTTTTGACAAATCAATTGAATCTTTGATATTTTCTATTAAACCATGAATGGTCCAAATAATGAACCTACCCCAATATCCAACCAACACAATAGATATTTTCATGTCTTACCATACAAGTCATCAAAAGGATCCATTTTGATCATGGATAGGTAAGTTTTGTTATTAGATAATTCAAATAGACCCAAAAGGTTGTCATAAGCTCCACCATAGTCAAGAACACAACTGAGAATGATATCCCCGATAATATGTATAGCTATTTTAGTTTTTTCTATTCATCTTGGGGTGGTATGTCATACTCAAAAAGATCTAGGATCTAGTGCCTCCTGATGGTCTCTCTAAAAATAAGAATTGAACTAAGGATCTCTTTCATAAACAATAGCATATGGAACTCAATGGAAATTAAAAATCTCATTCACATAGAGTTTTCCTAAATTATAAAAATTGGTTGTATCAAAAATGTGTATAAAGTGTCATGATTTAGTGAGATTTCCAATAAAACCCCATATCACATTCTTCTTCCTCTGGGTATGCAGAAACCCAACCACAAATTCCATAGATATCTCATCTTGCTTCCAAGTAGGTACTCGAAGTGGTTGAAGAAAACCTAATAGATTCTAGTGATCAACCATGACCAGTTGGAACATTTTATAATTAGATACAAATTTAGCAATTCACCATATCATACCTAATCACTAGAACTTCCAATACATGTCATAGAACATATTCATGGATCCTGGGTGCACTTCTCACTAAATACTATGTCAATCCACCATCATATCTTTCCATACCAAATGTGGCACCATAAAATTGTTTTGAATGCATTGAATTCTCTCTTTGGAGAATGACCAATAAAAAAAGGTCTCCCCAAAATTACGAGAGACTTTAATTCTACAAAACTAATCATGAAGCTATTTTTTTGAAGTATGATCTTGATAAGAGTGGATTTAAACTAAACATTGGATAAAGTTAGTAATTTCTCAATAAACTCATAATTTTTCTCACATGATTCACATGATTCTCTTTGGACTTAGAGTGAATGAGGATTTCATCCTCATTGACAACCACAAATGTATCAAGATAGTTTTGGAAAATTCTATTCATCAAATCCATGAAAACTACTAGAGAATTCATTAGACCAAAGGGAATGAAAATGTACTCATAATGGTCATACGTACTCCGAAAATGAAATTTTCTAGATTTTATATTATATTATCCTATAATGATGGTAACTAGATTAGAGACTATTCTTCAAGATCCACTTTACCCCTTTCAACTTAAAAAATAGATAATCTATCCATGGAATTGGATAATATTTCTTTAACTTCACTCAATTGATATTTTGGAAATCAACACCTTAGAAAATTGAACCATTAGATTTATTAGTAAGGAGAACCAGTACTCTATAATCTAACAGAATCAGGTGAATAAAGGCTTTATCAAGAATATCATCCAAATGAATCTTCATCAATTTAGATTAGTTGATTTCATATGGTAATAAATAATAGAAATTAGATGAGTACCAAACACTGAATATATAGACAAGTCTACCTCTCTTACTGGTGGAAAACTAGAGAAGTTAGAAGGAAAAATGTCAAAAAAACTCAATGATAGATTGTGGGAGATCACCACTCAAATATTCATTCCATAGAACAAAGGAAAACATAGATATCACTTTCCACAATTCCAGATAAGAAGGTCTCATCATGCTCTACCTTTGGTCCTAATCTCCTTAAAAGACCCGACACACACCACAAGGTTCAGTATTGGAGTCCCATAGAAAATAATAATAAATCCAAGATTTATTGAAAATGATTCAATCCATCCCAAATATTTCATCAATCAGTTTGATTTCAAGAATTAGAAAACTCCAAGAAATTTTGACACCTGATAGAGAGAAAACACAAGGAAGACTATGGAGAATTCTCCCTCTCTTAATAACATGGGGTGTAGTTATATCCATTACACATGATAAAATCTCCATTGGATGTTTTAGAATATTTAAAATATGTGTTTAAATAAAGGAATAAGATGCCCCAATATCAAATAAATTGGTCACTAATAATGAAGTTTTAGTGATGGTACCTCTCATAGTCACTAGACTCATGTCCACTTCCTTTAGAGACTCTTTCCCTATGTGAAGAAGATTAGTTTAGAATCCCTATGTATGAAACCCTTTTATAAATGAATAGTTTGATTTTCCCTTAGTTTTAGAAGGAGATGTTGATCCCATTCCAATACGCAGAGTGGAAATGATATGGGAGAAATACTGAAAGTGTTAGAATGTCTTCTAGAGCTACAATTCATGATTTCCTAAGTAAAAATCCTTTTTGAATGTCTTGGAATTCCAAACTATAATAAAATCATAGGACATATTCTAGGAATTGAACATGTCTTTGAATGACCCTACTATCAAGAAAAAACCATGAGAATCATCACACATTAGATTTCCTTTAAATGAACCCAATCTACCACTAAGAGTGAAAGAAACTCTAGATAAACCTGACTTGCAATCTAGGTCTATTTTAACCATTATCACTCTATCCATTACATCATCATAAGTAGGAATCTTCAAAAAAAACATGAGAAAAAAATATCTTGTGGAATTCTTTACTCGAACCATCAAGTCTTCATCATATCATTTGATATTATATCAGGTGAAAACTACACTAGCTCTATAAAACGATTTGCATACCCTATCACAGTCTTGTCAGCCTATGCAAGTTACAAAAAATGATACACACTTGGATAAAAACATCAACACTAGATATAACTAATTATGGAAAAGAGATTTTAAGTATTTCCACTCCAATATCTCATGTTTCTTCATTGTTACCATCATATCCGACCATATCTTACTCTGTCCTTTATGTATGAAGGTAGAAAACTTCACCTTTATTTTATCTGGTGTCTCCAAGATCCCAAACAAATTCTCAATCATGATAAAATAATCCTCATACTCTTTTGGATCATTTTTCACTTCAATGATGGTGGATTCTGGAAAGGTAACTCATGAGAATGATTCTAAAGATCATCCCTTTGAGGTTCCACAACAGGAGCCTATACCGGAATCAATGGTGGTACATGTTTTAAATATTTGACAGTAAGAACTCTCACCTAACTAGATTCAGGTCCATGAGAGGATTTTATCATTAAGGTTCATAAACACATTCCTCTTAGATCTGATTCATGTGTCTTATCAGAGGCATGATGCTACAAAAAATTTGAATAAAAAAAGGAAGGCATCAGATTAATACTCAAAATAAGAAACAAAGTGAAAATAAATCCCAATAAATGGATAAAATAATTTTTATTCCACTCTAACAAAATCAAAATTTTGTGAAAAGAGTATAAAAAATCCTCAAGAATTATTTCCCAAACCACCCCTGGGGACATAAGGCCCATTACGGTGAGAGATGGACACACATTTAATTCCAACTACCTTTTATGTCCTAATATGTTTACACAAATTGATAATCACTTCAAGGTTAGAAGATCTAACTTCTTCTGATACCACTTTGTCATGAACCAACCTAGTACCCTAGTAACCTAATAAATGATCTGGTTCTGACATAGCTTGATGGGCATTCCCAATCCCCACAGGTCGGCGACTAGCACATGGAATCACAAAATCTGAGAGTTGGAAAGATTTTTCAACAAACATTATCAAACAAAAAGAAACAAGAAAGTATGAATACAAAAGAAACACTATTGGGAGTAGTGTACCAGAAGTCAAATAGGTATAAAACAACCCAAAGTACTATGAAAATGTAACATAAAAGAGAAAATAGAACAACCCAAGTTATAACATATGAAACTCTCCAAGTCCACAAACCAATAGGTAGAACCACCTCTAAGTGGTGATTTACTATAGATCAAACATGGAAGGAGATAATCTAAAAACACTTGAAGACACATGTAGGGTGTGAGGTAAAAATCTACGTTGGGTATCCCCAAGTATTCCTTAATAGATGCCAACATTTATTTAACCAAATAAATATCTTTCAAATTTTCAAATAAACATGTTTTTCATTTCAAAATAATATTTACACAAACCATAAATTAAAATTAAAAAGATGTAATACAATTGAATTTATGGATATACTATAAATAAATGTTTTAAATAATCATCATTGTATAAAAAAGTTTATATAAATCAGAAGGTATCTAAAACAGTTTTCTAACATTAGAATATATTCACTTCAAATACAAAGATGGGAGCAACATGGTCCTATTCCAAAAGGTAAGATAGTTCCAAGATATAGGGACTCCAAACACATGGTGACATGAGAATAGTAACGTACACCCATTTTAAATCAAGCTAAAGGGTACTCGTCACCATCTTTTTGGGGTTGTGATGTACTGCATTTATGTTTTAGAATGTAGTCTAGTGTAAAGTGTCATCCAAACAACTCACTAACTACCAAATGACTTCATGTTATATAATAACAAATAAATGATGGTAATTATACATTAATATACGTTCATATAATATTAATCAGGTTATCCATTTAATATATTCCATTTTTTCATTTTTAAAACCATAATGAGTATTTAATCAAAATATTCCTTTTTTCCAAGACAAAACCCAAATGCTCATATCAAACCCATTTTAAGAAATTTATTTCAACTAAAATCATAAATCAATTTCATCAAATTAATTTCCCGAAATTTACATAAAAAAAATTCAAAATTTATGTTCATTAGTTTAAATTTCACCAATTTCCATCAATTTCTCAAACACGCCTTAATTCACTAGAACTGGGGGTTTTGTCGATTTAATTCCAAAAACAAATTTCCAAAACCAAATACCCCAATTCAATGTAATCATTTTTTTGATAAAAAAATTTAATTTAGTTACAATGAAATGAATTTAAATCATACAATTGAAGTTAAATCATGATTTTCAGGTTAAATACAATTTGGACATCATATCAAAACCACCTATATTTCACAGAAACACAACACCTGCAATAGAAACTATAGAGTAGAAATAAGGTGTATAAAATATAGAAACTCAAAATAGAAATAATATTAAAAAACCTGGGGTTTAGATCCATCAATCCCAAGACTATTTATAAAACTCCAAAGAAGAATATAGAATGATATGAAGAGATGGGGAAAACACTTTCCCAGAAGGTCACACTACAACCACAACAATGATCAATCGATGAACGAAATGGATCGAAAGAGTTTGAGGGATCCAGAATAGCATGGGAATGGATCTTGGGTTTAGATTAATGAAAATGGGAGAGGATGAAAAGAAAAATTATACAATATACCTATTAAAAAACAACCATCGAGACACTATATGATGCACGACCTAGTTACAAGCCCTGTAATTGAAAATTCCCAAAATCACCAAAAATCAATCACATTTAGATAAAAATCAGATTTATTATCACTATAATTCAAAAATTATGACATTATATTGAATGGGGTGTAAATACATAGTAGATGGAAGATTATATAGGTTTTTAACTTGAGAATACTACAAATACCTTACTTCACCATTATTGGTATCCTCCCAATTCCTTCTCATCCCTACCCAAACAATGAAAAAGGAAAATAATGAGCCGGTTTAAAATGTACCTTTCAGAAGTGTAATAGGTTGTTATATATATTATTATATTTAAGATATTTATTTTATTATTTATGAATGGAATACTAAGATTTATGCGTGTGTAGAATTAATATAAAATAAAATAGTTTGATGAAGGGTGTTACCGCTTCTTTCAGTAACTCCTTTTGGTTTGCACCAAATGGATTCCTTGGATCGATTTATTCTAAAAGGGAGTCGAATAAGATTAAGGGAGGGATTTGGGATCTTATTTGATCTTATTTTGTCTGAGATAAAAAGAATTAGATATGTGAATAAGGGGGGGGTCCTGTTGTTTTATAGTAGAGGAGTGGCAATCTTTTAAATCCATGAGAAAGGAATTCCACCTTGGTTTTTTCCATGGAAAGTGACACCAATAATGGACCAAATTTTATAAAAGGGAATATATGGTCGAAATAGTTCCATAAAATAGATTTTGGAAAAGTCTACAGGTCATTTTTTTCCTTATGTTAAAGGTTTATTAAATTATTAAACTAATTTTTCTTTTAATATTTTCAATTAATTTTAATCAATGTCACTAATATTTTTGGTAAAAAACCCATATTGACCAAATTAGAGACTATAAAATATGATTATTCCAAATATGGAATAAAATTTTCATGATTCCAATAATAGTAATGATATAAATTAATTTAAAATTAATCGCATAGATGGGATGACAATATGGGTTTGTAAGGTAAAAATATTCAAGAAAATTTTTTTGTTTTTTAATCCAATTTCAAAGTAAAATTGATTATGATGAACTAAATTGGATTAATAGATGTATAATTTATCTAATTTGACTTTAAAACCAATTAAAAATATAATTTAACACTGTAAATAAATTATATTAAAAATAAGTTTTGAATTAAAATTCAATAATATTCACTAGTCATCAAAAATTTAAACTTAAGAGTAAAATAAAAATAATTCAACCTAAGCTATTTTTTTGTTTTTTTATTTAAAAAATAATTTTTTTAACATATAAAATTTTTTAATTTTCAATTTTTTTTAAAGAAGATATCTATTAAAAGGTTTTAAAAGTTCCCTTACATCAATATCAATTTTATGCAAAATATTAGGTGTGTTATTATCTTATGATTATAAAATCTATTAGATGAATGTAAAAAATATTTTATTGAATATATAAAATATTTATATTTCATTAATATCGTTAAATAATTTAATTTATTCTTATAAAATAACTATTTTGGCATAAAAATATTTTATGTAAAAAATTCTCTTTATATTAAATTAGTTATGATAAATTCATTTGTAATTAATTTATAACAAATAAATTAATTTTATATGTTTCAAAAAAATATTTTAATAATATAGTTAATATTATTAATAAATTCCAATTTAACTTCTTGGTGTATCTTACTATGTTAAATAATAATAAATTTAACAATATATTTTTTTAAGTAAAACTCGGTCTTGCATGTAACACAAGCTATTGAAGAAAATCATTTTTTGTGTGTGATGAAAGATAACTCATTATTGCATTCATTTCAAGAATATAATATATATTGAATTTGTTTAATATATTAATTATGGTGTGATGTATTGGGATATTTTATTTTGTTATGCGCTTGGAACTGTGTGTTACATAGATATCAAATACAATGTTATTACTTTAGATTTTTGGGGCTTTACATTTTTTTCCTCATTTCATTTAATATGAACTTTATATTAATTTAATTAAATAATAAATACGAATTGTCACCCCTCTTGACTTTAATATATATAAAATTTTTATATAAGTATTAAATGTTGATATGTTATATTATAAATTTTAATATGAAAAAAAAATTATTTTTTTATCACAATAATTTATTTTAAATTTATATTTTCTTGAATAATTATCATGGAAACTTATCGAATGCCAAAAAAAATATATTTGTAATTAATAAAAAATAAAAAAAAACTAGTTCTAAAAATAATAAAATTAATATAATTTATGTGAATTATTGTGTTGTTTGAATTTTATAGATACATATTACATAATAGGTACTTGTGAAAAGATTATATTTTAATTATATCTTTTTCTTTGTGCCTGTAAATTCAAATTCAATTAATAGTTCAAAAATTTAAAATAAACATACTTTATAAAATAATTATTTATGTAATGATTATAATTTCATAAAAATATTATATTGAGAAAATTTAATGTAATATTTTTTAATATATCAACCATGGTCTAGTTATGAATAATTTTTACATTTATATAATCATTATAACCCCTTTAAAACAGATATAGTTTTTACCAGGGTTATAGAAAAAATATTATTAATTAAATGGTTAATAAAAAATGTAAGGATAAAAATGAAACCCAAATATATATAATTTTTATTGGATGATGTTATTTAGACCGTTTCATATTTTTATTCATATATATGGAAATTTGGATAATTTTTTATTGATAATGATTTAATCATGTTTTAATATTTTTTGAATTTACATGGGTGTACTCCCCCTTCAATATAAAAAGAAACCATTGATTTATCTTATTTACACCATTTTTTGCCTTCTATATCATAAAAAACCTGAACAATTATCTTTTAATATTACATATATACGTTATTGTGGATATTTTATTCCCAAAATACCATCCCTTGTGTTCTTAATATGAGATCTATAGTAGTTATTTCAAAGAAGAGGTAATCGCCTTAACCGATCACCTTTTTTACATCATATTATACATCCTCTAAATATATGGTGTATATGATAAAATAATATCTTTAGTATAATAAATATGATGAAATATTTTTAATGTTATTAATCTATGATTATTCACCCTCAATTCTATTAAATGGGAAGTGAATGTGTTGCTCGGGCGTACATACAACATTCCATCTCCACATTGGGAAATAATTCGTTTTATATCACCATATTTCATGGATGGTTATTATAAAGGGAATAATTTTTATATATGGAATAATAATTATTGTATAATGGGTAATTATTATTTAACTTTATTTCTTTCTATCCATCATAAAATTAAAATAGTGTCCATGCATACATATGACCTACCATCTCCATGAATGACGTAATTCATCTTTCTATCTATATCTTTTATTAATGACTTAAAATATATATATAATGAATATATATGATATCTAGATATTGAATAATATTATATATAATATGGAACCTTCATCAAAGTACAAGTAACATATATTCTGGACTAAAATTATAATGAATAACGAAACATATAACAACATGAAATATTTATTTTAATAAGTAATTATTATTAAATTGGCATTGATATGATAAAATTTGATCATATATTATATTATAATTATATGAGTAACTCTATTATAAAAGTATTATAAGGTCAAATTTATCATAAATGATGTCACATAACCTTCAACACTTTTGGGACTCGTGGTAAAGTTTTTATGTTGCAATGAAATTGTATATAAAGATTATTTATGATTAAGTTTTTCGATGAGGAAATTTCATGATATACCACTAAATAAAATAATTTATTTTATTTCCCTCTATTCACATAATAACAATAAACATTTTACTTTATTTTTCCTCACTATAATCAGTCAAGATACTAAAAGAACATTCTTCAGGAAAACCAACTTTATTTAATTCTTCAGTCAAAAACCCATTTATTTCCATGTCCATGATTTGTAAAAAAAATCAAGATTATTTTTGATATTTTCAAACAATTATTTAAATTAATTTTTCACATGATTTATTTTTTTTAAATTGAATAAAAGGAAATCTATTTTTTTATATGGGGGTATTTTTTGACTTTTTACAACAATACGAAAGGAATGTTTTCTGTTGACTCATATCACATGAATTTAATTTACTTCCATCATGATATCTCAATTATATGAAGTATACTTTATATTTTTAAGGTTATTATCAATAAAAAATTTTCCTTAATTTTGGGAAAATTTATATTTTAAATAAGAGATTTCAAAATGAAAGTTTATTTCCCCCAGTAAATATTCCATATATCTTTTCTATGTATTTTCATCTAAGGCGACATCTTTTGATGTTACATAAACATTATTGGGGATATTATATAATGTTAAAATCTATATTGATTCATTGAATCTCTTCTGACAATGATGATTTAAGGATGTTTCTATGAAACCTTTTTCTCATATATTGGTTAGTTATGTTTTTTAAACATTTTTACATTTCATGGGTTACGATATGGTAAATGATGTAGTATTATTGAAGCATGTTTAATTTTCACATGTTATGATATGATAAATTATTTATGGTCATTTGAAAAAAAAATGTATTATTTTCATTATATGATAATTGTACATGGAATTATATATCCCTCTAATTCATTAGTTAATGATTGATATACCATGGTAAAACATGATTGGAAAAGGAGTGAACTCAGGTAATAAAATGAATAAATCCACTATAAAAATATTGTAATTTAACTAGGAATACTATGATCATTTGGGGAGTGAACCAAATGAACTTTGATAGTCTCAATAAAAATACCTGACTACTAAATAAATTATTTTATATTCTTATTTTAATTCCAAAAACATATGGCTTAGGGAAATATTATATTCTGATGTATTTTACTATATAATTTCTATATGATTCTTGTCTTATGAACTTTGATGATATTTTACTTGATTCAAAATTATGAACTATGTTATTCACAGAATGGTATTAAAATGTAATTATCTTGTTCTCATGCTATTATGATCTTGAAATTTTTAATTGATAATTGATATCTCCCTTGTTTAACCTTACTGATCATCACATCACACCATTTCTTATGTTTTATCTCCCTATGTTATAAGGAAAAGTATTATATATGGTAAGTCTATGAAGGATTGACATTATATAGAACATAGTTGGAGATGAGATAGTACAATTATGATTAAGATTTTTTTATCCGGTTTATAAATTATCTAGACATATAAAATTCTAGCATGGATCCTTATGTTTTTTAATGAGTATTCATCTATTGAGATGTAATATCAATTTATGAAAAGTATGGGTCACTATAGTTAGTATCAGATAAAATTTTATATAACCTTTAGAAGTTAGGATGAGAAAACTTTAGCGATAATAATTAGGATAATAGTAATCATTGGAGAACATTCCATGTTATGGTAATGAAAAGAGTGTGGTTTTCCAAGGAAAACATACCTTTCTGGGTACTATATGTGGATGTGGTTTTATAATAGATTAATCTTCAAGTAATAACCCTGGGAATATATGGTTGGGTATATCTCAACCATCATTCTAGAGCATGGTAAGTTTTATCTTACTATACACATAGTTTCACACTCTCAGGGTAAATGGTAAGGTTAATTCACATTTTTAGTACAAAATATCATGAACTATTTGAATAGATAATGATAATAAATGACCCATGTTAAATCTAAGGATTTGTTGATTAAAATCAGGAGTCATTATATAAGTATCTTCTATATTTTTTCCCATAAATATATGATTTTTCATTATAATTTTTTTACCCAAACTATAATTTTTGGTTGTAGTCAATGGATATAAATTTTATGAACCATGTTCATTTTGAATGCAACAGAAAATATAATCATTTTACTTATGAGAAACTAAATGTTATGGGATATGGAATTAAAAATAATGTTGATATGACTTCATATCATTCTAAATTAATGAATAATGATGAACTTCCAAATGAGTGATGGAGGGGATTATGTTTTTTTGAGTCATTAATGAAGCAACGTCCTTGTTTTTTAGTATGTCCACTAATCAACAAGTTTATGGGAAATAGATCATTACCTTTGAAATTATTTTTCTGTTCACTATGTCATGGATAATGAAAAAGTAATTTTTTTTTCTATCATTTGGAAGGTGAATAGATTAATGGTGGAATCTTATATTGAGAATAAGGAAATGGTAAGACATTTACTCCCTTGAGTGGGATGAGTTTAAGATCCTATTTTTAAATAAGTACATTCCTCATATTCTTCATATGATATTGGATAAATAATTTATTGATCTAATGAATAAGGTTTATGGATCCATAAGTACAAATGAGGAAATTTTTTGAGGGAACGCAATGTACACTTATAGAAATATCATTAAACATCAAAGATTGTTTGATCGATTCATAAACATATTTAAACCATGTAGTCGATGCTAGTTATCCATAAGTGTTTTTAATATCTATGAAGAAATTATTCAAAGGGATGTCATGGTGGAATTGGAGATTGGAGTTCACTATTAATCTCATATTTTTTTATAAAATAAGGTGAAATTAAAATGATAATCAAAAAATCATTTATAGAAGATGACAATTACTTTTTTTGTTCGAAGTGTGGATGGAATCCTGGAAGAGTTTTCTTTAAGGGGATGTTAAATGTTTTATGTTTGAAAATAAAGTTCATAAATAAATTGAATAACGATTTTATGGAAAAAAGATAGCTATTTATGTGAATAGAGATAAATAAATACAAAATTAACCCATAACAAACCAATTTTTCAAAAGTAAGGAATATGGGAATTATGCTAAACAGTGCCCAAATCTATAGGATTATGATGATAATCAATATCAAAAACCTATTAAGCTCAATGAGAAAGGAAAAAATCATGTGATCAATATTGTTTATGTGGAAAATATGTGGCAAAGGTTATACATAACATCCACTCAATAATTGATAATGAATTATTTGATTCTAAATCTATAAACTCTATTATACATGATGATTTTTCTATAGGTATAAAAATGAAACCCCAATGATTAGATGTTAAATTAGCACTAAAAACACATAAGGGAATGATGATCATATATCATGTTTATGTATATTATAATGTTTATGTCTGTGGGAATGTGATTCTTATAATTCATGTTATTATCTGTATGGTTTAATTTCATGTATACATAGGCATGAATTGGATTTCAAACCATAAATTTTACATCAGCATCCTAGTAAGGGAAGTTAAATTTTATATTGTGAACCATCCAATGATTTTCTACTAGTTTGATGATAAATATGAACATAAAATGGAAATTGAATCCATTGAATGGGTATTTTATCCTATTTAAAAAGGGTTTCTATCTCAAATAGTTTCAGAGTAACTCAACATAATATAGATGACTATTGTGTGGTATTTTTTTTATCCCTTTCTAGAAGATTTTCCATGTCTCACAATGAATAATGATGTTTTGTGGACAATAGAACTCATAACTAGTGATACAAAAAATTTCATAGGATACATATAGAATACCTCCAATAGGGTTACACGAAATGAGGAATAGGACCAAAGAGAATATTTCAAAATGATTTACTTGACCACTTATATCACCTTGAGGTTCACTTCTTCTATTTTAAGAATAAATGTGGTTAAATTAAAATTTTCATTGATTATTAAGAACTAATCTATTTAAAAATTAATAATTATTATCATATGCCTTGTATTGATGACTTTTTTAATCTGGCAAATCTTTTTTTCCATTTTTGAAAATGTTTCTTTAAGGATAAGTGAGAACCAAACATTTCCACACGATATTCAAAATTCAAAATTAAAACTTCATCATCACCTTTCTGTCATCTCGAACCAAGTGCATGCCTCGAATCGTACACCCATCGCGTCGAACGTCCAGACCATAGAAGAATTTTTTAATCAAATTCATGGATTTGATTAAATTCCAAAGGTTGATCTTCCTTATGGATGTCATCAATGAAGGTTTAAGAAAGAGAATATATCAATGAAATTATTTCATACAAGTTTTGAACATAATGAATATATATATTGATTCTATTTGGACTTACAAATTCCCTATTATTATCATGGGTTTAATGAATAGAGTCTTTACAGATTACATTTATCAGTTTATAGAAGTCTTTATATATTATATTCTTATATATTCATTGATATAGGAAGTGTATAAATATCACTTGATAATTGTATCGAAGACACTAAGGTTAAATTATTTGTGTGAAAAATATAAAAATTGGGAATTTTGGGGCAAAAACATTTCATCTTTGGGTCATATAATATCAAAAGAGGGTATATTAGTGGATCCATCAAAGACTATAGTGATTGATTGATGGCCTATAAAAAACACAATGACTATGATTCATAGTTTTTTTTTGGGATCTATACTATCAAATCAATTTAGAAAGCATCTCATGAATGTTTAATCCACTTACCAATTTTAACTCTAGAGGGAGGAATGTTCCTTTGGACATATGAATGTGAGGAAAATTTCAAGGAAATAAAGGGAAAATTAATAGTAAACGTTTGGAAATATTACATTTTAGTGGGGAAGGGTTTGTAATCTATAGTGATAAATTAATGAAGGGTCTCAAATAGTTCCTCATGATTAATGATATTTCTATATATTAAGCCTCATGAATATTGATGGTTTATGATAAAAATTAATGCACTTGTGATTTGAGTTAGTTGTGGTAATTTTTGAATTAAATAAATGGAAGAATTATCATTATGGAGAAATATGTGGAATATATACTAATTATAAAATTTTAATGAATTTATTCACTCAAATAGAGATATATATGTTCAATACACGATGGTTGGAGTTGATAATGATTATGACTTCTCAATACACTACCAACCCGCTAAAGAAAACAAGGTAGAAGATTCTTTAAGTTAAAATAATCATACAAGATTATATATGATGAGGATAAAAAAGATAAATATTTATTGATTTTAAAAGTTTGTATTTATAAATAAAGATGGAATGGGATACATATTATCTTTCTAAAATGAGTTTTAAACCATCCATCTATTTTGGGATTAAATAGTAGTAGAAGGAACATGTGAAACTACATAAGAAGGTTATAATTGTTATTATTTTAACATTTATTGTGGTGGAATGATAATTTTTTGGAACCATGTTTATTTTATATCCATACTATATTTGATGAATGGGTTTTGGGATGTGTCTCATAGTTCATAATTTTATATTCATCATGGAAGTACGAAGCAATACTAGGATCTAAAAGAGTACTTCTGTTGGGACAACGTGAATATAGATATTTATGAGTATATATCCCAGTGCTTAGTATTTAAGTAATTGATGGATGAGATACAAAATTTTATTGGGAAGTTAAAAATATTACCCATTGCAAAAAATGGAAATGGGAAAACATCACTATTTATTTTTTGGATGGACACCTCAAAACATCTATGGTCCAAAATGCCATCTAAAATATAGAAGACCACTTTACATAGTTGGCATGATATATTGTTATCATAGAATATATATCCCATAATAACCATTAATTTCTATTAATTAAGGAAGTTAAAAGGATTCATGGAGTTCCACATTATACTTTATATGATCAGGATCTGAGTTTAACCTCAATATTTTGGTGAAGACATAAATAATCCATAGATGTAGAGTTGAGTTTCAGAATGACGTATCATCCTCATAAAAATGGCTAGTCTGAGAGAACCATTAAGATCCTAGAGGATATTTTAAGGTCTTTATCTATGTATTTTATGGTAATAGGTATATATACCTTTCCCCAGTATAGTTTTATTATAATAATAACATTCAATTGGGAATTGAGATGACCCCTTATGAATATATTTATGGAATGATGTGTATAAATCCATAATGATAGAAAAAAGTTGGACGATTAAAGGTAAAGGGACCTTATCTAACCGATGATTTTATAGATAACATCAAATCCATTAAAAATGACATTAGGGAAACTCAAAATTGATTGATATTTTATACTGAAAATTGTTAGGAAGATATAGTTTTTGGAATTAGTACGAACGTTTTTATTTGAATTTCTATGTGGAATAAGGTTATGATATTAATAAATATAGGATAGATTATCCTAAGGTATATTTCCCCCTATGATATTATTGATATATTGGCGATGTTATCATATCATTTGGTTATTCCACCAAACATATCTTAGGTTCACGATGTGTTCCATGTATCCACTATAAGGAATTATATACCAATTCATTCATATATTCTAATATTAGTATCCATACTGCTATATCATGATATATACTATAAAGAAAAACTAGTGGAAATTTTTTATCGTAGAGATAATGTTCTACAGAACAAGACTACTCACCATGTTATAGTTTTTTTTGAGTAATTAGAAAATAAAAAAAACTACTTCAATACCCTATGATTTAATGAAATACAAATATCTTCATATTTTTGTATAATAGTGATGAAATTTAAAGGATTAAAATAATTTTATGGTGGTCTAAAATTAAACTTTTAGAATTTATGATATCTTGATTTTAAATTAATTTATTTTTTTAATATATTTTAATACACACAGCCTTGAGTCTTAAGGAATTGTAGTATTGTATACCTTATATCTTATAAATTAAATTATTGGTTGTGAATTGTACAAAATATATTATGAAAAAGTTTTTTTTAAACATTTGTAAATAAAATCATTGTCTATTAATTGATTATAAATAAAATTGTAATCATTTTAATGTAAAGGGGACATTTTTAGAAAAAAATTGTTTTTATACACACAATTTTTTTTATTTTAATAAATTTAATTAATTACTATTGATGAATTATTCTAATGAAATTATTATTTTATTTACACAATTATGTTTTCCAACATTCATCTAATAGTCTTCTATTCATGATATAAGAATATTTATATAGTTCTATTCTTAGAAATGTATTTATCAAAAGAGTTTTTCTTCCCATTTTCATATTTATTTTATAATAAATTGATGCCACCTATATAAATTTATCTCTAAAAATTTGATTAAATGTTTTGAATAACGAGACCCAAATTTTTTAAATTGTTTCGTATTAATTTTTTTTAATTTTAATAGTAACCATATTAATTTTATTTTCACCGTGGTAATGGAAAAACTGATAAAATATGGTTGAATAATAGGATGAGGATTTGAAATTTATCTGAAACCTTATTTTATCATATTTTATTAGATTATTTGATCCATTTAAATCCATGAATTGAATAAATGAATACTTGGTTCCTTATTTTTTTAATAGGAACATTTTATTAATTTAAGAAAATAATAAACATAAAATGTTAGTCTTATGACATTAATATTTGTAAATTTTTTATACCAAGATGAAATATTAATAAATTAAGTTATAAATATTCATTTTAAAGGAATATATTTTATTTTTATCATAGTAATTTATTTCTAATTTTTAGTTGATTACTGATTACCATAAACACTTATGCAATTCCCACACAATATTTATTCAATTAATAATCAAAATAAAATAAATTATATTAAAAATATTAAAAGTAATATAATTTAAGTGAATTAGTACCTTAAATTGTTTTTTTAGATTCATATAAGATATTTTTAATGTTTTAAATTAGTATATTGTAATTACATCTTTATATAGGTTCTTTTAAAGTAAAATTATATAAATAGTTCTAAAATTGACAATAATGATATTTTATAACAAATAATATTTTATTAAATCATTTAAAATAAATAATATATATATATATATATATATTCAATGAAGTGGATGTAATATGGTTCATAATATCATCTATAGTCCATTTTATTATTATTTTTTCATTTATGGTATCATTCATAGAACATTAATAGCGAAATAGTAGTTACCACGGTTCATGTAAAAACCGAATAACAAAGGGATTAATAAAAATGATAAGGGTTAAAATAAAACCCAAACCAATTAATTTTTTTTATTTAAATAATAAAAACAGTTTATTCAAATTCATGGACATTTTGATGAATTTTAATTTAAAATTTATTTATTATATTTTAGTTATTTATGAAATTCATTGTGTGTCATCTCCCTACCATATAAAAGGAAACCCCACATTACACTTATTTATAGAACATTGATCCTTCTATATTCACCAAACCATAGAAAATTATATTCTAAACCAATTTATATAGGTTTATTTTTCCCATAAATACCCACTATGATGTTGATAATAGAAAATACAATGGAGTTCGTTCAAATAATTGGTAATCACTATAATTGATAAATTATATTTTTTACTTTTTTTTTACCTACTATAATTCAGTGAAATTTATAAAAAAATAATATATTGAGTATCCAAAATATTATGAAATGCTATTATGATTATGAAACAACATTTATTGAACATCTTTTCCAACAAATGGGAAACAAAAGTATCATTGGTATATATGTATATATTACTATCTCCACATAATGATAGAATTAATTTTCTATCAAAATAATTCATGGATGGATATTATGATGTGTAAATGGTTATATTTTATATATATGATATAATAATGATTTTTAAAAGTTGAATTATTATTTACCTATCTTCATCTCTATCTATAAAAATTGAAATCAACGTTTATGTGTATATATGACCCACAATCCCTAAGAATATTCTCATTAATTTTTCCATTTGTAACATTTATTTATTAATATAAAATTGAATATAAAAAATATATTTGATAATGAGATCATGATTAAAATTATATATATGATGGTCCATAACATATATGAAGGTTTTGAGTTTAGGGGAATTACTATATATAGGGAATTACTATAAAGGTTTTTTCAATTCGATGGATCATTCACAAAATTGTAGAAGAAATAAAAATCATGGGAAAATATTTTCCACCAGATATTCCCATATGAGGACCTAAAACCTATAGGGGGATATTTTGATGTAAGATTTATAATTTTTTTATTTTTTATCAGATGAAAAGGATACCTCATGATAGGAACATTCTCCATTGGTTATTTTTAACATCCCTAACCCCTTCCTGAATTACCTTCTTTGTATAGGAATGATCCAAGTGTAAAATAGCTCAAGAAATGAGCCAAAAAATATCCTTTTACCAAAAAATAACTCTTCTTGATTTATGAGTGCTAGATATACGAACCAATAAAATCTTATTTTCTATCTTATTCACTTCAAGATCCTTCAGGATTGATAGAGTTATTCTCGTTTTTGATATGATGAGAGAAATAAATTATGAGAGAGAAGTCCATCATGCACAATAACTCTATATTCTCACCTTTTTAAGTAGACTTAAATAATAGAAAGAAAATTTTATTTATTTAGTTTTGATTCAGATTAAAATATTATTTTATTTCAAACCGCAACTTTAAAAATATTATAATCATCAATCGATCCCCATTCCATTTGATAATAATATTATTTAATTTTATGGAAAACACTAACTCACACAATGATAAATATTATTTTACTTTCTTGTATTTTAAAATTTATCAAATGAAATGATATTGTTCTTCTAAAACTCATCAACATTTATTGAATATTCTAATATATATTTAATTTAATTATTTATTAATCAATAAATATTTTGGAAATATAAAACATGAATAAAATTATTCGTCACCCATTAGAGTAATTTTTACTCTATTAATTAATTTCATATAAAATTTAATCAATATAAATGGAAATACTTTTGGTGTGACCCTATATAATTATTTCTCAATGGAATTATATGGTATTTCCTAAAGTCAAAGATTATTATCAATAAATGGGTCGTGAAACACAAGAGAAAGAACTTAATTTCACAACATCAACAACCTCATAAGAACGCTCACTATTTAATATAATATGTTTGTCCTAATATATCATCATGAAGTCTATAAACATACGTTATTAACTAATATGCTTGATATGTTTTTATTTGAAAATATGAAGTAAAAATGACTTTATACAATAACCATGTAATTTAATTTGATATCTATATTCCAATCAAAGGGATGAGATATCAAATTTCATGAAGATGGAAGTGACAAATACTAAATTGACTTATCTATTAATAACATGTCACACATGATGCAACCAACATATCCAACTTATCCATGAACTATATCTTCAAGGATTATGAAATAAATTTATGTGTGTGATTCATTATATACATTAATAAGAATCATAATTTATAATTAAAAATACACATGGTCACAAATAGCAATATTTGATGATACCAAAAGATGTGGAATTCCTATTTCTAGGTCTATGCACATAATATAAAATCCTAGAGATTTTCAAGTAAAAAAATCATGAGTAGGATACTCATCCACTTACAAGTACTCACACATGATAGACTGTATAATATGTTTACTATTTTATTAAATTATCAAACAATATAATTATCTTTTAGAATATCATCATTTCATTTGAAGGTTCTCATCATAATGATGAACTGGTATGGACTTATCAATGTGATATATACTCTAGGACATTATCATATAAAGGTTGGGTAGAGAAACAAAAAATATTTGGTCATATAATTATATTAATTTTCACTCATTTTTATGTTTAGGTAATTTAATGTAAAGATTTATCAGTTCTTGGAGACCATATCCAATATAATTTGACTTGAACTAGATCTAAATACAAACAACTGATTCGTTCTCATATGGTGAATATGATTATTATGAATATGGTTATCGATACTTGGCCTATGATGTTTTAATGATTAGGGTTGGTAATTCCCCATGTGTTTGTGGTGAATATTTATACAAAAACATTACTACCTAGATAAAATCTCAAAATTTGTGATAAAATAGATTTTACATCATTTTTACCCTGTAAATGTATTCAGATCTTGACTAATACCATAGTCAAGACTTATCATAATGATAAAACCCTTTCTTTAGGTACAACCCAAAAATAGAATAGGGTATTTCTAAATCACTCCTTAACCTAAAACATAAGTCAGAACATACTCAAATAGCATATATATGGAAACTAATGGATATAACATGTTTTTCTTGAATATTATATTATCCTTTTCGGTGATACTAGATAAAATTGAGTAAATTAATTAAAAGTGTTCTATTCCCTTTATAACTTGTATTCCCACTAAACTAGAAACCAATAACTAATCTTGTTATACTTTTCCATGTACTATCACATAGCTCCAACTGCTTGTTTGATGCATTTTTGATAGATATATTTTATATTTTTCTTCTATAAAAATTTCAATACTAATATTAAATTTTTGCACATATCATTGAATAAGAGAAAAATTCCTTATACTGATGATTTTGAAATTATTTTTATGTTGATAATATATTCCTTTTCCTTAAATTTTCTTTTGGAAGAATTATATAAAATTGTCAATTCGATCATGAATTGTTAATATTTTCATAATGAATAGATTTATAAAACCCATGGAACTATATATTAGATCCATTTTATCTAGAATATAGTTTCTAGATTAATTCATACATGGAGAAATTTGTTCCTCAGTCTTAACAAACTATTAAGACAAAACGTTCCAATATTTTATCATAATAATGACAATGACAACTTATAATTCTCTCACTAACCATTTTGAGACATATGCTGCTTATTTTTCTCAAAATAATTATTCTATGATTAATATGGATGATTTATCTATGAATGAATCTATGTAGTCCACATATCTCATCAGTAATTATTGATGTCACACACAATGTTTTCTAATTATTCAATTTAGAAATTTACTATAGGGTATCATTTTAGTAGTTTCATATATACATATTTATAAAGGTTTCCTCTAAATGAGGTTCCCATGAATTATCAACAACCTATTATGTTGATTATTGAAATACTCTATGAAAATGAAGAATTATAATACTATTTTATACTTGATGATTTACTTATAGGTTTTTTTCATAGAATAAACCATTTAAAAATCAATATTCAATATTGGAACCATATTGTATCATCCATTCACAGTTTCTCTTGAATACTCACTAAATGTACCATGACATAGAAATATTCAAAATATGGAGTCCTTAAATATCAATACATTGATTCCATTACACTAATTTATATATACTTTTCAACTTTATAATATTTTCTTTTACTGATTCTTAATGAGAATATTTATTCTGAAAGAATAATACATGTATCACCCACCATGGTAAACATAAATCACCTATTTAGTTATAAATTCCTATATAATATGTGTTTTTAGAACTAATCCTCCCACTAAAATCCTTGGAGTCCAGTATTAATATTATAACTCAGGTGTATCCATAGCCTTAACATATAGATATTAAGGATACTCCCACTATCATCAAAGAGATTTTATTCTTTTATAGAAATATAGTTGATCTTGATTAGTTTTTTATATCATTAAATGATATAGTACAATTAAACTAGGTTAACCTTAGTGATTTAATGTTATTTTGTAGTTCATGACATCATTAAAAAAAAGTTTTTAACGAAATCTTTTGTTAGTTACCTAATAGATTAATATCATATGTTAATTGATACTATATCCATCAGAAAATTTAGTTAGCAGATAGTATTTTATTGAAATTTTATTCATAAAAATGTATTATATGAAATAATGGAAAATTTTCAATACATATAAGATTTATCATGGATATTCATTTCAAAACTATCATTAAATTTATTTATATAAGAAAATGTGAGTTTGTGATAAACATTAATTTATATATATTCTTAACGATTACATGGATAAGATTTTTTCTAATAAGCTATCTCAGATATTTCAAAATATTCACCAAGTCGAGACAAATACTTTAGTGGTAATTTTTAAAATTTCTATAGGGCGTCTCATCAATTTTATATGAATTTACCTTTAAATTTTTAATAGTTCACTTATCTATTTTAAACTAAATCAAAATCATTTGTTACATAACATTATTTATAATAGCTTATCTATATATAACATGATATGTGGTGTTTTTGTTTATATCATGTATCATAACTAAATTGAAAAAAACTAAATTTATAGAAATAAAAAATTCAACTAAAGTATGTTTTAATTGACAAATAATTATATTTTCACAAACATGTAAGATCATTATATTTTGTATTTATCATTCATTTCAATGGATATTTCTGAATCATGATATAATAAAATAGTAGTTTAATATTTATATACCATAATGAAATTTATTCCAAAAATATAATAATTTATCATTTATTCTACATGCACACTGAGATAAATTTTTTGGTGAAACTATATACAAACATGAATAAATAAATTTGGAAATGAAAGTTAGTGAGCTCCATTTGGATGACTTATGAATCTATATTTCTCATCTCTCTTTGAGTTCACTCTAAAATAATTATAGCCTAGATCATTTCCAATATTTAAATACATGTATGTTTTATGTATGTTTTATTTCATATAGAAGTGATGAAGAAATCATTGATTAATACAATTTAAGTGGATTAATCTTCTTGCTTCTTCAATTCATTTCAATTTTTTTCCCAGTGTCATCACTATTTACATTAGAATAAAATAACTACACATTCATTCATATTCAATTGAGTCATTTTTATCATTGATGGATGTTCTAAGGGATCATTTGGATTTATATTATTCTTGGTATATTAAACCTTTTGGTTAAAACATTTCACCATAAGAGGAGGAGAAATAGATTTCGACGAGTCCTTATCATATTTGTGAAGTTAAGAAAAAAAATTCCTGAGTGAAATATCCATTAAATTAATTTAAAATTGCAAATATATTGATAATAATGGTGATAAGGATCATAATATATTATTATTGGGTAATTTATTATAAAATTAACATTTCAATTCCACCAATTGATCAATATACCCAATTATTGTTAAGGTTTGATTAGTAGAAAGATTTCCTTTTCTAGTTTACACTAACAGTGTGAATTGAAAATCGTATGTATTTCAAGAAATTACTTATCTTTCTCAATAGAATGGAAATTATATATTATACTGTAAAAATACATGACTTTATTTCATATCATCAACTCTCCAATCATAGATATAATAGAATATAATAGACATATGAGGCGTCCTCAACATACCTATGGTTGGAATCCTTTTCACATTCACTCACATTCCATTATGATAGAATATGAATATGGGGTTCCAATAAATAATAAAATTTTTTGACAATAATTAATCACCTAATGGATAGTAAAATATTGTAAGAATTTTATTTTTAATAATGACTCTTGAGTTAAGTAATAGTCACACTATTTTCTTGGTTTTGCATTCAATTTTTTACAATAATTAAAATAGATGATTAATAATTTATATGGTTACTATACTTGAGATAAATACTAAATATAACTTTATTATGTCTCCAAATATCTTTTCATGTCTCAATATCCCTCACCATTTAATTATTAATGTTGAATCACAAAAGACTCTATAGTGGAAAGAATACAGGTTTTTATTATTTATGATCCAATCATTATCCATGAAAATCATTAGAAGGTTTTTGGGATTCTGGTATTTCCCACTGTGAGATTGAAGCTACTTGATCTATTGAGTGGATTCCCCAATCAATAATTACAACCTAGAATTTCATCAACCCTTTCCTCTAAAGTTGACATGAATTTACATTTTCCATTCAATTAAATAATAGTTCAGTTAAGTCAACCAACTATCAAAGTTAATACTTATGAATAATTAAAATTTCCATTAACGATGGATGAACCAACACTTTTACTATGGGTTCATCATAATTCATACAATGGAAAAATTAATCTAACATAATATATATTTTAGGGATTTTAATTATTATGTGTAAAAATTTCTTATTTTATCCTTTATATGTTTCATTAATATTATATGGGGTTTACTTAGGTAACTAACCAGGTTTTGATAATTCATTCACACATATTCCATTTATTTAAATTCCATCTTTTCATTTTAGTTAATTTATATATATGATCATAGTCACGCATCTATAAAATAAATGATGCATAATAAATAAATAAATAAACTCTTCAAGATCATATCTAAAGGATGATTTATTGATTAGGTAATAAATCAACATATGAACTTGGGGAAAATGAGATGTAAGAAGTGGGAACCTGGGATTTACAATTTGGAAATGGTGAAACCTTGAGATCATGGTTTCAGGTTTGATTTCATTCATGGATTTTTTTCCTTACTGGGATTTCACATTCAACAATGAATGATCCTTATCACAGGGTCATGGAACAAAATTTTATTCACAAGAACATCATATTTCATGAAATAAGGGTGTCTCCTTCGAGGAGGCATTATTTGGATTTTCTGGTCCCATTAAGGAGGGTTTGTCTAGATCCTCTAACATCAAAAGACTTGATAAAAGTGGCTTTTCAGTGGTGGAGGGTATAGAGGCCCTTCAACATAGAATCGTATTATATAATAATTTGATCTTGGGTCATATAATTTATTCAAGGGGATACAATCCATGGTTTTATATTGATATCAAAAATTGAGTTTCTCATTATTATGGCATTCACGATTGGAAGATAATGCCTATTGAGAGAGGATATTTCTATACCATCTTCCATTACAAAGAAGATAATAATATTTCATAAAGCCTTGGTAATCTAAAAATCAGGCCATGAATTCTCATAATATTTTAATGGGATGATAATTTTAACCCATTAAATATTAAACAATCAAAATTTCAAATTTGGACCAGGCTTCATGGATTAAATTGGGTGTATTGGTATCCAATGATCCTTAATGATCATGCATCATTCCTTAGGACACCTATTAGGATTGATGAGAGTACTTTGGAAGGGGATCTTGGAATCTTTCCTTAAATCATGGTTGATGTTGTCATGACCCGTCCTTGGGGCCCATGTCGTGACTACCCCAAGCCCGCCTTCCATAGGCCAGGGGCTAGCGACTAGCACCAAAGGCGTAAATCCCCGTAAAAAGGGAAGGCATTGCCTTTATAAAAGTAAGCAAACACAACAGAGTAGAATAGTGAAGTAAGCACCAAGTAAAACTGAGTACAAAAGTATGTGCTGGAAAGTAAATGGGCCAGTATACAAACCCAACTGAAAGTATAGTACAACTGAGAAAGAAAGTACAACAGCTGTAAAGTAAAGCAGAAACCACCGAGTCGTCCTACGGGAATCCCACCTGAATGGTGGGTACAGATAGTCTCGTCGGTACCTCGGGTCCGTCTGTCCGCTCCGTGTACATCCCGCCAGGTGGTCCACCTCCGGATACCATCCAACTCCACAAGCCTCAACCACGATCAATGTTGTCTGTCGTCTGCAACCAACACAACATAGTGCGGGCATTGCCCGTGCAGTGGTGAGTATAAAAATACTCAGTAGGGACCCCGAGACCCCTGAAGGTCTCCCAGAATCCATGAAGGGTAAACCACAAAGGAAAGATACAAACACGAAGTATCAACCAACTCTACTTAGGTATATGCTCATACATAAACCTAAGTCATCAACCTCAGTTCGGCTCCAACTTTCGAGCCCAAGCACAATCCAGTCCACACAGGAAACAAGTCAATCATATCAATGATAATGACTTGAAAGACAATACTCAGCTCACAGAGGTATACTACTCACGAAGTGGGGTGGAGATGATTAGATGTAGCCTCTGAATCATCTCCTCTGCCGAACCCACATAGGATCCAAGTACATAAGTCGTCGCTGCCGAACCCACGTAGGATCCAAGTACAGTAACCATCACTGCCGAACCCAAGTAGGATCCAAGTACAGTATTCATCGTTGTCGAACCCACGGAGGATCTAAGTACAGTCTTCCTCGCTGTCGAACCCACATAGGATCCAAGTACAGTCGCCATTGTTGTCGAACCCACAGAGGATCCCAGCACAGTAGTCGTCGCAGTCGTAGCCAGCTCAAGGGTTCTCGCACACAGTGTACTCGATTCCGGGAGGGTCCGCTCCTCGAGTAAGGGGTCGATACATCAACTGTCACGAATTCCTGAGTTGATGTATCTCGTTGTACTGTCTCGTCAAAACGAACCCAACGCGACAGACGACGCATCAATCAGACGCCCGGTCTGAGAGATATTGGCTTTTCTGTTCTAGGGGCCCGGTTGGAAATATACTCATTCCAAACCCTTCCATTTTCCAAAGATGCCCAAAACTCACTTATAGTATCGCAAAAGGATCGCCTCATCAAAAGGATCCCAGTTCTGCAGACGGCGCGTCGATCAGCCGCGCGGTCTTTAAGTTATTCACGATTAAGAGAATAACGGGCCCGACATGTAAATCCCAATGGGATAGCTGGTCGGGTCACCCAGTTTTGGCGGGTCCGACCCGATAGGGGTGTCGAATCGGCTCGATGATTCGCGCAGCCCAACCTGAGGGGTTCGGCCCGGCCCGGCTTCCCGAACCGGCGGCGCCGCCCTCTCTAACCGGTCGGTTGGAGCCGGCCGGCCTTCTGGCGCAAGCGGCCTGCTCGGGTGGGTCGTGGGTTCTCCAACACGGCACTCTCCTGGAACTGCGGCTTTTCTCCACTCGGCCATCCGACAAGACGGTCGGTTCTCCAGCTCGGTGCCCCCTTGGCGCCACGGCTCCCCTTCGCTCGGCCGGCCGACAGGTCAGCCGGTTCTTCCACTGAAGCGGCCTGCTCATGCGGTCCACGGTCTTCCGCAACGCAACACCGTGGGGCGCCACGGTTTTTCCCTTAGGCCTGGCCAGCTATGGCTAGCCGGTTCTTTCTCAGTCGAGCGGCCTGCGATTGCAGGCGGCGGTTCCACCACATGCGATCGGTTCACGGTCTCCGCCTTCGATCACCGCCACTTCCCGATTCTAAACAAGGCAAGGAACGATGAAGGGTCGGCGGGCCATGTTTGATTGGCCCGCACCCTCCGCGTTAGGCGGTAACAATCGACCAAAGATGTTCACTTGAATACAACAATAATAGTGGAGTAATTTATTTAAAATAAATTAAGCAAACCCCCTACCTCGAAAAAGATTCGCGGTAGCCAAGCGTCGTGGATGACGGTTTCGATTTCGTCATCATCAGAGTCTACCCGAAGAAGAATTGGTGTCTCCTCTCTTTTCGTGGAGAAGAGAAAAGAAGGCGCGTCGTTCTTCGTCGGAGGATTGGTGTTCTTCAACAAAGGAGAAACTCTTCTCTTCTTTCACAAGGGCTCTCTCTCAAATCTTTCCCCCAACACAACAAGTCCAACCAAATTAAAATAAAGCTTCCCCTTATTTTAATTAAACATTCCAAGCACTCAAAATTAAAAAATCAAAACACTTAATTAATTAATTGAAGAGGTTCAATTCATTAATTAAGGTATATTGACAAACTTAAAGAGGGAGATAGGGGGAGAGGAAGAGTCTCATTAATATTGGGAGAGTTGTCAATATTAAACATGGGAGTTTAATGGGGGTTTATGAGAGTTATGGGAAGTTCAAGGGTTTAGGTCACATGGGGGCCCCACCCCACAAATATCCTCTCATGGGAGGTTATGTGGGTGTGGGGCCCACCTCTAACTCCCCTTGGGAGGAAATAACCACCAACCATTAAAATAAAATTGTTCTACACCAATTTTATTTATTTTAATATAATTTCCCAAATATTAATTCTCAATCCTCTTAAAACGAAACTGCGGTAAAGTTCCCCTTACGCAATTACTAGCATTGCGAGTTCATCGGTGCCCTCATATTTCAATTCCGAGCACCGGTTAAAAAGATAGAAAAACCCGCTCGTTCGTTTACTGAACGTACCCAAGCTAGAATTCGAAAATTGATTCTGGGCACACCGGGCCTCAGAATCAAGTGTCATCAAGAGCCACAGACTCGTAAAATTCCAAAGTATTTAAGAAAAAAATTCTTTGAAATTTTCAGATCTTTACATTACTCCCACATCAGGGATTTACGTCCTCGTAAAGCTACAACATAAACTAGAGAAACAAATGAGGGTACTGAGCATGCATCTAAGCCTCCCACTCCCATGTGCTCTCCTCAAGGTTTGCATGCTTCCAACGGATGGGCACCATAGGAATAAACCGTCCACATAGGACCCACTCCTGTCGATCCTCGACTCCACCGGAACCTCCATGAATGTATCTCTATCATCGATGTCCAGCTCCCCCTGATCAATGATGTGGTTTGGGTCGTGCACGTATCTCCTCAGCTGAGATACGTGGAAGACGTCATGCACCCAGTGCAACTGAGGTGGAAGGGCCAGGTAGTAAGCCGCCTCACCTATGCTTTTGAGGACCTGAAAAGGCCCGATGAAGCATGGAGAGAACTTGTCGCCCTGGCCAAATCTCTGTAATCCACGTCGAGGTAAGACCCATAAGAAAATGTGGTCGCAATCCTCGAACTCCAGTGGTCTCTGTCTCCTATCAGCATAGGACTTCTATCAGCTCTGTGTAGTCCTCATCTGCTCCTGGATGATCTGCACCTTCTCCGATGTAGCCTGAACCATCTTTGGTCCTACAAGTGCTGACTCCCCAGGGTCAGTCCAGTAGAGAGGTGATCTGCAAGGTCGGCCATACAGTGCCTCGTATGGTGTCATCCCGATGGTGGAGTGGTAGTTGTTGTTGTACACAAACTCCACCAAGGGTAGGTGATCCTCCCAACTGCGACCAAAGTCCAGGACACATGCACGGAGCATGTCCTCGAGAGTCTGAATGGTTCTCTCCATCTGGCCATCCGTCTGAGGATGAAAGGTGGTGCTCAGGCGTAGCTGCGTCCCAAATGCCTCCTGCACCCCCTTCCAAAGCCGGGAAGTAAAGCGAGCGTCTCGATCAAAGACGATATAAGATGGCACACCATGATGTCGTACGATCTCCAGAATGTAGAGGCGTCATAAGCTCTCTACTAAGCCATTCTCTCTGATCGGAAGGAAGTGGGCTGACTTGTTGAGTCGGTCTACGATCACCCAGATGGAGTCATGTACTCTGGAAGTACGTGGAATCCCCATCACAAAATCCATGGATATCCCGTCCCACTTCCACTCCGGAACCTCTAAGGGATGTACCAAGCCTGCTGGTACCTAGTGCTCCACATTCACTTGCTGGAAAGTGAGGCATCGTGAAACGAACTCTACTACGACCTTCTTCATACCCGGCCACCAGTGCTGTCGTTTGAGGTCCTGGTACATCTTCGACACTCCTAGATGTACCGCTAGCGGGGAAGAGTGAAACTCCTTTAGTACTTCCTCCTGTAGTGCAACTGGAACCATGGTACGTCCCCTGAAGAGGATGACGTGATCTCCTCCTTCAGAAAATACATCAGGTGCCTGCCTTGTGGAAATCTGAGCATGTCGCGTCCCACAGTCAACGTCCCCACACTATGCCTCTCTGACCTGCTGAAGTAGTAGAGGAGTAACTGTGAGGGACTATAGAAAAGCAGCCCCATCTCTATCCACGAAGGATATCTGCAAAGCGTTTAACTGATCTGTTGCCTCTCCAAGTAGATGAATTCCCGATCTCCTGTTGAGAGCATCAGTTACTACGTTCCCCTTCCTAGGAGTATAGACTATCTCAAATTCATAGTCCTGGAGGAACTCGAGACATCGACGATGTCTCAGGTTCATGTCCTTCTGTGATAAAATGTACCTGAGACTCTGGTGGTTATAATAGACTGTAAAGCACTCTCCCATCAGATAGTGCCACCAAATATTCAAGGAGAAGACCTCTACTGCTAACTCCAGGTCATGGGTAGCGTAGTTATTCTAGTTTTACCTAAACTTCCATGAACCATTGGTGATCACTGCCCACTCCTGCATCAGGACACACTCGAGTCCTGTCCCTGATGCATCGCAGTAAACCACGTACCCAACACCCTCCTCTGGTAGCCTCAAGATGGGTGCACTGTTCAATCTCTATCTCAGCTTTTGGAACCTCTTCTGGAATCTATCTGAACACACGAAGTATTTCCCCTTCTTCATGAAAGATGAAAGTGGTGCTGAAACTCTGGAGAAGTCTGTCACAAATCTATGATAGTACAAAGCCAGATATAGGAAACTCTGCACCTCCGTCACGCTCCTGGGTGGCTCCCGAGAAGGTACTGCCTCAATCTTCACAGGATCCACTACAACTCCTGCCTCTGAGATGATGTGCCCCAAGAAGTGAACCTTTAGAATCCATAACTTGAACTTTGAGAGCTTACCATAAAGCTGGTGCTCTTGGAGTGTGTTCAGTACAACCCGCAAATGGTGGGCGTGCTCCTCCTCAGTAGTCGAGTAGATCAATATGTCGTTGATGAAGACAACGACAAGAAGATCGAGATAAGGCTGGAATATCCTGTTCATGAGACTCATGAACACTTCTGGTGTGTTGGTTACGCCGAACGGGCATAACCAAGAACTCATAGTGGCCATACCGAAACCTGAAGATCGTCTTCTGCACATCATCGTCTTGAACTCTGAGCTGATGATAGCCTGACCTAAGGTCTATCTTCGAGAACCATCGCGCTCCCTTAAGCTGATCAAAGAGGTCGTCAATCCATGGGAGTGGATACTTGTTCTTCACGGTCACCTGATTTAGGAGATAGTAGTTGACACACATTCATAAGCTCTCATCCGCCTTCTTAGAGAATGAAATCGGAGAAGCCCAGGGTGAAACACTGGGTCGGATGAATATCTTTCCCTACAAGTCCTCCAGTTGTACCCTCATCTCACGAAGCTCAGCGGGTTCCATACGATATGCTGGAGTAGATATCGGTACTGTCCCGGGGTACAGGTCAATGTAGAAATCTACCTCTCTGCGAGAAGGTAGTCCTGGAACATCGTTAGGAAAAACGTCTGTATACTGATCCACCACAACAGGAAAACTCAGACTCCACACATCAACCGCTCTTAGGATCAGACTAACCAACTGATGTGTGATCAGCTACCCTCTCCTCTGCGTAAGTCCATCCTGCGCTGCAAAGGCCCCCTTCTCATCGGTGAAGGTGAACCTGCTCCCATCTGTGCGGAAACATCGCATTTTGCACCTAATACTGTTGATATGGGCATGGATTGTAGATAACCAATCCATACCCAAGATAACATCATAAGGTCTCAACGCCACTACAAGAAGATCCTAGCCGAAGCTCTCGCCACCTAGAGTAAGCTCGCACTGCCGGCACCAGTGCATAATCGTCAAGTCTACTCTCGTAGGAGTCTCTAGCCGTAAGGATCGACCCAACGGCTCTATCAGAATCTCTGAGCTCCGAACAAGGGCAGCGGTAATAAAATAATGACTCACTCATGTGTCTATAAGAACTGTAGAAAGGGTAGAGTAGACATAGATAGTACCTCGAATCATCTCAGGTTCATTGTGGTCGTAGGCCTCGACTGCCTGGAGCTGAGCCTGCCCCTGTCTGCCTGCTCCCTGTGGTCAGGGTGGTCCTCCTGGTGGTGGTGGTGGTAGAGCCTCGAAGCGTCGTCCACCACCCACTACTCGACCAGCTCCTCTGCCTCGTCTGCCTACTCCCTATGGACAGCCACAGTCAAACCTCTACCTCTACCTGGGAGGTCCCTCTACTGTCTGCTGCTCATCTGCATGATGGGTCGGGCAATCATGAGCCATGTGACCCTGCCCACTACATGCATTGCACTGCTTGCCCCTCGTATGGATGGCTCTTCTTCGTGTGCCCCGCACATCCAAACCAGTATCCTGAGGTCTCCCACCAGTTGGCCTGGTCCACTTGGACCTCTGCGACATCTTTCTACTACCGGCTACAGAAGACTCTGCTACGTGTCGCCCTGCGGTGGGTCTCGCTGCAGGAGTCAGCTCAGCAAGAAATCTCTCCATAAGAAGGGCTCACTCCAGCACTCCTTCCTATGTCGGAATGTTGAGGGAGATCATCGAATCCCTGATCTCATGCCTCAGTCCTTGATCGAAGGTCTGGGCCCGGGAGAATGGGTCTCGTACCATGTCCATGGAGTAGCGCGAGAGGTCAGTAAATCTCACCGAGTACAGAGCTACTGTCATGTTGCCCTGCCGCAGATGTAGTAAATCCTGGATGCGCACCACACGAAGGGTGGCTGGAATAAACTCTGAGCGGAAGAGACTCTCGAAGTCCGTCCAAAGTAGAGATTCCTTGTCGTGAACCTGAAGCATCAGGATCCACCATCTACCTACTGCTACGTCTAGTAGACTCGCGGCAACGATCACCATAAGGTCAGCTGGTGTCCCTACCAATCTGAATACTCTGATGATAGCCTCCAGCCAATCCTCGGCTACCTGAGGGTTCGTCTCTCTGCGGAACTTGGGCGTCCTCTGTCGTTGAAACTCGTGCAGCACACTCAGGCAGCATGCACTCTCTGCTGCTAGGTTTGGTGGTATCGGTGGCCCAGCGGGTAGTGGTATCGCTGGTGCCTCTGCTATAATGGGGCCCTGCGCCAAGGCCTCGTCGATCGTTGGGCTATCATCTCGCACGTAGCTCGGAATCCTATTTGGCTGCCTTCATGGGGCCATCCTTAAAAGAAACAGGTTCTCCATGGCCATATAGTATACCTGGTGAGCTGACACAAAGTAATCACAAAGAAAAATTTTGAAACACACATGCAATCAGTGTTTTCGAGCACTGAGTCAGAAATTAGAAGTCAGGGTCCTGGTGTATGGATACGTCAGCCACCGCACAAACACTGGACTCCCTGGACTGATAACCACACTCAATACTCTTAACACTATTGCTTCACAGAGAAGAAATTATCAGAGTCTTGAGTTCTGCGGTCGAACCGACTCCTCTGATACCAATTTGTCACAACCTGTCCTCGTGGCCCGTTCCGTGACTACCCCAAGCCCGCCTTCCATAGGCCAGGGGCTGGCGACTAGAACCAAAGGCGTAAATCCCAGTAAAAAGGGAATTCATTGCCTTTATAAAAGTAAGCAAACACAACAGAGTACACAAGTGAAGTAAGCACTAAGTAAAATTTAGTACAAATGTTCTTTCTGGAAAGTATATGGGCCAGTATACAAACCCAACTGAAAGTACAGTACAACTGGGAAAGAAAGTACAACAACTATAAAGTAAAGTAGAAACCACCGAGTCATCCTCCGAGAATCCAACCTGAAGGGTGGGTACAAATAGTCTTGTCGGTACCTCGGGTTCGTCCGTCCACTCCGTGTATGTACCGCCAGGTGGTCCACCTTCGTATACCGTCCAACTCCACAAGCCTCAACCACGATCAGTTTTGTTCGTCATCTGCAACCAACACAATGTAGTGCGGGCATTGCCGGTGTAGTGGTGAGTATAACAATACTCAGTAGGGACCCTGAGACCCCCAAAGGTCTCCTAGAATCCACAAAGGATAAACCACAAAGGAAAGATACAAACACGAAGTATCAACCAACTCTACTTAGGTATATGCCCATACATATACCTAAGTCATCAATCTCAGTTCGGATCCAACATCTGAGCCCAAAGACAATCCGATCCACACAGGAAAGAAGTAAATCACATCAATGATAATGATTTGAAAGAAAATACTCAGCTCACACAGGTATACTACTCATGATGTGGGGTGGAGATTATTAGATGTACCCTCTAAATCATCTCCTCTGCCGAAACCTCATAGGATCCAAGTACAGAAGTCGTCGCTACTGAACCCACGTAGGATCCAAGTACAGTAACCATCGCAGCCGAACCCACGTAGGATCCAAGTACAGTCATCATCACCGTCAAACCCACGGAGGATCCAAGTACAGTCGTTCTTGCTGCTGAACCCATATAGGATCCAAGTACAGTCTTCATCATTGTCCAACCCACGGAGGATCCCAACACAGCAGTCGTCGCAGTCGCAGCGAACTCTAGGGTTCTCGCACACAGTGTACTCGATTCCGGGAGGGTTCGCTCCTCAAGTAAGGGTTTGATACATAATATATCACGAAGTCCGGATTTGATATATCCCGAAGTTCCTTCTCTTCAAAAGGAACCCAACGCGATAGACGGCGCGTCAATCGGACGCCCGGTCTGAGAGATATTGGCTTTTCCGTTCCAAGGGCCCGGTTGAAATATACTCGTTCCAAACCCAGCCATTTTCCAAAGATGTCCAAAACTCACTTAGAGTATCGAAAAATGACTGCCTCATCGAAAGGATCCCAGTTCCGCAAACGGCATGTCGATCAGATGCATGGTCTTTAAGTTATTCACATTTAAGAGAATAACGGGCCCGACCCATTATGCCCAATGGGGTAGCGGGTCGGGTCACCCCGTTTTGGCGGGTCCGACCCAGTAGGGGTGTCGGACCAGCCCAAAGATTCATGTGGCCCATCCTGAGAGGCACTGCCTGGCCCGAAGAGGGAGTGGCCCGGCTCGGCCAACTGGCCGAGCGGTCCGAGGGGGGGGGGACGGCCCCCCGGCTGCCCGAACCGGCGGTGCCAAGTGGAACCCCCCTCTCTAACCGCCCGACCTTCTGGCACAAGTGGCCCGCAGGTTCTCCAGCAGGGCACCCTCCTGGCGTTTTGGCTTTTCTCCTCCTGGCCAGCCGACGGGCTGACCGATTCTCTAACGTGGCGACCCCCTGGCGCCGTGGCTCCCTTCCGCCCGGCCGACCGATGGGTCGGCCGGTTCTTCGGCTGAAGTGGCATGCTCGGTCGGGCCGTGGTCTTCTATAGTGCAATGCCATGGGGTGCCACGGTTTCTCCCTTTCACCCGTCCAGCCATGGCCGGTCGGTTCTTCCCCAGTTGAGTGGCCTGCAGTTGCGGGCCGCGGTTCCTCCACATGCGGTCGGCACACGACCACCGCCTTCGATCGTCGCCACTTCCCGATTCCAATCAAGAGAAGGAACGATGGAGGGTCTTTGGGCCATGTTTTATTGGCCCGCACCCTCCGCGTTAGGTGGTAAAAATTGACCAAAGTTGTTTACTTGAATACAACAAGAACGGTGGAGTAATTTATTTAAAATGAATTAAGCAAACCCCCTACCTCGAAAAAGATTCGCAGTAGCCGAGCATCGTGGATGATGGTGTTGATTTCGTCATCGTCGGATTCTACCCGAAGAAGAATTAGTGTCTCCTCTCTTTTCGTGGAGAAGAGAAAAGAAGGTGCGCTGTTCTTCATTGGAGGATTGGTGTTCTTCAACAAAGGAGAAACTCTCCTCTTCTTTCATAAGGGATCTCTCTCAAATCTTTCCCCCAACACAACAAGTCCAACCAAATTAAAATAAAACTTCCCCTTATTTTAATTAAACTTTCCAAGCATTCAAAATTCAAAAATAAAAACACTTAATTAATTAATTGAAGAGATTCAAATCATTAATTAAGGTATGTTGACAAACTTAAAGAAGGAGAGAGGAGGAGAGGAAGAGTCTCATTAATATTGGGAGAGTTGTCAATATTAAACATGGTAGTTTAATGGGGGTTAATGAGGGTTATGGTAAGTTAAAGGGTTTAGGTCACGTGTGGGCCCCACCCCACAAATATCCTCTCATGGGAGGTTATGTGGGTGTGCCCCCCCCCCCCCTCTAACTCCCCTTGGGAGGAAATTACCACCAACCATAAAAATATAATTGTGCTACACCAATTTTATTTATTTTAATCTAATTTCCCAAATATTAATTCTCAACCCGCTGGAAACACAACTATGGTAAAGGTCCCCTTAAGAAATTACTGGCTCTGCGAGTTCATCGGTGCGATCAGATTTTAATTCCGAGCACCGGTTCAAAAGATAGAAAAACCCACTCATTCGTTTACTGGATATACCTGAGCTAAACTTCGGAAATTGATTGCGGGCACACCGGGCCTCAGAATAGAGTGTCTTCAGAAGCCATAGACTCGTAAAATTCCAAAGTATTTAAGAAAAAAAATTTATTTGAAATTTACGAGTCTTTACAGATGTTAATTTGGAAATCAAATGACCAGATGGAATTAATATTCTTTCTAATGGATACAAGATTTATTTCCAAGTTGAATATGAAAATATTCCTCTTCTTTGAGATGTCTTCAAGATTGTGGGTCACTCTATTATAAACTGAAAAGTGCTACATAGGATAGAGAAGTAGGTTCTTAGGTTCATGGATTGGAATGAAATTAAGATATATTTAAAAAATAAGAATGTGATTGTTGATCATGGGGGAATATCCAAGAATCAAGATAGCCCCTACACTTCAATTCCTTTGATGAATTCTTGCGAAGACATGGTTGAGGAGGAGGAAAATATTAACGGCTCCCTTATCTTGATTAGTCCTACTATAATGGTGGGACTAGAGGTGAACACTATAAGAGGAATGGAATATATGGATGATCAGGATTTGAATGTGGGAATCTCAAACGATATTTATGATTTGATCTTTTCCCTACAAAAGAAAATGGTTGATAATTCTTTGATGCTATAAATTTATAATGAAATCAGTGATATGGTTCTTGCACAACATGGAATAGAGGTTCCTTCTAATACTGTTAGGGATCCTATGAATTATTTATATTAAGTCTATAGATCTAATATTTTAATTCCAGCTGGTCTTCTTGAGCCTGAAGTCCCTATAAACACTACAATCACAGCAGATCACCTTATGGAACCTGGTGCCATGGTCTGTTTGAATTTAAAATGTTTGATGCCTAACTGTACTAAATATAGGGATTATTTCATCACTAATTATGCTAACCAGTATGTGAAATCATATTTTCCATGCTCCTAGTAGAATAATAATGGTGACATGAATGTATAATTAGATATTTTGATTCATGCTACCTCAACCTATTTGGATATAAAAGGATTGAGTCATGATTTTATTTGAATTTGGGGTTGATTTCATCACTAATAATGATAAACATAATGTGTAGGTAGACCGTCCATTCTACCAACATAACAATAATAGTTTCATTAATGTCAGGTTTGATAATGATCTACTCAACATTTCTAAAATCAATGATCTTTTTTGAATCACTCCCGCTCCTAATAGGAAGGATGATAGACCACCTAAATAATAAAAAAATAGTGAAGACGGGGGGGTCCCACCACACTCATAGATTAAAATGAGGATTTTTTTATTGGAATTTACATGTTCGGGAAAACCGTAAAACCACCAGATCCCTTATGATCTTTATTCCGAAACAAAAAACTATTCTTATTGGTCTTTTTGAACCTAAAAAAAATTCTACACCAGTATTTACAGTCTATAGAATTTTGGTTTCCATTTACATGACACTAATAAGTGTTTAATATAAATAAAAAGGTTTTGGTTTATGGGTCATTCTTCTATGGTTGATCCATCCTTGATCATTGTTAGTGAACAACACATTACATGTGGTTTTAACTATATTGAAAATAAACATTTCCACTCCTTTATTTATGCTCAAAATAGGTATCAGGACCATTGAAATATTGGAAGGATATTGAATCCCATAAATATATTATTACTGGTCTGTTGATCATTCTTAGGGATTTCAATTCAATTCTGAACCTTGATGAGAACATGGGTGTTGTGAATAATTCTATCTCCTCCATAGAATTCGGAATGTTCGTTGATCATAATGGGATGATTGAAGTAAATCTTGTGGGTGAAAAATATATTTGATATTAGGCTTCCCAATCATTTGGTTACAAGAAAACTTGACATTCAATTTTTTAATTAGGATATTCATGACACTTGGTACTCCTTATCATGTAGAAAAATTTCAAGACTCAATTTTGATCATCATACAATTTTTTTTGGCCTTGTACGCATGGAATCCAAACATCCCCTTCCCTTCAGGTTCAACAAGGCTTGGATTTCTCACCTAGATTGTAGGAAAATTGTTCAAAATGATTCAAGATCTATTGATTTTAGGAATAATTCATTTTCATGTGTTCTTAAAATCAAATTTCTCAAGTAGAACAGTACAATTTGAAGCAATAACCATTTTAGTTCCATTGAATCTGAAATTTCATCTCATGAGGACTCCCTCCATCATGATCAAGAGAAAAATATAAGTAATGACTTATGTGATGGAATTTTAGAAGAATCTGATATGACATCCAAGCTTAACAAACTTTTTAATTTCAAGGATTTTATACAAATAAAGGACAAAAAGATTCATCTATTTAGGAATTTTTCTCAGGTTAACACTGTAATGCCCTGACCCCAGTTACCCAGATTCGGTGTATTATTACATAACATTGGCATGATCATAAAAGATCAAGTATCTAAAGACCGATTAGTTTAGTAGCCTTGGAATCACTAGATACATTCATAAATTTTACATTACATCATAAAATGAAAACTACAACAACATATTCTCCATAGTCCACACTCATATCCCCTCATACTATCCCTGCAGGTCATTCATAAAATACTTCTTCACATCCTGGGAAAAATAAAACATAGAAAGGGGTGAGCTCAGATTCCCAGTAAGGATAACAATATAGTGGAAACTTTCATAAATAAGCACAAACATTTAAGGCAATGTATAACTAAGACAAAAGCCTTATAAACATAAATTTTAGCATAATATGGAAGAAATAAAATGAAATAATTCCATTTACTTATTCACATGGATATTCTACTAGTCTAATAACCACATGAAATATCAATAACCACTTTCATAATGATGGAATGCATAATGCCAGACTATTATAACCACATAGTCAAGGCCTTATGCCAAGACTAAAAATAAGATTTTGTTATGGTCTTGGGCCAAGACACTAGTTTGTATCATGATACCCACTAATTCATCTAGGAGCTATAGCGAGCTCCACCCGTCACATATTAAGTCCAATGCATTCCTCATATGAATAGGTTTAAACATAACATAAACATTCGTATTAAAACTAGCATACAAAATGTCAATACGTTCTCTATAAACCATTAATGGTATAAAAATAACACATCCATATTCAAACATATCACAAAACCTTCAATAAAATATGGAATTTTTGTATCATAAAAAATAAACTTCAAATAAGCTCAAAATCCATCAAAGGATGTTAACATAGATGAAATCAAAACTATTTGAGAGAAATATCTCTTTTTTTTAAATCATTTAAAAGTAAAATAATTATAAAATAAAACATTTAATTTGAAAATATTCTTATAATATTGTAAGGGAAGCTTCGACCACTTTATAATGGCATAAAATAGCCGCACCCGTCGTATAAGTTAAAAAAGACATTCTTACCTTAATTCTGTCAAAAAGGTTAAAAAGGACATTTTTTGGAAAACAATGGAAAGATTCCTTTATAAAATTCTTATAAAAAGTAAAAAAGGGTATAAAATAATTTAACCCAAAGTCTGTAAAATAGTAAGAATGATTTGAAATACATTTTTAAAAAATATGGTTGTGGATGATAAAGAGGTCCCAGTAGATAATTACGTATAAACAACCTCAGATAATGAAGAGATTGGGAAATAAACCCTTACCTTGTACTTTTCCTTGGATGAGGGTACATTAAACTCATGTATAATGGTGAAATAATTGTTATTAAATTATACAAGAATCATATACATTAATATGATATCATATATGATCTTTTAATATTTCTTTGTTAATAATATCTTAATATTATCATCGTTTCGGGTGTTAACTTACTCGTTTTCTTTTATATGTTTTGTTTCATAAGTATTGTTTGTTATGGATAGGTTGTATATTATTAATATACAGGATGATATCAAGTCATTAAAAATTATTTTTAATCATCAAGTAAGAATTAGACTTTCATGGATATGATGGGGAATGAATCTCATCACGTTCATGGAGACGGTAGTCCGTACGTACGCACGAGCGACAATATCATTATTTTGTTATTAAAATAATATATAATTGGACGGTATATCACATATAAAGATTAATTATCATGTTATATTTATTATTTACATCAATTACACATCATTATCATACCCATCCAAATAATAATGTTTTGAATAACAATTATACCACGACGTGGAGACGGTAAGCCGTACGTACGCATGTATGGTGACATGTCATTCAAAGGATGGATAGAATACTGAATATTTTTGTACCATATTTATAATAACATCACAGTATATAGAATATAATGGAGTTATTATTTTAGATTGGAAATAACAAATAAAGAAGAAGTTGAAGAAGAAATAAACGTAAAAGAGGGTGGTGAAAACATTACCTCTTATTCGGGTTCGTCCTTTTGATTTGATCAAAAGGGCTCCTTAGGTTGGCTTTCTGGTCAAAATAAGGCCTAAAGGTTTAAGTGAGGTAAGTTGAGAGAATATTTGGGCAGGTATTGGCCGAGCCAAAAGGCTTTTATGGTGTGAATTAGAGGGAAGGGGAAGTCCCCTTTTATAAGAGGGGTGAGGGGTACCTTTGGAAAAGATAGAAATATTATTTTATAATAAATTCATATTTAGTTTCTAATGGCTCTGAAGTGTATTATTTAAATTTTAAGGTGGTTATGTGTCGAAATCCTTTCAACAAATAGATTTTAGACGGGTTTGGGGCACTATATTAACCGTATCATTTATATTTAACTCTTAGTTAAATAGTTTGACATTTACCATGTCTCTTTGTATTTTTATATTATATAGTTAATAAACTTACTATATACCTTAAAAAGACCCCCAAGTGGTCCATTAATGATACAACTATCATTATATAAGTCTTTTAGCCAGACCGTAGATTTTTAGGAATATAATATCAATTAATAATATAATATTTGTTTTAAAAACTCTTTTATGTCAATTTTGACACTATTGGGTATGTTGTTTTTGATAATTTCATAACAAAATTATTACTTTGAAAAAAATTTATATAATCACTCCTAATATGTAATATTAACCTATAAAATTATTGTAATTAATAAAAAGTCTCAAATTAAATTTATTTTGATATTTATAATATCAATTATTTGAATATTTCATTAATTATGTAATTACTGCATCACCACTGTGTCATAAATAAATTAACTTATTTAATGTCTAAAATTTATAAATAAAATACAATTACGTAGGAAATAGTTTTATCTTTCTAATTAATATTTATAATCTAATTTATCTTATGTATAACCCTATATTAAAAATGTTTTATTTATTAAACATTGATTTTATCTCTTTTAACTCTTCTTTGAATTAAATAATAATAAATGTCCTAATCTAATCCAAGTGGACCTAAATTATAATATTTTATTCCTAAGTTTGTTTCTGGTCGAGATACACTTTTCCAATATAATTAGGACATGTGTTAGGGTAATATTAATATCATATTTACCCTTAATTACCCTATTTACTTTTAATCGTGGTAAATAAAAGTAAAAAGTTACTATTCACCAAAAATTATTTTCATCTCATTGAACCACATTTTACTCCTTGATATTAACCGTGTCTCTCGTATTTTCTAAATTTCACTCACATAAGAGGTAAAATTATGTTTTATGTGAATTTCCAAATTCTCCTAGGTGGTGGGTAAAAGACGGTGAAAAGTTCAATAAAATTTTTATATATCTAAAATTATTCTAAACTAACACCAATGAATTACAGTGAACTTATATTTATATTAAGTATCTATTTTGAACTTAATTAAATCTAAATAAAATAAATAATTATTTAAATAAAAATTCAGTTTTAAACTATAACTGAGTGTTTTTTCACAATTCATCAAAAATTGAATGTTTTCAAAAAAATACCAAAAATTCACCCTAAGCTAATTTCGATATTACGAATCCAAAAATGATGTCCATTTTGAAAGATAAAATTTATAAAATTTCAAAAACTGGGTATTAATATTCATAACAGCTAGTTTGATTGGTTTTGTTGTGTGTTAGAACTCGAAGTTGTGTACAACACACGCTACTGTATTATTCAAAGAGAAGAGTACCATGGAAGCTTGGGGTGTTACATTATCCCTTGCTTCAAATAATTTCATCCTCAAAATTTCAAGAATACTACCGCATAAAAAGACTCTGGTGATTCTTCATTATAATTTCCTCGATTTCCCACATTGCCTCTTCCATTTTATGGTTTCTGCATAGAACCTTTTCCAGACGAGTCGTCCGGTTTCTCAGCACTTGTTCTCCTGTATCAAGAATCCTAATGGGATCTTCGTAATAAGACAGATTGGGTTCCTTTTCTAAATCCTCGTAAGTGAGTACATGCGTTGGTTCAGGCATGTATTTTCTCAACAGTGATACATGGAACACATCATGAACTTTGGAGAGACTTGGCGGCATTTCCAAACGGTAAGCTACAGCCCCAATTCATTCTAGAATTTTGAAAGGTCCTATGTACCTGAGACTCAATTTACCTTTCTTACCAAAATGTATAACTCCCTTCCATAGATATACCTCCAAGAAAAACATGATCTCCTACCTGAAATTCTAAATCCTTCCTTCAGTTGTCAGCATAGCTCTTCTGCCTACTTTGAGCTGCTTTGATGTGGTTTTGGATTACCTTTATCTTTTCCATCGTTTTCTCCACCAGTTCTGGGCCTAGGAGTTTTCTTTCCCCAACATCATCCCAACAAGTTGGTGTGCAAAATCTCTTTCTGTATAACGCTTCATATGGTGCCATCTGAATACTTGAATGGAAGATATTGTTATAGGAAAATTATACCAGAGGTAAATATTGATCCCACATACCCTGAAAGTCAAGTGAGCAGGATCTTGACATGTCTTCTAAAGTTTGAATAGTCCGTTCTGATTTTCTATCTATTTGAGGGTGGTAGGAAGTGCTCAAATGAAGTTTAGTATCCAAATACTTCTGAAGACTCTTCCATAATCTTGAAGTAAAATGGGGATCACGATCAGAAACAATCGATAGGGGTACTCCATGAAGTCTCACAACTTCATTAATATATAGTCTTGCTAGATGTTCAAGTGGTATATCTTTTCTTATAGTAAGAAAATGTGCTGACTTGGTAAGATGATCAACAATGACCCATGTTACATTGTTCCTTCTAGCAGTGTTTGGTAGTCCCATGACAAAGTCCATAGTGATATTATCCCATTTCCACTCAGGTATGTGAAGAGGTTGCCTGACTCCTCCAGGTTGTTGCCTTCCAGCTTTCACTTATTGACAAACAATACATCTTGACACAAAATTAGCAATCTCCCTCTTCATGTTGTCCCACCAAAAATGTTCCTTCAAATCTCTATACATTTTGGTGCTCCTAGGGTGTATAGAGAAATTGGAACTATGAGCATCGTCTAACAATTCCATTTTTAGATCAGGTATATTGGGAACACAAAGTCTCTTCCCAAATTTCAAAATTTCATCTTCATACACAAAGTCACTCAATCTCCCATCATTCACAGCTTTAATCTTCTTTTGAAACTCTTCATCATCAGTCTAAGAACTCTTTATCCTTTCTAATAAAGATGGTTTGGAAAGCATTTGAAAAAGAATTGATGTTTCACCTTCCATGGGGATTCCCATATCCGTATTTACTAGATCCATGTATATAGGATCATTTTCAACTCTCATCTTGTTTAAAACTACATGATCCTTTCTAATCAAAGCATCTTCCACCTTATTTGCCTTCCCCGGGTGGTAGTGTATCATGAAATCATAATCCTTGAGTATTTCAATCCATCTACTTTTCCTCATGTTGATTTATTTCTATGAGAAAATATACTTCAAACTCTTGTGATCACTGTAAATCTCACATTTCTCACCATAGAGATAGTGTCTCCAAATCTTTACAGCAAAGATTACAATTGATAACTCAAGATCATGAGTAGGATATTTTTGCTCATGAATTTTCAGTTGTCGTGATGCATAGGCAATAACTCTATCATTCTGCATAAGGACACAACCAAGTCCTTTCTTCGATGCATCACTATAAATAACAAACCCATCATTCCCTGATGGTAGATTCAATATAAGAGAATTGACTAATCTTCTCTTCAGTTATTCAAAACATTCTTCACAATATTTTTTCCAAACAAATTTAACCCCTTTATGTGTGAGCTTCGTTAATGGGTTATCCAATCGATCAAAATTCTGGACAAAACGACGATAATAACCTACTAAACCAATAAAACTGCATACCTCAGTTATACTCATCGATGATAGATATTATTGGATTGCCTTATATTCTTGGATTTCCTTGGTCTTTGAAGGATCAACGGATATTCCATCCTTAGAGACAATATGGCCAAGAAAAGAGATATCCTAAAGCCAGAATTCACACTTTCTAAACTTCCCATATAATTCATGTCTTCTAAAAGTTTCCATGATAATACGCAAGTGATTTTCATTTTCTTAATAGCTTTTGGAATATACCAAGATATCATCAACAAATACCACTAAAAAATCATCGAGATATTCCTTGAAAACTATGTTCATTAGATCCATGAAAACATAGGGTGCATTAGTCAATCCAAAAGGCATTATTGTAAACTCGTAATTCTCGTACCTGGTTCGAAATGATGTCTTTGGAAAGTCTTCCTTATTCACACACAACTAATGGTATCCAGATCGAAGGTCAATCTTAGAAAACTATTGAGCTCCATGCAGTTAGTCAAATAAATCATCAATGCGAGGTAGGGGATACTTGTTCTTTATTGTTATAGCATTGATCTCCCTGTAGTCGATAAATAACCTCATAGATCCATCTTTCTTCTTAACAAAAAGGACAGGGGCTCCCCATGGAGAAACACTAGGGCGAATAAATCCCTTATTACTCAATTACTCTAGTTGTTTCTTTAGTTGCACTAATTACACAGTGTCCATTCTATAAGGGGTCTTCAATATGGGCCTTAATCCAGGAATTAAATCAATGGAAAACTCAATTTATCATTCTGGAGGATGTCTAGGTAAATATTCTGGAAACAAATAAACATATTCTCTCACAATATGTACATCCTATATTTGAAAATTCCTTTCCTTACCCATAGTTATTTCATTCTCTTCCACCTCAATAATTGAATTTAGTTGAGCTACTGGGGGTAGATCTAGGTAAGAATTAGGTGGTGATGATTCTGCTCTAAAGATAAGGTGTTCTTTATCATCATAATCAAAAATTGTAACCTCTTTCTTCTTATAATAAATCTCCAAATCATGGTTTGAAATCCAATCCATACTGAGGATTATATCAAACTCAATCATAGTTATGATGATGAGATCAGCAGATAAAGAACATTTATATGCCCTAATGGGAACGGATCCACAAAACTTTGTAGAAATGATACTTCCCTAGGAGTTTTAACTGACAACTCCCTTATTAAATCAAAGTGTAAATATCTAATTTTCTTAGAAAACTGGGAAGATATGAAACAATGCAATGATCCAGAATCAAATAATGTAGTTTCTAAACTTGAGGAAACCATTGAATTACCAACCACCACATCTTTCGGAGCTTCTACCTCAGTAGTATTGATAGCATAATCTTGGCCTTTATCCCTTGACCTTTTCTGAGGTAAGTCCCCCTGACTCTTAGGACATTAATTTTCATAATGTCCCATCTCCCTACAGTTGTAGCATTGAACATCAGTAGCTTCTTTCTTCCCCTTGCAATCACGAGCTTGGTGGCCTTTTTCACCACAATTATAACAGACTCTCATTCCTTTCAAGCAAGTATCGGAGTGTTTCTTCACACATTTATTGCAGGATGGATAATAAATTTTTCCCTTCTTCCCTTTATTTCCATTTCTAGAGTGATCAACAGATCTCTTCTTCTCTTTCTTTTCTTTAAAGTTGTAAGACTTAGAGAATTCTTTTTCGGTCTTGATAGCACATGAGACAATATCTTCGTACGACGAGAAGGATTGTGAAACTAATACTCGACTAAGAAATGGTTTTAACCCATCAAAGAAATGATCAATCTTACTTATTGGTTTAAGTATATATTCTCCAGCATACCTTCCTAACATTGTAAAGTTAGCTTCATACTTTGCGACATTCTCATCCTCCTTTTGTCTCAGACTCAGAAATTGCCTTTCCATATCTACTCGATGGTCACGAGGAAAGTATTTGTCTAAAAAAATATCTTTGAACTCTCTCCATTCCATATTTGATACTTCATCATCTTCCTTTTTGTTTTGAATTAATGACCACCATTGATCAACATCTCCAGTGAGGCGGTAAACTGCCATGATAACTTTTTCCCTTTCACTAGTCCCCAAGACATAGAATATTTCTCTAAGGAATTTATCCATTTCTCAGATATTAGTGGATTTGTACTCTCATTGAATTTTGGTGGTTGTAGCCTCCTGAAGAGATCTAACATTGATCATCCACGTTGCAGATCAGGGTGCTCCATACAGGTATGGTTTTTATTCATAACCTGAGTGAGTTGTCCAAGTATGGTGATTAGCTGATCAACACCAGTTGCATCACCAGCTCCACTATAATTATCTTGAGTAGGAGGGAAATACCTACATGGAGTGCGTGCATTGATATGGTTTCCATTTCCTCCACTAGGTGCCATTTCTAAAAAATGGCATACACTAGATTAGTTTATGAATCACAATACATAAATCCAAACATGTAAAACACTTAACATAAATTGAATTGTTTATGAATATAATCCACAATCATAAAAATGTTTTCTTTGAGGAAGTATATACTCATAAACCATTAATAATGGTTTTTAAAGAAAATGAGAATTATCCTAAGCATGTCCCCCGGGAGTGTTGTAACCAATAGTGCAGCAAGGCCCGTTGTCATGCACCAGTTCATGTTTGAGTCTAGCTCAAAGCGGTGTTTTCGGGTTTTACCCCTAGGTACAATTGTGCCAGAGCTGCCTCTACCTGCTCATATCCAGACATATATGTATTGCTCGAAAAACTCACAAAATCTCTACAATACCAAAATTCTAGAAAGTTCTTCTATACTAATCCTCAAAGTCCATCTTAAGTCTATGTGCTCTAATCAGGGTTTATCTAAATCTAGCTCCCGAGGTTTGTACTAAACTTTCTCTGATACTAACTATAATGCCCTGACCTGAGTTACCCAAAGTCGATGCATTATTACATAACATTGGCATGATCACAAAAGATCAAGTATTGAAAGACCGACTAGTTTAGTAGCCTTGTAGTCACTAGATACATTAATAAAGTTTATATTATATCATAAAATGAAAACTACAACAATATAGTCTCCATATTACACACACATATCCCCTCATACTATCCATGCAGGTCATTCATAAAATAATTCTTCACATCCTGGGAAAAATAAAACATATAAAGGGGTGATCTCGGATTCCTAGTAAGGATTACAATATAGAAGAAACTTTCATAAATAAGCATAAACATTTAAGGAAATTTATAACTAAAACAAAATCCTTTTAAACTTGAAATTCAGCATAATATGGTAGAAATAAAATGAAATAATTCCATTTACTTATTCACATGTATATTCTACTAGTCGAATAATCACATGCAATATCAATAACCACTATCATAATGATGGAATGCATAATTCCAGAGTATCATAACCACATAGTCAAGGCCTTGTGCCAAGACTCCAAATAATATTTTGTCAAGGCCTTGTTCCAGGACACTAGTTTGTCTCATGAGACCTACTGATGCATCGAGGAGCTATTGCGGGCTCCACCTATCACATATTAAGTCCAATGCATTCCTCATATGAACAGGTTTAAACATAACAGAAACATTCGTATTAAAACTAGCATACGAAATGCCTATACTTTCTCCATAAACCATGATTGGTATAAAAATAACACATCCACAATAAAACATATCACAAAACCTTCAATAAAATATGGATGTTATTTATCATAATAAATAAACTTCAAATAAGCTTAAAATCCATCAAATGATGTTGACATAGATAAAATCAAAACTATTTGAGAGAAATATCTCTTTTTTTGAAATCATTTAAAAGTCACATAATTATAAAATAAAACATTCACTTTGAAAATATTCTTATAATATTGTAAGGGATGCTTAGACGACTTTATAATGGTGGAAAATAGCCTCACTCGTCATATAAATTAAAAAAGACATTCTTACCTTATTTTTGTTGAAAAGGTTAAAAAAGACCTTGTTTGGAAAAAGACGGAAAGATTACTTTATAAAATTCTTATAAAAAGTCAACAAGGGTATAAATTACTTTAACCCATAGTCTGTAAAATAGTAATAATGATTTGAAATACATTTTTAAGAAACATGGATGTGGATGATAAAGAGGTCCCAGTAGATAATTACGTATAAACAACCTCGGATAATGAAGAGATTGTGAAATAAAACCTTACCTTGTACTTTTCCTTGGTTTAGGGTAGGTTAAACTCCTTTATAATGGTGAAATAATTGTAATTATATTATACAAGAATAATATACATTAATATGATATCATATATGATCTTTTAACATTGCTTTGTTAATAATATCTTAGTATTATCGTCGTTTCGGGTGTTAACTTACTCGTTTTCTTTTATATGTTTTGTTACATAAGTCATGTTTGTTATGGATAGGTTGTATCTTATTCATATACAGGATTATATCAAGTCCTTAAATATTATTTTTAATCATCAAATGAGAATTAGACTTGCATGGATACGATGGGGAATGAATCTCATTGCGTTCGTGGAGACGGTAGTCCGTACGTATGCACGAGCGACAATATCATTTTTTTATATTAAAATAATATATAATTGGATGTTATATCATATATATAGAATAATTATCATGTTATATTTATTATTTATTTCAAATACACATCATTATCATACCCATCCAAATATTAATGTTTTGAATAACAATTACACCACGACGTGGAGACGGTAAGCCATACGTACGCACGTATGGTGACATGTCATTCAAATGATGGATATAATACTGAATATGGTTGTACCATATTTATAATAACATCACAATATATAGAAGATACTGGAGTTATTATTTTAGATTGGAAATAACAAAGAAAGAATAAGTTGAAGAAGAAAGGAACTTAAAAGAGGGTGGTGAAAGCATTACCTCTTATTTGGGTTCTTCCTTTTGATTTGATCAAAATGGATCCTTAGGTTGGCTTTCTGATCAAACTAAGGCATCTAGGTTGAAGTGAGGGAAGTGGAGAGAATATTTGGGCAGGTTTTGGCCGATACAAAAAGCTTTTATGATGTGAATTAGAGGGAAGGTGAAGTTACCTTTTATAAGAGGGGTGAGGGGCACCTTTGGAAAAGCTAGAAATATTATTTTATCATAAATTTATATTCGGTGTCTAATGTATCCAAAGTGGATAATTTAAATTTTAAGTGGGTATGGGTCGAAATCCTTTCAACCAATAGATTTTAGACAGGTTTGGGTCACTATATTAACCTTATCATTTATATTTAACTCTTAGTTAAATAGTTTGACATTTACCATGTCTCTTTTTATTTTTATATTATATAGTTAATAAACTTACTATATACATCCAAGAGACCCCCAAGTGGTCCATTAATGATACACCTATCATTATATAAGTCCTTTGGTTGGACCTTAGATTTTTATAAATAAAATATCAATTAATAATATAATATTTGTTTTAAAAACTCTTTTATGTCAATTTTGGCACTATTGGGTATTTTGTTTTTGATAATTTTATAACAGCATTATTACTTAGAAAAAAATTTATATAACCACTCCTAATATGACATATTAACCTATAAAATTATGGTAATTCATAAAAAGTATCAAATTACATTTATTTTGGTATTTATAATATCAATTATTTTAATATTTCAATAATTAGGTAATTACTGCATCACTATTGTGTCATAAATAAATTAACTTATTTAATGTCTAAAAATTATAAATAAAATACCATTATGTAGGAAATATTTTTTAGATTTCTAATGAATATTTATAATCGAATTTATCTTATGTATAACCCTATATTAAAAATGTTTTAGTTATTATACTTTGATTTTATCTCTTTTAACTCTTCTTTGAATTAAATAATAATAAATGTCCTAATCTTATCCAAGTGGACCTAAATGATAATATTTTATTCCTAAGGTTGTTTTTGGTCGAGATACACTTGTCCAATAGAATTAGGACATGTGTTAGGGTAATATTAATATCATTTTTACCCTTAATTAACCTATTTACTTTTAAACATGGTAAATAAAAGAAAAAAGTTAATATTCACCAAAAATTATTTTAATCTCATTGAACCACATTTTACTCCTTTATATTAACTGTGTCTCTCATATTTTCGAAATTCCACTCACAAAAGAGGTAAAATTAAGTTTTATGTGAATTTCCAAATTCTCCTAGGAGGTGGGTAAAAGACGGTGAAAAGTTCAATAAAATTTTTATATATCTAAAATTATTCTAAACTAACTACAATGAATTACATTGAAATTATATAAGTATTATGTATCTATTTTGACCTTAATTAAATTTAAATAAAATAAATAATTATTTAAATAAAAATTTGATTTTAAACTATAACTCAGTGTTTTTTCACTATTCATCAAAAATTGAATGTTTTTAGAAAAATACCGAAAATTCACCCTAAGCTAATTTCAATATTCAAAATCCAAAAATGAAGTCCGTTTTGAAAGATAAAATTTATAAAATTTCAAAAAGTGGGTATTACTATTCATAACAGCTTGTTTGATTGGTTTTGGTGTGTGTTAGAACTCGAAGTTTCGTACAACACACGCTACTGTATTATTCAAAGAGAAGCGTACCATGGAAGCTTGGGGTGTTACAAACACCATCTAATATAATATTAGTAAAATTATTTCTTATAGATTGATATCCATTGCAAGTAATATTGTCTCTTCAAATCAGTTGAGTTTTATCAAGGGAAGGTCTATTCATGATTTCTTCATCATTATATAATAATGTGTTAATCTTATATAGAATTCCACTAGATGAGGTAATATTGATCTTAAACATGATGTTATACAAGATTTTGGTATGATGGATTGGATATTTGTTTCCCAGATCCTTTTTTATGGAGTTTTTATAAACCAAGTTAAAATAATTTTGGAGTTTGAACACATCTATTTTCTCATTAATGAATCTTCTGAAGTTTATTTTGATTACTCTAGAGGTTTTAGGAAAAGTGATCCTCTATCTGCAATTATTTTATCCATTTTAGTGGACTATCATAGCAGGCTACATTCTATCAATGTTTGTAAATGGGATAATGAAATCTATTTGTGTTGGTATGGAACTTGTTTCTCTTAATCATCTATTGTATGTTGATTATATCATCCACTTAACTCATGGGGATAGGATAAATATCAAGAATATCAAGAGGGATCTTTTCAATATGATAAAGTCTCTAGTTAAGTGATTTATTGGGGAATTGTTTTTACATTGCTAGGAATATCCCTAATGTTACGAAAATTGACATCATCAGGGAGTTGGGTATTCATGAGGGATTTATTTCTTTAATTTATCTTTGGGTTACAATGTTATGGGGAACACCAAATGACTACTATATTTGTTGTATATTTTTTCAAGTCAGATGACATCTTTCTTCTTGGAAAGGTAAATCTTTATCTATGGTTGGACATGTTTTTTGTTGAAGTCAGTTATTATTTCCATGTTTGATTACTTTTTCATGGTGTTTAAATGGCCTATTACACTTATCATGTGTATTAATGTTTCTATTGAGAACATAATTTAGTGTTGTAGAATTATGGAGAGGAAAATAGGTAAGGTTTATTAGAACACTTGCTGAAATCCCTATGATGTGGGGGTGTGTATTAAGAATATTGGATACTTCAATGATTCCTTGAAGGCTTCATTTCTGTGGAGACTAACTAAAAATAATTTATAGGATCTCATATTTCTTCATCCTAGATTCGTGAATTTGATCAAAAGTGTAAATCCTTATCATATAGATTCCATGGTGTGTCATTTATTCAAGTCAATTTCTTATATAATTTATTAACAATACAGGTGGTTGGTATCTTGAGAGTCATCTATTCAATTCTATATTGTCAATTAAACTGGTTTTCCTTTTATTGATTATACTGCGAATGGAAATTTAAATTTGGATATGGAAATCTCAATCAAAGAAGAACATCGTAACATGGAGAAATTTTTTGGATCACATTATTAACACTGTTGAAATTTATTTTTTCTCACAAGGAAATGATTTTTCAGTGTGGGAGACAACTGTTAATGGCATCCTCACATAAAAAATATTTTATCAACTCTCTATCTATACCAATATGGATCAAAAGTGGATTTCTATTTTTATTAAAAAAATTATTAGGCATTCTTGATCCGTAGAGGTTTGGATATTTCCTCATAAGAAACTTTCAAATGATGATTACTTGAAATCCCATGGAATTTATCTATGTTATTCTTATACTTGTTTCATAAAAATAGGGAAGATGTTGATCACTTGTTCCTATTTTGTGTCATTGGTTCACTAATATATAAGGAAATTTTTTATATTTGTGATTTTTTTTCTTCGGATCATCTCTATTTACTACTTCCTCAGTGGTTGGCATGATTTTGTGCCATCTTCTCACATTATGAACCTTTTTAGGTTATTTTAGAGGAACTCAATGACATTATCTGGCTTGAAAGTAACAAATTGATACAAGACCATTTCAATTTTAGGTCCATTGTTGCTTTGTCTAAGATACTTGCTGCCATCAGGGAAATGAATCCATCTAAAAAATATTATTTTTCATAACCCAATTCATGAAATGTCTATCCACAGCTAGGTGGGTGTTAAAGTAAAATTTATTCCTCTTTATGGTACAAATTAAGTCTTATATAAATACCATTTTATTGGGTGGATAAAGATTAATCTCGATGGTGTATCAAGAGAGAATATGAGTCCCTCAGGCTATGGGGGTATATTTTAAGGATCAACATAGAGCGTTCCTCAGATGAAGTCACAGTCCTTGTTGCATTGTTTTTTTTTCATCAGGGAAAAAATGCATGGTTTTATCATCGTGGTGGAGAAATCCAAATAACATGGATTAAACAATATCTGCCTTGAATGTGATTATACAATTATTTTCCTCACCATCAGGATAGGCTCTGCTCACCATTATTGGAATATTACTAATAAAAATATTATATTCCTGGATTATCTATCATCCATATATTATATTATCACTCATATCTATAGGGCGGCCATCTTAGTGGCAGATGGACATAAAAATAACGGTGCAAATTGAATTGATATGTCATGGTCTGATCAGATTCCTAATGATATCATACCACTACTACTAAAGGATCAATGCAAATCTTGAATTTTTAGACTTTCTTAATCGTTAATTTATTTTATAATAAAATATTATTTACCTTCTAGAAAATATGGTATCATATCATGAAAATATATGACATTGGGGAATATTCCTTGTGCTAGTTTTGGTATGGGTTAAAGAATTCTACATGTCCACTTATGGATCACATTGGTGGGAATCATAATGGTTCCATCTTGAACTACCTCCATGCACATTAGGACACTCCATTTATTACATTTATTTATAACCCACATGTATGTAAGGGGAACCAAAGTATTAGTTAATGGGAATTAAATACATCACCTTTGACATGTTGGTCCAATATAATAATGGAGGGTGGGATGAAACAAAATCCATAATTTTAATTTAATAATTAATAATTACCAACAAATGAAATGAATTAAATTATATAAAACAAACACATAAAAATGTCTGGGTCATTCCCATGATTGGTCATATACCTTGAAATGGCTACCCAATTTTAAACCGGCTAACATTCATTTCCATTCATTATTTATTATTATAATAAAACTGCATGCCTCAACTAATTACATACATAATTAATTAATTTTTTCCCCTTTGTATTAATGACCATTATAATTCTCTTGCATATACATATCATTAATTAATTCAAGAAAAATAAATAAAATAACATGTATTTAACTATAATTTCATTAAATTAATTGGCCATTTTTAATTCTTTAAATAAATTAAATAAATTAGGTTTAAATGATGTGGTTGGAGAATTTGATTTATTTTAAGTCTTTAATTTATGGGAATACTAGACCATGTGTACTATCAAGCTAAATTCCATGTGTTTCATTTTTCATGTACACTAGATACATTCCATGGGCCTTGAACTGTATCTCAGACAGACTACATTGTGTGTAATAACTAGTGACATGTCCTATGATTCACTTACTATATTACTGGGATAAATTCATGGAGCCTCCTAATATATCTTAGGTAAATTACATGAACTGTATCATGAGAAAAATTCCATGTGGTATAAATTTTATGTGTTTATGAAACCCATCAAAGGACTATACATGTTCTTTAGATGTGAGACTACAAGACCTATATAATTAGCAACATATTATGTATCTCACATTTAGTGTTCCCTAGAAACTCACCAAAATACATATATGTTATTTTAGATGTAGTAAATAATGAATTAAATTCCTTGTATGTGGGGTCCCCATCATGAATATCATTAATATTCTAGGATGACATTATCATGTGGTTTGATTGTGTATTTGATCACATAGTTTTCATGAATTTCACCAATAAACTATATAGAATAAATAATATATACGCCAACTATATTCCATGTAACATGACATGATGTGTGCAAGGTTTAACTAGATTATAGGTGATGTTAAATAAATTCATCGTGTTTAGTTACTACTTTTCATATTGGGTATCCAGCGACAAGTTTATGTGTAGTGGACATGAATACAAATGTCTAATATGACTAAAAAATGTGTAACCCAATATTACTAGAAAAAACCCATAGCACATCCCAATGTAGTATCTATTCATTATGAATCCATTATTACTATTTTATTAAATTAAATCACTAGATTATTATAAATAAAATGTCGAATAAATCTTAATTAAATAATAATATTATGGAAAAAATAATCTTGAAATAAAATATTTAACAATAATTGCACATATATGTTAATGGTGAAATAAATAATTATAAATTAGAAATCTAACTCATTTAATATAGATTTAAGGTTAGAGCAAATAGGAAACACCATCTGTATAGAAAAAACATAATGGTTTAGTCAGTTATATAGATTATTCACAATATTTAACAAGACATAAATGGAATGACCAACATTTTTTTTATGATTATTGACATGAGAGAACTCATAATTAAGATAAAGGATCTTTTCATGTAAAATTAAAATTAGTTTTTTTGTGATCTGATAAAAGGGACAATTCATCTTAGGATCTTTCTTTCATGATGATATTGACTGTTTGTAAACCATTATTAGATTTCTATCATCGTGTAGGGAGGATCCAAGTATAGAATTCCTCCAGTGGTGATTCACAAATTATCCATTGAACTCTAAACGTTGATGATTGATTTATATGTGCTATCTTGGCGAGTAAAGAATATTTAATTTTTTGGTATTGATCACTTCAACAGCCTTTGAACATAAATATTTTCTTCTCATTCTTGAGATGATGTGAAGAAGAATTTGAGATAGAGAAGTCTATTGTGAAAAATGATTCTCTATCTTCAAATTTTTTATTAACTATATAAAATAGATATAAATATATATTTATAGTGATAGGGTTTACATGAAAATATTATCTAATTTTGTACCTCCCTTAAATAATATAATACTCCATAAAAAACAAAATTATATATTATAATATATATTTTTTATTATTTTATGTTGGGTGCTGAAATGATTAATGATACATATTATTTTACCTATGTATAAATTAATATGTACCACTAGAAATGATCTTGGTTTATAAAAATACCATGAAACTTATTGAATACCAGAATAAATATTTAGTAAACTATTTCAATCATCATTAAATATTTGTGATCAATAAAAAATGAATAAAATTATTCCACATTATTGAGAATAATATTTATTCCATTAATTAAATTAAAATTGAATTTAATATAGATCAATGGAAACACTTCTTGTGTGACCATATAGGATTCATTCTCATTATCATTAGGAAGGTTTAACTAATTTCTAGAGTACTATCTATCAAAGGGTTAAGGAATATAAGATAAATAACATAATGTATCAACATTAAAACCCACATTTGAACAACTTCTACGTAATATAATCCCTTTGTCTCAATATCTCATCAAGTAGGTTTTACATTATGCCATAAAACTATATTCTGGATGCATATTTCATTGAAAACATGAAATAAATAGATATTTACACCATATCTATGGAATTTAATATGATAGTTCTATTCTAATCAATGGGATGAGATATCAACTTCTATAATGATGTAAGGGAAAATCCTTCCTTGATTTATCTATTTATAACATGTCACCTGTGACACACCAAACACATCCAATGTAACACCCCGAGCTTCCATGATACGCTTCTCATTCAATAATGCAATAGCTTGCATTGTACGCAACTTCGAGTTCTAACACACCGCGACTAATCAAAGTAGACGTTATGAATAGTAATAACCACTTTTGAAATTTATAGAAATTTTATATTTCAAAATGGACTTCATTTTTGTATTCGTAATATCGAAATTAGCCTATGTTGAATGTTTTGTAATTTTATGAGAACTTCCAATTTTTTATGAATAGTGAAAAATACTTAAAAACAAATTTTTTAATAAAAATAATTTATAGTGATAAATTATACTATTGAGTTGTTTTAAAGTATAATTAGAATATATTTTTACCATTTTATCCAATGGTGTTCATTATAATTAATTTCACTTTGAAATTAGACATAAACAATTGTCAATCTTTTGATATATATTGTTTCTTAAAAACACGCTATTTGTTGTGACAGCGCGAATTAATTATAAAATTAATTAATGCAACTTATATGTTTGGAATTTTTTAAAATAGACATCATTTTTGAATTTGGAATATCAATTATAGCTTAGGGTGAAATTTTGGCATTGTTCTGAAAAACTTCAATTTTTGATGAATAGTGAAACCACTAAGTGGTAGTTAAAAAACGGTTTTTTCGTTTAAATGAAACATTACCACTTCTGTGATTTGATTTTCAAAAATCTGACATACATGGTTGTCATTAGGAAGTAAAATGTGGTTCAATGGGATGAAAATAATTTTTTGGTGAATAGTAACTTTTAAGTTTAATTAATCGCGATTAAAGGTAATTAGTGAAATTTAAGGTAAAAATGGTATTATAAAAATATGAAATGAACTTTACACTTGTCCTACCCATATTGGATGAGTCATGACCGACCAATACAATACATGGGTCAACTTGGGGACCCCATGGAGCCACTGTGGTAGGAAAATGACATAAATAACTTTTATTTAAAGTTAAAATAAAAAGGTCACAAACAAGAGTTGTTTTACTAAAACAATTTTTAAATGTGGTTTTAAAAGTCATATTTTTTACTATAAATATTCATTAGAAAGATAAAAATATTTCCTACATCATGATATTTTTTTTATAATTTTTAGAAATTACATAAAATAAATTATTTATGACACCATGATGATGCAGCGATTACCTCATTAATTAACGATTTAAATAAAATGAAAGGATAATGTAAAATATAAGACTTACACTTGTCAAAAACCTATTGGGTGAGGAGATTTAGAACCCATATCACCTTATCCTCGAATTATATAAGTTTGGGACCTTTAGAATCCGATAAGCAATGTATAATAAAGTAACATTTCATTACTTTCCAAGAGTGCCCCTCCTCTCCACTTATAAAAGGCCCCCACCACTACCACCTTACTCACGCTTTCAAAGCCTTTTGGCTCGGCCAACCTCTGCCCAAATACTCTCCCAACTTCCCTATATTACTCCTAGAAGCCTCACTTTGGGCATAATTCTTCCCAAGGAATCCTTTGGCTCAAATAAAAAGAGTTACCCGATTTTAAGGTAATGTCTTCTCTTATGTTATTTTGTTTTATTTTTCTTCTCCAACAACCTAAACTCTTTTTATTCATTTCATTTGTAATAAAACAAGTATACTCAATATACTAGGATGTTGTTATGATAAGGATTTGTTTTACACTTACACACACCTTCGTCTAATGGTTAAAGAACATACTGTTTCTGTGGGTGGCAAAATACTGCCTCACGAAACGATGATTGTTCAATATTCATTTAACACCTCTAATGGTGGCCATTTTTATGACACTATTTTAATATATGATATATATATTATGTTTATGTTTTCCTTATGCTTATGTATTTCTCATTTATGGCATACCTTTATTGTTTCCATTATGGGTAAACGTGACATTTTCATTTTAGGAAGTGCGGACTACCGCCCCCTCAAAGTGATTTGAATCGTTAATGCCATATATGGGATGTATAAAGGATGAAGTAAATGATATTATATAAGATATTATACTGGAATTATTATACACCTTTATACTATTATGATTTAATTCCATTAAATACGAAATAGAAATGTAAGTAGCATTCATGCGTACATACGGCTTACCGTCTCCATGAACGGTGCATTTCATTTCTTACCTCTAAATGTTATGTAATATTATAAATGAATGTATATACTGGATATATATGATATATATGATATCTAAATCATGAATATAATTCTTGATATAATGGATATATCACCACATGAACAACTTGTAATTATAAGAAGTTTATTTTTTTTACTCAATTACCAAAGATCGACAAAACGACCGTTATTAACTTAAATAATTATATAATGTTCATAACATGGTAATAAGTGATATTAAAGGAATAAGAAACTTGAAAAGGTTCTTAATAACTATAAATTAACTCTAGTTTATTATTCAGGAGGTCAAAGAATGGTCGAGTCAAGATAGGACACAAGCTAAGGGAACTTCTTAACCCAATTTCCATTCTTTGGGTTAATCTCCCACTTTCAAATTACGTCATGATATTATTATGTACTATCTTGTATTTGTACTTTCTTTATGTGTAATTATAGTGAATAAACATAATATATCTATTTTATTTAAAATAATGATCTTTGTACGGGACTTCGTCTCAATCTCCTTTCATTGAGGCATATTTGGTTTTATACACAACTTTCTTTTATACGGTGTATAAACCCCTTTGACTTTTACGTTTATTCAAAAGAAATCTTTTTATACGAAGTGTTTTACTAAACGACAAAAAAGAATGTTTTTCTTGTCGTACGTATGTGGCGACAACAACTTCTCCACCGCCATGACCATTATTTGGGTTTCAGCTTCCTCTACAAGCCATTACTTTTTTTAAAATGAAAAATAAATTCCATGTTTTAATTTTCATTTATTTTGGTATTGAAAATGGTTTTGAAAGTGTTTTTATTATATCAAGGTGTTGTATTGATATCTTGTGATTGAAATGTGGAAATGTTATGTTTCATTTATGCATATTTTATGTGATATGATTATGTTATGGTTTATGATATGTTTAAACCTGTTCATATGAGGAATGCATTGGACTTAATAAGTGACGGGTGGAGCCCGCTATAGTTCCTCGATGCATCGGTAGGTCTCATGAGACAAACTAGTGTCTTGGCACGAGGCCTTGACAAAATCTTATTTGTGGTCTTGGCACGAGACCTTGGCTACGTGGTTATGATAGTCTGGAATTATGCATTCCATCATTATGAAAGTGGTTATTAATATTTCATGTGATTATTTGACTAGTAGAATATCCATGTGAGTAAGTAAATGGAATTTTTTCATTTTACTTTTGCCATATTATTCTAAAGTTCAAGTTTAAAAGGATTTTGTTTTAGTTATACATTGCCTTAAATGTTAATGTTTATTTATGAAATCTTCCGCTATATTGTTATCCTTACTGAGCATTTGAGCTCACCCCTTTCAATGTTTTAATTTTTCCAGGATGTGAAGAAGTATATTATGAATGACCTGCAGGGATAATATAAGGGGATTTGAAGAGAAGATGTTGTAGTTTTTTTTTTACTTTATGATGTAATGTAAGACTTATGAATGTATCTAGTGTTTCCAAGGCTGCTAAACTAATCGGTCTTTCGAGACTTGATCTTTTGTGATCATGTCAATGCTACGCAATAATGCACCGACTCTGGGTAACTGGGGTCGGGGCGTTACATCCAAAATCATTGTGAATTTTTTTTCTATGTTTTATGAAATATATCTATGTTAATGAGACATAACATGAAATAATAAAAATTATAACATCTATGTAACATTAAAAATTCTCAAAAAAGTAAAATCTAATGACCCCAAAACCTGCTGAATTCCTGTTGATGTGTCTGTGCTTATAATCTCACACCATGGACATTACTAAGTGAAAACTTAATGAGAATAATTATCATCCTCTTAAAATTATTCACACCTCACATTATATATACTATGTTCCCTATCATAGCAAATTATACGAACATAAAATCATCTTTAAGAATATGGTCATATCAAATAAATGTTCTCATCAAATATGGGAATTATTATGACCGTATCAATGAGATATATACTATAAGTCATTCTCACATAAATTATTTGTAGAAGAATAATCAATAAATGATAATATATTTATATTAATATTCACTCCTTTTAATGTTAATTTAATGTAAATTACTGTGTAGTTTGTTCTAGGGTCCTAACTCTAACATGAAGTTCAAAGACTATAACTTTGAATCTAAAATTCTCTTGAAGAATAAAATATCTAACACCCTAAAATGGAAACTTTAATATGGAATAATAAATAAATGGATGATAAAATGTTAAAATTGGATCATATAAAATATTATAACATTGTATACTAATTTTTTATAGGATTATAATGAATGTAATTTTATTATAGATGATATTAGAAAACATTTAAAATTAAGTGGAACATGAGGTAAGGGTTTTATGTTACAATCTCATTTTTTATCTGGATTGTTTTTATTAAGTTTTATGATGACATAACATAATTTTCTAAACCACATGAAAATAATGAATTATACTCTCATTATTTTACTTATTTTGGAATACATTTTTTCAATTAATTTTTCTCACATTATATACTTAAGAGAATAAAAGAATGTTTTTTAATTAAAGGAGACAATATTTCATTATTTGTTTGAAAAAATATTTTCTTCAATGATTTTTTTAAATGTTTTCAAGAGTGTTTTTGTTATTTTAAAATAACAATTTAAATTATTTTTTCCCATTATTTTATTCTTATAAAATAGATTAAAATTAATATTCTTATTGTTTTTCGATTGAGGTACTTTCTGAATTTTAACATAAGTGTGTAAAAAATGTTTTCTTTTAACATATATGACATGAATAGAATTTAAAACTATCATAACTACTTAATTATTTGAATATTACTATATAGGATTCCAATATTTTTATAATAATTTTTTTCCTTAATAGTTATAAATTTTTTATATTCTAATTACGTGACTTAAAAATAAAAAATTTATTTTCCTCAAGAAATCTTCCATATATCTTTTAAATTTATTTTCATCTATGATGACATCATTTTATGTTACTTATGAATTATCAATGAAATGATCAAATGATACCATCCACTTTAATTACATAGATGGATTAAAATGATGATGATTTAATGATGAATCTATGAAAACTATTTTTATGGGTAGATTATGTTTTGAAACCTATTTATTTTCAATGATTTATGCTATAATGATATAATGAAATATTTTTTTAAAATACTTCCTTTTCATGGGTTATGATATAATAAATGATTTAAGATATTTTGGAAAATATATTTATGATTTTTATTATGTGATGAGTTGGCCTAGATTTATATATTCCTCTAATGCATTGGGTGATGATGATTATCCCATTAGATAAAGACGACTAGAATGGGAAGTGAATTTTTTTTGTAAGGTACTATATCCACTATGACAATATTGGGATAGAACCCTAACTACATTGATGGTTTGGGTAGTGAAATCAATCTAGTATGATATTCTTGGTAGTAATACTTTACTTCATTGGAAATTTTTTCTGTTGTGTATGCCACAAAACATATATATTTTTCCAATTTTATGATCTCATGGATCATGTTTTTTGATTACATAATGATTCATTTTTTATAAAATACCATGTTTTATTTAGAGATTCCATATTTTTATCTATGATTTGAAGGATATTTTTTTCAAATGCTACTCTCATGTTCTCATACCATTATGCTCATTTTATGTTTAAATGAACAATGATATCTCCCTTTTTACCCACATTGAACCTCAAATCACAACAATTTATATGTTTCCTTTACTATGGTTATGGATAATGTTATTATGTATGTTATATATAATAAGTCTTCTAGTTATGATGAACATATTGGGATATGAAGTAGTTCACTGTTGAATCATTTTTTTATATATCCATGTTTCCAAAGGAACTATACCTATATGATTTTTGTGTTGATTATTTTGTTGTTAAAATAAATATTAATAAATTAAGATGATATATATTTGATTGAAAAGTATAGGGTGATGTAGGGTAAGTCAATCTGTGTGGCTCTATGTGATGTAAAGAAATGAGAGAATGAGTTTCTTTTTATAAGGGAGGAAAAACACATTTGGAAATACAAAACAAATTAAAATATAAATATTCCATTATCATGAAATTTTATTCCAAATGGTCATAGATTAAAATAAAAAGAGGTTAAGGTATAAATTTTTTTTATAAAATGAAATTTAGAAACGTTTTGGGGCCGTTTTTGACATTTTATTTGAGTTTAATCCCTTCGTTAGCCAATTTTAATTTTAATCATGTGATTTGATTTTTCAACCATAAAGGGTTATAATTTTACATAAAAGTCAAAATTATCCCATAATTTTCTAAGGGGTAAATTTTAATACCACTTCTCAACCAACATGTGATATTTTAATATTTTATGAATTTTAAATAATTTTTTAAAAATATTATTTTACATAAAATATTGTTAATTTCTTTTTAACAATATTCGATTAATTTGAATTTAAAGACAATAAGATAGTTATAAAATTAGTAAGTAAACCATTCAAATATCCTTAAAATGTTTATTTTTCTAAAAGATTAAGGTTAAAATATAATTCATCAAAATTGTATTATGATTAATATTTTTCAAAATATTTGTTTAATTTTTCTATTAATAAAATAAATATTGTTTTAGTGTTGCGTAATATTTTATGGTAATAATCCAGTGGCTAAAAATTTTAAATAAATTTCTATTATAAGAAAAAAATTTCTATTTTAAATAAAAAATTATATCCAGAATTATCACCTTTTTATAATTATTTAATAATTTTAGGGATATTAAATTCAAGAGGGTGACATTTTTTATTTATTATTTTCTTAAATTAAAATAAAAGTCATAATCAAAGGAAAGTGACACCAAGAGACTATATATTCAAGAAATGTATGTAAATTTCCAATTGAAACTCATCTAATAGGATAAAAGAAAGTGTTTAAATGAATTTTCGTCCTTATAAAATATGTTTAAACATTAATTAACCCATTTTACAATTACTTTAGTAACAAAATTTTGTTATTAATACTGTTCTTATTCGCTAAAATTAAAAGGGAAATATTTAACAAATTTTTAAATCTTGATTCAAAATATGGATCCATTTTTCAAGATTAGATTTCAATAATTGATAGGAATTATGTAAAAAATAATCTCACAAAATGTGATGGAAATAAGTTTTCATGGATAATTTTTTCTTAAGTAGAAAATATTTTTATAAAATAGTGTAATATAATATTATTTACAATTATATTTATAGGATTATTAATGAAATAATTATAATTTTAAATAATTTTATATCAAAATTATTCTTTTTAAATGACTGATATGAAAATATAGTTTTCAAAAAGAAATATTTTTATTTCAAAATATTCATTGAAAAAACATTATTTTTAGAAAATTGTCTATATTTAACTATATGGAAAAAAATCATGATGTTTTTAATTATGATTTAAATTTTTCAAATACATATCTTAAAATTGGTATAAATTTATTAAATCATTTTCTCACAAAAACCAAATAAAAATTATTTTTGAGAAAAAAATGGTTTTAAATAATATAATGAATTTAATAAAAAGTTAGTATTTATTAATCAATATATTTTTTTCATCTAAAATAATTGACATTATTTTATGATTTTGATAATTACTATTCATTTTTCCAATGTTATAGTTATGTTATAATGATACATTATATTCTTGTTAAATTAGACTTAGAGTTTCATATATAGAACGCTATTAAAGAATGTTTATTTGAATAGAAATATATCATAAAGTCTATAGGTGTTAATGTATTACTAGTAAAGAACCTATTTTGTATGGTTTATCATTACATAAAACACTTCAAATCACTCTGAATCATATATAAGAGACACTCTCTAATGGCCACTAATAATCCTAAAACCATATATCCATGATAGCCTCCTAGCCTATCTCATTAACATGATATTCCTCATGAAGAAGTGGTGGAGGAATCCAAAAAGGGTTCCTAAGAGAACTACAAAGACCTATAAACCATTCAATTGTGGTCCAAATACTACTAACGAAGAATGGGTGGATAAATAACCACCATCTTAAACCTTGGGTGGATGATCCAAAAACAATCAATAAATTCCTTGGTGGATGATCCAATTCTAGCATAAGTTTCATGATGAATGATCTATCATCGATGAAGATTTAACAACACACATTTGGCAAGTTTATCACATGGGGGTTATGATCACATGAATGCTAACCCAGTCAAAGTCTCATTACTTAATTAGATAATCCTTATCATAGTTCATTTCTAAACTATACATTAACAAGTAATATGATAGGACATCAAAAAATTCTCCTAAGGTAATTATTGGTGATTAAGAAGCCATTATAGGTCTATGGTTTTGGTTTCACACAATTTAAATAAGTATGTTTCTTTTCATAAGTATTGGATTTTAGATTAAAACATCGTCCTTATTAAAGCTGAGTGAATAAGATAATCCTTAATCTCTATCCCAGTACAATCTCACACTTTTTATACTCAATGACTAGTCTTTGAGAACTCTCTAGTTACAAAGGGTATTTTCCTTATTCAAATACCCTCTATCCGAGCCCAGTTCCACATTGACATAAATTAAATATGTAAAGGATCAAGATTTATATACATAAATATACATCTTTTTAAATAAATATTCAATAGATTTTATAAATACATTATTAAGGAGTGTAAATTGTTAGTGTCAATCGAGACTACATGAAAAATATCTGTATTTCATGAATGATCTTAAATATATCCCATAATTACCATCCCATATTGTAATATTTTTAGACATACCAAACAAAAAACTATTCATCATAACCTGGGTGAAGACTGAAAAAAGACGAGGGAGCTCAGTTTCTCAGTAAGGGTAAACAAGAGATATACTGATGATCACTTAATCATATTAAGAGAATAAGGGTATGAGAACATGATCTTAAAATTTAAAAACCATACCCTATATATCATAGATCATTGTATTTTTCCATGGAATGAATCATTGAAGTTCAGAAAACAAGGAACATAAAGGAATCAAAGAACATGAGAAGTGAGAGAAATAAATTGGAATATTCCTTAGATTTTTGAAAAATACATAAGTTTATAGTTTTTTTAACTTTTATAAATTGAAAAAATTACACTCATTATGTTAATAAAAAAACAGAACATTTTATAAACATATTGACATGAATTGAGGTCCATGCATAATCTTATAGACATTAAACCCAGGTAAATGTATAGAAAATGGGAAATAAAATCTGTTTTATGCATTACATTAACAACATATAAACTAGTTCCATGAATGAACTTTTGGATATTAATACTAGGATCATGTATTCAATGATGGACACAAATACTAGATCCATACAAAATAATATGGACATGAATACTAGGAAAATTCTAAAAATTGTGAACATGAAATTTGGTTCATGCATAACATATTTACCTATTGAGTACTCCATATTTACACAATGCATTATGTGTTTTAATGGAAAAAAATAGACATATAATCGTAATTCATTCAAATAAATGAAAAAAAAATCCAAAAAATAAGATTATTATAAAACATGGGGAAATGAAATGGGTTTCAAAAACATATCATAATAAAAATTAGAAACCACATAATGATATCATATGTATGGTATTAATGAATCATATTCTTATTAATTCATCAGTTAAATTAAGGGTTTTTTAATTAAAGAATAGAAATAAAACTACAATATCCTTAAAAACATCTTGTAAAAATACACTTTCCACTTTTAAAATATCTTAAAAAATTGATTAATTAAAAAAATACCATGACATTAATTTTCATTGAATATAACCATTGAACATATAAAATATTCATTTCAGTATTGGGTGATCATGGTGGAAAGAAATTATATTCATTTCATATATGTTAACATAAAACAGTCTATTCACATTATTTTTATAAAGTGTCAAAAATTACATCACCCATAAAATGAAAAGAAGCCCCTCACTAATTTTATTTAAAAAACTAAAAAATGGGTATAAAATAATTTAAAAAATAATCAGAGAATAGTAAAAACCATATTTAATTAATTTTTTTGAAACATGGTTATGGGAAAAAAGATTTTTTCAAACAATGATATAAAAAAAGTGGAGTATCCATCAGACATATTTTTGATCTATTGAGTACATGATGTGAAGGAAAGTAATGAAAAACAAATATTATAAATAAATTAATAGATTAAAATAAAATTCATGAGTTCATGTAGTGGTAGATTTTAATAATTCATAATAAAAACATAATCCTAAAAAATTGATAAGTAATGATATTGTGACATAAAGCCCTTACAAATTTTATGGATTTTAAACCGAAATACCAAAAAAATAAAGATCATTATATAGATATATAAATGAAAATAATGATAATAATATTAAAAAAATATAAATTCATTTAAATTATATACACTACATAAATTAAGTAAGTGTTAAATATGACATGTTCCTCAAAGAAATAAAAGACGTATGAAAACCCCTTACCTTATGTCCGACTTTGGTTCTGCATGTTTGAAACTACTATATAATAAAAATAATTTAATTATAAATATTCATCAGTATAATAAAATATATCTTTATATATATTATTTACATGTAACCTTTTATCATTAGTTTATTAATAATTCTTTATTCAGATCATTATTTTTTGTGATATCTGCTATGTTTTTCATGTATATTTTGGTCATTGTAAATTTTTTATAGATAAATTATCACTATATTGTTAATAATGATATATATAATATATAAATTATATATATATAGTCATTAATGAAATTTATATATAGAAAAAATAATTACACCGTTTATGGATATTGTAAGATGTATGTACACATGAATGATGTTTTCACATTTCAAAAATTGAGATTAATGAAATATAAATAATAATTAATAATGAAAGATAAATTATTGTATCGTAAAAAAATTATACATTGATAAAATCCACCATTATTACCATCCATGTAATGGGGATACAAAAAATGAATTACATCACTTTATAGAGGTTATAGTCTACACATACGCATGAGAGATGCTATTATCTTCCCATAGTTCGAAATGTAAGAATGTAGATTTGATATTATAATAATAGAAGAATAATAATTTAATTAATATAATATATAAATATTATACCCATTTTAATACTCATCTATAAAATATGGTGATGGAAAAAGATTTTTATCACCATGTTGAGACGTTATGTTGCACATACACACGAGAAATACATTTACATTACATTTGAATGATAAAAGGGTGTGTAATTGTTGTTTCGTAGTAATAATAAAATTTTATTATATTTTTGACACATAATTTATGATTTTAATAAATATAAAAGATATTTTTGTGAGGTAAAATGAAATTTAAAATTAAATTCATTGATTAAGGAGATTAAAACTTCTTTGAAAGAACTTCTTTGGATATCCTTTCAAAGACCATAGGGTTGATCCTTTATGAATAAAATCACCAATATAATGTGGATAAATAATTATGTAAGTGATTTTTTAGGTAATGGTTGATATATAATCCTCAATATTGTGTGATTAAGAAAATATAGGGCTTCCATTTCATATATCGAGGACAGGGGCACACATGGTATTTCATAAAAGAATAAAATATAATAAATACATATGAAGAAAACCTCTATAAAATAGTTATATATTTGAATATAATATATTATGTTGTTTTAATAAAATAAACCAATAAAAAATGGTCTATTTTAGGTGGTGGTTTAAACATTATCTTTTGGTTTAACTACACATATAACCCATTTTACCCTTAAGTGTGTTTATTCACTCTTATTGGGATATTATGTTAATTATATGTTAAAAACGTATCATAAATATTCAATTGATAAAATGTTACACCATATAATATCCAAATTTTCCTATATCAATATTTTTATTATATTTAAATAATTTAATTAAATATTATTTTGATAAAATATCATCAATGTAAATTTTGACACTATTAAATTAAATTAAGTTTAATTAAATAAATAATAATTTGTAATTAAAATATAATCCATTAAAAAAATATTTCATAACAATATATATATTTTATGGTACACTATAAATCAATCAAATTATATCAGTTTTATTATTTTTAATATCATTTATTTTATTTTTTCTATCAATTGAAAAAATACAACTTTGGCGTTACATTATTATTTAAGGTAATTATTCAACTATGAAAAATTAGAAATAAATTTTCAACAAGAAAAAGAATTTACTATGCTTAAAATAGACATTTATATTCATTGGTAACTTACTTTTATTCTTATGTGGACATATACTAGATATTCAAAAGTAAGATATTGACATTTTGAATTTTTTTATTTTTTAAATATCATATAGGCCATTTTCATGGGCCCATGTCAATTAATAAAAATAAATTTAGGGTATAATAGCATAAGTTTCAAATTAAATTAGTCAAATAAAAATTTTAATGAAAAAATATTGTATTATCGCTTAGTTTTAACCTAGATTAATTCAATTTACAACATACCTAGGTAATAAATTTTACAGTGGTTACTATTCATATTTGGTAAACATAATTAGGGAATGTGCAACATATTATAACCTACTAATTAAAAAATGGAAAATATTTTTAAATATTAAATCCCTAAAATTATAATAAATAAATTTAATATAAAACAAAAAAGGAATGAATTTTTTTTTAAACAAAGTGCCTTTAATTTAAAAAAACGCTTTTATAAAAAATTTGACTATAAAATTAAATCCAATGAATTTAATTAGATTAAAAATAATTTAATTGAACTAATTTAATTTTTAAATTATTTTTTTAAAATGAAACTTTTTATATTCATGGGAGTAATACAGTTTTCAATAAAAATAAGTAATTTTCACTATTCATAAAAAAACAATATTTTTAGAAAATTCTCAAAAAATCACCCCAATATATATTTTGTATGATGATTTAAAAAATGAAGTTTATTTTAACAGATATATTTTTATAAATGCGAAAGAAATTAAATTTAATATTTTATCATAAAATCTAATTAAAATCAATTTTAAAATAATCATATTTTTTCAGTATAAAATTACTTCACAAAAAAAATGAATTTTTATTTATTAAGAATTAATTAATGCATTTTTATTTATTAGGAAATATATTTTATAATTTTATCCCCCATATTCATGCCTAAAAATTAATTGGTCAGGTTTTAATGTTGGTAATTAACTAATAATATTTCATTGTTTGTTTGAGCTTGATGTTTCAATTCATATATGATATAAAACAAATTTTCATTATTTAAAAAATATATGTGTTTTATATTGTCCCCACTTATTTAAATTTATCCATCTCAATTTTTCTTTGTAACAAATTTTTTAGAATTTGGAAATATATTTCTTGAAACAAACATCATACAAATTAATAATAAAAATTCTATTAAAAATGGAAAATGGGAAACCTAAAGGTTACCTATAATAATATAAAATCAGGTCCACATATGTTGAGGTCGTTGGTGGGAAGATAAAAAATGGACATCGAATAAAAAACTAAGTCCCAACAAATAATAATGAGTGATAGAAAACTTTTTTACGATAAGTTTTATGACCACATATCAATAAATCTTTTATAAATGAAAATACCATATATTTTTTAGAATTGAAGGTGAAAGTATGACACTATTATTTCAAGATCATTTTCTTAATGTTGAAGAATTTTTTTTAATATCAATATAGAGAGATCTATAAAAATGGACTTATTTGATATTTTTCATGTTATATGAAATATATCATCCTTTAGTTGTGATTCTATCAATTTCTACTTCATCTCTTACCCCATGAAATGAATAATCAAGATGATTTTTTTCATGCCCAAATCACTAAAATTAAATTTTAATAGATTCTAAGATATATTAAATAATTACAAGTCATTCATATAGTTTATATATTCTTACATAATCCAAAATTATTTACACATGTTATCCAATATGGAAATATCATAATTTAATCTCTAAAACATCATCCAAAGTTCTACTTATACAATTCCGTAAATAAATATCAATAAAACCCTTTGAAAATATGTTCCACTAAAAAAAATAGAAATAATGTTACTAAATTTCCAAAATAAACATAACATTAATCCCCCAGACAATACAATTCAGTTTTTAGTATCACATACCAAATATGTTAATACATTGATCGTATGTTTTCGTGAAGATTTGTAATAACCTAAATTACCATAAACATTAATGAACTTGTGAATAATTTCTAAAATTAACTCCCTCCTAATTAAAAAAATATATATTTTTAAACGTATTTCATTAATCCAAAATCTTTATAATCTCCAATAAGGATAACATAAACCACTTTTTCATCAAATAACTAATATGTTCCATAGTCAATAATATTATTCAATTTTATTTATCAAAGTCAAACATATTTTTATTTCATTATCATCTCAATGTCAGGTACATATTAACGGTCATTGTTCCTTTATTCATTTATTCTATAAAAATATCAAATTAAAAATAAATCACTTTACATGGTCATAAATACCATTCAACACATTCTTGAAAATCATTTAATAAAAACCTCTATAGAATGATCCTTATACCTTTCATGGAACCTATAACCATGAAATCAATATAAAAAATATATAACCCTTGAATTCCAATGTATAAATACTTCAATTATTCTACTTTGATGATTGAAATAACATAGACACTTCATTTGTTGAGGAGTTAGAACCTCTATTGGGTAATTAACTAGGATAATGGTCATGTTCAACACACATAATCTGTTTTACTATAAAATAATCCTTGGGTTTAAATTCTTATCCCTTCATCAAAATCTTCATTTTAATTTGCAATTTCATTCTCTATAACATTCTTCTCCACACATAAAACATATTCTCAATCATTTGAGACATTATCTATATTATTTCATTCCACATTCTTGATATATAGGAAACTGAATCTTCTTTACCCCATAGAAGAAACTACCCAATCCTTTGTCAAACTATATCCTTCACTTATTTGGTGAGTCCGTGATTTGGTTAAGGTTCATGTTTTTAATAACATTTCTTGTAAAAGAATCAAGTATACACACAATATCATTCACTCTAGTTATAATAAAATATGGTTTCTCATGAATATAATGTCCATTACATTCAAAGTTCACCTAGTTCATTTTTGTTCACACCATTTACTAAAAAAAATCATAGTGTGATCAATAATAATCATAGTTAAAAACCATATTCATGAAAATAATTATTATGATATCTAATTCATTGAACATTTTTTAATATATTACACATTAGGGTTAACCTAGGTTATCCATAATCAACATCTATTAAAATCCCTTATAAAGGTTCATAAATGATATTGGTGTGAACCCAAATATATTCCCTTTGAGTTTCAGACTAGGTTCATATTAAGAGAACACTCGTAATACAACATAATGATGGAGAAGATACACTCGAACAACTATTTTAGAGGTTATTACTCTAAGATTCATATGTTCTAAAATCACATCAACATGGTTGAATTTCTAGGAAAATCAAATAATCAATTAATTTCTAAAAACAATTGGATGTTATCTTATAATTAAACATATACCTAGTGTTTTCACCAATGATTTATAATAATTGTATTCAAATATTGAATAAATTTGTCTCTAATACTAACTATAATGGACTAGGATTTTAATAAAAAATACATCTTTTTAGTTAAAAATTTAATACATCTCACAGATATGCACTCAATGACCATAAGGGTATATTTTATTTGGAGACAGTATTCATAATACTCATATATAATAAATGATATTATACAACTACCATAAATATAATCCCACATTATATTATTCTTTTACATAGACCACTAAAAACCTTTCGTCATAAACTTGGGAAAGGAAACCTAAGAAAGGGTGAGATCAGATGTTTATTTCCGTTAAAAAAGAGATATATTAATGATAACTTAAATATAAAATTAAAATAAATTTATTAGAATATGATCATGAAATTTTATAACCACAAACCGTATATCATAGATCATAATATTGAATCATTTATAAATCTTGGTAGTTCATAAGACATGGAAGAAAAAGGAATCATAGAATTTGAGTCCTGAGAGAATAAAATTGGAATAAGACATATATTGATTTCATATAGATAATTTTATAAACTTTTTAAAATATATAAATATAAATAGGTTCACTTATTATGTTAATTACATGAAATATAGACCTCGGATAAACTTATGGCCATGAAACAAAGTCCATTTATAATCATATAAACCTAAAATCCAAGTCTTTTCCTATAAGTATGGAGATGAAAAATATATCAACACATAAAGTTATGGAATTTAAAACCATGTCTATGTATTAACTTATGGACATGAATAGATAGTTCATGTATAAACTTATCGACATAAAAATTACTTCCACACATAAACCTTTGAACATGAAAAGTAGGCCCAAACATAAAATCCTAAACATAAATTTTTTTAAGGAAAAAAATATTTACATCATGATTTATCCATCACTACCCAATGAATTAGGGTAATTTAATAGACCCAAATATCATATAATAATAATTAATTCAAATAAATACCACAAATTGATAAAATATAACATTATAAAAAAGCCCATTGAAAATAAATAGGTTTTGTATATAGCTCATCATCATATTCATAATAAAACCTAAGAAAGAATAAATATGGTATCATTAGATGATATCCCTAATAATTTATTATTTAAATAATGGTTTTTTATTTTTATTTATAGAAATACTATTAAAATATCATTAAAAAAATTGAGAAAATACCCATTCCACATTGAAAATCGCCTTAAAAACTAAAAAATAACAAAAAAACTTGAATATAATTTTATTTGAAAATATACGTGAAAATTTATGAAGTCAGATTTAAAATATTTATTGGTCATGATGGTGGGAAATTTAGTTCATTCCATAAAATCTAAAAGTGAATATTCATTTTAATTTTTTGTATAGAGTAAAAAGTACCTCATTCCGAAAATGAAAATAATATTACTTGTAATTTTTGTTTAAAAAATCCCAACATGGGTAATAATAAATTTAAAAAATCATAGGTGAATATTTAAAACCTATATTTAATGTTTTTTAATAGTCATTGGTATGGAAGAAAAAATGTTTATTTTCAGAAGATAGAAATACAGGTGAATTTCCTCTAAAACATATTTTCAATATCATAAGTACATAAAGAGAGGAAAATGAAAAAAAAATATTTATTTTTATGAAATAAGAATATGATAATAAAATTTATTTGATTCTCGATAGGTAAATCATAAGAATTCATCATTACAAACTTAATCATATAAATCTAGATAAATAATGTTATTGTAACATAAAACCCTTATCACCTTAGAAAGCTTTTATACAAAATACCCATGATAAAAAGAACATTATATGGTAATTTAAATCCTCATAAATTTAATAATAACAATCAAAATAGATATTTATGAAATTATATAATCCACATTAAAATTAAAGGGTGAATTTAGCATGTGTCTCACAGAAAAAATAGTGATACAAAAATCTCTTACCATAGGTATGACTTCATTCATAAATGTTCAAAACATTTTGATAATAAATATAGGTCTATTATGCATCTATTTAAGAAAAATAATTTTGTATATAATACCATATATTACTTACTTATAACCTTTTATAACCTATTTATTAATAATTCCGAATTAAAATATTTATTTTGGTTGATATCCACTTTTTTTCATGTATATTTTGGTTCTTTAGTTTTGTTAGCTTGTACATTATTCATGGTAATAAAAATACAGAATATTAATCAATATATAAATAAAAATATATATTAATTATATATATATATATAATTCATCCATAAATTATATATATAAAAATTTAAATTACACCATTCCTGGAGATGGTAGGCCATACGTACACAAGAATTCACTTTTCACTTTTCAATTGATGTTACAAAAGAAATGTAAATAAAAATTAATAATTAAATAAAAATTATAATATAATATATATTATATTTTGTAATAAAATACATCATTATTATTATCCATTTAAATAGTATATGAAAAATGAATCACATCGCTTCGTGGAGGTAGTAGTTCACACATAAGTGTGAGTAATGTTATTGTCTTCCAAAGGAGTGATATTTAAGATGACAGATATGATATTATCATCTAAGAAGAGTAATTATTTCATTAATTCCATTTATAGACATTATAACCATCATAATAATCATCCATAAATTATGGTGATGTAAAATTAATTGTATCACTATGTAAAGATGGTACGTCGTACATACACATGAGTGATACATTCAAATTAAATTTGATGAAAAAGAGGGTTAATAATGGAGATTTAATAATAATAATAATTTATAAATTTATTTATGATACTGAAGTTATTATTTTATGATATATACCACAAATTTTGGAAATGTAAAAGAAGAATTAGATTGAAAGTGATCAGTTTTGGCCATTACCTATTCATTGAAATAACTACTTTAGACCCCCTCTTGGGGACATTTAGATAGGTATTTTGTGAAGGAAATCACCACTATATTTTGGATAATTAATTTTATAAGTTTTTTTAGGAAATTTTTTATATATAAGGGTCTTAGTGATGTTAATAATAGAAAGGAGAGGTGCCCTTTTATAATTTATGAGATGGGCAGTCTTGTGATTCCATAAAATATTAAAATATATTAAAGTAATTCAATAGATAAAGGCTTATAAATGGTAAAATATTCCAATATAAGGTACTATATGGTTGTCATATCATCAAAGAATAAACTTTTTTCAGTTTTATGTGATGTTTTAAACATTATCTTTTGGATTAACACCTTGGTTAACCCATTTTATCATTAACCACATTAGTATATTTTTCACAATTAAAGGATTACAATTTCATATATAAAATGATAATAGGACCATAAATGGTAAATGGTGTAAGAACTAGGGTTTCTTCATAAGTTATGAATCCTTTTCATTTTAGTTTTAATCCAATAATTTGGCCTAATTCGAATTCCCTTTGAGGTTATGGAGGTATCTGGGGGTGTTTGGGGCCTATTCGGAGCCCAAAGCCAATGTTTTGGGGGTGAACATGGTATGGCTCATGGTTAGTTCAAACCGTGTGGGAAATTCCACATAGTTTGATAACATGTGTGAGGTATGGGACGAGTTTAGGAGGAGGCCACATAATTTTAGTCAAACTATTCGATTTGGGATACAAAACCGAACAGAAACCACTTCTCTTTTAGTAGATCTTTTTTTCAGGGTTTATATACGATTAGTCAAAATATGTCGGTAAAATGTGTGGTTCCATTATCCAACAGCTAACTATGAAAATTTGGTGCACTTTTTCTCAATATGTGTGCTCATACCATGCAACACCTTTATTTTGGGTTAATTTTAAAATTTTATAATTTTAAATTAAATTAATTTCTTTTTAAACATAAGTTTCAAAAATTTCCTTCTATGCACAACAAACTCATTATGAGATATTTTTAGTGACTATTATTTGATTTGTGTCACAGTGTTTATTTTACCTCTTATTTATGTGTGGAACGTCTCATTGGAACCACATTAGTGTGTAATAAATTCCTTTTTAGTTGTTTTTCATTCTTCTTAGTAACAGTTATGCTATTTTGGTTCAGGATAGTTTTCTCTAATTTCAGGTTCCTCATCTATTCTCCATTTTCACCTAATATGAGTTGAATTGGGAGTTTATATAGGATTATAACTCTATTACCAAGCTACAATAGGTGGTATATACGTTTTTATTGTATTTTGGTGCTTTATATGACTAGTTTCCATTATAACGCCTGCAAAACATTTTCCAGGACTTTGAAATTGAATTAGCTAATTGAATAGTTAGAATAGGACTTGTTAGAGATTTTATTAAATTACTTTGAGATATATTGGTGGTTTTTTCCCAACTCAGAGCCACCCATGGCATGTTCCATTAGAATTCACATTTCTCATGCCTTGATAAACCAACTATGGGATGTGTCCTCATTATTTCCTAGTTAGAGGAATCATAAATGAGATTAAACTTAATTGTATTTCTTTCTAAGGATATGTTCTTCCTCCTTGTTATATTGAAAATTATATTGATTTATTAAAATATTTAATTATTGAATTTAACTAATGGTTATATTTTGTTTTCATTAAATGAGTGGATATAAGCATGGTTTGATTTTCTTTAAATGTTAATGGATTATTGGGTGGGTAAACTCATGTGATATTTTTAAATGTGAATTATGGAAAATGAGTGGGTATAATCAGTGGTTTCCCTTGAATTTTTACTGTTATACATGAGTGGGAATATTCATGAGATTCATTTTAATATTAAAAATTTTATGAGTGTTTAGACTCATATAGTATGAATTGATTAGTGGTATGGAATAGTGAATGTTTCTACACGTCCACGATGCTCCTTGGATCTTGAACATGGTAGTGGATGCCTTGGATAGAGCATGCTACTTAGGTCTTGATTCTTGATTCTATGGGATGCCTTGGGGATTTATACCAATTGGGTAGGGCCTTCTTGGACTCTCATAGTACATGTTCGGTATGACATGATCCTAGGACTCCAACCAGTTCCCACATGAGCTTTCATTAAGATGCACATGGGTCCTGATGAGGATGAATTGGTCTTCTAAAACTTGGACACGAACCTTCATGGTCAGACACCTTTTTTTCAACATGATAAAGATAAATATGATAAGATGGGTTAAAAATTTCGATCATGGATGTTTTTGACATTTATGGTTTAGGGCGCGCCTGTGGTAATTTATCATGTATGATTATATGGCTAGGTCGTGGTTGTTATTCTCTTCCAATTGTATGAAAATTTAAATGTTACTTGATATGTTTGTATATACATCAGGGACATGTTGGTTATTTATATTTCTATTCTATATCCCTTGTTAGGAGACTGAAAATTGTTTTGTAGGGATCCTTGATATTATAGTCAGTATCTCTTTTTTAGAATTTGACATGCTATAGGAGCATTACATTTATTTACTGATAACTTTCTATAATTTCATACTAAATATATTGTTATATTGGATAGCCAAGAATTGTATACACCTTTGGGTGGTTACCTACTAAGATTGTACCTATCACCCTATTCAGGATATTATTGGGTACCTAGGAATACGTTTTGATGAAGGTAGAGATAGGGGAAAGAACCCAAAGTTTGAGAGTTGATTTTGTGACATGATTTGAAGAAGGGGAGTATGGGACCGATCTTAGGTTCATGATTATATTAGAGATATAAAATTTCAATATTTTGTTATTTTTTATATTTTTATTGCAATGTACTTATTTGAACATATTTTTGGTTGCCTTCTAGAGACAGGCATAATCTTCATTGTATTTGACACTTTGGGACTTGTTATGAATACTTTTCTTGTTTATTCACTGATTTTATTCTTGTTGTATATGATTCTACTATTGACTGTTATTATTGTACCATTATCTTTCACTCTAGTAATAAGGGGCTAGTGTCCCCCTAGACTTGCCTAAGGCCACAGACACTATTGTTTGTCATATGGTGTTTGGGGTGATGCTCTAGAGGCCATGTGACCCATCGGGCTCAGGGAACCTTTTAGTGGCATCTGGGTCTAAGCTCTTACAATGTAATATTAGAGGTAAATTATTTTTTTCTGATTTATTTACTATTTAGATATAATATAATTGGATGGGGTGGAATAAAAGTTTGGTAATGAGCTATGTTGGAGTGTAGCTACCCCTCATAAAGAGAAAGGCCAAAATACATCAAATTAAATTGTATTTTTCTATAATTTGACAATAATAGATTATTTTATTCCACTGTTGTGTGATAAACATAAATTGTGTTGTTATTTATGATATAATTATAGGTTATATTTTATTTCAACCTAATGATATGAGGGTATTCCATCTCATGCATCATTTTACGAACATTTTTGAAATCGCATCCCATGCATTATTCCATTCCATTCAGGATGAATTACACATTGGATTCTATTGTTATTGGTAACATGATAGATTTATTTGATGTCCATATATATTTTTTGTAGTCTATAGAGAAGGTGATTCCATATTTTAGTTTATGTAGATCATGTGACCTTATAGATTGGAAAGTGATTCAACTATGGTATCAATTTTTTAAACTAAATGTGAAATAATTTGGATTCTATAGGCACCATATTTTGGTTAATGAGGTGTTATATTCCCTCATGGATTAGAAGTTGAAGAACCCTTAGATAAACCTTTTTAATAAATTAATTATTGAAATTAAATGTAAAATATATTTAAATTGGAATGAAAAATTGATATAATAATCAAATACCTGATTTAGACCCTACTTATGGGTGGGAATGAGGCAATGTCTCTAGTGGTTTTTTTGGTGACTGTTCTTTTTAAGGTCCTGGATTTAGGAGTAGGTCATGTGGTATGAACTAGTTTTAAGTGGGATTTTACTTGTACTATGATTTTGAACTACGAACATTGATGTTGTTATTTTTCAAGGAATTTGATTGGATTCAAAATGAGAAATTGGCCTAGGTAGTTCAGTTGGGGCATGTTTCATTTGAGATGAACCGTTATAGGAGTTTTTAGCTGTTATAATTACTCATATATGATTGGATTTAGGTAAAATGAATTTGAATTAGAACATAAAATTGAAATGATAAAGAGATAATTGACCAAGATCCATCTTATAAGTGGGAAAGAGTTAGTATCTTTAGTTGTTTTTTAGTGACTATTATTTTTATAGTCTTGGATTTAGGAGCAAGTTTCATGGTATATCCTTTTTAGGTGGTTTTTGAACTGTCCTACAATTTTGAGTTGTGAACATTGATGTTTTTCTTTTTTGAGGTGTGTGATTGTCTTTAAAATTAAAAAATGGTCCAATTAGTTTAGTTAGGGAATGTTTATTTTCTAATGAACCATTATTGGTGTTTGAACCCTTGATAATTAAACAATAGAAATTGGTTTTCTCTCTGAAGGACCATGTTTGGTTTAACGATACCATTGTAGATCACTTTATTGTAAGTAATTTAGAAGGATTTTATTTTTATAAGGGACCAAATTATGACTGAATTTCAATAAATGGTTAATTATTTAAAAATTTAGTTTGATAGGAAATTCATGTTATGAATTGATGCATTCATTAAATCTGGTACCAAGTGATTTTTTTATATTTTATACTTTATTTTCTATTTAAAAATCTTTAATTTTTTAGGGTTTAAAGGTGAATCTAAGTAATGGGTTTAAAAATGGAACCTGAATTTGTGTCCTTCATTTAAACCGTCATGTAAGGGTAATTCAAATGTTCCCCTGAGTTTCCTCGGAAATGAAAAAATTACTAATTTCTATATACTAATTCCTTTTTAGTAGTGTATTAAGTGATATTATCTTAAACTAGTGACTTTTATGGGTGTAACATCATTATGAGTTGATGATTTATGTTTTTTAAGTGGTGGTCCTAAGGTTAGTATCACCATAGATCTAATGTTACATGAAAATTATTTCCAATTTATGATGTTTAGAGTTGTTTGGGAGCCATTATCCCTATTAGGACTCTTACCATCTAATTTAAACCCTTGTTTGTGTGGGTGTTGATGAGATCCTTGACCCTTGTTACAGGCATGACCATTAGGTAATGCCCAGTTTCAGCAGGTGAGATATTCTTGAGGCATGGTCAGCCCCTTAGTAGGTATCGGGACCCTCTTCTTTTCTATAGCAATGGGTGACATGGAATATTGTTATATAGTTTAATGGTTTTATGGGGAATTATAAATCTTGGTTCAATCTCTTGTACAAACCACCTAGTACATAGATACCTAGGGAGGATATCTTATGGATCATATTTATGTTCTTTCTTACTTTAGGAACCTCGAGGTAGCATGCCCTCTTGTACGTGGCTCCCATAGAGTTGTTAAATGATGTAAAAAACTTATTAAGATTGGTGTAATTGTTTATCCTTATGATATTGAGTAAATTATTAGATCATATCCATACAAGAGTGATCTTGGAATTAAAAAATAATGTTCATACCAATGATTGGGAGGAAAATAAAAAGAATATAGTGTTTTGACATGCCAGTCAGTTTGGTTTTGGCATTCAGGCCATATTCATTGGCATATGTGAGGGTGAATCAGAGTTGTATCATGCCTTTGGTTAAGGTGAGTTTGATCTAGATATCTTATGTGAGTATTTTTTTTATCAATTCTTTCAATGAATAAGAAACTCTTAATGTGGGGAGTGTTGAGTCAGTTCTGCTAAATGTGTGCACTTCCATGTAGTAAGAGGACAATCTAAAAGGACCATTGGGAAATTTTTTGTTTTGATTGAATTCCTTTGAGGTGTGAAATTTGGAATCATTTCAGTGATTTATTGGTGGCATGGAATTGAAATTGTGGGATGTGTATTCAACCTTTGAGAAACATCATTGGTCTTGGATGGACTTTGGTGGTTAATCATGAGCGATCACGAGATTCCTAGGGTGGATAAGTCTTGTGATTTATTTTCAATGATGCATAGACATGTGAAGATGATATTTTTTCAATAGAATTCAAATGATAATAGTTCAACTGATCTTCTTGAAAATCATGAATTCATCTTAGTGAATTCATCTTAAAGAGATTAACATGTCCCATACCTTAACATCATCCCTGAAGCACTAAGATAGCATCAATCATTCACCACACTAAAGATTAAAAGTTGTTGGGATTATCTAGCTGGTTTTCTTAGTGCTGCATGTTGACGTGTGGTTGTTATCAAATCGTGGTTAGTACTAGTGATACATTGGTTCCCAAGTAGGAATTCCATGGATGGACTCTTGTACACCAGCCATTTTCTTCTTACATGACCACCAAGTAGATACCTCTATGGGCTTACTCAATATTTCTAAATAGACATATTGGTTTAGGACTAATGTCTCTCTTGTAATCATGGAGTGTAGAATACCTTGGATTAGTTCCTTAGAATCCATTTAAATGAATCTAAGGTTACCCTAGACATGTGGTTGGCCTTGAAGATGATGTTTAGAAAGGGTGAAGATTTTAGTGTGATGTATCTGGGTTACCTCCTTGTTCCTATTGATCCACAATAGTTTTAATTGGTCAGGTGATGGTTTGACCAAGGATAATCACATGTATTTGTTTATGGACTTCAGTAGATATGTTTGTGGTAAATAAAAGATCTATTAGAAGAAGGTGTTGGAATTTAGTTTGTAATATGTCGTCCATCAAAGCCAAGAATTATAAGATTAATCATGCTGGGTGGATCAACTTGTAATATTTCTTTTTTTAATGTTTATAATCATAAGTAATTATTTTAAACATATCACTAGGTTAAGGAGAGTGTGGTAAATCGGTTGATTGTGTATTTCAAGAAAGAATGCATGACCAATTTTAGTTTTTTCGATCAGGATTTGACTGTTCTTTTTTGGAGAGGTCCCTTATATAAACTTAGATGTAGTTAGGTTCACCCAATTAAAGAATTAATATAAGAAGCATATCAAGAATGCATAGTGGGGTGTTTTCAATGAAATTATAATGGTGGAGGTACCATGGTTCAGAATCGGCCCCTTTTGTTATAAATCCATGGTGGGGATCACCATTGGGTAAATGTTTAATGAACTACAACATCATCGTGTCTCTAGATAAACGTGATCGCTAGTACTAGTGGTCAGGTATGAAAAGAGGTGTAACTAGTATTTTCATGTGATGTTACATCTATCAATAAATGATGGGGGAACAGTAGGGACTAGTTGGGATATTATAGTAACTACCCATTCCCAAGTGGAAATGTAATGATGTCATGTTGTATTTTGTGACCAGTTTATCGAGGTCTCCTCAAGGTAATGATATTGTATGGGTTGATGTTGATTGGATCACAAAGGCTTCTCATTTTTTATGGATTAAGGATACCTTCAGTGTGGATGATATTGGGAGGATGTATATCCATGAGATAGTAGGACTCCATGGGTTCCTATGCACCATAATTTTAGATAGGTACGGATGTTTAGCATCTCATTTCAATTAATTTTTGAAGAGGTCAATGGGTACATAGGTTCTTCTGAGTAGAACATTCCTCCATCAGACTGATGTTCATTTAGAGTATACAATAAATGTGCTTGAGGAAATTTGGAGAGCATTAATCCTAGATTTTACTAGATCTTGGGAGAGGTATAAAACTTTGCTGAGTTCACCTACAATAATAGATATCATGTGACTATAAATATAGAATCTTATGAGGATTTTATGGTAGGCCATGATGACCACCCCTATTCTGGTAAGAGTCAGGTGATCTATCTTTATCAGCACCACCTCTGATGTAAAAGACTTTTTAGTTGATCCGCTTGATTCGGAAAAGATGGTTATTGTACAGTCTCTCCTTAAATCCTATACCGATCACCACATATGACCTCAAGAGTTTGAGTTCATGGATCATTATTTTTTTACATGTTTCACTATAGAAGGCCCACAGACAGATTAAGAGACAAGGTATGCATTCACTATGATATGTATGGTTGTTTGAGATTCTTAGTAGACGGTCTAGAATCCTATCGGTTCCAATTACTACAGAGGTAATAATCCATGAATTAAGTCTTTAATGTATTGTAGCTTCTCCACTATCACTCAGACCCATCTCAAGATTTTTATCCTATGTAGGTTTAATTATAGTTAGATTCATCCTTTCAAGAAGAATCCTATATTATCATTTTTATGAGAAAGAAGGTTCTATGATGTTGGAAAGTTCCATTAGTGTGGTTTTTATCGTAACACATCCATTTATAGGATTATTCTTGAGAGTGGGAAGCTGATTTTTTTTCTCAGTGGCCAGAGTTCTTCTCATAACAATCATAACCACCTCTCAAAGGGAAATTCAAGTATGAATTGATTTAAAGGGGAAGATTGTAAGAAATCAGGTTTTTATATATGGTAAGGATCATTTTCATTTCATTTTGAATTCTTAAATGTTATATAATGTTAATTAAAATTGATGTGATGGATGAATTAATAGTTTATAGGGATTTTTCGGAGTCAGTGCCCCGTGTTTTGGGGTGAAAATGGTTTGGCACATGGTTAGTTCAAACTGTTCAGGGCTAGCTTCATGATCTGATATACTGTGAGAGGTATGAGAAGATAGTTGGAGAGGAAACCTAGTTTTATTAAAACCATTTGATTTGTTTTACATGTCCATGTGACAAAATTTTCAATTTTTATAGAGTTTTTTTCCATGGTTTACACAAGGATTTTCAAACAATATGGGTAAATCATGTGTATGACCATCTCCTATAGATAATAGTGCATGTTTGGCATACCTTTTTTTAAACAATGCACTAAAACCATGTGACTCCTTTTTTGGTTTCATTATATAATTTTAAATTAAATTAATTTCCTTTTAAATTGATGTTTTACACATTTCCTTCTACACTCAACAAACTCATTATGAGTGCTTTTGAGTGACCATTATTGGATATGAGTCACACTCTCCATTTGATCTCCGATTCAAGCATGGAATGTCTCATTGTAACCACATTATTTAGTAATCAATTACCTTATATAAATTTTTTGTTCTTCTTGGTATGGACTATGTTTTTTAGGTGAAAGATTTTTTTTTCTAATTTCAGGTTCTTCACACATTCTTTATTTTTCTCTCTATTTGAGTCAAATCAATAGTTTATACTAGAATATCACTCTAATAATGAGCAAATCTAGGTAGTAAATAATTTTTCCAAGAGTTTTGGTGATGTATAGGGCTATCTACCTTTGTGCCACCCACCAGATGTTCCGATATGACCCCAAAATTGAATGAGTTATTTGAATTTAATGGAATATGACATGTTATGTATTCTCTTAGGTTCCTTTGGGATATATTGGTGGTTTTTTACTAACTTAGTTCCACCCATGGGGTGTTCTATGTGAATTCACAAAGTTTATGACTCATTAAAGCATCCATGGGATGTGTTCTAATGCCTTCCTAGTTGGAGAAATCCTAATTTTGATTAAATGTAATTATATTGATTTCTTAGGAAATTTCTTTCCTCATTTCAATGTTGAACATGATATTGACATATTAATATATTGAATTGTTTTATTGAAATAATTTTTATATTTGGTTTTGATTAAATGAGTTTGTATACTCATTGTTTTATTTACATTAAATGTAAATGGATAAATGGGTGGGTAAAGTCATGTGATATGTTAAAATGTGAATTATATATAATGAGTGTGTATATGCTTTGATTTCATTTGAATTTAAATTATGATGAATATGTAGGTATACTACTGAGATTTTTTTGAATGTTAATGGTTATATGAGTGGGTAGATTCATATAGTATGAATAGATTAAGGGTATGAGATAGTGAATGATTTCTTATAATCCTATGACAATGATCATTAGATCTCGAACTAGTTAGTGGATGCCTTGGAAAGAGTATGATCATTGGGTCTTGATACTGTTAGATTTCATGGGCCTTGCTACCCCTTATACCAGGATTTCTTGGATACACATTGGAAATATTCAGTATAAAATGCTCATAAGAATCCAACCAGTGCCTAATTAAGTTTCCATTGAGATGATCCTAGGAATCGATTAAGATTACTTGGTCTTATGCCCCTTAGATATGACCCTTCATGGTCTGGCAATTTGTTTATATGGCATGATCATGAAAAACATGTTATGATGTATTGAACATATCGGCCATGGATTTTTTTGACACATCTAGTATGTGGATCAAATGTGGTAATGTGACTTGTAAAATTGTATGACATGTTCATGGTTGTTCTTATTTTTTATTTGTATGACAATGCTATGGTGACTTGATATGTATGGATGTTTAGGGGACCATGCTAGTTATTTCTGTTTCTATTGTATCTACCTTGTTAGGAGTGTGATACTTGTTTTTTATGGATACTTGAGAGGCTAGTCGGTATCACTTTTCTTATAGTTCACATTCAATGGGAATGTTACATTTCATTACTATATACCTACATTACATGCACACTTATTAGCTTGTTATACTGCACAACCACAAATTGTATAAACTTTTGGGTGGTTATATACTAGGATTGTATCTCAACCAATATTTGGGACACCTTTGGGTACCCAAATAGTCTATTTAGATACTATCAGAGATAGTTTTAATCATCCATATTTTGAGAGTTGATTTTGTACCATGCATATATATAGGGGAGCATTTGACTGAGCTAAGGTTCATTATGATATTGAAGACAACACATTTTGGTATTTTGGAATTTTGGGTAGATGAACTGTATTTTACTACATTATACCTATTTTGGATGCTTTTTGGATACATGTATCATCATCATTATATATGAGACACTCCTGGACTTTTCATGAATTCATGTTTTGTTTATTTATCAATTTGCTTCATGTTATATCTTATTCTTCTATTTATTTTTATTAATATTACACTATGTTTGATTTTGGTAATGAGGAAATAATCTCCCCACAGACACACCCTAGGCCCTCATTGCTAGTCGGAATCCTATAGCGTTTGGAGAGATGATCTTGAGTCCATGTGACCCATTAGGCTCAAGGCACATTTCAATGGAATATAGGTCTATAAAGTTACATATTGATTACATTTTAGAAAAAATTCTATCCACAATGTATTATTTTAATATTTTAAATATTTTTAAATTATTTAATTAAATATTATTTTTATAAAATACTTTTATTTTTAATTTTGACACAAATAATTTTATTTGACATAAAAGGAATAAATAATTTTTTTTAATTTGTATATAATAATTTAAAACAATAATAATATGTCATACCCATATATAAAAATCAATTTACACTATTAATCATTCAAATTATATAACTATTAATATTTTTAGTGTTATTTATTTTATTTTTACATTAATTAATGAAATATTTTGTCAACATTAATAAATAATTTAAGGTAATTACATAATTAATAAAATTTATAAATAAATATACAGTCTAAAAATAGTTTCTATATTATCCTTATATAATTTAATAATTATTTATAACTTTATATTTTCATTATCTAGAAACATAATAGTAATTTAAAAGTAAGAGAGGTACATTTTTTATTTTTGTTTTTTAAAAATTTTATATTGGTCATTTCAAGTACATTATAGTTCCCCCATATTCATGTTCGTAAACCTTTTTTTATGCATTTTAACTAGGTAATGTGTTTGGGTGATTCTTGGAAGAGTTTGGAGGATATATAAAAATTTTATGGAACCTTTTTATATGTTCAAGGATAGAGAATGTTTAGTAAAAACAATGAAAATCCAATATAAAACTATGAAAATTGGAGAAGTGGTCTCTAGGTAGGTGCACAGTTCGGCACAAGGTTTGGAAAATAGTGTTTCTACCCAAGAGAAATCCTGTATATGGGGAAAAAGGTATTTTTCATGGTTGGTGAATGGTTTGTCTAATTGTGCAAGAAAACCAGGAGAGATTCTTATTAATGAAGTGGCATGTGCACGGTTAGCGCACATTTTCCCTAACTGTGTTCTCTAATCATGCATGGATAAAAGTTAGATATGAAATTTTTTTATCTAATTCTATTGTTCTCCTCAATGGATCTTTTCTACTCTTTAATGACCCTAAATCTATTTCCTCTATTCTTAAAGGCTTTTGAGACAATTCATATTATTCTGAGGGTGATTCATTGGAAAATCATGGTGTATTAAATCACATATTCATAGGTAAGTCTCTATTCTTCATTGATTTTCCTAATATTCTTATTCCTCCCTCACTTTGAATGATATCTGCAATTTTTTAGGGATGGATCTTAGATTAGTAATTATAATAATTATGAGATATGGATGTTTTTATATTAGTGAAAAATATATAATGAAGGGTTTTAGAGTTTAAACACAATTTTGTTGAAGAGTTTTTTTCTGTTGTTCATTTTCTCGACATTTTTTTATGTTAGTGGCTTAACTATCAACTCATATTTCTAGAAAAATAAAGAATGTTCTAAAATTTATTATTTTTATTGAAATTTATTGTGATGTTATTGTGAAATGGTTGATGGAAACCCAATTTTGTGACGGTTTATAGAATTTTGAAAATTGGTTATTTTTATGGATAGTGAAAGTTATAAAATGATGATTGTAAAATGGTTGTTTGGTATTTATATGTAGAAAATTGTTTTCAATAAAAGGATGAATTTGTTGAAATGGTTTGTCACAATTGTGTTGGAATGGTTGTTGTATTAAATGGTTAGGAATTATTTGAATTAGATAAATAATGTTCTTAAAGTACCACCCTTGAAGGGAAGGATTATAGATGTGAAAATCCACCATCAATGGTATCACCACGATTGAGTGTGTGTGTGTGTGTGTGTAGTTGTGTGAAATGGAATTGGTTATTCCAAAAGGATTTTGGAAATTTTTTTGAATGAAATGTTTTGTTTTATCACTTAGATAACAATTTTATTATTGAAAACTATTTGGATATAATTTCTTTGTTTTGATATAAATGATTAAAGTTATTTTAAATGGTTCTATGTAAATTGTTTTATATAAATATTCTAAATTGTTCTATCCTAGTGGCATAGGAAGGGTCTTCATTTGGAAAAACCTAAAATGTTTTATACTCACCCCCTATTTGGGGACTTTTTTTCATTTGAAGATGTTGTGTATCACGACACAGTTAAAGGAAAGGTATCACATTTTATTAGTGATTCTTCTTGATATATGGAAATTTATTGTGGAATTGGATTTTGGTGTATGTTGATAGGTTCTATGTTTTTGACCATGTAGTAGTTGAACTGTGTTGGTTTTGTATTCCACTTTGAATTTTGATACTGTTCTTGGTTTCTGCTTCTACTATGATGTAGTTTTTTTTTGGATTTTAATAGTTTGAGCTTTACTACATTGTTTTCATGCAATATATTGTAGTCGTGTTTCATGGTGATGTTGGTTATTGTTGTTTTATTTTTAAAGGGTTAATTTTCCCAAAACCTTTATGAATCCCTTGTCATTTTTTTCCAGAATTTGGAATCATGGGGATGTTTCCTTTTACTAAGAAGCTATTCCGACACTTTTCAAGCCAATGAGGAGGGGTGGGATGTTAAAAATGGTATAAGTCTTGGCCATTACATCATTATTTTAAAATAAATGGTATTGTTTTTCTATCTTGGAGTTGAAAGTAATTCTGATTGTTTCTTGATTTGGGATGTTAGTAATGAGGAGGATAGTCAGTACATGAATTTTAGTGAGTAAAGAGGCATATATAAACTATTTATGATGAACCTGAACAAACCAGGGAGTTGCATAAATGAGTGTTTTGAGACACTTATAAGATTTGTAATATAATTATCATGGGTTTATCCAATAATAATATAATGAAATGGAATGTTATAAATTACTTCCCACCAGGTTTTTATATCTCATTTTGGGTAATGATTTGTGGTTTTGTTCAAAAATGTTGATTTATGATATTTTTTGAAACTGTTCCAAAATGTGAGATTTTGAAAATTCAAGGTAGATTTATTTTGATAATGGTTTAGTTTTCAAATTCCATGGTGGAATGTTCAAAAAATGATGTGAAATAGAAAATGATTCATTTTGGGAAATCCTTGTTGTGATAGTATTAATATGGTAAATTTTTAATTCTTAAGCCTTTTGTTTTCAGAGAGTATGAATTACTCTATTATTTTTGTTATAGAAAACTTCAATTAGAGGAATCATAGAAACCAATTAGAAGAGGCTTCTATGAATTTGGTTTCACATGAGACACATGTGAATCAACAACTAAATCAAATAATTGACTAAGATTTTCACACTATGGATATTAGGAACCAAACGGATTAACCATGGAATGTGGTTCAGCCAATTCAATTACAGAATCATAGTCCATCAATCATTCATGGTTAATTGAAACCAAATAATGAAATGGTGCAGCTTAATTGGATGAATCAAATCTATGATTTCATTATCACATTATTATATTTGAAAGTCAATCTGGGAATGTATACGTTGGAGGATCTTTCATGCCTATGGTTGTATTTAGTTGTTAATATTAAATTAGACTAATTAATTTCATGATAGGATTTTGATGAATTGTTAATAAAAAAAATATCACCATAAACTCATGATTTCTAGAAATATATAATTTTTTAGATTAATGTAGGTGAATCTCTTAGTGATAGAGTACATGGCTGAATTTGTGAATTTAGTCTTATTTTCACGATAAGTTTCTTCTCTTATTTCCTTGATGGAATAAGTTTTTAAATCAAGGATAAGCCCAAAGACACTATGAAATATTTTTTTTATTTTTATAATAGATTATACAAAGATATTTAGTAGGGTGATGGTGGAATAATGGTAAAGCTTAGGAGATATAGGTTTAGGAATCATGTTTATATCTGTAGGAAACTGTGGGGACTCTAATGGTGGGAATAAGAAGAAATGTAAAACCTATATCCAAGGTAGTGGTATGACTCAGAATGAGACTTCTAGATCAATGAATATTTCTCATAAACCCAAGATAAATAATAGATGTTTTGAATGGATGAAATCAAGAGAGATTGTACATAAAAATCGAGAGAATTCCACAATTGCAACCATATGAATCATTGTCAGTGCTACTGTAAAAGTGCACCAAGGTAATGTTTTTAGGATACAACACAAGTTTTGAAAACATCATATGCTTCGAATAGATGAGGGAAACAGAACACTTCTAATAAGTAGTTATGATCCATCCATGGTGATTCCAGGAATACCATAACTCATTTTCAAGGTAAATATCAATAAGGAAATAGAGAAAAAAGTGCAGTGGGTAAGCAGTTTTATGTAGTAGATCATGTTATTATGGATGATCAATATGAACCATTGACATTGAGAGGTACAATTCCATTTAATTCTACCCTTATGAAGATTTGTTTTATACTAGTGCATCCCATTACTTTATTTCTTCTAATTTTTTTAATTTGATGGATTTTTATGTTTATATGATTCCTTCTATTTTAAAACATCAAACTAATATTATCCAAGGAGAATATCGAGCCTTTTGTGTAGATCAATTTCTATACCTATAGAAGAATATGATATGGGATTCAATTTCTCTATAAATGAGATGTATTTCTATGATATAAACATTTGTATGGGTGGGATGACCATGTTAAGATCTCACGTCAACTGTAATATCTGAAGAGTAAATTTTTTGTGACTAACGATGGTGTAGTGAATCACTTTAGAAGATACCATAATATAAAAGGAATGTGAAACATGATTGTTTTCACTAGTATTTAGAATGATTTAATACCAGTTTGAGGCTTTTCATTTGGAATCAGTGGATGAAATCAAGAATATAAGTTTTCCACTAGTTTTTGATCAGTTTCCAGATGTTTTTTCTAAGAATATCTTAGGGTTTCCACTCACAAGAGTAGAGGATTTTACAATTGATCTTATCTAAAGGATAATTCCTATTTAACTTCCATATTTTTATATGGACCTAAAATTTTATTGTAATTGAAAGACCTGTTGGAAGATTTTGAAAGAAAATGGTTCATTCATCACAGTTTATCATGTGGGAAACACCAGTCATGTTTTTAAAAAATGTGAATTGAATTCTTTGATATGTAGTTATTGTTTTAAATGTAACCAAGTAATGATAAATAATTATAATTAACTTCCACACATTGTTTTTATATTCTATCAATTGAGGAGAGCCGAGTTGTTCTCTAAAATTTAATTTTTATTAGGATTTCACCTATTTTGGGGTCAAAAGGAGGATATTCCAATGAAATATTTTGGGAGTAGATATAGACATTATTAGTATGTGTTTATGCCTTTCATTATTATTAATTATCCAGAATTCTTTATGGAATTGATGAATTAAATATTTTATATGAATCTAGATTCTTTCGTAGTGGTGTTTGTTGATGACATATTAGTGTACTCAAGGACATGGTATGAGAATGGGAAACACTTGGCCATAGGGTTGGGAATCTTAAGTTATCATATTTTTTATTAAAAAATTTGGTTTGTGATTTTTTGTAGAAGAGGTATATTTCTTTGGACATGTAATATCTAAAGAGGTGTTTATGTGGATCCTAAAAAGATAAAAGTTGTTATCTCTTGGAAATCACCAAAAAATGTATTTGAGGTATGTAGTTTCCTTGGATGTTCTAGTTATTATCGATATTTTTTGTGATCATTCATGATTATCTTTACCTATGACAGCATTTTAAAGGAATAATGTTCCATTACAATAGAATTTTTAATGTTATATGTCTTATCAAGGAGATATGTTATCCTTACATCAGCACCAATATTAATATTTCAAGAATTTGTACAAGGGTATGTGGTGTATTTTGATGCTTTTGGATATGGGTTAGGATGTGTTATAAATAAGATAGATCAGGTTGTTTCATATAGATCACAGTAATTATGGTTGAATGAGAAAAAATACCCAAAAATGATTTGGAGTTAGATTATATATTCCATTATATAAGGAATTAGAATCATTAAATAAATGGTGTAAAATGAACAATGTTTACAGATCAAAAAATCTAGAAACTTATTTTCTCATAAAGTGATTTTAATCTCAGACAAATATTATGGATGATGTATATCTATTTTTTTTACTTTGACTTAATTTATACATTGGGAAAAGGAAATTGGGTGGGGATTCATTATGTAAAATGTCATATATACCATTATAAAAAGAATACATTGATCATTGGTGTATTACGTCATTGATATCATACATACACTCTGATTATGAAGATAGAGGTAGTGATACGAATTTCTTTTCAGTTTATTTTTTTCTAATATGGTCCATACTAATAAAGAGGAACCAACATCTGATTTATAATTTTATTCAATGAGGTCAAAAATTGATGGTGGGGAAACCATTGAGTCATGGAAGATGGATGGGAGTTCCGTTTTTTGGTTTGGATATCATATTTTCATACCTATGTATTTTTATTAACAACTAATTCATGATTACTACCATTTGAGATGGGAAGTTTATCCTGCAACACAGAAGATGTATATGGCATTAAAATCACGGTTTTGGGGTGGGCATGAAAAGTTAATGGATGAGTTTGTGATGAGATTCCTCACCTGTTAGTAGGTTAATCCAGGTCACCAATGAACAATAAGTATGTTGTAGTATTTACATACTCATTCTATGAAATGGGAGAAGATAGCCATGTATTTTTGGATAGGCCCTCCAAGGATGTTTAAGAAACACAATTCCATATGGGTGATAGTGGATCATATCACAATGTCAAACCATTTCAACCCAATTATTGAATCTCATATGGTGTAGGGATTATCTAAAATCTACATCTGATAAGTTTTAAATATTCATGGAATTCTATTTTTGATAGTATCAGAAAAAGATTCTAGGTTTACGCATTGTTTTTGGAAATCCTAACATCAAGCCCTTGTGACTAAGTTGACTATTAGTACAAAATATCATCCTCATAAAGATGAAAAATACAAAATTATGATTCAAACATTAGAATACATTCATCAGGATTATTTAATGGATTTTTTTTGTCTCATGGGTGGAGCACATAGCATTAGTGTAGTTCTCATATAACAATAGTTTGTAGGACTCGATACATAGAGATCATTTTGAATCATTTTATGGGTGTCCTTGTTGTTTAGAAACATGTGAGACTTAACTTTTGGGGAAAATACATATCTAGGAAACAAAAAATAATATTCATTTTATTAGGAAATATATATATATGGAAAAGATTCATTAGAAACTATATGTGGATCATCGTTGATGATTGTTTTCATTCAAGGTAAGTGATTATGTGTTCTTGAGAATCTCTCTACGGATTCAGAATCTTATTTTTGGAATGTATGGAATGTAATATCCTTAATTTTTAAGACATTTTGTGATACTTTAATTATTTGGTGAGGTGGGATATAGGTTTTCTATTACACCATGGTTCAGCATAATGCATAATGTTTTTTCAGTATCTCAGTTGAAAATTTATTAGCCTAATCCTGACTGTGTGATTCGATGGGATCGTGTTGACCAATTTTTGGATGATTTGTTATTTAATGTGAAATTATGGATTGTGTATAGTAATTTGAAACTCTTTCATGGGAAAATCATCGTGTTAGTATGTTTTTTGTGGGAACATGGTCAGATTCAGAAAGATACTTGGGAACGAGAATTGGAAATTTTTGAGGAATGGCCTGAAATATTTCAGGAAAATGATTTATTTCTAATTTTGGTAAATGAAAACACTAATACTGTGGATAATTTATCACCCTTAGTTCTAAGTATGTAACCCTTTATTTATTTATTTTAGGTATGTAATGTGTTTGGGTATATGTTTTGTGTGTTTAGAGGTTTTTTAGAATGATTATGAGGATTATATAGTCATTTCTTTGAGAATGGTTAGTATAAACATATAATCTCATAAACAAACCATGAAAAGTGAGCCAGTGGGATCTGGGTAGGTGCACAGTTAGGCACACCATTTTGAAACATTGTGCAAACACCCAGTAGAAAGTGTGACAATAGGGATACATGGATTTGGCAAGATTGGTGCACTGTTTGTCTAACCATGCAAGTCAAATATGCTAGTTCCTTCTAGTGGACGAGGTAGGTGCCCAGTTAGAGCATGGTTTTCCTAACTGTTCTCCTAAACCATGCACAACTAAAATTTAGAAAAAAATATGGATCTATATAGTTTTTTCACCTTAATGTATTTATTTTCTTCTATTATGACCCTAACTCTATTTTCTCTCCCTCCAAATACTATGTAGACAACTCCTCTTGATACAATAAATATCTATTGGGAAATAATGTTGTGTTGAAGCCCAAATTCCATTTTAATCACTGTTATTCATTCATTTCCTTACATTATTATTCTTAACTCTCTTGTAATTATAGATCAAATCAATTGGGGATGGATCTAGGCAGAGTTATGTCGATCATGATGAGATATGGTTATGTGGATGTGATTGAATATGATAAAGATTAGGGTATTAGAGTTTCTACATTGTTTCGTTAAATAATTTATGTTTTTCTTCATTTTATCTACATGTTCCAAGGTAGGGGATTCACTCTATTCTACTCTTTTTAAAACTAGAAATATTATTTTTAAATTGATTTTAATTCTTGAAATTGATTGTGATTTTTTTAAAATTATTGATGGATTCTCAGTTTAGTGACTAATTATGTAATAGTAAAAATTAGGTGTTTTGAAGGAAATTGAATGTGGTTACATTATTTAAGAATGATGATTTTAAAATGGTTGTTTTGTTTTTATATATTGAAAAGTGTTTACAATAATAGGATGGTTTTATAGAAATGGTTAGTTATAATTATGTTGATATGATTGTTATTTTAAATGGTTAATAAATATTTGAATTGTATAAAATAAAGGTAATCAAGTACCTATATCAAAGAGAAATAGTATGGAAATGATGTTCCATCATCAATGGTAACACCAAGCTTGAGTGTGTGTGTGTATTGTTTTGTTAAATTGAATGGTTTATAAAAAATGGATTTCAGAAATATTTTTTAATGACTTATTTTTTTTCTTCACATAGAAAACAAATTTAGTTAAAAAATATATTGGTTTAGTATTGAATGGTTTTGATATAAACTATTAGAAATATTTTTAATGGTTTTATATAATTTTTTTATATAAATGTACTAACATGTTCTATCTTAGTGGCATGAGTATATAATTAATTTTGGGAAAACCTACGAAGTTCTACAATCACCACCTACTTGGTCACTTTTTTTCATTTGTAGATTTTGTGTATCAAGAAACAATTAAAGGAAAGGTATAGGATTTATTTAGTGATGATTTATGATACATAGGTATTTATTGTGGAGTCTAAGCTTTGAGAATACCGGGAGTGTTAGTATTGGTGTCCTTAGAGTTTGTGAGAATTTTTTATTTTGTCTTCTGCTTGGTATTATGATATTGGTCATGGTTTCTGCTTGGTACTCTGATATAGTTTTGTTTAATTTGTTATAATTAGAGTTATATGACATTGTTATAATGAATCATATATTAGTTGTGGATTATGGTGATGTTGGTTATGGTTGTGTTATTGTCAATGGGAAAATCATCCCCCAACTGTTATGAATCCCTTGGCATTTATTTCTAGCCTTTGGAATCTTAGGGATGTCCACTAAGGCCAATTATCAATTTACCCACTTCTCAAGCCAATGATGTGGGGCAGGATGTTATAGATACAAATTCATTAAACATATAAATTTGAGAATAAGTTGATGATAGTTGAATTAAATTTATTAAATAAGAATTTGGATGAAAATTCATGTCCATATAAATTATTTTAACCAAGATTTTACACCTTTACCCTTTACCGATGTGATAAATTTTACCATGGTTACTATTCATGTTAGCCAAAAATAAAATGGGATTGTTTTTAAAATTTGGGCCACCTAATTCAAAAAAACATAATCTATTTCTCAGTATTCAATCCCTTAGATCAGAATAAATTAAATAAATATAAAAAAACAAAACTCAATGAAAAATAATATTAAAAATCCATTTTATGTATAAAAAATATTTTATACCCAATTAAACAAGAAAATTAATTCTAATAAACATAATTGGATTTATAAAAATATAATAGAAGTATGTATTACTATTAAATTATGTAAAAATATAACTAAACATTTTAAATTTCTTAAAATAAATGTTTCAATATAAATATGTAGTTTTCACTACTCATTGAAAAATAAAGAGTTTTAGAAAATTCATAAAAATTACCCTAATTTTATTTTTATATGATAATATAAAAATATATATATAATTTGATGAAATAAATTTTATAAAAGTGGAAGACAACATATATAAGATTATTTCACAAATTTTATTAATACTCATTTTTAAAGAATACGTATTTTTGAAGCATAATAAGACTTTACTTAAAATTGAATGTTTAATTATTAACCATAAATAAATAAATTGGTATTGATTAGGATATATAATTAATTTTTTTTACACCTATTCATACTCTTCAATTCAATGGCTGTCTTCTAATGTCCATAATTAAATAAAAATATTCCATGGTTTGTTTAAGCTCGGTGTTGTGTGTCAAATATGATATCAAATATAATAACCTTTAAAAAATATTCATTAGGTGTTAAACCACGTATAATTACTTATTAATCAATGATAATGATTTTAATCCATAGGATTAGGGAATAACTTATGACCACATTTCAATATTACACTCTTCATGTAGTTTAAATTTAAAAAATTGAATTAATTTTTGGATTTGAATAGAAATTAAACCTTTACCAAAAATTGATAATACACATTCCATGATAGTATGTACTAATGAAAATATGACGGACAAATCTATATATATCTATTAGGGTATTTCTCATTGGAAATAACTCTTTAATTTGTCTTAAATAAATTGAAATAAATAAATATTTGAGAATCCCCAAATCCGGGCATAATCACTAATATAAAGTGAAATAGTGAATGATAAATAGTATAATGGAGTGAGGAGTTTTATAATATCCAATGGTACTCCACATTGATAAAATATATTCCAATCCATGCATGAATAATAATGATTTGATTGGAAGTGGGTGTGAAGAATAAAGAATAAGTGGGAGGAATGGATTTTGACACCCCATTTGTTATGTGAAGGGTGAAACCCCCTTTAAAATATAATTTTACTTATCTTATAATAAAATAATTAAATTTAATAAAATAATAAATATGAAACCCACCATAATTATAATGGGAACCAACTGTAACTCCAGTCAGTGTCCAATAGAAAAAGGCCACTAGATAGGCCACCGGAACTCTTGTCTCACTCAATTGGGAATTTTTAAGAGGTTTTTTCATAGTAATATTTCTTCAAAATGGGATAATTTCCTCCATATATGGTTCAAAACCCCCATGAAATTGCTCATATATAAAAAATAGATGAAATATTATGACAATTAGCTGAAAATAAATCAATTTTACACCTCTTATATGAGTAATGTGTTATAAACACCATTGGATTTTCTATATCCACAATAACATAGGTATAATAATGCATACATGTTTCTTATAAAAAAATTAATGGTAATATTATAACTTATATAATGGCTAATTATTTACAAAAACAATTTTCATTGATTGAATATAGAGAAAAACCATTACCTTATTTTACATCAAAACACCAAAACCCGTATTTATAGAACATTTTGAGTTTCTATTATTTGTAAATGATAAATATGAAAGAGTTTAAGGTGTAAATAAAAATTTCTATATAAAAATGATATTTTTAAGGAAAAAATTGGTTTATACATGTACGTATTTATTGTAATATTTGGATAATTGTTTTATAATTATTTGAATATATATTTTCTGAAACATGGATTTTGTAACATTAATTTAAAATAATTACTCAAATTTTTTAAACAATGAATGTTGAATTATAAACCTTTTTAAAAAAGTAAGGTATCTTTAAAAATTAATTATCCCTATAAAGGTATTATTTATGTTATATTAAATATTTTTCAAATTGAAAAAATATATTTTAGATTTTTGAAATTACATTATAGGTTTTTTAAATTTAATTAAATATATAAAAATTAATTATATGACCATTAACATATATTTAATCTCTTTTAAAATATAAATTAAATTTTTACATCCCTAATGCAACAACAAAAATTCATTTATTTTTTCAAGTTTGAATACCATTTAATAATTTTCACTCAATATCATATATTCCCAATTTTATTTTAAAAAACCACTATAACCTAATTATATCATTTTTATTACAATTGTATAACTAGGTATATAATAAAATGTATAGGTAAGTAAAATTTTATTGTTTAAAAAAGAATTAAAAATTAAAAATTATAGTTTTTAGTTATTTATTAAAAAATAAAGAAATATTTATTTGTATGGTATGTATACATAAAATTTTTTTAGATTTTACAGATCCATAACCATTATCTATCTATATACTAAAAATAAACTTTCAAATTATTATTATATATGTCTATCAATAATATATTTGGTACCATCAACGTTAACATAATTATTCTCGTGATGGTTACTTTTTCAACTTTTAAACCCAAAATTTTAAATCATTACTATTACAATATCTTACAAATTAATAAGTGGAATTGAAAATTCAAAATTTTAATTCCTATAAATATGACTAAAGATTTATTTTTCCCCTAAAAATATATATTTTTAGTGATAATATTTTACATAAATGATGTTTTAGTTCTTATAATTATGAAGATTATTTGTGACTAAGTTATAGTATATTTCACATTCCCATTCATGGTGCTAGTTTTTATTATTTATCTACATTTTTTTATAGTTATTATATATGTATATATATATATTTTTAATAATTTTTATGATAGAATATAATTTTTTATTTTTTATTTTCAATGTGGTGGGGCATATTTAATATTTATATATCTTTTTCTTCGATAAGGTTTAGGTTATTACATCCTTATCCCAATAAAATTTATATCCATTGAATTTAATATTTACCTCAAGAAGTTATTAAATATGGGTACTTTAATGTTATATCATATTTTGATATCAAAATCACCTCATCAAGTTTTTTATTCCATTATAACATGTTTAATAAATGATTCATTTTATATTTTAACACCTACTATATCTTACTGGGGATAAAAAACAGTTCTTGTTCATTTTATAAATCTGACTCTAATTGACCACATTCAACACAATTTACATGTTTTGGGTGTGGAATTTACTTTGTTATAAGAGAGAAATAAAGATTTTTATTTCTTTGGGAAATTATTTTTTTAATTGTAAATCAATATATTATAAATATTTTTTTCTATAACATTTTAGATGAATCAACGTATCTTGGGATAGGTTTTCCACTCTCCCAAAAATTCATATTTCTCATCCATAATAATATATCTAGGAAGACATGATCCCCAATTTATAATTCAAAGCCCCTTTTCTATTTATCCAAAAATATTTTCTTTTTATTTTTTGATACTTTAATATGAGTTCTTATATATTATATATTTTCTATCATTTACTGGAAAATTCTTGAGCCTAATAATTCTATTTTTCTAATTACAATTTATAATTTTCTAGTTTAATGTATCTTTTTTGTATAAATAATTAAAATTAGTCATTTTATTATATAGTGATAACTATTGTTTGAAGTGAATTTTACTAATGGTGAGTGTTGGTATCTACTTTCAAAAAAATAAAATAAAATAAAATCAACTAATCATATTATAATATTTCTAAAATTCATTTATAATAATAATATCTTTATGGATCATATTCTATACTATAGTTAATCATAGTTCATAGTTCTCTTTAACAAACCATAAAAACATTTATATGAGACTCAAATAATGAAATTATACAATTAATTGTGGAACACCATAAAGTCATCATAATTATACAATATAAAGTAAATAAAGATACTTAAGAGAGAAATGATCTATTATTAATAGAAAATAGAAAGTAATATCTAGATAACATGTAATAAAATGTACAATAGTATATTTTTTTAATTTTAAGAATACTAAAATACATTATGGTTATATTACTCAATGTCGATACAGATAAAAAGTTATGTTTAAATAACCATCATGAATAATTCATACTCAGACATAACGTCTTTAAATATTAAACGCATTACAACATAGTTAATTATACCCAAATTGTGTTCTCATACTAGTAAGATACACAAACATCACAATAAAACAAATATTTTTAGATATCTATTGATAAAAATGATCATTTAGTGATATGAACTCCTTAGTCAACATCAATGCTAATAAAACACATAATATCTACCCAAACCTCATGATTCTTTGATTATAAATATATTATGAGACCATTTTTCATGAAATATAACTTATTTTTTTAGATTTAACTTTTTTCACCAATATTGATATTTTATATAAAATATATTTCAGAAATTACATGGAAATGTTATGATATTTATTTTTCATCTAATTCCAATGTCTATAATTAATAAATCCATTATTATTGGATCACTATAACTCTCCATAATATATATACTAACAAGATCATCTCCATTAATGCAAAAAATAACTTTTTCCATTTTTATAGGAAGAAAATTGATAGTGTAATCATAATATGTTAATATATAAAATAATCCTGTTTTAATCATTTTTATCTTCCTTTTCAAATATATAAAATAAATACAAAAAAATTATGGTATGTATAGCTATTATACCATTATCAATAAACATACATCCAAAATATCAATAATTAAAATATTAACACTTTTAACTCCATATATGAGATGGATTTTTTTCATGTAGCTTCAATTTTTTGGATTTATAATCTAACACCCTTTCAAAATTTATCAATACATATCCATGTCCCTTGGTATATAAATTTAGAAAATAACCATCATTACATGTTATGAATATTAATATTTGTGATTTAACTAATATTTACATTAATTATTATAATCTATAGTCCCATTCCTTTTTTTGTGTCTATTTTTCTCACTAACATGTTATATTGGATTTTTTTCATCTAAATAGGTAAATTTCTCAACAAATATGGATAATAACTTGGTTGGGATGGGAAACTAATTTTATTTATTATATGTGTATGTATTTTCTGTTATTTTTCCATCATGAAATAAACATGTCAATAAATATTGCATCCTTGGTAACTATATAATCATGGAAATTAACTACTTTTAATGATTCATATATCTAATTTTGTTATTGGATAGCATAAAAAATTATAAATGAATTTAATAATCATATTAAATCATAGAGTGTTAAATGATATCCTGAATGGTCAATTTTTTTTCAAGATTATACCATTGAAAAATCTATTAAATAAACCAGTAAATAAAGAATATATACTTGTTAATTCATAGTCATGAATTTAAACTCATATTTTATATTCATTTTAAAAAACCAATTATCCTAACAACTAGCCTATACATGAGTGTTAGAGGCCCATACTTGGTATCCAAGATACCCCAAATCAAATCCATGTAGGAGTAAATTTCCAGTTTACTATAGAAGTACTATAGAAGGTACTATTTAGTAATGTAGCAGTTGAAATTATTCAATTTATTTGGTCATATGGGTCTTAGGGCCTCCAGCCCACCAAAGGCCTTTGGGACACATGGCATTTGGGATGTAAGGGCCTTCAGGACACCAATGGGATTCGGGCCATAGGCCTTTTAGGCCATAGAAAAGTCTAATGCAACTCAGAAAGATCATACAAGAGTAGGTCTAGATGAGGATTTAGAGTAACAAATAGAAACCACCAGAGTAGTGATAATCGTATTGGAATAATGAGAGGGTATAGCAACTACCATCGGAATCGGGAACCGTACAACACTGCACGGGGAAATTCTAGCTGGTCATCTATTCGAAGGTGGAGAGCTAGGATCCTTGAAGATTAAAATGCTAGGGAGGGGTTTTTTCATGTGTATATCAGGTCTTGGGCCTTTATGGTCATGTATTGGCTCATGTATGTGCCTTCTACCTTGGGACTATGAGTCATGTAATGGTTCCCATTCAACACTTAAAAGAAGTATTATACAAAAATAAATAAAAAATAAGACATTTGGGCCATTAAAGGTAAAAAAAAATTCCGTCAAAATAATTGAATTATAATTAAATATCATCCCATATAACTGTAGAACACCCTTGGTGTTTTTAAAAAAGTCACCAGTTCTAGAAACCATGCATTTTTTATTATAGATATATTTTTAATCTAACAATAATTATAATACAAACTTATTTACCAATAATAATTTTTCAAAAAAGTACCAAATTGAATCATTGTGGAAAAATTGAATGGATAAATCTCTTCTCAAGAAATTAATAAATTTAATTATTTAATTAAACCAGTTTTACAATATCCAAAAGTAGTTTATTTTGGATTTTGGTTTTAATTTAGGGATAATATCTATGGATAATGAAGCAATTAGAACTAGTGGTGGTCATGGTAATTCATTTTTATATAAATTAATTTATTCCTACAAAATGGGTACCTAATGAATGTTTAAATTATATTTTTGTGAATCATATGTGAAATATATGATACATTCTCTTCGAATATGGTTTAACAGTACTAAATTATTTCATGAAAAATATTAATATTTAATATATATGATGAGACATTGTATTATATGTTAGTGTCTTTAGAGGCAATGATCATAATATTTAGAAACATGGTATAATGATATTAATTTAACTATCTTATAAAAGTATCCAAGAAACTTAACTCTTCCACCCTTCATATTATTCATTCTTTCCTATAGATTTCATATATAATGAAAAGAGGGAGATAAAAAATACTAGAAAGGTTATTATAACTACATGATGGAATTTTTAGAAATAATAAATTTTAAAACATGGTTTTAGGCATGATATACACATTATAATGGGAATCTCAATAAATAGTAATGATTCATAGATAATTAGTATTCATCGTGGAATATATGCAATCCATGGTGAAAAGAATTTTTTATTTATGAATATAATGATTCATAATTGAACATAAATAACCATAAAAATATATAATATATTAATCATGTTAGAATATAGGGAATAATGGAATAATAATTACTTGAAAAATATACATCATAAACCTATTATCATAGTGAATACTTTTATAATGATATCTATCAATTTAATGGAATCATAAACATGTTATTAGAATAAATCCTATGAAACGGTTTCCCAATATTATTATAATATCATATTGGGTACATATTACCATGTTTCTCACAAATTTCCCATTGACATACTGTTTCTCTATATAAATTATTTCATGTGATGAAATTTTTCAAAATACATTTGAGGAAATATAATTCTAGGAAAAAAAATTACATGAATTTTTTAGAACATAATCAAAATATTTACAATAATGGCATGTAGTATCTCATAAAATGATGATATTATACTGATAATATTACCCTTAAATATAGAGGCATAAAAAATTTGAAAAATCAAAAAAAAATAAAGTTTTTGTTTTAAGGATCCTAATAAACAATATTTTATGTTTTAATGGTCCTTAAAGAAGTTTTATTATGTTTATCCTAAATTATCTCTTGATCGTAAATTATTTTGATGAAAATCATAATTAAAAATAAATTATAATATAAATATATGATTAAAAATTAAATATAAATGTAGTTTTGGATAATGTAGAGCCCCAAATTTTATTGTATTGACATTTTTTATTTTAGGTACTTAGGGATCTTGATGTGATATTGGATGCTAATTGTGGGTAAAGAAATTGGCATTAGGATATTAGAGGAAACCATAAATTGATCTTAACTGAAAATGTCATCATGAGTTTAGTTTCTTTTCATTCCATGTTGTAGTCATGGATGAGTGTCTAATTCTATATTGAAGAGGATGTTGGGTGTAGATTGAAAATTTTGGAAGAGAAACACATCATAGCTGTAAAGCATGTTGTGGTTAGTGTGTTGGCTATTATTTACTTGGTTTTGGGTTGATGGATAATTCTTTGTCTACCACAAGGATGAGGAATATTCTTGTAGTTTTGTTCATGGTGTGAAATGTCATGTTTTAGTGTGTATAATTCCATGTCTTGACAATGTTTTAGAGGTATTTAATTCCCCTTTCATGATCTTTGGTTACTGAATCTTATTTATAATTCAATGCAATTTAATGATGGTAATGGATTGTCAAATATAATGAGGGAGTGATATTTGGAAGGTTTTGGTTTTTAGATCCACATTTACCAAGTTAATCCTTGATTTGGTTTAATCTCACCATTACATCATTTTTCTTTAAGTTATTATTATAAATTAATGGTACCTATTTCTTTTTTTTTGTTACATCATCATTCTTTAAACTCCAGATGTATTGAACACTAATTTTTAATGAGTATTCATGTACTTGGTGGAATCTTAATTACTTATCAATATATGATCATTTACTTCTAATATATGGTGATATTATACATCTTTGATTCTTATTATATCTTATTCAGTCATCTCATAGTCTTTTGAAATTATTGGTACTCCGTTTTTATAGGGTATAAAAGATAGATTGATGAGATATTGATGCGTAATAGGTTCAATGGAGGACCATCATAACCTCATGGGTGTTTAATATCAGTTTCCCTCTCTTTATGGTGTCATGGTCATCCTATATTTTGTTAGAGGTAAATGATTCATATTCTCCATTATTTATTCTTATTTTTATGTGTAATGATAATTTACTAGTTTTATTTTAGTAGAGAATTTAAATTGGTCTAATAATTATTATGAAATTGAAGTATGTAAGTTGGTCGAGCATGTTTTAATGTATTTTATATTATATTTGATGTTGTTATAGGTTTATTATTGTTCGTATGGTACTATTGAGTTTTAATGTTATTATTGATATATTAAAAAATGTATTAAATTTGTTAATAAATGATGTAAATTTAATAAAGATGCATAAATATGTAATTTTTTTAATTATTTTTGTTGTATTCTATTGGAGATAATAATTTATTAAAAGGGATTCAATAAATGTAATTTTTTTCCTCTTATATTGGGGTAATTATGTTTTTGTGTTTTTTCTAATTTTGGTGGAGGTTCGAATGAGGTATCATGAATTCATATTTTAGTAAGAGGCATTATTGTGATTTTTTATTACAATTTTTAGATGTAGTTTTGTGGTTTCCCACTTTATCTTCCCAAGATATATTTTTAATAAATCAAGGATATGGATGTTTATTGGAATTAATTAATGAATTATATGACTTAAAAATTCAACTGGTTTTCAAAAGATGTTATATTATGAATATTATAAGTTAATGTACTAAAAATTATATTGAGATTGAATTGAAAATGATTTGATTGTGGGACTAAAGTTGTGTGAAATATTTTATAAAAATGTGTTTATTTTGTTAATAAATAAATAAAGTTATAAAGGTAGTGTAACCTAAAATTCTAAGAAGATGTGTGGATATTTTTTGGATGTGGTTTAGGATTATTTCTTATTTATTATTGGAATATATTATTGGGGTTTTTTTAGTTTTGATATTATTTCTATGGGTTGTTAAAATACTATTATTTTAATGAAGTACATCCTAGGATAGGGTTTGTGTAAATATATATATCATATAAGGTTTTATTATTCCTTATACACTATGAATAGAGGGGTTTAATTTTACTAATTCCCATTTGTTGTTTAAATCTCACAATTTTTTATGATTCAAAACATACAGACGACCTACTACTCCCACACTTCTACCATCTCTTCCACACATAGTGTGGTTGTGTGTTTATATATTAGTGAGCTGGTTATATGTTAGTGATGTGGGTATGTGGTAGTTATTTTGATATATTTATGAGGATGTTATCTTGGTTATGAAGATGGAGTTACAGTTATGTTGTTGTAGATATTTATATGTAAATCTGGTTGTGATATGGCTATGGTATATGAATATTATACAGATTTGAGACCCATGGGATATTCCATTAGGATATAAGGGTGAATATATTAGTGAGGGAAGTACGTTTTTGGTTCCGTACAAAAATATTTTTATGATTATTATAATATATTGTGTTTATTAATATTTTGTGAGTGAAACTTCATGAGGTTTGGATAATAATCGTCTTGTGATAAGTAATGAATTATTCTCAATTCTTATTCATAGAGTCTCTATTATGATTAATCTATAATTTTATGATATTTTTCGGGATGAACTAATGATTTAAACATGTACACTAAGTACTATATTTAAAAACTTCTTTTATTGATTTTTTTTAGAATAGTTAATCAAGATTGAAATTAATGTCTCATAGGCTTGATTTTTTTTGGATTCAGTGCTTCTTCCTTGAAAGTTAATTTTGGTAATTGGATTTGATTTATTTTATTATTTTGTATAAAATCACATTGTTTATTTAGACAGTGTGTTGTTTTCTTTTTAGAGCATGTTATCGTGGGAGGTTTGTTTTATTTACTAGTATTTTAGTGGTTAATGACTCATATATAACTTTTTTATTCCCTTGATATTAGTCTATAACCCATGAATTATTGGACGTGATATGTTGGGGTTACTCCTATCATTATTATGGATGTTGGAATAATTTATGTTGGGGTGGGTAATGATAGAGTGGTATCAAATATTTTACTGATAGTTAGGATAGAAATTGGAGATTGAAACTGGGGGGGATGCACTGGTCTTGTGGGGAAATTGTATTTTTGAGCCTAATATGTGACGTAGGAAATGAATAATGTCTAGGATATAGAAAAATACATGATGATTTTATGTATATAAATTAATTATAATAAATATAATTAGACATTGTTATATTGATAACATGGTATTGAACTAAGTGTTTCAAATGTATTATACATTTTTATGACTGTATTTAAACATGTGAAGTGTTTATTGGAATGTTAAAAATGAATTTAATTGAAAAAATAATTAAATTATTCTATATATATTGGGATTAAAAGTTATTTATCATGTTTTATAGAAATGGATTGTGGTTTTGACCTCATATAGTTCATTTTAGTGTTTTGTAATATGACATTTCTGATTATTGTAGGTTAGATGATCTTGAGGAATATTATTTATAGAGAAAATGAATATTTTAATTTTAATGTTAGTTATTTAAAATCATTGAGGGGAATATATTTAATTAATAGATAAATTTTTATTTAGAGGATACTGATATCATAATTAATTGGATTTATAAAAGTATTTAATATTGAATTAATCTAGTGGTTATCTTATTAATGTGTTCATATCAATAGTTGTGAATTAATTATTTGATATATCTTGAAGAGTATAATGTGGAATAAAGGATGTTTAATTATAACTTATGATTTCATCTCTTATATTTGATATTTAGTGTATGATGCTGGTATGAGATTATCTCTATTGGATAGGCGAGACATTTTGTGAGAGAATTTAGAGTAGAGTTCATGAACCTTCATTGTTTTCATCTAATCTTATTTTAGGTTATAATGTAATGGAGTCAAATTTTTAAGATTATTTGTGTATGGGGATCTTGTGTCATGTCATACCAATAATATTGTTGACAAATATTGCGGTTTTAATGAGGCTTATGTGGTATATAATATATGTGTATAGACTAGTTCATCATGAAAGGAATGTTATTAGTTCCTTTAAAAGTCAGGGATTCAATTAAAAAAGTGTTATTATTAGTCTTATCTCTCCCATTTCTCTATAGAAGATATCTCCCTAGATTTTATTGGGATATATGGTGTGGTTTTCTAAATCTATGGAGGTATTATTCATTCATAATTTTATTTATCAACTATTATTCATGGTCTATGCCAATTTTAAGGTTAGTTTCAAATACTAGGATACCCCCATCACATTGGAATATTTCTTTCCCACAATCCAAACTTTAGGCCTCGAGTTTGTTGAGTCATAAATAATCTTTATTGTACATATATAAAGATTAGTTGTGAATCAAAGTGACACAACTGATCGGATACTGTATTCATACAACTATATATGGAACTAAAAACTAAGGAAATATTTTATCATATAGGGGAGGTACTCTAATCACTATTGTTTGTGGAATGTTATTCATGGAACCTGTCATTTGAATATTTCTCAACGGTCATCCATTTCATTTTTTACTAGTCCATCACATCTTTATTTGAATAAACCATTTCATATTTTGGGGCATTGTAATTCTGAATTCCAAATATGTTATGCGCTCTTAGCGCTTTGGCCCCATCCGGGTTATCAGACTACATTACCCATTATTTATTTAATCAACCAAACATAAAAAAAATGATCACCACTCTATAAGATGGTTTATCTTGGAATCATTATCTTTCTCATTCATGTCAAGCTTTCTCCTTTCCATGGATAGATATATTATCGCATATTTCATTCTATGATCCACGATATTTAAAACCTAGTGAATCATTTTCTAGGAACTGTGGAATTAAACTGGCTAAAAATATTTTTTAGGAAGTATATACAAGAAAAGGTCTCTCCATTTACATTTGGTTTCTTTTTTCCTAGAATTATTAACCATTTATCCCTTTGTAAAACGTTTATGACCATAATCTGAATAAATATTAGGTCAAACCAGTATTAATATAAATCCTAGAATATTTTATCAAATATATATGACCATAAAACCAATCCCACTATAGTTCATGTCTATGATCCTAAACTACAAGAAATAATGGGTTGAGCATCATGACCCTAAACTGAAATCACTTCTACGTGGCATAGTTTATTCTAGTATGATATTCTCATTAATGTTATGTAATCTCATCCTAATAGGATATATTATATAATCCTTCTTTCAAATCTATATAACCATATACATCATCTATTTTTGGTCCAATAAATATGATATTAAATTTAATTGAACTATTTTTTGTTGAATGTATGCATTAGTGATAATAAAATCCTTATTCATATTAGGTTTTTTCACTTTTAATTCTATGTATAATGCATCAAATTATTGTTAGATATCTATGAACTTAAACCTAATTAATTCAAGGTATGACCTATAATAACATAAACATAAAAAATAATGAGACATAGAACACTCTAGTTTGAATACTCTAAAAGGTAAAAATAAGAAAAAGTTAATTCTCCACACACAAGAAATGAATGTAACATGACCTTAGAAAAATAATTTATTAAAAAAAAGGGAAATTCCTAAAAAAATAAAATATTGAAAGCTTCTAATGGGAGGATTGAGAAAAAGTCAAGTTCTTTCCTTCTAAGCCTTTAAAATATGATCCTTAAGTAAAATTGAAGGATAAATGAATGAAAAAAATATAATGGGGTCCACCATATAACCCTATAAAAAGATAATCCATTCTCACTATATCCTAAAATTTATGGAAAAATCTTGGAAATTTTCTATTTCCCCATATATGGGTTCATATAATCCATGAGAAATTCATGAAGATGTGATTTTATAAAATTTGATCCCTTTTGAACATTTTATTCCACATTAAACAAATTACCCATTTTTATTTTCAAAAAGATATGTCACCCATATCCAAAAATCAAATAGAGAAACTTTAGTGTATGGTGATGTTACATATGTTTCTATATCCAATTTTACTATATCTATCTCAAAACACATGTATTTAAAGAAACCATTTCTCATTTATATGCAATTTAACCATGGATTATAGTGATGGGTTATACACAACTATATCAAGATATCATATATCCATATATGAATCTATTATTAGAAAGCGACTAAATCCAACAACTATTTAATATCAAAGAATCATTATAGATTATAGTTATGGTACATACACTAGAAAATCTCTCCTACATGCATATTTTTTAGGGAATATGATGAAGAGATAATGTTTTGATCCTTGTTTCACTTTTGAATTAATCATTTAATGATTTCTATTTACATGATTCATTTCCATAAAATGTACAAGTGAATTAAATTTCCATGATATTATTGTTTTTATGTTATAAAAATTATCATATATTTATTATTGATATAATATTAGATATTATTCAAGGGAAAAAGTAATATTTTGGAATTCATTGATTAAAATATAAAAGTAGTATCTATTGATTTGAGTCTCTATTAATTATTTAAAAAATAGAATGGGTGAGAAAAATGATAAAAAAACATTATATTGATTATGTGGTATAAATCATCAAATGAATTATGGGAGATTTTGATGGATTTATGGAGGTTTTCTTACATGAAATATTAGCCTTATATTGTGGTTTTTTCTTTTCTATTAGTGCATCTAATTCATGATTCTATCTAATTAGAGGAATAAAGCCCAACTACATATTGTATCAAGTGTTCTATCATTGTTATTGTGTATTAATTGTGTTCTACTATCACTATATTTGTAGTGTGTTCTAATTTTAAACTTGTGACTCATAAATACTTCAATACTTCAGTGTTTAAGTATCATCTTCCATAGATACGACATAGTGATTTATGATTTCAATAAATTTGATATATGTATCCCAAATAACTAACCATTCATGGGAATCAATGATTATATAAATGAGGATATATAGATAATGGTAGTTTAAGGAATCCATCCTTATACCCATAGAAAATTTTTGGATCCAATTATCCTTGATCTGCATATTATCAATTATAGTTTGAGTGATCATTGTATAGAAACTTTTAGGGAGAAAATCAACATACATGTCACTGAGAATATGGAAATATATGATATTTTGAATGTTTCATATTTTTATACCCACTTTAGTATGTGATTATTGGAAGGTGTTATTTTTAAGGAACCATTGGATGACTAGCTCTGGGATGATGATTGGGTGATAGTAGATTGATCATTGAGAGGTCCAAATTCCCTCATGAATCCCAAAAGATCTTATCCTATCTTTAATATCATTGAAATATTGGTTAATATAAATGATAGAAATAAAACGTCCAGGAATACTCCCTTAGGGAAAAGGTCCCATTAGAGGATCCACCCTTTTCCTTGGCAACATATAGAACATAACATAATTTTTTACTCTCTTTCATTATCATACCTTATCAATGATAAATCATTGACCAATTAATAAGATTCCTCATTGATTTATTTCTAGTTTATCATCCTATTATGTCACATCCTGATCCATATCACTCTATAAACACTAACTGGACTAGTTGGTGGAATGGGATCAAGAATTCCTCCTTGTACCCTAGGAGATACTAACTAGAAGTGAGGTCCTTTTGTGTGTGTGTTAGTGGGGAGACTATAACCTTATACCAGATAAAGTTATAATGGAAATATATAAACATCATCCATTGAAGTAAATGATCAGTTTGTGGAAGAAGAAATTATAAAACATGCTTAAATAAATGAATAGAATGTAGTAATATCCCTAAAAAACATATTTTATATAAAATATTGATCTCATATAGGGACAATCACATATAAATTATTACATAAAAGAAAATAAAATAAAAATAAAATTATTCTTTATTAACTCATTGAAAAACCATGTCCCTTGTCTCTAATAAATTTTTGAACAACTCTATCCTCATCATAAGAATCCAAAAAAATTTCTCTTCTTAATCATGTAAACATAATCATCATCCCTATCCATAATGTATCCATGATCAACCTGAATCTCGACATAAGTTCAGTACACTCATGAAGTTTCATGTGTAGTTGGAGAGAATTAAATCTTAGTAGGACACCCTTAATGTTGAACATATAATCTACTATCTTAAGTGCGTGAAAATGAAAAAATAATAGCTTAAAAGATACATAACATGAATATATATAATGAATAAAACTAGAGTTGATCACTAGTTCTATGATCTTTATTATCCACATATACTTCTGTTCACACTGGGATTTCTTTAAGAACATTTATAGTACTATGCATCCCTAGTAAACAATGGTCTCTACATCCAAAAAACCTCAACCAAAACTCTTGAATTCACATATCCTTATTTATATGGTACCTAGACGTTTCCTTCTTATATCCAAACCAAAAATTATAAATGATATTTTCTAGATCCATAACCCATATATGGTTTAATGTCAATGGTTCTCGATCCTCAATCTGAAACCTAATACAGATACATAGAATTCCAGTTACATTAGTCTCATAATATCTATGGAGAAACATGTCCTATAATAACAATCATAACCATTGAATTCTATATCCTTTTATCACAATAATAATCATGATATTTAATGTTTTACAATAAAAATAAAATATATGGACCACATGTTTTATGATCACAATCATAACCATGAAACATCATGTATGCTTATCGTAGTCATAATAGTGTAATTCCATATCAGTGATTGTAATCATAACTGTGGAGTTACATGTCTATTGATTTCATTTATAACCATGATACACCATTTTTTTGATCAAAATTATAACATAATTTCAGTTAACCTATGACACATTCCATGTCATTTTGAATATGGAATCAAATATCAATTCCGGTGTAATAATACAGATCCTAAGAAGTTCCTCTGGGCATCCTAATAATGTAATATTCAAACAAAAAGTATTAGAATCCGGATCCTAGGATGTACCTCTAAGAATCCCCAAAATAGAATCACACTATATCAGGCCCTAAGGGATGATTACAAGGATTAAATATCGGAATTGTAGCTTCATAAATAGTATCTGAATGAATGAGTAAGATAAAAGTGGGGTTGGTTGAACTCCTAAACCCATCACTATTATCATGGTCCCTTACGATCACATGTTTTTTACTGGTTATAGTGTGACATGCACTACAATTTCTATAAAAATCCATATTTATATAGCATTTGGATGATCAATTACCTATGCACCTATTGAGCCCCCTAAATAAAACATGGAATATGAATCATAAATGGGAACTTCATGGTCAAGAAATAAGAAATGGAATCCCTATTGAGATCCTATAAGTCTGTACACAGGAAATGGAATACCTCTTAGGATCCTCATAATCAGTACAGAGGGAGATTTATCCATCTTGGTATCCTTAAAAAGAGTTATTAAATGATGTAATCTTATATAGGATACTCTTCTACAACTATGCTCCCACTGTAAGCACTTCCCTAAACCCTATATCTAATGTCTCATTACCTCCTAGGCTTGAAGGGAATATCTCACAAGGGATACATCCTAAAGTTAAAATTTACTTAAGAATCAGACAGTAAAGATAGATCATGGACCATCACAATTCAATGTCTCAGAAAATTTAATACCAAACACCAAAAACTATACTTTATTTAAATTGCATCTCAGTCCTTCTAATTAGGAAACTATCCCAACAAAACATCATAAAAGGAAATTGGAAAACTTGTGCCATGTCCATGAACCATTTATCATGACCCTCAATTTGGTCACATACGATGTCTCACTTATATGAGATATCTATATTCATTTACAATAGTAATTTCCTCTTAATTGATCTTATCTCTCCAAAACACCTCTTAAAATTCCTTAAAATACCCCAAGGGTTCCACAATAATGATCTACATGATGAACTAATCAAAATAGACTACTCATTTTTCAAATTATGACCCTAGGTTTTTTTAAACACAAAAACCCCCTAAATGGGTTGAAAGGGAGGATTTTAAAACATGTGTACCCAAGTATACAAAATGAATTCTCAATGTCCCACCTGGGCATATACTTTATCCAGACAGGGAATGTAAAACCCAAGTTTATATCATTTACCCAACATGGGGTACCTACCTATCTGCATCCCATGGCATGACCACATGTCTTTGTCTATATGTGTACTTATTCATGGTGTGTAACCCAAACATGGTCTATTTTTGTACACTATATGACCATGTTCCCCTTCAGATGATGTTTGTCCATGTACTCAGCTATATGGCTAAGTATGACTACATGACTTGTACCCTAGTTACAAGGTGTGTAGTTATGATAAATCTATCCTCCCATATATTCGGCTATATATCTAAGTAAACATACATAATATTTACTCCAATTATATGGAATAAAACTATAATAATTCATATTTACCAAATAAGAAGAGTACATGACATGTGTTCATAGAAACAATTTCTTTGTGATTTGGATTTCCAAAATTAGAACCCCTATAATGGGCCTAAAACCCTGTCATTTCACATAGTTATGAATGGATCGACCCCATGGGATTCCTTAAAAATAATAATGGGGTCTTAAAATTATAAATTGGTTAATCTATACAGATTTTTAAAAAAAATAATACTTAAAAACTATGGGAAGATTTCACCAAATCCTCACACAGATTCTTGTTCCCCATATGCTAAAAAATAATATGGATCCTCTTGTGCTCCACAGCTATATCACCCTTATCCCCTCTCTCATACTATATCCTATTTATATTTTTTAACATAAAAGGAGATCCATATTGGAATACCTGGGAATAATGGGGTATGAGATAAAAGGGTAGTGGGAAAATAAATTGATGAAGAAGAAAGAAAAATGAAATTGGGACCATCCCTATCCCTAGTGCCAAATATGATTTTATTCCCTGATAAGGAAATCACTCATTATGAACGCAATAATGGACATAAAATCTCAATCTAGAACTCCATTCAAAATATATCTCAAAGAAATATGCATGAATAAATTTACATTTATTTAATTAAATAAAAAAATAAAAATATTCATTGTATATTTGAACATTATATAATTCCACCAAACTCTTATCCTAGGGTGAATGCCATATTTTATGATTTATAAAGTATTCATAAAAACTATATGAGATTTTTTTCTTGGGGAAAATAACTTTATACCCCTAATGAAAATAAAAAAAAAATCAATTTTCTTCTCAATTCCATATAAAAAAATCATAGGTCCCTTGAACCTCCCCAACATAAAGAGGGTCCTCATGAGCAGCCCCAATATGCCTTGGTGGTTAGAAAATTTACATTATCTCATCTATAGAACCTAAAAAAATTTATAATGACTATACCATGACTTTTACCAAAGTAATAACAACTCTCCCCAATAATGAAGTTGTTTAACATTCATTGATCTAGTATATCCCACCATAGGAGTACCTATATCATCACCCCACAACAGATCAACAATATCAAATTCCAACTTAGTATATCACCATAAAAGGGGACTCACATGTCCATGGATGCAAATTCTCAAGAAACAACTTGCAACATCAAACCACTATATATTCTTATTTTTGGAAAGTGGTTTCTATGGAAACATATGAATTTAAACTCATAATAAGGGTCACCACCCTTAAAATTAAAAGGGTTATCTCCCCAAAATAATGATAACCTTATACTACACCTTGATCGAAACATTAACCGGTTCCACCCCCACCCAAAAAGTACATATAATTGGCTTGGTGAATATCATATTCACTCTTAGAATACTCAGGATGATATCAGGATATTTGGTATGATCATATCTAAATTATGAGTGCACTGTGATTCCATCAATGGGAGTGTATCAATATCTATATAATACTCAAAATTTTATATTTTTTAATTACTTTGATTTCATAGTAAACCAAGTTACACTTGATTTATATATATCACCAAGTTATTATTTCTTTGTACACAGTATATAGATTATATTAAAATACATGAAACACAATATTTTTCTCATGTTAAACACAATTCTATGTACATTTGATAGCATAGGTTACATGTAATATAGAGTTTTACCAAAGTATAAAACTCTATTACTATTATTATTAAAATATTATTATACATTCAACCTAGGTGATGGAATAAAAGTTATGAATCATATTAATTAAATTATGAAACTATGGATTACACATGTTTATAAAGTAAATTACTTGGTTTTTAATTAACTAGAAATGAAAATAAAACCCTTTTTTAAAATATGGGAAATCATTTGCTGAAAAAAAAAGTATTTATGTAATCAAATAAATTTTGCCTCAATAAAGAAATTAATCCAATTTTTATGAATTATTTTAATTAAATATATATATATTATATTTAGTAAACTATTTATCATCTGTATTATGTTTGTTTTTTGACATTAATTAAGAATAAATAAAATTTTATACATAAAGTGATATATTTTTCTAAAAGGTAACTTTACCAAATTTTAATGGATCGTATATTTTAAAAAAAAGGTTATTGAAAATATTATAAATTACATTAGAAGAATAAAATTTATTTTTAAATATGTAACATTAAAATTATCTTATGGTGAAGTTTCAGTATTTTACTAAGAAGTTTCAATTTTTGATGAATAGTAAAAAATATGGAATTTTAATTGAAAAATGATTTTTTTTCAATTTATTTATATAGTAAAATTATATTTTTAGTTTTATTTGAAGTATATTTATATCAATTATAAATATATTAATCCAATTTTGGTCATTGGAATGAATTTCATATGGAAATTTGATATAAAAACATTTAAAACATTTTGAATATTTTCACTTTAAAAACCAAGTGTCTCATGCCTTCTACAATATTAATATTAAATTAGATTATTTTACATCTATTAGTTTAATTTTTTAAAATGGATACCATATTTAGAATCATAATAATTTATAATTTTTATAATATTAAACATATATTTTTACCAAAAATATTAATGAATATAATTAAAATTAATTAAACTATTAAGGTAAAAACATGTTTTTCATTGTGGTTAAACATTAAACATAATGTGAAAAATAGGCTATAAATTTTTCAAAAACCAATTGATTGGAAATATTTTAACCATTAAACCTCTTTTCTCAAATACATTATGTTATTTGAGACACATTGTATTAAATTTTCCCTTTAATAGTGTCTACCTTTTTTATTTATAATAATTCCACTCTTTCCCCATTATGAAAGGGAACTAATCCCCTCATTTATTCCCACCTATCGATCCTTTAAGCTCATAAAAAACCTAAAAAATAATCTATAATCATAACTATAATTATCTTATAAACCTCACTTCTAGATTAATGAACACAAAGGATGTACTTTGGTGAAAACAAGAAGGAGTTATTCAAAGAAGAAGTAACTTTCTTCAATGAGCACTTTTGTTTCATTTCTTTCACCATAAAATTAATTATTTTATATCAATATTATATAATAAAACTAGTATCCAAAATATTATTATATTCTTTATTCAATGGTACTATGTACACCTTCTCACACTTAAATCAAATGGGATACACAATTATCATTCGTGTGTACGATGGACTACTGCCTTATGAACTGATGTTATTTGTTCTTCTATCTCCACTTCTCAAGGTTCATAAAAATGAAACACATACTATTTTTATGTGATATATATGATATATATGATTTATTTATCCCTTTTTAAATATTATATAAAACCTAAATTCATTATGGCCATTTTTTGATAATATAATAACCTCGTTTGCGGATGTGTGGACTACCGACTTCTCATAGCGATGTGATTCACTTATGATTTTAATAGAATGTATTAGGGATGAGTTTCACAAAAATATGTGATATATATGAAATAATAATTCAATTTGAATAATATTTATATGATTTTTTGTGTGTGTGTGGGTAATTTATTTTATTTTATTCAATACAAATAGAAAATGGAAATTACCTTAATGCATACCTACAACCTACTATCTTCATGAATGGCATATTTGATTTTTGATTTATATGTTTTATATATTATTATAAATAAATATATACTGAATATATATGATATATATATATATAATGTTTTACATTTTTAAAATAATTAAATCATGACCTATGTAAAAAGATCAGGAAAAACAAGTTGAAAAATATATGAAAAAAACAATTATTACCTAAAACATAACATTAACAAGAAATTATTAATACATGGGTAATATAAAGTCATAAATAAATCATATATGTATTAATATATATCAATATGGTTCTTATATATATTTATATTAAATTTTTTTTATTATACATTAGTTTTTAATAAATATGTAAGGAGTCTAGAATTAAGGTAATGGGATTTCCAATCCAACATTTATTTTTGAGAGAGTTATGCCATATTCAAAACACATTTATTTTTTATCATGCATATACATCCCATGAATGTATTCTATGATAATATACATAAATTTATTTGAATATACATATCTATTTTATATTCTATATTTTATGGTTTTTACGTTTAAAAACATAGAAAATCAGTAAGGTGATTTTGTCTCAATTTTCCTTATTTGAGACACATTTTATGTTATGACCTGATAATATTTTACGAGATTAATATACTGACATTTGATATGTTAAATAATGAATATAATTATTTTTATTATATTTTAAGATTCATTTTATTTTATTCTCTCATGGGTAGTATGATTCAAACTTTTCAAAGTGGTAAGAGTTAATTACTACAATCTCATTGTTATCTAGATTGTTTACAATTACGCTACTATTAATGGAATATTATGAGTAATATCTAAAGAAATATAATTATTTTTATTACTATATGGTAATTCATTATATCTTTATTTAATGTTTTAGTTTTTACACTATTTGGTTCTAAACACAATTAATAATTTTCTTAATAAGATTTGACATTATTTCTCTCATTATTAGGAAATATGTTTTCTTCTGAAATCATGTTTAAAAAAATAAAATATTTTGTTAAATTATATTTGGAGATAATTTTCGAGGAAATTTATTTCAAAAATTTATTATGTTTTAAAAAGTATTCAAAACAGTTTTCAAGGATTTCATTATAAGTTCTCAGGGATGTTTTCAATGAAAAATGTTTTCAAAAATGTTTTCAATTTTTATTATATGTTTTGAAGGTTTTTCTAAAAGAAAAATTATTTCCAAAATTTTTTGTGACATAAAATCTATTATCAAATATGAAAGATTATTTTCCATAATATATGTTTTAAAATTATAATTAAATATTAATTTTATGTTTTTGAAGTGGTTTCAAAAGAAAAGAATTTTGAAAATATATTATATCTAAGAAGAGGATTTTCAATGAAAGGTTATTTTACATTAGAAATAATCCAAGTGATCATTCAAAATACATCTCTATATATTATGAAATACTTTGATATGGTTTTTTATTTATTGGGTAAATTATCCAAGTACACCATTCTTATTCATTATTTTAATGGTCTATGTTAAAAATGATGTGTTTTTATGAAACCCATTTCTCATCCATGATAAATTCCATTATAAAAAAAGTATACAAATCTATCTTTATTTTAAGAGCTATTCTATGAATAAATTATTATTAAACTTATCACATTTTCATAGGTATATGATGAAACTTTTATGATACCTATTTCATTTGATGTTATGAAACCCGTCTCTTTTTATGGGTCATGATATTCTAAATGTCTTTTTATATTGTGGAACACACATATATTATTTCATTTTTTGACAGATGTGACTTATATATCCCTCCAATGCATTAGTTAAAGATTAATATCTCCTGATACAATGATGGGAAGAAAGTTTACATGCTTGATCCAATATGGTAACATTGTTTAACTTGATCCACTATGAAAAAAAGGTGTAACCTGAACAATATGGGAAGAGGGTGTAACCTGATCCAATATAAGGAATGTACTTTGACTAGGTATGGTGGTGTGACATTCCAAGTAGGTGTAGCCCCCATGAAGTTCCCTAATATGTTTTTGGAAGTGATACTTGAATTATAGGGATTTATTTTATATGATTTTGTGCATGCCATAGGTTTATGAATTATGCCAATGTTATGCACTCACAAATCATGTAATTCGATTTCATTATGATTCATGTATTATGAATTGAAAATCCTTATTCCATGAATCATGATTATGATATCTGATATGTAGTGTAGGATCATAAAATATTATACAGATTTTCTCTTAACCTTATGCCCATTTTATTCATATGTATATCCATTATTTTTATACAAACTCAGCATTTGATCTCACCATTTTTTATATTTCCTTTCCCTAGGTTGTAAAGAAAGGTATTAAGTATTATTACTGAAGGAAGACATATATACTGGATATGTAGATTATCTTTCACCAAATTAGAATGATATTTCCCATGTTTCCAAAGACACTAAACGATTACATTCATTGGGTATGTACTTTTTTAATTTTTTAAATATTCATCTAAAATGATGTGATATCAATGTATGTTAAGACTATTCCACTATAGTTGGTATTAACAGAATGGATTAGTCAAACATTAGAAACTAGGATGATAAAATTTTAGTGAGACCCATAAGGATATTTCTTTGATAAGTCTAGTGATGTCTCTAAGAATAAGTCTAAGGATAATTCAATGTTTAAGAAAATTTATTTATATTTTTTTAAAGTATTTGGGAGTGGTTTCTTTGAAATTATATCCTTTTCTGTATATTGCAAGTGGACGTGGATCTAGAATATATTTACATAGATGTAACAACACTAAAAACACTGTATTGTGCTAGACTCGATTGAGAACCGGTGCACAAAAACATGCCTTGATTCAAACCTAGTTTGACACATCCATGGGATATTATTTAGAAATTAGAAAACTCTTTATGAACCATCATAAAAGATTTAAATAGATGATGAAAATGAATGACCTATGATAAACTTGAGGCGTTATAGATTAAAAAGAAGAATTTGTCTTGATATTTCCATACAATATGTGGGATTTCAAAATTACGTTGATTTTATATATGATAAGTGTTTCTAAAACAATGATATCAGGTTTTAGTTAATGGAAGGAACCATTATGAATTGGGTTGACATTTAATGTGACAGAAAATTTATCGATGATAAGCCAAATGGGATGATGACTAGAGTAAAGGAATTTTGTATTATTTATTTTCAATTTTCATGGAACATGATTAAAAATGTGTACCTTAAACAACTCTAAGATTCACCATAGAAGAAAAGGAGTGATTTTTTTGAGATATCGAGTGATGGTAAACAATGAAAAATGATGATTCAGTTTCCTATATGTTAAATAAGTAAGATGGAGAACTAAAGGAAACGTATCAAAGGAATGATGAGATTTTTTGTTTATATTGATGAAGGAAACATAGTAAGTGATTATAGAGAAAAAATGAATAGTTTTGTTAGTTAAATTTATGGTAATATTTGTCTCCCAAAGGTTGTATCAATAGTTTGATGATTTAAATAGGTAAATTATGGGAATTATACAATTTAGTGTCTAAAAGGTAAATTTAATGAAGAAAATATGAAATATTGTAATAGTAATGGTCTTACTGCTGATGATGAAGAGGCCAGGAGATACATATTATGGTATGTTCCTTTCTAAGAGTATTATTTAAAAGTATGATTAAATTGAGGTTTATGAATATTAATACATGACTAATACTTCACACTATAGGAAATGGGTATTAAAAAATAATATGGTGAAACCCAATTAATGGTTTGAGAAAGAATTGTGATGATCCATGTGTATATGTATTGGAATTCTGGAATTTTACTATTTGAATCATGAAGTATATATTTTTCATTAAGGATATTCAAAAATACATTTAATTGTGCTAGTGACCTAGAAAAGTGATTTAATTTCAATGTGATATTTTTATCAATGGGATATAACCCATAATTGATTCCTTTTATTTAGAAAACTGTGATTAGTTTGGATATAGATATATTGGATAAGAATAATGTAAATAGTATAGTACTAGTTACCTTGGGAATAAATTAATGATTTTTTAAAATAGTAGTTCATGATATTTTGAATGCAGTTTACAACATTTTTTTGATTTAATAAATGTATACAATAATATTTTGAATAATAAATAATGCATGTTTTCAATTAGTATTTAATGTAATTCAAGTCATTACAATGCTTCAAGAAAATACAACATGATGGTATTTACATGTTTGGTATATGGAAACCAAGAGGTACATTATGATATATGTTTATTAATGCTAATATTACATTGATAAAATTAATTTCATTCTTCTAAATGTTTTTTATTTTCAACTTCAGGAAGGGTTAAATGGTTAGTGATTTTTGGAATGGTTTAAGTTAAACATTAGATGAGTTTTTAGAAATTAATGTATTAACTCACCAAATGAGGCTTTTTTTCATATTGGATAACCTATGTTAACCATTTTTTGTGATGTTAACTAATGATTTATGGAATTACCTATCACTCTATTTATGGATATCATTATTTTTTAATTATTTAGGAATAAAAAATTCACATTAATATTTTGGAGTAAGAGATGATGTGGAAATTGATCAAGGAACAACCAAAGGGTTAGATTGCTTATATGAAATAGAATGAAATAAATTAATAATATATTCTTGTGAAAAATTTATTCAACATTAGGAAAAGGGTCTTGAAATAAAATGTTTCCATGTTATCATTGTTTTTTATGATATCAATGACCTTTTCATAGACTTTTTGGTTTATGGATTTGTGATTTTTAACATTATATGGATCATATAGTTTCTTTTCAATAGTTATATTTATCACTCTATAATTATCTATTTTTTTCCCATCTCGAAAAATTTACTCACCACCAATTTTCTCATATACGGAAACCTATTTATTTTTTTACTTTGGGTAACCATTCTGTTTCCCACTTTTATTTTTTACGGAAGTTTTAGTATATATTTTTATTATGTGGGTTTATGTGAAAGAAACATCTGAGAAGTAAATATTTTATGGAATATATTAATTTAAAGGGTGAAATTAATTTTAATTGTGGTACAACGTAAAATCATGAGTTTTAATTAATTCCTTTTTTCAAATAAATTAAATTTCCATAAAGTATTTCACTGCACACTACACCAAGTTATGGTTGATTTATATACAACAAAAATATAAGATCACACAACACGTAACACTAAGATTATTTTTGAGCACATGAAACATTATATTTGTCTCGTGTTAAATAGAATTATGAGTTCATTTGATATTTTACATTACACACAAGATAGAGTTTAATCGAACTTAAATATATTACTACTAGTATTATTAAAATATTATCTTAGTTTTCACCTAACTGAAGGAAAGGAATTATTTAATAAGATTAATTAAATTATAAAAAATGGATTAAAAAGTTAACAAAATTAAATCATTGTCTATCAATAAAATATAAATGAAAATAAAACCCTTTTAAAAAATATAGGATAACATTTTTAAGAAAACTATATTTATGAAATCAATCACGTTTGACATCAATAAATTAAATAATCAACTTTTGATGAATTATTTTAATTACACAGATATATATATATAAATAATATTAAATAATATATTTAATATTAATCTTATGGGTTTTTAATATATGGTATAAGAATAAATCCAATTTTATATATAGAGTGATATATTTTTTCTAAAAGGTAATTTTAGTGACATTTAATAGAGAACCGATTTTAAATTCATATTTTACACATTAATAAATTTTATTTTCAAAAATGGCCTAAATTTTTGAATTTTTACTATCATAATTATGTTAGGGTGAATTTAAGTTGGTTTTCTAAGATGTTTCATTTTTTGTTGAATAGAAAAAATATTGAATTTTAGTTAAAAAATGATTTTCAATTTAAATTGTTTCTATAGTTAGATTATATTTTGAATTGGTTTTGAAGTATATTTAGTCAAATTATACATAAATTAATCCAATTTAGTTCATTGGAATCAATTTCACATTGAAATTTGATATAAAAACATTACAAACTTTTGAATATTTTCACTTTAAAAACTCGTTGTCTCATCTCGTCGGCGGGATTAATTTGAAATTAAATTATTCCTATTATATGATTAAAATTTTGAAAAATGGATTAAATATTTTCATTAATAATAATATAAAATTTAAATTAAGGTAAATATAGTTTATGATTAAAAATATTAGTGTAAGTAATTAAAATTAATTACAATGATTATGGTAAAAATGAGTTTACTTATTGGTTAAAATTTAATATTAATGTAATAAATTAACTAAAACCATTTCCAAAATCCATTTTAATTACATATAAATACCATTAAACAAATTTTATTTCAAAATAACATTTACTTTACGCACATTTTCTAGGGATATCTCTCAATAGTGTTTTCCATTTTTGTATTTACAAGATTTCCAGTCCTCTATCAATATAAAAGGGAACTTACTCCCATTATTTATTCACTCTTATATAGCCTCTTTTTCTCTTCAAAAATTAGAAGAATTAATATTTCAAAGAAAAGAATCAAAACCTATAAGTCTCATATTTTTTATAAAGAGTGTTTTGGAAGTCATTTGGTGAAAATCAATAGCAGTTACCCGAAGAAGAGGTAACGTTATTCAATGAGCACTTTTTTTCATTTCTTTATAAACTAATTCAATTATAATTATATAATGACTAAAAACATAATACTAAATATACTAATAATTTTTTTTTAATTTTATAACCTAATACTTCAAACACTGCCATCAAATGAGATATGTAGTGTAAAGACCCAGAAATTTCAAGGAAAATTTTTTCTTAATTTTCTTTGGAATTTTACAAGAATGCAGTTTCTGACGAAGCCAGATTCCGAGGCCCGGTGTGCCCGAAATAATTTTCCGAAGTTTGGCTCGGGTACGTTCAGTGAACGAACGAGCGGGTTTTTCTAACTTTTGAACCGGTGCTCGGAATCGAATTCTGAGGGCACCGATGAAACCGCAGTGCCGGTAATTGCTTAGAATCAACTTTTCCAGAGTTGTGTTTTCACGATAGAGGTTGATAAAAATTTTGGAAGATAGAATAAAAAATTAGCTACAATTTTTATTTTCTCTAAGTGGATTAAGCTTTGGGTGGAAGCTGGGTAACTACCCAACTTCCCATGGAAGGTTATGAGAGTGGTGGGGCCCACACGAACCCCAACCCTTCACATTCCTTAACTCCCTCAACTAACATTTTAATTTTATAACTTAAGTTTTGATAACTTATGTTATTAATGAAGTGTGTTTAATGTGAGTGTTTGAATTTCAAACTCTTGAATTTCAAACCTTAAGTTGTGTTAATAAAATAAGTAAGGGACTTATTTTATTTTGGGGTTGGAGGCTTGTTGCTTGAGAGCATTGGGAGAAAAGCTAAGGGAGACTTGAGTTTCTTCATCTTCTTCATCAAAAAACATGAAGAACGCGAAGAACGCGAAGAACGCCGGATTCCTCGGAGGTCGACGTCTCCTTTTGTGACGCCTCTTATCGCGACGCCGGCAACATCTTCTTTCGCGACGTCTCTTTTCGCGACGAATTCTCGTTCGACGAACCTCCGTTCAAGAAACATCAAGGTAGGGAATTGTTTTGTGAATATTAATAAACCCCATGTTACTTCCTTCTAAATTAAAGAACGCGGATCAACTAAACATCAAGTTGATCCGCGAAGAATATGTTGCGGGTTTGGAATTCTTGTTTGTGGGAAAACTGTAGGGGTTTATTTATTTAATTTGTTCGTGATTATTACCTTGACGTTCTTAATGAAATATGACCAATTGCTATCAATTAACGAGAGGGGGGCGGACCGCACAAACACGGTCGACCCTCCTCCTTATCCATGTTGGTTTCTTTTGTGGATTGAAACGGGAATAGCGTGGTGTCGTCGCATCGCGCGGAATCGTGCGGCAAGGAATGCGCGGCGTCGTCGCGCCGCACCGTGAAAACGAACAAGGATGCGACGCCGTTGCGCTGCGTCGGAGAAACCCAAAGACATTCGCGAACAGAGTCGGGCCACGGTGAAGGGGCGCGGCGCCATCGCGTCGCGCCGGAGAACCACGAGGATGGCACGATTTGTTGATTGACGTGCGGATTGACGGGCGACGACAAACGGGGCCGCAAGGTTATTTTGAAGCTTTCGCAGTAAAGTTCGAGACCGGAGATGAACGCCGGCAGAGACAGTTTTGAAAACGGACCACCAGAGCAACTCCGGTGGCCCGCGGAAAACTCGGAGGCGTGGGTCGCCGGCGCGGCGCCGCCGACGACCGGGGGCGGCGGCCGGAGCCGTCCGGCCGCCAGGAGGCGGCGGCGCCTGAGCGCGCCGCCGGAGAAATCAACCACTGCGGCATGCCGCGGCGGTGCAGCACGGGGGATCCCGCGGCCGCGCGGGATCCTGGAGGATTGGCGGTGGCGCAGACCGCCACTGGCTTCAATCAACGGCGAGGGGGGCCACGCACCCCCCCCCCCCCGCTCCGCGGCTTCCGCTCAGCCACGTTGGCCGAGCCGCGGCTGGCCGGTCGGGCCGGACCAAGCCAGACAGGCCGCGCTGCGCCGGCCAGGCTGGGCCACACCCGGATGGGCTGGACCTGGACCCGGTTCGGGCCGACCCAGGGGGGGATTGGGTCGGGCCGGGCCGGGCCCAGATCCCCCATTTCCGTTTGTTTCCGATTGAACACCCATAACTTGGGCAAAGTACCTCCGATCGACGAACCGTCAGTGGCGATGTGATCCTTAGAACAATATGGTCGTTTTGACATATGGCACTCAAGGTTTCGGAATAGTTTGGGTTCGGCCGGGTTGGTTCGTGCACGGAACCAACCGGGCCCTCGGAGTGGAAATGCTCATAACTTGAACTCCGGACGTCCGATTGACATGCCGTCGACTTTGATGGAATTCCTCTAAGTGAGACGGATCTTTTGGAATACTCTGGTCGACGTTCGGATGTCGTCAGAGTGCGGTCGGGTTGGTTCGCTCACGAAACCAACCGGGCCCCTGGAACGAAAACGCCAATAACTCACAGACCGGGCATCTGATTGACGCACCGTCTGTCTCGTTGAATTCCCATTGATGAGACAGAACTTTTGGCATACTTCACTCGAGTTTCGGTTGTTGTTGGATAGTGGCCGGGTTGGATTGTACCCGAAATCCAACCGGGCCCTTGGAACGGAAAAGCTGATATCTTTCAGACTGGACGTCCGTTGACGAACCGTCAGCGGCGTTGGTGATCACGTTGAGAAATGGTCCCTATGAGTATACCCTATGAGAGTTCGGGGTACAGTTGAGATATGACCGGGTTGGTTCTCTCACGAAACCAACCAGGCCCCTAGGATGAAAAGGCTAATAACTCACAGACCGGGCGTCCGATTGACGCGCCGTCTATTGCGTTGAGACCCTTATGACGAGGTGGTCCTTTGAGATAATTCTTAGTGGGATTTTGAGATACTTGGAGTATCTAACTGTAGCTCGTGGAGCGGACCCTCCCGGAGACGAGCGTGCGGAGTACGGAGACCGTGTAGCTGACTGAGACCTAACGACTTCTTGACTGACTCGACTTGGAGTGAGTCGACTAGCCCAGTGGACAGAGCACTACTTTGTTTGGGTGCAGACCCATGGAGGACGGAGCACTACCTCTGTGACAGTGCAGACCCACGGTACTCGTCCGGAGAGTACCTCAGTAGGCTACTAGGGGGTGTGCACTACTGTGTTTGGGTGACATACCTCGGCGGGAAGCACTACTGTGTTTGGGTGGCTGACCCGTGGTACTTTAAAGGAGGAGTATCTCAGCAGTCTTAGGTTAGTGAGCAGTACCTCGGAGTCGTGACAGGACCATTGTACACTCCAGAGACGGGGCTCTTCAGCAGTTACGGTTTCGATAATGAAAATCCTGGTTTGAGCTGAGTCTATGACCTTTGTGTTTACCTCATGATTGAGATGGGTCACTTGATAACCTAGGTATATGTATGAGTATATACCTGGGTAGTGGTTATCCGTTAATTTCATGATCTTGGTGTTTTTCTCATGATTGAGATGAGTTACTTGATAACTTAGGTATATGTATGGCATATACCTAAGTAGAGGTTATCTATTGAGATCTTCTTTGTGGTTATCCATGTTGGTTTTAGTGAGACCTTGAGGGTCTCGGGGTCCCTACTGAGTATCGTTATACTCACCCCTGCACGGGCTATGCCCGCACCTCGTTGTGTTGGTTTCAGACGATGGGCAGTGCTGACGGAGGCCGAGTGTTCGAGGACTGGACGGTACCCGAAGGTGGAATACATGACGAGTCAGTATCTGGAGGTGGACTTCACGGCGAGACGACACTCGGAGGAGGTTGACGGGCAAGAGCGTTGTGGATGCTATCTGTACCTACCCTTCAGGTAGGATCCGAGGGGGATGACCCAGGAGCCGCTTCCGTTCTTCCAGATGTTGTCTTTTTCTGTTGTACTTTGTTCATTTGTAGTTGTACTTTCACTTGGGTTATTATTCTGGTCCATTTACCTTTCAGCACTTCTCTTTGTACTTAGTGTTTTAGTTCCGTTTGTACTCTGTGGTGTTTTGTTTACTTTTATAAAGGCAATGCCTTCCCAGTTATCGGGATTTTCGCCTTTGGTGCTAGTCACCAGCCCCTGTCCTATGGAAGGTGGGCTTGGGGTAGTCACGGCACGGGCCCCGAGGACGGGTCGTGACAAATTGGTATCAGAGGAGTCGGTTCTACTGCAGAACTTATAACTCTGATATTTTTCTTTCTGTGAAGCAATAGTGTTAAGAGTACCGAGTGTGGTTTTCAGTTCAGGGAATCCAGTGTTGGTGCAGGCAGCCGACGTATCCATACACCAGGACCCTGACAACTGATTTCCGACTTTGTGCATGAAAACACTGATTGCGTGTGTGTTTACAGAAGTTTTTAAATGTCATCTCAAACCAGGTTAGCTCACCAGGTATAATCGTTTGACCATGTCATGTTGTTTCTTCAGGATGCCTTTTTATGGACGACCAGCTAGAGCCCAGAGGGATGTGCATATTGACAGCATGCCGAGCGACGAGGCTTCGGTACAGTTCCCTCTTGCAGTTGAGGCAACAACGGTACTACCATACGTTGGGCCACTGATGCCACCATCCCCAGTAGTAGGCGATGCATGCCACTTGAGCGCGCTGCACGAGTTCCAGTGCCAGAGGACACCCAGGTTCCGGGGAGAGACGGACCCGTAGGTGGCTGAGGATTGGTTGGAGGCTGTGGTGAGAGTCTTCAGGCTAGTGGGGACGCCTGTAGACTTCATGGTGATCTTTGCTGCCAGCCTTCTTCAGGCAGCAGCAGGCAGGTGGTGGAGCCACTTGTTTTAGTTTTGCGACGGGATGACCTTCACATGGGAAGACTTCGAGACCTTTTTCAGGGTGGAGTTTGTGCCAGTAGCTCTACACCCCGAGCGTGTTCAGGAGCTGCTGCCTTTGCCGCATGTTTTTTGATCAGTAGCCAAGTCATCTGTGGGAAGTAGAGAGATGATGTAGAGGTCCAGGAGGACCAGACCAGCAGTTGGGCGATCTTGGGTTTTAGGACCGGTGGTTCGGGGCACCCAGGGTGGGGTCAGAGCCAGTCGTACGAGGAGCAGGAAGTGTTATGAATGCGGCAGGAAGGGTCACCTAGCACGTGACTTTCCGACCCTCCGCACTGTCGATCCGCAGGCGTTGGAGGAGCCACTGAGGCAGAAGCAGCGATGAGTGCTTGTGAAACAGCCGAGCAGGGGACAAGGAAGTAGAGCTCCGGAAGTAGGTGGACAGGAGCGGAACTAGTGGATACGTCCCTTGTACTTCTAGTTCCATGTTTCTATTGTATTCGTGTCTTTGTACTATGAGCTGCAATAATAAAAAGACACTTATCTTGTGATGTTTGCTTTCCTTTCCTTTTGTTTGGTTGATACTGAGTGGTCCCGGTTAAAACTGTTGACTTGACCCTCACTTGTGAGATTTCTACTAGAGGAGACCCAGTGACTTCACACTGATGCCGACAATGTGACTCGACCCTTGGAGGTGAGAGTGACAGTTGGATCTCTTGGTAGTTATGTCGAGGCCTTACGATGTCATCCATGGCATGAATACATAATTCATGTCAGGATTGACTATATTAGGCAATGGGCGTGGATCATCCAGGGGATGAGACCGAGTTTCTCTTTTCGGCAAAGGATAAATTTTAGCAGCTCTTTTAGATCGTAGGCAAAGAAGGTGCAGATCATCCAGGAGCGGATGAAGACTACACAGTGCAGTAAGAAACAGGAAATTGGCACCAGTCTTAGAGACTCGGCCATGTTAAATGTTTCCATAAGAGGAAGCTTAAAGGAGAGATGAGTCTACGAAGCAGAAGACGTGGAGGCAGATCTAGGAGAGCAGCATGAGGTGGTGTACATCTTAACATGCTACAACCACCCGCCTTAGTTATCCCCGCCAGACTCAGGGAGCTGGAGGGCGGAGGAAGAGAGTAGCTGCATGCGGTCAGGGAGAGTGACCCAATGGCTCTAAAAATGATTCAAGGGACAGTCTGTTTCCACTACTAGCTGCGGTAGTAATAGATGTCGATATGAACCATTCCTTGCTTTCACAAATCTTGTTCCAGACCTAGAGTTTCCGATAAGCCGTGGACTTGACCCTCATGTCTGGAGATACCTTGGGAGGAGACTCGATAATCACACTTACGCCAACGGTGTGGTCAGACCCTCGAGGCGAGAGTTTCGGTTGGAATATTATGGTGGCAGTGTCGAGGCCTTACGACGTTAGTTTGAGTATGGAATGGGCAATAACTGTTCATACTCAAATTGACGGTTTTAGGCAAATGTCGGGATGGGTTTTCCTTGGTCGGTGAAAAGGAAACCCCAGGCAGCATAGGATAAACTCTTTCACAGGAGGGTGCGACCAATCACCCTTGAGTTGGTCAACCTTGCCCTCATGGAAGCAGTCGTTTGAGTTTCAGTTCTAACAGGAATTGGAGACCTCTAGAGTTCGAGGATGACGATCATGTCCTTATACGGGTCTCACCTCGACGAGGTTTACAGAGATGTGGCCAAGGCGGCAAGTTATCTCCGAGGTTCAACGGACCTTTCTAGGTCCTCAACTGGGTAGGCGAGGTGGTTTACCGCTTGATCCATCCACCTCAGTTGCACCAGGTGAACGACATTTTCCAGGTATCTCAACTGAGGAGATACGTGCTCGACCCTTCGCATATCATCGACCATGAGGAGCAGGACGATGGCGATGGGTTTACTTCCACGGAGGTTCCAGTGGGGATCGAGGATCGATAGGAGCGGATCCTACAAAGACGTTCGATTCCTCGGGTGCACTTTCTTTGGCAGTACGGGAATCTCCAGGTAATCACATGGGAGTGGAATGCTCAGATGCGTGCTCAATACCACTTTTGTGACCCTAGTCTGTGTTGAAGCTTTACGGGGACGTAAAGGCCTGAGGTGGGAGTAATGTAAAGACCCGGAAATTTCAAGGAAATTTTTTTATTAATTTTATCTGGAATTTTACAAGAACACAGTTTCTGACGGCGCCTAATTCCGAGGCACGGTGTGCCCGGAATCATTTTCCGAAGTTTGGCTCGGGTACGTTCAGTGAACGAACGAGCGGGTTTTTCTAACTTTTGAACCGGTGCTCGGAATCAAATTCTGAGGGCACTGATGAAACCACAGCGCCGGTAATTTCTTAGAAACACCTTTTCCAGAGTTGCGTTTTCATGAGAGAGGTCGATAAAAATTGTGGAAGATAGAATAAAAATTTAACTACAATTTTTATTTTCTCTAAGTGGATTAAGCTTTGGGTGGAAGTTGGGTAACTACCCAACTTCCCATGGAAGGTTATGAGAGTGGTGGGGCCCACACGAACCCCAACCCTTCACATTCCTTAACTCCCTCAACTCACATTTTAATTTTATAACTTAAGTTTTGATAACTTATGTTATTAATGAAGTGTGTTTAATGTGAGTGTTTGAATTTCAAACTCTTGAATTTCAAACCTTAAGTTGTGTTAATAAAATAAGTAAGGGAATTATTTTATTTTGGGGTTGGAGGCTTGTTGCTTGAGAGAATTGGGAGAAAAGATAAGGGAGACTTGAGTTTCTTCATATTCTTCATCAAAAAACACGAAGAACGCGAAGAACGCGAAGAACGCCGGATTCCTCGGAGGTCGACGTCTCCTTCTGCGATGTCTCCTTTTGTGACGCCTCTTATCGCGACGTCGACGACGTCTTCTTTCACGACGTATCTTTCTACGACGAATCCTCATTCGATGAACCTCCGTTCAAGCAACGTAGAGGTAGGGAATTGTTTTGTGAATATTAATAAACCCCAAGTTACTTCCTTCTAAATCAAAGAACATGGATCAACTAAACATTAAGTTGATCCGCGAAGAATATGTTTCGGGTTTGGAATTCTTGTTTGCGGGGAAACTGTAGGGGTTTATTTATTTAATTTGTTCGTGATTATTACCTTTACGTTCTTCATGAAATATGACCAATTGCTATCAATTAACGAGAGGGGGTCGGACCGCACAAACACAGTCGACCCTCCTCCTTATCCATGTTGGTTTCTTTTGTGGATTGAAATGGGAATAGCGTGGTGCCGTCGCATCGCGCGGAATCGTGCGGCAAGGAATGTGCGGCGTCGTCACGTCGCGCCGTGAAAACGAACAAGGATGCGACGCCATCGCGCCATGTCAGAGAAACCCGAAGACATCCACGGATGGATTCGGGCCACGGCGAAGGGGCGCGGCGCCATCGCGTCGCGCCGGAGAACCACGAGGATGGCGCGATTTGTTGATTGACGTGCGGATTGACGGGCGATGACAAACGGGGCCGCAAGGTTATTTTGAAGCTTCTGCAGTAAAGTTCAAGACCCGAGATGAACGCCGGCATAGACGGTTTTGAAAACTGACCACCGGAGCAATTCCGGTGGCCCGTGGAAAACCAGGAGGCACGGGTCGCCGGCGTGGCATCGCCGGCGACCGGGGGCGGTGGCCGGAGCCGTCCGGCCGCCAGGAGGCGGCGGCGCCTGAGCACGCCGCCGGAGGAATCAACCATCGCGGTTTGCCGTGGTGGTGAAGCATGGGGGATCCCGCGGCCGCGCGGTATTCGGGAGGATTGGCGGCGGCGCAGACCGCTGCCGGCTTCAATCAACGGCGAGGGGGGCCGCGCACCCCCCCCCCCCCCCCCGCTCCGCGGCTTCCGCTCGGCCACGCTGGCCGAGCCGCGGCTGGACGGTCGGGCTGGACGGGCCGCGCCGGCTGGGCCGGGCCATGCCCGGATGGGCCGGACCCGGACCCGGGTCGGGTTGACCTGGTTCGGGCCGACCTAGGGGGGATTGGGTCAGGCCGGGCCGGGCCTAGATCCCCCATTTCGGTTTGTTTCCGATCAAACACCCATAACTTGGGCTACGGACCTCAGATCGACGCACCGTCAGCGGCGATGAGATCCTTGGACCGAGACGGTCGTTTTGACATATGGAACTCAAGGTTTCGGAATACTTTGGGTTTGGCCGGGTTGGTTCGTGCACGGAACCAACCGGGCCCTCGGAGCGGAAACGCTCATAACTTGAACTCCGGACGTCCGATTGACATGCCGTCGACTTTGCTGGAATTCCACTAAGTGAGACGGATCTTTTGGCTTACTCCGGTCGAGGTTCGGATCCCGTCGGAGTGCGGTCGGGTTGGTTAGCTCACGAAACCAACCGGGCCCCTAGAACGAAAAGGCCAATAACTCACAGACCGGGCGTCCGATTGACGCACCATCTGTCTAGTTGAATTCCTCTTGATGAGATGGAACTTTTGGCATACTTTGCCTGAGTTTCGGTTGTTGTTGGATAGTGGTCGGGTTGGATTGTACCCGAAATCCAACCGGGCCCTTGGAACGGAAAAGCTGATATCTTTCAGACTGGACGTCCGTTGACGAACCATCAGTGGCGTTGGTGATCACGTTGAGAAATGGTCCCTATGAGTATACCCTATGAGAGTTCGGGGTATAGTTGAGATACGTCCGGGTTGGTTCGTTCACGAAACCAACCGGGCCCCTGGGACGAAAAGGCTAATAACTCACAGACCGGGCGTCCGATTGACGCGCCATCTGTTGCATTGAGACCCCTATGACGAGGCGGTCCTTTGAGATACTTCTTAGTGGGACTTTGAGATACTTGTAGTATCAACCTGTAGCTCGTGGAGCGGACCCTCCCAGAGACGAGCGTGCAGAGTACAGAGACCGTGTAGCCGACTGAGACCTAACGACTGCTTGACCGAATCGACTTGGAGTGAGTCGACTAGCCCAGTGGACGGAGCACTACTTTGTTTGGGTGCAGACCCATGGCGGACGGAGCACTACCTGTGTGACAGTGCAGACCCGCGGTACTCGTCCGGAGAGTACCTCAGCAGGCTACTAGGGGGTGTGAACTACTGTGTTTGGGTGACATACCTCGGCGGGAAGCACTGCTGTGTTTGGGTGGCTGACCCACGGTACTTGACAGGAGGAGTACCTCAGCAGTCTTAGGTTAGTGAGAAGTACCTCAGAGTCGTGACAGGACCACTGTACACTCCAGAGACGGGGCTCTTCAGCAGTTATGGTTTCAATAATGAAAATCCCGGTTTGAGCTGAGTCTATGACCTTTCTGTTTACCTCATGATTGAGATGGGTCACTTGATAAATTAGGTATATGTATGGGCATATACCTAGGTAGTGTTTATCCGTTAATTTCATGATCTTGGTGTTTTCCTCATGATTGAGATGGGTTACTTGATAACATAGGTATATGCATGGCATATACCTAAGTAGAGCTTATCTGTTGAGATATTCTTTGTGGTTATCCATGTTGGTTTTAGTGAGACCTTGAGGGTATCGAGATCCCTATTGAGTATCGTTATACTCACACCTACATGGGCTATGACCACACCTCGTTGTGTTGGTTTCAGACGACGGGCAGTGCTGAAAGAGGCCGAGTGTTCGAGGACTGGACGGTACCCGGAGGTGGACTACACGACGAGTCAGTATCTGGAGGTGGACTTCACGGCGAGACGACACTCGGAGGAGGTTGACGGGTGAGAGCATTGTGGAGGCTATCTGTACCTACCCTTTAGGTAGGATCTGAGGAGGACGACCCAAGAGCCGCTTCCGTTCTTCCAGCTGTTGTCTTTTTCTGTTGTACTTTGTTCAGTTGTAGTTGTAATTTCACTTGGGTTTGTATTCTGGCCCATTTACCTTTCAGCACTTCTCTTTGTACTTAGTGTTTTACTTCCACTTGTACTCTGTGGTGTTTTGTTTACTTTTATAAAGGCAATGCCTTCCTAGTTAACGGGATTTTCGCCTTTGGTGCTAGTCGCCAGCCCCTGTCCTATGGAAGACAGGTTTGGGGTAGTCATGGCATGGGCCCCGAGGACGGGTCGTGACATGTAGTCTTTTCTCATCTGTATCGTGGACTACCGCCTCGCAAAATGAGGTTGTTCATTCTTCCATTACCACCACACAAGGTTGGGAATAAAGGCATAAATATAGTTTTTATACTATATATATGATATATATGATGTATTTATTATTATATAATATATAATTTCATGGTTTTCATTTCATGTGAATACGATAACCACATTTGTGGATGTGTGGACTACCGCCTCCTAAAAGTGGTGTGATTCATTTATGCTTTACATGGAAAGTATTAAGGATGGGTATAATAACAATATTTTATACATATTAAATAATAATTCTTTGATAATGATAATATATATATGTTTCATTTACTTTCATTCATTCAACACGATAAAAAAAAGGAAACAATATTCATGCATTTGTATGGCCTACCATCTTAATGAATGGTGTATTTAATTTAGAATTTATATAATTTATAGACTATTATAAATAAATACATACTGAATATATATGATATTTATATCATGTTTTAAATTATGGAAATAAGTAAATAATGATCTCTATAACATTATCAAGAATAATAATTCAAAACATATATGAGAAATAAAGTAGATATTACCAAAACCATAACATTAACTTGAAATTGTTGAGAAAATGGTAATATAAATTAATAAAAAATTAATATATCTGGTATTAAATATATGAATATAGTTCTATGATAGATATATAATGAAATTATATATTCTATATTACATTTTTGAACAAGTATGCTGAGAGTAAAGGCTTAAGGTAAGGGGATTTCTACTCTCAATTTCATTTCTATGAGACTTATTCCATATTCACCACTCAGTTTTTTTATATGGTGTATATATTGACAATTAATTTCTTATATTATTATTATCCTTTAATTTATTAGTAATTAAAAATACATTTTATGATCTATCATTCATGGGGTTTACAGTTCAGAAGTTACTAAATTGGTAAGGTAATTTGGCCTTAATTATCCTTTTGTGAGACAAATGTTATGTTGTGAACTTACAATATTTTAGAAAATTTTATAAAATTTCCTTTTCCATTTAATATCATGAATATTCTTATTTTAATTGTATTTTTATATTTATTTAAAATAATTTTATCATTGGGAGTATTATTCAAAGTTACCAAAGTGGAAAGAGTTAATTCCTACAATCTCATCCTTATCTGGACTATTTCCAATCATGCTTCCATTAATAAAATATTATAATCCATATCTCAATAAATATCCTGAATTTTATTATATTTTATTCATTCATGATAAATTAATGTAATTGTACAATTTTTATACTATTTGGTATTTAATAAAATGAATAGTTTTTTAAGAAAATCTATCGTTATTTCACTCTTTAGTCATAAATCTATTTTCATCCAAAATTACGTTTTCTCAAAATGTTTTCAAAGTTGTTTTGAAAATATATTTAAATATAATTTTTAGGAAAAAGGACAATAAAAAAGATTTATATTCTATAAATTGTTTAAAATGTCTTTAAAAGATTCACTTATATTATTTCAAGGATAATTTAAAACAATTTAAAATGTTTTGAAGCTTCCTTAATATGTTTTTAAGGGTTATTTTCAAGGAAAAGGGTCTTAATTTTTTTATTATTTAAAAACAAATTTTCAAATAGGAATCAATTTTTTCTTTAATAAATGTTTTAAAATTATTTTTAAATATTACTTTATATTTTTTCAATGTGGGTTTCAAGGAAAATAAATTTGAAATTGTTTTTCTCTTAAAAGGTGACTTTCAATGACATGTTATTTCAATTAAGAAATTATCAAAGTGATCATTCATAATCCTACTCCATCTATGATGAAAAATATTTATATAGTTTACGAGTTACTATGTATATGATACAATGACACCATAATTATTATTTCTTTTAATGAATTATTATTATATTGGTAATTTGTTTATAAAACCCATTTTTCATCCATGGGTTATACCATGATAAAATGATTATGAAACCTACTTCCTTTCATGAGTTATTCTATGAAGAACTGATTATGAAACCGGTCTATTTTCCATAGGTTATGATAGGGTGACATTTTTATGATTCATATTTCATTTCAAATGTTACGATATGTTTTTTATGAATCCAATATCTTGTTAGCGGTAATGATATAATTAATGTTTTATTATTTTCTGGAAAAAATATGTCTGGTTTTATTATGTGATGGGAGGGAACTATATCTCTCTCCAATGCAATGGGTAAAGATTTATATCTAATGGGATAATAATGGGAAATTAGTGAATGTGCTTGATCCCCTATAGGGATAAGATCTAACCTAATGCACAATAGTAAAAAGGTGTAACTTTATCCACTATGGGTTGAAGGTGTAACCTGATCCACAATAATGAAATGATTATACCTGTGGATGGAGTTCTATCCTATACAATAGGCATTTCCCCCCATGAAGTTCCCTAATAAGTTTTGTTAATGAGACTTTACTTGTAGGGAATTATTTCATATGATTTTGTGTATAACATAAGTCTATGACATATTCCAATATTATGTTTTTATAACTCATGTTCTTCATTTTACTTATGATTCGAGTCTTATGAACTGTCAAACATTTTTCCATGACTCATGATTATGATCTTTGATATAAAGGTTATGATCTTAAAATGTTATTCTCATCTTCTAAGAACCTTATGTCCCTTTTATTATTATTTATCTATAATTTCACACATACTATGCATATGGACTTGTCCTTTATTATGTTTCCATTCACCAAGTTTTGAAGAATGGTTTTAAATAGGAGTACTAAGTGGGGTGATATTTATGGAAGATTTGGATGATCTTTTACTTAATTAAAATAATGTGTTCCATGTTTCTAAATACACTAAAGTATTAAAATCCTAAAAAATATACTCTTGTGATGTTTTGAATATTCGTGTAAAATGAATTAATATCAATTTCTATTTAGATAAGTTCTATATACTCCATGTTCCATGATCATATCAAAATAGGATATGATTTCCTTACCAATATCTAATATAATATCTCATGATAATTCATATCACATTTCTCCCATAGGTCAACCATCTCAAGGAAAGAAAGTCTGTGTATAATATATACCTCATCATATAACATAATTTAATTACTCAATGATTTGTGTCACCATGCATGGAAGTTTAATATTTGAAATAATAAACACTCGAACTATACCTGTCCTAACTAACGTTGTAGTTAACCAGTTATCGTTCACATCTAGCACGCATTCTGATTTTTATATGTAGTGGGTGTACACTCCCATAACCATTTTTCCATGGCTTGAATCATGCTCTTATGATTAATCCATGAATAATAAAATGATGACCATTCTACATGAAACATCAATCCCATTATGCTAGAAGCTCCCTTGGAGCTCCCCCCCAAAATCTCACACACTACCTGTTCCATGATTTATGTCATAATTTCCCAACACTCGACAAAATTATAGTCATGATATTATACCTAATATCTAACAATCATACAAAAATAATCCATTGTTCAACATGGTTATGCATATCAACAGTCTTTCCAATCAAACATGTTGTCTAAACACAAGATCCCTTAGTGATTCCTCATAAATCAAAGGTATCATCTTTCATATATCAAAAAACTATAGCACATATCATGTATTGGTCTTAGAATAAGAGTAAAGCTAATATCACAACATAAAAAGGAATCCAAAAACCTGAGATAACCCCTACGTCGTATTTCCCTTAATAAAACCAAATACTAGTTCAAAAGGATCTGAGTCATATCTAAGGTCTTTTAGGTATTTGACCTTGCCCTACCGATCAGGTCTCAAAAAGGGACAATAGGTCCATCCACCAAGAAGAAAAGGTCAAACCTCTGACCGATGTCACATCTCATGGGGTGTCATACACACACCTATCTTAATTAAAGGCCTCAAACAAACCTTCCAACCATTTCTAATGGAAGTATGATTAAAATTGGTCAATAAAGGTCAAAACCTTTCAATATGGTTTTAATTATAAATATTTCACATTACAAATTATAGATAAAAAACCCTTTATTTTATAATTGTAAACCCATGTTTGTGAGACCCATTTCTAGCTATAACTTATATAAGAGTTCTTATAGAATCACATACCAAGAACTACCCTGCCTAGAGCGGATCCTCCCCATGCATCCACATTAGGGACTTCACCCTAAATGGTCAGGACATCAAGTAAAAAATATAACAAACTGATCCTCACTAGGCCTCCATATACATTAATACTCCCTCAAGGTACCTGTTCACTAAAAAAATTTGGGTTTATATCATCATTTTACTAGAGTATGTTACTAGAAAACCATAAATGATGTTCATTTATGTAAAATATTATAACATGATATATGGGAAAAAACCATGATGGTTATTACAAACATTTACTTAACTTCACTTGTAAAGGATACACCCACAAAGGGTCCACTAAAATTTCACTAGCTACTAATGCTTGACCTATGAGGATCAAAAGTAAACACACAACATTTTCCAAATGTTTTTTGTTATACATAACTCACATAGTTAGGTTTAATATAATTCCATTCCAAGCTATATGGGAAAACACCGTATAAGTTTTTTCTAACACATTAAATAAATAAACATATCAATCATTTCCCCATAGTGGGTCTATCACTTGGCTGATGTGTTCCCTATCAACACACTAGGATCACCACACCGAATTTTCATGAGGAATGAGTGATCATGTTCATCATCGAATGTCTTAGTATAGATCAACATGATTTTCCCTTACAAGAATATATATATGTATATAATTGAGTATAATACCACCAAGAAACTATATGGGGAAATACCATTTATATTTTTGTTTAACCATTAAATAGTAATCCTCATCTCATTTAAAAAATAACATAGTAGTGGTCCAATAACATGTAACACCTCAGTTTTTGATGACTGAGACACCTCTTCCATCTATCAACCAAGAGTAAAAATCAACCAATGGCCTCTCTCCAATGGTATGATATCCATAAATTTATTATAAATCATAAACACAAAACCACATGTTGGTTTCTCAAAGTGAAAATCGTATATAATTATAAAATCACATATCATGAACACTTATCCCATATCCCTGAATATGAGGAATTCTCACCAGAAATAGTGTTCTCGATGAAAACTTTTGATATCAATCCTAGGATATGACACATTAATAATTATAATTTCTCCTATGTATGAAATAGTAGAGAAATATGAAAATAAAAATCTCTATTACCACTTTGTTACATATCAACCCAACTCAATCTATAAATAGTAACCAGATCAATTAGTGAAAATACCTTAAGAATGCATCCCCACACTCTAGAGGTTGATGACTTGCAGCAAGGCACTAAGTTGTCTTAGTGTAGATACTACTCCTTCATGTTAGATTAAAAAACAATTAAAATGACCAAACTTCATCCATATAAGTGAATAATTAGAGTGTGGAAGTAGTAAAGATAAACAAGTTTGTTATGAAAGAATGAAATTTAGTAAGAGACCAAAAAACCATTTCATATATACAACACTGATCTTGCACAGGGATGATCACATATAAAGGAATACATAAAATAAATAGAAATATATGATCAAGGCTTTACTATTAACATTGAGCTACACTACATACCCTATCTCCAATAAACATTCAAACTTCTCTATCCATATAATAATAATCTACATGAGTGACTAAACATGATATTCTAACCATGAACCTCATCCTTATCCATTATGTATCAATTTTCAAACTAAAATAAGATATAATGTATGAATGCATAGTGATGTTCATGTACAGGGGGTGAGATATAAATATCATTAAGATACCACCAACAACGAACCTATCATATGATTTCATATGTGCATGTCATGGAATATCCTCATCCAAGGCAAGAAAAAACCAGAATAAAGGAATATAATAAATTCATATTCGATCCATGGGTCCACTATCCCAATCGACCATACTTGCATTATCCAGTTCTAGGATGTATGTAATCACATTTCTAGTACCATGCATCCTATTTAACCAATGGAATCCACATCCATGAAAACCCAAACTAGAACACATTAATTCACTTATAATTAATTAAATTGTACATATATGTGTAAGTATGAAACCTGACCCACATATTAAAAATGATAGTTTCGAGATTAAATCTATCACCTATATGATAGTTAATATCAATAGTTCCTAGATCCTTGTTCTGACACCTAATACACATATGTGGAACACCATTTATACTAGTACTATCATATATGTGGAGATCCATGTCCACTAATTAAAATCATAACCCAAATACTCCGTGTTAGCTAACCATAATATTAACCATCAAAAATCATGTATATTGATTGCAATCATAATAATGGAACACCACATTTTCTGATCCCAATCATAACCATGGAATTCAATGTCTGATAATCACAATAATAACCATAGAACACCATGTCTTCCAATCACAATTATAACTATGGAACTCTATTTACCGTTATCACATTCCGAATCGTGGATCAGAAAGTCCACTAATCACAATCATAATAGAAATTCAGTAAACCTATTATCCCATCAAAGGAATTACAAATAAGGGATCCAATTAAAACTCAAGTTGTAACAAGTTGGATCCTAATAAGTACCTCCTAGAATCATGATAATAAAAAGATAAAAAATACAGATAAGAATCAAAATCCTAATAATTACATTTGGGAATCCCCATCATAGCATCACATCATATCAGGACCCATGGCTAAGTTTCTGGAAGCATGTCTAAAATCATATATATTCCAATAGTAACTGATTGAAGGAGTAATATAAAGGGTGAGCTTATATGAACATATATTCTTATTTTTATTTACATATCCTACTAGGTTCACAGGTTTCTTATGGATTATAGGGTAAAAAATAGTAACATATATACCTAAACCTATAACACTCTATCATAGGGTTAGTCAAACACTGGGGAACCCACTAGTTCTCCTAAATCAAAAATCATCTTAGACATATTAATCTTGATCCTCAAGGTCTACAAGTAACTGACCACAGCCCTCATCAGATCCTATAAGTTAGAATGCATGGAATGGAATCTCTCTTTGGATCCTCATAATCACTACACAAGTGGATGAAAATATTTTGGGATCTTAATAAATTGTATGTTAATTGATGCATCCTCTATGAGAGCTTCTATCTAAGATATGTTCTAACAGTAAACACATCCCATGAAGACGTCTAAAATGTCTCAGAGTTTCCAGGTTCAGAATAGAACTTCTCACAAGGGATATGTCCTAAAGGGAAACAGTACATAATCATTAATCATGAGAGGCAGATCTTGGACAATCTCAATTTAATGTATCAACCTATTTTGACCAAAAATACCGTCCTATCCTATCCTAAAATCGCATCACAGTCCCAATAACCTATGTATTGTCCAAATAAAATGTCAAAAAATGAAATTGTTGAACCCATACAATGTCTATAAACCATTTATCATGACCTTGAATTTTTTCTCATCCCATATCCCACATGTTAGGGATAACTGTATTAATTTAGTGGAGGAAGATCCTCTATATTTAGTATATCACACCAAAATGACTTTTAAAAGACCTCAAAATACCTTAATGGTTCCAATATCATGATATACATGAAAAGGTTCTCAAAACAAAGAACTTATCTGTATAATTCTATCTTTATTTCATTTAAATGTGAAAACCCCACAATATGGTATAATGGGAGGATAACATGATGTGTATACCTGATTAAATGATATGTAGCCAAAAAACCCATGGGTGTTTAACTTAACCAGAAATGGAATGTAAAACCAATGTACATAGTTTATAAGACATGAATATGGTGTATTCCCTACACGAGGTACCTGTTTGTGTACCTCACATTATTTATCATTGTGTCTTAGCATGGTATTGTACTTCTATACAGTGTTTTCCCTTCATGGGGTTTAGATGTGTATCGTGCATGTCCATGTTCCCCTTAACTATATATATGACTATGTTCATGGCTACAACACCAAGTTGGACTATGAAGTGTAGTTCTAAAAAACAATCTCCCCATGTACTAGGCTACATGGATAATTTCTAGTACATGAAGTATACTCATAGTATATGGACTGAACGTCTAAAAATTCATCTTCCCTAAATATGATGAGTACACTAATTATGTTAATAGATCAATACATTGTGTGATTGGGATTTCCCAAATGAAAACCCCTATAACCGACCCAAAAAATCATTTTTCTCCCAAGTATGTATAGATCGACGCCATGCATTCCATAGGATTCTTAATATGGTATTAGAACTATATAAAGGTAAATATATGGTTATATATGAAAACAGTTAAAATAGGAATACCTTTGGGTGGAACACAATTGAGTTTTTCACAGCTTCACATTCCGGAGCTTCCGCACAATGATCTCGACTCTCCTAATCTCTATAGTGGTGTATCCCTTATCTCTCTATATATATACATATATGTCTCCCTTTTATCTCTCTAGGTCATGGAAAAGGAGATCCCCTAATGGTAATAGACAAGAATATAATGGTAGGAGAAGAAATAAATGTGGAAAAAGAAAAGGAAGAAAAAAAGAAAAGGAAAAGGGGATCGAGCCTGAGCCCGGCCCTGGGACACGATATGAGTTTCTACCTCAACTAGGAAAAATCCAAATTATAGACTCTATGGAAAATATAGAATATCAATCCAATAATCCATTCCAAATATATTTTTGAATGAACATGTGCGAATGGAATAATATTTTATTTATTATATAATAAATATTAATTGTTCCAAGAGAATTTTAATGGCTCATAATTTCATCAAGAACTTATAATATATTAAACACACTATTTCAGGAATAATATATTTTTCATAAAAATTATCTAATCTCATGTAATAGGAGAAAAATATGAATTTACTCCTTATGAACATGTCAAAGAAAAAAATTAATATTACTTTTCAATTTCATAGTAGTATAAAATAATGGTATTTAAATGTTATGGGATATGTATTCTTAGGTAACACCACATGATAAATAGATATATAAAATTTAAAGTTCAATGTGTAGTCTTAGGATTGACACATCAGTTAGATTTCATAACCGATATAAATGTATCATATCCAATATTGGGTACTTTTGAAAATATATTTTATAGAGGCTTATAAGTAAATAATGATTCATTTTTATGGAAATTTGTGATATAGGCCCAGCTACCTTGTCTATAATGATTCATATTTAAGGAAATATCTGGTATTGAATATGGGAAAAGTATGAGGACCATAAAGGGTAAATTTTACAATTTATACAATTCCTCTTATGTCAATTTTCTATGAATCATACTCCATATCTATTTCATGAAGTTGTGGGATCACATTAATATTATATTAATCCCACTCTCTGAGCTAAGGATATGTGAAATGGGAGGATATACACTCACCTTGATTTTATCATGAGACATTAGAAAATGTAGAGTGGAAAAATGATGTTTCACTCAAGTAATATGAGTTCCCTAAGTGATAGTGGAACATGACTATTTATTTATGCATAGTAGCATTTGGTTTATAGATTCTTGTAGACATCACTAGTTCACATCACCCATTGGTCAGCGTATATAGTGAAAAAGAGTATCACATGAAACATGGTATACAACCTAGAATAGGATTATCATGAATTATATACATTGATGTTACATTATTAGTACAGTCCTATTGAACTTGAAATTTGATCGCCTTTAGGCCAAACATAAAAAATTATGAGGGAGAGTGGGGTTATTTTTTGGTACTATTATTTGAGAAGGATGAAAATATTAATTATTTTGGGAAAAAATTCCTAATTAAGAGAACTAGAAATAGAGCATATGTCCATTAGCACACCCAAGCCACTTTACCTAATCCTCTAGGTTTGAACCTAAATCCCATTTATCAATCCTATTTATATAATCTTGGTTACTAATGTGTTTTCTACTATTTCCTTTATATATACCATTTCCGCACTCGTATCACTTTCCCAGGACGCATTGTATAAACCACCTTCTTTTATATACCTTTATTCACCATACTCCCCATGTTTTCCTATAAATAGACCCATTGAGTGTCTGTTTTTTGATACTTTTAGAGAAACACACATAAAGTGATATGAGGAGAAATGATCTAAGTACCCATGGATGAGGAAATTAATTAATTCCTAAACCCTAAACCTCTTCAAGTAGATTATTATGTCTAAACCTATTTGAATTAACATAAATAAAGGGTATATTAATCAATAGAATAATTTAAACACCTAATTCCTTTCAAAAAAACATAATCCCTGAGGATCCATAGGGACTACGGAAGAGGATACCCACTTGTAGACTTTTCACTAGTTAAACACCTTATCTAAGTCTCCATCTTGGGTAAATAATTCACACAACCCCCTAAAAGAGATTTTATATTTCATTATCATATAATGAGGAGATATTTATACTTTTCCATACACTAGAGAAAATTATTCACCCTAACTAATAATTAGTGAACCACTTACCCAAAACTATATAATACTAGCCACTTTTACCTACCCCACATTAGGGACACATTTCTCCCTCCCCACTTGGGTGAAAATTCACTTAATTACATTACTAGAGTTCAAAATCACTGAGGCACCCTAGTAGGGAGAGATTTCACAATGGTACCTTACTAGGAAACTAATTCTCTCCTGTGATCATTCATGGGGACCCCTTATTTCTATGAATCCTACAATATAACCACCATCACCAATGTACCCTACCCTAGAACCTATTCCTTAAGGTCCCCTCCATAGCCTCCTAAAATGAACTACTAGTCTAAAAACACCAACATTCACACCATTTATCATTTATTAACTTAATAAAAATATCTCACTCATTTTTTCCTCTAATGGTGATTGTAACCTCATTCCAACTACAATTATGTATTCCCTTGATAATTAGGGTTATTATCAAGAGGATACAGGTTAAACCTCATCAATATCATTCTATAGAACTTGAATGACCCATATCCAAAATTTGATCACCCTGAACACCTAGCATACCACTAGTATTCATTATATAATATAGGGATATGCCTCAGTATATTACAAGGTGTAAGAACCAATTATTATGTATTTATACTAAGTAAAAATCCATATTGGAAACCTTTGGATAGAAAATTTCTAAGATCCAAACATAACATTCCTATTTCCATGAGGTCATGGGATTCTAATTTAATGCAATCTCCAATCATCTCTTAATTAGGCGACATTACCCTTATGTCCAGTAAAATTTCTTTGTATTTTTACCAATATATGATAAGTGTACATCCAAACCTCAATTCGACCCATATATACACCCCAACACAATTATTAAAGGGATATATTTTCTTTGAGTCATCTTTCATCAAATTATATATTCCCTATGAGATAATTATACCTCAAAAGGTTGTATTCCCTTTAAGTTTAACCATAACCTTTCATGTTTCATTACTAATAAATTGTATGAACCTAAAATAGTCTTCAATACATAATTCCCCCACTTACATTACTAGGAAACCATTACCACATAAGTTATAATTGAATGACTATAAATTTCATAGAATATTCAATTCCCACATGACATTAAACTACATGGAATATTATATTCACATGATCTTAAACTGTGAAACCCAAAATATATGGGCTTTTATTCATATAAAACAAGATTTGTATGAAACCTCTCATAGGTTCATTCCAAATATCCCATAGGTACTAAATTCAGGAACATAAAATGATCTTCAATTTTTTACGGCTACACAGGCATAAATGGAACCACAATGGTCCTATTCACATAACCTTGAATGGTAAAATTTGTCCTATTATTAGAACTAGACAATGTGGGTTTTGGTTCTGTTCATGAGGATACTTTGGAATCCATATCTTTGTCTCATTTCCAACTCCCCAACACATAATGGTTCCTTGGAAGGAGATAAATACTAGAGTATCACACTATGGGTTTGAAACCAATAATATAATCATCCAACAAGATAAATATGGAGAACATGGGATATATAAAAATTTAAAAATGATCCCATGGTTTAAATCATTTACTTATATAGGGGTTAACATAACCACATTTGAATGTCAAAATGATTAATTAAAATATGATAAATATTTAAGAGTGTCCTTGAGTGTGAATTAATTTCCCCAAAGTGGGTAAATTATTTCCATCATCCCTTCCTTTAAACCATTTTCCACCCATATAACCCCTAGTCAAAATACTCTAGGACCACAAAACTTTAGAAAGAAATTCTAAATTTTCACAAAACAAGCACATCATGATGTGAGAAATAAACAAAATATTTACCCAAAAAAATCTATTAATTATGAATAATTATATCAAATAAGTAATCAGTCATCATTCCCAAAATATTATAGGTTAATGAACAATGAAAACAATAATCTAATAATTAGTGCATCTAGGGTGAATGACTAAGTGATTAATATATGGTGGTTTTTGAGATATGATTATTATTTCCTTGATAAGGAATGTTTCTATTTGTAGATTATGATAAAAGGGGGATTTTGGTATTTTGATCATGACATTAGGTATTGTTTGTAAATATACACATTATTTTTAAATAGTCCACTTAGGATATATATATATATATATATGTTTATGGGGTCAAATATTTTATTCATATGACTATACAAGGTATTGATATACTCACCATTTTATGTATAGTAGTGAATTTTTAAAATTTTGTTTATGTAGACAAGATGATGCATGATATTGGTGGTGACACAAAATAGTTATGAATAGAGAATTTTGATATCTTTTATAGTGGAGGTTATGATAATGATGAAAACTATAATTTAATCATGTAATGGGATGGCATATGTTTAGGATATTATGGTTGAACATGGTGACTTATATATATCATTTAATATTGTATCCTGATGACTTTTTTCAATATATGAATATGTCTAATTGTTTATTTTACATTTCAAAAATATTATGATTAACGGTTATTTATAATAGTGGGAGAAAGGTTGATTAGGTGAAAGGCCTCCCAATATTATGGGGATACCTTAGCACCAGTAACTAGTCCATGACTTACTGGAAGTGGACATAGGGAGTTAACCTACTAATAAGAAAATATGTGGAAAAAATACTTTTTGTATCCTATTATCTTTCTACCATTTTAATATTACCATGTTATTAATATCATTTTGATTCATTATTTATTATTTATCAAACATTCCCTCATATAAAACTATTTTTCATAACTCATTACTATGTCGAAATAAATATTTTTTAATTATTAGTTTTCATTTCCTATTTGAAAATAATTCTCCATAAACTTCATTAATTTTTTTTAATATGATTACTTGATTTTATTTCAATTATATTATCTTTATTTATATCTATTATTTTTTATTGATTAGTAGTTCTCTCTAATGATCCCCTTTTTCTTAAGCACTTACTTTATAGAAATACATATTTCAAAAACTATGAAATTTTGTTTCAGTTTTCCTATTATCTATTTATATTATGTAATTAATCATTGAATGTAGTCCTAGAGAATTTTCTTAATTACAATACAATGTTTTCATAAATCTCAAATATTTATTGGTTTCTTTATCATTTAAACTATTAAAAAACATCACTCATTTATGGTAGTTTTTCAGTATATAAGTGAGTGATGTTGTATCATTTTAATCTGTTCCTTATATATTCTAGAAAATAATTTTCTTGACTAAATATAATAATAATATAAATATAAATTCCTATTTATTATTATTTAATGATAAAATATTCAAGACAATAATGTTGTCTAAAGTAAAAAAAATGAAGTTATCAGTACTATTATGAAAACATAAAAAGGATGATTAAATAAATGTTATGTATTAGATAAATTATTAATCTAAATTCTTTAAGAATGTAAATTTTACTTTAAATTTTAAATTTTATAGGTTATTGAAGATTTGGGAAGGGATTATCAACCATTAACATTATACTAATGTAGTTTTATGAATTATGAATTTAATGACATCAAATTGACTGATGAGGGATAAATAGATCCAATAAATTAATAATAAATGAATATAAATGATTAAATCGAATCATGTTATGTAAATAAAAGTAAAAAAACCATATTACATATGTAAAAATTAATATTATTTGAATTTTTTTTAAATATGGATATAGATTTCATGTCGGAATTTGTGCTAAGGGTTTCTCCCAAAATGTCCCTTCTATTTATATATTGTTGCCATAATTATAATTCCTTATATCTTATACTATAAACTCATTTACAAGATCTTCATTTTATTCCTTACTTCATTAAATTAATTTAAAATGAATTGATGGTCTCCTTTCACCACATATAGGTTTATAGTACTGATATCACTTTTTTGCAAGGAGTATATCTCACAATTTTTTAGTTTCATGGATATGTTAATTATTCCATTATATCCCCCTATCATTATATTTTTTCCATTGTAATATTCCTCATCTTTTATTCATAATTATGATTCCATTTTATGGATGTATACTTATATTTCTTCTTCCCTTCAAAATATTCCATTGGTAAACCATATGATATCTATAAAGGAATATTTTATTTTTTTATCATCTAATCCATGTTATAGATAATTTTAATATATTTATTTTCATCATTTAATTAATTAGAAATTTTATTTTTAGATATTTTAGAATTAATTTCAAATTTAATTTTGCATTTTTTTAAAAGTGACTCATTCATTTGTTTTTAGAAAAATGTCAAAAAAAGTCATGAAATTTATTTTCATTATTTCTATTCTATTTTTCTCTTTATTTATTTCATAATAAATTTGAAAAGGTATTATTAAATATACAGTTTCCAAAAAATATTTTTTAAAATTAATATTTAAATAAATGTTATAAACAAATTGATTTCCTTGAAAATTAAATTTTCATTTTGTATTTTAGAGTAGTATAAGAATTGGAAAATTGTTTTCATAATACATTAGTGATTATTTTCTTCCAATGGAAGATTATTTACATATATCTATCCCATTTTATATTTTACTATTTTACTATTACTTATGTAAAATTTCCTCTAATATTATATTTTTCATATGTTTTTTATTATTTTTAAATTATTCTCTCATTTATTAACCTAGAATATATTTATTGATGGTTTGGTGGAAAAGAAAAATATTTGATGGGAATGATCCATCACTACATTTTATTCCCTTTTCATCAACTATAAATAAATATAAACATTCTTCGAATATGTTTACCTGGTTAATACCTTATACATTATTTTATTAATTGAAGGGTGTTTACCCATATTTTTATAAATTTGACTGATTGGTTAAATTATTAAGACCATCTGCACTCTATTTTATATTATATTAATACCCAAAACTATATTTTCTTAATTAAAGTGTATTTACCAATATATATATATATTATTTGGATTACCATTTTATTTCCATGACATAAACATGTTATGATTTTTAATGATTTATGACCGGATTCAGGTTCATGTTGTGTAATAAACTAGGCTTTTATAAATTAAATTCCCTAATAAATAAATAATTTCCTCAATTAGGGTTATAATTATAGAAAAAAATGCACTAATTTTTTAATTTTTGACCAATATAGCATATTGGATTTCAAATACCATTAATAATTTTAACCATTTATAATATGGAGCATGTATAGTGACATTTATGATTAGTATATATCAATGGTAATGATAAATTTTAATTGAAATGGACAGTAGAAGAAATAGCCTTGACTAGTAGTATTTTACCCTATGATGATGATCCATAATAGCTTCTAAGGTAGATTACATCCCTGGGATTTTCCATTTAAAAAACCCCAGAATAGATTCAATAACTAATTATTTGGAAAAAATATTTATAGGATATGTTTAAACATACTGGGATCATGACCCAAACTAAATTCATCAAGCACCCTAAGAAAGAAACACAATCACACACCTTACCCTTAGGGTGTATGTTAGAGTAAGAAGGTGTTCTTTATTTTGACCTTTGTAATATGAATTAGAATATTTTTTTTCTTTTTCATGAAATATAGATTATATTTATTCCATTTTATTATTACTTTATTGATAATTATATAATTATTATGATAATGTATATGTCTTTACATGAAGAAATCAAAAATTTAATTTTTGGAAATATATATTGTCAATTAAAACACATTTTAATTAAATTGATTATTTTTAAAAATATATATATATTTAAATAAAATATTTATATTATTTAATAATTAATTAAATATTAATGGTAATATAATTAATTATGTCTTATTTTTTTAAAAGGTCTAGAAATTGGTTAATATCATAAAAAATAGTATTTTACAATAAATTGGGTTTTTCATTAAATGGGTAAATTTTCATATATGTAAATTTTTTTTGGTAAAATAGATATTATTTTTTAAAATAAACTTGTTAAAATTATCTAATGGTGAATTATTCATAATTATCCAAGATGGTCAAATTTTTTTATAATAAATTAAATATAGTATAAATTTACAGCATATATTATGAAAAGATAATAACTGAAAAATGATGTAATAAAATATATAAAATAAAACTATTAAAAAATATATATTTTTCGTTTAAATATTTTTAATGCAATTGGATTTATAATATACAACAATTAATTAATCCCCCAAAATATATTATATATTTTGTTAATTTAAAATCATTTCTTTAGGAACATGACTCACTTTAATATCACCATTGGAATTATTTTAATGTGAAAATTTATTGAAATTATAAACAATTGAAGAAAATCCATGATAAAAGAAACCATATAAAACTAGTAACATCTAAATATTTCCCTATAATGCATTAGAATAAATCTAACAATATTTTTAGAGACAAGCGATAAGTCATCACAAGACTCTGAGGTCTGAAGGAGCTTGGAATTAATATTATATAAAAATTAATTATATTAACATCAAGTTAATATTGTTCCCTTAATTTAATTTTATAAATACCAAAAATTTACATACTTGAGAAATCATAGGCTAACGTTGAATTTGAAATGTGGATTTTACCCTAGGGGTGACATAAGAATTATTGGTGTCAATCATTTTGATTAATTGATATCTTGGAAAAAAAAATCAAATAAGTAAATTTATTTTTTTATGTTTAAATGAATTAAACTAATATATTTATAAATATTTGGTTACCATAAATCCCTAGGGTTATCTATATATCCCTGATATTGTGATATAATCCATTGTATGAGAGCTTTGCGAACAAAAAAAAATATTGAGAATCACTTTTACTAAAGGAATTTTAGGATCTCACCAACAATGACAACATAGATTCATTATTCTATATTAATGAATACTAAAAAATGGATGTTCATTTTTTTATTTAATCTCTGATTTTCCCATCATGAATGTGAATCAAATCAACTAATAGAATGATCTCCAAGTCAATCATGTTATAGGTGCAAGTCTATTCAATTGGGATTTGGGGAAAATTTTATAGGATGTTTATTTATTTCTACTCATTCGACATTATAAAAGAAAAAAATCGTGTACAACCAAAACAATGACTGAGTTTTTTTCTACTTTATCCATTCATTGATTTAATCTCCCATTCATCACATGATTTTTCAATGATATTTCTTTCACTGATGGTTTGAAAAGTACTCGGTAATCAATCATTTAAAGACTATTATTTTTTTCAATGATTTTGTGCTCAGGGATCATGTTCATGATATATGGAATAATTTTTTTCCTGATGATGGTGTTAAATAATCAAGTGTGAATCAAGGGTTTCCCCATTTTCAATTTGGGCATGCGGCGATGGATCGATGTAGTGAGGTTTTATTTCTAGGTGGACAAGATGATAAGAATCTATCCACTAGAAATGGAGTTACTTAGTCATACTAGATTCACAATTTCTAGATGATATTAGTGGTCACTAAGAATGAAATAGTGATAGAAGCAGCAAATTCATGAATAATCATGAGTTTTGTAAAATCTTACATTACATGGTGTGAGGTCTGGAGGAACACATTTTATGTGGAAACAACTATGGTGGCATGACATAGTATATCACACACCATGTGGAACATGTAATACTTCATGTCACCAAATACTGGAGGATTGTGGTATATCTCAGAGGGTACATGGGCATAGATATGTCCATGCACATGAGTATATGAAGTATACACTAGCATGACCATGTACCTAGACATGGTCAGTGGACCTAGAATTGGCCAGGTACATGGGCCATAGTATAGTTCATTGGAATGGAAAGAGATTAATGGGAATGGGACATGTTATAATTGTATAATCAGGGTATATGAGACTTTCTATGTAATAATAGTAAATTCCATGCAATTTTCATCAGTAATCTAAGGCTCTTTGTCTCTTCAGTATGGACTAGTTTTAGTAGAGTGTGATTCCTTGGAAATTCTCAACAATGGTATAATGTGACATTATGTCTTGAGAAAAGGAAAATTATCAATTCTATGGGGTTTTTGTTGGAATGAGTTTATATTATCACCACATGTAACAATGAATGGTTCCTTTATTGTTCCTCTATTATCCTAGGTTGGGTTAATGATATCAACATGACAACTATGTAAAATTAATTGATCCCCAATTTTGAATGTCGATCCAATAGGGTTTGTGCAATCTCTTAGATATCCTTGGTTTGATCCCCTATGTGGGTATTGAAACATATATGTTTTAGAAATAAATACATAAAGAGGATACATGAGCATGACCATTTGGATGAGTGTCATTAGTTATATCATGGATCATGGATTGGGCCCTCTTAGATGTGTGTTAACATAAATACTATATAAGAATCCTATGGATGGTAGTGGTTGGGACCTATTTGATACTTAGATATTTCTATAATTATGTATAGGTTTTGATAATAATTATGTCTCATTTAATGTTTGACAGACCTATGTATTGATGACATGACTACTCATGATGATTTATGTCTAGTTATTTTATGGTGTCCTACTAGTTATTATTATACTCACTCCTTCATGGGATACGCTAGCACAAGGTGTGTTTTATATATATAGAATATATTTTTAAGGAGTCCAAGAAGGATTTATATAATGTAGAAGGTAGACAATTTTATTAGGTTAGATAGATTAAGGATAATAGTAGGGTTTAATTTGATAATAGTCCCCTCCTCTTTATCATGTTATACTTATATCCTGTTTTAGTGGTATTATATTGGTATATTATTCCTTCTTGTACTTTTCCATACTCTTATTGAGAGATTTAGATGTACTCATATATTTTATGTCATTTTAACATTAATTTCATCATTTATGGGATTGGAGTTATGTTCATGTGTACATGTACCTTAGGATAATTCCTTCTATAAGTGTAATATGCCTACTCAGTGTCGGTCTCCAGCCCCTGGCCTATTGTAGGAGGGCTTGGGGTTGTCAAACTTTATTTATCACCGACCAGGCAGGCTCTGGTGTGTCATGTTGTTAAAAAGTTGTATTATATAAATTTATATTATGATAGGTTTTATAGATTATATAGCAATGAGGTTTGGTTTAAGATTTCTGGAAGTAGTGTTAAAGTGTTTCAAGATTATCTTTCATCCTAGGGAATCCAGTGTCGGTGTAGGGGAAGAACATTACTTTCACTAGGTATCCGATAACCCATTGGTTTTATAGTTACATATGCAAACTAGTTAGAGGGAAATCATATGTAGATTCATCATATATGAATTGGTTGTGGAATCTATTCACTTCCTTAGTCATCTCCCTAGATATAATTATTAACTATGGTGCATCATGTTTATATCATGATTCCTCCAAAAAGACATCCATCCAGGACTCCAATGTGGGATCATGAGGACGATCTAATGAGTAATAAGGATTTCATATAGGGTTTTGTACCTTTGGGTGGTACCTCTATATGGTTTTAATGTTTTCCCACCAATTATTGAGCAACAGGTTGAACTAGTATTATAAGATAAGGATGAGCATAATAAGAGTTCACTCCATGAGTTTCATAGCTAACAACCACCCAGTATTCATGGTGAGATAAACCACTGGGTATATGTGGACTAGCTAGGGTCATTCAATTGAGTTTTTCACCCTATTAGGACACCTGTAGATCATATGGTGGTCCTAACAGAGATTGGTCTTTAGAGATCTTCTAGGTGATGGTGGATTCTAGGGACTCAATCACATGTGAAACAATTCTCTCCATGTTTTATTTTTATAATATTTTGAGGTTGGAGTATTATCCAAGAAAACTATAATTAGTGTGAATCTAGGATATTCTACAATTTCAATATGGAATTATGAATATGGAATTGTATTTAGTGAGATTCACTGTCCTCTCGTTATACTCTTAGGATATTAGTCATGATCTATTCATTAGATAATTGACCTTCAAGAAGGAATTACACTGAGATATTCTAGATTTAGTGATATATCATTGCATTACCACCTATGATGTAGTGATAAATCATGATTTAGTATTTTATATATTGTTGGTAGAGTATATTGCAATAAGTATTAATGGTAGTGGAAAATAGAAAAGAATACCTCGATAGGTGGTAGCTGGCATGAGACGTAGGGATCCAAGAATCCAGAACACTTAGTGAGATGGTACTAGAAAAGAGGATTTACAATTTAGGGATTTCATGATGGTTCTAGTTAGTTGATAGAGAGGTAGTGATTCCATTGAGATGTCTAGTTATAACTCATGCGATATTATTAAACTAGTCATACAGCTGATAGGGAGATGGTTGATGGAGCATCCATGTAGATTCAACAACATAAATAAGGAGGTCCATAGGGTAGAGAAACATACATATGAGTGATTAGAGCATAAGGTAGTGACTATTGTTTTGACCAATTTCCACCACCTCCACTAGGTGGTCCACACCATGCTCATATAACTGGTGGGAAAGGATGAATATATTTTCTAGTAGAGGAGGCTAATGGACACCACCCTCTTGGGATAATTAGAGTTATGATCTATGTATTCTAAAATTTATCTTTAATACTAATATACAAGAATGAAAGTATTTATTTTCTTTCTACTTTTATGGTTTTCTACATAGAGATTCCAGTTGAGTCAATGGCTCGACCCTTATATTTATAGGCTCCTAAATTATGGGATTAATCGATTAAATTTTTTTTCATGTAGTGTTATATAACTTTTCAATGAGTTAATTTCCTATGGGTTTTCTTGGTAACATTGATTAGGCCTTATGAAATCATCTTAGGAATCGAATCTCTATCCATTTTTCATGATCATGTTTACATTTTAACATTGAGGATATGATGTTTCTAAGGTTACATGATGAGTTTTTCTTTCATGGTTGAGAAGGAATCCCTTAAAGATAACTATGGGAACATACGTAGGAAGATATAGATGATTAATCCCTAGTTTTATAGCATTACCCATGGAGTAGTGGATGATAAGATATTTCAGTCCCTTATGTTGGTCAAAAAGTATTAAATTATATTTCATGAGGGCATTGCTTTCTTACCTACCCAATGAGAGAAATAATTCTATAAATAATTTCATAATGTTACTACCCCCGATACTTGAGATAGAAAATAGGGTTTATCTCATAGATTTTTCTAAATAGATTGTGTAGTTTGAGGACCTATAAAGGAAGGGATTGTTAGACCAAAATTTTCCCCTAGAATACCCAATATTGTTCTATATAAAGATGGAAGTGATCATGAAGTTTTTTATAGATTATTTGTTCCTAAAACGACTAACTATGATGAATATGTATCCAATTATATGGATTAACAACCACTTCAACCATTTGATTGGGGAATGATGGTCCTTAAAGATCGACCTCAGATCAAGATACCACCATCTTTCATCACGTGTTGAGCATATATTGGGGACAATATTAAAATGTATCTATGGTCATTATGAGTACAGTATGATTCATTTTAATGTAGAAAACTATCCAAATGTGTTTATGGGACTAATAAATAGGATCTTCCCATCTTTCTTATATATATTTTCGTTAGTCTTCATCAATGAAATTTTAGCATACTCAACATCCATGGAGGAGCACACGAGACACCTGAGGATGGTTTTGGACATACTCTGAGGTCAGTTTATTTATTATATTTTATCAAAGTATTTGTTTTGATTCAATATATCCACTATCTAGGAGATATCATCTTTACAGAGGGTGTATTAGTGCACTAGGAAAAGGTAGAGGTGGTATTATCTTGGGATCTACTGAAGTGCATGATGGAGTTTCAGATCTTCCTTCTACTGTAACGATACTGCGGGAGGTTTTGGATGAATTTATCTAGGATATTGGGACCTTTAACTTCTTTTACCTAGAATGTTTAGATTTTTTTGGATTAAGAGGTGCATGTAGGATTTTTTGGAGTTGCAGAAGAGGATGAAAAAAGATCCCATCCTGATATCTCTAGAAAAGGGTTTGGAGTGTGTATTGTTATTTGATTCCTCAAGGATCATAATGGGTTGTGTTGAAATTTATAGATAGGAAATGAATGTATTTGAAATCGATAGTTAATATCACACATAAATAACTACAAAAAACATAATCTAATGATGGGGTGAAACTGCCTTATGGGTGACTGGTTTTCCAGATTTTATTACCATAAGAGTATAAATTATATATTCTATCATAAGGATCCAATCATGAGATAAAGGTGATGGCTGGAGTACCTCCAAAATTATGAAATTGATATAGTCTATAATCTTTGGAGGGAGAACATAGTGGAATATTCTCATTGCATAAGATCTTGTTAATAGTTGTCGACTAGGGTATCATTGTAGTTAGCCTCATTGAATATTTCCTTAGTGGATGAGGATGAAAAAACATAACTCCATTCAATGGTTTCTACCCCACTTCTTCAATAGAGTGTTAGGGATGATCAATAGAGAGATGAAAAATTTGAGAACATACATAGTCAGATATCCTATGGATGTGCTCTAATGTGATTTTCGGAAGGTCAGGTTCATGTCATCATTTTTTTAGGATGAATGATAGCACCCATAAAATTTCATGAGGAGGTTATCAAGGAGTCTCATGCATCCTCCTTGGAGGTAAATCCTGATGTGGAAACCTAATACTAGGATCTTAAACACCTGTTTCATTGGCCATGTATGAAGAAGTATGAAAAATATTTTTCCTCTATATGCCTCACCTATCAAAAATTAAAGGAATTGAACCAGGTTCCAATGAGTTTAGTTCAACCCATTTATGTGATAGAGTGGAAGTGGGATGATTATATATATATATATATATATATATATAATTTTTTATGGGATTACCATTGATACATAGAGGGAATAATGTAATCTGGTCAATTGTATACTGAATTACCAAGTAGACCCACTTCCAAGCTATCTATGTGAAAAGGTTATAAGATAGTGTAGGATTACATTATGTTCAAGAGATAGTATTGCTCAACTTAGGTCCATCGATGATCACTTTAGTCCATGGTGATAAATTGAATTCAATATTATAGAATATATTTAAGGTGTTATTTGGGACTTACTTACATTTGGGAACATCAAATCATCCTAAGAAATATGAATTGATTGAGAATACCATTTAGGTTCTATAGGAGAGGATTTTGGAATGAATATTGGACATTGGACATAATTAACAAGATCACCAACTGTATGTGGAGTTTTCATAAAACAATTGATATAATTCTACCATTTATAAAGTAATACTTGATGCCTTGTATGATATATCTTATAGGTCACCACAATATGAGACTGATCAAGGTTTGTCATCTTTATTGGGCATAGTGATAGTGTGAGATACAATAGTGAATTTTTAGGTTATCCAGGAGTGGAGTATGACTTCCAATAGTTGTCAAAAGTATAATTTGGATTAAGGATATATTCATTTGGAGTTCAATGAGGTATTCCATGTGTTCCTAAAGGGTTAAACATGATGAGGATCATATAGATTTTGAATAGGTGGCATGTTATCTATGAATGAAATCCCTAAGGTTGGGAGAATGTAATGTCTCTATTTTTTCTATCTAATGCTTTTGAATATATCTAATAATAATTTTAGATCCATGAACTATGAAAACATGTGATTTCAAGTCCTAAAGAGGTTCAATATTGATATTATGTAAACATTAAATATATTAATATCACATGTGAAAATTGACCATGATGTATTGGAATAAATAATGAACAAGGAAGCTTATAACAAATATGTGACCACTGTTGAATCAAAAAATGAGTTTTACTCTAGTTGTAACATAACTTTTTTTTTGCATTAGTAATTTTGATGAGGATCTATGGAGTGTAAACATAATAAAGTAAATGTTTATTTATTTATTTTTAAATGAAAATAAAAAACATCCTTCTTAAATGTACTGTTATTCAAAATCCCTATGGTTATACACAAAACCCTACGATTGTGAGGAGAACCATTGGAGGATATATTAGGAAACATGAATAGACTAAAGATCATTTTTTGAAACGGAATTCAAGGATCTATCCAATTATGAAAACACAGATTTTTTATTCATTAGTGAAGGATTATAACCAATGGTAAGGAATTGTTTTCCATGGTTCATTTCCCCTTTTTATTATCCCCCAAATAATGAAAATCAAATCAACTAGCAGACTAATCTATGGTTTGATTGTGTTGTGGGTATGGATTTATTGACCTCTCATTTAGCGAAATTATTATTATATATTTATTTTTTATCATTATTGATTATTGTGATAAAAATGAATCAAGTAAAACTAGAACAAATACTGAGGTTCATTCTAATTTGGTGATTCATGGATCTCTATAACTAATATTTTTATAATCCATCATTATTATTTATTTTATTGGTAGTTCAATAATTACGAGACATTTGATCATTACAGGGACATTATTTGTCACAATATATTGATATTTATGGTTAAATTTCATGTTCAACATAGAAATGGAGTTGATATGATAATGGATGATGATATGATAATGATTAGTTGTTGGTACATTGTTTCCCTATGTCTCATTTGGTCGTTTAGTGGAAGATAGATGCGGTGAAGATTGATTTCTAAGTGGATCATAGGACTGGAATCTGTCAACTAGAAACAAGGAGTCATAGTCAATAGAGATATTCCATATCATGGTGAGGTTAGTGGAAGATCCCAAGGTGATATCAGATGAAGTGAAAAAATCAATGAATACATAGATGTGACCGTTAGGGTTTATGTGTGAAATAAAACCCAAAATTCCCAATGACATGTGTTATATGCCTTGTGAAAAGGTACTAGAGGCACAAAAATGTATACCAGAGGGTGACCATGAATATAAAAATCCAAACACATGGTAACAGGTAGTATACATGCGTAGGAACATGTACTCAAACATGATTGGATCGCCTAGACACTTGTTGGTAGATGAGTATGGCCAGAGTACATTGGCATAACCAGAGGTACATGGGAACGAGTTATGGTATATGAGCAGACCTAAGGAAGAAAAAAAGGTTGTTTTCTAAGAGTACATGATGTGTATGTTTTCTAGGATAGTGTGATATCCTACATCAATTTAGTATATACCTGTTTTAGTTGATTTTGATTCCTTAACCAATCATAAAGAGGGTGTTGTATGGAATTCCATTCTATGCATAGATTAGTGATCCTCCCTATAGTTTCTGAATTATATGGATATTATTTTACCTTCCTGGGGAAATAAGGTGGGATACTCTATCATTCTATCATCATCCTAGGCTAGGTTAATGGAATCATCATGATCAGCATACATAGGGCATCAATCTTTTATCTATAATGTTGACCGCAAAGGGTTTTGGTGCTTGTTAGTGGTCCTGGCTGTGATCCCCTATCTATGTAATGATAAATACTAAGCCCTACGGAGTACCTCTTGGTGAGGGCAGATGAACATGAAGATTTGGATGAGTGTCGTTAGTGAAATTATGGCACCTAGATTGATCCCACCAAGACATGCCTTACCTTGATTCTTTAAGAAGAATCATTTGACTAGTAGTGATTGAGATATCATTGAGACTTTGTGTCAGTTATGAATCTATCTAATATTTTATTATGTCTATGTATCATCTCTTTATTTAAATACATTGGTATTGATGAGTTGAATACTATTAATGATTTATGTTTAGTGATCTCTAGGTGTCTTACTATATATTTTTAAATTCACAAATGAATGGGTTCAACCATCATATTTATTGTAATATATAGATGAAAAGAATATTGATGGAGACATGGGTGGAGTGAGAGTAACAAAATAAGTGTATTGGTCTAAATATATCGATTGTCTTACTGGTTCTTCATTTAAAAATTGTTTCCATGTCCTAATAAAGTCGAACCCTTTGAAAATTTTTACAGACATGTATTTGGACCTTATTCTTTCCAATAATTTTAATAATTAAACTGAGGTATATAAATGTATTTATGCATTTTTAATTATATTTACATTACATTAAACATTTTATGGTCACGGATTTGTGTGGATGTGTAATTTTACCATTGTTTAAGGCCATCTATGGGTGTGATTTTCTTACTTGGGGATAGTCCTAAGACCATGGCCATTTAGAGGTGGGGTTGAGGTCATCATGCTACACTTATCAACAGATAGGTGGGCCTCAGAAGGCCTGTTCACAAAAAAACCATGGTATGGATTTTGTATTTTTTTATTTTATCATATTTAGTACAAAACCTATGTTTAAAATTCAATAAAGAAATATCCTCTATTTTTATATAAATTATCATCAAAACTCCCAATAATCTTCACTCAAAATTAATTGATCATGAGTTTCATATCCATCCCCAACTTTAAGTATATCCCATGTTTTTCTCTCACAATTAAAAATATCCTCTTTATATTTTAGAATGTATATATCAATACAAGGGACTGTTTCATTCTCTTTTTTCTCATGTATGATATTTTTTATAAGACCGGTTTAATTTCAATTTTTCATGTTGTCATATGTTTTTAAAAATTAAATTTATTATCTATATGATGTTCAAGTAATGATATAGGACCTTTCAATCCCATTAAATTCTTCCTTGAACAGTTATTTAAACACATTATCCTATTGAAATTATCCTACAATTTTCTATTTCATGCTTTTTTATATTGAATATCCATCCCCATTTCAACACAAGGGTATTAAAATAGATGTACCTATCCATTATTAATTGTGAACATCAATGTATGTAACCAAAAGTATATAATCATCATATTAAAAATGATTAAATTAATTATATTGTTGAATAATCTCTGCGGAAAATTAATTAATGTTCATGTTATGCAATTAATTAGTGGGCACAGAATTATATAACACTATAATGAATTGTGTAATGGCATTATCTAGTGATATTATAAATTTGGTTCATGGGAGGATAGACTATTACCAATATGTTATTATTTTTTGGAGTTTATATATGAATTATTCTTATAGTGTCATATTTTATCTTGTTTCAAGATTCTTATGTTTCCTTGATATTATAACCATATATATTGCATCAATTTCTGTATTTCCAATTCTCATCCCTTTTTATCATTGTGTTATTCTTCATGGATCACATTTATTAGTTTTATAGTGTAATGATTTTATTATTCCATTACATCTATTTATAACTCACCCCTTTCTAATGGATATCACATGGTTATCTCATGAAGTTTTAGATGATCAATGGGATTTAATGGCTTGTTTTGGGGTTTTTAATTAATTTCATTATATCCATTATTTGAACTATAAATTAATGTATATAATTGCATAAATATAATAGGCCTATCTATATTTTTAGATTTTATTATGTATATATTTATTTAATTAAGTCATTAATTAAGGTGCATTAAAGATATGAGTTACAATGGTTGGTATTAGAGAATGACCTAGTTATTATTTGTGATTGGTATTAGAAAATCACTGTGAAGTACTGAGGGATAAGAATTAACCAAAAAAATGTCCATAGATTTGGATAATATATAGAGTTAAGTGGTTTTTAGGGAAAATAATTCCAATCTAGATACTATATGTGGACATGGATGTGGATCTAGAATAATTATACATAGGGATAACAACCTTCAAAATAGGGAATTAGGAACTTACCGAAGCATCACCTAGTTCATGAAAAATATTATTTTCTAATCACTGAGCTTGAAAATCTAGTGGGATATGCATTGGTAATCTCACAATCTCTTTACGTATTATTTTGATTGTAAAAAACTGATTATCAATTGTTATGGAAGGAAACAGGATAAGGATAGCCTAGATTGAAACAAGAAAATTCATATGTAAGGGAATATTTTTAATTTATGATTTATACCATAAATTTTTATAGATTCCATTTTATATTCTTAATAGTGAGACAATTCTCATCCCTAAATCTATTTTGGATGAATTAAATAATTATAACATGAAAAAAGTGAAAGGTAGGAATATAATCCATTATTGAACTTCAAATTGTTTATGGGATTATGTTTCTATGAAATCATTTATATCATTCATGTTTAGTAGAACATTTCAAAAAACATCTCAAAACATGGAGGTTGAGTTAATAATGAAAATAGAAAATGGGGATATTATTGATTTTCATGTTTATATCCTCTCCCCTATCCATATTTTTGTGTTGTTATTCCTAGGGGATTTTTGAATACTTCCTTGAGAAAAATTTGAAGAAATTATATTTATTTATTGGATTTCATTATATATATCCAACGTAAATTGTTGAGAGAAGTGCATCACCCTCAATATGGTGAATCACCCAATGATTCTACACAAGTGTAATGAGGTGGGTTAAACTTCATTGGTATAATTTTATAAAGAATGTATATTATTTCCCTATGAGTAATAATATACTTCTAAAATGATTGATACTATGTAAAATATCTTCCTTAATGACATGTACATTATGATGGAAAACACAAATGTGTTTCCAAAAGAATTTAGTTGACTTTCACTTAACTAAGTGGTTGAGATATCGATTGAACATTTATATAGAGATTTACTAATATCTAGGAGTCCATATATAATAGACACTTCTGAACTTAAATAGTTATAGGAGAAACTATAGGAGAATATAGATAAAGGGTATATATTCCCATGTGCTTCACTACGAGGTGAACTAGTCCCCTTTATTAATAATAAGTATTGGTTAATGTGCCTTTGCATTGATTATAATTATCTCAACAAGATCAAGACAAGGAAAAAGTATTCTTTTCCACATATTGATGACTAGTTCGATCAACTATATGGATCTTATTAGTTCTATAATATGGATATTTGGTCGAGATATTATCATGTAAAGTTGAATGTATCACCCCCAGTTTGAGTTATGTTACTTTTTATGATTTTTTTTTGTGTTTTATGTGGTTGGGAAATGTTTGGAAGAGTATGGATGTTTTTTGGAAAATTTTGGAGGCATTCTATGGGTTAATGGTTTGAGAATGATTTGTTAAAATTATAGAATAAACCTAGGTAACAGTCCATATTGAGGTAGAGGCAAAGGGGTTGGTGCATGGTTAAGTTGAATGGTTTCAAAACCATGTGGCCAGCCGATGTAAACAATTATACTTGAGATAGTGTAATTATACATGGTTGGTGCACAGTTTGTATAACTGTGTGAGGAAACTATGTGGGGCACCCTTTTGGATAGTAGAAGTCACACAATTAGTGCTCAGTTTATCTAACCATGTGAGATAACCTAGAGCGGGATTAAAAGGCAGTTTTAAAAAATGATGTGGGGGAGATTAACTCTAAACACCCCATTAGTATTCCCATAAAAACCAAACATGTTATTTCTTCTTCTCAAGGGCTTGAGAGGATCTCATACTCATTTTAGTAGAAAATTGAAGGGTTTTATTGGTGGTTTGAAGGTTTTTATTATATGGTAAGTAACTATCCTTGGTTTTTTTGTGGTTTTATCAATATCTAGTTCTCTCTCACTATCAGTTCTCTAGATCCACATCCACCACATGCATGTAAAGGGGGTTTTTTTGCCAAAAATTAAGAGATTTGGGATTTTTGATTCTAGGAAAATAGATCTAACTTGATTTCATGAATATTTCTCATGGATTTGTTGTTCGGTTGTGCATTGGTCAATTTTTCAAAAACCCTAAGGTAGGTGGATTCTATGTAAACTCAATTTTTCTAGAACTAGAAGGATTAATTTCAAATAAAATGGGTTTTCTGGATATTTATTTTTATTGTGATGTGTGATGGTTGGTTGACCCCCATTATGTGACGATTTGTGAATTTTGTGGAAAATAGGTTACTATTGTGAAATGTGATTGGTTGTTGGATTTTAAGATGAAGATTTTAAAATTAGGGTCTTGGAAGATTATGGAAATTCGTTTTTGAAGATTTATTTTTTAAAAAATTAATTGAATTATTGTATTTCACGAATAATGGATTAAGGATGAATTCAAGAAATCAGTGATTTGTTGGAATGGTTTTGGAATGATATGTTGAAATTTTGTTGGGAATAATTGGTTAATTTGTCTTTTTCAATTGTGTGTTGATGTGATTTTGGTAGATGTTGATTTTTATGGTTATTGGTTGATGTGGTATAAGGATGGGTGGGATGGGATGGATAGTAGGTGTGAAGGACCACCATCAAGGAATGGAATGTGGGTGTGAAGTACCAATATAAATAGTGGAAAAAGTTGGATGTGAAGTTCCACCATCAATTATAACACTAAGCTCATGTGGAGAAGTGTTATTATGGATTTTTTAGGAATTAAAACATGGGGAATAACTTTGGATGTGCCAATATGGAATGAGTAATGACATGTTGTGTTTCTTTACATAGAATTTTGTTGATTGGGGTGACTTTGATTGGGTAATGATGTGTATGGATCATTTTTAATTATTGAAAATTTTTATTGAAATTATATAAATTGTTTTATATAATTGATCTAACATATTATATCCTATTGGTATGTGTAAGGAAGTCATTCGGGGAAAACCTACTGAGTATTATTACTCACACACTACTTTGGACCTTTGGTGATTTTTTAGATGTTGTAGTTCAGGACAGAGGTATAGTTAAAACAACTCCTTAATTTTGTTTCTCTTCATGATGTGTGGGATATTTTGTGGTGGTGGATCTTGGAGATTTGTATGGATATATGGAGCTATGAATTTGAGTCTTTAGTTTTTATGTTTTGTCTTCCTCTTTGGTACAATTGTTCTAGTTATGTTGTGTTTGTATATGGGGGTAACTTTTTGTTTTTGGAATGTAATACCCTATTGAGATGCATCATGTAGTATTATTTGGTAATGGTACATTTGGTTGGAAATGTTTTCTCAAAGGGAAAATATTCCCCCAATTTTTCTTGAATCCCTCCACATTTATTTCCATCTTTTTTCACCTTGGGAACATCACCTTAGGCTGAGTGTCAACTCCACCTTAAAATAAGATAATGAGGAATTGCATGATGTTACAAGTGGTATCGGTATGTTTTGTCATTGAATTTAAATTGAAACTAGTTTTATTGGACCTTTGGAATCAGTTATTAGTCTTGGGATTGGAATTTTTTTTAGTTACTCTTCGAGTTGGGATAGTAGTATGGAGTAGGATTGTTAGAAAATGAAATTTATAGCAAAAAAGTACATAGATAACCCTTTTATTCAGAAATTTAAGTTATCAAGGAGTTGGTTACATAATAGTTTTAGAGACATTTAGAGGAGTGTGGTCTCATTATTGTGGGTGTATCCAATGATATGATCATTTCATGCCTGGTAGAAATGACTTCCCCCTAGTATTTAATATTTCATTTGAAATTATTCATAATTTGTGGTATGAATTGTTCATTTTTTGAAAATTTTTGAAATTGTTGTCAAATGTGTGGTTTTGAAAAGGGAATGGATGGGGTATTTTGAAAATTCTTCAATTTTCAAAAGATAGTGTATTTGGAAAATATGGTTGAACAATGAAAAATTGAAATTTTAGAAAGAACGATTGTGCTAGATGGAATGAGATATAATATGAAATTTTTTTCTTTAGTTTCTAGGGAGTGGGACTTATGGTGAATCTTGTGTTGATAGAAATGGAACCCGGTAGACGTTATAAAGACCAAATGGAGGGTGCTGTAAAAAATGTGGTCACACGTATACCTTAGGTGAAATATAAATTTATTCAATGTATAGTGAAAGCTTTTCATTCTATGGAGAGTGGGAATATAAGTGATGAGTCGATTCATATGGATCACTCAGTTCAGTTTCAAAAGCATAATCAACAATTTTTTTGGGATGATTAATAACTGGAAGGTGTGTAAGCATGGATTAGTAGCATAAAACAAATATTTTATTTACTAGGCATGCCAGTCGAGTTGAAAGTGAAGTTAGTGATGTACATATTGGTAGATCTTTCACATCAGTGGTGGGAGTCCATGGTTTAGGCTGGATCGAACCAAGTTATAACATGGGATTATTTTGAGGAATTTTTTAACATACAATTATACCCCTATATATTCAAAATTCATCGCCCAAAAAATTCTTAAGTTTTATGTAGGATAAACTTTCATTGATAGAATATGCCACTAAGTTCTTGAACTTAGTATGATTTGCGCTAGAGGTTGCAGCTAGTGTTCCCTTGAAGGCATAGATCTTTGAATCAAGCTTGAGGCAATAAATTCAATCCAAAATTGTTTTACTATATATAAGTGATCATTTGGATATTATAAATTGATAATCAGTGTATGAAAGGGATATCTTGGGGGGTTACAGGTGGGAGAATCATGTAGGTACCCATAGAGAATAGTGGGAACTCTAACTCTGGGATCAACAGAAGTGGGGTGGTTATTTATAAGGTGGGAGTTTAGCTCAGAATCTGATGACATGATCAGTGAATCTTCCTCAGAAGTCTCAAAGTATAAAAATATGTTTCTAGTTTGGTTATATAGGCCACATGAAGTGTGATTGTATGACACAACCTCAAGCTTGTCATAACTGCAATCAGATGGGGCATCATCCGCATTATTGTCATAATTATCTGAGGTCGGGTGATCGTGACACTCCTCAAGGGTTTCATGTGTCCTATGCCTTGATGGGATCAGGGAAGCATCAAACTCCATTTAAAAAATCCATGTTTGTCATCGTGATTCAAGGAATACCACTACTCCCCAGTAGGGGATGTTTTAATAGGATAATAAAGAGTTGAGTTTGGAAAGCAAGGAGATTTTTGAAGACATGTAGGTTATGGTGGATGATCAGTCAAGACTATCCATGATGTGAGGTATGATTCTTTGGAATTGTACCATTAATATATTTTTTATATGGGTTCATATAATTTTTTCATTTCCTCTCATGCTATTGATTACCTAGGATTAAGTGTAGAAATATTTCCTTATGTCTTAAAACTTAAAACTCCTCTATGTTAAAGAGAGTGTTAAGAATTCTTGTATAGAAAATGTTGTATAGTTTCAGATAAGGTTGTGTTGATGTGGTAATTCATAGTTTTTGAGATGGATACATATGATATAATCCTAGGTGTGTACTAGATTATGATGTTTGAGGCCCATATCGAATTTTATCGATGAACAGTGAATTTCCTGATAGGTGAGGGCATCGAACATCTCTTTAGAGGAGAGAAAAATGTGAAGGTGGGTGCACTGATATATTTGGCACCAGTAGTTGGTACAATATAATATTATTTGGTTTATTTGTCTTTGGAATCAATGGAATAGTTTAGGAGAAGCAGGTTTTCAGTAGTGGTTCACTAGTTTATGGATATCATTCCAAAATAATTCTTAGTTTTTCCAACCATAAGAGAAGTGGAGTTTACTATTTATCTCCTTCAAGGTACTGGTCCTATCTCACTTCCATCTTACTAGATGGAACAAAAATCATTGAGGGAATTGAAATTGCAGTTATAGGAGCTAGAAAACACAAGGTTCATCCATCCAAGCTTGTCTTCATGGGTAGATCCAATTATGTTTGTTAAAAAGGCAGATGAAATTATTCAATTTTGTATTGATTATCATAATCTAAACAATGATATGATAAAGAATTGATATCCACTTCAACCCATTGATGAACTATTTGATCTATTTAGTGGAGATCAGTGGTTCACCAGGATTATCTTTTGATTATGATATCATCGCTTGTGGGTTCGGAAGGAGTATATTCCTGAAACAAACATTATGAGTAGATATGGCCATTATGAGTATGTTATTATACCCATTAATATAAAAAATGAACCATAAGTATTTATACCATTTATGAATCAAATATTTTATGGATATCTAAATTATTTCATGGCATTATTCAAGGATGATATACTGGTGTATTCAAGGACAAGGGTGAAGAATGAAAATAAATTGGTAGTAGTGTTGTGAATCATGAGATATCATTGATTGTATTCCAAATTATTAAAGTGTTATTTTTGGATAAAATAGGTTTGTTTCCTTGGACATTTTATTTATGAGAGAGGTTTTTTAGTGGATATTGAGAAGATATACATTTTTATCTCTTAGAAAACATTGAAGAATATTTTTGATATATTGAGCTTCCTGATTCTGCCTGTGTATTATCTACACTTTGTTCATGAATTCTAATGATTAGATTCACCAATCATATCTTTGAATAGGAATAATGTTACATTTTTACGGACAGACTAATTCCATAAATCTTTTTCAGAGCTTAAGGATCATCTTACATCAGCACCAATCTTGGTTTTTCAAGAACTAGGGAAATGGTACATGGTGTATTGTGATGCATTGGGATTAGGTTTGGGGTGTTTTCTCATTAAATGGGATCATATAGTTGGGTATGGGTTGTAGATGTTTAATTTTCATGATATGTACTACCCAACACTTGATTTGGTATTGGAGGCAGTGGTTCATTATTTGAAAACATGGTGTCACTATCTATTCAAGATAAATTCATGGTTTATATCGATCATAATATCTTTAAGAAAATTTTCTCCCAAAGATATTTGAATTTGAGGAAATGATGATGTATGGAGTATCATCAAATGTATGATATTGAATTTATCTACACACCCAATAAGGTAAATTTAGTGCAAGATGCATTAAATAAAAATTCATATGCTCAAGTGGTGAAACAAGTATCTGGTTAGTAAATTTTTATATCTATTATAGCCTATATGAGGATGGAATATAAATAATGGGGTGATGTAGCAGTTTTCTTTCTTGTCTCATTGGTTTTGGATATGGTTCATCTAGATAATGAGGAGAAAACATCTGATTCAAAGTGTGTGCCTATGAGGTTGAAACTCAATGGTGGGGAGACGATTAAGGGATGGAAAATGGATGGGAATTCAGTTTTGTTCTTACTGAATAATATGGTCATATAAGTGGATTTTCAAGAGAAAATATTTAATTCATACCGTCATTTGATATGGGTAGTTCATCTTGGAACCCAGAAAATGTATAAGGTGTTGAAAGCACAATTTTTTTTGGTGGGTATGAAAAATAATGTGGCTAATTTTATATCGAGATGATTGAATTGTCAACAATCAAGGAAGAACATCAATGGATAGTAGGTATGTTGCATTATTTACCTATCCTAATGTTGAATGGGGAGTAGATATCAATAGATTTTGTAACATGTCTCCCAAGAATGGTTTGGAAACATGATTCCATGTGGGTGATTATAGATTGGATCAAAAAATCATCAAATTTCATCACTATAAATGAATCTCATATAGTGGAGGATATGTCCAAAATATATATCCAATAGGTGGTAAAGAGGTATGGTATACCAGTTTCTATTTTATCAGATAGAGATCCAAGGTTTACTTATATTTTCTAGAAATCCTTGCAGTTATCCCTTGGGACTCAGTTGAATTTGAGAATGAAATAAAATCCACAAATACATGGGGAATCTTAGAGGATGATACAAATGTTAGAAGATATTTTGTGGGCGTGTGTGATTGATTTCAGAGTCTCATGATAGGATAATTTTTTTTGGTGGAGTTATCATACATTAACAGTTATCAGACCTCCATACATATGGCCTTGTTTGAATCGTTGTATGGGTGTCCATGTCATTCTCCACTGTATTGGCTTGAAATAGTTGAAATTTTTTGGTTGGGACAATCCCTATCCAAGAGAAAAAATAGAATTTTATGTTGATCAGAATGATAATGGAGATGGCTTAGAGTCATCAAATATTTTATATGGACCATAATCTAGGGCCATTTTCATTCGAGGTGGGTGATCATGTGTTCTTGAGAATCTATTGGTGGTTGGGACATCATCATTTTGGGATTCATGTGAATTAAATTATGAGGTATATTTGGACTTTTGAGATACTTGAGCTGGTTAGAGAGGTGGAATATCAGTGGGAATTTCCACCATGTTTCAGTGTGGTGCACAATGTATTTCATGTGTCACAGTTGATAAAGTATCATCCAGATTGTGACCATGTGATTCGATGGTATCACGTGAAGTTATAATAAAATACTTCATTGGTTCATGTGCTAGTAAAGATTGTGGGTAGGAAAAAGAATGTCTTGCATGGTAAAAGCTTTGGTCTAGGTCAGGTTTTATGGAAACATGGTCATATATAAGAGGAGACATGGTAGTGGGAGAAAAATATGGCTATGAAATGGCCCGATCACTTTCAAAAAATCGATGATTCTATACTTTATGAAGATGAAAATCAAAGGGTTTGGAGAATTTAGCACCTAAATTTTGAGTTATATAACCATATTTATGTGTTTTTATGTGTTTTAAGTGGTTGAGTAATGTTTGGTAGAGTCTGGAAGTGCTTTGGAATGGTTTGGAGCCTTTTTTAGCTGTCCACAGTTTGATCAGTGTTAGTTGAAACTATGCAAAAACTCCATGTAACTATGCAGAGTGAGGCAGAGGCAAAGGGGTGGGCACACAGTCAAGGTGCACCATTTAGAAACTGTGTGGAAAACCAAGGTACACCATCCTACTTGAGATAGTAGGATTATACATGGTTGGTGGATGGTTTTTATACACATTCAAGGAAACCATGTGGGGTACCCTTTGGTATAATATCCATCTCACAGTTAGCTCATTATTTGTCTAATTGTGTGTGTTAACCATGGACTGCATTAAAAAGGGGGTTTTAAAAATTTAGGGGGGCTCACGATTAACCCTAAACACCCCATTTCTCCTCCCATACAAATCCAACTCTGGATTTCTTCTTCTCATGGTTTAGGGAGGCTCTCCCACTCATTTTTGAAGTGAATTGAAGGATTTTTGTTGGGGTTTGAAGGTGGTTCTTACTTGGTATGACTATCTCCATGTTTTATTTGTGTTATTATCTAGATCTAGTTCTCTTAATATCTTGTTTTTCTATATCCCCATCCTTTACATGAAGATATAGGGTTTTTTGTTACCTAAAATGATGAGTGTTGGTCTTGTTGATGTGGGGAAAAGAGATCTAGGGAAATTTTTTGGATGTTTCACTCAGATTTTTGGTGCGTTTGTGTGTTGGTCAATTTCACTGAAACCCTAAGGTAGGTGGATTCTCCCTCGTCTCTATTTTACTAGAACTAGAAGGATTATTTCCAAATTAAATGGGTTTTCTGGAAATTGATTGTTATTGGGATGTGAGAAGCTTTCATGAAACCCATTTTGTGATGATTTGTGGATTTAAGGAGAAATTGTTTATTGTTGTGAAATGTGAGTGGTTGCTAGATTCTAAAATAAATATTTTTTAAAATTATGTTTCTTGGTTGATTATGGAAAATGGTTATGGAAAAATTACTTTAAATAAAAAATTTGTTTTATTAATGTATGGTTTTTTCATGAATAGTAGTTTTAGGGTGTTTTAAATAAATGAGTGATTTATTGGAATGATTTCTCGTGAAATGTTAAAATATTGTTGGGAATATTAGTTTAATTTGGTTTTGAAAATTTTATGTTGATATGATTTTGGTGGATGTTGATGGTTATGAATCTTGGATAATGTGGTGTAAGCATGGGTTGGATGGGATGGATAGTCGGCGTGAAATACCACAATCAAGGAATGGAATGTGGGAATCAAGTACCACTATAAAAATGGGATAGGGTTGGATATGAAGTTCACCATATTTGGTAACATTGAGATTATTTTCAAAAGTGTTGGTATGGATGTGGTAGGCATGAAGACATGCGGAATTAATTTGGTTGTGCCAATATGAAATGTTTAATGACATGTTCAGTTTCATTCCTTGGAATAGTGTTGATTTGTGAAAATTGAATTGGGTAAGGATGTGTTTTTATCATTGATAATTGTTTACCTATTTTAATGTATTTTAATAAAAACAATTACTTAATTTTGATAACTTTCTTAATCCTAGTTTCATGTGTTGGGAATACATTTGGGGAAAACCTATGGAGTATTATTACTCACCCCCTACTTTGGAACTTTAATGATTTTTCAAATGTTGTATTCCAATATAAAGGTAAAGTAAATGCATCTCCTTCTTCTTTTGGAACCTCATTATGGTTGGTCTATTCTGTGGTGTTGCATCTTGAATATTGGTTTAGAGATATGGATCTATGGCTTGGAGTCTCGTGTTTTGTCATTTAGTTTTCTATTTCGGTACACTAATTCTAGTTATGTTGTGTTTGTTTATGGAGTTATTTTGGTATCATTGGAATGTAATAAATTGTTGAAATGAATCATGTAGTAGTATTTGGTAATTGTATGATTGGTCGGTTCATTTTCTTAAAAGGGAAAATTTTCCCCACTTTTTCATGAAGCCCTTGACATTTAATTACAGCACTTGGTGCCTTAGGGATGTCACCTAAGGACGAGTAGCACCTCATCCTCATCATAAGCCAATGAGGAAGGGCAGGATGCTACAGTGAATAAGAGAATATACCCAAGATTAATTTAAGTATAAGGTATGATCAAAAATATTTCATAGTGATTCGTTTTGGAATCACTAATTCCCTAACTATATTCATGGAATTATTGAATAGAGTATTTAGGGATTACATTGAAAAATTATTTTTGGTCATTATATATGATATTCATATCAACTCACATAGAAAGGTGGAACATGAATATAATTTTTATGAAATATAAAAGAAAATATGAAAAATAAAATATATATATAATGAATATTAAAATATATTTTTTGGATATATATTGTAATATTACTTGGGATTTTTATCACAAAAAAAAGACATATTTTTTACCCTTAAAGAACCAAATAAATTGATGGCTAGAACATATAAATATTTTTGATGGATATCCATTGTTTTCATATATTATATAGTTACTATTTTCAACTTTTTAGAAACATATCAGGCTGTAAGAGCCCATTAAATAAGAAAAATCAGAAGGGAGTTATGTTTTTTTCAGACTGATGAATGTTAGGAGATCAATAAAGAGTTAATTAAGAGGATAATACCTGAACCTTTTACCACCTTACCTATCAGTGGGGAAGGATTTTGATCTAAAATTAACAATACAAAAAGGTATTTGGTTATATACTCATGCAAGATGATAGAGTGATATTATATTACTCCCACAAATTAATGATACGTGATAAGAAATAACCAACTCATGATATAGAAATGGTAGAAGGGATCCTCACATTGATGATTTTGGGTCATTATATATATGGGGAAAAAAATTTATATACAAGGATAATAAAAGTATCTTGTATATATTAACCTAAAATGAGATCAATATTTTCCAATGAAGGTGGTTATATCTAGCCATGGATTTTGATTGTTCAATCCACTAACATCCTAGGAAGGAAAACAAAGTGGAAGATGTTATGAGTATAAAGGATCATACAACCCTATCCAAGATGATGATGTAAAGGGATAAAAAACTCTTGGAGATGAAATATATAAACATGATAATAATAAAATTATCTTCATACTATATTTATAAAAAAAATTATCATCCATCCACTCATGAGAGGATCATGGAGGCCCAAAATAAAAATTTGGTGTTGTGAAAAAGGTAGAAAATATTTTATATTTCATGTATTCAATAACTAGAGCTATATGGTATAGAACTGGGTTATGAGTCCCATAAAAACCAGAACTGGATATAGAACTTCTAGATGATCTATATATCTCATCATTCTATATTCATCTAGGAAGCACTAAGAGGTATAGGGACCGAAATCAAAAAATATTTTGGGATAACCATAATAGGGGGACTATCGAATTTGTATATCAATGCTTACTATGCCAAAAATTTATGTTTAAATGATAGATGCATAAGGATATGATGAAACCACTGAATATAAAAGTATATAAATGGGAAAAAATAACCATGGATTTCATCATAGTACACCCCATGATATATAAAGGAATTAAATCCTTCTAGGTGGTAGTCAATATCCTTAAAAGGTTAGTGAATATCATTTCAATGAAAGAAGATTACCCACTTTAACAACTCACCATGATATAAATATTTTATGTCATAAGATTATATGGAGTACCACTCTCCATTTTATATGATCATGATCTATGGTTTTCATCAACTTTATAGAGAATCCTTAAAAAATCATTGGATACAGAGTTATCTTTTAGTGATACTTATCAACCTCATATAGATAGTATATTCGAGAGAAAAATTAAAATGGTATATGATATACTAAGATCAAGTAAAATATATTTCACATGATACTAAGATCACCACCTTACCCAAGTGGAGATCTCATATGACAAAAGTTTCCATTCTTATATTGAAATTTCACCATAAGATTCCCTATATGGGAAGAGGTGTTGGACTCTAACATACTTAGATGATGTTGTAGAGTGGAAGAATAAATGACTTGATCTTATACAAGAGATGGCATAGAAGGGTCAAATTATTGAAAATCATATGAATTAATAAAAATTAATTTTTTTAAGATGATTCCTTATCCCAAAAAGACCAAGGCGCAATTACTATCAAAAGAAAGATTACAGGAGTCTAAAATACAGGATCACATTACAATATTTTTCATGTAAGAAAATAAGATTAATGGGGACTTCTTCGAACCATGTGATGTCTTGATTTACACCCATGTTGTCCAGGCCATCTACAACTGTATTTGTTTCTCAATAAACATGTGTGATGATATAGTTGAGACCAATAAGTGAATTGGGGAATTCCATCCAATGAGTAGTAATCGTCTAATAAATATGAATAATGCCATTCCAAATCTCTTGCATGATAGTCATCGATTCACTTTTAATCTAGAGGTTGTTCCAACCAAAAATCTTGGAAAAAGAAATAGCATGAATTAAGCTCATCATATTAGCTTCAAGGGAGCTGTTAATGCCAAAACTATCCATGAAACAACCAAGGATCTAACTGAGATGATTCATGATGATAGCACCATATCCCACAGGTCCCGGATTACCTTTGGAGGTTCCATAAATATTCATTTTGATCCATTCAAGAATAGGAGCTCTCCAGAACACCGCCAGAGTGCAGTGAGGTTCACAGAAATTACCATTAATCTGTATACATTGTAGGATTCCAAATTCATGTACTGTTTTGTGGAAATGTCCCTTATTCATTAGATCTGCTTCAAGTATATCAATAAGGATCCACATCCGGCCTGAATTTTGATTGGATGAGTAATTATAATGAATAATAACATTCTCATCACCCCAGATCACATGATGGAGATCAGAAACTGTAGCTAGTAAAAGGTTCTTGATTTTTTGTGAGACTTCCATTTAAGCACATTTCTTTAGTTGAGTTTTGATGGAGTCAAAAGTTAACCATCTCCAGTAAAAAAATGTCAAGAATATAGTTCCAGAAGAGTAGAATAAGTTGTGTAATAAATAAAGAGGTGTTTAGCATCTTCTCTTTGTTTATTATAGATTTTTCACTTAGAGCAGAGCAAGATTCCAAAATATTGAAGAAAAATTAATATGGGAACTCTGTTGTGAGTAAGATGACAGATGAGATTGAATCTCGAAGGCTTTATCCAAGGATTGTTGAAATTTTTACCAACTTTATTCATTTTCAGTGTTACAGGAATTGTTATTATAGAAATTTTTTGAGTTTGGAAAACCATTGTGAGAAGGTTCACAAATTAAGAAATCATTAGTGTAAGCGAAAGAGTAATTTTCAATGACATTCATATCCTTGATCACATCATCCATATTTTATATTGACTATCAAACCAAACCAACCTATCCCAATAACATTATGTGTTCAACTTATCCCCCTCATGGAAGCACATACTAGGACCCTCACATGTAGTTAATCTAGGGGTGGTGGACATGGAGAATTATCATTCATACGAACGTGATGTGGGGAATATTTTAGATTATAGATACAATATTATACCAAATAAGGAAACTCAGTTGAAATGTTCTGTAGTAGAAAAAAATTATTAGTGAATCAACATGGGAACTAAAATAAGTGATGAACCAAATGAACAATAATATATTTTACTGTAAAAATTTAAATTTTGATGGAAATTTTTTTGATATTTAGAAGAATGTAACGACCCTAAAATTTTATCAATGAAACTGAATTCTTAATGAATAAATTCCATAACAAGTAATAATTTTATAGGAAACAAATTAAATACATTGGTTATTTTTTACTACTAATGATAGTTGGATTTAAAAGAACATTAATCATCTTAACCATTCATAATATAGATTTTTTATGATGTCTTCTATGATTAGTATATACCAAGGGTTATGATAAATTCTAACTGAAAAAAATGGAATAATTAATGACCTCAACCAATAGGATCATACCCTATGAGGACCATCAATTAGAGCCTCTATGAGATATTTCATCACTTGGAATTTACCTTGACCAGACACATGCTAGGATTCAAAAAATTGAATCTTTATTTAAATCATTTATAGGATAAGTTAAAACTTTTTGGGATCATTGTCCCACCCATGTTTGTTGAAATATCCTAATGAAGAAACACCATCCCACACCAAACCCTTATGGAATATTCTTGTGTAATAAGTGGTCATTTAACAAGACCCTAGTAATACAATTTTATAAATGTTTTATTTCTAATTATATATTGATTATATATTTCCCATTTTATAATTACCTTATCAATGATTTTATAATTAGATAAATAAAAATATATTTTCAAAGGAAGATATTAAAACTATATTTTTGAGAGATATATAGTTTAAATTAATTTAGTATTTTTATATATTGAATAACATTAGAAATACATTATACTTTTATAAAATATTATTATTATATAGTAATTATTTAAAAATAAATGATAAGTTAATTTAATGAATTCTAATTTTGTTTTTATTTGGGTTAAAATGTGGTTAATATCAAACAAAACAATATTTACCAAAAAATAGGGTTTTTTATTTAAATATGTAAATTATCATATTTATAAAAATTAATTTGGTGAAATAAATATTATTTTTCAAATAAAAATTTCAAAATTAACAATTGGTAATTTTTTTTAATTTTATAAGACAATAAATTTTTGGCTAAAAGAATATATATGGTATAAATATACGGATTGTATTATGAATTCAAAATAGCACAAAAGTGGTGTTATAAATTATCAAAATGAATACACAAAAAAATATACTTTTTTACTTCATAATAAATCATTTTTTATGTCATTTTCCTAATTTTTTAACCCGTATTGAATCCTACAAAACCAATATTATATTGCTGGGTTTTAAATTAAGTTCTTCATAAACACAACTCACTTCCACATCACCAATGGTATAATTTTAAAACATTTGACTTATGGACATATAAAGTAATTAAAAAAATAAACCATATTATAATCCATGGGCCAAAATTAGGTTATGGTTTTTGATTTTGATTATTTTATCATATAAATTCCAAAACATAGGTTTATATATTAAAAAAATAATTCCACACTCTTTATTTATAAATACACAACCAAAATACCAATAACATTCATTAAAATTACATGAATAACGAATTACCCATACCTTTCCCTATGTAAATCCATCCAAAGGTGTTTCCATGATCTTATGATGATCGTATCATGTTTTTAGAATCTCCCTTTAAAGGTAAGGGCCTCTATCATCCTTTTTTATTTCAAGTACTTTCTTTTTACTAGTCCCATTTGGTTTCCCATTTTTCTTATTATAATACTTTTTAAATATAAATTTTATGTTGCATATTATTTCTATGTAATTATAGAACATTATTATCTCTCATTAAACCCTTCCATGTGTCATTTTGTACACCCGTAATGCTGTTAAAATTTTCCTGTGTTTTTTTGATGAAAAAAAATTATATAGGGAATACCCATCCACATTTCAACTCAAGGGTATTCACATAGAAGTAAATATCATTAATTTATTGAGTAAATCCATTTATGTAACCCAAATTATTTAATTATTTAATTAAAATTGATGAATTAAACTCATATATTTTGTTATCTTTATCTCACACAAACACTTGTACATGATATGAGTGTGATAGGTGGGTTCAAAATTATGTAGCCATCCAATGAATTAGATAATGACTTTATCTCATGAGATGCAATCGATGATGCACATGTGCTTATCTTATGAATGCCTTGTTATTATGTATTTTTTTATAATTGAATTATTCTTATTATGTCATGTTGTATGTTATTTCCACATTCCTATGTTTCCTCGATGTTTTCATCTTATATCAGACTTCTATATTCATGATTATTATTCTCACCCTTGTATGTCACCATGATATGGATCCTGACTCACATGTATTAATTTCATCTTATTATTCAATGATTATTCCCTTACATAGATTTATATCTCACCCATTTCTTATGTACATCCTTAGTTTATGAAATGAAATTTTATTAAATCAAGGAAAAATAAGGGGATTTTTTGGAGTTTAAAAGTAATATCGTTGTTTCCATGTTTTAGTATATTATTTTAGGTTTCTAATTAAATAAATAAACTAGGAATATTTATCTTTTTAGGTTTTTATTACGTGTATCTTTATATATTTTAATTTTAATTATGGTTTATTAATGATATGGGTTGTCATGTGTGGCACTCATATGTATGATATATTATGAAAATGGGTGGTCCTAAATTTATAATACCCCCATCAAATTGATAATTAATTATATGTTTTAGATCATGTTATGATTCCCTGGTGGGGATCCTTAGGCAATTTATATTTTATATTATTAGTGATATGTGGCTGGTGTTTACCATTCATTAGTGATGATTCGTGGAGCTAATATGTATCTTATGTTTATGATTACTTAGTTTTGAGATTTTAACTATGTATATGATGTATTATAAGGGAGTCTTGAACTATTTCTATAAGTACATTCCATATTTTTTCAAAAAATTCTTATATTTTTCAAAAACACCATGCTTCATTTCTAACATGTCTCTTACTCCATGTTTCTAGTATTCATTTTGATTTATGATTATTAACTATAACAATACCTCACCCAATTTTTATTAAATTATTTATGATTATGTCATCATAATTCATTTTCAATTCTTATGATTTCATGATCTTATTTCATTAATCATTTCATTTTCCTTGATAATTTATCTCATTTTATTTTGATATATTGGTAATTTTACTACGTATAAATAATAATATTTTATCCCATATTATGTGTTATAGATCACTATCATCATATCCTTCCAAAATTTTCATAGATAAAATTGAAAATATTGTTATATTATACGGGGTCTATGATGAATTATTTATCAAATTTCTTAAAGAGATGAATTAATATTTACATAGCTCCAAATGAAACTGAAATTTTGATCCCATGAGCTCTATATAATTCATATAGTTCATGAATAGTTTTTATTATTTTAACTAGATAAGGTTGTGTGGATATTAGGAAGATTTAGTAATCCTCAAGTAATCCATCCATCAAAACTTCCTCAGGGTGATACTGCTCTAGTAAGAGGTACATTAGAGATTATTCTGATCCTTGGTAAAAATATCATTCAAAAAGTTTATATCTTCTCTACTAATTCAAATAAAATTGTAACCCTATAATCTCTAAGTCATGGGTCCCATATTTTTCTCATGAGGCCTTATGTATCAATACTCATAGAAAGTTATTTATTAACCCTACATTAAAAATGAAATAAGACTAGTTTTAAAAACCTTATAAAACACCCTATACTAAAATATTTCCTTATGAAAGATATAAATTAGAGAATTGGTAAACCATTAAATAAGATCCAAAAAATACCAAGATAAATAGAAAATACATATCAAGGTTCCCTCATTTTGGGTAACAGAGATTATGGGTGCAAGTAATACTAGATAAGAATACCATAAATATCTAGTAATATTAAACCGACCAAAAGTAATTTCTTACCTCAAACACAATCTTCGGTATCACTAAATCCATCACAACATAAATTTTTATGAGGTTTACCACTAATACCTAAAATATAACATACCCAATGAAATTTAATTCTTGAATCTAGAATAAACACTTTGAGATTTTATAGTAAAAATAGTATCCTAGATGAAATTATATAACACACATTATATTCTTGACATGATAATCCTATATCCTTGAATAAATGATGAATTCATCAATAACTATGACCATGAATTGTTCCTGGAATGGGTGGAAGAAGTGATTTATGATTACCATGAATAGTGTAGTGATTTTAATTACTTCAAAAAGAATCACTACAGACTAATATTAACCATAGTGATGCATGGACACTTTATTTGGGATATCATCCTCATAAAAATGGAGTTGATGATGTCTAAGCCGAAGATTTATCTTAGGGAACCAATTAAATTAATTCATATGATTTAAGAGACCGAGAAACCTAAAATGAGTTTATTTTTTTATTATTAATACAAATCCTCAATATCATATTCAACTTATTAGAGAATATAACGTACCCCTAGGATATATAATGAATATAATGAAACCCATCTGCATAATTTTCTACAACTTTACCTTCACCTCCATGATCTCCCCAAGGGCCATCTAATAAGCTATAAAAATAAATGTAAATTCTTATATTTTAAAATAAATTATAAAATCTAACTTTCTACAAGGGATATCCATTGAACATGGATTAATAAAAAATCAATTCACTCTTTCAAAATTGGGAAAATTCAATTCTTCAATGATTTTGGAGAGATAATGAAATGCTCCATAAGTAAATCATAATCATATAGATCTTTTGGATCTATTTACCTACTCATCATTATTATATGTTTAAATCAATAGTGAATGAGGATTCTAACCAATATTATTAATGAATGAACTCCCTAAAATGATAAAAATACACCCATGTAACAAATGGGCCCTAATAATAGAATAATCACCCCACCCTTAGTGTTTTAATAGAGTCTTATCAGATAAGGATCACCTAGTTTCCCTATAAACATGTGTTATTCCCCTTTGATTCCAACCATTGTGCTCAAATGGGTAATCATACTAATGAATATCCTCAATAGAAAAAAATATTCATTTAGTACGAATGTTTCCTCACCTCTACACACTCTATGAAATATCTCAAGAGGTCACCCACTCATACAATCCTACAAGGAAAGACCAATTTATTGTGATGTTTATGTTAAGTATAATCCCCAAATAAAAGGTACAAATTATTGATATAGGTAGTAACATTTAGTATTTTGACCCACAAAATTTTAGGGGTGCTAAATTATCCCTCTATTTAGATAACATCATACCCATTATGGACCCTATATTTTATCCCAGGTAATGCCATTTCACTTATTACTGGTTATTACATTGGTACCACATATCAACTGGGACCCGTTAACAGTATATTCACCCCACTATTAATATTCTTCTCGCGTCCTGGATTATTGATCCCTACTTATTTTCCCATAGACATGCGTTGACCCCTAGGGGGACTACCCACATGCCTAAATGAGTTATTAGACTAATGAAAATATCCAAAATAAAAAGATGTTATTTTACTATGATTTTATCCCCACTCATACACATTTTGAGAAATATCTCAGGAGGTCACACTTTCTAGATGCACTCTACGAAAAGATCACATAAATGTGATTTTTTAGTCAGGTAGTACTCTGAAAATTTTTGGCCACCATGTTTTCATGATTATTAAAATTTATATTTTTAATTCTATAAAATTCTATGGTGTTACACCCCAGACATGTGTTAAATAAAAATAATCTATCTCAATGATAATATCATAGGGTCTAATATTTTCCATAAATAGATACAATTAATGACTCTATCTATAAATATTAATATTATAGAAATGATATACCTGAGAGAAAGGGTTGTCACCTATATAGGTTTCCCTATCCAATGGGGAGAAGATATGGATTTTTTTAGGATCTCTAAATCTTGAACTAATAATGTAATGAGAAAAAAATAGATCATGATAGTGTCAATTTATATGAGTTAAAAATTAGATAAGTCATAAAACATATGTTGAACTATCTAAGGAAATTCATAGTTATATACAAAAATATCATTTATCTTCCCATGAAATTAGCTACTGACACCCTATGATTAAAAAGGGCGCCTAGATTTCATAGTTATTGGAGTGTATTAAAGGTACTCCCACATATATCTCCTCTTATTAAACCATCAAAACCTGTTCTAAATATAACAATAAGAGGTAACCAGTTACCCCTCTAGGAGATGTTGATCCTGGTTTTATTTAAGTCATGGTGGTTCATCCATGTTAGAACACTTACATATGTTAGATAATCGATCAAAAAAGTGTGTCTATATGACATATACAATAACATATATATAAATTCATATATTATTACTGGTTAGAACCCCTATAAGATTCAACTACCATAAATCTTGTAAATAGATATTTCTAATACCAATGTGTATAATGATTTGATCATGATGGCTAGCGTCTTGCAGTCTATGAAACATCACACATCCTCTACAACAACCATACTTCCCCAATGATGATTTAATATGTAATGACTCATATTGTTATCATCATAATTGGACAATACTCCTATCTAAATAATTAATCAATCTCTCACCAATGTAATTTGAAATAATCATGATTCTAAGTGGTTAACATCCATGAAAACCTAACTTATAATTTGTGAATAGTTGATTTAAGAATCATTATATGGTCAATAGGTTCCAAAAATAGAGAGAATATGAGAGTATTGAACTCTAGAATGTTATTTACCACATGAGTATTAGGTTTAACATGAATCATCAAGGGAATATTTCACTAAAAAACATAATGCACACTAAATTTTCATGTAGTATCATTTGGATCAGTGAAGACAAATGTTTTCTTTTCTAATGGTTCTACTCCTTATATGACTGATAAATGATCTACCTATTAATTCCAGTGTATGTATACATTCAAATTATTTCCCTATACTCAAGAGTTATATATTAACTATTTATCTCGTGTTTAAGCTCTAAAACATGATCATCATAACTTGAACTCAGTATTTAATATGACTATATATAGTGTGGCATCATGTATTTTGACAAGATAAACCTAAATTTATTAAATCATATTAGAATGAGATGACTCAAAAAAATACATCATAAAAAATAATTCCATGCATGATACATGATTTATGTTCTATCTAGTTATAATTTCTAATTGATTCCTTTGAGTTGTGAGTTATCTAATATATTTTGAAATTCATGGATAATAGATACATTGACCACCCACAACTACTTTGGGTTCCCTATTTTTTTCACTAAACTCAATATCCTTATACAAAATTACCTTAAGTTCCTAAATGAAAACTCAATAGAAACCTAACTATTGACTCCATTTATAAGATAAATTGTCTCTACTACTACTGAGAAATGGGGAAGCCCTTTGAGATATCACCTAGGATATAAGTAATTAATGTTATCAACCCAAAAAATTTGTGTAATTGGGAATGGGTTTGTGATTACTGTTGAGAATAAATATCTCACATGTGAGGTCTTATCCTATAAAACCTTAACATATCAATATATATCTAAAATACCATAGAAACTTGTTATATTAGAAAAAATGATAATTTAATAATTAAATTAATTAAAAAATGCTAAACATCCACAATTTATGGAAAATTAAATACCAAAATGTTGGGGAAAATTAAAAGGTCCCAAAATCCCAAAATAAATACCCAACAAGAGTAATGGGAAAATTAAAACTCCATGATCCAAAAACTATTCATACAAACACTATCAATAATGATAACCATTGTACATCACAATGATTACACACCACCTATTCCATGTCCATTGATGTAATCATAAAAATTTAAGGCATATATATAGGCACAACATATGTGGGATTGTGTTTTGTGTATGGGTGAGTATAAAAATTCCCAATATGACACTTGAAAATCCCAAAGTATGGTAAAAGTATAAGTAATTTAAATTATAAGAGAATAAAAGAATTTAATTATCATATATAATCTATACAATATTAGTAATATAATTTCATACCTAAAAAATAAAAATTCCTAGATATAAGATATTTTTTATGAAAATAATGTATGGATGATGTATCAAAACACTTCTGAAACCTAATACATATTTTTTTTGAACCTTACATGAATTTTCATAGAAATATTAGTTGGGAATAGTGAAATTTCAAGTGATAAAAATTTTGACTGAGGGATTACCTGACCCCTAAGGAGCAATATTTTGGGAACATAAGGGAGTGTATATTCTAAGGATATAGGTCCATTCCTTGACATAGGGGGGTACCTATACACCATCTATCAAATATTAGTTACTTCCTCTCATGTTAATGTATATAGGTGAGTTATTAAACATTATTAAAGGAAAAAGACATGAAATATTATGGAGTACTATCTACATATCCTCTATAAACACTTATCACCAACCTTATCATCATCTTTATATAGTGAAAATAATTGAAAAAACAAAAACACCTCATATATGATAATTGGATCAAAGGAGTGTCAAAGAATCATATTTAACATATAAAATTTCTTAAAATTGTATATTTTTTTCTAAATTTGACACATGGGTGAGAATATAAGTAACGCACAAAAGGAAACATATCCTATGACATTCACATTACTAAGACTTTCCTTGGATTAGAGATCATAATTCGAAAGTGTAACACTCCATTCCATCCTAAAAAGTCATCAATTAATATACTTTTTTATTGTTACATTAAAAATGGGAATTTTAGGTAACATGGGTGAATACCCCATTAGCTCCATCTGTGTCATCAAACCCTATACCATGTGTTCAAAGTCCACTCAACATGTTGGGTTAAGAGTTATCAAGTGGTGTAAATCAGTACACATTCATCCATGTTGTCCATGGAATACAGAGTGTGACCTATAGTCACACACCATTTAATAATTAGTTGAGGGAATAAACCCTAGATTATAACCATAAAAGTGAGAGAAATTTTTTTTATAGTGAAACATTTGGTGATATATAACATCCATAGAATCCATAGTTTACAAATAGGAATTTTATATGAAATTTGGTTAATGAAACTAAAATACATTTCATTATGTTTTCTTTTCTCTTTAATTGTCTCTCCAGATATTCACATTTTGCCATAATTTTCATTATAATCATTGAAAAATATTAAGCCTTTAATGTTGACCATGAACAAAAATATCCTTAACCAAGTCAGGGTTCCATCAAACTGACACCTGACCATACCCATGGAATGACCCGATGGGTGTTCTTGATCCCCATGAGCTGGAAATAAGTTACATGGGATCAAACACTACATTTGATAATTATTTCACCCAATATAATCATCTATAAAAAACTAAAAAGAATAAATCATCACCACATGATCCATAACCATATATAAAATAAATACAACTATCAAATATTAAAAATTATTACATTTTAAACAAAAAATATGAAGTATAAAATCTGAATGGAAACCAACTAGACCAAAAACAAAAAACCTTCATGAAATAAGGGGTCCATCTGCCTTAATCGGACTCCACCAACACCTGCAAGAAAGGAAAGCTAATTACCAGATACACCATCACCACCACAAAAAAACATTCCTTTATCTGGGTCAAACATAAGAAGGTCTACAAACACCTAAGGGTGTATGTGAGGTGTTATCCAAATCCCAATATAATTTCACCCAAGATAGATTCCATGCCCAAAAAATATAAGTCAAATCAACATACACATTTCCATGGGAAAAGGATGAAAAAACATTACATTGAATAAGATAGTGTTATAAAAAATAAGAGATGACATTTTAAAAAATATAAATTTGATATCATAAATACATTCACATATAACCATGATTTGAGTCATGTGAATATAATCAAAAGATCACTACAAGTAATCATAATGAACTAATGTTAGTGGGACCCTATGAAACTCATACCCTAGTGAAACATGGTATAGAAACCATGACTGACAACATTCTCATGCACAAGAAACTAGAGGGGAACACATCTTATGTTATATTGATATGGAATCATTATAAGTTTAGTTAGTGTTTTTGTGTCAATACATATAGAGGGAACTATGCCTTAGAACCCCCAATCTGTCTAGTGTACTAGTTTAAGTCCATCCATCTAGTCACTTACGATTCCATTTTTTCAAAATTTTCACTCTACATGACACGTGAAACCCATCATAAACATTCACATAACTTTTAATACAAAAAACACACCAAAAACCACCACCTTTCAAAAAAAATACTTCTATAATTGAAAACACCCAAGCCAACCATCCCTTTTTAATAGGTAAACCAATTTCAAATCCCCTTTCACACCAACAGGTTTTTTATTTGGAAACACCTAAGGAAATCAATGATTTTCCTTTATAAAATCGTTTTTTAACCCATAATAAAACCAAATAACATTTAAAAAATAATAATCACCAAAATCATAATTTATAGAACATATTTAAGAAGAAGAGAAAGCAACCAAAAACATATAATAATGATAAATCTTATAATCAACTACCTTAAGCTTGTAAAATTACAGAATCTTATGGTAAACCAAAACCAAACCACAAATAGACACTATAATGAAAATATCATACCAAAAACAACAATATTGAACCCATGTAATTAAGTCTCAAACCACTTGAGTGAAACTAATATAATGGGGAAAGAAAAAACTAATAAATAACAAAGAATAACCCAAGAGGAAGGAATAAATCAAGAGAGGGGAGGATTAATTGAATATTATTTAATGATACAAGGAGAAACACTAAAAAAAATTAAGTCCATGGGAGCCAAGTGGAAGGGAGGGGGTCCTTATTGATGGAAATCTATAGTGGGGGAAGAAATGGGTGGAATTTTTGATAAATCAAAGAATATAAAACTCGAAATTCAACATTTTTAATGACCAGGATAGGCTGCACAATTCTCCTAACCATGTAATATCCATGTGTCCTTGTTTATCCAAGGATGATTGAGTCCTAAAGTTTTATGTAGACATTAAATTTCTCATGTGTCTGACCCTACACCCCATATAGAACAACTAGTTTGGGAATATATTCTCCCCTGGGCTGGCACACAGTTTTCCCTAACCATGCGTCGACCATGTGCTAACTACTACCTAGTCCAAAAATTCTATTTTTAACAAAAAATCATTCTAAATCCAAGAAAAAATATAATACTTAAATAAATAAAAAATACCTCAAAATAAAATCACATATGTGAAAATTATCCCCAACATTAAAACATTCCTCCATTGAAAAGTCAACTCAAATTCTAATCAAATAAAAGTAATGGATAATGCACATGAAGCCATGATTTTTTTTCTCATGTATCATTCTCATCATTAATGTGATTCCAAATAATCTGATCCAATGGTGTGGACTTCCCACAAGGAACCTTAACCCAAGAATCCACGAGCTGAACTATCCACTCAAACACAGACAGATCATGATCTAATACTAACACTTCCCAATTTTGCGCATTAAATAGAGAAATATTATACATTTTCAGCCCAGAGACATGAAAAATATCATATAATAAAATAAAATAATAGGGAAAATATAACTAGTATTCTAACTATCCAATTATCATGGTAACCTCAAAAGGTACTACAAAGCATCCCTTGATTATTAAAATTTAGGTTACCCAAACGGGGAGCCACCTTCATAAACACTTGATCAATAATAGATAATTCCAATGCCTGGTGCTGCTGATCATCATAAGTCTTATGAAGGCATTTCACTACCAAAAAAAATTTCTGATCAAATGTACCTTCTCAAATGTCTCCTTCACGGGACTTGGTACCAAAAATGATTTCTCACCCACCACAGTCCAACATAGTGGCGACCGAAAAGATCAATTGTAAAGAACCTCAAAAGGATCTATCCAAATTAAGGATTGGTAACTATTGTTATAAAAAAATCAACCATCCAAAAATGGATATACCATGTTATAATGAAATATAAAACACTTTCACAGAGCATTTTTTCTAGAATATGGTTCACCCACTCTGTCTGACCATTCGTTTGAGGATGGTATGAAGTACACAACTTGACATGTGACCTCATTGCCTTATGAAGGCCTTACCAAAACCCCAAGTTAATGAAGAGGTCCCTATATAAAATGATATCCAACGGAAAACCTTGAATCCCCACTCTATCATAAATATACAATCGACCCAATTCAATCACTTTTTTAAGTTTGTGATCGGAATGAAATTAGTTGATTTGTTTAGGTGGTCGATCACTGCCTATATGGTGTTCCTTCCCTGAGGTGTATGAAGTAAGATGATAATAATGTCATTTGATAGCTCTAACCACTTACAGTTAGGTAAGGGTAGGGGATGAAGAAAACTGGAGGTCCATTGGTGGTCTCCATTAACCGTCTAACAAGTATAACACTTGTAAATGAAGTCAACTATATATTATGAGGCTTTGCGTCGGGAGCAATTTCGCATTTCCTTCCTCCTTAGGAGACGGTGGTGGCTCCCGTCCCGGTCCCTCATCCCCCACCGGGGGAGGGACCTCTGGCTTCCATCTCAGGAATGGATCCATCCTTCTATCCCTTATCGAACCCCGACTTTCTTCCCTCCTTCCCTCAGATTTCTCTTTGCCCTAAAGTTCCGGACTTGATAAATGGCCTTCCTAACCTTTCGATCTCAACATCAGAGATCAACGAGGCTTTGGGACTGCCGAATCTCTCCCTAATTTCATGCTTCAAGCATCAACATCCCTTGGAGGATTCTTTTGATAGGTATATTTTAGGGTCGTGGGATTTACAGGATAGAGAAATAGTGTGTCTGCTCGATTCCCAACATATTTGTATTTGATTTGCAACTTAGGAGGATCTGGTTAAAGCCTAGTCCAGTGCCTCGCGAATCTACAATGGTCTATGATTCTACCTCTTTCGTTGGTCGTATGACTTCCAAATTCATCGTGACTCCCCTACCACAATGGTTTGGGTTAGTTTTCCGCAACTCCCTTTACCATTTCAAAACCCCGTAATTTTGAGAATGCTAGGTAAACTTGTGGGTAGATTTATGTGTACTTATTTAAGAACCAGGGAACTCTGCCACCCAAACTGTCCCCGTATATGTGTGTAACTTGGTTTCTTTAAAATTCCAATTGAGTTTGTGTGGATTACAGTTGAGGGAGAGCTTCGCCACAAACAACATGTTGTATCTGAAATGTGGTTTGACATCTGTAATTCATTTAAGAAGATGGTTCATCTTGGGGTATTCTACAGACGTGAGAGGATGGCTCTTAGGCAGGTTGTGGATTCAAGCGACGGTGGCAAGGGTTTGTGTATGGGTGAAGGTAGTGGAAAATCATTGGAAGTTGGACCAGTGTGTGCCAATAGTGGCTATGAATATGGCAAGAAACAGGAGATGGAGGTGCCAGGACTCAGCTCTGGTCTTACAGCACAGGACTATATGAGGAAATTAACGGCCCCCACTGCAAACTTGAAAGTTTCTATGGTTTATGACAGATTGAAGAGAGACCTAGGGGTGTGCAACCCAGGGGAAATGGTGTGCAAAGGAACTTCATCTGACGTGGGTGATAAGGTGGTACCCTAGGATAAAGAAGATTCAGGTTGTAGTAATGAGGTGGGGAAAGACTTTTGCTTGCTTTTGGAAGGCTGATCAATTAGAGGTAACAATAAAGGATTGAAGGAGGCCCACCTGGAGGTAACATCAATCCAGATGGTTCCAACAAATGTAGCCAATGTTACAGAGGTGATTGAGGGCCTTTGTGAGGACCATGAATCTGGTGGTCATTCCTAGTGTTTGGCTTTGAAGGACACCTCAATGCAATTTCCATATATGGGTCGAGGCTACCAACAAGCAGGAGCCTCTAAGGCGCCAAGGCAGGCCATGTAGGCCCCCCTTTCTTATGCAGAGAAGGTAATAACTGGGAGACCAAACATGGACATCCAAAATAGGTATGCAGTGTTGGGTGATGATTACTGTCAAGCTAGTGGGGATCAAAATAGGAAGGAGGATACACATGGAGAGGACCACATGGTAGATGTGGGTGAGTCCCAAGAGGAGATGGATGATTCTTTGGATGCCTCTGTTAAGCCCAAGGAAGTGACCATTGCGGAGGAATACCTTAGATCATCCTCACGGAAGGGCAAGATCACTACTACTAATTCTAATGGCTTTATCAAGAACAATTGTAAGGGGCGACGTAGGAAGGAGTATTCTAACCTACCTAGTCCTCCTATCACGAGGTCTGCAAGTAAGTGGAAGAAACTCCCAAAGGATCCTATTACCGTGAGAAATTCATATGCAGTGGTCAACACATATAGTGACCTGGTGCCTGCAGGTGGTGAGGTTGGAGTCCCCGCCACTCCCTTGATGAAGACGAGGGATCCTGGACTGCAACGTGAGATAAGATACACTGGAGACCCTCAGTGACAGATATCATCGATGCTGGAACATATGGATCTACTTTTTTACTCAGATGAAGAAATGGGAGAGGAATATATGGATATGAAAGCATTAAAGAAGACATGAAGAATGATTTGTGTGATCACGACTAAGGAACAAGGTGAGTGGACTGATAAGTAGGCTTTCATTTTTCTTAGAGTCTTCAATTTGTGGAATATTAACATGGAGGAATTCACGAAAGCTTGGGACAACATGGAACATTAGTATGAAGAGATATTTAAGGGATACCCTAACTCCTAGGTAATTTTTATTCCCTGGATATTATTTAGGGAAATTGATTCCAATCATCTCAAACTATTTTTCAGCAAATCTGTTGTTTCTTTTGGTGTTTAATGTTGTGAGGGTTCTCACTATCCCATTAAAAGTGTTTGTAAAATAAAAAAGTAACATTTATGATGAAGTCAACTATATTATGTATCATATATGGCCCCTTGAATCAATGACATAATGAATAAAACATCTTGTGGGTCCTGGGTTGAATGACCCATTATGATTTGTGTAAATCATACATCACCCTTTTCTGAAGTGAAAATTAAACCACCCCACAACCCATGAATCAAATAACTCCATCTAAAGACAAAGAACAATCAATGGAAACCTATATACTTTTTAAAAACTTCATAGACTACTAGAATAACTCATCTCTATGATGATCCTATTGAATAAACTCTATGAAGAATGTTTCCAGCTAAAAAATACCAAATAATGGACATTTGTTGTACTCCTTGGTCACTAAATGAATTTCAGAAAACAAAATTACCATTAAAGTACACTCATCAATGGAATCTTTCACTAACTCCACCATAATTTTCCTACACAATGTGTCTGCTACCACATTAAATTTTCTCAGGGTTTACATAATTTTAATTTAAAACCCCTAATGGTACTCAACCGAAAAAAATGACTTAAATTAAGATCCATCTTGGAGAGAATGTAATCCATGATAATTTGGTTTGAATTGAGCATGAACGTCTCCCTGAAGAGGTAATGGCACCACATATTTAAGGCATGCTTCACTACCACTGAATCTATGCCATGGGTTTGTAAATTATTATCTTTTTTTTATTTGGGGAGAGAAATATTCCATAACATGATCATAATACATCAACACACACCCATGACCCATTCTAAAAGCATCACCGTAAACCATGTATCTGTCTTCATATTCTGGAAAGATCATAACAGGTGATGTGGTAAACCCCCACTAAATCTACTTGAAGGACTCCTATTCTTATGGGATCCATTAAATTGTCACCCCCTTATAGGTAATATCCATAATGGGTGAATAAAAATGAGATAAATATTTGACAAACCACCTATAATACCCTACTAGGCCCAAAAATATCTTAATTTCAAAGACATTCCTTGGTTTCACCCATGAAATCACAACACTAATCTTATCAGGGTTCACTAAAACCCCATATTTTAAGATCACATGAACTAGAAACATCACTTCCCTATTCTAGATAGTGTAAATGGAAAGACTAGCATAGAGGCGATAATCTCGATGAGTTCCCAACATGATCCTCAAATGTTGCACATGATCCTCTTTGATCCCAGAGTATAATGATATGTATTCCATGAAAACAATGATGATGGAATCAATATACTAATAAAATACCCTATTAATGAGATTCATAAAAACTGATGGATTATTCTTCAACCCAAATGTCATGACCAAATAGTCAAATGGTCATACCATCTTTGGAATGTTTTTTAGGAATAGCAGCCTCTATGACTCTAACATGGCGATACCCAAAATTAAAATCAATCATGAAGAACCGCCTTTACCTATTGATTTTATAATAATGTTTATAAATGCATATAAAATGGTGTTTATTTTTTATCATTACCTTATTCAGTTTCTGGTAATCAATACAAAACATGAGAGATCCGTCATCCTTTTTAGAAAACATGACTCGGGTGGCCCAAGGTGAGATTCTTGAGTGAATAAATCCATTAGATTCAAAATCTTCTAGCTATATCATTAATTCCCCTAAATTAGTGGGTGATATATGTTATGGGGGAAGATGTATTGGCTTTGTCCCTGGTGCTAAATCAATAGTGAACTCCACATCCTGCTATGAAGAAAATCCAAAGAAGCCATATTGAAATACCTATGGGAACTCATCCCCCACAGGAGGTAATCCACTCCCTGAGCCACAACCATCCTCCTTTAAAAAGAGTTCCAGGATCCTGAAAATAATAATACCCAACTATAATAGTGGAGGTTCAACACATATTGTAAAAGGATCTAACATGTAAAAACATGGGTATTCCCATCAAGTTCTATAAAACAAACTCGATGATGATAAAAATCGACATTCAATTGAAAATTCAACATCCAAGACAAACCAAGGATCACATAAAATATGTCCATATCTAAAATCATGAAATCTCATTCTAGCTCGACCCCTAACATAGTGAGTTTCCAAGATGGAAAACTGAAACCCTACACCCCATTCATACTAATTAGTGTCACTGACACCAATTCATATTGCATGAGGTTGGTTGTAAATTTCGACACATAATCAAGGTGTAGAGAAATATATGAAACTGAGGTACCCATATCAAATGGAACAATAGCTATGGATGATGAAATAAGAATCATATCTATAAATTTTGTAGGGCCTACATCTGTTTTCACCTGTTCTTGATTTAGATAATGAATATTCTTCATCTCTAACTGATATTGAGAATGACCACCCACTAGTAGCTCTACCTTGAGACTACATTTCTATAATGAAGATCCTTACCTTTTTCCAGGACTTCTAAACCAAGAACCCATAGTCCTTAATGGTCCTGACTATGATAAAATATACATGGAGAATATAAAACATACACCACCTTGATTTGGTAATTCCACCTTGAAAAACAATTACACATTCCAAATGGTTCCACATGGATGGCATGGTTTGGGGGAGATAATGACGTTGAATTTGTATTCCCCCCTTTTCTAATATAGTTTCATAAATTATTATAACATCCATTGATATAGATGAAGGATGTTAGAAATAATTCCCTAAGATACCACCTCCACACTTTAACTGCTTATCATTCTTCCTCTTATTTTCCAATGAACTTCCACTTCTCTGGACCACTGTTGTGTCTATCCCAGAAAGCCCAAACATGCAGAAGTGGTCTATATTCACCATCAAAAAATGTCCAACCACCTCAACATACATCATTAACTTGAAAAAAAAGTCATGGGATCAGATATCCAAGAACAATCCCATTTCAAACCATTTATCCTTTAGCTACTCATTAGAGACTTCTTTAGGTGAGAACCAAACTAACTCAATGTAATAGTTAGCATACTATAATAGGGTCTGATTCCTATGGTGATGATTTAGAGTCTTCTGGGTTTTGGCATAGGCTAAGGTCTCTAGGAAATAGTACTCGTTAAATATGACATTGAAATTCTTATATCCCATCTCATCATGCTTTCTGGCCTAGACCACTGAGTCTAACCACCTCTGACTGGGACTATCCAACAAAAATGAAGTAAGATTTACTTTAACCATCTTAGGAGTGTCAAAAAAACAAAAAAATCCTCTCTATATTCTCAATCAATTCCTATTCTTATTGGTTATTCATGGTTCTTCATAAATATGAAGGTATGTCCATGAGAAACTCTTGGTCTTTGTCCCTACCTAGACCTAGTTCGACTTCCCTGGAATGTGTAGAACCAAACCCACTCCTTGACCCAAGGCTTTGAAAACCTGAACCACTACTTCTAGTAGTCTTTAATAAATTAGTGAGTGAAAATATATCCACACTTTTCACACAGTTTTACATGAAGTCTCCATGGATGAATCTTGTCACAATAACCAATAAATACCAGGAAACCACCAATAAAACCATCAATGAAACTTCCTAAAAATATTCATCAACAAAATAAAAATTGCAAACAATTCTATAGATAAAAAATAATAACATACATATTAACAAGCCAAACCACATCACCCCGACCGATGTCAATGCATAGTATGCAGCCTATACATCTCACCAAGAGAAGAATTCAAACTGATTCCCAACATCCCATAGAGACTCAAGGAATTTCATGGGGTGTGTTGGATAGACATCCCACTTGACACTATAACCTCAAACCCAATAAGTTCTAGGTCCTATCTATCCAGAATATATCAAATAACATGACCCAAAGTAAGGGTGAAACCTGATCTGATACCATTTTTATCCAAAACCAATCCTGGATTCCATCCAAATTGACAAACGACCCATCCCATGTCAAGGCCATAAGGGTGTTTTAAATCCCCATGAGCTAGCAAGAAGTGTCTGGGTATCAATAGTAAAGTTGGGAATGATTTCTCCCAATAGAATCATCCATAAACAACCAAAAATAATAAATCATCACCATGTTATTCATAGCCAAACCAAAAATAAATAAAAATACCATTAGCTAATATTTTAACATTTAAAAAAACAAAATTACCAAAAAAGATAGGAAATAAATTAGACCAAAACCCCAAATCCCCCCATGAAACACAAGGGTCATCACCATCATTCCACCTCCACCAACACCTACAAGAGAGGAACACTAGCAACCAGATCTACCTTCACCATCCTGTGACATCTTTCCTTTACCTGGGTCAATAATAACATGGTCTATATACACTTTAGGTTGTATGTAAGGTGTGATCCAAATCCTAGTTGGATATCACCCAAAAGAGACTACATGAAAAAAAAATATAAGATAAATAAATATTAATTTTTTCGAAGGTAAAGGAAGAAATCACTTTAAATGTAACAAGATAATTTGATAAAAATAGGAAATGAAATTTTAAATAAAAACATGATTTAAAATATAATGATAGTCACAAACAACCCATTACCAATCATAGGGATATCATCACATGAAAAACATGGGTAATCCCTAAGTACCAATGTCAGCGGGACCCTAAGAACATCATACCGCTATGATATAGGGTATGAAAACCATATACCAAAGCATTCCCATTAACAGGCCATTAGAGGGGAATGAATCCCAAGTTCTAGTGGTCTCCAATCATCATATGTTAGGTTTTTTTTGTAGAGTTAATTATTCTAGATGGAACTGGGCCTCGAACCTACTGATTTGTCTAGCATACTAGTTAGAACTCTCCCATATAGTATGCTAGGATTCCTTATGTGGTCAATTTACACTATCCATGTCACATGAAAAACCTCATACACATTAACATAACTTCCAGTAGAAAACACACAACAAAAAATACCACCTCTCACAAACACACTTCTAACATTGCAAACAACCAAGCCAAAGATCCCTTTTCAATTGGCAAACCAATTTCAAATCTGCATACAATAACACACACATAGGTTCTTTACTTGGAAAAATATATGGAAATCAGTCAATTTGATTTATATAATCATCATTCAACACATATGAACACAAAATTCCTTTGAAAACATTATTATCGACAAATACATAATCCATAGAACACATTTATGAAGAATTTAAATCATACCAAAATCATATAATAATGGTATTGTATGGAATCCTCATCCCCAATCATGGAAACCTATAGAATCTAATGAAAAACCACAACTAAAAAAAGGACCCTATAAAATAAATATCAAACCACAAAAGTCATGATTAAACCCAAGTAAATAAGGCTAAAACCACATTAGGGAAACCATCATAACAAATAATGAAGAACACAATAAAGAGGAAATAAGAACCCAATAAGAAAGAAGAAATCAAGAGAGGAGATGCTTACTTGATATCTTTTTGAAAATATAAGGCCAAAACACAAAATAATTGAAGTCTATGGGATCCAAGAGGGGTTTGAGGAGGCACTTAGGGCTGGATATCCTAAGTGGGGGAATACATTGGTTGAGTTGGGGTAGAATTGGGGAAGGGAATAATTATAAATTCTATATTTTAAGGACCTAGAAAGGCTGTAAGGTTTTCCAAACCAAACAGAAACCATGATTTACCTCTTTTTAAATGATGAAAAAGGATGAATGGTTTCTATGGGAATGTGCATGCACATGTAGCCATCCACGCACCCAATACAAAACCACTACTTTGGGTTCATTGGTAGTTGAACACCTTTCTAGCAGGTCATGCAGCTTGAATAGTTCCACTATCAAGGGTGCATAGTCTCTCATGGGATGGAAAAAAATTTCTATTAATTGTGTGAAAATTTTGATCCACATTTCAGTGAGTCCAAAAACTTAATTTTTCACAAAAAAAATATAATGGGAAAACACACAACAAATATAAGAGAAAAATAAACAAAAAATATACCTCAAAATGAAATCATGGATTTGAAAAAAAAAACCAATAGGGGTAACCACGTAACTACTCAAGAGATCTACTAAAGTAATTTATCAAATTTTCAATACTTTTTAATGTAAATAAATCAAACCCATTTTATGATTAACCAAGAAGATCAACCTTGTACTCGATCATCCTCCATGATGAAATGATGATGGTCATCCCACCACTTCCATGGCCATCGAGGGATACCATAAACCTATCATTGATAATAATATCATATCAAGAAATGTTCATTGAGCTACCAACCAATGAAAATTGGAATTGTGATCAAAATTCCAAAAAAAGTAAGAATGAGATAGTTATATGGATTTAAGGAATAGAAATATACCAAGACACTTTATTTCATCAGTCATGATAGTGATCATTAATAACATGTGTGTTGATGAATGATAAAAATATAATAATATGTAAATAAATAATCCCCAAAGATTTATAATATTAAAAAAAATATTTTTTAAGAAAATATCATGAAATTAATTATGTAATTTATTAACAAGGAATTTTAATTCCAAAATGAGGGAAATAACTACTATGGTGGAAGATTAAAAGGAATGTCCTCTATCATTAGTGAATCGCTGATACATGAGACTTAATTTCCAAAATACCTTCACCATTCACCTTCAATTCCATCTCTAAGATCATATAAACCCTGAAAATTATCAAAAATCCTATATGGTTTTTAGACACTAATGAAACTTAATATTAATAAAAAAATAGGTTAACAAAATATTTTTATGGGAAGGCTTGGTGTAAGGTCTAAAAATAGTTAATATTAATTATAAACTGAAAATAAATGTTTTGGTTCCTAAAACCAATACATTAGAGTTATACCAATCATTGATAAAAAACCATTTATGATATAATAATAAAAACACTTCCATTTTGGACTCCATTTATGAGGTAATAATTTATCACAATCAAATGGGTTAAATCCAAAACCTTTAAAATATTAAACATTTTTTAAGACCCATAGTACTTCTAAAAAAACCATCTAAAAATCCAAAATAATTTTTTATTGAAAATATTCATAGGTATTATACCATAAAAAAATTATATAGCTATAGTGGTTTTTTCAATGCTATTAGGGTGGTGATATCATATTTTCAATCGCATTATGGTTGAAAAAAAATCACAGCATCATTTGATATATATTTTCATTTTAGTATTTAAATATTATTCTATAGATATAGGTATAGTGTATAGAGGATTATGTCTTCAGGTTATCTTATATTTTAATATAAGGAAATGTGTTAGCTGATTCACATAGTAAGAAGCCATGAAGTGATGTTTTATATGAGGATAGAAATGAGTGTAAGATGATAGATGATATTATAACCTTATATATTGATATGGTGGAAGTAATTTGGGATGTTTTCATATATCAAATTAAGTCTCATTATTATGTGTCTAATATTATTGAGGTATAAAATCTTAGTTAATTATAGAATAATACATTTTCAGATATAGTAATATTTATGAATAATATATTAATTTTAAATTAAATGAGGTTCCATTTGTAATATCATACTTGACATGGAACAACATGTTTCTCTGAAATCTTACGTTGCAAACAACACCGAGTTATATTGAAAAATAATAAAATAATAGTATTATTATTTTAAATGGTAGTTAACACCTAGCCATTATATTGGAGAGAAAGAATAGAACTAACTAAAATATGATTAAAATTATTTGTTAAATTTTTTTACATTTATCCAATAAATTGTAGAGGCATAAGAAGAGAATGAATCCAATTTTAAGTATGAAATAATCTAATATTTTTAAAATTTCATTTTACTAAATTTTTTGGAGAACCCTTTTTAAATATAGTTTTTGTACCTTTTATATGTCATATTTTAAGAAATAAAATTTTTATTTAGAAACAGGATATCAATATTTATTTTGTTTAATTTTGGTATTTTTATGATAAAACTCATTTTTAATAAATACTTAAAAATACAGCATTTTAATTCAAAAATAAATTTTCATCTAATATATTTATATATTTATATTGTTATTTTAATTGGTTTTAATGTGTAATTGGATAATGTTTTTGTCATTTAATCCAATTTTGGTCATTGGAAGCATTTTCACCTTTAAATCGTAAAAAAACACATGTCAATCTTTATATAGTTTTTACTTCTTAAAAACCCACTTTCTTCTTTTAACAAATGAAATTAATTTTAAATTAATTATAAAAACATCTGTGATTTTAATTTTAAAAATTGAATCCCATATTTAGAATCAAAATCTCCAAAATATATAAATAGGTAACTTTCATTTTTGGACATTATGAATAGTAAATTCTATAATTATTTTTAATTACCATGGTTAAAGGGTAAATTTGGTAAATAAGGGTAAAAATAATATTATAATAATATAAAACTAACCTAACAAGTGTAATAATCTTATTTTATAAGTAATGGGAGACCAAAAAATCATTAGGCTGAACTTTTAACATTTAGGAACTACTTGGGTGTGATGATGACATGTTATAATAATTAGTTTTAAGTAAATAGAGATATAACATAGACATGTAACTTATTACTAAAACAATTTTATGGCGGGTTTATGTGATTGATCTATTTGAATATATATAGTCATCAGAAATATAAAAATACTTCCAACATCATGGTATTATATATATAATTTTTAGACAATAAATAAATAATTTTTTATGAAACAATGATGATGTAGTGATTACCTTATTAATGAATGATTCAAATAAATGATATTATAAATATTAAAATAAATTTAATTTGTAAAATTTTATTCCATATAGAAATTTTTTGGAGGATTATGACATGTTAGCATTGAGTTAATTTATTTTTTCGAATAAATCAAGGTGTAACAACTTTATCAAAAATAAATTACTTAACAGTGTCAAATTTGACATAAATGAGTTTTTAAAAAAAATACTATTTTATTAAATGATATAATAGTCATAAAAATAAATGATTCAGCCAAATGAGTTATATAATATTAAAAATCTCATTAATTATTCACTTAATGTTCTATTAGCATTTTATAGTAACTATATTAACCATATAGTGTAAAAATACAAGAAGAAATGGTAAGAATTAATTTATTTGACTAAGGGTTAAATCCAAAATATAAGGTTAAATTTGTGATATAAGATATTTAAAACATATTTATTGAGAGGATTTAGACCCATACTCTTATTATTCTCTAAATATATCACTTTTGAGATACTATAATTCTAAAATTAATTTATAATAAATTAATATTTCAAGACATTAGTAAAGTGCCCCTCATCCCTCTTATAAAAGGCCACCATCTCTACACACTAACTTTCACCACTCAATCCCCTTATCTCACCTAATTTCTGCTCAAATAATCTCCTAACATCCCTGAATACCTCTAATAAAACTTAAATTGGGAAGAATACAACTCAAGTAATCCTTTTGTCTCAAATCAAAAAGAGTTACCTGATTTAGAGGCAATGTCTTCTCTTAAGATCCTTTCATTTATTTTCCTTATCCATCCCCCTAACCTCTCATTATTTCCATTATTTTATAAAAACACCAGTGTCCTAAATATACTAGGATGTTGTTATGCTAAGGGATCAACCTAAACTTACACACATCTCCATCTAATGGATATAAAACCTACTGTTTTTGTGTATGAAGAACTAATGCCTCACGAAATGATGATTGTTTAATTTTTTCATACCACCTCTCATGGTGGCCATTATGATAGAACAAAATTTATATATGATATATATTTTATTTATATTGTATTAATTCTTCTATAACTTTAATTTAAAACATACCTTTATGCTTTCCATAATGTGTAAATACATCAATTTTATTTGAGGAAGTGTGGACTACGACCCCTTAAAGTGATATGACTTATCTGTGCCATATATGGAACATATAAAATATGGATTTAATGAAATTATGTGACATATATAATATTGATATTATATTGTAACTATAATTCACCTATTTATCATTTATTTTTCATTCCTATAATATGAAAAAGAAATTAAAGTAGCATTCATGTGTAGATACGACCTACCATCTCAATAAACAATGCATTTCATTTCTTATCTCCAAATATTATGGATTATTTTAAATACATATGAAAGGGATATATATGTTATTTAAATAAATAATAATATTCTAGATATAATGGACTTTTGACTGCATGGACAATTCTTAATTATAAATGTTCATTTATGACTCACATACCGAACATCAAAAAAACATCTAATATGAACTCAAATAATTAACTAATTGATATATCATGGTAATAAGTAAAATAAAATTAATAAAAATTTTAAAAATGTTCTTAAGAAATTATAAATTAACCTAAGATTATTATTCAGGAATATAAAGAACTAATGAGACAAGTTGGACTCGAGGTAAGGGAAATCATCACTCAATATCATTTCATTGAGTTAAATATCCATGTCATTGGTTTTGTTTTTCCAAGAATATATGTTAATTTACTTTGATTGTTTTACACTAAATATCCACTTATATTGGGTGTATTTATATTTTTCACATATAATTATGTCATTGATTTATCCTTAATCTAAGGATATGATATTTTTAAAGGATATCATCTCAATCTCCTTTAATTGAGGCATATTTTGATTTATACATGACATTAATTTATACAATATATAATCAACCCATTTGAATTTTAATTTCATTCAATGGTTTTCAAAAGGAATCCTTTTTATGAGGTGTTTTACTAAAAGATGAAAATAATGTTTCTTTTTAATATATGTGGAGATAATGATCTTTTCGCCGCCATGACCTTTATTTGGTATTTGGATTCCTCCACAAGACGTAATGCTTTTGAAAAGAAAATTAAATACCATATTCTTTTTTAGGTATTTTGGTATTGAAAATGGTTTTGATAATGGATTTATTATATAAATATCTTTAAATGATTTATTATGATTGTAATGTGGAAATGTTATTTTTCTGTTATACTTGTTCATGTGTTATGATTAGGTTATGGTTCTTGGGAATTGATTATGTATACTGGTGGTTCGGTGATAAACCGAGGTAGGGTGAGACCATGATAGCTCTCCAAAAAAATGGGTAATGTGATAGTGGTAAACATTATGTTTTATCCTAAGATATTTAGGGAATATATTATGATGGGTATTCCATATGTAACCGTGAAGGTTACTCCCTATGTAGTCTTGAAAGATACAACGTAAGTATGATATGGATGACACAGGTTATCTTTATGTATTATGATTTTTGTTATGTTTTTTAAGAATATTATGATTACATGATATAAGATAAATAGTTTATGTTTTATGGGTGAGAAGTATGATTTTGTGGAAATGTTTTCATGGGTTTAAAATATTCATAGATTAATGGTTTTATTCCTTATTTTATATTCCTTATTGAGATTTTTATTCTAATACCATGTTCTTGAAATTTTTTCAATAGGGTGTAGGGATTGGTAAGAGAAAGGAAGAAGTCAATATTATTTTTATAAAGAAAAATAAATCATGTTTTTAAAGGGTTTCCTTTGGTGGAAAAATTGAATACTAAGTGTAACTGTCTGTATGTAATGTTTGGGTCTATTATGTGATAGTTATGGCCTAATTCTCTAAAACACTAAACCTGAAAAGATCTTCAATTTTAATTTCTAACTTAACTCAATTTTATGTAATTTTTAAGTATGGGGCCTTATAGTTGGTATCAATGGTCGGTTTAGACAACTATTGGGATTAAGAGTTTTTATTAAACATATGGTAACATTCTATGTATATTATTTTGGTTAAATCCTTGTTATATAACATTTTCAGATCAAGGAATAATGGTTAAAAATGGAATGAGGAGGATCTCAAACAACATTATTATCCCTTCCTGATTACATGCATGCAATAATTATTGGAAATTAATGTCTCGATGATTCTAAAACTTTTTCTAACATACAAATCACTTTCATGAAATTTTTTGATATTTCAAACAACTCCACTATACCTTGATACCATTGTGGATCATGGATCATTTTGAATCAAATTTTATTTTCACAATATTCTCATATTTTCAAAAAAAATAAAAATTATCAAGGAATTTTTAGATATTTTACCTTATTGCAAGATTATGAAGTATATTATGATTTTTAAAAAGCTGCTGAAGAAGGATACCCTTGAACAAACTATTTATATTTTCTTTTATAATATAGTCTTTCATCACATTCCTAATGTATTTTAAAAGGAAAATTGATAGAATGTTTTAACTCAAACTCAGTCCTAATGTTTCATAAAAATGATGGATTATCTGATGTTTTCAAGTTATATTTCAGAAAATATTATTTTCAAAAACTATTTATCTAAAAACACTCATATTTCCCAGGTTGTACAAGGTGTATTTGGGAAAGAGAAAAGGTGATTTTTAAGAATTTCAAAAAAAATGTTGCAATTCATAGACCTTCTATCTACATGAAAAAAATGATGATAAAACCAGGTGGACACCATGATAAAGGTAAGATGTTCTTAGTTTTGGGAATATATTTATTAAATATTTTAGAGGTTAAAAAAATGTCAATATATATAAGACTTCATGAATTATGATGATGAGTTCATTTCGAGTCGGGATGAAAATGATAGGTATAAGAAAAACATTAATGTTAAAACATGTTATGGTTGTCTTTGAGCTTTATAAATGGGACAAATTTCAAGATTGGTGACAAAACATAGCATCTGGAAAGGCTACAGGATTCGAACCCACAATCGAAGGGTGATAAGGGTGCATCATCTACAACTAGTCTACAAGAAGTCCCTAGTTGGTATGACTTTACCCTTTTAGTTAAACAAGTCGATGAAATAATAATAAGTTGATTTCTGGGAACTTGGTTTTTATAAAATAGATATCCTTAGTATAAGAAAACGATTGGGGATTAAGTGATAAATGTTATTTTGGAATACGTTCACCATTTTAGGAACCCTATATTCTTAAGGAAAATAGAATACTATTAGATTTTTTGAGGTGTAATGGATGAATTTTATTTTGGAAGAATATATATTTTTATTGTGGTGTTATGAAAATTCAATTTATTTATGAAAATTATTATCCTAACTTAGAGAATACAATATTAGGGTAATTACTTTTTAGTAACAGACTTTAAGAGTGATCGATTTAGTTTAGAGATATATGTTGAAATTTATCTTTGAAGACTATGTGATCAAATGATTATGAATTTATACTTTCAATAATAGTTTGGAATATTTTGATGAATTTTAAGGAAATTTGTTTGTTGAATTGTCTATATAAAACTTGGGTATTACTGTTCAATTTTGGAGATTAAATGTAGTCCTTATCTATATAAAAGATTATTATTTTTATAGGATTATCTGATCTTGTACTAACCATTTTGGTTTTGGTTAATGTTTTATGATATTATGAATAGACGGTTAATCTTTTGTGGATTATGTGATTCTCAAGAAGTTGATTCTAGTGCTTTAGTTGTGACCAAATCATCTTGAATACTCATTGTTTGTTGAAAATATGAGTTTTTTGTAGAATATTATTAAAGGATGAAACTATATGTGACAAGTAAGTATGTTTCCTTATGTTTTTAGTTAGGCTCATAAATAAATTCCTCAACTTTAGGAAAAGGTCCTTAAAACACAAACATTTTCTGTTTATGTTTCCTAATAGAAAATCAAAGACCATTTAACCCATCACATGTTAGTGGTTTTCTGGTTGTTAACATTTTCTGAATCATGTTTTCTATCACCCTTCATCAGAACAAGATGGTTAGTTTTTCTTCCATATCCATTTTTTCCTACATGGAATCCTAGTATGGGTTATCTTCGGTGACCTTTTTACTTATATTTATTTCTTTTAATTTGATATTTTTATTTACTCTTTTTTTGATGTGGTATTTTAAATGAAGTTATTGAGTCAAATTTTAAAATTGCGAGGACACAATTTTCAGAAGGGGGAAGGATGTAACATCCTATTTAATTATAGAATAATAAATTTTCCTTTCAATTAATATTTATGAATAATATATTAATTTTAAATTAAATGGGATGCCTTGTCCGATATCATACTCAATACACAACAACTGGTTTCTCCGAAATCTTATGTTGCACACAACACTAAGTTATACGGAAAAATAATACAATAATATTATTATTATTTTAAATGGTAGTTAATGCATAATAGTTTTATTGGAGATAATTAATAGAAATATCAACAATATGATAAAAAAATTAAATGTATTTACATTTATCCAATAAATTTTAGAGGCTTCAAATGAGAATGAATCAAATTTTAAGGATAAAATACTCTTTTATTTTCAAAAGGTCATTTTACCACCTTTTGATGGAAAACCATTTTTAAATGTAATTTATGACCCTTGTATATTTTCTTTTTGAAAAAATAAACTTATTATTTTGAATCGGGACATAAAAATTTACTTTGGTTTAATTTTGGTATTTTTTATAAAACACAATTTTTTAATGAATATTGAAAATTACAGCATTTTGATTCTAAACTGCCTTCTCATCTAATTTATTTATATAGTTATATAATATTTTTAATTGGTTTTAAAGTTTAATTGGATTATGTTTTTATAATTTAATCTAATGTTGGTTATTTAATGTAATTTCACTTTTAAATCAGTAATAAACACATGTCAATCTTTTGATAGTTTTAACTTCTTAAAAACCCTCTTTCAGGTTTTAACAATGGGAATTAATTTTAAATTAATTACTACAATTTATGTGTTTTGAATTTAGAAAAATGAATTCCTTATTTTTAATATGAATGTTCAAATTGTTTATATATGTACCTTTTATCTTGGAAAATTATAAATTGTAACTTCAATAATTACTTTTAATTACCACGATTAAATGGTAAATTAGGTAAATAAGGGTAAAAATAATATTATAATAAAATAACACTTCCATAAAACATGTACTAATCATATTTTATGATTCATAAGAGACTAAAAAATTCTTAGGATGAAATTTTTTCATTTGGGAACCACTTGGGTGTGATAATGACATGTTTTAATAATTAATTTAATGTAAATAGAAATATAAAATAAACATGTATCTTTTTCCTAAAACAATTTTAATATGGGTCCATATAATTGATCTCTTTGACTATATGTATTTATTAAAAATCTAATAAAATTCCCTACATCACGGTATTTTATTTATAATATTTATAAATTAAATAAATAATAATTTTTATGACACAATGATGATGTAGTGATTACCTTATTAATGAAAGATTCAACTAAATGATATTATAAATATTAAAATAAATATAATTATGAAAATTTAATGCCATAAAAGGATTTTATGGATGATTATGAAATTTTATATTTCATTTAATTTTTATTGTTAAAATGAATGAAGTTGTTATGACTTTAACAAAAATCAAATTCTAAATAGTGTTAAAATAGATATATATGAGTTTTCAAAATAAATACGATTTTATTTAATGATATAATATTAATAAAAATATAATATTCCACCAACTGAGATAGATAATGTTAAAAATTTCATTAATGATCTACTTTAGGTTTCTTTGTCATTTTATAGTAACTATAATAACCATATAGTGTAAAAATACAAGAAGATGTGGTAAGAGTAATTAATTTAACTAACGGTTAAAGCCAAAATATATGGTTAAATTTGGGATATAAACATTTATAAATCATATTGTATGAGATATATTATAAAAATATTCATATTATCCTAGAAATATATAACATTGGAGCTATTATAATTCTAAAATAGATTTATAAAAAAATAATATTTCAAGACGGTTCAAAAGTGCCTCTCCTCCCTCTTATAAAAGGCCACCACCTCTACCAATTTACGCACACCACTCAAGCCCCTTAAAATTACCACATCAAATAAGCTCCCAAAATCCATAAATTCATATTATAATACTTTAATATGGAATAATTAAACTCAAGGAATCTATTTGGATCAAATCAATAAGAGATTCCTAATTTAGAGGTAATTTCTTCTCTTAAGAAACTTTCATATATTTTCCTTATCCAACCCCTATCCTCTCTTTATTACATTATTTTATAAAACCAAAAGTATCTTAAATATACTAGTATGTTTTTATACTATGTTTTAATCCCAAACTTACACACACCTTCATCTAATTGACATATAACATATTATTTCTGTGTACGGAAAACTACTTCCTCGCGAAATGATGATTGTTCAATTTTCTCATACCACCTCTCATGGTGGCCATTATAATGGAAATATATTTATATATGATATAAATTAAATTTATATTATCTCTATTATCCTTTAAATTTTATTTATAACATACCTCTATGCTTTCAATAATGTGTAAATATGAAAATTTCATTTCAGGAAGTGTGGACTGCCGCCCCCTCAAAGTGATATGACTCATTAATTCCATGCATTGAATGTATAAAGGATGGTGTTAATGAAAATATTTAACATATATACCATAGATATTATAATTTAATTATAATATACCTATGTATCATTTATTTTTCATTCCTTTAATATGATAATGAAATGAAAGTAGCATACATGCGTACGTACAACCTACCATCTTCAAGAATAGTGCATTTCATTTCATATATCCAAATATTATGGATTATTATAAAAAATATATATAATGGATATATATGATATTTAAATAATTATTAATATTCTAGTGATAATGTACTTTTTACCCCATGGAAATTTTGTTATTATAACAAGTTCATTTTTGACTCATGTACCGAACATCGACAAAATGTCCAATATGAGCTCAAATAATTAACTTATTGATATAACTTAGTAATAAGTAATATAAAATGAATAATAAATAATAAAAAGGTTCTAAATCAAATATAAATTATCCTAAGGTTTTTATTTGGGAATATAAATATTGAACAAGACAAGTCAGACTCAAGGTAATGGAAATCTTAACTCAGTCTAATTTTATTGAGTTAAATATTAATGTCATTCATTTTGTTTTTCCAAGAATATGTGTGAATGACCTATGATTGTTTTAAACTAAATATACACTTATATTGTGTGTATTTATATTTTTCACACATAATCATGTCATTGATTTATCCTTAATCTATGGATATGATCCTTGTAAGGGACATCGTCACTATCTCTTTTCATTTAGGCAAATATTCCTTTATAAAGGACATTATTTTATACGGTATATAATCAACCCCATTGAAATTTAATTTAATTAAATGTTTTTCAAAAATAATATTTTTCTAAAAATAGTTTTACTAAATGAAAAAAGGAATGTTTCTTTTTAACAGATGTGGTGACAATGACCTTTCCGCCACTGTGACCATTATTTGGAATTTGGAATCCTCTACAAGACGTAATATTTATAAAAAGAAAATTAAATACCATGTTCCTTTATTTTTTATTTTGGAATTTAAAATAGTTTTGATAATGGATTGATTATATAAGTATCTTAAAATGATGTCTTATGATTTAAATCTAGAAATGTTATTTTTCTTTTATGCTTGTTCGTGTGGTATGATTATATTATGGTTATTAGGAATTGTTTATGTATATGGGTGATTCTCTAATAAAACGGGGGTGGGTGAGCCCATGATAGCTCTAAAATTAATTAGATAAAATGAAAAAGGTAAACATGAATGTTTCTCATAAGATATTTAGGAAATATACCCTAATGGATATTCCAAACGTAACCATGAAGGTTACTCTCTATGTAGTTATGAAAGCTACAATGTAAGAATGATATTGATGCCAAATGTTAACTTTATGTATTATTATTTCTATGAAGTTTTGTAGGAATATTATTATTTCATGATGTAAGTTAAATCTTTTATGTTTTATGTTTGATAAGTATGATTTTTTGAAAATGTTTTCATAGGTTTTAAATATTCATGGACTAAGGTTTTATTACTTATTTTATATTCCTTACTATGTTTTTTATGATCATCCCAAGTTTTTTGAAATTTTTTACATAGGGTATAGGGATGGGTATGAGAAAGGAAGAATTCAAGAACATGTTTAAAAATAAAAAGAAATTTTGTTTTGTCTAAAGTGATTCCTTTGATGGAAAAAGTGGATATTGAGTGTTTCTATCTACATATAATGTCTGGGTATATTATGTAATAGTTATGGCCTAATTATCTAAACTCTAAAACTAAAAAGATCCTTAATGTGGATTCTAGACATAACTAAATATTATGTAATGTTTATGTATGGGGACTTATATGAGGAGTCTCAAATGGGTTATTATTTGGATAAATTATAGAGAGATCATTTGGTTTATGAAGATGATCTTGAGGGTAGGTTGAAGGATGGTCATCGTTGGCTATTATTCTTTTGGAATTTATTTTTTTATAGAGTTATGTAAGAGGAATCTCAATATGTGTTTCATATATTATCATAGAATATATATTCTAGTATCTATAGTAAATATCATACAATGGAGGAAAATTTCTAGTGGACTAGTTTGAAGTGGTTGGTGGATTAGTTCATGACTCAATGCCTTATCTACCAATGTGTGAAAACATAACACCAATTTTTAGCAGGTCTATTACATCAACTAGAATATGCTTAATAGATATGATATAATATTTGAATATAATTTATAGTCACAATTCATTGATCATTGGGAGGATATGATGTAAATTTGTTTATTTTGGATCAATTCAAAAATTATTTTAATGTTTTTCTATCATGTAGTCAAGTGAAATTGATGTCCTGGTGAGGCTATTTTTAAATGAGGGGGCTAGACTGTGACACCAAAAGATTTTAAAAGAATATAATCTTATGAAATATAGTAATGTTCATGAAAAAATGAGTTTATAATGTGTTCCATGAAACACTCATTTTATCTTACAATACATGAAAAAATGGGTTTCTTCAATTTCTTGTGTTCCATGCAAGCCTGAGTTCTACCGAACAACAATATACTATTAATATTATTATCTAACATGATAGTTATAAAATATGATATGGAATTAAGGGTATGAATAGGATTAACTAAATTATTAAAATAATTTTTAAAAATTAATATATAATTGATTATTTGGTAACTTATAAATTATAAATGAAAATAAAACCCTTTCAAAAATAAAAAGAAATCATTTTCTGAAAAAAAATTTAAATGCAAAAAAGTGTGTTTTATAAAAATAAAATAAAAAATATAATTATATTATATAAATAAAAATTTTAATTAATATATTCAATTTAATTTTTATCATTTTTCCAAGGTTTTTACAATTCAATGGATGAAAATAAGTCCAATTATATGCTTAAAAAAAAATTTCTTCTAGAAACGGTTTTGTTGCATTTTCTATGCATCACTTATTTTAAAAATAAATTTTTACAATTTTATAATTTTTTTGAAAAAATAAACCTGTTAATTGAAATAATAATACAAAATATTTATAAGGGTGATTTATTTTTTTTCTATAAAGTTTCAATTTTTGATGAATCATGAAAAATAATGAATTTTAATTGAAAAATGTATTTTATTCTAAACTATTTTCCAAGTTAAATTTTATTTTTAATAAGTTTTAAAGTAAACTTAAATAAATTATAAATTTATAAATAAAATATTTTTCATTTGAAAAATTTTCATATTTAATTTTAATTTAAAAACATTGTGAAATTTTGATCCTTTTCACTTGGAAACCCCACTTTCTCACCACTTATGTGGTATTAAATATAAATTAAATCATTCTAATTAAAGTAATTGAATTCAAAAAAATGTATTCCATATTTGTAATTAGAGTAATTTATATTATCTAATAAGGTAAAATTATTTTTTTACCATAATTTTTCATGAAAAAAGATAAAATTAATTAAAGTGATTAAGGTAAAAATGAGTTTACTTAGTGATTAAACATAGAATATAACTTGTACGAATGACTCAAAACTTGTCCAGTACCCATTTTATTCAACTATTTTTACCATTTTTATATAAATATATAAATTTATTAGTTTCTAGCTACATTTACAAGTATTTTACCCAATAAAAAATTAAATAAAGAAAAACACACAAAAAATACCTTTCATCCTTTCAATTTCTAAAAAACATTGCGGATTGGAAGAAAACTACATTGGTTTCATTATACATATTATTTTGGAATATAAGTAAGTTATTATTATCTTAATAAATTTTCTATAATTTTTAGATATTATATAATTACATTAAATTCTAATGAAACGCCAATACATTGATTATTTAATTAATAATTGAATAAAATAAATGATACTGAAAACATTAAAATTGAAGTAAGTGCAATGAATTATTGGGTTAAATTATTTTCTATATTAATATATCATGATAAATAGGTTGTAAATTAATTGATTAAAATTACATATATTTCATCATATTTTTTAATTTAAATTAAATAAATAGTTTCAAAATTTCAATTAATGTTATTTTATAATAAATGATATTTTATTAAATGATTTAAAATTACTATAATTCCTATAATATTTCAGTTTATTTAAAAATATTAATAAATATCAAATATGTTCTATTAATGGAACAGTTTTCTTTTATAATGAATATATTAAAACCTAAAAATACTAAAAACTATATTAGTTCAAGTAAGGTTAAATCGTTGTTATTGCGTGTTAGATGTGCTTGTATTAAAATTAATTTTTTTTTAAATAGTAAATTTATTTTCTAAACTACATAAAATTTATATAAATAGTGGGACAAAATTAATTAATAATTATTACTCTAATTTAGTCGTAAATGATAAATTAAATAGGTTTTGAAACAAGTTACATTAATGAAACCCCAAAATGAATAAAAAATAAAACATCAGATTTATGGGAAAATTGATAAAAAAATGTATTTATTATATGTTTTGGAGCAGGGTATCAAATAAATATTCCATGAAATGCATTATTAAAAAAATTTGGAGGCACATTAGGTCATAAATGCCTCCCAAAAGTAAATCAATTTAACTATTTACAAGAATGCCACTCCTCCTCAACTATAAAATGGCACTCACTCACCCCACTTCTTCAAAACTATCAATAAAATTTTCTCATCCAAAATATTCCCAAATTAATTTCCAAATTAACTCGTCCCATAATATAGGATTAATTTTTTTATAAATAAAACATTTTATGGTTTTAGTTTGATATTAAATAGGATATCAGAAGAAGGGGTAATGTTCTTCTGAAAGAGTTTTTATTTTTTTTCCTTCTCCACCTCCATTATTTATTTTTGTATAATTATTATTTAAAAACCATAGTAAATTCATTATAATGAGTTTTTTTAAGTTATGGTTATTAACTAAGTCCATAAAAAATTCCATCAATGGGGTTATGAAATCATTTTTTGTGTGTATGGCAGACTACCACCTCACAAATAGATTTCATTAGTTTTTCCATTATCATCTTTAATGTTTGGGAATAAAAATGGAAATAATATTTATATTTTATATATATTATATTAATTATTTTATTATCATTATTTAGTTATTATATAACACATACCTTCATGATTTCTATTTTTTTGGAATACAATAATGACGTTCATGTGTAATGTGGACTACCGCCTCGTGAAGAAGTGTCATTCATTGACGCTTTGCATGGAAGGTATTAAGAACCAGTTAAAAAATAAAATATGTTATATATAAACTAAATATTATACTAAAATAATATATATATATATATATATATCAATTAATTTTCTTTCATTCATTCAACATAATAATGAAAATAGAAATAGCGTTCAAGCGTACGAACAACCTACCATCTCCATGAATAATGTATTTAATTTCCTATTAATAAATTATATAGATCACTATAAATACCTTTATGATAAATATATAAGATATTATTTTAATTTTTTACATTATTTATATGATTAAATCACGATCAATGAATGTGGACCAAAAATAACAAGTCAAAACATACATGAAAAACAAAGAGGTTATTACCCAAAATGTAATAGTAACATGGAATTTTAAATAAAAGGGGAATAAATGGTCATAAGGAAATAATAAATGGTATGATATATATAATTATGTTTATATAATATATTTATGATAAATTTCTTTTTATAATACATGGGGATTCAATGAGTAGGAGGGATCTTAAGACTAATGGTAAGGGTTTTTTCTCATATCACTTTTATTTCCATGAGATACATTCCATATTAACAACATATTATTGTTATATAGAGTATATAGAATCTATGAGTTTATTTTTATGATTCATATCCTTAAAACTATGAATATTTAGTTGTCTATTTTAATATTTATCTTTCATTATTTTTACAGTTTAAAAGTTACAAAAGGAGTAATTAATTATGATCATAATTTTTCTTCTTTTAGATTTATGTCTTATTATGAAGCTATATTATCTAATGAGGTGTATATATATCCCATATGACATATAAAATAATGAATTAATTTATTTTCATGGTATTTTATTTTTAATTTAATATAATCCTTTTATGGGGCTATGAATTCAACGTTACCAAAGAGTTTGATACTAAAAACTCAATGATTATTGGGATTATTTGTGATTAAGTATCCAATGTTGAAATCTTATGGTCTAAAAATAAATAATTCTCATGAATTTTATTATTCGCTAACTATGTCAAAATAATAAATGTTTTTCCTTAATTTTTATCTCATTATGTCATTAAAATTTCAAAATAATGTTTTTATAAAAAATTGTATTTTCGTCGAATATTCATTTCCTTCCAAAACAACGATTTCATAAAATGTTTTAAAAAGAGTTTTTCGAAGATATAATGATATTTTACTCGAGAAATGTTTTATAGGATTTTTAAATTATTACTTTATAATCATTCAAGTTTATTTTCCAATAATTGGATTCTTAAAATGTTTTATATTTAAAAAAATGACTTTCAAAATGAAAAGTGTATTTTTCCAAAAAAATATTTTTTAATTATATTTTTATTCATAAACATAAAAAAATATTATTATTAATTATTCTACAATGAGTATATTTTTAATGATACCTTCCTAATTATTTCTCTATATGGATTAATATTTTTTCAAAGATAATGTTATGGAAGTTGTTTCTTTTCCACAAGATAACCATATTTCAAAAAGATTGTCATAGAACCCATTTCTTTCCCATGTGTTCAACATGATTCAAAGAGATTGTTAGGGAACCTATTTCCTTTACATGGGTTAATCATGTTTTTAAATTAATAAATTTTGTTTCAATAAATTATGAAGAAATTTATTCTTTGTGTTTTTCTGTAATTATTCAGTTTATATACATTTTAAATGATGAGTCCACCCATATAGCACTGGGAGAACCATTGTTACTTAATTTATTGGTGCACTCAGATATATCTCCAATTCATTGGGTAATGATTATGTTATTTAGATAATTATAGTGGAAGTTGGTCATATGTTTATTCTAATTGTAAGGGTTCTGTAAAAATTCTGTAATGTTTCTATGATATTATGTTCTAATATAACAATATGTTTTATTTATGATCTATATGGGTTTATAAGGTTTAATTTGATTAATATCAATATCACATGACACGTGATTATTTATTACGCTGATTTTTTACATTGATACTACCTTATTCCACATTTTCATGTTTTATAATCCATGTATTTATGGGTATGTACATTTTTATGTTATACTAATTCACTTTGATTGTTTAATCATGCTCATATTCTCTCCCTATGGTTATTGATGATATTAATTTATTAATAATTAAATTTTTTTTCCTGAGTATTTGATCTCTCCCTTATTTTGTTTAATTTTCCCCAGGTTATAAAGAAATATTTTTAATGAGTTTTATCTAGAAAGGATTTTGTACAGATGATGATGATGTCTTAATGTGAAAAGGAAAATATGGGTTAATTGGTCAAAATTATCATTTAAATTCGAGTGAAATATTTATATAGGAGTCTGTACTAATTCTCTAAAACTTTAAACCTAATACTTCCTTGAGGATTTAAGTAATCCAATTTTTCCATTTGATTTTTTATGTCTTGTATAGAAAAAATTGGGTCCCAATTTTCAGCATCAAATCTGGAAATGCAATGTTAATATTTCAGCACCAAATCTTGGAGAGGAAGTCCTAGGTTTTCAAAATCTGGTTTTTATAACTTTGGATATTAGGTTTCTTCCATGTGATGTTTTCTTAAGAGTTACAGATACCATTATAGGACTATATGAATATGTTTGATCATAATTTCAATTTCGTAAACACCCCATTTGAGTGTTTTATGTAATATTTTTTTTGATATTATTGATGACATTTTTAGAGATGTTTTTTGGGATTGGGGGAATTTGTAACCCCTAGAATCAATATGAAATGTTATATAGGGAGGTATTTTTTTAATTTTTATAGACTAAATAGAAGGATAAACGAAAAGGCCATGTGAAAACATGTCACATAAGGTAAGGATGTGGAACTTGAATCCACAATTGAAGGCTAACAAGTGTGTAGCGCCTACAAATAGCCTTCATTATTTCTAGGTTATAATGAAATTTTTGTAGGTAAAAAATAATTTTATTTAGAAAACATATGAAAATTTTCCTTTTGGAGTGACTGATGATTTATATTAGAAGAATATATAATCAAATCCTTTTAATAATTAGGTTTCGAACTTAGTCTAAAAACATTTGATGAATTTTAAGGATAGATATTTATGGAACTATTTATTCTTGAACAACAAGTGAAATTATAGAATTTTTATTATTGGTGTATCATATAAAGGTTTATACTTTTTTGGAATTATCATATCATGTGATAACCTGTTTTTTGTTGGTAAATGTTTTATGAAATAAGGAATATTATAATATCGCTTTTATGGTTATGTGGTCTTGTGAATTTTTTTTTTGCATTTGGAATAAGAAAATTCATATTTAATACTCATAAATAGGGTAAAAATATGTTATTTTTGTAGAATATGATTAAAGGGTGAAATTCTACTCATCATGTGACTATATTTACATATTCAATTATTCTAGATGGTAAGATAATTCCTCAACTATAAGAAAATGATCTTAAAATAAAAATGTTATCATATTACCATCATATCTGATAATATAAATTTCTATTTTTCACACCTCTTAATTTCAGGGAATTTTGATTTTTATCATTCTATTTATCATTCAATTTATAGTTATTCATAATCTCTATCACTCAATATCATTATTTGTCTTTATATATGTATTCCATGCCCAAATCATCACATACCACTAATTATCTCCTATGTTGGAACCTAGTTATAGATAATTCAAAATGATTATTGAAATTGCTCACCAATATGATAAATAATATTTTTAGTAACCATGTTTACAATATAGGTTTTAAAAAAGTATTTTCAAATTTCATACCTTTTATTACCGAGAAAAACTTCAAAATACAAGGACATAATTTTTTAAAGGGAGGAAGATGTTATTCCAAGAGATTTTAGAAGAAGAAAATTATATTTGATATCATAAATGACATGATACAATGATTTAATCATGTTTTCATTAAAAAAATATTTTATCTTATGAAAAATGCGACAACTACTTTCTTCAACAACTTTCATTACATGAAAAAATTATTTTTACTAAACTACAATACATAATAACTATTATTATTTAATAAGATAGGTATCACCCAATAGATGGAATAAAGGGTATTGATAAGATTAAATGATTTATGAAAATATATTTTTCAAATGTATATATAATGAAATCTTTGGTGGCCAATTAATTAACTCCAAATATAATTTTCTATTAAAAAGACACTTTAAGGGAAAGTGGGAAACCATCGTTCGAAGAACCAAAACCACTACGTGCTAAAGGAGCTCACAAAATTGTTAAACACCAGACTAAGGTTATTTGAATCAGTCACTCTATATAATTCCCAGTGCAAAGTGCTAACCTGTGTGTTTGGATCCTCCCTGAGAAGTTCTTCGAGATTTGAGATCATCATATCCATTGTCTGAATGAATTCTTCCAGAGATATTTTTCCTTGATTGAAACCCCAAGAAATTATACGATCTTGCTTGTCGATCCATGCTTCTTGCTCCTCAGTGGCCACAACTTGCAACCTTATTTCATAAATTCTATAAATTTCTTCAAATGAGGCATTGAGTCTCATGTATTTCTCAATAATTTCTTCCTTGGAGTCAAAAATGAGCTTCAATCATTCCACTACCTCTTCTTCTATTCCCTTTGGTTCTCTTCTTAGACCGCCATTATCTCTGTCTTGTGGGGCCTTTCTTTCTTTTCTTCCACCCTTCTTGGCCAACTTGGTTTCCATTGTTTTTGGTAGGTAAGAATAGTTTTTACGCCCCTTTGGTTTTTTTCCCTGAACCACAATGCATTTTTTGGAGTCTCTCTTTCCTTTGTGCCCCTTCTTCCTTCTAGGGTTGTGTGGACCTTTCCCTTGGAAACGATCCTAGATGTTCACTGATATTTGTCTAAAGCAATCAGCACCTGAATCATCCTCCTAATATAAAATTACTTGATCTTGATCCACCATACAATCAAAGTGGTTATTTAGCTCAACCCTCGGGCCTTCAGTGGGGGCCTTCAGCCCAAACTGCTTGCTCAGCTCAGTAGGGAACCACTTGTTATCCCCTGCAGATGCATCCTTTAGAGAGGATGGGGGTTGGAGAATGTTTGGGTCCAAGGGACCCAACACACTCCCCTCCTCCTGACTCCCTATAATAGCTACTACATTAGCAACCCTTGGCACTTTCTATATCCTAGTAGGCTCGGCCACCCTGACCTCCTCAGGCCTCCCTTTGTCATGAGAGGGCACCTAAGTATACAGCAGAGGCACCTCCTTTGAATTCCTAGAATGTTCGGCCTCCTTTCCAGACTCAATTATAGCACATTCATGCTTACTTTGAGGGAGTTTCTTCATCTCCACTATAGACCCGATAGTAGATGGCTGCTCAAAACCAGTGCAGGCCTGTTGTTCTTCATTAGCTCTCATCTCCTTCAACGGTAAACCCAGGTTATGTTTTATCCGATCAAACACATCAGCTACCTTTGTATTTTCATTCCATCTCCTTCCCTTACTAGGATCAAAGGAACACTAAAACTCCCCAATATCAGAGTGAACCAACTTTGTCTTGGCAGTGGGGGGATCTGTAATATGGTCGGTCATATGAGGCACTCATGCATTCTCTGAAATGGTGGTTGTAATAGTAGGGGGCATACGGGCTCCCCCTTCCCTCTCCTCTGTACCATCCGCCTTTGAGTCGGGGATATACGGCTGAGCCTCCGAACGAAGAGGAACACCACTACTGGAAGGGACACTACCCATAGAATATCCAACCTCATGAGAAAAATTTGTCGAATGATAGACATGATGAAGGTGTCCCAGACGAGAACAAGAACAACAAAAGTCTGTCCAGCTTTCAAAAAACAAAGTTTGATTGTATCTGAACTCAACACCTACCTCAATCCGGAATGAGTCCATAGGAGCCTTTGATACATCAACTTCATCACAGATCCGAGGATCAATCGGGTGGACAATGGACCGAGAACATTCATCAAAATCAAGAAACCTCCCGACAAGGTTACCCAACATCACCAGAATATCTGGATTTTTGAAAGTAAGGGGGAGATTCGGGAAACTAACTCAGATCGCAGCAGTCAGTGGGTCATGATTCCAGTAGAACTCGTATCCCCATCTGAACAAAAAGAAGTGGGAACCATCACAGGCGTGCAAACCTTTGGACCATGCAGAGGCCAACTCATCAGCACTGTCGAAGCGGAGAAGATTAATTACATTGATTAATGTAAAAATGAGATTACTTAGTGGATAAACATAGAATATATGGTTTAAAAATGACCCAAAACATGTATAATATCCATTTTATGAACATATTTATATATTTATAACCTTAGTATATAAATTTATTAGTTTTTGGGAAACTTTTACATGAATTTGACCCATATAATATGTTAGATAAAGGAAATGACAAAAAATGAACCTTTATTCCTTTAAATTTCAAAATATATTTCTGGATATAAAAAAACATTAGTTCTATTATACATATTATTTTGTAAGGTAAATGAGTTATTTTATTATAATTAATTATATATAATTTTAATAGAATATATAATTACATTAAATTCTTAAAAAAGGCCAATGCCTTGATTATTTAGTAAATAATTGAATAAAATAAATGACTATAAAAACAATAAAAGTGAAGTGAATATATTTAATTATTATGTTTCATTATTTTTTAGATTAATATATCTTGTTAAACTCATTTGAACTTAATATATTAAAATTCCATCATTTTATCGATTTTTTCTAATTTTATTTAAATAAATAATGTCAAAATTGGCATTAATGTTATTTTATAATAAATAATATTTTACTAAAAAACCAAATTACTAAAAATAATATCCTCTAAAAAGTGACTTATAAATATTAATAAATTTTGAATATTTTCCACTCATGGAATAATTTTTCATTTATAATGAATATATTGATCCCTTTAATATTAAAAACTATGTTAGTGTAGTTAGTGATAAAATGATGTTTTTCACATTAAATTGAATTGTGTTAAAAATAATTTTTTTGGACCTAGTTATGTTTAGGCCATATTTATTTCAATAAATGATAATAGATGTTTCATATTTGATGTTGGGAAAATAAAAACATATGGATCATTAGACTCACAATCATAATTTGGGATCAAACACAAAAAGCATAAGAATTCCAACAGATTGTGATTATGTTTCCAGAAATAAATGGTTTATATGAATAACCTTTAGTTTATAATGAATGGAATATTACATTGAGAAGATATATCTCATAGCTCTAATGTAAACCAAATGAGGAATTCTATTTTTTATTTAATAAAATCAATAAGTTATCTGAATTTTTTTATGAAATACATATGAAGGAAAGGGAGAGAAATAGTGCTACCAATCATATTCAGTTTCATATTGGAAGGAAAGAATGGAGTTGTGGATGTTTATAATGTTACAATATGTCCCAAAATAAGTCAAATGATGATATGATGATCCAAAATGTATTCAAATTAAATGGGAAGTCATGATTACAAGCTATAGTTTGAAGTAGAAGAATTTTTGTGGAGGAGAAGAGAATAATATGTTAAGTATTATGTATTATTCTCATCAATGTAAGGAACAATAGAAATAAAAGAATTAAGATCATAAATATGAGAATCATATTATTGAATATTAAAAAATTCTAGAATATTGATCTTATGAAAGTAAAAATCCACTCCTGACACCGGTCCATCGGACGAGGTATTCCACTGATTCATCATAATGAATTCTAAAATCAACTTATTTTATGAAATTTTTGTAAATTTATAAATTATATTTATAGTAATATCATAGGTATAATGTTTTGGAGAATTTTAATTTTATTTAATTTGGGTTAATAAAAACAAAAAATCAAACATTTTTCTCCTGTAATTGGGTCAAGAGAAAAAGAACAAAAGTATTTATTATTTCTAGAAGATGACAAGAATCATTAGACTAAAACTGAAAATTGGTCATAGTATTTAACCATATTCTATATAGAAAATGTGTTCCTCATAATGAAGAATCAAAATTAATAATCTTAATGAATAATTTGAATGAATAAATTCTTTGTAAACAAGAAGAAGTATAAAGTTTTGAGAAGATTCAAGAATCTACCAAAAGTTGAGTAGATTTGAAGAATTTAGTGATAAGGAAATGAATGAATAATAAATTTGTGATTTATGAATTTAGTTGAAAGGGAAGTGAATTTTTTCCATCCTTTTTCATTGTGGTGTGCCTATAAAAAAAGAGAACATGACATTTTTATTATGTGTGAAACTTGACTTGGTAACATGTGTCAAGAGTTCTGACATTTGTTTTTTTAGGTATTGGGTTTCCAACTGGAGTTTATTATTCAGATTTATAACGTGGAAGCTCCATTGGAAAAAATCCATTAGAGTGATGTTAAATCTGATCATTGATGAATGTTCCAACATATGATTTTCCATTAGAGAATGTCCATTAAAGTGATCAAATCATAGCAACATACATCATAGTGAGGTTCATTGGACCGATGTTCATTGGATCGAGGTCCATCAGATAGAGGAATTTTGATCTACTAATTATGTTCCTACTCAATTTAATAAGTAAGAGAAAAAATGGGAATTGGGTTGAGACCAATTAGATGGATACCATCCTATAGAGGTTACCATACTGAGGAAGATTGGGCTGACGTCACAGACAATGTTTTCTAAACACTTTTTCTTAAATAAGCTTCAAGACCAATAGGTTCATTAGATAATTATATAAGTTGTTGTATAATTTAAGAAAAAAAGTTTTAATCATCCTACTTGTGGATGAATTGAATATTTTATGAAGTATATCAGAAAATAATAAGAAATTTAATCATGTAATGATGGATACAAAACAATTGATGTAAAGGATTTTCTTGGGAAGTGGATTTGAAAATAGATAGTTGGGGGTATAACAATCTACATCAGGAATATAGATACTAGTATTTTATAATTTTTCACTTCTTATTACATTGTATTTTGAAAAGAAGTTAGTGAAAATATCTATTTTGGTGGGATTATCCAACATGGAAAGTATTAGGTTTTGGTATCAAACTTTGTAAATATCTTATTATAAATTCTCTTTATATTTATTACATGTGAAAGGTGTAGTTATATGATATATTTTAGTAGATTGTATATCTAACAAGTTTCAAAGGTTACGAATGTTTTCATTATTTAGATAATAAATATTATTATAAAATGAATAGGAACCATTAATTCACTCCCAGTGGAATTGATCATATTTGGGAACATTATTTGGTATCAGAGCATATGTTCCCTATGAAAGATCCATATATGAGAATAGAGAATTTAAATTCAGTGAACAACAGGGGTGTTCCAATTTTTTATGGAAAGGACTATCATAGTTGTATGAATATGGTGTTATTATATCTTCTTTAACTTGGCCTTTATGTTAAATATAGGGAAATAGTGGGATTTCCTCCCATCAATAAATCCAATATGACATCTACCGATAAGAAATGTATTAAAGATGGTTGAAAAAGGTAATAATTATTTGACGATGTATATTAATATATTTTTTGAGAATTTTACAGGGTTTCAAATAGCTAGGAAAATGTATGATACATTGAGAAGTTTCAATAAAGGGAATGAGAATGATATAGAATCCAAGTTACAAATCCTAATAAGTATAATTGGGTATTTTAAAATTGAATATGTTCATAAAGTAAGTCTAACTTGGAAGGAAGAATTATTTTTAGAAACACAATAAATTCTTCTTGCAATAAAAAGTGAGATAATAATGATGAGAGAAAACTTCACAAAGTTAGTTAATGTAAACAGTGAAACATCAAACGAAGGTGAAAGAATGATTTAGAAAATAAGGTTTGTGAGAAAAAAATATTTCTCCAAGAAAGATAGGAATTCTTCAAGAATGTACCATGCTGATCAAAGTGTTCTATGATTTGTGATGAAACAATAATATCAATGTCCTAAAAAATTTCACTACCGATATGAAAGATCATGATTTAGAGGTCACTATTGGTGTTGTATAATTTTCAAACACATTTCTTATCCAAGTCAGCAATCCATGTCTCTACTATGAAATATATATGAATAAAAGGAGAGATTTGATGAGAAAAAAAGTTCAATGTTTTCTAAAAAAATTTGGAACTGATAATGGATACTTAGAAGATTAAGATAGATGATTATGTTATAAAAGTGGAGAAAAAATCATTCTGATTCTAAAAACAAATAGTGATTAGTTATTTTTATATAACAAGATGATATAGATAGAATTTTTGAAGAAAGACAAAAATTAGATGATGTAAAGGGGAAGAAAAAGGTTTCTAATGATTTGATAACTTTTGATAAAAAATATCAAGAGTTTGTGGTTCAAAAATGTAGAAAAGATAAAAGATATGTCATAAAGAAGGGAATGTTACTAAAATTTATTTGGCCATCCTTCAATATCAATAGGAATGATTGAAATATTTTTTATAAAAACCTTTTAACAAAAAGGTTACTAGAGAATAAAATAATTTTATATCATTTTTAGATGAATCTAAAAATAAAAATTAACTTATTATAAAATCTAGAAAGGTTGAGAAGATGGAAGAAAATACTTCCATTGAAAAATAAAAGTAAAGAAGAAGTAGAAACTTCTAACATAGGTCTCCTAGCATGAGATATGTTTCTAAATAAATATTGAGGTTCCAACTTATTCTCAAAATATTTTAATTTGTAATAAAATTCATGGAATTGAAGTAGTTTATATAAGGAATCTCACGTAGAGTCTCTTATTTTTCAGGAAAAAGAAATTAATTTGTTTATGAGAAATGTTTTTAAAATTATTGATTATTCAACTAAACATTCTAATATGTTGGTTAAGATGGTTGCTGGTTACTTTTATGTTAAAAAATCATTTCAAGATTGTCACATAAATTTGAATGTTGAAAGAAACATGAAAAGGGTATTATGTGAAAGTTTTGAAATGGAATGCATTAACAACCATGGTTATTAACTCCTATTTTATAAACCCGGATGTCCCACATAGACTTAGAGTTTTTAGTTAAATTAACATGGTTAATAAAATCATGTGATAACTATGTTCTCCTGAAAATGAATTTCACGATTTTGGGATAAGAACTTCCATCCCCTATAAATAAGATCATTAATAAAAATGGGAAACATTTCACAATGTCCCCTTTGAATTTAATTTTCAAAACGGGATGAGAAAAGGAACCACGGAGAGATAAGGTAGAGATAAGTTTCATGATGAGAAAGAAATGAATGGAGAGAACAAAAAGTGAGAAAATAATAAAAGTGATATTGTTTTGAAATGGTTGAAGTGGGTATTGAAAAAAAACAAAGTGGAATATTGTTAGAACATAGTTAAGTTTTTCTTTTATATGTTTTCAATAAAGATAATAGATGATTCATGGTTGATGTTTCTAAAAGTTAAAAATATGCATCATAAAACACTCCATTGTAATTAGAGATAAGATTCTCAAATAATAATAATTCCATCAAATTTTGAATATTTTTTCTAAAGTATATTGTTTATCAGACTCACCTCAGGTTCAAAGTGAATAAAATATCATATTTATATGTTGTATCAGAGTCTTACTATCTCTAATGTAAACCTGATGATGATTTTATATTTTAAATTTTACAAGAGTGATAATTTTTAAAAAATAATATAGAAGCCTTATGATGTAAAGGGAGAAAAATAGTACTTCCAATCGTATACAGATTCATATAGGAAGGAAATAAATAAGTTTTTTTAAGTCTGGGATGTTAAAAAATTTCATAATGTAAGTTAGATGATGGTATACCAATATCAAATGTATTCATAGTCACATATATGTAATGATTACAAGATTAAATTCAAGAAGAGTAATGTTTGTAGAAGAAATTAGAATATGATGTGATTTATTCCGGCTTCTACCAATTTGTGTGAGGAATATTAGATATAGAAGAATTATTTTCATCATTATGAGATTCATCATAGTGAAAATTTTAGAAGTTTGGGAGATTGACCTTTCTGAAGTAAAAAAAGGTCACTGCTGACACTAGCCTATCGGACCTAGTATGCCACTAATTCATTGTAATGTATTATAACACCAATTTGTTTTATGAATCATTGGTATCTTTAAGAAATAAAATATTTGGTAATATCATAGGTATAATTTTTTAGAAAACTTGAATCGTGTTTTAATTGGGTTAATAAAAATATGAAGTCCTACTTTGTTCACTTATAATTGGTTAAAGTGAAAAATAACAAAAGTATAGATTATTTTAAGAAGAGTTAAAGATTTATTTGAATGGCACAAATATGAGGTCATTTTACTAAACTGTATTTAGTATTTCCAATGTGTTCATTATAATGAAGAATTTAAAAGAATAATATTAATAAATAATTTGACTAAATAAATGTTTTAAACACTTGATGAATTCTGAGGCTTTGAGAAGATTTGAGAAGCTCCCAAAAGTTGTTCAGAGTTGAAGATATAAAATATAAGGAGTTAACGAATGGTAAATTCATTATTTTTGTACGTCATTGTGTGGGAAGTGAAAAAATTTCCTAACTTTTTTCATTCTGGGATTCCAATAAATGGAGATGACATGAAATTTGTATAATGTGGGAAACGTGAGTTGTTAACGTGTTCCAAGAGATCTAAAATTGGATTTTTATGGTATTTAGTTTCTAATTAGAGTTTCTTTATTAAGTTTATACTGAAGAATTTCTATCCAAATGAGTCCATCAAATTGAGGTTCAATCTGATCAATAGAGAAAGTTCCAACGGACAACATTCCATTGGACTAAGTCCATCGGAGTGAGCCCATTGGAGTGACATCCATCTAATTTTAGTTCATCAGACCAAGATCCATTAGATAGAGAAATTTTTAGTTTCCTATTGATTTTATACCCAATTGAAAATGAAATACCAAAAGGATAATTGGAACAAGACCAATCGGAAAAAGACCATTGGACAGAGGTTACCAGACTGAAGATGCTTGAACTGAGGATCATCTGAATGACTTTGCACAATAAGATTTTCAGACTATGTTTCTAGAAGAAGTTTCATTATAGACATGTTACATAGAGAATTTTTTATGTTATTTAAGATTATACGTAGGTAATATTTTTTTTAGATTACTTGTGGATGAAGGTAAGACTTTTGAAAGTGGATCAGAAAAGAAGTATAAAGTGGATCTTGTAACTATTGATACTTACTAGTTGCTAAAAATGATAGTTCAGGGGTATAATCAAATATAGTATTATAGTTAATACTGGTATTTTATAATTTCTCATTACTTGTGACTTTTTATTTCAGAAATATGATAGTGAGAGAATCCATTTTGGTGGGACTATCCAACATGGTGATGGGTAGGTCATTATATCGAACCTTGTAAATATAGTGTGATGTGTTTTATTTTATATTTTTTTAATAAAAAGGTGATATTTTGATTTATATTTTAGTGGATAATAATTATATCAAGTTCCATAGGTTAAAAATGTTTTTATGTAGTTAATAAAAATTCTTACGAAATAAAATTAAACCATCGATTTGTCCCCCTCTTAGTGGTCTCAATCATATTTGGGACCAATAATTTTAAACTGAAGTAGTATTTTTATTTTATAAATTATATATCATATATATAATAATTGTTTTTAAATTATCTAATAATTTATTATATAATTTAGTAATAAAGTATAAATTACAAAGTTTATAAAAAATTACATTAATGGAAAACCAAAATGAAAAAATAAGGAAACATAGATGTTCAAGAAAAAATGTTTAAAACCATATTTTAATTGAGTATTGGAGGTGATTATAAACCAAATATTCCATCCCCTACATTAGTATTCTATTTTTAGGTACATTAGGTAAGGTAGAACTCCCAATAATAAATACTTTTGAGTATTTACAAGAATTCCACTCATCCTCAACTATAAAAGGAAATCACTCTCCACAATTATTCACACCTCTCAATCCATTTTATCATAAAAAATAATAAAAATAACATTAAAACTTCTCTAATATCATAATATAAGAATCAATTTTCTCATAAAAAATTCCATTTAATGTTTTTTGTGAAAACCTTTGGAATATACCTGATGAAGAAGTATTGTTATTCTAAAATAATTTTTAATTTATTTCCTTATATGCATACTTAAATTATTTTTATATCGTAAATATATAACAAACATAGTATCTTTCATATACTGTGATGTTTTTATTTTAAAGGTATGGCCTAAAATGGCACACACTTTGATCAAAAGGGTTACAAAGTCATGCTCCGTGAGTACGGAGGACTACCACCTCACGAACTGATGTTGTTTCTTCTCTCATTTACACATTTCATGACTAGGAATAGTGATTAAAAAACTATTTATATTTGATATATATGATATTTATAAAGTTTTTATGATTCTAAAATTATTATATAACACATAACATTATTGATTCCATTTTGTGGGAATACGATAATGTTATACCTGTGTAGGGTGGACTAACACCTTACAATGCAATGAGTATTGTTCATGATTTTTATGGAATATGTTATGGATGGGTTTAGTAATAACATGTGTTATAAATTTCATAAAAATTATTCATAAATAGAAATATATATATTTTCCAATTAATTTTATTTTATTCATTTAATATGAAAAAAAACGTGAAACAACATTTATGTGTACGAATACCATAAAGCTTCCATGAACAATGTATTTCATTTCCTAAAACTAAATTTTATGTATAACTAGAAATAATTATATAATAAAAATATATATAATAATAATATAATATTCTAAATTAAGTATATGATGAAATAATAATCAATATAGGCATTCAAAAAATAACAAGTCAAAACCTATATGAAAAAAATGGGTATTAACCGAAACATAACATTATCATGGAATCATTAATAAAAGGGATATAAAAGGTCATAAATAAATAATATATGGTAATATATTTATGTATGGTAATTTAATAGATGTTTAACATAATTTTATTTTTTATAAATGAGGTTTTAATTAGTATGATAGAAGTCAAGACTGAAGTTAAGGTTTTTTCATGTCTCGCTTTTATTTTTGCAATATACATGATATTTTCACCAGTTAATTTTCTTATATGATTTATATTTCTTTATTGAATGTATTATATGATTCATATCCTTAAATTTATTCATATTTACTTATCCATTTTAGGATATACCTGTCATGGGGCTTATATTATCAATGTTACGAAAGTAGTAATGGATTTTTGTCACAATTTACCTTGTTTGAGACTTATGTTGTATTACACACCTATATTTTTTTATGAGGTGTATATACATGCCCTTTTACATTCAATATAATAAATTTATTTATTCTAATGGTATTTGTTTTGTTTAATTTAGTCCTTCCATAGCCCATACGATTCAATGTTACAAGAGTTGTATGATTTTGATATTGTAATATCATTGATTATCGGGATTGATTTTCATTGGGTATATAATGCTGATATCTTATGATATAACTCTAAATAATTCTCTTGATTTTTATTCTCCATTATTTATATCATGAGAATACTTTTTTCTCTTCATTTTTTTCTCTTTATATACTCAATATTTCAAAATAATGTTCTTATGATATTTTTTCTTTTTGATAGAAAACTATTGTTCTTCTAGAAACATGTTTTCAAAAAAATCAAAAAATTATTAAAATTATTTTTCAAATAAGGAAGGATATTTTACTGAATAAAATTTTTAATTTTTTTTAGAGTCTGAATTTATAATATTTAAAATTTATTTTCAAATAAAATGATTTTCAAAATGTTGTATGGTTTAAAAACATGATTTTCAAAATAAAAAGTGTATTTTTCTTAAAAACGATTTCAATGATATTTTAATGGTGTTCATATTCTTCAACATCAAAAAAAATTTAGTAATGATCTGATGAAGATATTTTTAAATGATATCATCTGCATTCTTTTTCAGTATATATTTTGAATGTTTCAAAGAGAATGTAATGGAACCCATTTCATTTACTTGGGACAATCATGTTTCAAATAGATTGTAATGGAACCCATTTCATTTATAGTGGTTAACCTTGTTTCAATGATATTTTTATGGAACCATTTTCCTTTACATTGGATATTTATGTCATGAAAATAATAAAGGTTTCTTCAATGAGTTATGATGAAATTAACTCTATATGTTCTTCATTAATTATTCTATTGTTGGAAATTATAAATGATGGATTCACATAGAGATCACCTAGTGATCCCATTATAGATTATATTATGGTTATTACCATATATAACTTTAATTTATTAAGTAATAATTATTTTATGAAGAGAATTATATTGGATGTAAACCGTATGGTTATTACAATTTTAAGAGTTCAGTAAGGGTTCTATGAGAAGATGTTCCAAGATACCAATGTGTCTTAATTATGAATGCTATGTGTTTATGATGTTTCAATTGATAAAGACTGATATCATATGGAACAATATTATTTATTCCCATAAATGTTTCATTTTCTAGTTCCTTATTACTTGTTTTTATGTTTGATTATCCATGTGTTGATGGGTATGAATATTAATATGTTATAATCATACACTTAGATATGTCATCATACCATTTTTTTCTTACTATGGTCACTAATGACATTCAATTTTTAATTCTATCATTTTTCATTACAGAGAATTTTAGGTCAAACTTCTTATTTTTCCTTTTCCCCATGTTATAATGAAAGGGTTTGAATGAGTTATTTCTTAAAGGTATTTTATATGGATGATAATGGTTTTTTATGTGAAAATGAAAATATAGGTTAAGTGTGAGCAATGATCATTTGAATTAATGTGTATTATTTATGTAGGAGTTAGTCCTAATTCAATAAAATACTAAAACTAAAAGTTCTTGAGAATGTAAGTGATCAAAAACTGCTGTTTCATTTTGTATGGAATGGATGGGAAAAAATGGGCTACAATTATCTTCATTAATGTCGGAAATGTAATGCTATAATTATAGAATAAAATATAGGGGTGTGGGTCTTGGATAATTATTTTTACATTATAGGTTTCGGAGGTCGATCATCTCTGATTGAGATACTAATTTATCCTATCAGGTGTAGAATATTTTGAAGTGTGATTTTGTCCCTCGGGTATTCCTTAGAATGACATTTTAACCCCATATGGTTGGGTGAACCAAATAGAATATCTATACATGGTATGATATTTTTTGTTAACATTATCATTACATTGGATTCGTGTGGGTAAATTGTTTTCTCTTGGATAAGTATTACTATAATAATAGTATACATTCATATATTAATAAGTATTTATTATAGGGATTTTATTTCTAGACTTATAGGTCTCCATTGTATTAGGTTGTGGTTGTAGATTTAGTGATTATTGGACTAAATTGTTTGTAGATAATGATAGATAAATTATAGTATATTCATGAGTGTGTGAATACAAGTCAATAGAATCGTAAATTTTATGTTGATTAGATGACCATGCCTATGGAATATTATTTTTTTTGTAATGTGTTTATTAAGTTTTCTCCTCACCATAGATATTTGAGGTTTGATAGAGAATGTAAGATTTATAACGAGTTTATTCATCCTTTTGAGGTGTCATAGGAGTTTAAATGGTATAATATTTTTTTGATCAAATCTATAATTTAGATTACATTCAAGAAAAATTCCATGTAATATATCATTAATGGAACAATTATTTCAAATCCCATGTCATTTCTTTGAATAATATTATTTGAGGACGCATTGTTCCTTTAGTTTGTGTCCTATAGAGTCATAATGGGTTTGAATAATGTATATAAAATGTGGAGTTATAGATGATTGACCAATATAATAGTTTTTTTTTAGTTTTGATTCTTTTATTGATTTCAAAATTCATTAATGTTCAAATTATTGATGATGTCATCATTCCTTAACCCATTTAATATTTTATGATATGGAGAATATTATTTTATTGGTATCTCATATGGTGTAATTATTTTGAGAACATTTTAAATTTTTAGTATTTCTATGATTCACAAGGATTAGTATCATTTTAGGGGTATATAATATATTTTTTTAGAGTTTCTTAGACCTCTAATTTATTTTTTAAGTAAAAAGTGGTGGAAGATGTTATCTTGGAGGGGAATTTCATGTGAAGAGGTTATACTTTTACTTGTATAGGAAACCAAATATCATATTGAACTCATCCCATTATTATGAGAATAAAAATATAATTTTTCTGGTTATGGTCATGATTGAGTGTAAATATTATCCTACAATAGGGATTTTATTGATTTTATCCATTTCAGGGAAGGTCTTGTTCATCATTTTCTATGTCAGGGTTTGTGGGTAAAATACTTTCCTTTCATAGAGTGGAGAATATCTATTGTTTCTTTTTTTGGTAAAAATAGAAAAGGTTTGGTGGAACTTATAAATATTTTCTATGGTTTGATAGGTAAATTGAAGGACCATTCCATAGTTTAATATGACTACATCATGGTTTTGGTTGGAGTCATTTTTAATGAAATAAATCAATGGTAGGATTTAAGGTGGGAGAACTATTTTTAAGTCTCTATTTTCATATATTTGTCAATGATGTTGAACCCTAATGTAGTTTAGTGTCACCATTACATAATTTTTTTCTTTATTGTTATATTATAAAATCAATATACCTTTATCTTCCATTTGGTTATTTCCTCATTCTTCTAAACCTAAACATATTAGAATATTTTTTTAAGGAGGATTTCAATTGTAACACTAGGATATTAAAAAAACATTGTTTGATAGAATATGATATAAGAAATACCAAATTTAAATGAACCATGATCATTTTATTGAAATTAATAATTATAATGAATGATAAACACTTACACATTATGAGATTCCAATATGAAACTATATTATGAAAAGTACATGTAGAGTAAATCCACATATTTATATAAATACCATAAAAGTAAAATATTTATATACATGGTTCACCCTGAATAATGTGATCCCATTATGAAGTATGGAAAAAAGGAATAGAATTTGGAATATAATAGGAATTATGAGAGAGAATTAATAGTGAATCATGTAATTATATATATTATAATTTAATATAATAATTATATATATGTTGTTAGGATACATAGAAATTATATATATTGTGTAACACCCTAATATGTTTAAAATAATAACATAATGTTTGATTACACATACACCATGTTACACCAAGCTTAAACAAAGCATGACATATTTTTATTTAAATATGACCATTATAAAATTTCAATAGAATTTTCATGTCTGAATATGAATGATAAATTATTAATTATATATAAAGGTCCTAATAAACTGAAATATTTGATTAATTATAAGGAAATAAGAACTCAATTTTCACTAGTCATTTTATTCATAAAAATACATTATCTTAAAGAATGGTTGTTATTTATTTTTTAGAGAAAATATTATAAATAAATTCTACAAATTCTAAAAATTTTATTTTATAAAAATTAAAAAAAATTATGAGAAAACCAAAACTATTATAGAGTGAAATATTCTTATGTTTTCGAAATGGTCGATTTTCTTGTGAATAGTGAAAAATATGATTTTTATTGAAAACTATGTTATTGATTAAAGAAATTAAAAAGTTTAATTTCAATATATAATGGTTCTAGAGTAAAATTATTTACTTATTTTATTATTGGTATAATTAAATTATTTTTAATAACTTTTAATGTCTAGTATTTTATAAAAACATTTTTATACTTAAAAGGGGATTTTTTGGAAAACAATTTTTCATCGTAGTTTGCAGGTATAATTTTAAATTAAATTTTTAAATAATGTGAATTTATTCTAGAAAAATAAATTCAACATTTTAAATTATAAGATCCATATCTTTAAAATAGTCTTATTTTTCATTATGTGTAGTGATCATAGTAAATTTTGTTACCAGGATAACTCTAACATGGGTCAATTAATTGAAAAAATAATATTATAATGAATAAAAAGTAAATATAACACTTGAAATAATTTTATTGGATGATTATATTTCATCCATAATCATAAAAAAATAAAAAATATTACCTTTAGTTGAAATTTGGACTTGATTTTGACCTTTATAATATTTCATGTAATGAAAAGGTGAAAATGTCATTTTCTTTGTTTTATTATCATCAAATTTTTTAAATGGGAATTAAAGTAAGGAATTTTATGTTTAAAATATTCATTTAAACCATATATTATTTTTCTTTATTATTGTAATTTAGTTCTAATTTTTAGTGTTTAAATACATAGCGTAAATTATTACACAATCGTGCCACAATATGTCATTAATTAATAGAAATATTAAATAAATGATTTAAATAAAAATATAAATAATATAATTTTAGTGAGTTATAGTGTTTTATGTTTTTTAGAAAAAAATATTACATATTAGGTTTTTTTTTAAACATTTTATTCAAATTACATCATTATCTTGGTTTCATTAATGTGTAATAAAATGGATACTTCCAAAACTAAAATTAATGATATTTTATAAAAATAATATATAATTAAATTAATTAAAACCCATAAAAATAATTAAATTTGGAAATATATAAATTATATGGTCTAAAATGGCATAACTTTTCTATTTATGGGCCAATTTTCACTTTATATTTAAAATTACAACCTTTTCAGAGTAAAAGATTTGTTATTGTGGTTAATCTTAAAATAGGATTACTAATTGGTGAAATAAAATGTTATGGTTTATAGGGCCACTAAAACACCAAATATTTAATTATTTAATGAAATTTAAATAGTATCATACCTTATATTTGAATTTATGTGACTTTTGAATCACATTTTTTGAGAGATAATTTATCATGTTTTAATATTTTATGAAATTCCAAGAGTACCCCTCACCTCACATATTAAAGGTAACCCATTCTATATCTTCTTTAGTAAAAATTAAGTGTTATATCTCAAAAAATCTATAAAAATATCTTATAAACTTCCCTATATATATTCTATAGGGTCCATGATTCCCAAAAGATGAACCCTATGATCCATAAGGTGAGATCTAAAAGAGTTATTTTAAATAAGAGGTAACTTCTTTGATCGATGAGTTACTTTTTTTAAATATTCTTTAAAATATTATAAATATATTGTATTTATCAAAAAAAATTATAAAAAATGAAATTATTTATTATTATTTTTATTAAACCACCATTATTGACCCACGTACCCATCAAATTGGAAGTGAATACATCGCATGTGCGTACATAAGGGTTATCCTCTCCACATAGCGATACATTTCATATTTTGTAACCATATTTTATAGGTGGGTATTATTATGTGTTTAATTACCGAATATTATATATGAGTGTGTGTGTGTGTGTGTGTGAAATAATTATGCCTCTAAAATTATAAAATCAAATATACCTTCTTACCATCCAATCTAATGGGAAACTATAATTTCGCTCATGTGTATGAGTGGACTTCAACATCCATAATGTGCTATGATTAATTTTTCATTTCAACATTACTTGGATGATAATAAGGATATATTTTATGAATATTTATGCTATTTATTTTATATTAATGATTCTAAAATAGTGAATTATTATTTACCTATATTTTATTCCATTCACTAAAAAGTGAAAATAATTTTTATGTGTTTATACATCTTAGAGTCTCTGTAAACGATGTATTTAATTTTTCATTCTATAGGTTTTTTGTATGAACATAAATATATACATATATATATATTAAATTTATATAACAATTAAAATTATGGAAATTATAAAACCATGATCAAAGTACATGGATTATAACTATTGAAATGAAATTCTTTAGAAAAAATTAAATACTTAACACACAAAAATAATGATTTTCATAACAAATTATTTGTAAATGGGTGTTGTAGTTGGGGTATTTCCTGGTAGGTAAGGGATTCCCGTAATTTTGTATCAGACTTATGTTCAAATATGGGTGGGATTGAATTTTCACAGGCACTATAGTAGTAATGTCTCACTATATAAGTGTCGGTACTATAGTGTGGTACTATAGCAGTAGTACCAATCATCCCAAATAGGATTTTGGAACACTAGTCTTTTGGGACATTAAGAGGATGATTCAGGCATGAAATAAAGGTGGTGTCACATGTGTGGTGTAAGAAGGGACTTTGAGCAATCCAATAGGGGGGCTATAGACAATGTAATGGGACTCATGACCACTAGTTCTCCGAGACAAAATATATAATGTAAAAAAGTTTCTAGTTAGATAGGTTATACCTTGGGGGTATGACCTACCTTTCAGGCTTGTGTGTGTGTGGTGTATGTGTGTGTGTGTTTGAATGTAATTATACGCCCAAGAACCTAATATAATTTTGGTAAATGGGTGTTTAAATACCATAAAAGGTTCATATATGATCTTAGAAGTATTGAATTTTTATTTTATATAATTATAATAAATTTAAATTTATTATAAAGGAGGTCAGGGTGATTTTGAAGCATGTATAACTGGAGGTAACAGTTTATCATCTCAAATTATCTTCTTTTACACATATGTTTTTTAATACACCTATAGTATTTTTTAAGGTTCAAGTAATTCCATTTTAAATGTCATGTCACTATTTTTTTAATTTTTATGATATTTAATGTCACGTTTAATGTTATTTGTTCATGTGTATAATGATTCAAAAGTTGTCAACATGGGATGAAATTTTTGTTTAAATCTTATTTGAATATAGATTGTTTTTTTTTTAAATATACATTGAGGAAATTATATGATCCATATTTAATAAATCCACTTCATTTTATTCTAATCTAGTGATTTATAAGGAATATCATTTTTCCTCTAATTTTACTCACTTTAGTTCCTCAATTGATTGAAGTATTTTTTAATGAAACCCAACTCTATTTTTATTTTTGTTCAAAAATAGTTTTCATTTTATATCCATTTATTATAAATATGTATTGAATAATGTTTTCAATGTTTTACTATGATCATTTAAATTCAGTTTTTGACATTATTGCATTTTGAAAAAATGGTTTTAAAATAATATTATTATTGGTTTTTGAATGATATATTTTTTGAATTTTTTTCAAAAGTCTAAAATTAATGATTAATTTTAACATATAGAGAATGAATATAATATACCACCATCCTGGCCCCTCAATTTTATGAATCTTCCATAACAATATTTCAATGATATTTTCAATAAAAATCCATAATATTTTGTAACTTTTTATATATTAATAAAGTGAGTTCAAAATAAAAATTGAATTTTACTCATGAAATAGTATATTGATATTTTAAAGGAAATATCAAATATGAAACCATATTTTGAGTTAATTTTTATTTAATAAGAATATTATACTATGATACAATATTCATTATTACATTGGATGGTTTATGATTATTATGATTATTTTCTTACAAAAAAATTATTTTCCATTCCTTATGCTATAATGAAATTATGACATGTTTATAAAACCCAATTTTTGAATGTGTTTTTATATAATGATAAGATGATTGTTTTATGATCTTATAGGACACATATATGTGGTTTTCAATATGTGATGGGTATTAATAGAAATATTTATTCATCTAATGAATTGGGTAATGTATTATATATCATGATATAATTGTAGGAAACAAGTCGATTTGATTGATCCACTATGTAAAACAAGTCGATGTTGTTGGTCCTCTATGGGAAACAAATCAAATTTATTTATCCAATATGTGAATCATGTGTTCATTCTTGATATTTTCTGATTTTATTATCTTATAAGTTAACCTTTTTATATAAAATAGTTTCAATACTAATGTTGGTTTCACACTTTTATGACATAAACATATTGTTTATGATTGATCTATGCTTATTTATCACTCTTATGATTCATTCCTTTCAAAATATTAATTTTTTATGAATTTACTAATATTTATGACAAATGATGGAATGGCTATTTAATTTTTATGTTAGGTTACTCATCACATACCAACATGATTATCTTTTGAATTCATATGATCATTTATTGATGTCTCTCATGTTTATCCTTACTCAGAATATGATCTCACTATTACTTATTATTCCTTTACCCAAGTTATGATGATAGGATTAAGTAGGGTGTGTCTAGGAAGGGTATTAAATAGGATGAACATTGTGGGATATGTTGATGATCATTTATGAAATATGAATAGTTTATATCTAGTATCCAATTATACTATTCATTTATAGTCTATATGTAAGGACCCGACCCTAGTTGCCCGGAGCCGGTGCCTTATTTGATTTCATTGGCATACAAACAAGGAATAAGCATCCCTAAGGACCAAGTAGTTTAGTATTATTGGAAACAAGATACATATATCAATTCAACTTTACAATAATAAAGGAAATGCAACACTAATTTATTCCATTAGAAACATCCATGCCTCCTAGATTATGCTTGCGAGTCATTCATAATTTACTTCTTCATATCATGGGAAAAATGAAACATAAGAAAGGGGTGATCTCAAATGCTCAGTAAGATTAAAAAATACAGCTGAAGATAGCATAAACATAAGACATGGTGCATAATTGAAAACACATGCCTTTAACAATAAACGTGAACACATTATCCAGGAATATGAGATAATAAAATATTTCCATAATAAAACATAATCATGGGAATTATACTAGTAGAATAACCACATTAACTTTCAATTAATAGCTTCCTAATGAGGGAAGTGCATATTCCGGACATTCTAAAACATTTTTTCAAAGCCTCGTCCAAGACGTCTAATGATTAAGGCCTCGGCCAAAATTCATATATCGCATTGGGAAAGGCCTCGGCCAATTCCACATCTATTTGTCTCATGAGACATAATGATGCATCTAGGAGCTATAGAGGGCCCCACCCATCACATAATAAGTCCAATTAATTCCTCATATGATCTAGGATCAACATAAACAACATATACATTTATATTGAAACTATCATATGAAATGTAACTAACTTTCCCCACTCATTAAACATAAAACACTAACCATTCCGAGTAATATGGTGAATGTTTTTAGGATAAATCATACACAATATAGTTAGTAATAAACCATTAAATAAAATATGGTATATCACTTAATAAGTGAATAAACCCAATAATACCATTGAATCAACAAGAGTGTTGAATTAGACGAAAACACTCTTATAAAATCATTAAGCAATTCTTGAGATAAATACTCTTTTCTTTTGAAAAGAATAGTTCTTTTGGAAAAATATTTGTATAGAACCAGAAGTAAGGTAAGATCGTATTTTCATAATAAAATGAGTGATTTTATAAAGATAAAGGTTTCCAAAAATAGTTTAAATAGTTCCCTAGAAAATAGGTAAGAATTTGAGAAATTCCCTTGAGCCGGGCTTGTATTTTGGAAACAATTTTGAAAGTTCCTTTTAAAACATGTAACTATCCATAAAATAAGGAAGGGTTCTGGTTTGTAAACATATATATAATACTTACAAATAATATATGACGAATAAATAACAATAAATAAGAATTTCATTGTGGTAATCAGACAATGAAAGTAACCCGAATGAAAATGGAAGTTCGGGTCGAAAAACCCTTACCTTAACTCCAAACGTGTTCCACTCTTGAACTTACCCACATGGAATATAAAATTATACTTATTAATAACTTATTTAATAACCTATTATACATTTATTTAGTTTATCATAATTTTTTTTATTTCATTTATACCCTTATTTCTAAGTTATTATATTGAATTTTGTTGTTCTGGGGTGTTCATTTTCTTTATTTTCATAATCGGTTAACTTGTTTTTAAGTAATAGAGTCCATATGAAATGGTTATAAATCTCAAGAATTGAAATTATATATTATTTATGAACATAAATAATTGATAATGGTAATTTCTATCATTTGGTTATATGTAATTGGGATGAATCATTTGATGAAAACCACTTCGATTATTCGGCGGTATTTGGATTATTATGAACTAGTTTCGTCATATTACTTAATTATATGTACATATTCTAGTTCCTGAATATTAATTTGTGTATAATAAATATATTATAGTCTGGTTCAACCATAAATATATTTTCATGACCAGTAATGAAGAATAAATTTAAGAACGAAACTTCGTCGTCCATGAAGGCTATAAATTAGGACCTCATGGACGTTGATTTCGTTTATAAAAATAAAAGGGAGGGAGTAAGAATATTTATGATGGATCTTCCATTAACATGATATAATTCTAGTATATATATGATAATAAATTTATCATGATCATTTTGATAGATTAGGTGAGGAGAGGATAGAAAAACAAGATAAATTGAAATGAAACTAAATGAAAAAGAAGGGTGCTTTACCTCTTGAAATAACCTCCTTGAGACACTCCTTAAGGGAAGGGGTTTTGGTATTTTGGAAATACTATAAGATTCTTGGATGTGGGGAGAGACTAGGGAAGGGTAATTGGGAATAACTTTGAAGAGCTTCAAGTCTTATAGGAGTGAAGAGAAGAGGGAGTGGTGAGGGGTTTTTATAGTGGAGGAGAGGGGTAAATTTTAAATATTTAATTCATTATTTTATTATTTCCCTCAAGACAACCAATAGTGTTGTTTCATGTGACCCCTAATATTAATAATCACATGTGAGTTTGAACCAAGTGGTATTGCATCAATTGTGATGTCATGAATATTGTATTTAATTGATAATTTGTATATACGGTATTTTATCGTATTTCACTATTCATCAAAAATTCTAGAATTTCAGAAAAATCCCAAAAATTTACCCTAACCATTTTTTAATGTTTAGAATTAAAAAATGAACTCCATTTTTCAAAATTAATTTTTTAAATATTATTAATTAATTTTTTAAATAAAGTCATAGTTAATTCGAAAAATAATAATCTTAAAGTGTAATTAGTTTTATTTCTCATTGAAAAACTAATTAAGATCTCATTATCTTATTGCCTTAAGAAAATAAAATAATATTATTATTTACTATTCATAAGAGTCATATTACTATTCATATTACTATTCATAAGGGTTTTTTACTATTCACCAAAAATCAAGTTTGTTCTATCAGACTCCAAATGACTTACTGATCACAACTCTAGATGACCATTTTTTGAAATTCAAAACATATAAGTGGAAAATTTATATTTAATGGATAGGTTTTGAATATCTCCTAAATAAAATAGTGTTGTTTCAAAGGAACATAGAAAATATTTTGGGTGCTACATTATTCCCTCCTTCGGAAATTTTGTCCTTGAAATTTTATGTATAAAACCCACCAAAACGTTGTGGGTGATTATTTTTCATAACATCCTCAGGTTCCCATGTTGCTTCCTCCATATTCTGGTTTCTCCAAAGAGCCTTTACTAGACGAGTTGTCCAATTTCTCAATACCTTCTCCCCTATGTCAAGAATCCTGATAGTCTTTTCAAAGTATGACAAATCAGGTTCTAGTTCTATTTCTTCATATGTAAGTACATGTGTTGATTCTGGAATATACTTCTTTAATAATGATATGTAGAACACATCATGAACTCTGGAGAGATTTGGAAGCATCACTAAACGGTAAGCTACAGCTCTGATTCTTTCCATAATTTCAAATGGTTTGATGTACTTGGGGCTCAGTTTCCCTTTCTTATCGAACCTTAATACACCCTTCCATGGAGATACTTTCAGAAATATATGATCTCCCACTTGAAATTCCAAGTCCTTTCTCCGGTTGTCAGCATAACTCTTCTGACTACTTTGGGATGATTTAGTATGGGCTTGTATTTTCTTCATCTTTTTCGTGGTCTCTTCAATAAGTTCTGAGCCCATAAGTTTCCTTTCACCAACTTCGTCCCAACAAGTTGGAGTTTGACATCTATTTCCATATAATGCTTCATATGGAGCCATTTGAATACTAGAATGGAAACTATTGTTGTAGGAAAATTCCACCAAAGTCAAGTATTGATCCCACATACCTTGGAAGTCAAGAGAGTATGATCTCAGCATGTCTTCCAGAGTTTGAATAGTCCTTTCAGAATGTCCATCAGTTTGAGGGTGATATGCAGTACTCATACGAAGCTCAGTATTCAAATCCTTATGGAGACTTTTTCAGAATTTTGATGTAAACTGGGGATCTCAATCGGAGACAATCGATAGAGGTGCACCATGAAGTCTCACAACTTCATTAATATAAAGTCTTACCAGGCACTCAAGTGGTAAATCCTCTCTTATTGGAAGGAAATGTGCTGATTTAGTGAGGTGATCAACAATTACCCATATTTCATCAGTCCTTCTAGGTTTCCTTGGTATTATGGTGACAAAATCCATCGTAATGTTATCCCACTTCCACATAGGAATAGGTAGAGGTTTCATGACTCCATTGGGATGTTGTCTCTCTACCTTCACCTATTGACAAACTAGACACCTTGACATGTAGTCATCAATTTCTCAATTCATATTATCCCACCAAAAATATTCCTTCAGATTTCTATACATCTTGGTTCTACCCTGGTGTATAGAGAAATTTGATCTATGAGAATCTTCTAATAGTTCCCTTTTTAGCTCAGGTACTGATGGAACACATAACCTCTTCCCAAACTTTAGAACTCCTTCATACACGAAGTCATCCAGTCTCCCATCCTTAACTGTATTAATTTTCTTGTGCAGATTCTCATCATCAGATTAATAAATTTATATCTTCTCTAGTAAATATGGTTTAGAAATCATTTGAAAGAGGAGTGGTGTTTCCCCTTCCTTAAAAATTACTATATCCATCTTCAGTAGATCCATGAACATAGGATCTCTTTAAATCCTCATTTGAGTCAGAAGGTCATGATCTTTCCTTCTTAATGCATCTGCCACCTTATTCACCTTTCCTGGGTGGTAGTGTATTTAACAATAGTAATCTTTGGGTAACTCGAGCCATCTTCTTTTCCTCATATTGAGTTCTTTTTGTGTGAAAATATATTTCAAACTCTTGTGGTCCGTATAAATCTCACATCTCTCTCTATAGAGATAATTCCTCTATATTTTCAGAGCAAATATTACAGCTGCTAACTCAAGATCATGAGTTGGATAATTTTTCTCATGAGTCTTCAACTGTCTTGATTCATAAGCAATAACTTTATCATTTTTCATAAGGACACAACCTAGCCCATTCTTTGATGCATCGCTGTATATTACAAATCCATCACTTCCAGATGGAAGAGTCAAAATTGGAGCATTGAGCAATCTTCTTTTCAATTCATCTAAGAATTCTGTACATTCTTTTGTCCACACAAACTTAACTCTTTTACGTGTGATCTTGGTTGGTAGGTTATCCATTTGGGAAAAATTCTGAACGAAATGCCGATAATAACCAGCTAAGCCAATAAAACTGTGTACCTCAGTTATGTTTGTTGGCGTGGGCCAATCTTGGATTGACTTTTTCTTCACAAGATCAACTATGATTCATTCCTTAGAGATAATATGGCCCATAAAATAAACTGATTGAAGCCAGAATTCGCACTTGCTAAACTTCCCATATAATTTATTTCTTCTAAGAGTTCTTAAAATAACCCACAAGTGGTTCTCATGGTCTTCATATCTTTTTTATTATACGAGGATATCATCGATGAATACCATAAAAAAGTTATCAATATATTCCTTGAAAACTATATTCATTAAATCCATGAAAACAGAGGGTGCATTTGTCAGTCAAAAAGGCATCACTGTAAACTCGTAATGCCCATACCTGGTCTGAAATGTTGTCTTAGGAATATCTTCCTTCCTCACATGAAACTTATGATATCCGGATCGAAGTTCAATCTTCGAAAAGTATTGAGATCCATGAAGTTGGTCAAATAAATCATCAATCATGGGCAGAGGATACTTATTATTTATTGTAATAGCATTGATTTCCTTGTAATCAATGTAAAGCCTCATGGATCCATCTTTCTTCTTGACAAAGAGGACAGGGTCTTCCCATAGAGAAACACTAGGTCGAATAAATCCTTTTTCACTCAAATCCTCTAGTTGTTTCTTTATCTCTACTAATTACATAATGGCCATTCTGTAGGGAGTCTTTGATATAGGTCTTGCATCAAGAATTAAATTAATAGAGAACTCAACTTCCCACTCTGGAGGATGTGCAGGTAAATCCTCTAGAAATACATCAATGTACTCTTTCACTATGTGAACATATTCAATTTGAATATTTCTTTACTCACCCATAGATATTGGTTTATCTTCCTATCCAAGTGTTGTATTCAGTATAGATACTGGGGGTGGTTCTAGATAAGAATCAGGTGGTGAAGTTTCCACCCTAAAGACAAGGGATTCTACAATATTTTCAAAAATTGTAACATCCTTCTTCTTATAATAAATCTTCACATCATAATTTGACATCCAATCCATACCGATAATTATATCAAATTCAGTCATTGGTATGATGATAAGGTTATCAACTAGAGAAAATTTTGGTGTCTAGAGGGGGACTAGTAGACATGCCTTGTTTGCAATGATACATCCCCTAGGATTTTTGACTAACAACTCTTTTATTACATTAAATTGGTCATATCTAATTTTCTTGGAAAACTGGAAAGATATAAATGAATTTGATGATCCAGAATCAAATAAAGTGTTGGCTAAGTTTGAGGAAACAATTAAAGTACCTGCCAACACGTCATTAGAAACTTCAACCTCTGCAGTTGTGATTGCATAAACTTTTCCCTAATCCCTTGGCCTTTTTTATTTCATATTTCCTGGACGTTTTGGACAATCATTAGCATAGTGTCCCATCTCCTGACAATTATAGAATTGAACATCATTGGCTTCCTTCTTACCTTTGAAATCACCAGCAAGATGGACTTTCTGACCACATTTGTAGCATAATCTTTTTTTAAGCATGCACCAGGGTGTTTACTTCCACAATTGTCACATGGTGGAAATTAAACTCTTGCCTTATTCCTTGTTTCCTTATTTCCTTTCCCAGGTTTTTCAGCAGCCCTCTTCTTTTCTTACTTTCCCTTAAAGTCATAAGACTTAGAGAATTCTTTTTCTGTATTGATAGTACATGAAACTATATCCTCATTTGATGAAAAACTTTTGGAGACCAGTGCTAGTTAGAGTAAAGGCTTTAGGCCATCAAAGAATTGATCAATTTTACTCCTTGTATTTTGTATGTAGTCCACATAAAGTCTTGCTAACCTTGTGAAGTTAGATTCGTACTTTGAAACATTTTCATCTTCTTTCTACCTCAAATTCACGTGTTGACTCTCCATATCTTCTCTTTGTTCACGAGGAAGGTATTTATCCAGGAAGATTTCCTTAAAGTACCTCCACTCCATATCCTCTATTTGTTCCTCCTCCTTTGTGTTTTGTATTAAGGACCACCACCAATCTGCATCTCCCAATAGACGGTATACTGCCATGACAACCTTCTCTCTTTTATTACATCCCAAGGCAAGAAATATCTTCTCAATGGAACATACCCACTACTCTGCTATAAAAGGGTTTGTAGTCACGTTGAATGATGGGAGTTTTTGTCGCATAAAGCGATCTAACATAGCTCCTCCACATGGTGTATCCGGATTCTCCATACGGGTAAGGTTATTATTCATAACCTGAGTAAGTTGTCCCAGTATAGTTATGAGTTTCTCAACACCAGAGCAAACATCATTATCTTGCATCGGAGGGAAATCCCTACAGGGGACACGTGTGTTCGTGTGGTTTCCATTCCTTCCACTTGGCGCCAACTCTAGATAATGGAATACACTAGATTAGGTTTTGAATCATAATGTATAATCTTAACTTAACAAAATATTTTGAAAAAAAATTGAGATCCTACACATGGCTATTCCCATATTCACAAAAATGGTTTCTTTGAGGAATATTTTACATTTCAATCCTTCATAATGGCTTGTAAAGAAAATTTGAATTATCCTGAACATATCCTCTATGAGTTTCGTAAATAAGATTACAACAAGTCCCGTTGTCATGCACCAGTTCTCATTCAAGTCTAACTCAAAGTGGTGTTTTCAGGTTTTACCCCTAGATACATCTGTGCCAGAGCCGCCTCTACCTGCTCATATCCAGACAAGGATGTATTGCTTGAAAGATACACATAATCTATTCCTTACCAAAATACCAGGACGTTATTGTATATATATCCTCAAATAATAACTTTGGAACTCTTCCCTAATTCTACATTTTCTAAATCTAGTTTCCAAGTATTCTATTAAACTTCCTCTGATACCAACTATAAGGACCCGACCCCAGTTGTCCGAAGTCGGTGCCTTATTTGATTTCATTGGCATACAAAAAAGGAATAACCATCCCAAAGGACCAAGTAGTTCATTATTATTGGAAACAAGAAACATAAATAAGTTCAACTTTACAATAAGAAAGTAAATACAACACTAATTTATTCCATTAGAAACATCCATGCCTACTAGATTATGCTTGCAAGTCATTCATAATTTACTTCTACATATCCTGGTAAAAATGAAACATAAGAAATGGGTGATCTCAAACGCTCAGTAAGAGTAAGAAACATAGTGGAAGATAGCATAAACATAATACATGGTGCATAATTTAAAACATGTTCCTTTAACAATAAACTTGAACACATTATGGTAGGAATATGTGCTAAGAAAATAATGCCATAAATAAAACATAATCATGGGTATTCTACTAGTCGAAAAACCACATGAACTTCCAATTAATAGCTTCATAATGAGGGAAGTGCATATGTCGGACATACTAAAACATTTTTTCAAGGCCTCCTCCAAGACATCTAATGATTAAGGTCTTGGCCAAAATCCATATATCGCATTGAGAAAGGCCTCAGCCAATTCCACGTCTATTTGTCTTATGAGCCCTACTAATGCATCGAGGAGCTATAGCGGGCCCCACCTGTAACATAATAAGTCCAATGAATTCCTCATATGTGCAAGTATCAACATAAACAAAATATACATTCATATTGAAACTATCATATTAAATGTAACTAACTTTCCCCAATCATTAAACATAAAACACTAACCATTCCGAGTAATATGGTGAATGGATTTAGGATAGATCATCCATAATAGAGTTAGTTATAAAAAATTAAATAAAATATGGTATATGACTTCATAAATTATTAAACACAATAATACCATGGAATCAACAAGAGTGTTGAATTAGACGAAACACTCTTATAAAATCATTAAGCAATTCTTGAGATAATTACTCTTTTATTCTGAAAAGAAGAGTTCTTTTGGAAAAATATTTGTATAAAAACAGAAGTGAGGTAAGATGGTATTTTCATAATAAAATGAGTGATTTTATAAAGATAAAGGTTTCCAAAAACAAGTTAAAGAGTGCCCTAGAAAATAGGTAAGAATCTGAGAAATTCCCTTTAATCGGGCTTGTATTTTAGAAACAATTTTGAAATTTCCTTTTAAAACATGTAACTATACATAAAATAAGGAAGGGTTATGGTTTGTAAACATATATATAATACTCACACAGAATATATGAGCATTACATAACAATACATTAGAATTTCATTGTGGTAATCAGACAATGAAATTAACCCGAATGAAAATGGAAGTTCTAATGGAAAAACCCTTACCTTAACTCCAAACGTGTTACGCTCTTGAACTTAAGATCCTAGAATATGAAATTATACTTATTAATAAATTATTTAAAATCCTATTATACATGTATTTAATTTATCATAATTTTTTTAGTTTATTTATACCCTTATTTATAAGTTATTATATTGAATTTCGCTGTTCTGGGGTGTTCGTTTTCTTTATTTTCATAATCGATTAACTTGTTTTTAAGTAATGGAGTTCATGTGGAATGGTTATAAATATCATGAATTAAAATTATATATTATTTATGAACATAAATAATTTATAATGGTCATTTATATCATTTTGTTACATGGAATGAGGATGAATCATTTGATGACAACCACTTCGATTATTCGGCGGTATTTTGATTATTATGAACTAGTTTTGTCATATAACTTAATTATATGTACATATTCTGGTTCTTGAATATTAATTTGCTTATAATACATATATTATATTCTGGTTCAATCATAAATATGGTTTCATGACCAGTAATGAAGAACAAATTGAAGAACGAAACTTCGTCCTCCACGAAGGCTATAAATTTGAACCTCATGGATGTTGATTTCGTTTATAAAAATAAAAGGGAGGGAGTAAGAATATTAATGATGGTTTTTCCATTAACATGATATAATTCTAGTATATAGATGATACTAGAGTTATCATCATTATTTTGATAGATGAGGTGAAGAGAGGATAACAAAATAAAATAAATTGAAATGAAACTAAATGAAAAAGAAGGGTGTTTTACCTCTTGAAATAACCTCCTTGGGAAACTCCTTAAGGGAAGGGTTTTTGGTCTTTTGTAAATACCATAAGCTTATTGGATGTGGGGAGAGAATATGGAAGGGTAATTGGTTAGAACTTTGAGGAGATTCAAGGCTTATATGAGTGAAGAGAAGAGGGAGTGGTGATGGGTTTTTATAGTGGAGGAGAGGGGTAAATTTTGAATATTTAATTCATTATTTTATTATTTCCCTCAAGACAAACAATAGTGTTGTTTCATGTGACCCCTAATAGTAATAAGTTCATGTGAGTTCGAACCAAGTGTCCTTGAATCACTTTTTATGTCATTAATAGTGTATTTAATTGAGAATTTTTATATACGGTATTTTATCATATTTTACTATTCATCAAAAATTCTAGAATTTCAGAAAAATCCCAAAAATTTACCGTAACCATTTTTCAACATGTAGAATTCAAAAATGAACTCCATTTTTCAGAATTAATTTTCTAAATATTATTAATTTAATTTTTAAATAAAATCATAGTTAATTCGAAATATAGCAATCTTAAAGTGCAATTAGTTTTATTTCTCATTGAAAAACTAATTAATATCTCATTATCTTATTAACTTAAGAAAATAAAATAATATTATTATTTACTATTCCTAAGAGTAATATTACTATTCATAAGTGTTTTTTAATATTCACCAAAAATCAAGTTTGTTCTATCATACACCAAATGACTTACTGATCACAACTCTAGATGACCATTTTTCAAAATTCAAAACATAGAAGTGGAAAATTTATATTTAAAGTCTAGGTTTTGACTATCTCCTAAATAACCTAGTGTTGTTTCAAAGGAACACAGTGATGTATAGAATGTATCTAAGAGAAACATACCATAAATTTATTTGGGTGCTACACTGTAGTCACATATTTGTGAAATATATTTAATATTCATCAATAAAGAAGTAATATATATGTATAAAAATCCTAAGTCCCTATAGGTAGTGCCATAGCATTGTTTTTTTCAATCATTGGAGAATATGGCCTAAAAATATTAGTGAAAACCATGGTGATAAGTTTAAAAAATTGAAAACATCAAAAAGTTATGGAATGAAAGTGATTGTGTTCTTTTCCTATAAATACATCATTATTTGGATGCTATAAGTGGATGATGTTTTGGAACATATGCATCTTGGAATAAAAAATAAAAAAAAATAGTTGATCCATTATATCTTGACCATCACTCTATTCCATGGTGTGTGTTCCCTTATGGAACACCTTCATTGATACTTCCCTGGAATATGCTTTGGTTAATTCACATTTTCATTATAGACCCAGATGAAGGATTTTAAAAAATGATAAACATGGATCACATAGGTTAAACATAAGTTATTATAGGATTAAATCAAGGTTTTATTATTTATATATCCTATAAATTAATTTTTTTAGTATTATGTAGTTTCCCGCTAGATTTTTTTTTCTAAAAATTATCTTGACAGTTTTATTCAATGGTTAAAAGCAGAAGGAAATATTTTAATGATAAATGTAATGGAAATGTGATGATGATAAACTAAATTGGATAATGAATATAGTAAAAATATTGTAATTATTTCTAATCAGTTATAATGAACTTTTAATAGATATATGCACATTAACTAACTCTTAGGAACACAAAAAAAAAGGTAATGATTAAGTTCACTAAGAGATCAGGTGGTGGAAACTATGACTAAAAGATGATTCAACTTTATATGTGTTGAGAATTTGGGAATAAGCACTCATGTTAATTTATATGTTGTATAAGAATATTTTTTATGTGTTAAACGGAAGTGAATATATAAAGTAATTTTTGAGAAAAAAAATTAAATCTTCTATTGAGAGATATAATGTTTTTCCTAACATCCGGTTTATAGTTCAATTACTAAAATGTGGAGAAAATAGAAAATATTTGAGTCAATAAGATAATATAAGAGTTAACACATAGTTAAAGTAAGGTAATATCTTATTCTAATCATTGAAGTGAACCGACTAAAGTGTTTATGTATTGAAATTTTGGAATTATTTTATAGAATTATTTTTATCAATTGTATTCTATTTATATGAATGGAAAACATTTATGGATTATTCCATAGTAGTTTTTCAATAATTACTTGAAATCATAGGTTTGATGGTAATAATATCTAATAAATTTGATTTAGTGGTAATAAAATCTTTTTTAAGAACATTAAGTAAATGATAATCTCTAATAAATTCATGATTTTGAGATCGTAATGATTAATTAACATAAAGTGGTGTTTGATTTTGATAAAGTAAATGGGATAATATTTATGAATTTGGAATTGATTATTTATTTTATGAAAATGTGTTTTTTATTTGATTTTATATCATTTTTAGATTTCTGTAATAGATTTGATAATCATAGATTTTATTTATGTAATAAGGAGATAATTAATTTTTGGAATCATATATGTTTTCATTGAGGTTTTATGGTAATTTAGGTTATTACCATGTTTTATGATAACATGTCATCAAGGTATTCTATTATATGGTATGTGGAATTTAGATATACATAATTTGAATTAATGTTAATTTAATTTAGTGACCATAATTATAAAAAAATTTGGGTTTTTATTTTTTTCACACAAATTTTGATTGGGTTTTAAGGTTAACTATATAAATAATAGTTTAAGTTGAACAATGGGTGAGGTTTTAGGGATTAAAATACAATTTATCCAGAACATGTGATAATATTTTTATTTCCGGTAAACATATAGAGAGATTAGTAATGATTTTTCATTATTTTACAGATCATATTACCATTTAAAGAAAATTTTATTTCATCTGGCACAAAAAATCATCTTGAATATTCATTTCCTGTACTATTAGATGTAGTGGAAATTGATCAAAGAACAACTAAAACATGAAATTGTTTTTTTATGTGGGAAAAAATGAAGAATGTAAATTTTATCCTGATCTATATAATTATTGTAATAGAATTAATCAACATTATTAAAAATATATTGAAATAAAATATTAATCTTTTACCTTTATTTCCAACGAATCAATGGTCTCTTAACCCATCAAATGCTTATGGTTTTTTGTTCATTAACATTATCATAAAAACATGCTTTATTACACTCTACATATCCTTAGAAATTATTTTTCTCTTCCATTTCCATATTTTCACCTAACACTTATGTTCTCCTAATACATAACCTAGAATTGTGTTATTCCATATGACCTTTTAATTTCCCTTTATATTTTTTAAAAAAAAATTAATAAAAAAATTATAATGTTTGTTTTCACCAAGGAATTTTCTAATGTAAAATCCTTGATTAAAGTAATTAATTAAAACATTATAGGATTAAATTTATTAAATGTGGGAGTATATAACACCTGATGATTTTTAAAATAATAACATTATGCCTCATAGTGTATACGACATGCAACACTGAGCTCAAATGAACCAAAAAATATTATTATTTAAACATGACTGTTATAACCATGCCATTGATTTGGTGGTATAAATATGAATATACAAATTATGAAAGAAATATAATGGTACTAATAATTATAATTTTTTTTATTAATTATTAATAAATAAACTCTGGATTTTTATTAAAGTGAGTTTATTCTTTAAAAATAAGTTTTCATAAAAAACAGTTTTTATTTATTTTTGTGCGATAGTATTATAATTAAATTCTATATATTTTAGAAATTTTATTTTATAAAAAATTAATAATTTTTTAAATCATCTTATAAATATTAACATAGAATTAATTTCTTGTATCTTTCTAGAAATAGTGATTTTCAGTGAATAGTGAAATATAATAATTTATATTGGAAATTTTATTTTTGATCCGAGCATTTAAAAATGAATTTTTTTATTTTAAAATGGGTTCATTGTAAAATTAGTTTTACTATATTATTAATAATCCAATTAATCTAATTGTAATCTATTTTAAGATTGAATTTGATAATAACAAATTCTTATACTTAAAAGGGGCATTTTTTTTAAAAAACATTTTCATCACATATTACAAGTTCAATTTTAAAATATATTCATAAAATTATATGAATTAAATCCTCCAAAAGTATTAAAATTTCTAAATCATTAGTTCAATATTTTTTAAATATGTCCCTTTTATTTTTAGTCACTATGAATAGTAATCATATAAACATTTATTCTCATGATAAAGGTAAAATTGGTACATTAAGAGTAAAATTAATGATAAAACGATTAAAAAGTAACAATAAAAAATGAATTAATTTTATTTTATGATAATATTTCTTCCACAATAAAAAAATAAAATATATGATATTTTGTTTTCATGTTTCCATGAATTAGACCTTGATACTATTTTATATAATGAAAAGTCCAAAATATCATTCTCTTTGTATTATTAATATTAAAATTTTGGAATAGGGATTAAAATATGGTATGTTACCTTATAATTATTAATTTAAAAAATTAATTGTTATTATTTTTCCTCATAATTTATTTATAATTTTTAGTGATCGATTACTTACCATAAATTCTAATGAAACGACGATAACAATTTTATTCTTTTAATGGAGAATTTAAAAAATGATTTTTAAAATATTAATTGTAATATAAATTTAGTGATCTATATTTTTCCACAAATTTATTATATAAATATGATATATTTTAGATGCTTTTTATGATCATATTTTAATTAAAACTTTTTATTGGTTTCTTTAAAGAAAATATAAATTGATAGTTGCAAAATTGACATTATTGATATTTTATGAAACTTCTATTTTATTAAATTAATTAAAAATAATAAAAATATTATAATATGTCAACGTGGATAATATATGTTCTAAAATGACACATATTAGCTATTTGTGATCAAATTTTTACCTTATCTGTCACATACATGACATATTTTAAAGCTATTTTTCATTTAATTTACATCCTTGCTTGGTTTTGGTGGTTTTTCATGCATTTTTGAAGGAAATAGTGGGTTTCCAAAATTTGGGCCAACCTGAGAGCTCGTTTCCAGTTTTGAAAGTAAATTTTGTTTCTTTAATAACTCCTTCGTTTTTTAACATTTTTCACCCATTAAACTTCCAAAATGACCTTCATTTAAATATTAAAACCACAAAAGAATTTTGGGCCCCTTAAAAAGTCATTATCATCTTGGATTTGGGTGATCAAATTTGGTATTGGGCCAACCCGAAAGCACATTTCCAGTTTTAAAATTGTTTTGTAATTCTTTCATAAAATATTTATTTTTTATCCTTCTTCAGTGATTCCACCTCTCACACGTTCCCACTGAACCCAAACGCACCCCCATATTCGTTTTTGCCTCTTTGAAGCTCAGATTCATCACAATTTAGGCCCGAACTTCTGAATCTCCAAAAAACGTCCAGATTTCTCAAGTAAGTTGGTTCTCTTCCTTATTCCTCCCTTCTTCTTAGGGTTTCTTCCTTTTTTTATTGAATCCCCAAATATCTAGAAGATGGGGTATCGTACCTAGGGTTTTATTTTTGAGTTTCTTGGTCCAATACTCTGGTTTTAGGTTCAATCTTACTCCTTTGTGGTGCGGCGGAGGTGCGGTTGAAGTGACGCACAAGGATTTGGGGGTTTTGACTCTTTTGGTAGGTGATTTCATATGTAGGTATTGTAGAATGAGTTGGATTTCTGTATTTTTGTTTCTATTATATTACTCATTCAGTATTTTGATTTCAAAAATTGATTTGGGTAGCATTTTAAAAGCGGTCGATTTTTAAGTGCCAATTTTGTGTGAAAATGGGTGTTTTACATGTGCAACTCATGTTGTGCCTCTTGGTGTTGTTTTATAATTCAGGGATTAGATTTATAAGAATGTTTTTATTCTGAAATTTATGTTTTGGTATAATATTGATCTCTATTTGGTTTTAAATGTGGGATTTTAGATGAATTTAATGTGCAAAATTTGATTACTTTTCTTGAAATTGTTTTATGGAAATTATAAGTGGTTTATTGAGTTATACGAAAGGTGCAAAGAAGGTGTAGCTACTGTTTTAAATTTGTGTGACCAGAACTGATATTTATATGTAAAAATTGATTTTTGTATCATGTGGTGACTATTTGAGCACAATACGGGAAACCCGGGTATCTGGGTGGGCTAACATGTACTAATACGCTAGTGAACGGAGGGGTTTTGACCATGGTTCACTTAGCAAGTCTGACATGGATAACACTAACAAAACTATAATGGAGATGATTGGAGACCACTAGGTTATGGGTATGCTCCCTACTAGTATCTCGTGCACGAGAACAAATTTCATCATGGTTACTTTCATCGAGGTACGAGGTACTTGGGGCTCACAACAAACTAGTACCTAGGGGTGTTCCTATGCTTGGTGCTCGTGGCCATTTTGGAATTTATACTTTCTTTATGGTATTTTGTAATGTGAAAACCAGTATCTTGAATGTTTTATTCAAATTCACTCATTCTTTAATGTTATCCCCATTGAAAGTTTTTTTCTTTTCAAAGTTTCACTTTTAGAAATAAATGCTACCATTATCTATTTATAACTCTTGCAAGCCTTTTATTTTATAATACCTATCACTTGAAATCCTTGGGTGATATCCTATTGGTCTTAATCTCACACCCTAATTACACCTTTGGGTGTAAGTATACTTGATCATGTTTGACATAGGCAAAGGTAAGGCCTTGGGCGATGGAGATTCGGTTGCTAGTTTCTCACGATGGTGCGGTGTTGTGGAGACGGCTTGTGGGTGATGACCCCTTGTCGTGTGGAGTCTCAGGGGATGTTTTCTACTACTTTTATATACCTTTGGACCTCTTGTGTCTTGTTTAAACCCATATAATCAGTTCTGAATTTTTATTAAGTCTTGCTTGGCATAATTTTTTCAGATTTGGTTTGTTGGGTGTTTTTTGTTATTTTATGAACCCAAACTCGGGTAAATCGTTCCCAAATGAATTTTTGTGATACAAAGGCACTTGTTCCAGCCCGTGGGGATGTTGTTATTTTGGGATGAGTCGGGATAGACAGGAGATAGGACTGTCGGGGCTCGGGGTTTTGGTTGTGAGTAGGGTGTCTGGCCCACACCTCTCATGGAATACCCTGAGTCACCAGGGGATGTTGGAATTTAAAGATTGACTTCACTTCCAGCTGAGACGTGTGGGCTGCAGACCACATGTGGACATCATGCGGATGTGTTGTAGTTGTTTATTTTATTACTGAAATGTGTTTAGATTATTTATATTTGATATATTTGATTAAAATTTTCAGAATTGTGGTATTGATTATTGTTTTGTCACTGTTACATTTTGTAGCAACATGCCTCCCCGAAAAGCTCTCACGCACCCACAGGAGGAAGCCGGAGAGAGTTCTCCCACACCAATTGATCAGAGGCTATTCGAGGCCGTGGTCTGGGCTGTCTAGGCTCTAGGATATGGACCATCTCTAGTTCCAGCTCCTATTAGAGAGTATGAGACTGGTCTTAGAAAGGACAAGGCCCAGGAGTTCCTGAAAAATAAGCCTCCAACCTTCCGAGGCAGCTCAGAACCCCAAGAATCAAAGGAATGGCTCGAGAAGATCGAGCGTATGTTTGAGTTCCTGGAAACACCTGAGGAGCTCAGGGTGAAGTGTGCCTCCTTTCTGTTGGAGGTTCCCAGCTGTAAATGGTGGGAGTCAGTGCTTCAGGCTGGGAAGAATGAGCAGATGCACTGGGGATATTTCAAGGTTGTCTTCAATGAACAGTAATGCCCTGAGGTGTTGGTTTATGCCAGGTCTAGAGAGTTCATGGAACTTGTTCAGGGAAATCTATCTGTGATGGAGTATGCCAACCATTTCGCTGAGTTGGTTCAGTATGCTCCATAAATTATCTCTAATGAGCAAGCGAAGGCCCAGATGTTTGAGAAAGGCTTGAGACCAGAGATATACTCCCAAGTGTTCTTGTTTAAGCTGAGGACCTATGCTGAGGTCGTTGATCGGGCGTGCATGGTGGAGATTGATAGAAAAGGTAGGGCTGGTTTCTATGTTTCTGTATCAGAAGTGGGAAGTGGAAGCTCCTCAGAAAGGAAAAGGAAGCGGGAGGATCATGTGAAGAAAGGAGGAGGCAGTTCAAGGAACTCTTCCAGGCAGTTTTCATCAACAGTTTCTGATACGAGATCGGTCGTGTGACACCAGTGTTGGAAGCCTGGGCAAATCCGTCTAGCATACCCTCATCCTTTGAAGACCTGTTTCCAGTGTGGAGGTATGGGACACGTGCAACGCTTTTTCGGGATAGCACGTCCACTTCAAAGTGGGGCAGGATCCATGGCTCCCAGAGGAGTGCCAGCACAGTCTGAGCCGTCGAGGACTGGGGGATCTCGATTTGGCAGCCGTGGTAGTTGGGCTAGGTCATCTTCTGGGCAGATCCAGTTTAGGGAACAGCCACAGACTAGCGGTCATCTTCAAGAAAAGACTGGACATCTCCATGCGGTGGATCAGGCACCAGCAGGATCAGAGGCGGGACCGTCGACTATTCAAGGTACCATTTTGATTTCATCTTCTATATCTGCTTCTCTTTTTGATACTGGTGCCTCTATTTTATTCATTTCTGATCGTTTTGTGGACATTCTGAATTTGCCAACAGATTTTATGTCATTCATAATGGAGTTGATGACACCGTTGGGAAAGAAGAAGGATCAGGGTCTCAGGTGTCCATCATGTGCGCTTTCTGTGTCAGGGGTCGAGATGGAGTGGGACCTCTTGGTCTTAGATATGAACCTTTTTTATGTCATACTTGGGATGGATTGTCTAGTACACTTCCAGGCACACATCGATTGCTACAGACGACGTGTGAGTTTCACGGCACCTGATGGGAGTCGTCGGGTTTTTCATGGAGAATGGGATCCTCAGTCAGGTCGCGCAGGGCCTCCACTCCCAAAGTTGGGAAGTTTTATCTTGCAGTTATCTTCTCTCATGGTAGAGGATGGTATTTCCCCTGAAGGTGAACTACCTCATGTAGTGAATGAGTTTCCGGAGGTATTCCCAGATGATTTTTCGGGCTTGCCCCCAGAGCGGGATGTGGAGTTTTCTATTGATCTGGCGCCAGGAACACAGCCGATATCTCTTCCCTCTTATCCCATGGCCCTCACCGAGTTGATGAAATTAAAGATAAAGCTGGAAGACTAAGAATCCAAAGGATTCATTCACCCGAGCGTCTCTCCTTGGGCCGCTCCTATGTTGTTTTCAAAAAAGGCTGATAGATCCCTCTGGTTGTGCATTGACTACCAGAAGCTGAATAAGGTAACAATTAAAAACAAATACCCTTTGCCCAGAATAGATGATTTGTTTGATCAGTTGAAGGGGGAAAAGTGGTTCGAAAATATAGACCTACGTTCAGGGTATCATCAACTCAGGGTGAAGGAGTCAGATATCCCTAAGACAGCCTTCCAAAGCATGTATGGCCACTTTGAGTATTTGGTCATGCCCTTCGGATTGACCAATGCTCCAGCGGTATTTATGGCACTTATGAATAGGGTGTTCCATCAGTATCTCGATTCCTTTGTTGTGGTGTTCGTGGATGACATTCTGGTATACTCTTGCTCTGAGGAGGAACACGAACATCACTTGAGGATCATTTTGGGTACATTATGAGATCCCCGCCTCTATGCAAAGTTGTCAAAGTGCACTTTCTGGATCAGAGAGGTGAGATTTCTGGGGCATGTGATCTCAGAGCATGGAGTTTTAGTGGACCCTAAGAAAATTAGTGCAGTCATGTCGTGGGAGAAACCGAAGAATGTGTTCGAGATCAGGAGTTTTCTTGGCTTGGCTGGTTATTACAGGCGATTCGTTCGGGATTTCTCTCGGCTTGATTCACCGATGACTTCCCTCACTCGGAAAGGGGTGAAGTTTGTATGGGGTCTAGAATGTCAGGCGTCGTTCGAGGAGCTGAAGAGGCGGTTGACTACCACCCCCGTGCTGATTTTTCCAGAGGCTGGAAAGGGATATGTGGTCTATTGTGATGCTTCAGGTATGGGTCTTGGGTGCGTGCTTATGCAGGATGATCACGTGGTGGCGTATGGCTCTCGCCAACTCCGGCCACACGAAAAGAACTACCAAACCCATGACTTAGAGTTGGCAGCAGTGATGCATGCTTTGAAGACGTGGCGTCACTACCTCTTTGGGGAGAAGTTTGTGGTCTATTCTGATCACAAAATCTTGGCTTATATCTTCTCATAGAAGGACCTCAACTTGAGGCAGCGTCGCTGGATCGAGTACTTGCAGGGGTTTGACTTTGACATTGTCTATACCCCAGGTAAGGGTAATGTAGTGGTCGATACCTTGAGCAGAAGGGTTCCAGTGCAGGCTTTGAGGAAGTCCAGTGATGAGTGGACATTGATGGGGATCTTTTCTCAGATGCATGTGGAGACCAAGAAACACAGTGGAGGGGCATTATTGGCGAGCGTCCAGTTGACTCCTTCTCTGTTGGAGTTGATTCAGCGGGAACATCCCAGTGATGAGCTTTGTCAGCGGTCGAAGCAGTTTCTTCATGGTGGGGAGACATCCTCTGATTGGTCATCGTCTCCCGAGGGCATCTTGTGCTTCAAGGGCCGTTCAGTAGTGCCGTTATCTCTACAGAAGGTGGTGATGCAAGATAGCCCCCAGTCTCAGTGGGCTATCCATCCAAGTGCCACTAAGATGTATTATGATGTCTTTCGGCAGTTTTGGTGGCCTGGTATGAGACGGTACATAGCGGACTTCGTGTCGAGATGCTACACATGCCAGCAGGTGAAAGCTGAGCACCAAAGGCCCTCCGGTTTGCTCCAACCACTACCCATTCCTACCTGGAAGTGGGATGAGGTTGCCATGGACTTAATTGTTGGATTACCTCGTACACCTCAAGTTAAGAATGCCATTTGGGTGGTGATTGATCGTCTAACCAAATCATCCCACTTCATTCCGATCAGAGATACATCTAAAGTGGATGAGTTGGGTCGTTTGTATCTTCAAGAGGTGGTGAGACTCCATGGTGTGCCATTAGTAGTTGTCTCAGATAGAGACCCTCGTTTCACATCTCGGTTCTGGGAAGGCCATTAGAAGGCCTTGGGGTCCCAGATTAAGATGAGTACAGCATACCATCCGCAAACGGATGGTCAGACAGAGCGGGCGAATAAGATTTTGGAGGAAATGCTTCGTGCATGTGTCCTAGACTTTGGAGGTTATTGGGATACCCATTTGGGATTGGTTGAGTTTTCTTATAATAACAGTTACCAATCCTCGATTCGAATGGCCCCTTTTGAGGCGCTCTATGGTCGGCCTTGTCGGTCCCCCCTATGTTGGGCTGAGGTAGGTGAGACCTCACTACTGAGGCCGAGTATGGTGAATGAGACATCTGAGAAGGTAAAATTAATCAGGAAACATTTATTGACATCTCAGAGTCGTCATAAATTGTATGCTGACTGGAGGCGTTGAGACCTAGAGTTTTTTATGGGTGATAGAGTATTCTTGAAGGTGGCCCCTCGTCTGGGCCATCGTCGATTGGGGAAGCAAGGTAAGCTGACTCCGCGGTTTGTCGGGCCATTTGAGATCATCGAGCGTATTGTAAAGGTGGCATACAGGTTGGCCTTATTTTCTCAGTTGACGTCCATCCATGATGTCTTCCATATTTCTCAGTTGAAGAAATACTACCTGGATCTGTCCCATGTGTTGAGTTGGGAAGAACTGGAGATAGAGCCTGACTTGTCTATTGTTGAGAGACCAGTGAAAATAGTGGACTCCAAAGAGAAGATACTTTGAGGGAATTCTATTACATTAGTCCAGGTTCTACGGCAGCATGGAAATGATACACATGAGACATGGGAGCGAAAGTCGTGGGTCGAGGAAGAGTACATGTTCTTGTTTTCCAATCAAGCCTCATGTTGACTTTCCGGGGCGGAAAGTCCTTCATGGGGGAGAGAATTGTCACATACATGACATATGTTAAAGGTATTTTTCATTTAATTTACATCCTTGCTTGGTTTTGGTGGTTTTTCATGCATTTTTGAAGGATATAGTGGGTTTCCAAAATTTGGGCCAACCTGAGAGCATGTTTCTAGTTTTGAAAGTAAATTTTGTTTATTTAATAAATCCTTAGTTTTTCAAAAAAAATTCACCCATTAAACTTCCAAAATGACCTTCATTTAAATATTAAAACCACAAAAGAATTTTGGGCCCCTTAAAAAGTCATTAGTATCTTGGATTTGGGTGATCAAATTAGGTATTAGGCCAACCCGAAAGCCCATTTCCAGTTTTAAAATTGTTTTGTAATTCTTTCATAAAATATTTATTTTTTATTCTCTTTCGGTGATTCCACCTCTCACACGTTCCCACTAAACCCATCCGCACCCCCATATTCTTTTTTGCCTATTTGGAGCTCAGATTCATCGCAATTTAGGGCCGAACTTTTGAATCTACAAAAAAACGTCCAGATTTCTCAAGTAAGTTGGTTCTCTTCCTTATTCCTCCCTTCTTCTTAGGGTTTCTTACTTTTTTATTGAATCCCCAAATTTTCATAAGATGGGGTTTCGTACCTAGGGTTTTAGTTTTGAGTTTCTTGGTCCAATACTCAGGTTTTAGGTTCAATCTTACTCCTTTGTGGTGCGGTGGAGATGCGGTTGAAGTGACGCACAAGGATTTGGGGGTTTTGACTCTTTTGGTAGGTGATTTCATATGTAGGTATTGTAGAATGAGTTGGATTTCTGTATTTATGTTTCTATTATGTTCCTAATTCAGTATTTTGATTGCAAAAATTTATTTGGGTAGCATTTTAAAAGCGGTTGATTTTTAAGTGCCAATTTTGTGTGAAAATGGGTGTTTTACGTGTGCAACCCATGTTGTGCCTCTTGGTGTTGTTTTATAATTCAGGGATTAGATTTATAAAAATGTTTTGATGCTGAAATTTCTGTTTTGGTATAATATTGATCTCCATTTGGTTTTAAATGTGAGATTTTAGATTAATTTAATGTGCAAAATTTGATTACTTTTCTTGAAATTGTTTTATGGAAATTATAAGTGGTTTATTGAGTTATACGAAAGGTGCAAAGAAGGTGTAGCTACTGTTTTGAATGTGTGTGACTAGAACTGATATTTATATGTAAAAATTGATTTTGGTAGCATGTGGTGACTATTTGAGCACAATACGGGAAACCCGGGTATCTAGGTGGGCTAACATGTACTAATACGCTAGTGAACGGAGGGGTTTTGACCATGGTTCACTTAGCAAGTCTGACATGGATAACACTAACAAAACTATAATAGAGATGATTGGAGACCACTAGGTTATGGGTATGCTCCCTACTAGTGGTTTGTGCATGAGAACGAATTTCATCATGGTTACTTTCATCGAGGTACGAGGTACTTGGGGCTCACAACAAACTAGTATCTAGGGGTGTTCCTATGCTTGGTGCTCGTGGCCTTTTTGGCATTTATACTTTCTTTATGGTATTTTGTAATGTGAAAACCAGTAGCTTGAATGTTTTATTCAAATTCACTCATTCTTTAATGTTATCCCCATTGAAAGTTATTTTCTTTTCAAAGTTTCACTTTTAGAAATAAATGCTACCATTATCTATTTATAACTCTTGCAAGCCTTTTATTTTATAATGTCTATCACTTTAAATCCTTGGGTGATATCCTATTGGGCTTAGTCTCACACCCTACTTACACATTTGGGTGTAAGTATACTTGATCATGTTTGACACAGGCAAAGGTAAGGCCCTGGGCGATGGCGGTTCGGTTGCTAGTTTATCTCAATGGTGCGGTGTTGTGGAGACGCCTTGTGGGTGATGACCCCTTGTCGTGTGGAGTCTCAGGGGCTGTTTGCTACTACTTTTATATACCTTTGGACCTCTTGTGTCTTTTTTAAACCCATATAATCAATTCTGAATTTTTATTAAGTCTTGTTTAGCATAATTTTTTCAGATTTGGTTTGTTGGGTGTTTTTGGTTATTTTATGAACCCAAACTCGGGTAAATCGTTCCCAAATGAATTTTTGTGATACCCGGGCACTTGTGCCAGCCCGTGGGGATAGGGAACGCCCTTCGGGTCTTGCCATGAGTCGGGTTTGGTGTCGGTTTGATGGCGGCGAGATTCGGTTCGTGACATTATCTATAAAATCATAACCCCACAATAGTGAAAAAGACATGACAATGGTAGATGCTTAAATTGGTTAACTAAGGGATTAAAACAAAATTTAAGGTTTAGAGAAAGACATAAAACTCTCCAAATACTATATATTGATTATATTTCAAACATTTCATACCTTATCTTCATATTACAATCCATTTAGAATCAATTATATTGATAACGATTCTATCATATTTTAATCTTTTAATAAAATCTATGAGTGAACCTCCTCTCACTTATATATAGAATTCACTAATTTCTCTTATTTAAACCAATTTTATCATTATATCTCAACCAAAACCTTAAAAATTATCTTATAAACCTCCCTATATAAACTTTATAGGTTTATTTATTCTAAAAATACAATCCATAAGATCCTTAAGTGGCTATAAAAATGTCACTACAAGAAAACCGCTGTTTAGCGGCGGTTTTTTCACGGCGATTTTTAAAACCGCCGCGAAACGCTTTTCGGGCCGCCATTTCGCGGCGGTTTTAAAAACCGCCGTGAAAAAACCGCCGCTAAACGGAAAAAAAAATTATTATTATTTTATTTTTTTAAATTTTTTTTTAATTTTATTCGAGGATTAGCGACGGTTTTTTAAAAAACCACCGCGAAATAGCGGCGGTTTCGGTAAAACCGCCGCGAAATGAAATGAAAAAATAAAAAAAAAACACGAGAAACCCCGAAATCACTAAAATGACCATAACTTTTGATCCGGGTGTCCATTGAAGCACCACGACTAGTCAAATCGAAGCTCATGAAGAGATCTAAAGGCGCATATAATCAAAATCGTGAGACGGTCTAAGGTGCGGAAGATATTAGAGTTATAAGAAATTTTAAAAAAGTTATCGAACTTCAAACGGCCATAACTTTCGCTCCGGGTGTCCGTTTGGGCTCTACCACATATCAAACCGAAGCCAGTGAAGAGAGATATGCAACAATTTGACAAAAGAAATATTCTGTCATGTTTTTCAACCCCAAAAACCCTCCTAAGGCCTCCAAAACCCTATTTCCATCACCGGTGTCTCGTCGAACTTGTCTTCAAATGGACCTAACTTTTGATCCGCCTTTCAGTTCGGCCTCCTCCACCTGCCAGATCATACCTCGTTCCATGAGCTTCAGTTTGACTGGTCGCAGTGCCCACATGCACTCCTAGATCATATGTTATGGCCTTTTTAGTGGGTATCGGGTTTGTTATGTTTTTCAATGCCTCGTTTCTAGCACCCGTTCCCCATCAGCTTTTTTTAAAATGGTCATAAATTCCGATCCGCCTGTCCATTCATATTCTTTCACCTTTCAGGTCGAAGATCGTTTTGGGATCATTGATTTGACAGGTCGCGGATCTAAAACGGACTCTCGGATCATAAGTTATCTCTGTTAATGTGAGTCCAATGTTTTTGTCTCTTTATGACCGTTTTGACGGGTTTTAATGGTAGCTCCATTTATTACTGTTTATTTGGGTTTCTATGGCTTGTTATCTTTATCAATGGTTTTTTATGGGTTATTATGATGATTATGTTGAATTATTAAGGATTTTTTCAGAGTTGTCACGAGTTTTCATGTGTTCTCATTCTTTCTAATGTCTCATTCTTCATATGCTTCTCCATTCTTTTTCAGGCGTTTTCATGATTTTTCATCCCTTATCACGTCTTTTCATACTTTTTCATGTGTTTCCTTTATTATTTCTTATTTATTATTTATAATATACTTTAATTTATTTATTATCTATTATTTGTAACTGGTTATTTATTATTTATTATTTATTATTTATTATTTATTATTTATTATTTATTATTTATTATTTATTATTTATTATTTATATTTATTAATTATTTATGTTTATTTATTATTTATTATTTATTATTTATTATTTATTATTTATATTTATTTAATAGTTATTATTTATTAGTTATTATTTTTTATTTTTTATTTTTTATTTATTATTTATTATTTATATTTATTTATTAGGTACATTTATTTATGATTTATTATTTATTATTTATATTTATTTACTATTTATTATTTATATTTATTTATTATTTATTATTTATATTTATTTTTTATTTTTTATTTTTTATTTATTATTTTTTATTTATTATTTATTATTTATTATTTATTATTTATTATTTATTATTTATTATTTATTATTTATATTTATTTATTATTTATTAGTTATTATTTATTAGTTATTATTTATTATTTATTATTTATTATTTATTATTTATATTTATTTATTATTTATATTTATTTATTATTTATATTTATTTATTATTTCTTATTTATATTTATTTATTATTTATTATTTATTATTTATTTATTATTTATTATTTATATTTTATATTTTATATTTTTTTATTATTTATTATTTATATTTATTTATTATTTATATTGATTTATCATTTATTATTTATTATTTATATTTATTTATTATTTTTTATTTATTATTTATATTTATTTAGTAGTTATTATTTATTATTTATTATTTATATTTATTTATTATTTATATTTATTTATCATTTATCATTTATCATTTATTATTTATATTTATTTATTATTTATTATTTAATATTTATATTTATTTATTATTTATATTTATTTATTATTTATTAGTTATTATTTATTATTTATATTTATTTATTATTTATATTTATTTATTATTTATATTTATTTATTATTTATTATTTATTATTTATTTAATATTTAATATTTAATATTTATTATTGATTATTTAATATTTATTATTCATTATTGATTATTTATTATTTATTATTGATTATTGATTATTTATTATTTATTATTTATTATTTATTATTTATCTTTATTTATTATTTATTATTTATTATTTATATTTATTTGGTATTTATATTTATTTATTATTTAATATTTATATTTATTTATTATTTATATTTATTTATTATTTATTAGTTATTATTTATTATTTATATTTATTTATTATTTATTAGTTATTATTTATTATTTATATTTATTTATTATTTATATTTATTTATTATTTATATTTATTTATTATTTATATTTATTTATTATTTATTATTTATTATTTATTATTTATTATTTATTTAATATTTAATATTTAATATTTATTATTGATTATTTAATATTTATTATTCATTATTGATTATTTATTATTTATTATTGATTATTGATTATTGATTATTTATTATTTATTATTTATCTTTATTTATTATTTATTATTTATTATTTATATTTATTTGGTATTTATATTTATTTATTATTTATTATTTATATTTATTTATTATTTATTATTTATATTTATTTATTATTTATATTTAATTATTATTTATTATTTATTATTTATATTTATATTTATTTATTATTTATTATTTATTAATTATTATTTATTAATTATTATTTATTACTTATTATTTATTATTTATATTTATTTTTTATTTTTTATTTTTTATTTTTTATTTATTATTTATATTTATTTATTAGTTATTATTTATTAGTTATTATTTATTATTTATTATTTATTATTTATTATTTATTATTTATATTTATTTATTATTTATTATTTATTATTTATATTTATTTATTACTTATTATTTATTTTTATTTTTATTTTTTATTTTTTATTTTTTATTTTTTATTTATTATTTATATTTATTTATTAGTTATTATTTATTATTTATTATTTATTATTTATTATTTATTATTTACATTTATTTATTATTTATATTTATTTATTATTTATTATTTATTATTTATATTTATTTATTATTTATTATTTATTATTTATTTTTATTTATTATTTATATTTATTTTTTATTTTTTATTTTTTATTTTTTATTTTTTATTTTTTATTTATTATTTAATATTTATTATTCATTATTCATTATTTATTATTTATTATTTATTATTTATTATTTATTATTTATTATTTATATCTATTATTTATTATTTATATCTATTATGTATTTATTATTTATTATTTATTATTTATTATTTAATATTTATTATTTATTATTTATTACTTATTATTTATTATTTATTATTTATTATTTATTATTTATATTTATTTATTATTTATTATTTATTATTTATTATTTATTATTTATTATTTATTATTTATTATTTATTATTTATTACTTATTATTTATATCTATTATTTATTATTTATTATTTATTATTTATATCTATTATGTATTTATTATTTATTATTTATTATTTATTATTTATTATTTATTATTTATTATTTATTATTTATTATTTATTATTTATTATTTATTATTTATTATTTATTATTTATTATTTATTATTTACTATTTATTATTTATATTTATTTATTATTTATTATTTATTATTTATTATTTATTATTTATTATTTATTATTTATTATTCATTATTTATTATTTATTATTTATTATTTATTACTTATTATTTATATCTATTATTTATTATTTATTATTTATTATTTATATCTATTTTGTATTTATTATTTATTATTTATTATTTATCATTTATTATTTATTATTTATTATTTATTATTTATTATTTATTATTTATTATTTATTATTTATTATTTATTATTTATTATTTATTATTTATTATTTATTATTTATTATTTATTATTTATTGTTTATTGTTTATTGTTTATTGTTTATTATTTATTCTTTATTCTTTATTCTTTATTATTTATTATTTATTATTTATTATTTATTATTTATTATTTATTATTTATTATTTATTATTTATTATTTATTATTTATTATTTATTATTTATTATTTATTATTTATTATTTATTATTTATTATTTATTATTTATTATTTATTATTTATTATTTATTATATATTTATTATTTATATTTATTTATTATTTATTTTTATATTTATTTATTATTTATTATTTATATTTATTTATTATTTATTATTTATTATTTATTTATATTTAATTATTATTTGTTAGTTATATTTATTTATTATTTATTATTTGTCATTTATTATTTATTATTTATTATTTATTATTTATTATTTATTATTTATTATTCCTTATTTATTATTTATTATTTATTATTTATTATTATTGAGTTTATATCTATTATTTATGTATTATTTGTTTTTTCAATTAATATATATAAGTATTTTAAATTCTGTTTATTAACCACATGGCGAGCTTGCTGGAGTGGTAAAGTCTTTGGAAAATATGCAAGAGGTTAGTGGTTCAAATCTCACCAAACGCAGAATTTCTTTATATTGCATGGGCATGCATGTGCATGTGCATGCACATGGGATGTGCATGCATGGATAAATAAAGTAAATAAAATAATACGAAATAAAATAATTAAGTAAAATAAATATGAAATAAAATAAATAAATAAAATAAATAAAATAAATAAATACGAAAAATAAATAAATAAATAAATAAAATAAATAAATAAATCAATAAATCAATAAAATTAAAAATAAAAATAAAAAAAATAAAAAAATTAAAAAAAATAAAAAAACCGACGCGAAACATTCTGCGACGGTTTTGAAAACCGCTGCGAATAGTTTCCCGACGCACGATTTCACGGCGGTTTTTCAAAACCGCCGCCAATATATTTCGCGGCGGTTTAAACCGCCGCGAAATGAAAAAAAACTGCCGCTAAATGCTTTTTTTGCCGTAGTGTGTGTTCATTCAAATAAGATATAACCTCTTCAACTAATCACTTTATTTTTTAAACTAATCATTAACTTACGCTAAATATATTTTAATTATCATAATAAAATAACCTAATAATAATAAATAAAAATATATTTTATTTTTATTATAAAACCACTATTATTTACTTTATTTCCCAACAAATGGGATGTGAATGTATCGCTCGTGCCTATATTACCATCTCCACATAGCGATACAATTTATTTTTCATCTCTATATTTTATTGACCGTTATTATAATTGATTTAAATTAAATATATTATATCTATGAAAAATTGTATTTATGGAACTATAATATTAAATATATAGTCGTACCTTCCAATCTGTTGGGAAATGACAACATTACTAATGTGTACCCCCAAATGGCCCGAAGGCCTTCATTTTTATTGATTTTTGATAACCCTCCTTTCAAGGGATGAGGGAGAACCCTTACAAGGCCCATAGGCTCAGAGATTACATGGCATGTAAGCTTAGTAGATTACATGACCCAAAGGTCTTAGAGAATTCAACCAGACTATCTACAAGGAACAACCCCTCCCCAACATCTGCATCATGATAGTAGCTCTCCACCTTCGCATGGTCGTCTGGTAAGGCTTTCTGTGCAAGCACATGCTGGTCTGGATGGCATATCCATACCCTCTAATTCTGAAAAATCCATTTGGTTCTGCTCTGGTGAGTACACCTGCTCTGAATCCTCTTCTGGGGCTGCTCCTTTTTTTTAGTGTGTCTGGGGAAACTACATGTGGCCTGAAGGCCTTGAGGTATCCCGAAGGCCTTAAAGATGGCTTGAAAGCCCTACTGACCCAAAGGCCTGTGTGGCCCGAAATCCTTAAGGTCTCCAAGCCCAAACCGGTGGCCCAAGGTGAATGGTTCCAGCTACTACAGTACCGAATAGTACCTGCTACAGTGCCAGCTACAGTACCGCATAGTGTACAGTCTGCTACAGTACCTGTACAGTGTACAGTTCTGCTACAGTACCCTCACAATGTGCAGTTCTGCTACAGCGCCTACTACAGTACTGCTACAGTACCCCAGAAATATGCCTCTACCTGGTTTTGAACCTGGGTCTTGTGGATGCACTTAAGGATACCTCACCAACTGGATGGTAATAAGGATGTTTTTGATAAATATATATGATTTATAGGATATATTTATGACTATTAAATGTTTAATTGTTATTTACATTTATTTTATTCCATTATTCTATATGTGAAAACAATGTGTATGCATATGTAGGACCTACCATATCCATGAACAATTAAATTCATTTACCTATATCAAATTTTTATGGATGAACATAAATATATATAATGAAAATATATGTTATTTATTTCATAATTAACATATCTAATATGATATAACCATGGTCAATATACATGGAATGGATCCCTCAAACTGAATTTGTTATGCAAAAAATAAAATGTTAATAACTAGAAATTATAATTTTAACATTGAATTAATTAAATAATCATGTTGAAATATTATAAATGGATCGTATAATATATTATATATATTTTTATGATTCTGGTATAGAATTATATTAAATTTAAATTTATTACAATGGAGTTTAGGGTTATTTTGAAATATTTGAGTCAAGGGTTTATCATCTCAAATTGTCTTGTTTAAGACATGCATTATGTTACACACCTATCTTGTTTTATGAGGTGTAAGTAATTCCATTTTTTATATCATACCATGAATTTAATTATTTTAATAATATTTAATTTATAATTTAATGTAAATTTTTAATAAAGCTTGTAATTCAAGAATATACCTATGTGGTAAATGATTCGTGTTTCAATCCTATTTTATTCTGGATTGTTTTAGTCTGAATTTATATTTAGGAAAATATATTATAATTATATGATAAATCGATTTAATTTTATTATCCTTTGGTTATTTCATAATAATACATTTTTTTCATTTTATAAACCACACCTTAAGTACATAATAGAATGTTTTTAATGAAAAGATACATTATTTTTTTCTTCATTGGAAAATCATATTCCATTCAGTAAATGATGACCCCTAATAAATTCATGATGTTGAGATACAAATGATTAATTAAGATAAATTAGTGTTTGATTTTGATAATGTAACTGATATACTATTGATGAATTTGGAATTAATTATTGATTTGAGGACAATGTGGTTTTTATTGGATTTTATATCATTTTTAGATTTATAGAATACATTTGATAATAAATGATTTTATTTATGTAAGAAAGAGAGAATTAATATTTTGAATCATATATGAGTTCATTGTGGTTTTATGGTAATTCGGGTTATTACCAAGTTTCATGATAATATATGATCAAGGAATTCTATTTTATGGTATGTAGAAGTTAGATATACATTACTGTATTAATGTTACATTAATTTAGTAACTATATTTACAATATTTTTTGGGTTTTTATTTTTTCAGAAATATTTTGGTAGGGTTTTAAGGTGAACTATTTATGGAATGGTTTAAGTTGAACGATTAGTGAGGGTTTAGGGATTAAAGTATGATTTATGGAGAACATGTGATAATAATTTTTTTTAGGTAAACATATTTAGAGTGTAGTAATGAATTTTCATTATTTTATGAATCATATTACCATTTAAAGCTAAATTTAGTTCTTCAGATATGGAAATTTATCTTGAATATTCATTTCATGAAGTATTAGATGTAGCAAAAATTTATCAAAGCACAAAAAAACATGGAATTGTTTTTTATATGGAAAAAATGAAGAAATTATATTTTATCATGATTTGTATCTTTATTTTAATAGAATTAATCAACATTACTAAAAATATATTGATCTAAAATGTTAATATTTTACCATAATCTCCAATTAATCAATGGTCTCCTAACCCAAAATTGTTTTATGGTTTTTTAGTTTTTAACATTATCATGACCACATTCTATATCACACTCTACATATCCTTGGGAATTAGTATTCTCTTCCATTTCAATATTTTCACCTACCACTTATGGTATCCTACTATGTAACCTAGATTTTTTTATTTCATATGAACTTTTCATTTCCATTTATATTTTTTAAATTAATTTTTTATTAAAAAAATTATAATGTTGATTTAAACAAAAGAATTTTCTAATGTAAAATAATTATTTTCTGAGATTAATTGAAACATTATAGGATTAAATTTATTAATGGGTGGAGTATTTAACACCCAATGTTTTTTTAAAATAACAATATTATGTCTCATAGTGTAGACGGCATAGAACACCGAGTTCAAACGAAGCATGAAATATTATTATATAAACATGACTGATATAACCATGCCATTGATTTAGTGGGTATGAATAGGAATAAACACATTATGAAAGAAATATAATGGTACTGATAATTATATTTTTTTGAATAATTATTAGGAAATATACTCTCAATTTATATTGAAGTCATTTTATTCTTCAAAAATACGGTTTCGTCATAAATGAGTTTTATTGATTTTTGTGAGATATTATTAAAATAAAATTCTTGAAATTTTAGAAATATTATTTTATAAAAAATTTATCATTTTTTAAATCAACTTATAAATATTATATTAGACTGAATTTTTGTATTTTTCTAAAAATATTGAATTTTAGCGAATAGTGAAATGTATGAATTTATATTGAAAACTGTATTTTTGATTCGAGCATTTAAAAATATTTTTTTTAAGTTTAAAAAGGGTTCATAGAAAAATGAGTTTTATAATATTTTTAATAATCTAATTAATCTCATTTGAATCAATTTTATGTTTTAATTTGGTATAAAAACATTTTTATACTTAAAGGGGTATTTTTTGAAATTTGTTTCTCATCACATATTGTTGGTTTAATTTTAAGAAAAAAATCATAAAATTATTTGAATTGAATACTGAGGAAAGGATTAAAATTACTAAAGAATTAGGTCATTATTTTTTAAATGTGTCCCTTTTATTTTTTGTCTCTATGAATAGTAATCGTAGAAAAATTTGTTCCCGTGATCAAGGTAAAATTGGTTCAATAAGAGTAAAAGTAATGTTACAAGGCATAAAAAATAACAATAATACTTGATTTTATTTTATTTTATGATTATATTTATTCCAAAATAAAAAAATCAAATATATGCCCTTTTATTTTCATGTTTTAATGATTTGGACCTTGATACTGTTTTATGTATTGAAAAGGCCAAATTGTCATTCACTTTGTATTATTAACAATAAAATTTTGGAATAGGGATTAAAAGAAGTTCCATTAACTTATAATTATTCATTTGAAAGATTAATTATTATTATTTTTCCTCAGAATTAGTTTATAATTTTTAGTTATCGATTACATTAATTAAATTCTAATGAAACGATGACACAAATTTTCTTCATTTTTAAGAGAAATTAAAAAAATAATTATTAAAATATAAAATGTAATATAAATTTAGTGATCTATATTGATCCAAAAAATTATTATATAAATATGACATATTTGGGATATTTTATAAGTTCATATTTGAATTATAACTTTTTATTGGTGCCTTTAATGTCAATCTCAATGAACAGTTGCAAAATCGACATTATCGATATTTTATGAAAATACTATTTTATTAAATTAATTGATAATAATAAAAATATTATAATATGTCAAGGTGGATTATATATGTTCTAAAATGAAACATATTGGATATTTATGATCAAATGTTCACCTTATCTATAAAATCATAGCCCCACAACAGTGAAAAACACATTATAATGGTGGAGGCTCAAATTGGTTATCTAAGGGGTTAAACCAAAATTTATGGATTAAAGCATGACTTAAAACATTCCAAATACTATATTTTGATTATATTTTAAACATTTCATACCTTATCTTCATATCTATATCCATTTAGAATCAATTATATTGATAATGATTCTATTATATTTTAATCTTTTAATAAATTCTAAGAGTTCACCTCCCCTCACTTATAAATTGGATTCATTCATTTATCTTATTTAAACCAAATTGATAATTGTATCTCAAAAAAAACCTTATAAATTACCATATAAACTTCCCTATATATATTATATTTTTTTTATTTCTTCTAAAAATACAGACCCTAGGATTTGTAAGAGGCTATGTAAATGAGTTCATTCAAATAAGATGTAACCTCCTCATCTAATAACATTATTTTTTAAATTATTTTTTCAATTACACTATATATATTTTATTTATCAAAATATAATAACTTAAGAATAAAAAATAAAAAATAATTTTATTTTTATTATGAAACCACCATTATTTATTGTATTTCCCAACAAATGGGATGTGAATGAATCGCTCGTGTCAATCCCATCATCTCCACATAGCGATACAATTTATTTTTCATCCCCGTATTTTATTGATCAGTATTATGATTGGTTTAATTTATATATATTATATCTATAACATAATTATATTTTTTTTGAATTATAATATTATATATATAGTCGTACCTTCTAATCCATTGGGAAATGACAATGTTACTCATGCATACATGTGGACTACCACCTCCACGTAGTGTTGTGATTTATTATTAATTTACATTTTAATTAGATGGTAATAGGGATTTTTTTAAAATATATATGATTTATATGATATATTTATGACTATGATATGTTTAATTATTATTTACATTTCTTTCATTTAATTTTTCTAAAAGTGGAAACAATGTTTTTGCATACGTATGATCAACCATATCCATGAACGATGCAATTCATTAATCTATTTCAAATTTTTATGGATGGACATATATATATATAATGAATATATATGATATTTATTTCGTAATTGACATATTTAATATGATATAACCATGATCAAAGTACATTGAACAGAATTATCAAACTGAATTTGTTATGAAAAAAATATAAATGTTAATATCTAAATATTATAATTTTAACATTGAATTATTGAAACAATCATATTGAAATATTAGAAATGGATCATATAATATATTATATGTAGGTTTATGATTCTGGCATAGAATTATAATAAATTTAAATTTATTATGAAGAAGTTTAGGTTTCTTTTAAAACAGTTGAGTTAAGGGTTTATCATATCAAATTATATTCTTTAAGAAATGCATTATGTTAGACACTTATTATCTTTTATGTTCTGTAAGTAATTAAAATTTTTATTTTATACCATGAATTTAATAATTTTAATAAGATTTAATGTACAATTTAATTTAATTTTTTCATGGAACTTTTAATTCAAGAACTTACCAATGTGGTATGTGATTCGTGTTTCAATACTATTTTAATCAGGATTGTTTCAGTTTGAATTTCTATTAAGGAAAATAAATTATCATTATATGATAAATCCATTTAATTTTATTATCCTTTGGTTATTTCATAATAATAAATGTTTTTTTTATACACATCTCTTTAAGTACTCAATATATTGAAATAATGTTTTTAATGAAAAGGTGCATTATTTTTTTCTTTATTAGAAAATTGTATTCCATTCACATACTTATTTTCTAAAATTATTTTCAAAAATTATTTTTATACTATTATACTATTTATAAATTATTTTTTAACATGATTTACTATTTAAAAAAATTAAGAGTAACCTTCATATATTTTTATAAAAATGTTATTTTTTTACTTTTTTATAAAATTTTGAAAATGAATGTTTTCATGTAATATATATGGCATGAATGGATTTCATATGTATGTGATTATTTCCAATCCCATTATATTCCCTCCATTCTAACATCATCTATCTTGTGATTTACCTCTTCACAAACTAGAGTTCCTCCATAATACGGGCTATTACGCGTCACCTTACTTTGCCTCCACATGCTCCGCCATCGCATGTTATGCCTCTGACTACTCTTCCTCTGCATACTCCACCTATGAAATATTGTTACTCAAATATGACCATTATAGCATTCCCAATGATTTTTAATGTATGAATATATTTGAAAAATTATTATATAAATATATAATGGTTCTAATAAACTCAAATATTTGATTATTTCTTAAGAAATAAGAACTCAATTTTTTATAAAGTCATTTTATTCATAAAAGTACAATTTTTTAATGAGTAGTTTTTTTTTATTTTTGTGAGAAAATATTATTAATAAATTCTATAAATTTTAGAAATTTTATTTTTTAAAAATTATTGATAAATTTTTATCAGCAGACCAAAACTATATTATAGTGAAATCTTGTTATTTTTTTGGAAATGATTTATTTTCTTGTTAATATTTAAAAATAATTATTTTCATTCAAAACTATATTATTGATTCAAGAAATTAAAATTTTCCCTTTTTAATATATAATGGTTCTAGATTAAAATTTTCTACGTATTTTATTATTAATATAATTACATTTATTTTAATAAATTTTACTATTTAATTTTTTATAAAAACAATTTTATAATTAAAAGGGGAATCTTTTTGAAAACTATTTTTAATCGCATTTCATAGGATTCATTTTAACATAAATTATTAAAATAATTTGAATTAAAACGTGGAAAATTAATTAAAAATTTATAATTAGCAGATCTAATTTTTTTACATAGACCTATTTTTTCATTATGAGTAGTGAACATAGTAAATTTTTTTTATCACGATAATTCTAAAATGGGTTAATTAACTGTAAAAAAATTATAAGAACTAAAAGGAAAACATAACACTGGAAATAATTTTTTTGATGGGTATATTTGATCTATATTTATACAAAAATAAAACATGACTTTTAGTTGAAATTTGTACTTGATTTTGACCTTTATAATATTTCATATAATGAAAAGTTAAAATGTCATTTTATTTGTTTTATTATCTTTAAATTTTTTAAATTTTGTTGAATTTAAGGTATTTTTGGTTTAAAATATTCATTTCAACTATAAATTAGTTTTCTTTATTATGGTAATTTAGTTCTAATTTTTAGTGTCAAAAGACATAGCTTAAATGATTACACAATTTTTCTTTAGTATGTATTCAATTAATTGAAAAATTAGATAAATGATTTCAATAATATTAAAAATAATATAATTTTAGTGATTTATAGTGTTTGCTGTTTTTTAGAGAAATAGTACATAATAAGGTATGAAAACATTTTATTTCAAATTACATCATTATCTTGGTGACATTAATGTGAAATAAAATGAATACTTCCAAAACCGAAAGTAATGATATTTTATGAAAATAATATATTATTAAATTAATTAAAAATCAAAAAAAATATTTAAATTGGGAAAGGTGGATTTGATATGTTCTAAAATGTCACACCATTTCTATTTATGGGTCAATTTCCACCTTATATTTAAAATTACAACCCTTTCTAAGTGAAAATTTTGTTACCGTGGTTAATCATAAAATAATACTACTAAGGGTTCAAAAAAAGTGTTAGGGTTTAAAGGAAAAATAAAAAACCCAAAATTTTATTATTTAATGAAATTTAATTACCATCATACCTTATTATTTAATGAAATTTAATTAGCATAATATTTCTTGGTCCCAATTTCTACATTGAAGTTCACGGAAGCTTCGGCTCTCTTGAAGCTCACTCGGGTGGCCCAATTTGGTAAGAAACGTCCATTAGTTGATGCTTTCTATAGGATTGTGAACTCTTCTTGGAATATTTAGGATTGTGTGATTGTTGGTCTTCTAGATTCTAAGCATATTAAAATCTATTTCTCGATTGAAGATGACCTAGTTTTTTCTTTAGCTTCTGCTCCACAATGTACGGAGGGTTTCCGTTTTTCCCTATTCTGGAAGACCTTTGACTTCTACCTGATGAGGTACTCTTTGGTCTCTGTGATCTAGATTTCTATCCCCAAACTCCCTTTACCATTCTAGAATCAGGCGATTCTCCGGTTGATTGGAAGTATGGTAGGGTGCTACCTAGGCTCTGATTCTCATACCAATGATGTATGTCATCTAGTCCCTCCTAGGATCTTTGTTGAATATGATGTGTCGAAGGTCCCTATGGACTACATTATCATCAATATTGAAGGTGAACTCCTATGGAACCAGAAGGTAATATTTTAAATATGGACTGATTATTGTGGTCTCTATGGTCGTCTTGGGTATTTGGCTTCAATATGCCGGTGAGGGTGTAGATTCCTCCAAGTACATCCCTCAAAGGAGGGGTGGTTTTGATGATGGAAAGGTGCAGTCGATCCACTCTGGGGAGCCAAACCTTGTTGCCTTAATGCAGGAGACCATTCCTCCCTCTAATTCAAACTTTATTACCGATGCTACCAAGAACACTCTTGGCGAGGTAGGGAAGAGGGGGGAAACCCAACGATTCCGTACATCTTCAGGTGCTTGAAGTAGGACTTGTGTGTCCCAAAAGGGATTTAGAATGATTTAGGGCCTAAGACAACATGTTTTTCGAGAATCCAAAATGCTTCAGTAGGTGATTCACCTATTTAGATAGAAAATGTTAGTGTTATTGATCTAACTATAAATGGAACACAGGAAGGGCCTGTGCGAGAGGCGGTAGCTCAGATAGGACAAGGTTCAGGAGGTTCTAAAGAGGTGAGAGTCTTGGTTCCACTGGACCCAAACACTTTCATTTCAAAATCCACATCCTACTTAAAGATTATGTACACCAGTATGCATGAGGTCCTTAAGGCAGGTCTCAAAGGGAGTAGCTCCAATAATCGGTTTATAGTTTTGGGTAAGGGGGACAATAATTCAGGTGAAGATTAGACTGAAGTATATGCAGCTCAAGATGAGGTCCCTTCTATGGGGCTAGAGCACCATGAAGAGGATAGTTATTCTACCTCAGAGTCGGTAGATTCCATGGAAGTGAAAATTTCATAGGATTATTTGAGGTACTCCCCCAAGAAAGGAAAGAACACTATCATAGACTCATATGTATTTATCCAACACCCCCAGAGGATGTGAAGACATAAGGACTATTATAATCTACCTATACCCCCTATTACATGATCTTCCAGTAAAGGAAAATTGCCTCTAGAATGTGAGGACAAAAACTTCAAGAGCAATCAAAAAGGACTGGACAAGAATGTGGAGTTAGGGACTTACAAGGACCAATAAGCTCAAGAAAGCGATGCATCAGTTACGGATCAGGTGCATGAAGAGAAAGATATTTCCAGGTTAGATGTCTCCCCAGGTAGTAATGAACTGGTAGAGTGTGATGATTGGGATCTTATTATCATTTTAAATGAAGAAACCTTAGAGAAAGAGTTAGAGGCCAACACATCACATGAGAATCTAGGAAACTACGGAAAGAATATCCTTGTGGAGGAGTTTATTCAAACCACGTGCAAGGTGGCTAATAATATCGAAGCACTCCTGCAAGAAGATCTAGATGCAAAGGCCAACAATCTAAAATGGAGTCTCTACAGAGGTATGGTTTCTGAAAAACATAAACTGTAGTTCAAAGAGTCTTTCATTACTTATGAAGTTGGTTGACTTCCTATTTAGGAACTTGGATGGTTTCCAAATTTTTCCTTAAAAGAGATTTAATAAAAATATTATATGTTGGTGATGGTTAAATAAGAGTCAATTTCCTTAACCAACAACCTAATTTTTTAATTATTCTTTTAACTCTTATAAATATATGTTATTTATCATAAAACAATAACTTTTTTATAAAAACTGAAATTATTCTTTATTATTTTTATTAAATCATCATTATCCACCATCGTCCCCATCAAATTAGAAGTGAATGTATCTCATGTATGTATATATTGGTTATCCCCTCCACATAGATATACAATTAAATTTTCCTAAAAATATGTTATAGATGGGTATTATTATGTGTTTAATTTTAGAATATGATATATATTAAATTATTATTCTTCCCATATTATAAAATCTTATATACCTCATTACCTTCCAATCTGATGGGAAGTGATAATTTCTCTCATGCGTACGAGTGGACTGCCACATCCATAATGTGATGTGATCCATTTTTTATTTCAATTTTACATGGATGGTAATAAGGGTATATTTTAGGAACATTTAAGATGTTTATTGTATATTACTGATTCTAGAAAGGTGAATTATTATTGGTCTATATTTTATTCCATTCGCTGAAAAGTGAAAACCAGGTTCATGTGTATATACATATTACCAACTTCGTAAACGATTTAATTCATTTCTATATCTATAATTTTTAAGTATGACCATAAATATATATATATAATGAATATATATTACATTTATATAACAATTAAAATTGTGGATATTATAACACCATGAGAAAAGATCGTGGATTATAACTATTGAAATGAAATTCTTATGAAAAACTTAAATAGTTTACACACATAAATGATGGTTTAAATAATAAATTATTGGTAAATTGGTGTTGTATTTGGGAGATTACTGGGGAGGTAAGGGCTCTCCATAATCTTTTATCATACCTGAGTTCAAATCTGGATGAAAGATAATTTTCATAGTTACTATAGGAGCATTATAGCACTACAGAAGTTTGGGTACTATATTGGGGTACTGTAGTAGAAGTATTAATAATCCCAAATGGAATTTTAGGCCACTACGCCTTTGTCCCATCAGGGGGTGATTCAGGCATGATGTAAAGGTGGTAAATCATGCGTGATGTAAGAAAGGACTTCGAGAAATCCAGTGGTGGGCCTACAGACCATGTAATGGGATTTAAGACCACTAGTTCTCCGATCCAAAAATATATAATGTAACAAAGTGTATGGTTTTATGAAGTATCCCTTGGGTGGATATGACCATCCTTTTAGGATTGTATGTGTACGATGTCTGTGTGTGTGTGTTTGAATGTTATTATACCCCTAGGAACCTAATATAATATTGTAAAATGGTTGTTGATATGTTATAAAAGTATTATATATGATCTTATAAGTATTAATTTTTTTATATAATTATAATAAATTTAAATTTATTATAAAGTAACTCAGTTTTATTTTGAAGTAACTAAAACTTGAGGTAACAGTTTATCATCTCGAAGTATCTTCTTTTAGAAATTTGTTTTATAACAACCCTGTTTTTTATTATACACTTAAACATGAGTTATTACATAAAATCATCACTTGATATAACATAGAAGATAAATAGGTCTAGTTTCACTGGGGATTAGGAAAATTACATAATGACATAAAACATTAAAGAAAACATCTTTATTGAAAACTTTGTTTACATGACCACTGCATTCCCTCGTAGTTAGCATTGCATTGGATAACTCGAGGACATGCATAAGAAAAAGGTGATCTATAAAGCCCAGTAAGGGAGTAAAAAGGAATAACATGAAGAATTCAATACATGTTATTAAATAGGCATATAAATGAAGTATAAAATAAACATGAACATAAAGGCATGATATAGCATGATTATCATTACATGGAAATGTGGAAACAACACTTAACATGGTATTTTCATGAGCCAAGGCTCATTGCACATGGATCATGAGTAAACCCACATTTCACTTGAATTAGAATGGGTAAACCCACATTTAAATTGACATATCATGATACAAATATTTACCCAATTCATTGGAGCACTATCAGGGTTCACCCTTCTTAAGCATTTCATTTCATGCATAAGTGTGTCACATAGATCATACAACATAGAATCATTACAGATCATCATTTATTATATGATAAAGGAATGTTTAATTCATACATGAAACTCTATAATCAATAAGTAAATGTGAATAAAGGTGAATACCCTTGATAAATAAATGGTCATGGTATTCATGACACAATGACTTAGGCTTGGAAAATCACGGTGCAATTTCAACAGCATAATGGCGTGACATAAGAATTCATAAAAATGGTTGATGAGAGATAAATGGGTGTCTAATCATATTTAAATGAAATTTACAGAAAGGCGGGTCATATATATACAAGTCCCAGCATAGGTAATGGAATTTTAGTTTCATAGTACAAAATAATTACTTGGATGTAAATGTGGGGAGAGAAATTCCTTACGGAATTTCAGCATGGTAACGGGTGTACATGGGAGGCATTAATAAGAGATAAAGGGGTATATAATCATTAAAAAATAATGAGGGTATTATGGGGGAGGTTATAAATCATACCCCAACATTTATAATTGAAAATATAAGGACATAATAAAATTAAGAAACTTGGATAGAATGATAAAGGAAGGAATCCTTTACTTGGAAGTTTGATCCTAAAGGCTTGGGAGGGGCTTGAGAGAGGATTATTGGGAGCTTGGGGCACCTTGAGAGGATTCCAGAGATAGGAGGGTAGAGGTTGTTCTAGCTCCAAAGGATTTGAGTTAAGAGTAAGTGGGAGCTTGGGAGGGTTTATATAGGAAAAGGGAAGGAATTCTTAACTATTTAGGTTTTGGACCCAACACATTAAACTAATCAAAACCACAAACCAGCCCATAGTTTTAGCCCACGTTTTTTTCCAAAGGGGAGTGAAAAATAATATTTTATAAGGAAAATGGCCTAACATCATAAAATATTATGCTTTCTTATGTGGAGGTGAGTCACACTCTCAAGGAAATCTTTTTTAAATGAAAAAATGTTTTATAAGTCTTCGAGGGTCCACTAAGGCTTTGTAAAATAAATCAAACAAACCTAAAATCACATTATTTTAATGGTAAAACATATATTTTCCTAAAATAATTTTTATAGTATTTTATTACATCACTATTCGGTCATTATGATGTCATAAAACACATTACATATTTAAACGGTATTTAATTTTTACCCAAAAAATTGATTATCTCAGAAAATTATGAAAAAATCACCATTGGATAATTTTGACATCCTGATTCCAAAAAAAATATTCATTTTATCTAAATAAATTTCTAAATATGTGAATTTTTACTCTTAAAATAAAAAACTTACATTTATCAAAAATTCATGGATTTGGAGAAAAATGGATTTCAAAACTTAATAAAAATCACAATTGTATTCAAAAAAATTATACAATCATTTATATTTAATAAAAATTAATTTAGTAAAAATATTTTATGAAAATATTATTCAATTAAAATATCCATTAATTCTTCAAAAAATATTTCTTAATTAAATATTGACTAAAAATACTATTTTCACTTTAAAATTTATTTACAAAGTAACAATAATAAAATGAATGTATATTCATTATTATATACAAAAATAATGTACATAATCATAGTGCTATGGTCTTGTTACATAAGCCCTTATAACACCCTCATAAGACTGAAGGGTAAGGTGTGTGATGGTGACAGTCTCTTTGGGTGGCTTGGATAACATTGTTGAGGTGGTAATCTCTATTAACTTCCAATTCTCCCATAGGAGGTTCCGTTCGAGCCTATGTGTTCAAGCTTGGATTGGGCTTGGTCAAGAGCGAAGCCCAATTATTCCATCTCCTTTCCAAGCTCCGAAAAATGGGCTTCGTATGGGGCAAGTCTACTGGATGATGCCATCGCTTCCTTTGTATGAGTAAATTGGATTTGTTAAAGCCCTATATTTATATTAATCATGTGATCACTATTCAACGGCTATATTAGCAACAGTAATAATTTTTAATGGTATTTTGAAATCCAAACATAAAACCAAAGATGTTTATATGTTATATTACCATCTTACATAATATGAAAATTAATTAGATCAAGATAAATTTTCATTAATAAAAGTTTGGGTCATTAAAATCTTCCCCCTTAAGAAATTTCTCTCTCAAAATTTCATTTTACCACACTAAAACATATGAGGGTAACTATGTTCATCACTTCATCTTATTCCCACATTACTTCTATTACTACTAAAAATTCGACCTTAAGTGACCGCCATTGGCGGTCACTGAAGGTGGTTGAAATTTCGGCCTACACTGACCGCCAATGGTGGTCGCTGAAGGATTACTCGGCCGAGCATTAGCGACCCCCATTGGCGGTCGCTGTCCTAATTCTTGGCCTATCTCCAGCGGGCTATAGAGACCACCAATGGCAGGCTATAGTGACCGCCAATGGCGGTCGCTAACCATGAGAAATTTTTTTTAAAAAAATCGCGGTACCCAATCAAAAAAAACAGGGTAAAATTCATAAAAAATAGAAAACAATTCCAAAAAGCATAAACATCAAAATATTCATCAACAATAAATGATAGACGTTCTTCAACGATCCAAACAGGCCCATCCATCTCAATCCTGCTTCAATAAACCTACAATAAGATACAAAGAAAACAACTAAACAAAACAAATGTAAATTAGACATATTTATTCAGTTATTATATACATATAATAAAATTAAATATGACATCAAATCATGGGTGATATAATAATTTAAAACCCCTAATTTAAGAAATGTTATCATTTTAGGATTTTTTCCCTTGTTTTGGAGTCTTTGGTTTAGTTTGTGAAATTGGTTTGTTGTCTAAAACGGAATGTTCTCTGCGCACACCGCGTACAACTACTCAAAACGACATATTCGGTCGTACCGCACACCCCGCATGTCCTATGGGTGTTTCGTATCCTCCTACATGTCACGAATAATATTACTATTGTTTTCATGTGATTTCAAGTCATTCTGAGCACGTTTACTCTGAATTCAACCGTTAGACGCTGTTTTGGTGTTTTATGCCTCCGGAAATGTGTTTCTGGTCACCGTGGTCAAACGACACCCCTGATTGACATGTCATCTGCCCAACCATTTCACAATTTACACCACGGTTTTTTTGTATGATTTCATGGAATTATGTGGTCGTTCGGCTGGTTTTGACCACCCAACGCGCCCTTCTAGAGCGCGCTGAACTGCTGAAAACGACATATTCAGTCGTACCGCACACACCGCACATCTGATGGGTGTGTCGTCTCCTCAAACATGTCACAAATAATATTCCAATTGTTTTCGTGTGATTTCAAGTCATTCCGAGCAAGTTTTCTTTGAATTCGACCGTTAGACGCCGTTTTGGTGTTTTATGACTTTGAAAATGTGTTTCTGGTCACTGCGGTCAAACGACACCCCCAATTGATGTTCTGTCTACTCGACTATTTCACAATTCACACCTTGGTTGTTTTCGTATGATTTCATGGCATTCCAAGATCGTTAGTCTAGTTTTGACTACCCAATGCGCCTTTTTAGAGCACGCCAAACTGCTGAAAATGACATATTTGGTCATACCGTGTACACTGCACGTCCGATGGGCATTTTATATCCTCTTACATGTCAAAAATAATATTCCTATTGTTTTCGTGTGATTTCAAGTCATTATGACCGCGTTTGCTCTGAATTCGATCGTTAGATGTCGTTTTGGTGTTTTATGCCTCCGGAAATGCGTTTCCGGTCACCGCGGTCAAACGACACCCCCGATTGATGTGCCATCTACCCATACATTTTACAATTCACACCACGGTTGTTTTCATATGGTTTCATGGAATTATGTGGTCATTCTGCTGGTTTTGACCACCCAACGCGCCCTTTTAAAGCGCGTCGAACTGCTGAAAAAGACATATTCGATCGTACCACGCACACCGCATGTCTGATGGGAATGTTTCTCCTCCTACATGTAATTAATAATATTCTTATTTTTTTGTGTGATTTCAAGTCATTCTGAGCACGTTTTCTCAGAATTGGACCGTTAGACACCGTTTTAGTGTTTTATGACTCCGGAAATGTGTTTCTGGTCACTGCGGTCAAATGACACCCCCGATTGACGTGCCTTCTACCCAACCATTTCAAAATTTACACAACGGTTGTTTTCATATGGTTTCATGGCATTTTGAGGTCGTTCGGCTGGTTTTGACCACCCAACGCGCCTTTTAGAGCGCGTCGAACTGCTGAAAACAATATATTCAGTCGTACCATGTACACTGAACGTTTGATGGGCGTGTCATCTCCTATTACATGTCACAAATAAGATTCCTATTGTTTACATGTGATTTCAAGTCATTCTGAGCTTGTTTTCTCTGAATTTGACCGTTATACGCCGTTTCGGTGTTTTATGAATCCGGAAATGCGTTTCTGGTCACCGCGGTAAAAAGACACCCTTGATTGATGTGTCGTCTACCCTAACATTTCACAATTCACACCACAGTTGTTGTCATATGATTCCATGGCATTTCGAGGTTGTTCGGCTAGTTTTGACCACCCAACGTGCCCTTTTTGAGCGCGTCGAACTGCTGAAAACGACATATTCGGTTGTACCATACACATTGCACATCTGATGGGTGTGGTGTATCCTCCTACATGTCATAAATAATATTCACATTTTTTGTGTGATTTAAAGTCATTCTGAGAATGTTTTCTCTGAATTCGACCGTTAGACGCCGTTTCGGTGTTTTATGCCTCCGGAAATGCATTTTTAGTCACCGCGGTCAAACGACTCCCCTGATTAATGTCACGCCTTCCCGAACATTTCACAATTCACACCATGGTTGTTTTCGTTTGATTTCATGGCATTGTTAGGTCATTCGGTTGGTTTTTACCTCCTAACGTGCCCTTTTAGAGCACGTCGAACTGCTAAAAATGACATATTCAGTCGTACCGTGCACACCGCACGTCCAATGGGCATGTCGTCTCCTCCTACATGTCACGAATAATATTCCTATTGTTTTTGTGTGATTTCAAGTTATTCTGAGCACGTTTGCTCTGAATTCGACCGTTAGATGCCGTTTCGAGGTTTTATACCTCCGAAAATGCGTTTTCGGTCACCATGGTCAAACGACACCCCCGATTGACGTGTCATCTACCTGAAAATTTCACAATTCACACCGCGGTTGTTTTCGTATGATTTAATGTCATTTCGAGGTCATTCGGCTGGTTTTGACCACCCAACGCACCCTTTTAGAGCACGTCGAACTGCTGAAAGCAAAATATTCTGTCATACCGCACACACCGCACATCTGATGGGTATGTCGTCTCCTCTTATATGTCACAAATAATATTCCTATTGTTTTCATGTGATTTAAAGTCATTCTGAGCACATTTGTTTTGAATTCGACCATTAGACACCGTTTTGGCGTTTTATGACTCCGGAAATGCATTTTCGGTCACCGCAGTAAAATGAAACCCTCTATTGACTTGTCGTCAACCCGACCATTTCACAATTTACACCTCAGTTTTTTGTCGTATGATTTCATGTCATTATGAGGTAGTTCAGCTAGTTTTGACCACCCAACGCACCCTTTTAGAGCGCGTCGAACTGCTGAAAACGACATATTCGGTCGTACCGTGCACACCGCATGTCTGATGGACATGTACTCTCTTCCTACATGTCAGGAATAATATTCCTATTGTTTTCATGTGATTTCAAGTCATTCTGAGCATGTTTTCTCTGAAGTCGACCGTTAGACGCAGTTTTGGTGTTTTATGCCTCTGAAAATGTGTTTCTGGTCACTGCGGTCAAACGACACCCCTGATTGAAATTTTGTCTACCCATCCATTTCGAAATTCACACTACGGTTGTTGTCGTATGATTTCATGGAATTCTGAGGTCGTTCGGCTGGTTTTGACCACCCAACGCGCCCTTTTAGAGCGCGCCGAACTGCTGAAAATGAAAAATTCAGTCTTAATGCACACACTGCATGTCTGATGAGCATGTCGTCTCCTCCTACATTTCACAAATAATATTCCTGTTGTTTTCATGTGATTTCAAGTCATTCTGAGCGTGTTTTCTCTCAATTCGACTGTTAGAAGTCGTTTCGGTGTTTTATGACTCTGGAAATGTGTTTCCCATCACCGTGGTCAAAAGACACCCACTATTGACGTGCCTTCTACCCGGACATTTTAAAATTCACACCGCGGTTGTTTTCGTATGATTTCATGGCATTCCGGTGTCGTTCGGCTGGTTTGGACCACCCAACGCGCCCTTTTAGAGCGCACCAAACTGCTGAAAACGGCATATTCGGTCATACCGCGCACACCGTATGTCCTATGGGAATGCCGTCTCATACTATATGTCACAAATAATATTTCTGTTGTTTTAGAGTTATTTCAAGTCATTATGAGCATGTTTTCTCTGAATTTGACCATTAGACGTCATTTCGGTGTTTTATTCCTCTGGAAATGTGTTTCCGGTCACCGCGGTCAAACGACACCCCCGATTGACATTCCGTCTGCCCGACCATTTCACAATTCACACCACGGTTTTTGTAGTATGATTTCATGGCATTACGAGGTAATTTGGCTGGTTTTGACCACCCAATGCGCCCTTTTAGAGCAAGTCGAACTGCTGAAAACGACATATTTGGTCATACTGCGCACACCGTACGTCTGATTAGCGTTCTGTCTGCTCCTACACGTCATGAAAAATATTCATATTTTTTTGTGTGATTTCAAGTCATTTTGAGCATGTTTTCTCTGAATTCGACCGTTAGACGCCGTTTTGGTGTTTTATGCCTCCAGAAATGTGTTTCCGGTCACCGCGGTCAAACGACACCCTCGATTGACGTTTCGTCTTCTTGACCATTTCACAATTCACACCACGGTTGTTTTTGTATGATTTCATGGCATTTTGCGGTCGTTCGCCTAGTTTTGACCAACCAACGCGCCCTTTTAGAGCGCGCCGAACTGCTGAAAATGACATATTCAATCATACCGTGCACATCGCACGTCCGATGGGTGTGTCGTCTCCTCCTACATGTCACGAATAATATTCCTATTGTTTTCAGGTGATTTCAAGTCATTCTAAGCACATTTTCTCTGAATTCGACCGTTAGACGCAGTTTCTGTGTTTTATGCCTCCTGAAATGTGTTTCCAGTCACCGTAGTCAAAAGACACCCCTGATTGACGTGTCTTCTACCTGAACATTATAAAATTCACACCATGGTTTTTTTTCATATGATTTCATGGCATTTCGAGGTCGTTCAGTTGGTTTTGACCACCCAACGCGCCCTTTTAGAGCGCGCCGAACTGCTGAAAATGACACATTCGGTCGTACCGCACACACCACATGTTCGATGGGTGTTTCGTCTCCTCCTACATTTCAAAAATAATATTACTATTTTTTCATGTGATTTTAAGTCATCTTGATCACGTTTTCTCTGAATTCGACCATTAGACGTCGTTTCGGTGTTTTATGCCTCCAAAAATGCATTTCTGGTCACCACGGTCAAACGACACCACCGATTGACGTGTCTTCTGCTCAGAAATTTCACAATTCACACCATGGTTGTTTTATTATGATTTCATGGCATTCCTAGGTCGTTCGGTTGGTTTTGACCACCCAACACGCCCTTTTAAAGCACGCTGAACTGCTGAAAGTGAAATATTCGGTCGTACCGTGCACACCGCACGTCCGATGGGAATTTTGTCTCCTTATACATGTCACAAATAATATTCCTATTGGTTTTTCATTATTTCAAGTCATTCTGAGCATGTTTTCTCTGAATTCTACCATTGGATGTTGTTTCGGTGTTTTATGCCTCCGGAAATGCGTTTCTGGTCACCGCGGTCAAACTACATCTCCGATTGATGTGCCATCTACTTTTATATTTTAAAATTCACACCATGGTTGTTGTCGTATGATTTCATGGCATTCTGAGGTTGTTCGGCTGGTTTTGACCACCCAACGCGCCCTTTTAGAGCGCACTGAACTGCTCAAAACGATATATTCAGTCGTACTGCGCACAATGCACTTCCGATGGGTGTTTAGTCTCCTCCTACATTTCAAAAATAATATTATAATTTTTTTTCATGTGATTTCAAGTCGTTTTGAGCACATTGTTTCTGAATTCGACCGTTAGATGTCATTTCGGTGTTTTATGCCTCTGGAAATGCGTTTCCGGTCACTGTAGTCAAACGGCACCCCCAATTGACTTTCCATCTACCCAGCCATTTCACAATTCACACCTCGGTTGTTTTTGTATGATTTAATGTCACTCTGAGGTCATTCGGCTGGTTTTGACCACTCAACGTGCCCTTTTAGAGCACGTCGAACTGCTGAAAACAACATATTGAGTCGTACCGCGCACACCGCATGTCCGATTGGCATTTCGTCTCCTCCTACATGTCACAAATAATATCAATATTGTTTTTGTGTGATTTAAAGTCATTGTGAGAATGTTTTCTCTGAATTCGACCGTTAGACGCCGTTTCGGTGTTTTATACCTCCGGAAATGCGTTTCCGGTCACCGTGGTCAAACAAAACCCCCGATTGACGTGCAGTCTACCCGCCCATTTTATAATTCACACCACGGTTGTTGTCATATGATTTCATGGCATTCATCAGTTTTTCAGCTAGTTTTGACCACCCAACGTGCCATTTTAGAGCATGCTGAACTTCTGAAAACGACACATTCGGTCGTACCGCGCACATCGCACATCCGATGGGATGTGGGGGCTGTCTGGGGGGAGGGGAGGGCTGTTCAGGGGCAAGGGGATATCCCGGGGGCAGGGAGGGTTGTTCGGGGTGCGGGGAGGGTTGTCCAAGGGTGGTAGAGTAGTCCGGGCTGCGGGGGGGGGGGGGGGGGGGTTGTTCGGTGTGGGGGGGTTGTTCGGGGTGCAGGGAGGGGGGCTGTCCAGGGGGAGGGGAGGGATGTCTGAGGGCGGGGGGGCTGTCCCAGGGGCGTGGAGGGCTGTCCGGGGTGCGGGGAGGGCTATCCAGGGTGCGGGGGGGGGGGGGGGCTGTCTGAGGGGTGGGGAGGGCTGTCCGAGGGGTTTAGATGAGAGTGTTAATGATAATGTGGTAATATATGGGTTTATCTCTTTTTGTGATCTCGGTGGTACCTCTGATTGTAAGTATAGTTTATTTGGTATTTTTTTGAACATATTAGAGATTTCATGATAAAAGGATCTTTATCAATTAACTTCTATAGTTATCATGAGTATTGGGAAATGTCCTATGCAATCAATGCCTGAGTAGATTCTTCATGACACTTTGGCCACCACAAGTAAGGTTGGTAATCACACTGTGCAATCTAGAGTTCATGATTTCTCTAAAATTGATGTTGATCCTTTAAATGAGGAAGTCCAAACCAAATCAAGGGAGGTTCGTACTACTCTGTCTTGCAAATCTCAACCTACCCTCTAGCCATATGATGTGCAGGTGACTACCTCCAATTCATTTAAAGATCATGATTCTCATAGTATAAATGAAAGAACATTTATTAGAGGGGGTTCTCACATGGATCCTCCTCAGGAGGAAATAGAGGATAATTCCACCTTGGTCCTTTCACAAACACTGCATGCTATCCCTCAGTAGGAGGTAGAAGAGGTGTCTATAATAGAGAAGCAACATTTTTCTATAGAATAAGAGGAGTTGGATGGATCTTGGAAACAATCTAAATTGAAACAGGGATGCCATCCTATAGGTAAAAAGTGGGGACGCGGTCGGGCACACTGGATTTCATAGATAAATGAGTTGCAACTTGTGGATTCTAACTCAGATGTCATCCTATAGGTCACAAGTGGGGACGGGGGGGCTGTCTGGGGGCAGGGAGGGATGTCCGGGGGAGGGGGGGTTGTTTGGGGTGCGGGGAGTGTTGTCCTGGGTGTGGAGAGGGCTATCTGGGGTGCGGGGGGCTGTCCAGGGTGCAGAAAGGTTGTCCGGGGTGCGGGGGTGCTGTCTGGGGCCTACAAATAGTGAACCTGAGCTCAGTCACCAAAAACAAGTTTCATGGTTTATATTAGCAATCACATGGTTTTTTCAAAACTATTTCAAAAAATCTCACTACAAACCCAACTTAAACATCAATAACAACCCCACAAATAAAAAAAACACACATCGTGAATATGATGCGTCATGCAAGGTCTTGACTGCTACCTCCATCGGGTGGGCCAGGGGCCTAAAACAAATAAAAATTATGAATACTTTCATAACAAAAATAATATAAATTAAATAAATAAATATGGTATAAACCTGCATCGTATGATCCCCTGCACCATCACCTAGATGCACATATTCCCGCAGTGCTCTAACCTCAGCGATCAATTGCACATTTACCTCCTCAGAAGCGTGCAGTCGTGCCTCGAAATTTGACAACTGTTGTGTCATCTGAGCAACAACAGGACCGAAAACTACAACACGTGATACTACAGAATGAGGAATCCCTGTTCCATAGGTCAAACTATATCCATGCCTGTCCCGACCAATAATGTGATGAAAGATCTCATCCCTTCGCATGGGAAGCTATCGTTGGTCCTCTTGTAGTTGTTCTAACTCAGCTTCAAATTGATCTTGTGAAATATTTAAATATATATACATATATATATATGTTAATATACAGATTTATGTAAGTATTGGTAATGAGTACAAGAACTTACTATCAATGTTGCAGTCTCTGCATCATTTTGATCACGAGTCTTCATCCACACCGACATTTTATCAGTCGGTGCACCTTGCTCCCGTAACTGTATATGAATAGAATATAAACACATAACCATATTAATTAATAAATTCAAAAATGAATAATAAATACCTCATGTTGGATCTGAGACACATGATGAGTCCCAAGCCTGTGAGGTGTTCCCTGTAACGCTCGATTCTCAGAATGGTGTGTTGACACCTCCTATATTCAATAATTCAAATTTCAAACAAATCATACATTATTGAAAATATATATAACAAAATAAATATACAAACTGCAACACCCTAAGTAGACCAATATGCAACTAAGTCATGCCACTGAGCTGGGAGGACACCTCTCAGGACTTTCTCCAGAATGTCTGGGGAACCCACATCTGGTACCCAATGGTCCCTCTTTACTTTGAATTTATAATCTTTCCACATCTTACGGCATTTTCTCATACACACAGGCCGAAACTCATCAGGTCATACGTTCAATTTTTTCTATTAAAGAAAAAAATCACATATTTTAGTATTGTTTATACATAGGTAAGAAAGTAAAATGGTCTCCTTACCTGAACCTCCCCCCAAAGACAATCTAATTTGTCCTCAGGGGTAGAATCTCAGTCCCGTGTGGTCAATGGAAATCTATGTGGGTCGCGTATGATATGACCCATCTAATGAATAAATGCATGGGAATTTAGTCCCACAAGATGAAATATCTCATCAAAGGAAACATGAAACGTCGTGTCGGAATTCCATGATAAAATGTCACGACTAGGGCCTCTATTGTGAGAAGAAGCAGTCGAGTCTGATTCTGTTGAAAATAATTTAATATATAATTTGACAGATATTATAAATATATATATATATATATGTGTGTGTGTGTGTTTGTGTTTATCAATTACATAAAAAATAGAGACAATGAAATTCAAACATACCTCGACCCTGAGATGTAGATGGTTCAGATGGATGATGTGGATCTACGGTCTCTTCCCCTAACATGCCTGCAATCATAAAAAACATTAGTAAGAGGACTATCCAAAGTGTCCAAAAGATAAATTGGAATGTTTTTAAAAAAAATAAAAATTGTATAGTTGTTAATAAAACAAAAATATATTGAATAATTAGTTGTGAATGAATTTTAAAAAATCAAAAAATTAACAAAACAGATATACAAATTATGTACAAAACCAATCAATGCATAGCCAAATTTCATATTGAATTAATAAAAATTCGAGCAGCACATGATCCAAATAAAGAATACCTCAATGGGAAGACACACTGACAATAACATGAAGATACCAAAAGAGAAATCTCCCTAAATATTTATAAATGAATAATCTTCCAAAAGTGAGGATTAAAACTTACAAGGATTTATAAAATGGTTAGATAATTTATGATATTCTAGGAAATTCAATACCAAATAGCAGGAAAAAAATTATACCTTTCATTAAGCATGAAAATTGACTGTTTCTCCTTCAACAGCTACTCTGACCCAATACATATCTTCTTGATGTTGAACTACGGTATGTTGATCAAGTTATTGGGAAACAAATGGAACAGTCTTGGGTTCATCTTGTTCAAATAAAAACACTCCTCGCTGAGACATTTTGACAACAACTTTCCAATTTGGATTCGAAGGCAAAGTAACAAAGAATACTTGTTCTACTTGTGATGTCAAAATAAAAGGTTCATTATCAACTCATTCATTTCTTTATAACATATAGTTAAAATTCACCAATGAAAGCTGATATTGATTGACATTACATCCACGCATTGGATCAACCCAATTACACTTTAACAATATGTACTTCAACCCGTGTATGTATACAACTTTAATAATGTCTATAAATTGACCATAGTAATAACCATAATCTATGAATGGACAACCGATGCCACTGTTTTGGGTTTCTTGTTTGTCGTCAACATCTTTAATGCGAAATCAAAAACCATTAGAATCTATAGATTTATAACAATGAGCTGTTTTAAATGGAACCTCTGCCAGTTGGATAAATTATTCAGTTAGCGTGGGGTCCCCTAACTCCCTCAGCTTGTCAACTTATATAATTCAATGAAGTTTTTAATGATTTTTGCAGAAATAAATTAGTATAATACTTCACTCGTAATGAAAATCAATTTATACGTACATAATCCTTGAACCAATCATGAAATGATGCATAATGTGATTGTTGAATTTGATACTCAGTCGCACGATACATCTCTTCTTTTATCTCATTAATGTGTTTCCTTCAAATGATAATGTGATGTTTAAATGATAAAATTATGCAAACAAAACATGTAAAAGTTAAACAATAAAAGTGATAAGACACTTACTGCATTAATGGTTCAACTGATGGAGTATTGAACAAGATATATCGATGCGCTTGTATCCACTCGATGTTGTTTATATCAAATATGGTTCCTTCTCCAACTAGACCTTCATGAATCTTAGAGGGCTTATCTAATTTTGTTTCAACATCCATAAGATATTCTACACAAAATGTAGTACACTCATCCATCAAATAACCATTGGCTATTGATGCCTTCGGACGAGCTCTGTTGCGTACAAATCGTTTCAATGTACTCAAATACCACTCAATAGGATATATCCACCTGAATTGCACTAGAACAGCAGCCATAACTTCATCAATTAGGTGCACTGTCAAGTAGACCATAACATTGAAAAATGAGGGGGGAAATAGTTTCTCAAAGTGACAAAGCGTAAGTACAATTCGGTCCTGCAAACTTTTTAAATCACTCATTCGTTAATTTTTTTAAAACATTTGTATAAAAAAATTACTCATCTCAATCAATGAGTGAACAATATTGTGGGATAAACAATCACAAATTTCGATTGGAATCAACTGCTGAAGTAGTATGTGATTTCATGACTTTTCAACCCTTGCAATGTCATGCTCTTCAGATTCACACACTTTGAAATATTAGAAGAGTAACCATCAGGCACCTTGAGTATCTTCAAAATGTAAATAAATGTCTCTTTCTCATTTGTAGCCATTGTATACTATTCCATAGGCATATATGCCTTGTTTCCCTAAGCTAACTGTAAATGCAACTTTTCCTTAAACCCATTTCTTCCAAATCACGATGTGCATTAACATGGTCCTTTGATTTTCCACTGACACCTAAAATGGTCCAAAATATGTTATCACAAACATTTTTTCAATGTGAATGACATTTAAATTATGCCTTAGCATGTTAGTTTTTCAATACAGAAGACTATAAAAAATACTTTTCTTTTTCCAATTGTGACTGTGTTGCCTACCCGCAGCATGAATATTACGTACTGGATGAGCCACCAAATCCTGAATTTCATATACCGTGCAGATGTTTTCTTCTCCAATATGCGATAACATTTCGACTCATGTCACGATCTTTGGTGCTGGGCTGAACTCTCTAGAACCATCAAATGCCACTCTTTCCTTTTTGAACCTGTGCTAAGGGGGAAGAAAACATATGTGACCCATGTATACCCATTTTTTAGAATTTTTAAACCATACATATTTTTTACTTTTATTGCAACAATGGAAAGAAAATTACCCTTCTGTACTCCAGCCTGATAAATTTGCATAAGACAGAAATTCATTGATTGTTCACAATAAAGAAGCCTGTAGTTTGAACATTTCATTCATTTCACAGTCATAAGTCATCACACCATCGCCCAAAAATTAATTCATCTCATCAATCAATGGATGAAGATAAACATCAATATTATCCCCCAGACTTCTAGGTCCATCAATAAGAGTGGAAAGTAATATAAATTGTTGCTTCATACAAAGACATAGAGGAAGATTATACAGAACCAACAACACGGGCCATGTGCTATGAGTTGCACCAACTATAGACTTGAATAGATTGAAACCATATGCGGCCAACCCCAATCATACATTACAAACATCTTTTGCAAAGTCAGGATGTCTCTTATCAAAATTCTTCCATGCATGATAGTCTACATGGTGGGTTAACATATCACTTTCATGAACTCTTTCTACATGCCATCTCATTAAATTAGAAACTTTAGATGACATAAAAAATCTTTTCAACCTCGGTTTAAGGGGAAAGTAATGCATTTTCTTTACGGAAATCGGTTACCCCTATATCGCAAATTGACTTTGATGAGTTTGATTTCCCCTGTTCTCTTTCCACCTGGAAGAGCTACAAACTGTACAAATATCCAAATGGGAAGTTTCCTTTCTAAACAACATACAGTTGTTTTCACATGCATCTATGGTCTCATATGTAAAACCTAAGATCTCTGTCAACTTACGAGCATAGTAATACGACTTCGGAATATTAGAGTCGACAGGAAGAACCTTTTTCAATAACACCAATAGCATGTTGAATGATGTGTCTGACCACTGATTCAAAGTCTTCAAATGAAAAAACTCCATGATAAATGGAAATTTATTTTAAGAAGTACATCTAGGATATAATTATGTTTTTTCATCATCAAGTACTTCATAAAACCTCTTCGAATCATGATCTGCACCAGAGTGAAGATTTATCTCACCAGTCTCAAGATTCTAGATTTCAATGCCTTCAAGATCTAACCCACATACCATTTCAGTAAACATTTCATATATTGGATCATTCATCCTTACATCAACATCCATCTGAAATACATCCATATTTTTACAACGAACATATTCTTCTACTTAACGAGTCCAACTCTTATAATTTTTTAGAAATCCATTAAAGAATAGGTGTTCCCTTATAGTATCTCATGTGAATTGATATCTGTTAGCAAATTTTCTACCTGGACAACTAATATAGTCACTTTCAAATCCTCTAGTGAAGTCAATAAACTACATAATTCCATTGAAATATTCTCTAGACGTTTTATTTGGAAGATCAATCCAACTCTTATCCATAATAATATCTGTATAACAAACATTTACATGAGACTTATTACATATGTATTTTTCATATCAAATATATTTAAAATAAATAATAATCAATTGTTTGTGGACCATTGATAAAATAATCAAATTATATCTCTGAATAATAAAAAAGAGAATATATAATGGAATGTAAGTGAAAGCTCATGTCATACCTGATTATGCTACAAACTTGGAAGGGAGGGGAGCCGAAGGCGGTGCTACGAGGGAGAGGAGAGGTAGTGGAGGGGAGCTGGAGCTAGAGGCAGTGCGGCGAGGGATGGGATGGGCAGCGGCGGCGACGGTGAGCCAGAGGAGAGGAGGCGGTGAGGTGGAAACAGTGCAGTGTGGGTGGGACGATGAGGGAGGGGACCGAGGACAACAGGGAGTTGAAGGGCGGCAGCGGTGAGGGGACGGTTAGTAGCCGTTCGGGGAAGGAGGGGACTGGGTGGCAGCGGTGCAGCAAGGGAGGGTTGTCCAGGGTGCAGGGGAGGGTTGTCCGGGGTGCGGGGGGGCTGTTCAGGGTGTGGGGGGATGGGAGGGTTGTCCAGGGTGCGGGGAGGGCTTTCTGGGATGTGGGGGTGGCTATCCAGGGTGTGGGGGGGCTGTCCGGGGGGTGGGGAGGGCTGTCTGGGGTGTGGGGGGTTGTCTGGGGGCAGGGGGCAGAGGGAGAAGGCTAGAGGCCGGAGGTCAGAGGGTAGAGATTGGCCGGAGGGTAGAGGGGGAAACGACCGGAGGGGACGGAGGGCGGAGGGGGTAGAGGGAGGAGGGTGATGAGGGCGGCGAGAGGTGGAGGGTGGCGAGGGCAGAGGGAGGAGGGCGACGGGGGAGGGCGGCGAGGGTGAGGGGGTGCGGTAGGGTTTCGCGAGGGGGGTGTTGAAGCCTCCTCAATTTTTTTTCAAAGCCCAGCAACCGCCAAAGGAGGTTTCCCGGTTCAGGGGGCTTCAAATCCCATTATTTTAGTAGTGTACAAACTTTTGGTTTCGTCACAACACCTTGATGAGGGGCATTGTCTTATTTTGTAGAACTTTTTCCCTACTATCTAAGATCATTATCATATTCTCTTCATATGAGAGTTCATTCTCCAATGGTACCACCTCTGGATTGAGTTCATGCGATGGGTCAGGTATGTACTTCCTCAAGAGTGATACATGGAATACATCATGTACTTGAGACAGGTTTGGTTAGAGTGATATTTGGTAGGCCACTATTCCAATGTGATCAAGGATCTCAAAAGGTATGATGTACCTTGGAATAAGATTTCCCTTATTACCAAATATCATAACTCCCTTCCACAGTGATATGTGGAGGAATACCATGTCTCAGACATCAAACTCTAGGTATCTTCGATGATTATCAACATAGATCTTTTGTTGACTCTGAGCAACTTTAATGTGCTTCTGGATGGTCATAACCTTCTCCACCATTTCTTTAACCATTTCTGGACCTAGGTATTTTCACTCCCCTACTTCATCCCAACAAGTCAGTGTCTTGCACCTCTTCCCATAAAGGGATTCATAAGGATCCATTTTGATGCTTGAGTAGAAACTATTATTGTATGATAACTCAATAAGAGAAATATGTTGATCTCATCCTAATTTGAAGTCCATTGAGGATGCTCTCAATATTTCCTAAAGTGTTTGGATAGTCCGCTCAGATTGTCCATCAGTATGAGGATGATAAGTTGTACTGATGTTCAAATCAGTATCTAGATCATGTTGAAGACTCTTCCAAAACTTAGAGGTGAATCTTGGATCTCAATTGGATACAATTGATAGTGGTGCTCCATGTAGACTTACCATGTATCTGATGTATATATGTTCCAGTTGATTCATTGAGAAGTCCTCCCGAATTTCAATGAAGTTTGCAGTCTTTTTAAGACGATCCACAACAACCCAGATAGAATTGTTTCCTTTGGATGCCTTTAGAAGTCCGGTGATAAAGTCCATGGTAATGTTCTCCCATTTCCATGTTAGTTTGGGTAACGGTTGCATCATCCCCTTATACTTCTACCTCTCATCCTTCACTTGATGGAATATTAGGAACTTTGTTTTATACTCTGTGATCTCATTCTTCATGTTATCCCCCCAATAATTCTCTCGAATATCACGATAAATATTTGTGTTTCCTAGGTGAATGGAGAATTTTGAAGTCTGCGCATCATCCAAAAGTTCCTTCTTTAACACCGGATTTGATGAAACACATAGTCTTGACCCAAATCTCACAATTCCTTCTTCATTGACATTGAAATCTGAGGATTTCCCTTTCCTAATAGTTTCCCCCTTCTTTTGAATTCACACATCATCCTTTTGATCATCCATTAAACTTTCCAAAAGATATGGTTGAGAAATCATTTGTGAAAGGATTGATGATGTTCCCTTATTTGTGATTCTCTTGTCCATATTCATCAAATCTAATAATATTGGATCCTTTTAAATTCTCATAAATGATAGAATTGTTGTTTCCTTTCTACTTAGATCATCTTTCACCTTGTTCTTTTTTCCAGGGTGGTAATGGACTGAGCAGTCATAGACTTTGATCAGCTCTAAACATCTTTGTTGGTGCATGTTCAACTCTTTCTGTGTGAATATATACTTGAGGATTTTGTGGTCCGTATATATTTCAAACATCTCCCCAAAGAGGTAATGTCGCCAAATTTTTAAAGTGAAGATCACTATAGACAAATCCAGATAATGTGTTGTATAATTTTTCTCATGAACTTTCAATTTCCTTGAAGCATAGGAAATGAATTTTTCATTTTGCATCAACACACATCACTGGCCCTTCTTCGAAGCATCACTGAATACCATAAAAATTTCTCCTCTTGTGGGTAATGTGAGCATGGGCGCAATGATAAGCCTCATTTTCAACTCCTTGAATCTTTCTTCACATTTATCACTCCATGCAAAATTTACTCCCTTCCGAGTTATCTTGGTAAGAGGGTTTGACAATCATGAGAAATTTCTCACAAATCGACGATAATATCCATCTAACCCAAGGAATATACGGATATCCATTACCAATGTTGGCCTCGTCCATCCCTCAATTGCATCTGTCTTGGATGGATCCACAGATATCCTATTGCTTGTGATGATATAACCCAAGAATGAGACCTCTATCAACCAGAACTCACACTTTCTGTACTTTGCATAGAGCTTATCCTTTCACAAGGTCTCTAGTATAGTGCTTAGATGCTCCTCATGATCCTCCTTGGTTTTGGAGTATATTAGAATGTCGTTTATAAATACTACCAAAAAAATTTTCGAAGTAATATCTAAAGACTCTATTCATTAATTCCATAAATATTGATGAAGCATTAGTGATTCCAAAAGTCATTACTATGAATTAATAGTGCTCTTACCTTGTTTGAAAAGAAGTACTGGGGATATCCTCCTTCTTCACCCTTACTTGGTAATATCCCAACCACAAATCTACCTTAGAGAAGTATCGTGCTCCACATAACAGATCGAACAAGTCATCAATTCGGGGTAGATTATACTTGTTCTTTATTGTGAGTTTGTTGAGCTCACAATAATCAATGCAAAGGCGCATAGACCCATCCTTCTTCATGACGAAGAGGACTGGTACACCCCATGGTGAAGCACTTGGGCGTATAAACCCTTTATCTAGATTATCATGTAGTAGTTTCTTCATCTCCTCAAGATCCACAATAGAAATTCTATATAGAGTCTGGGATATTGGAAACACCCAGGTATAAGGTAAATTGGGAATTCAATATCTCTTCTATGAGGAAGACCAGACAATTCCTCGGGAAACACATTAGCGAATTCCCTCACAATAGACATGTCTTCAAGGATGGTTGCTTCCTTATACTCAATCATCTGAGCGAGATATGAGTGCTCATAGGGAAGTAATATCTACGCTTGAGATGATGGGGATAACAAAGATTCATCTTCATCCCTTCACATGTATAGAATCAGGGGTCAATTCTCCATATGGAGCATGATTTCCATCTCACAGAAATTTATGTTGGATCTATATAAGGAAAGCCAATCCATGCTGAGAATTGAATCAAATTCCACCAGAGGGAGTATGATGAGGTTTTTCGGGGAGTTAAATCCAAAAATTATGATAGGGGAGGATTTATATTCATGGGATTCAATGATTGCCCCATTTTTCATACTCGCCGATATCTTTACTTCCATGATTGGTGGTGGTGTTTGGATTGTTCTACTAAACTTCTGGGATACAAAAGAATTCATAGAACCAGAATCAAAAAGTATGTTCACTATTCTTGAATTAATAACTTGAGTACCTATCACCACTTCATTATCAGGGTTCACTTAGATAGTAGTGATGGAAAAATCTCTCCCTTACTGCCTTGGTGGTTGTTGGTTGCCTTCAAAAACCCTTGGCTTAGGGAACTGATTTGAAAGTTTCCCTGGTTATTTGTAGTTGAAACAATGAACAACACGTTGAGAGTCTAATGGAGTGTTCCTCTCCTCTGTCACATCCGTGGGTTTTTCTTGTCGGTAGTTAATGGCTAGGTGCCCATCTCTTCCACAACTAAAGCATTTCCTCATCCCCTTCGGGCAATTTCTAGGGTTCTTCTTTACACACCTTTGGCATGTGGGGTGCTAGATTTTCTTAGCAATGTTAGATTTATCCATCGGATCTCCAGAATTGAATTCCACCTTACGCTTATTATCCTTATGATACCCCTAGGATTCTCCAATCTCTATTTCGATCTTGAGGGCATATCAAAAAAAATTCTCACAGCTATCGAAGTCACATATCGCTAGGGCTTTTCGTAGGAAATGTTTCATCCCAATAAAGAAACAATCAACCTTGTATTTGGGGGTAACAACAAATCCTGGGGTGTATCATGCAAGCCTTGTTATGTTTTCCTCATACGCTTTGATGGATTTTTCATCATTTTTTCTTGAGGGCAAGGAAGTCCCTTTCCATCTTAATTTGGAGGGTGCGAGTAAAATATTTGTCAAAAAACCTTTTCTAGAAATCCTTCTATTCCAATGCCTCGATCTCCTCCTTAGGCTTTGTGTTTTTTATCAATGTACACCATTGATCAGCTTCATCCTCCATACGATAAGCAGCCAAAAGAACCTTTTCTTGTTCGGAACATTGAAGTATGGATAAGATCTTTTAAATGGAGTTGATCCATTGTTCAGCAATTGAGGGATCGGATGATCCATTAAAAGTAGGAGGCCTTTATCTCAAGAACCTCTCGATTGAAACTTTTTCTTTCTTAGGGGGGTTGAACGTTCCTCTTTACCCATGTTTCTATTCAATGCTTTAGTTAACTGAGAGTGTATCATTACAAATTTCATGATTCTCACTCCCAATGGATAGGTCATCACATTAGAATAGTCATCACATTGATCTTTGACTCGGTTGTTAGCCCAAGTCCTCCTATTAACGGCCATTGGATGGAATAAAACTAACGTTATGGGTTACACATAAAGGGTAATCCAAGGACAAAATGGATGACTTATAAATAACTTTTATTTCCTCAACTTGTGAATTTATAGGCTTCAATATATGTTATCTATGATCTACTTCCCAACAAATATTGTTAGGGGGGTTTTAATTCCCATAATAATGGTTCATACTAAGCTTATGAATTTAACAAAGCATATCCCCTGGGAGTTTCATAACCAAGAGTGCATCAAGGCTCATTGACATGTACCAGGATACCCCAGGTCAAGCCCAACAATCCTTGTCGTAGTTTTCACTCCTAGGTACATCTGTGCTAGAGTCGCCTCTACCTGATCATATCTAGACAGGGATGTATTTTCTTGATAAATTACTTACTCAATACTCACCAAAATATAGGTATGTTTTTATTATACATATTCTTATATTAAAGGATTTACTAGGATTTTTTAATCCTAACCCCAAAAATAATTAAACTTATCCTCTTATACCAACTATAACAACCCTACTTCTTATTACACACTTAAATATGACTTATTACATAAAATAAAAAATTGATAAAACATATAATATCGATGATTATAGTGTATTTGGGGATTAGGAACATTAAATAATGGCTTAAAACACGAAACAAAACATCTTTATTAAAAAAATATTTTACATGACCACTACATTCCCTCGTACTTAGCATTGCATGGGATAACATGAGGACATGCATAAGAAAAGGGCGAGCTATAAATCCAAGTAAGGGAGTAAAAAAGGCATAACATGAATAATAAAATATATTTTAGGAAATAGGAATATCAACAGAGAATAAAAGAAATAAGAACATAAAGGCACGATATAGCATGATAATCATAACATGGAAATGTGGCAACAACACTTAACATGGTATTAGCATGATCCAAGGCTCATTGCACATGGAGCATGAGTAAAACCTCATTGAAATTGAATTAGCATGAGTAAACCCCCATTTCACTTGAATTATCATGATACTAATCTTTACCCAATGCATTGGAGCTCTATCACTGCACACCCTTCTTAAACATGTCATTTCATGCTTAAGTGTGCCACATGGATCATACAACCTGGAATCATTAAAGATCATAATTTATTCCATGATAAAGGAATGTGGAATTCATACATGAAACTCTATAATCAATAAGTAAATGTGCATAATGTTGAATGCCCTTGATATATAAATGGGCATTGTATTCATGACACAATGACTTAGGCTTGGAAAATCACGGTGCAATTTCAACAGCATAACAGCATGACATAAAAATTCATAAAAATGGTTGATGAGAGAGAAAGGGGTGTATCATAATATGTACATGAAATGAACAGTAAGTGGATTAATATAGATACATGTCCCAACATAAGTAATGGAATTTTAGTTTCATAATAAAAAATAATTTCTTGAATGTAAATGAGGAAGGAGAAATTCCTTACGGAATTTCGGCATGGTAACAGGGGTAATGGGAAGAATTAATGAGAGATAAAGGGGTATATAATCATTCAATCATAAATAGGGATGTATGGAGGAGGTGTGAAATCATAAACCAATAATTATAATTGAAAATGAAAGGACAAAACAATATTAAGAAACTTGGATAAAATGAGAAAGGAAGGAATCACATACATGGAAGTGTGATCCCAAAGGCTTGGGAGGGGATTGAGAGAGGCTTCTTGGGAGCTTGGGGAACCTTGGGAGAATTTTAGAGAGAGTACAGAAGAGTTTGTTTGATCTCCAAAGTCTTTTAGTGAATAATAAGTGGGAGCTTGGGTGGGTTTATATAGGAAAAGGGAAGGAATTCTTTATTATTTAGGTTTTGGACCCTACACATTAAACTAATCAAAGACACAAACAATCCCATGGATTTTGCCAATGGTTTTTGCCAAAGGGGAGTGTAAAAAAATATTTTATAAGGCCAATGGCCTAACCTCATAAAATATTAGGGTTTCTTATGTGGCGGTGAGTCAAACTCTCAAGGAAATAATTTTAAAATGACAAAATGATTTATAAGTCTTGGAGGGTTCACTAAGGCTTTGTAAAATAAATCAAAAAAACTTAAAATCACATTATTTTAATGGTAAAACATATATTTTCTGAACATAATGTTTTTTTTATTTTATTACATCACTATTGGGTTATTATGATGTCATAAAACACATTATATATTTAAACAGTATTTAATTTTTACCCAAAAAATCGATTATCTCAAAAAATTATGAAAAAATAACTTTTGGATAATTTCTACATCCTAATTATAAAAATAATATTCATTTTATCTAAATAAATTTCTAAATATGTGAATTTTTACTTTTAAAATAAAAAACTGACATATATTGAAAATTCAGGGATTTTGACAAAAATGGATTTCAAACCTTAATAAAAATCACAATTGTATTCACAAAAATTATACGATCATTTATATTTAATAAAAATTAATTTAGTAATAATATTTTATTAAAATATTATTCAATTAAAAAATCCATTAATTCATAAAAATATATTTCTTAATTGAATATTAACTAAAAATACTATTTTCACTTTAAAAACTATTTACAAAGTAACAACAATAAAATGAATGTATATTATTTATTATATGCAAAAAATAACACACATAATCATAGTGCTAAGGTATTGTTACATAACCCCTTATAACACCCGCATAAGATCAAAGGGTATGGTGTCTGATGGTGATAGACTCTTGGGGTTGCTCGGATAACATTGCTCGGGTGGTAATCTCTATTAACTTCCACTTCTCCCATAGGCGGTTTTTTTTCGAGCTTAAAGTGTTTAAGCTTGGCTTGGAATTAGTCAAGAGAAAAGCCCAATGATGCCACCTCCTTTCTGAGATCCGAAAAATGGGCATCGTATGAGGCAAGTCTACTGGATGAGGTCATATATTCTTTTGTTTCAGTAAATTGGATTTGTTAAAGCCCTATATTTATACTAATCATGTTATCACTGTTCAATGGCTATATTAGCAGTGGTAACAATTCTTAACAGTATTTTAAAATCCAAAAAAATAAAACCAAATAAGTTCATATTTTATATAACCATCTTACATAATAAGACATTTAATTAGATCAAGAGGAATTTTCATTAATAAAAGTTTCGATCATTACATGTTTTGTAACAAACCTATCATCTTTTTTAAGGTGAAAGTAACCCCATTTGAAATGTTATGTCACTAATGTTGTTAATTTCTTATGATATTTAATGTTATTATTTCATGTGTATAATGATTCAATAGTTTTCAATGTGGTATGGCATTTGTGTTTCAATCTTATTTGAATATATATTGTTTGATTTTTTAATTTACATTGAGGAAATTATATGATCCTTATTTGATAAATCCACTTCATTTTATTCTACTCTGGTGATTTTTGAGAAATATCTATTTTCCTTTAATTTTACTCACAGTACTTCTTCTATAGATTGAAGTATTGTTTTAAGGAAACCCTACTTTATTTTTATTTTTTGTTTGAAAATAATTTTCTTTCTATATCCATTTACTCTAAAAATGTATTGATAAATGTTTTTTATGTTTTAATATGATCATTTAAATTCCATTTTTAAAATTATTGAAATTTACAAAAAAAAATAAAAAGAGTATTATTGTTGGGTTCTTAAAGAGTTATTTTTTGAATTTCTTTTTTCAAAAGTCAAAATTTAATGTTTTCTTTTAACATATATGTAATGAATAGTATTTACCACAATCTTGACCACTCAATGATCTGACGCTTCCATTAAAATATTTGAGTGATATTTTCAATAAAAAATCCATACTATTTTGTAACTTTTTAGATTTTAATGAAGTGATTTGAAAATAAAATTGAATTTTAGTCATGTATTATTCTGATGATATTTTAATGGAAAGTTAAAATATGATAACATATTTCATGTTAATTTTTTTTACTGGGTATAATATCATATGATACTATCATCATTATTACTTTGTATGGTTTATGATTATGATGATCCCATTCTTACAAAACAAATTTATTTTCCATGTCTTATGCTATAATGAAATTATGACATGTTTATGAAACCCATTTTTTGATTGTGTTTTGATATATTGATAAGATGAATGTTTTATGATCATATAGAACACATATATATGGTTTTCAATAAGTGATGGGTAGTAACAGAAATATTTATTTCTCTAATTAATTGTTCAATGTATTATATGTCATGATATAATTATAGGAGACAAGTCTATGTGATTGATCCACTATGTAAAACAAGTCTATGTTCTTGATCCTCTATGGGAAACAAGTTAATTTTCTTGATCCAATATAGGAATAATGTGTCAATTCCTAATATTTTATGATTTTCATTTATCTTAGTAGTTATCCTTTATATATAAAATTGATTCTATACTTATGCTAGTTCCACACTTTTATGACATAAACATATTTTTTATGATAGATCTATGATGATTTATCACTCTTATGATTCATTCCATTTTAAATGATAATGTTTTATTAATTGAATAATATTTATGATCAATGATGGAATATGTATTAATTTTTTATGTTATGTTCCTCATCACATAACTACATGATTATCTTTTGAATTCATATAATAATATATTGATTTCTCCCATGTTTATAATTAATAATAATATGATCTCAATGTTACTTATGATTCCTTTACCCAATTTATGATGAAAGGATTATGTAGGGTGTGTCAATGAAGAGTAATAACTAGGATGATCTTTATGGGATATTTTCATGATATTTCAGGAAATAAGAATATTTTATATCTAGTATCAAATTATACTATTCATTTATAGTCCGTAGACAAATATTTGTGAAATATGTTCAATATTCATATATAAAGTTGTAATATATCTATATCAAAATCCTAGGGCCCTATAGTTGGTGTCATAACATAAATTTTTTCAATCATAAGAGAATAGGGATTGAAAATATTCGTTAAAACCATGGTGATAAGTTTTAAAATATGATAAAAGTTATGGCATGGAAGAGATTGTGTGCTTTTCTTATAAATACATCCCTGTGTAGATACAATAAGTGGATTATGTTTTAGAACATATGAATCTTCGAATAAAAAATCCAAAAATAGTTGATCGATCATATCTTGACCATCACTCTATTCCATTTAGACTATTCCCTTATGGAACACCTTCTTTGATACTCCCATGGGATATGGTTGGGTTAATTCAAATTTTCATTATAGACCATTATAATGGATTTGAAAAAATGATGAACATGGATGACATTATTTGAACATAATTTATTATCGATTGGAATCATGCTGTTATTATTTTGATATCCTATGAATTAATTTTTTTAGCATTATGTAGGTTCCCTACATTATTATTTTTTTTGAAAATTTAACTTATTAGTTTTAGTCAATGGTTAGGACCAAAAGGAACTATGTTAAAGATAAATCTGATTGAAATGTGATTATTATAAACTAAATTGGATAATGACTATAGTGAAAGATATTTTGGTTATTCCAAATAAGTTATAATTACATTTTTATAACAACATGAACATTAAATAACTATCAGACACAACAAAGAAGATAATGACAGAGTTCACTAATAGATCATGTGGTGGATACTATGAATAAAAGATGATTCATCTTTATATGTGTCGAGAATTTTGGAATAATAACTCAAGTGAATTCATAAGTTGAATAAGAAAATTTTTTATGTGTGAAAAATAAGGTAATATAGAAAATAATTTTTGAGGAAAAATGAAATCTTCCATCGAGAGATATAATGTTTTTCCAAATGTCTGGTTTGTATTTTAATTACATATGTGTGGGGAACATGGGAAATATTTGAGTAAATGAGATAATATATATTTAACTCATAGATTAATTAAGGTAATATCTTCTTCTAATCATTAAAGTGTGCTGACTAAAGTGTTTATGTATTATAATTTTGGAGTTATATTGTAGAGGTATATTTATCTATTTTATCCTATTTATTTCTATCATGAAACATTTATAGATTTTTTATGGTAGTTTTTCAGTTGGATTTGGAATCATAGGTTGAATGGTACTAATATCCAATAAATGTGATTTAGCGGTGTGAAAATATTTTTTAATAACATTACGTAAATGATAACCCTTAATAAATTCACGATGTTATGATAATAATGATTAATTAAGATATTGTGGTTTTGGATTTTGATAATGTAAACATGGTAATAAAAATGAATTTGGAATTTATTATTGATTTTATGACAATGCGGTTTTTATTGGAATTTATATCATTTTTAGATTTCTAGAATATATTTGATAATCATTGATTTTTTTATTTAATAAGGGTAGATGTCACAACCCGCCTTCAACAAGATGAGATAAGGGACAGAAAACTACCAGACCCTTCCTTATTCAGGTTGAAGGAAAGATAATGACCCCTGAGTCCCGCCTTCAATAGGCCCTAGAGTGGTGACTAGCACCAAGGGTATTGAACCACACACAATATGGAAGGAATTACCCTTTTTTATAGAAAGGGGTCAAGGGATAAGATGGTAAATATCAAACAACTCCAAATGTATAAAGTAAAATTAAAACCAAAACCCATTTTTTCACATGCATATTCAATATAAAAAAGATACAAGTATAAGAATAATTCAAAGGGAAAAAATACCAAAAGAAAAGAAGAGCAGCAAAGTCAACTCTTGAAGCTTGATCAAGTAATGTCCAGCATGGCCCTCAAAGTCCTCCTATAGAAATGATTATAGTTTTATATAAGTAAGGAGAGTATACATGTATACTCATAAGGGAAAACCAAAATCTCTCATGCACAAGTGGGGAGGTATTATAATGCCCCATGAGAAAAATGAGATAACCAAAGCACCTAGCAAGGAAACTATCTGCCCAACCTCACCAAGGAACACTCCCCAACTAACACAAGTCAGGTAAAATAATAGTAATAACACATCGATGTTTGGGTACCCCACACCACTTTTCCATTGGTTATTGAAGACATCCTACGTGTCAGGCCTCCCCCACCATTCTCACCGTAGTCCCACTGCCATACCCTGTCCGCACACACCTGGGCTACAAAACCACATGTCCCCGCCTGTAGACACATGGGACCCCACACACATCCCCACTCACAGACACCTGGGCCACAACAATCAATACCATGCCTGAGGATACCTAGTCCAGAATAAACGTTTCCATGCCCGAAGACACCTGGGTCTCATCCCAAATATTATTGGGAAACAAACCCTACCCGCACACACCTGGTCCAACCACCACAATGTACCCTGCCTGAATAATCTTGGTCTATAAAGGAACTCATACCATCAAAACCTACCCGAAGAGTCTTGGGATACTTAGGAGAGGGATAATAAAGGAGTTAATAACCATCCACCCAATAGGATATTGAAAAAAACACCCTCCCCCATGAAATGGGGCTGTTCGACATGAAGTTCTCCACTTGGGTGGGGTAAAAATAAGAAACACAAAAACTAAATTTATTCACATAGTTAGTAAAGAAATCATCTTAACCTAAGGGTTCTGAAACCAGCCCATACACAAACACCCTCATTATTATTCCTTCATACAAAATCACAACAACCACAACCAAGAACAACTTATTCCTAGAAAAAAAATCCCCATTGAACCCATTCTTGTTATCATATTCAAGTGATTCCATTTAAATAAATCTTCACTACTGGGAAACTAATAGTTATAACCACAATCCAAGGAAGGAAAAACTTCCAAGAAGAAATTTTAGCATTCACACCCGGTTCTCTTGTAAAGTCACAATAACAAAAGGGATCTATGAGATCCCTCTAAGTAATGGAACCAATCCAAGACCCATCATATGGTCCCACACGGCCTCAGGTCCACAATCAACAACTCAACAATAGGGGATCACATACCCATCCACGTCACCCCATAAGGCATCAAACTGAACAACCATACACATCACCAGAATAAGGAAAGGGAGTTCTAAGATTTAATCATTGCATTCATTAAGTTTCGTCTTTCCATTTGGATAACCAAGGTGATCACACAAGGATTATTGTTAATTGGGAATCCATTTAATCAATCGAGTTTATGTGATTAACCAGTTTCCATGTTACATTCATTCAATCACAAGATTATCTAAAAAACATAGGTTTATTAGTGCACAAGGAAGGACCACCAATGCCCATGATTTTCAATCGACACAAGCTCATACAACTCACATCATATAAAGGATGAAAAAATATTACAGCATTATCATCATCAAACACACCCCTTCATTATTTAAAAAACATTTATTATCTTCGTTATGGTTTGGTTTCATCCATTCTTGAAGGAACATTATTGTACCCACCCTGCATGATACACAGTAAAGAGAGATGAAGGAAAACCCTACTTGGATGATCAATAATTGATGTTTTCTCCTCGTGCCAGGAAATGGGGATGTGCGACTTGCTGGGGAAGAACTCCAAGGACTCCAAGTGTGAGTAGAAAAGGATCCATCATGGGCACACAACTAGCCTTAATAATAGGTACTCCAAACACACCAAGGGAAGGAAAAGATAACCTCCAAGAAGAATAAAGAAACTCTGTGTGATAAAAGGTGAGAAATGAAATCTTATATGGATTTAAAGGTGGATCATGGTTTCACTACATGATTGGATGGTTACACATGATGGGATTAATTTTTATTTAATAATTATCATCGAAGAGGTGGCGATAAGGGCTGTGAGTTAAAGGGTTTCCAAAAAATGCGTAATAGGGGGTGAAACTATAAATACATAGAATGGTGTGACACCGAGGAAAGAGGCCACATGTTTTGGTAACCCCAATTTTCTCCCAATTAATAGGGGTTTAAAACATATTTTAATACATTTAAAATGGTATTAACCCTATTTAAATAGGTATTAAAATGTAAAGGAGTTGTTATGGGGAAAACTGGGGAAAGAAACCCTGACAACCCCTCTGGCACCGATCGGGTGACCCACCAGTTAGTGAGACTGATTGGTGACACATTGATCGGGATGAACTGATTGGTGACCCACCGATCAGTGAAACACCAATCAGGACACACCAATCGGGATGCACCGATATGTCACACCACGGTGACACCCTTCCATTGACACTGATACCCTCCTCACTCACCCATGGCGTTCAGGCCACCCCAAGCACCAGATTTTGAAATATTAATGGAACACGAGGATCTGGGCCATTACATTATATACCTATCAAACTATTCTCATCCTCTAGAATCAAGAGTAAACCCAATTAAAATAGAGGGGTCCGAACAACCACCTTGAAAGATACCTCTCAGGTAAAAAACCACCCAAGAGTTTTTGGAAATTCGGAACAAACCTCGATCTCTTGGAACCCCTATACCTAATCTATCTCCTGAAAAAATATGGATACACTACCAATCCTCTCCCCCCAGTAACCACATAAACATACAAAGGTCACCACGTTGGGACATATGGATTAAGGATTCCCTTCTTCCATGTAGATATATTATCTTCGTTGGGTGGCGCTGACTCGCCAGCACGAGTTTGATTGCATCCACCTTAATACGTCTTGATTAGGGATCAGGTGATCCCCTCCCCACAATTAGGACTCTTCGCACACATTCATAGAATAATGGAAACATCATATTACATAGTTAACAAGGTTAAGCACTACATCACAATCAAGTACAAAACAAAACAAAACAAAAATCAAAACAGCTCTGGATACCGGGTATGCATCTGTGAATCCTGTTCTTAGGTACTCTCCTTGAGGCCACCATGCCTCCATAACACGCAAACCAAGGTAATGGTTCATCCACAAAGCACCTTCTCTTCACGATCCTCGGTCCTCACTGGTCTCTCTACAAATGTCACATTATCCTCGATATCTAACTTTCCTCAGTTGAGGATGTGTGAATCGCCCTATAGATATCGATAGAGTTGAGACACGTGGAAGACGTCATGCACACTTTGTAGTGGAGTTGGTATTGCTAACTGATAATCCACTTCACCGACCTGCTAAAACACCTCGAAGGATCCGGCAATCCTAGAAGAGATCTTACTCCCCCTGCCAAACCTCCATTGCCCATGCCGAGGGGAGACCTTCAAGAACACGTGGTCCCCAACCTCGAACTCCAAGTGTATCCTCCTATGGTTAGCATACGACTTCTTCTAGTCTTGAGGTGCCTTCATCCTCTCTCTTACAAGATGAACCATCTCTTTCATGCTTTTTACTACCTCCGGGCCAAGAACACCTACTTCCCTGACCTCTGTCCATCATACGGGTGAGCGACATAGTCTCCCGTACAAGTCTTCGAACGAAGCCATGTCAATGGTAGAGTGATAGATATTGTTGTAGTAAAACTCTACCAGAGGCAAGTGTCTCACCCACGATCCCCCTAAGTCCAAAACACATGCCCGTAGAATATCCTCCAATGTCTGGATGGTCCGCTCTATCTTGCCATCTATCTGGGGGTGGAAATTAGTACTTAGGTATAGATGGGTGCTAAAAGCATGTTGTAGTCCCTTCCAGACTCGTGAGGTAAACCAGGTATCCCAATCTGAGACTATGGACCTCATAACCCCATGAAACTTCACCACCTCATCCACGTACCTCTGTGTTAAGGCATCCACCACACTTGACTCCTTGATTGCTAGGAAGTTAGTTGATTTTGCCAACTGGTCCACCACTACCCAGATAGCATCACAACCTCCTTGAACCCTGGGTAGTCCCATAAAGAAATACATCAATATGTCATCAAACTTCCACTCAAGGACATCTAAAGGTTTCAACAGACCACCTAGAACACAGTGCTCATCCTTCACCAACTGACACATGAGGCACTTTTCCAAAAACTCTACCACTTCCTACTTTACTCTGGACCACCAAAACCGGCCCCTCAATCCCTAGTTATCTTAGAAACTCCTGGGTGTACCGCCAAGGGTGATTTTTTGAACTCACCAAGAAATATCTTGCAATTTTCCACCATGAAGAACAAATTTCCATGAAAAAACATCTAATTCTAATCATCTTCTAACCATCCTTCCAGAGCATTTCCCTAGATAACATGATCGTGCATCACTTTAGCCTCTAAGTCCCCCAACTAAGACTCCTATACCTGGTGCAACAAAGAGGACTCCACTATCATCTAGAACAAACATCATCTACCATCCTCCACCCTTGCATCTGGGTGTAAGGATTCCAACTCCTCCCTTGCTTTCCAAGTATCCGTTGATTCTCTAATCGCGTTTTTCTGTGACTTCTTGCTCAAAGCATCAGCCACCACATTCCCCTTACCTTCAGTGTAAGATATTTCAAAGTCATAGTCCTAAAGAAACTCCATCCACCTCCACTGTCGCAATTCAGGTCTCGATGGGAGATGATATACCTCAAACTCTTGTGATCTGTGAAGACCACGAAGCGTTCCCCTGTGAGGTAATTCCACCACAACTTCAGTCCGAAAACGAACGCTGCAAGCTCCAGATTGTGGGTGGAATAGTTACACTCATTGGGAAGTAACTTCCTATACCCATAAGAGATCACCCCATGTTGTTCCATTAGTACACACCCCAAGACTTATCCTAAATCATCATAGAACACATCAAACGTCACCCCTTCTTCTAGAAATATCAGCACTGGGGCACTAACCAACTTCCCCTTCTGATAACTGAAGGCTTCCTGGGACGTCTCACTCCATAAAAAAAGTCTGGTATTTCTTGTTCAAGGTTTTCAAAGGTGATGAAACTCGGGAGAAGTTGGTCACGAATCTTTGGTAGTAACCTGGTAAACCCGAAAAACTACAAACCTCCACCACGTTTATGGTTGATTCCCAAGAAACAAATGCTTTGAACTTCAATAGGTCTACTATTATTCATTAATCAGACACCATGTGTCCAAGGAAGTTCACTTATTGTGTCCAGAACTAGCACATGGAAAACTTCCCATAGAGCTGATGATGTAGTAGGACCTCTAAAATTGTCCTCATATGCACAGGGTGATCCTCCTATGATCTTGAGTGGATCAGGATTTCATCAATAAACATGACTACGAACCGGTCCAAATATTCTAGGAAGATGGATTTCATGAGCCCCATGAACATGGTTGGTGCGTTCGTAACACCGAACGACATGAATACGAACTCAAAGTGCCCATATCTGCACCTGAAGGTAGTATTTGAGATGTCACCCTCTTTCACCCTCAATTGGTGATATCTTGACCATAGGTCAATCTTGGATAACCATACCTCCCACTTCAACTGATCAAAAAGGTCTTCAATCCTTAGGGAGGAGGAAACATTTATTGATCGTCACCTGGTTCAGCCTTTGGTAGTCTATACACAGCCTGAGACCACTATATTCCTTATTTGCGAACAAGAATGGAGCACCCCATGGTGATGTGCTCAGTCAGAAAAACCCCTTCTTCATCAAATCATCAATCTAAATATGTAACTCTCATAACTCAGAAGGCTCTATCTGATAGGGAGTCATCAAAATCGTACGGGCACCGGTTCAAAAGTATATCCCAAACACAACATCACTTCAAGGGGGTATAATCAACACCTCTCCAAGGAAGATGTCTAGGAACTCATTGAAAATCCCCGAGACTTCCACCATCTCTGTATCTTCCAACTCAACTGATAGCTCAACTAATGAGGAAATAAGGGGCTCCACTCTCCAGATTCCATCCTGGCAACCTCGATCGCTGATGAAAGTCACACGATGTCCACCCATATCTGAAAACACAACCATTCTTAGGAAGAAGTCAATAATGGAACACATAGAGAACAACCAGTTTATGCCTAAAAGGAAATCATATGGTTGGATCTGAATCAAAAGAAGGTCCCCACTGGACTGATGTGGCCCCAACATCAGTCTTCATCCCCGAAAAACATAAGACAAGCTGGTCTGACCTCTGAATGTCATACTCAAAACTAGGGGCATGGGAAGTCTCTCTAAGTTTATACCCATAGTATGGGATATTCTAGGTAAAAAAGGAGTGTGAAGCTCCTGAATCAAACAAGGCACATGCAAGAGTTCTAAACAAGATGATCATACCTCGAACGACTTCTGGCCCGGCTAGAACTGTTACCTCTATGGAGTGAAACTTCCCACACCCAAATCCTCTACCCCTCAGTTGTCAGCTGCCTCCCTAACTATGGCCCGGTAAAGGTCCCTGAGGAGCACCTTGAGGTCAGCCTCCTCCTGCAACATCTTCTCTCAGAGGAGCGGGAGCTCACTGTCCCTACTACTACTATTGAAAGGGCCTAGCTAGAAACGGATGCTACTGAGGTGGGTGCTGAACCTTCCCACCCTCACTATATTGAACTCATTCTAGGCACTAATTCCTAAGGTTCCCACGGATGCCATAGATAAATAATCTCTGTCTTGGGCCCGCAAAGAAAGATTGAGGGCCAGGAGATCAAAACTAGAACTGTTGGGGCCTGCTCCCCATTAGAAGAAATCTGGAAGGCCCTGATGCTAGAGGCCTGCTGCTGACAGCCTTCCCCTTTGACGATCCCAACTGGCTCCCCTCTCGTGGTACACCTCCAAGTGTGTGCATCCTCTCCACCACTTAAGCCTTCTTCTAGACCTCCAAGTATGTCGGTAGAGTGAAGGGAGTAACAATATATTGAAGAGAAGGTCAGAGTGCCTCCTCTAAACATCTTACCTGAGACTCCTCATCTGGATAGAGGAAAGGATGGAGATACTTGAACTTCATCCCCAAATCCCTCACTGACATACTCCCCAGTTGAATGGAGAGTAGCTCCTGTCTCTTCTCAGCCTTCATCATGGAAGAGAGGAATTCCACCCAGAACTCCCTCTCGAAGTCAGTCCACAAAACCTAAGCCTCCCTCTTCTCACCAAGATAAAGCGTCCACCATTGACGTGCTGATCCCTGCATTTGGATTATAGCCAGAGGAAACCATTACTCTGTCTGAGCCCAGATCAAGCTGAAATCTATCACTAGCTCCTCGAGCCAACTCTCTGTATCCATGTATGAGACGATGCCCTCGTACTTCCCAAGGGTCTCTCACTGAAAGGCACGAAGCGTCTTCTACCACTGTTCATACTCCTCCTCTCGATCATCCATCTGCTGATCAACCAAATCAGCCTCCCGATCCTTGATCACAAGTACTACTCGTGGTCATCATCTGGGTGCCATAGCTTCAGTGTGAAAAATTAATGTCTAAGCTCGATTAGTGTAGAAGATTTATTTTAAAATTTTCATAAACTTGTTATTTATTTAAATTCCCAAAACACCCAAGACACATAAAAACACAAGTAATTATGATGCATGTACCTTTATTATGGTCTCTACCTTATAATAAATGTAGCCTCACTTGGTCATTTGGTAGGTCCAGAGTCCTTGCATCGGATCACGGGGGTCCCTAAAATCTCGTGCCCTAGTTGGTCTTCCCTAGCCTATTTCACGCTCTAAGATTTCCTAACATTTTTTCCCTACCATCCCATGAAATTCTCAGTGTGCCTAACTCTGTACTATATCCTATCTCTCAACCATCACCTATGATACCATTCTGTCATGACCTGACTTCACCAAGATGAGAGAAGGGACATGAAACTATCAGACCCTTCCTTCTTCAAGTTGAGGGAGAAAGAATGACCCCCCTTAGCCCCGCCTTCAATTGGCCCCAGAGTGGAAATTATCACCAAGGGTATATAACCACACACAATATGGAAGGAATTACCCTTTTTTATAGAAAATGATCAGGAGATAAAATGGTAAATCTCAAACAACTCCAAACACAGAATGTAAAAGTAAAAACAAAACCCCCTTTTCCACATGCATGTTCAATATAAGAAAGTTAAAAGTATAAGAAAATTTTAAAGGGGAAAATACCAAAAGAAATGAAGATCACCAATGTAAACTCCTGAAGCCCAAGATAGTAATGTCTGGAACGGTCCTCAAAGTCCTCCTGGAATCCTGAAAGTAGCTTTATATACATAGGGTGAGTATACAGGTATACTCAGTAGGAAAAACTTAAAGCTCTCATGCACAACTGGGGAGGAATTCTAATGCCCCGTGAGAAAAAGGAGGTAACCAAATCACCTAGAAAGGAAACTATCAACCCAACCTCATCAAGGAACACTCCCCAAATAATGCAAGTTAGGTAAAATAATAGTAATAGAACATTGATGTTTGGATACCCCGCACAACTTTCCCACTGGTTATTGAAGACATCCTACACGTTAGATCTCCCCTTCCATTCTCACTATAGTCCCACTGCCATACCCCACCCTCACAAACTTAGGATACAACAACTGCACATCCCCACATGAAGACACCTGGGTAACCACACACATCCATACACATAGACACTTGGGCCACAATAATCACTTCCATTCCTAAATAAACCTGGAACAGAATAACCGTTGCCACGCCTGAAGAAAATTGGGCCTCATCCCAAAGATTCTTGGGAAACAAACCTTGCCCACACAAACTTAGGCCAACCACCACAATGTACCCTAACAAAATAATCTTGCACTATAATGGACCTTAGGCAATCATAGCCTGCCCAAAAAGACTTGGGATACTCGAGAGAGGGAGCAAAAAGGAGCTAATAACCAGCCACCCAATAGGATGTTGGAAAAAACACCCTCCCCCATGAAATGGGGGTTTTTGGCACGAAGTGCTCAACTTGGGTGGGGTGAAAATAAGAAACAAAAAAACTAAATTTATACACATAGGTAGGTAAGCACTCATCCCAACCTAAGGGTTCCAAAACCATCCCATACACAAACACCATCGCTATTATTCATTCATACCAAAGCACACCAACCACGACCAAGCACAACTCATTCCTGGAAAACAATTTCCCATTAAACCCATTCTTATTATCATATTAAAGGGATTCCATTTAAATAAATCTTCACTACCAGGAAACTAACAGGAATACCCATAAGCCAATGAAGGAAAAATAGCAAAGCAGTAACTTAAGCATTCACACCCGGTTCTCTTGTAAAGTCAAAACAAAAAAAGGGATTTGTGAGATCCCTCAAAGCACTAGAACCAAACCAAGCCCCATCATACGACCCCACATGGCTACAGTACCATAATAAACAACTCAATAATAGGGGATCCTATCCCCATCCATGTCACCCCACAAGGAATCAAATAGAATAATAATACACATCACCAGAACATAGCAAGGGAGTTCTTGGATTTAATCACACCATTAATTAAGTTTCATCTTTCTATTTAGTAAATCAGGGTGATCACCCAAGGATTCTTATTCATTAGGAATCCTTTTAATAAACTGAGTTTACATGATTAACCAATTTCCATGTTACATCCATTCAATCATAGGATTATCTAGAAAATAGAGGTTCATTAGTACACAAGGAAGGACCACCAATGGCCACGATTTTCAATGGACACAAGCCCATACAATTCACATCACATAAAGGAAGATAAAATAATACAACAACATCATCATCAAACACACCCCTTCATTATTTAAAAAAACATTTATTATCTTCGTTGAGGTTTGGTTTCATCCATCTCTGAAGGAACATTATCGTACTCACCCCGCATGATACACAGTAAATAGAGACGAAGGAAAACCCTACATGGAGAATAAATGATCGATGTTTTCTCCTTGTGCCAATAACTGGGGATGCACCACTTATAGGGTAATAACTTTAATGACTCTGAGAGTGAATATGAAAGGCTTCAAAACAGGTGCACAACTAGCCTCAGGAAGAGGGACTCCAAACACACCAAGGGAAGGAAAAGAGACTAGAAAAGAAGAAGAAAGAAAATTTGTGTGATAAAAGGTGAGATATGAAATCTTGGATGGCTTTAAAGGCGGATCGTGGTTTCACCACGTGATTGGATGGTTACACACAATGGAATTAATTTTTATTTAATAATTCTCATCAAAGAGGTGGCGATAAGGGCTGTGAGTTAAAGGGTTTTCGGAAAATGTGTAACAGGGGGAGAAACTATAAATATACAACACAGTGTGACACCGAAGAAAGAGGTCGCATGTTTTGGTAACCCCAAGGGTCTCCCAATTAATGGGGGTTTAAAACATCTTTTACTGCCTTTAAAATGGACTTCAAACTCTTTAAAGATTTATTAAAACTTAAAGGAGTTGTTAAGGGGAAAACTGTGGAATGAAACCCTAACAACCCCCACCCCCCTAGGGCACCGATCAGGTGACCCATTAGTTGGTGAGACTCATTGGTAACACACCAATCGGGAAACACTTATCGATGACACACTAATCGGTGACACACCGATCAGGATGCACCGATCTGTGACACACAGATCGGGACGAACCAATCTGTGACACACTGATCGGGACGAACCGATCAGTGACACACTGATCAGGACACACTGATCTGTTACACACTGATCGGTGACACACCGATCGATGTCACCGATATGTGACACCATGGTGATGCCCTACCACCGACACTGATGACCTCCTCACTCACACATGGTGTACAGGCCACCCCAAGCACTGTATTTTGACAAATTAATAGACCACGAGGGTTTGGGCCATTACAGTAGATATTTTTTTGGAAGCATATATGTTTTCATAGAGGTTTAATGGTAATTAATGTTATTACCATGTTTTATGATAATATATGATCAATGTATTCTATTATATGGTATATGGAATTTAGATATTCATTATTGTATTAATGTTAATTTAATTTAGTGACTATATTTATAATTTTTTGGGGGGTTTTATTTTTTCAAATAGATTTGGTTAGGGTGTTAAGGTTAACTATTTATGGAATGGTTTAAGTAAAACACAGGGTGAGGTTTTAGGGATTAAAGTATGATTTATCCAAGACATGTGATAATAATTTTGTTTTAGTTAAACATATATAGATATTAGTAATGAATTATAATTATTTTGTGTAATATATTACCATTTAAAGCTAAATTTAGTACTTCAGGCATGAAAATTCAACTTGAATATTCATTTCATGGAGTATTTTATGTAGTGGAAATTGATCAAAGCACAACTAAAACATATAATTGTTTTTTATATGGATAAAAATGAAAAAAAAAATTAAGTTTTATCATGATCTATATCATTATTGTAATAGAATTAATCAACATTACTAAAAATATATTGAAATAAATTGTCAATATTTTACCTTTATCTCTCATGAATTGATGGCCTCTTAACCCAAAAAAATGTTTATGATTTTTTGGTCGTTAACATTATCATGACCATATTCTATATCACACTCTACCTATCCGTGTGAAATAGTTTTCCCTTAAATTTACATATTTTATCCTATAACTTATGTTCTCCTATTAATTAAACTAGATTTGTGTTATTTCATATGAACTTTTAATTTCCCTTTCTATTTTTTAAAAGATTATTTTTTTAATTATTATGTTGGATTCCACAATAGAATTTTGTAATGTAAAATACTTGATAATCGAGATTAATTAAAACATTATAGGATTAAATTTTTAAAGGTGGGATTATCCAACCCCTGATGATTATCAAAATAATAACATTATGTTTCATAGTGTATATGACATACAACATCGAGCTCAAATGAACCACAAAATATTATTATTTAAACATGATCGTTATAACCATGCCATTGATTTGGTGGGTATGAATAGTAATAAACACATTATGAAAGAAATATAACCATACTAATAATTATAAATTTTTGATTAATTCATATCAAATAAACTCTCAATTTTCATTAAAGTCATTTTATTCTTCAAAATGACGATTTCATCAAATATGATTTTTATTGATTTTTATGAGATATTATTGCAATTAAATTATAGAAATATTAGAAATATTGTTTTATAAAAATTTTCCCATTTTTTAAATCGTCTTTTAAATATTTTCTTAGAGTGAATGTTTTGTATATTTCTAAAAATATTAATTTTTAGTGAATAGTGAAATATACTGATTAATATTGAAAATTTTATTTTTGATTCAAGAACTTAAATATGAAATTTTTATTTTAAAATGGGTTAATAGTAAAATTTATTTAATTATATAATTAATAATCCAGTTAATCTCATTGGAATCAATTTTAAGGGTGAATTTGGTATAAAAACATTTTAATACATAAAAAGGGGAATTTTTGAAAATTTATTTCTCATCACATATTACTGGTTTAATTTTAAATTAAATTAAAAAAATTATATAAATTAAATATAGATAAAAAGATTAAAATTTCAAAATCATGTCGCTAATATTTTTTAAATATGTCCCTTTTATTTTTTGTCACTATAAATAGTAATTTTAGAATAATTTGTTCCCATGGTAAAGGTAAAATTAGTTTATTGAGCATAAAATTAATGTTATAAGGCTTAAAAATAACAATAACACTTTGTTTAATTTTATTTTATGAGTATATTTATTAAAAAATAAAAAAAACATAAAATATATTACCTTTTTTTCATGTTTCCATGATTTGGAAATTTATACTATTTTATGTAATGAAAAGTCCAAAATGTCATTCTTTTTGTATTATTAAAATTAAAATTTTAGAATATGGATTAAAAGAATTCATGTTAGCTTATAATTATTAATTTAAAAGATTAATTATTATTATTTTTCCTTATAATTTATTTATAATTTTTATTTATTGATTACTTTCCATAAATTATAATGCAACGACAACCAAAATTTTCTTCATTTAATAGTGAAATTGAAAATAATTTTTAAAATGTTAAACGTAATATAAATTTTTTAATCTATATTGTTCCACAAATTTTTTATATAAATATGACATATTTTTGATGTTTTGTAAGATCAAAATAGAATTAAATCTTTTTATTGGTGTCTTAAAAGTTAATCTAAATGAATAGTTTCAAAATTGATATTATTGACATTTTATGAAAATACTATTTAATTAAATTAATTGAAAATAATAAAAAAATTATAATGTGTCGAGGTGAATAATATATTCTCTAAAATTAAACCTATTGGATATATATGATCAAATTTTCACCTTATCTATAAAATGATAACCCCACAATAGTGAAAAATACATTATAATGGTAAAGGATTAAATTGGTTACCTAAGGGGCTAAACCAAAATATAATGTTTAGAGCCTGACATAAAACTCTCCAAATATTATAGTTTGATGATATTTAAACTATATCAAACCTTATATTCATATCTATATACATTTAGAATCAATTATATTGATAGTTATTTTATCATATTTTAATATTTTAATAAATTCTACGAGTGAACCTCCCCTCACTTATAAATCAGATTCACTCATTTCTCTCGTTTAATCCAAATTGATTATTATATTTCAAAAAAACTTAAAAGTTATCTTATACACTTTCCTATATAAATTATATATGTTTATTTCTTCTAAAAAGACAATCCTTAGGATCCTTAAGGGGATATATAAATGAGTTCTTTCAAATATGATGTATCCTCCTCATCCAATAACATTATTTTTTAAATCCTTCTTTAAAATACACTAAAAATATTGTATTTATCATAATATAATAACATAAGAGTAAAAAATAAAAATATATTATATTTTTGTTATTAAACTATCATTATTTACTGTATTTCCCAATAAATGGGATGTGGATGTATCACTCGTGTTAATCTTACCATCTCCACATAGCGATATAATTTATTTTTTATCCCCGTATTTTATTTATTTGTATTGTGATGGGTTTAATTTATATATATTATATATATGACATAATTTTATTTGTATAATTATAATATTATATATATAGTCGTACCTTCCAATATGTTGGGAAAGGACAACGTTTCTCATGTGTATATAAGGACAACCTCATCCACATAGTTTTGTGATCTATTTTTCATTTACATTTTAATAGGATGGTAATAAGGATGTTTTTTATAAATATATATGATTTATATGATATATTTATCACTATGGAATGTTTAATTACTATTTACCTTTCTTTCATTCCATTTTTCTAAAAGTGAAAATAATGTGTATGCATACGTACGACCTACCATATACAGGAATGAGGTAATTCATTTATCAATATAAAATTTGTATGGATGACCATAAATATATGTATAATGAATATATATGATATTTATTTCTTAATTAACATATTTTTTATGATATATCCATGATCAATGTACATGGAATATAACTCTCAAACTGAATTTTTTATGAAAAAACTAAAAATGAGAATACTCAGAAATTATAATTTTAACATTGAATTATTCAAATAATCATGTTAAAATATTATAAATGGTTCATATAATATATTATATGTATGATTATTATTATAATATCAATTTATAACAAATTTAATGTTATTATAAAGGAGTACAGTGTGTTTTCAAAACAGTTGAGGTATGGGTTTATCATCTCAAATTATCTTCATGATGGGATGTATTATATTAAAAACATATCTTATTTTATAAGGTATAAGTAATTACAATTTTTATTCTATACCATGAACTTAATTATTTTAATAATATTTAATGTATAATTTATTGTAATTTTTTCATGGATCTTGTAATTCAAGAACTTACCAATGGGATTAGTGGTTCATACCTCAATCCAATTTTAATCAGGATTGATTGAATTTAAATTTATATTGAGGAAAATACATTATTGTTATATGATAAATCCATTTAGTTTTATTATCCTTTGGTTATTTCATAATAATACATGTTTTCATTTTATACACATCACCTTAAGTACTTAATAGATTGAAAGGACATTTTTAAAGAAAAGATGCATTATTTTTTTTTCATTGGAAAATCATATTCCATTCACATATTAGTTTTATAAAATTATTTTCAAAAATGATTTTATTATTATTTTATTATTTTTAAATTATTTTTTAAACCTGACTTACTTTTTTAAAAATGTTTTAAGATTAATATTAATATATTTTTATGAACCTGTTACATTTTTCCTTTTTTATAAAATTTAGAAAGTAATATTTTTTGAAACTTATATGGAGTGAATGGGTTTCATAAACATGATATTATTTACCCTCTCATTATAATATCTCCATTCTAATATCCTCTAGCTCATGATTTCCCTCTACACCACCTAGTGTTCTCAAAGAATATTTCCTACTATGCATCACCATGCTCTTCCTCCAAATGATCTGCCACTACATGCTCTGCCTACAACTACTCTGCCTCTATGTACTCCACCTATGCTTGTTCTATAATCAGATTCTCCCCCTATTCTTGGTCCACTTTTGTCTATCCACCTCCACCAGATCTGCCTCCAGATACACCACTCCACGAAGGGTTCATGCATAATAACTCATGCTCCACCTCCACAAGCTCTGCCTTTATCTCCTCTTCCTTTGGCTACTCCATCTCTGATTATTCCACCTATTCTTGCTCCACCTCCAGTCACCCCTCATTTCCCTTCTTTGCCTTTATCTCCTTTGACTATGAATCCTCTACCTCAATTTTCTATGCCACTTCCTATACCTTTTCCACCTTCGGATCCTTTGACTCCACCTACTCCATTAACTATCCTTTGGCTCATGGTCTTATCGGTTAATCGAATCTTCCCTCCTCTTTGTTCCATAATATTTAATGGCATCTCTCCTAGAAATTATATCTAGCTAATGCAACTTTTAGACACAAAATTTGACTAAATGAATGTTTTTATTTTTCATGTAATTCATTATTGATGTGTGAATTCCATTTATTTTTTACAATCTCAAAAATATAGGGATAATTTAAATAATCAATAGTAATTGACAAATCTCAGGACTATCATAAAATTTTTCATAATTTATTCTTTATTCTTATATTTTACTTATTTTTATTATCTTATGTTTTTACATTGTTTTGTCTGGGTCGAAGCGTCATTGTTCATACAGATCAAAATATTTCATTGAATGAGTAACCATCACATAAATTATTTTGTAATTCCTATATATAGACTGTTTTCATATTTTATTTTATCTATTTACTACTCAAATTGTTAACCAAAATATGTTCCCTTTTTTTGACTTCTTGATTTATTTATTTCACTAAATATTATATACACTTCATATATTTCTCCATTACACATATTATATAGATATAAAATTTTTAAATATTTTATTATAATTCATTTTGGTTCTACATATGATCTTAATATTTTTTTATGTATTCTCTAATTGAAATAATTGGTTGTGATGATACCTCAAAAATATGTTTAGTTTTCTTTGTTTTATATTTGGTTTGGTTTGTGATTTTTTTAATTTAGTATTTTTTACAAGTTTTTAATAAGTTCATATGGTATTTTAAAGATTTATAGATTGGAATTATTTATTTAATATGAAGAATTAAAATCAATCCATAAATGTTTTTTAGTAAACCCCACTATCATGTTTCTATAGTATGTTTATTTGATTTTATTCCTTGTTTCCTATTTAAAAAATTGTTATATATATATATATATTATGGATAAATTTAATTAATATCTTCTGTGTTGTTTTATATTATATGAATCTATTTTTTATGTATTGCTTATGTGAGGATGTAATGTATTCTAATACAATTCAAGATGAAACAAAGGGATAATAATATTGGTATTATATGGAAATTCATATTTTTTCACATTCTATAAAATATAAGGACAAGTGAAATCGAAAATGGTAATTGACAAAAATATGTCCTATCGTTCAATTTTTATTCATGTATTGTATTAATTTTGGATTTATTATTTCTATATTTAAATTCAATTAACAGCTAAGACATTAATGATTTAAAGGGATCACAAGTAATTTAGCTGGGAGTTTTACTCATAATGGACTAATATATGGAATATTTTTGGCATTAATGTGAATTAATTATTTTTTCTAAATATTTTTTTCAATATTGGTAACATGATTAGTTTCTTATAAAAATAAATTTCTACCTCTTGATATTTCTTATTAGGGTGTTTTATTGATTTTATATTGCCTCGATATTTCTTTGTATTCTCTAGGATCATATCTCAAATCAAATTCCCTTCTCTAGACACTTTGAATGTGATCTACATAATGTTATAAATTTTTTCCTTTACCATTCCCAAAATCTATTGTCTTCATTTTTAATTTTATAATTGTTATTACATCTCCCGGGTAATTATTTCTTACTATTTTTTCATTTTCAATTTACATAATGTTTCATTTATTATTATTTTTTCATAAATAATAATTGTTTTATATATTATTGATTATCACTATTATTTTCTCTTAGTATTTTTCTCTTAATATTTTCTGGAATTATTGTTTAATCTAATTTTACTATTATTTTTTCATCTTCTTGGAAATAAGTGTTTCCTGTAATTTTTGTTATGTATATTTATTTCAACTACTGTTCGTTATCACTGTTATTATTTATATCAATTTTTAAAAAAATTATCATATTTGGATATTTCATTTTTATGTTATTTAAATGAAATTTCACTTTTTCAGGGTTTTATCATTTTAAAAAATAATAAATAGAATTGTTCTAACTCAATATATATATTTTTTCCAATCATTCCTTCATTTTATAGACTATTTTTTCAATCATCTTAATATTATTTATTGGAATATATTATTTGAGGCATATAATGTGAGATCTTCCTAGAAAAATAATATAATAATTTATTTTTGAAAATATATTCAGTTTCAAATTGGTTTTTTAGTGACTATTGAAATTTATATAACTTTAATACCCCTATGATTTTATACTTGATTTCACACTTTATTAAACTTTTAGTTAATAAAAAATCTCATTTACATTCTATATTTTGATTTTCATACTATGAACTTAACGGTTTTCATTATAATTAGAAGATTTGTGATATGATTCCATGTACTTCATTAAAAAATTTGATGTTTTTTGAGCAAGTGATACATTTATACAACTTTTCAGTTGACTTGATTTATAAATTTTCATTAAATTTAGAATTTAAATATTTATTAAAGTATTCGAATAAACTCACATACGATTCTTTGGTTATATTGATTTCAATTTCTAAAATTGAATTTATAAGAAATAACATCATAATAGTGAATATTAACTATTTATCTATAGCATTGGACATAACATGATAATTTTCATCAAAGAAAATGAAAAATACATCCAAAATATTAATGATAGCTTTGAAGAAAATATTGTGCTACTAATTGGAAATTCCTAAATTTATTTTAAAACATCAAATGAAATCCATTACACTTTTTATGCGTACTATATAGGATCATAATTGAAGTGAATCTTCATGATTCATTAGTAGCATTGAACATAAATAGGTACAATATTATTCAATTTCTCAAATTTTATTTTTTAATAAATAAACATCACCTTATTGGAATATAAATTTTATCCTTGCATCATAAGAGCATCAGAGTTAAGGAACATTTTAATTATATTCAAACAATAAAATTAGATTTGTTACATAAACTATATATATTTCATCTACTCAGATATATTTCTTTTATCTTCATTAACTGTTATTTTCATGACATAATTGAAATTGAAAAATATTCATTTTTTCAAGACATTTTCAGATTTTATATGTTAAAATCAAAGTGTTATTTTCATATTATAAATCGGCTATTAATCAATTTTTTATTTATGATTATATGATTTTAGTTTTCAACAATATTTTATACTTTTTCTTTTAAATACATTATATATTGATAAAAAAATATCACATGATTTTGACAGTGAGGATACGATACAAAAAAAATATTCATATTTCTTGATACCTCGCAGATACAACAAACCACTCCATTGAAATACAAACATGAATGAATGGAAACATTGTCAAGAAGACTAAAAAATATGACTAAATTTGTTTAGTGAAATATCAATGTCATACTGAATTATAATTGTTTATTTTATTTTCAAATTTTTTTCTCAACTTTTATTTATGTTAAGAAGTGTATTATATATTTTAGTTTACCTAAACCTTATTTGAGTATGTTTTTTCCACAAATTTTTATCTTGGAATATGAATTGCATATCCATTGCACAATTTAAACAGTTTACCCAGTTTTGTTAAGGACCCTATAGCATGGATTTTTTACAATATATATTATATGTACTCTATTTCTGTTTTTTACACACATGTTTTCTTCTCTCATTTGTTTTGACTTAATTATCTATGCAGATTATTATGTACCCCATGAATTATTCCATTTATCCCTTCAAATTTTTTGATGTTTTTTGTGTTCCGGAAAATATTTAAAACATCCATTTAAAATGTCACCTTTTTTCAAATGCTAAGAGTAATAAATAAACACATCAAGACAAGAATTTTCAAATTTAAATACAAAAAATTAATTTTATGACTTATTTTTCTTGTTAGTGTCAATAGAAGTGAAGTGGAAATAAAAATACTACCACTAATTTCACATTTATATAGGGATAAAATTTATGAAATCATCAGAATATCATCTATGATAAGCAGACCTAAAAACACTCAATGAAAAATAATAGAAAATAACTACTTCTCTATAAACTAGAAGAAATATATCAATTGTTTATGAATAAACACATTCTCAAACATGAATTCAATGATATTTTTTAGTATAGAAAATGATAGGAAATAGGAAGGGGAGGATAGAAAATGCATTAAACAATAATACGGCTCAATCCTCGGTTTTTTTTTAAAACCAATTTTCACTAATTTGGCATACCGATCCACCATTGGAATTGATTTCATATAATAGTTTTCAAAAAATATAACTCTAAACACCTTAAACAAAGTCAGTGCATTGGATTATATCTAGAAATGAAAATTCATTAACACCACAATTAATAGTGTAGATAGAATGTTTACCTAAATTTTATTTGAACATGTTTATTCTCTATATTTTTATTTTGGAATTTGTATTACTTATCCATTGAACAATTTTCATTTTACCCAACTTTTTCATCAGTATTCCCTAAACTAAGGAGTTTTCACCTCATTCTATAGAGATATTAAATTCTTTGTGACTTAGACTTATTGATGATAAAATATAGTCCCTATTCTTCTGTAATGATTCTTTTAAAATCATCACAAGACTTGTATTTTATAATAATTTCTTGTCTCTATAATATATATTCATTCCAACATAGCATTCTATTAATAATCACAATGTTATGTTGAAAAAAAACTATGGTTAATAAACATAGATTTGTGTCCAACACTTTTCTATGTTAACATATATTTTGTTATATTTTCATGATACTGATATATCTCTTATATGTCATTCAAAATATCGATAAAAAAATTCAATATTCATTAATATTTTTTATTATGTCTTATGTGTTATTAAAAAATTTTATTTTGGGATTTCAATATTCATTAAAATTCATTCTTATTTTTAAATATTATTGTCTCTTTAGATAAATTTATTAGAAGCTTTTGAAGTTGACGATTCAGTACAAGAGAACTATGCCATTCTTTCATTATACACAATCAAGTTACTCTCAATTATTGATAAACTTCTACAAATATAAACATTAAAAAATTATTTTGGAATTATTGACAAACATTTTATTATTATTTATTAAAATGTATCATTTTCACTTTTCTCATATTGATTATTAAAACCACTATGTTATATATTAGTTGTATGTCACTTTTTATTTCACAATAAAAACCATTTTTTTTTGTTATTTAAAATGTATTTCATTCATGTAATTGGAATCCCCATACTAAAAAACTCCATTCCATTGAATTTATCCGTAATTTTTTCTACTATTTTTATGATGTATTCATATTTTCCACTCTTTTATTCCAATATTATGTATGACTAATTTGTGATTTAAATTTATTCAATGTAATTTTTCATTATTATCTTTCAAAAATATCATTCTCTAATTGAAAATGAGAATTGATTCATAGCATTATGTGAATTCACGTGCGAGTACTAGTTTAAGTGAAATATAAATTCAAAAATATCAATTTCATAGTTTTAATACATATAATATCTTGTGATAGGGATAAAAACTACTTATGATTAGTAATAAATAGGTATATCAATGATGAATGATTTTTATCATGTTATTTTATTTTTAATTGTTATTAATGAAATACTTGCCTTAAATTCTTACACAACACTAATATAGTGCTAGTGAAGGCATTAAAAAAATTAAATATGATTAATAACATTAAAAGTAATATTTTTGTGTGATTACAATTTCCCACAAATTTTATAGATAAATATAAATTATAAGTGATGTATTAAATGATTTTATTTAAATTATATTAATGTCATGATGGATTTATTGTCATATTAAATTAATACTTTCAGAAAAATGAAATTTATGGTATATTATGTTAACTAATATATTATGAAATTATTTAAAAACCATAAAAACATAAAAGATTTCAATTATGATTATAAATGGTCTAAAATTTCTACCATTATCCATTTATGATGCAATTATAATCTTATAAGTAAAAAATATAACCCTTAAATATTGAAAAATCATTACCTTGGTTTGGGATAAAATTGGATAACCAAGGGGTTAAACCAAAAGATATGGTCTAAAATGATATCTAAAAATAACAATATTTTAATTTTTTATTATATTAAGACTATATATTAATTATATTAGAATATATATTATTTTGGAACTATGTTATATGGATACGATAGTTTATATTTCAATATTTCAAGTATTTTTAAAAATGACATTGATGATATTTTATAATATATAATAATTTATTTAATGATTTAAAATTAATAAAAATCTTATATCAGTCCATGTGAAGGTGATATGGTTGTGAATATACATAATATTACATTTATAATTAAATTTTTATTTTATATCATCTTTCTTGAACACTAAAGATAAAAAAATATTTCATATCGTGGTAATTGTCCAAGGGGTTAATCGGTTGTTAAAACAAAGAGATAAAGGAGAAAACATAACCAAAAAATGTCAAAAAACCTTATGATGATATTTAGTCTCCTCATCATACTATATTCTAACTATATCTATTTGGTTCCATGTTTCTACAAATATTTATATATATTACATTAAGAGATTAATTAATTCCATGAGCACCCCTCACATCCCTTATAAAAGGGCTCTCATTATCCTATATTTATAACACATCTTGAGCCTTCCATATCTACAAAAAAACCACAAAATTCTGTTATCCACTTATAAATTCATGAATATTGGGTTTTTTTATTCTTAATAGACCATTCAAATGGTCCCTTAGAATGAATTTAAAGTAGGGATACTGAAGAAGATGCAATCATATTACCTGACCTCATTTAGTTTTTATTCATTTACCTCCTATATAACAACGATATCTGTTATAGAATAATGAATTCAGTACATAAAATATATTGAACTATTTTTAGTCTGATTTAATAATCATAATCCAGCTTCTTGTAATCCATTCGAAAATGATAATGTCACTTGTGCATATTGTGGACCATCACCTCCACAAGGATATGTGATTAATTTTTCATTTACGCATTAAAAGGATGGTAATAAGAATAGATATAATGACTATATATATATATGATACAACATTGATTTTGTAATGGTGAATTATTATCAAAATTTATTTATTTCCATCCACCAGAAAATGAAATATGTGTTCAGGCATAAGGATTACCTACCATCTCCAATAATAGTGTAATTCATTTTTCAATATTTACCTTTTTTGGATGAAAATATATATATATATAATTAATATATATGATATTTAAATTATATTTATTGTTTTTTTTATGATTAAACCACTATAAACATACAGGTACTAGAACCATGGATCCAAAACATCCATGAAAGATGAAACATTTAAAACATTGAAACAATAATTTTAATAAATAATAATAAAAAAAATTATATTTAAATATTATAAGTTGATAATATATGATAATATATGTTTTTAAATAATTATTTTATTTATTTACAATAAATATAAATTTATTATATAGGATGATAGAGTGTTTTCTAATCTTTTAGAACTTGAGGTAAGGGTTTTCTTGATTTATTATTATTTATACGAGGCACTTGCCATATTCGCCACATGTTTCTTTTTCATGGTATACGTTATATCCATGGATTAGTTTTATGAATATTATCATGACATTTTAGTTATTTTCATATTTATATAATCTTCTCCCTTTCATGAACTTTTTATTCAAAATTTACCCAAGTTGTGAGAGTTTTATATTTCAATTTTATTGTTTAATGGGATTTTTATGATTATGTTTTTTATGAATAAATTTTATGATATAAGTCTTAATAAAATAATTAATTCTTCTCCAATTTTTATTTTTATATATTACAAGTTTTTATATCATTTTTATCACCTTATGAACTCAATAGACTGATATAATAGATTTATGGAAAATTGACTTTACATCTCTTTTCGATTGAAAATAAAGTTTTTCTTACTTGTCCAATTTTTATAAAAAAATTATTGAATATTATTATTATTCTCTAATGATTATTTAAATTTAGTTTTACACATGTTTGAATTTTAACAGAATCTTTTAAAAATAATATTTTTGTTAGTTGTCAAAAGAGGTACATTCGACATTTTCCTGATTTTTTAAAGGAATCATTATTTTAACCAACATAGTATGAACAAAATTTTTCAACATCATGACCAATTAGTACAATGAAGCTTATATTATCTATTTCTAGGGTTATTTTTAATTAAATTTTTTCCATAATAATTGAGAAATTTTTAGATTTTTAATCCATTTTTTTAATGGAAAAAATTGTATTTTCTTCAATAGATTTTCCAATTATATTTTAAAGTAATTTTTCATCTATGATAAAATAATTTTATTTCACTTAAACTATACTGGGATATGATCAAATGATACCATCAAATTTGATTTTTTGGATAGATTATGATTATGATAATTTAAGTATGATTCTAAGAATCGTGTTTCTTTTGAAGGTTTAATTATGCTTTGATGAAAAATTTATGAAAACCATTTCTTTTCCATGTGTTATTCTATGATGAAATGAAGAAATGTATATGAAGCATGTTTCCTTTCCATGTTTTATGGTATATTATGATTTTTTTTTATGACCTTGTGGAACACATATAGATGATTTTCATTATGTGATTGGTGGTCCCAAATATTATATCCCTCCAATTCTTTGGGTAATGATGGATATCTCATGAGATAATATATTCTATAATGGGTAGTGATACTAGTTTAGTAAAGTAAACCTTCATCTATGATATTCAAGGGATTCAACATTTAATAATGATAATATGGAATTGGGAGTGAACCTAATCCACTATGATAGTCTTGGTAGTAAAAATTGAATAATTAAATGATTGGTATTGATTTAGTGTTTGGAAAAAAAACTTTTTTCTTATTCCAATGTTATCATATCATGGATCATTTTTCTTGATTCCATTATGATTTATTATTATGATCAATGAAATATTGGATACAATTTTCAAATGTTAATATCATGTTCATATACCATTATTCTCAATATATTTTTAACTATTCATTCATATCTCCCTTACTTACCCTTACTGAGAATATGATCTCACCCATTATTATGTTTCCCTTTCATAAGATATGAAGAATGAATACATGAATGATATGTCTAAGAAGGATGATCTTTGTGAATAACTAACTCGGAGACTATGTAGATATCTTATGAATGAGTATTTTATGTATCCATGAATCCAAACACACTAAACCATTTCATTTTTATTGTGGGCCCTAATTTCATGTAAATAATATTCATAAAAAAGATTAAAATTTATATTTGAAAGGTTTGGGTAGTTATAGTTTTTATTAGTGTATCTCTCAGTCAATATTTTTATATTAGGATTAGAGAAATATTTTGAAAACCTTGAGGACAATACTAAGTATAGGATACCATAAAATGTTTTGGTAAGATAAATATTATGTTGTTTTCCTAGTAATTCATACCATTATAGAAACTAGAAGTTCATTAGGTGATGGAACATATGTATCTTGAATTAAAAATCCTAAAAATAGTTATTCAAAGTGTATCACCACCATCAATCTTTTGTTTGGAGAATGTTTCCTTTCTGCACACCAAGTTTTACACTCCTAAGGGATATTATTGGGTGAACTCAAATTTTCCTTATGAACCATTATAAAATATTTAAAAATATAAAATCCAAGGGTTTCCTTTTTAAAAATAATTTTCCATATATTTAATATAAGGGGTAATTATTTAGAAATCATAGAATAAATTTTCATGATTATATGATTTCTCACTATGAATATTATTTCACACTCTATAAATTATTTTAGTAAATGGATAAAATAATGAGGATTTTGGATAAGGATGAGTGTGATGGATAATGGAATAATTTTACTCATGAGTAACCAAATTAAATTTTTTCTTGTATATTGAACATTCTGATTACTCTTAATCAACTATCTTATTTTATGATTAATAATCTAATATTTGACGAGTTTCCTTACAAACCTGATTAGAGGAAATTTAAAATTCATTAATACCATGGAGGAAAAATATTAATCCTCTAACATGTCAACTATATAGTAATGATTATTTTGAAAAAGTCCTTAGTGGAATGAGAAAATGTTTTATGTGCTAAAACTAATGGCATAAAGTATGCAATTTCTAAGGAAAATGTAGATTTAGATAGAGGGATATTATTTTCATCATAATGTATAAATTATAGTTCAATATTATTTTCATATTGGATGTGGTTATTATCCAAGTAAATTTAAAAATCCTAGGGCTAACTTATACACCATGTAAGAACCTATGCTATTCTATTCATTATAGTGAAAGGGTGGAAGTGATTATTTATTGGGATTAAATAATTAGGTTATATAATATTTATATCAATGATGTTTTTATTATAAGAATAATTAAACATATATATATTATTTCAAAATTATTTTTCATTATGAATTTGACAAAATATAACAAATTAATTTTATTTAGTAATATGAGATAATTTTTTTATGATCATGATTGTTGGAAATATTACCATTAATGTGTTCTTGACATTGATATTACAGTGTTTAGTTGGGATATAGAGATGATGAAGTAAATTAGATAGTATTAATGACCTTTTAATTGATAGGTTATTTGATAAAAAAACATATTAATATTATATTTAGTGATGTTTATTTCATTTTTTTATTTATTGTGTATACTCGAATGTTTGTAAGCATTTATTTTAGCATTGATGTTCTATGAAATGGTATTTTTTGTGACTCAAAACTTGTTCTGTGTTTTAGGATGAATGCTATATTTAGGTTCAAATAACCCTTTAAGTCAATATATAGATTTTATGTTCCATTTATTAAGGTCAATTGGATAATTGTATGCAAATAATATTGATGGATGAGAAGTGATTAGTTAAAAAGGTGATATCCTTCGAGATATTAATAGACAAGTTACCAATTACCTTTCAAGTTAGTATATAAATTTTATTCATGATATTTTAGAATAGGCTACTACATTATAAGATTATATAGTGATTTTTCATGGAGTGTAATGAAATTTTGGGATATTTTTCATTGGTTTGAGGCATATGTAACCCTTTGTGTTAAAATTGTATTTTATATGAAAGAATATGTGGGAAGAATAAATTTATATTTCTAGGGATGTAGGCTGAATGGTACGTGGTCACCTTTGAGGTTAATACATTATTTATTGTTCATATTATTGAGTTAATTTGGGATGTATGGTTATTTATTAGTCAATGATGTACGTTTTGTGTTATTGTTCAAATTTTAGATTAAAATGTATTATTTCTTCACATGAAGGCTCATACATTTTTGATATTATCATACCTTATGATGACCATTTTGGTTTTTATAAGATTATATTTTTTAAGATTGGATTGTTATTTTATTGGGGGATGTTAGTTCTACATGCACAAAAAAAGGTAATATTTAACACTCATCGTTTGGATAAAAATATTATATTATAGTGGAAATTTATTAAAAGGTGAAATTATACATTTTTGTATGTATATTCCCATGTGTCCTTATTCTATATGAAAAAGGAATTACTAACCTCTATTGAAGGATCTTGAATAAAAACAACATTTGATTACATTAATTTATTATGAATTAATGGTCTTTTTTAGACCCTACTGATGAATAGTTTTTTGTAATTAACTTTCACCAGATAATTCTCTTTCTTGTGATCAATGGTCTATCTCACTATCCATCATTATTTGGAAATTTTATTTCACCTTAATGTCCATATTGTATCTTTCTAATAAGGTTTACATATTTGGAAACCTAGTTAGGTGTTATTCTATATGTCCTTTGTATGTCGCATTCCATCTTTTCAAGAGGATGCCTTGTTAACCCTTTTTAAGATGTGGGTTTTTAATAATAGATATTTTAAATGTCAAACCATTTATTAGAGTGATCAATTTCAAATTTTGATGATGAAATTTATAAAATATGTGCAGTATAATGTAACACCCCTATATTTTTAAATTATAATATTTTTTATATGTGGTTATGTACATAATATCAAACTAAAATAAACCATGATAATTATTACTAAAATAAATTATTACAACAAAGGCTAAACAATAATAAATTATGAGGTTAAAATATGAAACAACAAGAAGAGATGAATAAGTTGAATAAATTAACATATATATAAAAATACCATAAACATAAAATTGTTATCCTCATGGTTCCCTAGAAAGAATATGACCACAAATATAACTATAGAAATAAGATAGATAATTTGGATTTCAATAGTCATGATAAGAGATGATTAGATGAATAAATTTTACTAATTAATGTAAACATATATATATGAATATAATATGACCATTATGTATATGGTAATAATATATATAGTAATTTTATATATGTATAGCCTTTTGATATGTATCTGTTAGGTATATTTAAATTTTAGTTTGTCGAAAAGGAAGATAAAATCAGTGAAAGGTAAAATTGATATCTCCTATAAAACTATTTTTTATTTTTGTATTTTAATTTTTTATCTTAATTAATAAAATTGATCACTTTTGGAAAATTAATTTAATGAAATAACTATATAATATAAACAAATTAATACATTAACATTTATCTAATTATTGTTAAATGAAAGGAAATCATAATAACATAATTTTATGCTGCAAAGGTATATGTTATTAAAAAATGTTTTTATTTATTTTATGAGAAATTATAGTAATTATGTTGATACAAGTTTATAAAATTTATTTGAAAATTTAACATAATTTTTGAAATAATCATTGAAAAATTAGAATACATAAATTTTTTTGAATTTTTTCTGGAAAGAATTGATTTTCTAGGGAATATATAAAAATAATGATTATTATTGAAAACGACAATTTAGTTTCGAGAATTTAAAATGATTTATTTTTTTAAAATGATTTCAAAGTAAAAATAATTCTCTTATATATTGAATAATCCAACTAATTTCCTTTTTATCAACATTGTGGTTGAATCTTATTTAAAAACGTTTTTATACTTAAAAAGGAATTTAGAATATTGTTCTTCATTAGGTTATGAATTTTTATTTTTAATTAATTTTATCCAAAAATATTATAGTGAACCAACCTTAGTAATCCCGATTCTGATGTCTACTACCATTAAATTAGTATGATTACAAGGATTCAAATCCCAACTGTCAAAAGTGTTTAGTAGTCTTTGTAAACTAGATACAAACATGAGTCTTGTTTTACAAATGAATACACTAATTACAACCTAATTTTATTATTTCTAGTATAAAATTATTCCATCTATAATATCCTTTCTCATCTTTATTAGTACACATAATAGAATTCTGTGTAAATAAAAAAAATAAGGGTGTACTCAAATGATCGGTAAGGGACAAGTATAACAGAAAAAAATGAATCAATGAGTATAGTAAATATGGAATGATAGTCACTCAACACAAATTCCATAGAGATAACTAGATAAAGCATAATCAATACTAAAATTAAAATAGATGAAGCACATGAAATTTAATTAGTGAACTGATATTGAAATGAATCTATAGACATGCCAATGAAAAATTCCATGGATAAATAATAACTGAATCAAAATTAAAGTAATTAGTAATTATTGGAGTCCATTTTTCTTAGGTACATAATACCCGTACCATCACGATCTATTATAAATAATTTTTAAATATAAGGGTTGAAACCCATATATATTTTTTTGGGGAAAATACTTGAAGAGTTTTTTCAAACTAATTTCATCTCATGATATTAATGATGAGTCGATGGGATACTTATAATTAGGCCCACTCTTGTCATACATTTCCAAAAAATTCCTCATATATCTAATAATAGATTTAATTCAAGAATAGTATTCCCTATCAAATGTCCTCATTGATTAGAAGATATAGATTTATAAATATTTCACTAGATATGAATTAACATTCAAACTAAAAACTATTTGTAAGAATGGTATATGGTTTATTGAAAAATCATATACATAATAATTGATGTGGATATTTAGGGGAAAATTAGTGTTCAATGATCATAGTAAATTGAATATTTCAAGGGTAATAACAAAGGAAACAATGAAGTGAACGTAAATACCATCCTTGTCTAAATCAATCAAAAACCATTAAAATGATGAATAGGGATGGTATCAATATAAAATATCACAATTGGAGTAACGATAATGGGTTTTTGTCATTTTTGAATGAAAATTATGTAAAGATCTCTTTTAAAAACATCCTTGAGGAAAACAACATTTTTTTTGAAAAAAAATTGATAATCCATTTCAATTAAAGTCACATTTGAAAAAATTTAATTTAAAAAACAATATTTTAAACATGAAATGGAATATTTTAAGAAGTGATAGTGGGTAAATTTTTACATGTTGTAAATAGTAAATAGAACATTCCTTTTAAATAAAAAATGGATATAAAGTTCTTTATTTGGAATAAGATAAGAATAATCCTTTGAATACATTTTTAAAAGATAGAAAGGGTTAAATATTCATTAATAAATTATTTTTTAATGGTTAAAATCATTTTTGTATACATTTTAAAAAAATCGGTTTTTAGAGGAAAATAGGATCTCTAACTAAAGATAGAAATTATGTTGATTTTTATTAAAAACATTTTCTAAATAATTTTGAGAACCAATGAGTGGAAATATGGTAATGTTAAATAGAAATGGTCATTAATAACTAGGGTAAAAGAAAATTAAATGTTTTATTAAACAATTATCCAATAATTTCCTCTCGAGGAAATTCAAGTGTAAATAATCATGAATAAAATGATATTGTGAAGTAAACCCAATAAAAAACCATAACATCGATGTTAGAATTAATAAAATAAAAGATTATTTATTTCAAATTTAAATATACAATAAACAAGTTTAAATAAAAAAATATATATTAAAATTGTTTATAAACATAATATTATAATATTAAAAATAACGATGAAGTAATATATAGTAATGAAAAAAATGAGTTATAAAATTGTATTCCACTTGGTAATGCTAAATTGAAACTTAAATTGATGAAATAATTTATATTGAAACTGATAATCTCATGTAGAATTAATTAATTATGATAATAAATTTCAATGTAGAATTATGTTCACCATATATAAGAAATTATGTGCACATCGATAAATTGTGTATCAAATAAAGGAAATTGAGATGAAGTACCTTACTACTTAGAAAATATTGAATATTAAGCACCATGAAAGAGATAAATTCAAATGAAATGTTAAGTAAAATTAATATAGAATATTTAATTATATAATATACCAAAATGGGTATCATATAAACCACACAAAAGAAGTAATTGGTGAAAATGGCGTATGCCTCATGGAAATAAAATTGTTATAAGAATCCATTACCTTGTGTTTTTTTTCATGTTAGCATCATTTAAACTCATGTATAATGTTAATAAAAATGTTTATAACATATATCATAACCATATTAATATTTATAATATCATATATTAACTTTATATAATATATTATTACCCATTTTTTAATATTCATTCATCATTTTCACTATTTCTGGGTGTTAATTGCCTAGTTTTTCAGGTGTGTTTACCATTTTATTTTTGTTCATATTACTAAAATCATGATTTAATTATTTAAAATTTTTAATATTTGATGTAAAAATAATATATAGATATTATAAATTTATTTAAAATAATAAAAATAATTTTTATATCAGAACTGAAATGCATCATTCTTGGAGATGGTAGGACATACGTAAGCAAGAACTCTACTTCCATTTCTTTATCATATTTTAGAATAATGAAAAGTAAATTATATATATGTGTGTGTGTGTGTCTATATATATATTATAATTATATTATTATTTTTATGTCATATATTTCACAATGGTTTGTTTAAACCATCTTTTATGTGTTCCATGTATAGTATGAACGAATCACATCTCTTTGAGGAGGTGGTGTAAACACATTCCCAAATGATGTTATCATATTCCAAAAAATGGAAGGCATAAAGATATATATTATATAAAAAATTTAACAAGAATAATTAAATTATAAATATCATTTATTTCATATATAAATAGATTTTCTATCATAATACTCAACCATGAGAGGTAGTAAAGGAAAAATGAACAGCATCGCTTCGTGAGGTGGTAGTTCACCGTACACAAAACCAAAATGTTCATTACCCATTAGATGGAAGTGTGTGTAAGTGTAGGTATAAGCCTTTGACTAAAAAAATATCAGTATATTTATGATAATGATGTTATTATATAATAATGTAAAAAATATATTTTAGGGGTGGAGAATTAAAATAATACAAAATATATTGAGGAATGATGTTGCCCATTCTTTTGGTATCTCTTTTTGCTTTATTCAAAAAGAACTATGTGGTTTGATTTACACAAATTTTGAGACTTCTAGGATTAGTTGAGGGATTTTTATAGTTTATTTTATTATACTTCGGGTGATAAAAATTTATTGAGATGTGTCAATAACTAGTAGGCTTGAGAACTTTTTTATAGTGTAGGAGGAGTAACATTTATGTAAATATTTGAAAAGGGAATTCCAACCATGTTTTTTCAATGAAAGTGGATCCTATAATGTTAAAAATTCTATAAAATGGATTATAGTCTCTAATTATGTCTATATAATGGATTCTTGATATTTTTCTATGTCATTTTGTCCCTTAGGATTAAGGAATTTTCCCTTATTAAGCAAATTTTCCTCTTAATCATTGTAATTAATATTTTTCAATTTCACTAATATTTTAGGTTAAAAACTAATTTTTACTTATTATAATTTATAAATTATTCTGATTAAAAATATTTAATCCACTTTTTCAAATTCAAATCCTTGACATGGGAGATGTTATTTTAAATTTAATCTCGTATACAAGGCGACAATGTGGGGTTTTAAAGTAAAATGTTCAAAAGTTTGCTATGTTTTAATATTCAATATGAAAGTGAATTTGACTCGAAATAACTACATTGTTTTAATTGGTGTATAATTTATCTAGTAAAACTTTAAAACCAATGAAATATATATAATTTATCCTTATAAATCAATAAGATGACGAAGTAGGTTGGAATTAAAATTCTATCTTTTCACTATTCCTAACAAATTGAAACCTACCCAAAAAATAACAATAATTAACCTTAACATAATTTTCATATTCCTTTTTTCAAAATGAAATTTATTTTTAACTATTAAATTTCTAAAATTTCTAAAAATTCTATTTAAAAAGGTTTCCCTTATAAAAAGTTCTAAAATTTCCTTTTGAGTAATATAGGTTTATATTCGTAAAATCAGGTTTCTTCTAATATTATACCTATAAAATATATTGGATGAATGATAAAAATATTTAATTTAATATATAACATATAAAATTAAATAATATAATTCCTTAATTTTAATTAATTAAATTTATTCAGATAACATGCCTCTTAGAGCATAATAATAATTCCTTTATATTCAATCTATTTATATTTTAATTTATAATTAATTGGAGACCAATTAATTCATATTATATTTTTATAGAAAATATATATTTATAATTTAGTTAATAATATTAATAACCTCTAATTTAATGGCTTGGTTATTTTTTATTATATTAAATACTGATATTTTAATAACATATTGTTGTTTGGTAAAACACGGTCTTCCATGTAACACAGGTCATCAAAGTAAGTCAATGTTGCATACAACACACACTACTAGAATTCTTAATAATTGTGACGGCCTATTTGCGATGGGATACTATCGCAAATAGACTTTAGCGATGGGGCCCCGTCGCAAATAGCCCATTGCAGAAAACGCTGTCGCAAATACAAGTATTTGTGACGGGCCCGTCACAAAAAAAAATTATTTGCGACGGGAAACATCTTCGTCGTAAATAAGCTTCTGATTATATGTATTATATATACATAAACGTTTTCAAGATGGGCCCATCACAAAAACTATTTGTGACAGGCTGTCATCCCGTCACAATATATATATATATATAATACTTTCTGTGACGGGCCCGTTGCAACAAATTATTTGTGACAGTCATGTAGTACCATCGCAAATATGTTTTTAAAAATATTTAGTAAGACCTTTTGCGAAGGGACCTCGTCGCAAAAGGTCCCATCGAAAATAATAAATTAATTTAAAAAAAATAAAATTTAATAAAATTACGATTAATGAAAAAATAATATTACTATTATTAAAACAATAAAAAAATAAAAAACATTAAAATTCTCAATATTCACAAAAATATATATAAAAATAATAATAAAATATTAAAAATTAAATTAAGTGATATTTATATTGATATAAAAGACATAAAATGTAAATAATTTATATTACAATATTAAATTCAAATGTTTGTAACATAAAAATCATTGGGGGGTCGTCTTATGGAGGATGTGGAGGAGTTGAAGGAGCTGGGGGAGGAAACTTCATCCCTAAACTACGAGTCAGACAGTGCATGTACTCTATCTGCTCGTGATGTTGCTGCTGTCATCGACGCATCTGCTCCTCGTAATGCTGCTCCTGCTGCTGATTCCACTAACACATCTCTTCTTGCTGCTTTTGCAAAGTCTCTATATGCTCAACCTCAGCTCGCAACTACTCCTGATACTGTGAGCCAAAAGATGACGTCTCTCCATGAGCTCCTCTTGAGCTGGACGCCGACATCGCAGTAGTACCATAATAAGTACCAGGAGTCAGATGAGAGTCGATGCCAACTACTCTGCCCTTCTCAAAACTATATTGAGTCGCCTGCATCAATGCTGCCTCATCGAAATGGTGAGCACTGGTCTGCTCAGCCGTCTCATCCTGACCCTCAGCCTGTGTCTGAGAGGTCACAGCCTCATATGACTCCTTCAATACCAATTTATAATTAAAATTGTCAAAATATTATATTCAGTTAATTGTTAAACTGAAAAAATAATACAAACCATAATCTGATGCTGGCGATCACCTCTAATCTCTCCAGTAGCTGGATCACTGTACATCCTCCGATAAATGTAGAACTCTGTAATATCGGGATGCTTGAATACCTATATAAATATAAAATAAACTATTTATATTTAAAGTTATATAAAATATTTAAAAAATATACTTACCAGATGCTCTCAATGCGAACTGAATGTACGGCTACTAGCTTGATGTGTCACCTCCTGTCTCCCCCGGTTCTGTCGTCCCACTGAAGATCTCCTCTGAAATCCACCACCCAACCAGTGTAACCATAATCCATCCCAAATGTGAGATGAAATTTACTTTGGTCGGTGGTCTCTACACGACTTATCAAATTTTTTCACCCATGCTTTCTTAATGGTTGTCCTTCTCAAATTGTGCAAAAACTGGCGGAAACGGTCACGCATAGAAACCTGTCATGCCGCATGGACAGCATCGCGCATGCTATCATCGATAGGATTCCATAAACCCTACAAATAATTTATAATATCAAGTAGTTAATAAACTAAATTTCAAAATAAATATTATTTATTTACGTACCAGCCAATGCTGGAACATGTCGTGTCACACATCAATGGGAATCTGTTCCCATGTGATCCATGGCTGAGAAAAATAATTGCGCAATATAGTGCTCCCCTGTCCAATAGCTATATGCTGAAAACTGTGAAAAAGGAATAAATAATCAAACAATTAGTATATATATAAATAAATTAATGAAATCTAACTAAAATATACAGATTACCATACCTCCGTGTGCATGGATCGAAACCAAGATGTAGACGTCTCTCAGGGATAGGGCCAGGAATCATCAGTCACGCAAGACCGTGCCCCCTTCGCGTACCTCCTAAACCACCAGTAGTCTGAGGGTCAGCTGATCCCACATCCTCATCATACAAAGGTAGCTCAGCCTCCTCTAACTCACGCAATATATTAGAGTCCATCTGAAACACAAAATGATTGTTATTAGAAGATAGTTGAAAATAACTATTATAAATAGATATATATTAGTTATGATTATAACCAGCATTTAATTGTGTCAATGTTCATCTTCATCCTCTTCTCCATAGCTGTCAATGTCAATGTCTTCATCTTCCTCCTTAGCATCATCAATATCCATATGAGTTTCAGTTTAAGCATCTATTGTCATTTCAAATTCATTTGTAACATCATTAACATATTCATCACCATCGATCCTTAATTGTGGGGTTTCATCGTCAATATTCACGTCTCTTTGTGAATCAGATAGATTTTGAGCCGTCTCTTGAAAAATTTTAATTCCTCCCACTTTAGCGGAACCAAATTCAGTTTGAGTAAACTTATTTTACCGAGATTTCATTTTTATTATGCTCCACCAATCACCCAAGTCTCTTAAAGTAGCACAGTACTTTGCATAATAAATTTGATGTGCCTGTTGAGCCAGTAAAAATGGTTTATTTACTACAAGAAGACTTTTATATTTAATATTGAAGATTCCATGAATCGGATGAACACGCAAACCTCTCTCAGTATCTAACCACCAACATATAAACATTGTTATGTAATTCTGTCCTAGATAACACAGCTCAATAATTTCATCCAAAATGCTATAAAAGTCAACTTCAGTTTCTCTCTAATGTGATCCTCTCAAGAAAACTCTATTGTTCATTGTTTTTTTGATTCCCTGTATGCATGTGTATGAAATAGAAAACCATTCACCACATATACATTATAATATTTAACCATTTTGGATGGTGGGTTACTCAATATACACAGTCGTTTATCAATTTTATCCGCATATTGAGACACCAGAAAATTTGTAAAAAAATTATCAATATAATAAATAATAAACATAATTGATATTAAACCATCAATAATTTATGGTACCTGTTTTTGAAACCATTGAGAAAAAAATTTGTCTGCGTTCTCCAAGAGAAACTGTTGTAATTTTTAGAAGTTGTTTATTGATATGATTATCATATAACCTACAAATAAAATAAGTTTAAATACTATAACATAAATTATAGAATAAGTGATAGAAGCACTCACAGGACAAATGATATCATTTCTTCATAGTTGACCGGAACGTATGTATGAGCTCTATGATGTTCATCATCTGAAATCCATCATTCATGAACTCCACCGAAACCAAGATTTGGATGATTAAAAAATGTTAATTGATTTTCCATTTCGTCATTAACATTCCCCTAGTTTCATCCCATGCGATTCTGTTTTGATGGATATTGACATTCAAAATAATGAGAGCAGAAAAAAGTAATTTCCTCTTGAAAATAAGCTTCAGCAATTGAGTCTTCAACTGATACTTTGTTATGTATTTTTTCTTCAATTTATGCATGAATCTCTTGAATGGGTACATCCATCGAAACTGTACTGGACCTCCACATTTAGCTTCATGTGAAAAATGTAATATTAGATGTTCCATTGAGTCAAAGAAAGTCGATGGAAATATTTTTTCCAGTTTACATATAATTACAACAACATCTTCTTCCAGTTTTCTTAGCGCATCGTAGTATGTTGTCACTGCACAAATGTCTCAAAAAAATATGATATATCTGTTATCGAATTCCAAATCATAGAATTCAAAAAACCTCTAAATACAATCGGCATAATTTTTTCCATTATAACATGACAATCATGACTTTTTAATCCAGTAATATAATCATTCTTAACACATCTGCCCAAATTGGAAGCATAGCCATCTGGAAGTCTCAAAAATGAAATCCACTGACAAAATAATAAGCGACTCTCTTTGGACAGTGTATAAAATGCTTTTGGCTTCATTAACCTCTGTGATCTGAAATTTTCAAATAATTCAAGTTCTGGTCTCCTGCAAATTTAGGAAAGATCAAATCATGCCTTTACAGTATCTTTGGTCTTACCTGGTGTATCCAAAACTGTATGAAATAAATTATCAAAACAGTTCTTCTCAATATGCATAACATCCAACATGTGGAGGACCAAAAAATCAGACCAATACGGAAGATCCCAAAAAATGCACCGTTTTATCCAATTATGTTCTTTCCCAAAGCCATGAATTTTTTGTTGACTTACTGTTGGTCCAAATGTGATGGGGGGTAATGAAAATACAACTGATTTTAACTCTGTACCTGAGATCATCTTTGGAGGTTCATCCCTTTCAATTGTACCTTTTCTGAAATGATATTTGTTCCTCCTAAAAGGATGATCAGTTGGAAGAAATGTACGGTGAAAATCAAAATAGAAAGGTTTTTTTCCATTGACCATCATAAAGGCTTTGTTTTCCTTCATATAGTAAGGACATGATTTCGGACCATGTGTACTCAAACCAGATAACATGCCATATGCCGGAAAGTCACTAATCATCCACATCAATGCAACTTTTAATATGAAATTTTTTTTTTCGCAGCAACATGATGTGTATTAACACCATCACTCCACAATGAATTTAACTCATCAATCAATGGTTTCAAATAAACATCAATATTCTTTTTCGGATGTCTTGGGATTAATAGATTCAAAATGATATAAGGCTCCTTCATCAACATCCATGGAGGCAAATTGTATGGAGTTATAAAGATAGGACAACATGAATACTGACTACCATAAGAACCAAATGGACAAAAACCATCATAGAAAGACCCAATCGCACGTTTTATGCTTCTATAGAAAAAGACGGATGCAAATGGTCAAAATATTTCCATGAATCACCATTAGATGGATGATTCATGATTTTATCAGTTGAAATCTTGGTTTTGTGCCATGACATCATTGATTCCATGTTCTGAGACATAAATAAATGCTACAAACAGGGTGTAAGGGGTAAATATCTCAACTGTTTTACTGGAATCGATCTAGACTTCCCTGGTTGAGCGTCTTTATACCTCGATTGTCCACATGTGGGACAAATATCCAATGACTCATTTTCGCCAGAATATAAGATGCAATCATTTGTACATGCATGAATATTCTGATAACTAAGGCCCAAATTACAAATCAGCCTCTTACTCTCGTAGTAATTTGCAGGAAATACATTTCCTTCAGGTAACAGTGTTTTAACCAAAGAAAATATCTGATCAAAACAGTTGTTTGAAATTGCATTATCTAATTTAATAGCCACAAATTTTGCAACCGTTTCTAATTTTCTTATCTTGCAACCAGGATATAATGCATCCTTAGCAGACCTCAACAAATCATAAAATTTTGATGGTGCCAACTCAAGAGTTAAATCAATATCATCGTGAGTTTTAGTTTGTTGTACAGATGGTCCTACAACATCATGTACTAAATTTTGAAATCGTGATGGATCTGAAATCAAGTTATTAGGATATTCTCTGGAACTACGTTCACCGTGTTGATACCAAAAAACATAATCTGGTTGAAAACCAAACCACAAGAGATGTATCCCAACCTTTTCAAATGTGTCAAACGTTCTCAGAGCACATTTTTTACAAGGACACTTAATTGTGCCTTCTAAAAAATATTCTGGTTTTGATGATGCAAATGCTAAGAAAGCTTTAACACCCTCAATATATACAGGATTAAAACCAGACCCATTTGGATTTCTGCACTGATTTATCCAAGCTTGATCATCTAATAATGACTGATGTCGACTTCGTTGTTCCATATTTTTCTACATAAAATATAAAATCATCACTATTTTTGAATAGTTTGAAATTATAAAAACGCTATCTGAAAAAGAATATAAATAATTACAACTACTTAATAATTATCATTAATTAAGGATGACACAATTTCCAGTGGATTAACGGCTACTCTTTTGTCCGAAATCTCATTTAATTACATCTTTATCACACTTATTATTGCTAATTATTGCTAATTATTCCTAATTATTCCTAATTATTGCTAATTATTACAAATTATTACAAATTATTACTAATTGTTACTAATTATTACAATTTATTACTAATTATTAAAATTTATTACTAATTATTACAATTTATTACTAATTATTTCTATTTAATACTAATTTAGCAATACATAGCAATACTTAGTAAAAGGAAAACTGCTTGAATAATGAAAGGAAATTTGGTAATCATCGTTGTGGAGATGATTACAAATTTTTCCTTCATTATCCAAGCAGATTTCGTTTACTAATTATTAGTAATAAAAAAATTATATTATCAATATTTATGAAAAAACGATATTAATATTATTAAAATAATAAAAAATTTATAAAATATTAAAATTATCAATATTCACAACAGAATTTGTTCTATTCTTAACATGTTCAAATCTCAAAGGGTCGTCAATTGTCAAGTCATGCACAATAAAAAGTTTGTGTCAGTCATGTCCAATGTAAACTCTATAATTGTACTTGCATGGTTGATCACCTTGCAAGTAGTGTTGTAATAGGATGACCAAAAGTAATGACGTTCTCGTCTCTAAGAATCATCTCACATGACACTTTACATAGATCATTCTTCCTTAAAAATTTGAGGGGATATCATTATTTTTCCCTTAAATTTTCAAGGAAGAATGGTCTATGTAAAGGTTCATGTTAGATAATTCTTATAGATAATAAGGGCATGACTTGGTTTGTTCGATTGCAACATTACTTGTGAGGTGATCAACCATTCAAGGACAATTATATAGTTTACAGTGGACATGGCTGACACAAAATTTTTATTGCGCATGACCTGACAATTGGCGACCCTTTGAGATTTGAACATGTTAAGAATAGAGCAAATCATGTTGCGAATATTCATAATTTTAATATTTTATAAATTTTTTATTATTTTAATAATATTAATATTGTTTTTTCTTAAATATTGATAATATAATTTCTTTTTGCTAATTATTGCTACTTATTGCTAATTTTTTCTAATTTTTGCTAATTTTTGCTAATTTTTGCTAATTTTTGCTAATTATTGCAAATTATTGAAAATTATTGCTAAGTATTGCTAAGTATTGCTAAGTATTGCAAAGAATTGCTAATTATTACTAAGTATTTCTAAGTATTGCTAAGTATTGCTAATAATTGCAAATTATTGCTAATTATTCCTAATTAATCACTAAAAATCATTTTAACGAATGTTTTCAACACAACATTAATACATAAATATTAATCCATTTATTTTCACATAGGTACATTGTTGGTCTTATGTTTTACCTTTATAATGGGGAGTTTCCTAAAACCAAAAAACATAATATGAGAATCAATTATCATACTGGGAAAACCATATAATTATTTTAAGTATGTCGAAATATTGACACATTATTTTAAATCTAAGACACATCATGTTTAACCTAGTTCATATAATAATATTATATATTCAAATAAATCATAATGGTTTGTAAAGGGAATGCAAATTATCCTAATAATATACCTCTAGATTATCCAACCAGGTTTGTAGTAAGGCCCATTGTTGTGTACCAGGTTACATTTGAGTGAAGCCCGACAAACCATTTCAAAGTTGTTACCCCTAGGTACATTGATTCTAGAACCACCTACACTTGTTGTATCCTAATAGGGATGTATTTCTAAGAAAGAAACATAATTTATACCTTTCTAAAATTATAGGATGTTCTTAAATAATTATTAACAAATTTTATATTTGGTTTATATTCACTAATCATTTTTTTTCCAAAATCTAGTTCCCAAGGTTTCTAGTAAATGTGCACTAATACCAACTGTAGTGACCTGACTGCAGTAATACCAAATCTAGTGTCTAAAATCATTATATTGGAATGATTACAATTAATCACATCCTAATGGTCCAAAAAAATTTAGTAGTCTCGGTATAATAGATACACATATGATCCTTTTATAATAATTGAACACAATAAATGAAAAATAATTTTTTTCTTTTGAGGATAACTATTCTATATACGATATCCATGAAAATAATTCGCAGTACACTTCATGGATTCCTTGGGTAATCAAAATATGATGGTGAGTATAAATTATTAGTAAGGTTCAAGTATAGGGTAGAAAATAATGAATCAATGAGAATAGTAAATAGGGAATGGTAGTAACCAAACACACATTTCATTCAAATAACTAGATAAGGACTAATCAAAATAGAAAGTGAAATAACTGAAACACATGAAATTTAATCAATGAACTGAGAATGAAATTTATCCAAAGATATTTTAAAATAAAATTTCAAGGATAAATATTAAGTGAATTAAAATGATGGAAATACTTAATCATTGGATTCCATGTATCTAAGGTACGTGATACCTTTATTTCCAAGATCTATTTTCAAGATATGTTAAATATAAGGGTAGAAACCCATCTATTATTCATGAAAAAAAACTCAAACGGGATTTTAACAACTGATTTCATATCATTATACTAATAATACATTGATGGGATACCTATAATGTGGACCAAATAATGTCGTACCTGCCTAACCATTCCTCGTATATCGAATAATCAAATTAATTCAATAAAAATGTGCCTTATCAAATAACTGCATTGAGTATAAGATGCATATTTAACAATATTTCCCCAGATAACAAATAATCTTTAATGTAAACACTATATGTAAGAATTTTATATAGTTTAAGAAATAATCATATCCATGGTAATTGATATTAATATTTATTAAAAATTCAATGTTCAATAATCATATGAAAATTGAATATTTCAAGGGGACTAAAATGGAATCAAGGATGTTAATGTCTATAAAATCCTGGGGAAAATCAATCATAAACTATATAGAGTAATAATAAGTATGAAATCAATACAAAATACCCCAAGTATCATAAGGATAATGGGTTTTTTCATTGTTTAATAAAAATACTATAAATAGATCTTTTAAAAAGTTATTTAGGAAAATGTACATTTTATTGTGAATTTTTTTTTTGAAATACATTTATTTTAAAATAAATTTTAAAAACATTATCTTTAAAAAATTAACCAGTTAATTTTTCAAAGGAAACATCAATGAAGTTATGGTGGGTAAATCCATACATGTTGTACAAGGTAAAAATAACATTCCTTTTTCAAAATGTAAATAGAATATTCCATCGAAGTCATTTTTAAAACAAAAAAGGGTAAAATTTTTGTTAATAAACCATTTTAGAAAGAATAAAACATTTTTAAAAACCTTTTCTTAGAACATGTTTTTTAGATGAAAATATGTTCTCCAACTAAAGATAGAAATAAAATCTAGTTTTCATAAAAATATTTTCTAATACTTTTTAATACCAAAGAGTAGAATACTGTAACTATTACATGGAGAAGGTCATTAATAACCAGTGGAGAATAATTTGAATTAATTTTGTAAACAATTATCTAATAATTTCCACTGATGCAAATTCATGTGTAAAAAGACCTGAACAAAATAAGATTTGGAAGTAATCCCTCAAAAAGAACATGACATTGATATGAGAATAAATAAATAAATAGAATATGTGTTTCAATTTATTTTCCACATAAAAAAAGTGGAAAAATAAAAAATATATTAAAACTTTTTACATACATAATCTAATAATATTAATTACAATGAGAATGTCATATAACCCAAAGAAAATAAACAAGGTTATGAAATTATTTTCCACTTTGTAATACTTAATCCAAATCTCCATAGATGAAATAATTCTAATTTAAAATCAAAATATAAGGAAGAATGAATGAATTATGATATTACTTGTCATAGTGTCATTATTTACACCGTATATAATAACTTTGGTTTACAATAATAAATTGTGTCTCTAGGAAATGAAATTGAGACGAAGTACCTTATTACTTAGTGTGTTTTGACTCATAATCCCCATGAAGGGGAAACGTGAAAATTAAAATTTAAATACCATGAATATAAAATAGTACATGATATAATATATCAAAATGGGTAGTATATACACCAAAAAAAATAAGTAAGTGGTGAAAATGACGTTTGTCTCATGGGAATAAAATTGAGACAATAATCTTATACCTTGTGTTTCTTTTCAGGTAAAAATCCATTAACTTCATGTTAAATGGTATTAAACATATTAAAAACATATACCAAAACCATACTAATATATATAATATCATATATTAAATAATTATAAAATTTTATTACCCATTTTGAATCAACTTTCATTATTTTCACTATTTATGGTGTTAATTGCTTTGTATGTCGGGTATATTTTAACTTTATTATATTTTTTCTATTATTTATATCATGGTTTCAACAACTCAGAAATGTAAACCATTATGTAAGAATCATATATATCTAGTTTAAATGTATTTATAAAAATTCATAATATTTGGTAATAGAAACAGAAATGCACCGTTCATGGATATAGTAGGCCACATGTACACATGAACTCGACATCCATTTCATTTTCACATTTTAAATTAATGTAAATTAAATGAAATATATTTGTATATTATAATTAAAATATAATTTTTATGTCATATATGTCACATAGGTTTAATAAAATCAATATTTTTTAAATTCAGAACATGAATGAATCACATCAGTTTGAGGAGGCGGTAGTCTGTATTTCCATAAATGATGTTATCACATTCCCAGAAAAATGAACGCATAAAGGTATGTGTTATATAAAAATTTTGAGAAGAATAAATAAATTCTAAATATAATATATGACATATATAAATAAATTTTCCATCATAATTCTCAATTATTAGAGGTGGTAATTGAAAAACAAACAACATCATTTCATGAGGTAGTAGTTCGATGTACACAAGAACGGTAAGTCCATTACACATTAGATGGAATTTTGTGTAAGTTTATAAATATACCTTAGAATAAAAACATCCTAGAATATTTAGGATAATTAGGATATTATATAAAAATGGAATAAGAATATTGTAAGGGGGAGAATGAAAATAAAACAAAAGATATTGAAGAAGGTTGGTTCCTCTTCTTTGGGTAACTCCTTTCGGTTTATACCAAAAGACCACCTTGTTTGGATTTATGCTAATTATTATGCTTCTTGGTTTAGGGGAGGGGTTTTGGGAGATTATTTCTATAGTTTATGAGTAAGGAAAATGGCCTCAGGGGTACGAATAAGTGGGAGGGGTGAGTGCCTTTTTATAGTGGAGGTGGAGTGGCATTCTTGTAAATATTTGGAAAGGAAATTCAAGAATTAATTTTATTTTGATATATAATAATTATAAAAGTACCAAAAATTGTATATAAAATATGTTCATCATAAAAAGGTGGTAAAAGTTCCTTTATAAAAATATAGGGTTTTACGCATAAAATCAGGTTTGTTCATATATTACACCTATCAAATATATTGGATGAATGTCAAAAATATTTAGTTTAATATATAACATATATATTTCATAAATATATTTTTTAATTGTAATTAATTTAATTTTTCAAGACAAAATGACTTTTGGAGTATAAAAAAATCATTATATTTAACGAGTTTATCTTTTCATATATAATTAATTGTTAAAGAATGAATTTATCTTATATTTTTAAAGACCATATATTTTCATAAGTTAGTCAACACTATTCGTAACATATAATTTAATTTCTAGGATATATCTTATTATATTAAATAATAATATTTTAGTAACATATTTTTGTTCAGTAAAACTCAGACTTATGCCCCACGCAAGCAATAGAAGAAAGTTGTTGTTGTGTGTAACAAAAGGTAACTCGGTGTTGCATGAATTTAAAGACGTAGAATATTTTAAATATATTTAAAATACTAATTATATTTTAATATCTCGAGATATTAGATTACATTACACAGTTGTTGTTTCATGTTCAACACTCTATCAAAATTTTTCAAATATTTCTTTTATGGTCATTATATGAATAATAAATATTTTAAATTTTTATTACCATGATAAAGGTAAAATGGGTTAAAAATAATGTGTTAAGGTTTCAAATTCATTCAAAAACATTCATTTATTTCATTTTTTTAGAATATTTCATCCATAATCATAAAAATTTAGATTATTTTACTCTTGACATTTCAAATTTATTTTTAACGTTTATATTATTTAAGTAAAATATAAAATAAAAAATTCAATTTCTTGCTTTCAATGTATATAAAATATTTTTATAGGGATACAACAACTTATATTTGGTTATAAATGGATTTTTGAAAGATGAATTATTACTTTTATGATGGTAATTTATTTTTAATTTTTTTTGTAAAAAAATAATTACAATAAATTCCTTTGAAATATTGGCATAGTGCTTGTGCAAGTAGTATAAAAATCAAGTAAATTATTTTAAAAACTCTATAATTAATATTTTTTTGGCATTTTTTATATCCTATGAATTATATAGATCCATATAAAATATTAAGGATTTTTAATATTACTATATTTTAATTGGATTATAATATTTGTGACATTAATTTGAAATTAAATGAGTAGGGTCAAAAAATACATTAAGGATATTTTATGTCAAATAATATATTATTAACTTATTTCAAAATTAAAAAAATAAGAGAGAAAATTTTTAATGGTAAATTATCTAAAAATTCATAAATTGTAAATTTATGATTCAATTTTGACCTTATAAAAAGAATTGAATCCTTTTAATATTGAAAAATTCATTACCGTATAAATGGAAAATTTGGTTAACCAAGGGGTTGAACAAAACTAAAATTTTTAAAATCAAAAATATACTAATCAAATTTTAATTAGATTATAATATAATGACCATATATTCCTTATATGATAAAAATATCACTTTTTAATCCTTATATATGAGTTAGTAACATATTATGTTAAAATATTTCATGTATTTCAAAAAATAACATTAATGGTATATTATAATAAAAAATATTCTATTAAATTAAATAAAATTAAAAATATTCTTTTCTTTCTCCAAGTTAATGGTATATGTTTTAAAATTTAATCCATATTCATTTTATGTGCTACTTTTCTATTTATAGTCAATTTCGAGGCACCAGAATTGTAAAATACTTTAATATCTCAATAATTGACAGAAGGGTCAACATGGGTTTAAAATTAAGAGTAAAACAAAACATGTCCTAAAATTATAGGATGGTATTATTTATAAAAATAATAAGAGTATATATAAATTTTATCTATTTGGAACCATTTTTATTTGAAAATTAATTTATATTAGTTTAATATGTTATGAAATTCCATGTTTACCTCTCCCCTCACTTATAAAAGGGTGTCCCTTCTCCTGTTATCCCTGCAAATTTTGAGCCTTATAGATCATACGATCTCAACAAAATTAACTTATAAACATCCATATTTACTAAATATTGGTTCTTTTATTCTTAAAATCTTACTCCAAGGTTCCTTAATAATGAATCTAAAGGAGTCACACTAATGAAGAGGCAAACACTTTACTCAACTGTTTTCAATTTATTTTTTATTATAACACATCTATATGAAAGGTGTAAATTAAAAAAAATTAATTATGAGCCTTTAATATACATAAATTATATTATGATTATGGATTTACCTTAATCCATCTTACTCCCTTCCGTTGTAAAATGGTTACATCACTCATGGGTACATGTGGTCAGCCACCTCAATGAAGCGATGTGATTTGTTTCGCATTTTGTTGTCAAGTGAAAGATAATTAGGATATATATAATGAATATAATATATATATATATATATACATATATATATGTGATATAAAATTTATCTTGTAATGTTAAATTATTATTTAACATTATTTCATTCCATCTTTCAAAAAATAAAATTCACGTTCATGCTTACATACGGGATAATTTCTCCATTAACAATGTAATCCAGTTTTCTATGTCTAGCTTCCTTAGAGGAATATAAATATATATATATATATATATAATATTTGATATTTATTTCCATTTTAATATTATATATATTATGGTTACATGATAAATGTTCGTGGACCAAAATTTGAGAATCAAATCTTCCATTAAATATCAAGCATTTAACACCAAGAAACTACAATTTTAATAAAAAATATTAGGAAATGGATAAAATATGATATTATAATTATATACATAAATAATTTATATAATTATATTGAATTTAAATTGATTATACAAGAGTTTATATTGATTTCATAGTAACTACAAATAGAGTTAATGGTTCCCTCCTTGCATTTATTTATGTGAGAGATTCCAGATTCACCAGTTATTTCTATTATCCATTGTATATTCAATCGTTATTTAAATTTAATGATTATTCTGATGAAACTTATTTGGATTTAAATATCCATAAAATTTTATCAAATTAATTTTTTTATTCTAAATTTACAGAAGTGGTAGGGGTTTTTATATTGTAATCTCATTGTTCACCAGGATTTTTTATGATGAAGTTTTCAATAATGAAATTTTATGATCCACCACTCAAGAATATTGTGATTTTTCTTATCCTATATTTAATTTGGAAGATTAATTTTTTTTACTTTAATTTACCTCTTTTTAGGAAATCAGGAGATGAAAATAATATTTTTAAGGATAATTCATATTATTTCTCTCATTGGATGAAAGTATTTTTCCTTCCATGTACATTTTTTCTAAAAAAAGTTTAGAAATTTTTTTATATTATAAAATTGATGTTTAAATTAATTTTTAAACATGTGTTAATTTTTAAAAAATGTTTCAAAAGTAATCTTCATGTCATTATATTTACATGGTACTTTTTTATTTCAACATATAATGGGAACATAATAATTTTTTTTTACAAACACCGCATGAATAGAATTTCCCAACATCATGACAGACCAATGGTTTGAAGATTCATTTACAAGTTCCCAAGGTTGTTATTAGATAACTTTTTTCTAAAATATTATGGATTTTTTTAATTTAAATTATCTATTTAAAATTAGAAACTGTATTTTCTTCAATAAATATAACCATGATATTTTAATGGAATTTTAAACTTTGATAATATCATTAAATTCTAGTTGTGATTTACATGAGATATGACCAAATGATTCAATCCACATTCATTCATTGGGTGGATAATAAAGATGATGATTTAAGGATGATTCTATGAAACCCATTCCTTTCAATGGGTTAATTATTTTATGATGAAACCTTTGTGAAAAACATTTCCTTTCCATGCATATATTATAATGAAATGATGAAATTTAAACCCATTTAATTTTCATGCTTTATAATATATGATTAATGTTTTGTGATATTGAGGTACATACATGTATGATTTTGATTATTTTATTTATGGTATTGAAATTATATAGCCCTATAATGCATTGGGTAATACTAGATATATAATGTGATAAAAATGTCTAGAATGAGGAGATAACCTAGTTCAGTATGGGACTCTATCCACTATGATTATCATGAGGATCAACCATAACTAAGGATATGATGGAATTGGGAGTTAACCCAATTCACTATCATAGTATTGGAAGTGATCCTTGACTAAGTAAATGATTTTATATAATGATTTATATTTCACAAATGAATGAATTATTCCAATGATATTCTCTCAAGGCTCATGTTCTATGATTTATTTTTTACTCATGCCTTACAAACTACTAATATTGATTCCATGATTCATGATTATGTTCTATGATATAATATTTATAGTTTTTTAAAAATATTCTCATATTATAATACCATTATTAACATGTTATGTTTATATCATCTTTAATATCTCCCATCATTACTATTATTGAGCATATGATCTCTCCATTTATTAATTTTCCCTTCCAAATGATATGGAGAAAAGTTTACGTATGATATTTATATAAAGGGTTGGAGTTGTGAAAAAATAAATTGGATATGATATAGATCTCTTATGAATGAGTTAATTATGTATCCATGTGTATAAATACACTAAACTTGTATGGTTATGGAATGGATCATAATGTTATGTAATGAATATTCCACTAAAAGAAGTAATATTTATGTCTAAATGTTTTGGGTTTATATATAGATACCATTGGTGGTATTTCACTTCATGGTTTGGTGAGATACGTTTCTTGAGATATAAGATAGTCTTATCCTTATTTAATACTTATTTTCCCTTAATAAATCCTCTCAAAGGCTATAAAAGTGATTTTTTATCAATTTTAGTGGATAAAGAACCACATATTAACAGATGATTAATGTGTCATATGTTTAATAGAGGATCCTCATGAGTATGTTGTTATTTAATCTAAGTTTACTACTTTAATTTCTTATGTTATTATAACACCCCAATATTTTAGTTTATGAATACTATGTATAATATCTTGAGAAACATGAAACATAGATGTTAAAAAGACCATGATATACTATCAAAATATTATTAAATAATTATGACCATTATAACTTAGGTGTTGGATTGGTGGGCTAGAATTGAGATAATCATTTTATAAAATAAATTTAGAAATTTTTTCTAAAAAAATTATTTATTAGTTACTAGTAAATCTTTAATCAATTTTAATTATATGAATAAATTCATATATTATTAAGAATATTTAATTTTAATAGGGTAATTTTTATATAAATTTTTTTTCCGAATATTTCACATTTTTATTTAAAAAGATAATTTTTTAATTTTTATAAATAAATTTGATAAAAAGTATTAAATTTTTTATTATATAATTTCAAACATATATTTGCTCTAATTTTTTGATATTTTTTAGAAGTAATTATTTTTGGTGAAAAGTTAAAATAATAATTTTGAAGATAATTTCAATTTTATAAAAATATCAATTTATAATAATGAATTAAATTTTTATAGAAATTTTTTATAGGATAATTATATATTTAATAAGTAATTTAGTTCTTCTATAAATATAATGTTGAAATTATAAATATATGTTTTACATTATGGAAATATATATAGTGTTTTTATTAAAAAAAATATTATTGGTTCTTTTAATTTAATTATGTAGGCATAATCTTCCTTTAAAATTTTTTATATTTCTAAATATAACTATGAATATATTTATTTTAAAAAATTAAATTAATTAAAGATATATCATCAATATTATTGATTTTTTTAACAGATCATTTTTCTACTTAGAACATATTTTTTTCTAAAAATTTCAATTCATCATCATTTAAAAATTTATATTAAACATAATTTTTACCACCTATAGTATTTTTAACTATGAAAATTAATTCCATATTTTAAATTAGGATTCTGGAAAAGAAACGCTTTTCATTTTTGGGGAATAATCAATAATAGCGATGATAAAAATGTATCATCATGGTTAAGTGTAAAAAGGGTTAAAGGGTTAAAATAATGGGGTAATTATTCAAGATAAAACCCAATAATTGATTAACTACCATTATTTTATTTTTTACCTTATCCTTATCATCTTAGAAATTATGAAATATTTTATCCACTTGACATGACTATTAAATATATTATATAATGATGTTTCGTGTATTTAAATGTTTTCTTCCAACATAACTTATAAGGGGTCACCACCTCTCCTCACATTTTGAAACATTTTGAGAAAAATATATCAACAAATACCAAAAAAAATATCTTCCCAAAATCCTTATCCATGTCCTAGAGGTTTTGTTTTCCCCAAAAGATGAGTAAAAATGGTTAAAGGTTTGAGCCAAATGATGTTTCCAGAAGAAGCGGTAATCGTCTTATCCAACTCCATTCTATTTATTCATTTTTCAACCTACTTATAAATTTATTAAAACAATAATAAAATAATATAATAAAAATATTTTATTTAAAAAATATATTTATGGTTATGGAAATACAAATTTTCTCCAATTTTCTGTCTAATGGGAATTAAAAACTTCACTCATGTGAAATTGTGGACTACCACTTCCACGAAGCGATGTGTTTTCTTTTCATCACCAACTCACATATATAGTTATAAATATGTAATTAATTATGTTATAATAAATATATGTCATTATTAAGATTCTATTAAGGCTATATATTTTCTACCCCATACTCTTCGATCCATTGTAAAATGATAACATCTCTCACACACACATGTTGAACACCACCACCAAAAACCGTTTTAATTATTTTTTCATTTACACCATAGATTCCTAGTCATAAGGATATATTTAATTTATAAATATGATATTTTTAATAATTTTATTATTTTTTAAAGTTAAAAAATTTCCTATATTATTTTCTTTCCATCTTGTAGGAAAATAAAAATGTCATCCATGCATATGTACAAGTTGTCATCTCAATGAAATAACCTTTTTCATTTTATGACAGCCTTACATGGATAATTTAAAAGGTATATTTAATTAATAAAAATTATAGTTCATTAATTTTAATAATTTTTGAGACATCTTATCAATTTTATAATACATGGATCGATTCTGATCTGTGGGACCACTCAGTGGGGGGTGAATTAGTGGTCATGTCTTTTTTAGACATTACATTAAAAAAATGCCCCATCTGGTTAGAGATAAATGAATCTAATGAATCTCAATACAAATTCACAACTATAAGAACACATGAATTTATATGTTCAACTACTGAATTCGAGTACAAATTCCTTTACTTGATCTGGAAACATTCATAGATCACATAGTTCAGTAGAAAATAATCCATTGTGGTTTACAAAAAGCAAGGTATAACAGTCATTTTTATTTTAGTCTAGTCCTTTGATAGTTAAAGTGATCCTAGAACTTATAATATAATAAAAAAATATTTACTAAAATAGAATGAAAAAATTCCAACATGCTGCAACACATGATCACAATGAAAAATTATTTCTTTATATGTTTTCTTTTATAGGTAAGATATTCTTCTTCCTAAATTTATTGACCTGTAGTGAGAAAAAACCTCATCCTATAATTTTTTATCTACATATTATTCTTACACATCATGTAAAATTAACTTTTATTCATTTTTAATAATTATAAAATATATATTTTACATATTCATTTTCCACTTCTATTTATTCTTTATTAAAAATTTTAAAAAACCGTGTAAATATATTCAAATTTAAGTCTATAGAAATCTGGTATATGGTCACCATAATAAATTATATAAGAAACTACATCCAAAATACCTTTTAATGTCATGTAAATAGTTATAAATATAATATCCTATTTATTCTCCTTTTAACTTATATTTATTTAATACAATGTTATTGAATATGTATTGACCAGTGTATTGAACGATGATAAGATCAAAAAAATATAAATCTTTGTATTCTTCCTCATAAATTACATCAAACATACACATCATTATTTTCACAATAATTGAAAAATTCACCATATTTAGTTAACATGTGTATATATAGGCATTTGAACTGATGTTTTGGAAACTAGTCATGGTGAATGGATTCCAATGAAACCTTCACCCACTATACCTTCAAACACTATTGATCACCTCTTCTTAAATGTTTTCTTTTAATAAAAATAAGTCAATTATACTTCTTCTTCATGTTATAATTGTTATGTGAAAAAAATTATTCTATTATTCTTTTCTTGAATTCACATGAATAGTTTCCTGGGATATCTATTTATCATTTATAAGAATCATGATAGTATTTATCATGATAATTATAATTTAGATGACTGTATTACTTTTCATCGATAGATTTTCTTCCAAATTAGTTTTATTAAAAACATGTGACACAATATTTAGGAATGGTGAAACAATTTTAGATCAACATAAATCACTCATTTAGGATCATAACCATGGAATGTTCGGGAGTAATGTTTGCTAAAACACATTGATGATTCAAACTCAGAGAAGATCTGTGATGCTTCTAATAGAGGCAATGAAACTCAAATAAGATATAAGATTCTTATTATTTAAGTACTAAAACTCATATAATATCAATGAGTATTCTCATAGAAGATATAAAAATCATGATAGATCTATGTTACTAGTCATGGGAGTACTAAAACACACAGAAGCACATTGTGTGAAAGCTTAATGAAAGGAATCCTAGTACATGGAAACATAGTCCACTAAAGAATAGAATTCTACATATAGTAAATCAACATTAATCATATAAGGACATTGTTATTTATAATTTATTTCTTTCATCCCATGTAAGGTTAGTGATAATTATGCACAATTACCCAAATACACCTCCCAAAAAAATACACATGTAAATTTATCTACTAAAAATAAAAGACAATACCAAAAATTGTAAAAATAAAAATTCATAATATTATTAACCAATATGATGAAAATTTTAAACCTCTTAGTATTATAAATCCAAATTTTTGATTCTATTATCAACAATGAAATCTAAATAAATGATCTATTTAAATTCAATCAATGTATCTCCATCTAAACATCCCGATCATTTTTTAGATATATTGGTTATGAAAATTATAATTGTTTACAAATAAAACAATTATCCATATAAAGTGGTGATTAATAATCAAAACATGATTTTTTTTATTGTCACTTCATCACAAATAAAAATAATCTTAACCTTTCAAGAAACGTTTCTTTCATCCACTTCAAAAAATAGTAAAAAAGGTTCACACATTCCTCATTAATATCTAACCTTTTTATAATTTCCTCCAAAAAATGTAATATCTTTAAAAAGGTAATGGAAAAAATTGTGGATATATTTATATTATCATATTTATCCCACTTTGAAAATAGTATCCAAATACATGATGAGATACAGGACCAACTCACATACTTTTCCCTTGAAGTGGATGAGGTTGAACACCAATCACCAACCTCAATTTTTCATATGTGTCATTTCCATATGTTTTTTTTAAATAGTAACCACCCACTCATTGATAATAATAAACTCCATCGTGATTTAATTTCATTAAAGATGATAATTTTTTATGTTATATTTAATGTTAATGTGATTTCATCTTGATGTTTCACTATATTTTTTATGATATTGATAACACTTACATTATGACAACCAAAGATAAGTGGAATCTTTAAATCAACCAATAAGTCTAAAAAATTTCTCCACATAAATTAATTTTTTTAGATTTAGTGATATACATATACTAATATTATATGGTTCTTATTTTACTTAACATTACTTCTTTATATTCTAAACCACACCACATTCTCCTATAAATAAGATACCACTAGATGGGGATCTCTTATCATCACACAACCTTTTCTATCTCCATTTTTATAGCCTTATATTTTCAAATTTATCTTACTATAATACATTATCCAAAAATATATGGTTCACTTAATGTGTCTCATAAATATATTTCCATAAAAAATCTTTATTTTAAGATCAAATTTAAATCTAGCATAGAGGGTAAAACAAAAAACTGGTTGTGGCCTATAGGCTATTAAATGCATAATTTTTCCAATCAATTTCCTATATTATATATGATCAACATACTTTTCAAAATAATCCTTAAAAATATTTATTTCCAATAATATAGGTTTTAAAATGAGTTTTTAAACATCCTTTCCAAATTTTTGTACGTTATTTCATGGAATATTTTTTTTATATTGGAAAATGTGATCATTCTACTATGATATTTTAAGGCCAAGAATGTACCAAATTTCTAAATGAATAAAAATTTTATAAAATATCTTCTTGACTCTTGAAAATTATTCACAATAATATTTATTGTTTCCTATAAAAATAATACCATCAACATAAATAATCAACATAAGAGAAATAAGTCATTTTTATATTATACAACGGTTATAGTCTACTCGTCTTTTCTTGATGTTAAGATTTATTAATCCTCAATACTATTTGATATACTATGATAATGGGGAATTAATTAATCTATATAAATCCCATTTATACTTACACATATATTTTTCTTATTTTACAAATATGAAAACACATTACAAGTCAATATAGACTTATTTGTCTAGGTCTCAGAAAAAATTCATTCAACCTATGAGTAGAACTTAAAATATTTTCCTTCATTTACTCTCACCACTACACCTATTTCATTAAAATTACTCCAAAAAGAAAAACTAATATGTTACATTTTTATATTCATGTATGGTTTCTAGTTCTCATGACTCATTTTCTATAATCTGATCTGATTCCTCATTCATGGAATTAATCCACTATTTATGCTCTAATGCTTCTTCAATAAGTATAAAATTATTGTATGAAAAAATATGTATGTGAAAATTTCCTCAATTTTTATCTATTTTGATCATTAATTACTTGATAATCAGTGATATTTTTTGACCTCCACTTTCTTCCTCAATCATGTGTGAGATAAAGACAAGTTTCCCTCATCATAATAAAGGTATGAATCGATATATTCATCTCAAACATATTTAATATAATCAATTATATAAGGGAATTATAATTATTATTAATATAAATAGGATCATCCTCACATAATCTTGTATATATATTTGACTATAAAATCATTATTTATAATAGTTCTAACACTTTCCCATAATCAGAATCAACAATCATTCCATTTTACTTGTTGAAACTTCTATATCCTAAACCATTTGGATGGGAGAAAAGTAAATTACCATTAATAAGTATTTTATCAAACTTCAAAATATTTTTTTACTCAAACATAATACATGTGAAAATCATAAAATATTTTTTTAATAGATACATGTCTCAATTTGTTTGATAGAAGTAGTGATTTTGAATTGGGTCTACTGCACCAATAACTTGTCTCTAAACAAATTGAGAGTTATCATATTCAATTGACATGGTTCTATCCATATTAACCATTATTATATTTTTATTTTATGCCACACCATTTAGTTTTAGTGTATATGGAATGTTAATCCCATGAAAAATGAAATTCTTTTGAATATAACCTTTAAATATTCAATTTATTCATTCAATACCATTATTTGTTCAAATAAATTTTTTAGAGTAGCCACACTCCATCATCACATCTCCTAAAACTATTGAAAAACTTGGGATCCTATAATATAGATTTAAAATATGTAGTACATGAAATATATATGAAGTCATCAATGACTGTGTCACAGCATGATCTGAGTCATCCTTGAACTTTATACATGATCTATCCTACAGCAAGGCCCTAAGGGCATCCAAGATCCCCATGGGATAGTAACTTGCACTTGGTAATTATGAAATATATTTTTTAATAGATTTTACCACCATAAAAATAAGTGGATCAATAATTAAATACATAAATTAAGGTCAAAATTTAAATAAATGGCCCAGAAATAGAATAATTTAAAACATGTATGTGGGAAAACATGTTAAAAACTAGAATAGGTTAACCTAATTACTCAAAAAAGATAGTCAATATATATGTATGTGATCCATGTTAGCACTAAACTCCCATACCCTACCAAAATAAATACATACAACCTCCATGAGGATCCTTTCCCTTATTTACATCTAATAAAACAAGATCTACTCACACTGAAAGGTAGGTACAAGGTGCGAAAAACAAGTCTCATATAATCCCACAAATTTTTATATAAATAACCTTTGTATAAGAAAGAATTTATGATCATATATTGAATTAAATTTCATGAGACACATTTTCATATTTTATTTAAAAAAGTCATATTCTCCACTTTAAGGTGTTTTACAAAACTATTCCTTCAAAATAAAAGAACTTTTAAATAAATAATTCACCTTCCAAATCATTCAAATTATTACAAGGGATTTAAAAAATTTAATATATTTAGTAACAAAAAAATAACCATTTTATATTGAAAAACAACATGTTAAATGAGTTCTAAGGTATTTTTTGTCTAGGATAACATGGATCTTCACACCTCAGTGAACAACTAGGACTAGTTTTCACTATATGTTTGTCCGAAATCAATCACATAATGGGTTATAAGAAAATATTTTAAAGTGAACCACATAATGGTGTCATAAAATCCATAGTTTAGTTATAGTGTGTATCATATTTCTTAGATATGAAATAAATACCATGACAGGCATAATTTTCTCAATTATATTATCCTAATAAGTACCCCAAGTTCCAATGTACATGGTTTATATTGAGTCCAATTATTTAAAAGCAATAAAATTTCATTGCCTTACCATATATTCCATTGATTTTCATAGACAATGTCTTCAAACAAATTTTTATAAAAATGAAATATGCTTGTAAATAACTATTTGTTAAATTAAATTATTCTTCTAAATCAATTTCAATAAAAATTAAACATGCATTTAAATCCATTTCCATTAGAATAAAATAATTCAATGAATTACCTTTTTATCAAAAATACCAAGAGATAATTCCACATTATACAATTAACCATATTATTAACTTTTATAAAATAATAAATCCTAAATTTATTAAATTTTTTAAAAAATGATAAAGCATAAAATGTTGATAAGAAAAAGGATTTATACAAAACCACCAACCTAAAATCACTTGTAATCCTACAAGAATCACATGTGATCCAGGAAAAATATATTTGAGGTTTATAAGAGACAAGGAAGAACCCTAAACCAAAAAACTGAAATCATGAATCTCCAATTAAATGATATCATGATAATTAAATGGAAATAAAAACCACTTACCTCTATAATAATCATACAACAATAAATTCAATAGAAGGAAATCATTGATTTCTGTAATTTTATGAATAAAAAACTTAATGAAGAAGAAACCATCCTTCACACACCCTAAAATTTGAATAAATCAAAATCTATAAAATTTTATCAAAATAGAGGGGTTTATGACAAGAGAACTAGGTCAAAATGGAATAAAAACACATTCCATAATGATTTATCATACCCCCATAAATTAGTATAACCTCATTGGAAAACAAGGTGGTTGATTTTTCTATTTCAAAATTAGTAATAAAGCGAGACCACATTATAGTGATTGTTCAATATACCAAAATTGGTCTTGATCGTGATACACTAAGGAGAAAAAATGCATGATTACCATGGTTATTTATAAAAAATTTAACCATTTTGGTCTAACCACACTCTTCATATTAATGTAGTGGAGGAAAAACATGTCCTTCATCATAGGATGAATTCCCTTACCACACAGATGAGGTAAATCCCCATGATAGGTGTGTTTGTCCTACCAGTGGTTCTTAGTTGTTTAAAATGGTTAAAATGACATGGACCATGGTGTGGTGTAATAATTTTTCTAAGAAGAAATACCAAAAACCATTATTAAGACACCAACACCAAAAAATGTATCTAAAACTGAAAAAACATCACAAAAATAAAAGATGGTTTGTTCCCCAAGAAAATATTTGACAATATACCCATAATATAACTTTATATCCCCTGAAATTTTGGTTGAATAAGGGTTTTCCATAATTATATGTGGTCATTTCTCCATCATTGTTGATTATCAAACCCATGTGTCATGAGAATCCATTATATGTTTCCATAACATGAGAACTAACTTAATGAATATCAAATAAAAGTTATTCTTATAATATTAAATTATTATAACATGTTGTTCAACCACTAACATGTTCAAACAAAAATAAAATTTCTCTGATTTTATAACATGAGAGGGATAAATATAATAATTTATAATCTGATATATGTGACAAAAATCATATATTGAAGTCAGCTAAGAGGACATAAGAAACCGGTAGTCCTAATTTTCTACTCACTAAATGATCACACAAGGTCCCACGTATCTTGGAGTCAACTTAACATGTTTCCTATGCAGATTGTGACTGAATTGATGTGAGAATAGCATGAAAATATAGACACAAATAGATATTTATAAAAGGTGAAACTGGTGATCCCAAAAGGATTTATAATTATTTTGTGTAGTCACCATCCATATATATAATACCTAAACAATTTCATACATCTCTTGAACTTGTCTTGGTCCAATAGTAGAACATTCACCCACCACAAACCAGCATAGATGTGATTCTTTAGGGAAAACATAAAGAGCCACAGTGGGATCCATTTTATTGGAAAATTGATAACTATTTTTATATGTGAACTCAACTAGTCTTATGTAGGTATCCCAAGAAAATCTAAATTCCATGATGCGTGAAAAAATAAAAAAATTGTAATATAACACTCCACTTTTCAATCTATATGAGGATAGAATTATATGCTCAAATTTATATTACAACCCATTACCTCATGATGTAACGTCCATAATTGAGAAGTAATTAGGGGACCCCTATCAAAAATAATTACTAATGGATCCCATTGTAACTTCATAACCACATTCCCATATATATTTCCAAAATCCTCAACCTTGGATGTGTCTCAAATTATAATGAAATGGGAATACCAAGACAACTGATTTATCACTTCCCAAATTGAATTCTTTCATCACGGAGACCATAGTATTAAATTAACTAAATCCCTGGACATCTCATACTAATTCCATAGTGTTATAGGAATTGATTGAAACTTTACTAATTGATTTTGGTGACCATTTTTGATTTAGTGAAAATTATAATAATTAGAAACCAAATAAGTCATCTCAAACTACATAGCTAAACACTGAAACTTATGTTTCATTTCATAATATATCGTAGTAGTACCTTGGTTAATGGAATTATGAGAATAATTAAAATATTGCATCACATAATTTCTCATAGATAGTCAGAAAAAAATATGATATATTAATGTAAAGAATTCATTCTAAATATAATGTTAATTATATAATTTTATTCCCACTATGTAAGGAAATATGGAAACTCCTAAACTCTTCATCAAATTGATTCTCTTATGTACTAAACTAAAGAAGATATGAAATCAACTGGACACTAGCTGGAACAATACTAGTCTCTCATTCTATTGTATTTATGTGAATCTGAGGGAAGATTCCTTAGGTTTCCTATTCATTCATTTATTCCATGATATAATGATAAGGGACACTCTTACTGAGAGCATCAAAAACATAATTCAAATTTCCTATGATGTAGGCTATGTCGATTTCATTGATCGGAAGGTACTCCACCAATCCCCTCTATAATAGGTTCAAATATTTTTTATAAAAGTTGTAATATAAACTCTTTTGATGAAAATAATGTATAAATATTTCCCTGAAGAGTTAATATCCCTAACTCTTAAAGGAGATCATAAAAATTGAAATCTATAAATAATTAGTATTGTAATTCTATTCATCTAGACGGAGATGACTGGAAGAATATCACACCACATGATCGACATATATCAAAACACATCCCTATCATACACCTGATGTATCATATTAAATGATATATCCTTGAATAATATATAGTTAAAAAAATCACTAAGTTAATAAGTTATTTTAATTCATGAAAGGATGTCTAAAACATATAATCCCATAATAATATCACCCTTTCCCTTGTATGAATAGTAAATGGTGATTCATGATTCAATATATCACTCTTGAACCCCTAATAATATCCTTCCACACCAAATAATCCTTGAATCACAATAAAATTCCATGGATCCTCTCATGAAAAGTAAATAGTACACTAACGATGATCAACTAAGATTCCTTGTTTCAAAAACACATGTCTTGATAACAAAAATTCCAACTTCCATAAATGAAATTTAGATAATAGGAAAAAAAATATTGTTATTGCTCAATATTCTCATAATAGATTTCATATACAGTTAATTCACTTTTTTTGACATCAAATAAGAAAAAAAATCTTGTGTGAATACCATGAAAAAGGAATCAAGGGATGGTTTGAATATGTGGTTCATTGAATCCATCAGAACTACAGTTGCATTAGTTATGAAAATTTTAATCACAAAATATTCCAAGTGTCTATACATGCTACTCAAAGATGTCTTCAGAATATCTGACTCCTTAACCTTGAGTTGGAGAAATCAATACCAAAGTTTTATTTCCAAGAACAAAATTTCTCCAATTAATTGATCAACCAAGTAATTTATATAGTTAAAGGTAACTTATTCATAATCATTACCCAGTTAATATTATGATAATCACCATAATGATGAATAGTTACACTAGTATTCTTAGAAAAAATAACCATAGAATCCCAAGGTAATATACTATAATGAATGAAACCATTAACCATTAAATAATCAAACTGAATCTTTACCTATTTCAATTCAACTTGTTACATGCTATTAGGATGAATATATATTAGTTATATTTTTTTGCAGACTCAATCATGAATTAATTATCACATTCTAGATGTAGTCCATAAATTTCATTAGAAAATGTATTGGGAAATTCCTTGATTAACAAATGAAGCTAAAGAAGAGGGCTCATATAAAATTTCAATTAAAAATTAAGATATTATTTCTAAATGTTATATTAGAGGAGATACTGCTCAACTAGACCTTATATTCCACTCTCCATTAAATACATGAGATCTTACATCATATTTAATAAAGGACACATGCTGGAGATAAAAATAAATTCATGAAATGTGAGAAATCAACTAATATTGTATGATGATAACAATGAAGAGGAATAATTCATTAACTAGTAAATATCAAACTAGATCAACTTTTAACATCGTGAAACAACACACGGGACATCAAAAAATATGCTCCCTATTCTTCCTAAGAGGAATTAACAACTCCATCTCATAAGAAATGAGTTTCATTAGATGTTGTGAATGAATTTTAAATCAGCTTGATGTTAAGGATTGAGGGGTACCAATATGAAATAACCTATTCAATAAATATGAACTAAAAAGTTTTTTACCACTCACCATTGAATGACCTGTATTACCATACAATATAGAATTTTATATTGTGTATATTTTCTTCATTCAAGTTTCATTTAGCTAGATCCATTTTGACATTGATGCATTAAACTACATTGTAGATCCTTTCCAGGTTGATGAACCTGAGCCATAATAAGGAGTATAAAGTTCCTAAGAATACATATAAATATTACATCAATATCCACATGAGTTGAAAACATTAAAATGTTTTTTTGAAAATTGATTGGGGTTACCCTATTATTGTTTATGAAATGCATGGAGTTAACCCACTATTGAGAGAAACAAATACATCCCTTTAATGTTTCATCTAATTTCATATTCATTCCATGTGATTCTATGAAACTACAACTTGGTGGAAGATGAATTATAAATGAAAAAATATTTCTACCTGGTCAATACCTTCCATCATCTCTCAGTCATCCACATTATCATATAAGGTAAGAATTAGGTTGAAAACGTGAGTATAAATATATAATTATATTCCCTTTTAAAATGTAAAATATTTAAACGTAACATTAGATACCACCTCCGGATAAAAAATAAAAAATAAACTAAAAAAAATATTTTTCCTACACATCCATAGTTCGATCATCTTAATAAAAGTTAGGAAATTCATTAATTTTTACATCATTAATGATCTAGGAATAAAAAATTAGAGGAAGGAAGACATGATTTTGTTCCACTCCAAGACATCATTCTTATTTTATTAAACCTTTTTTCATCCATCTTCTGCACAAACCCTGAAGAATAAAGGATGTTCATGTTAAATTAATACTGTAGTTTCTATAAAATTAAATATTTTCTTAATCATTTATAGCTAGTCTTATACTTACCATGTGCCATTATAACAATGGAAGGATGGTGTTTTAGGGGATAAAAACACCTTAAATCAATATTTTTTCTCCACTAGTTGAAAGTTATACCTATATTTCCTGAGTCGGGATATAGAAAATATTATTTTCTATGGAACAAAAAGCTCACACTACCACTAAAATATGATTTAAATCAAATAGATGGTTACCCTATAGACAATCATCCACAACACCTTCATATGTAACCCTAAAATGTCATATGCGAGGTATGGTTCTACTTAAATGAATGGAAATAGGCCATTAGTTAAAATAAAAATCTCATTTTGAGTTAAGATAACACAATCAATGAAATAAGATATGATCAGAACACAACAATAGAGTCACACTTCCAAATATACCTTGGTAACATAAGGCTTGTCACCATGAGATCAAGCCATGAACTTTATTGTAAACTATGCACTATTTAATTAAAATCCTCTTTCCAATCTACCAAAACATCCATCTACATAAGTATCATGAACATGAAATAAAACCACCTTTGATACCAATTTGGAATGACCTGATTCGAGTCATCCATGAACTTGAAAATTGTGTTGGCCCATAGCAAGGACCGAAGTAAATCCTCAATCCCATAAGGCTAGATAAATTCTCAATGACATCAAAAAATATATTTGGGAGAAAATATTGCCAAAAAAATAACAACAATGTAATAAACTCTAGAATATATAAAATGAGATCATTATTAAAATAAATGGTGAGATAGTCTAAGAATAAAAAAAGAGTACAAGGAAGAAATAACTTAAACTATAATTTTCAAACCATATACATAAAATGATATAAAACACATATCTAAATGAACCATTTCACCAATTAACTCCCACAACCCACTAATAAAAATACTTTATTCCTCCCTAAGGAGACATTCCTTTAGCTATATCATAAGAAAAGATCTAAACACACCTAATTGTATGTATAGGGTTTTTGAATAAAATCCTAGTAGGATACCACCATGTTGTCTATAAGAACACTTTATTAGATAAATATTTTATGAAAATATTAAATAAATAAATGAATGAATGTTCATTTCACAATATATATAAAAAATGTAAATTCAACCCCTTCACCAAACCATCCACAAGAAACCAATTTTCAATGGAATTTTAATGAATCCATTTTTCCTTAAAAGTATTCAAATTGTTAAAAATAATTTAAACATTTTAAATTTATAAGAACAAATAAACAAACATTTCATAATGAATAACATGTTTCTATATAAGTTATGGGATAGTTTAGGTAGGGGCTAACTTGAATCACCATGCCTTAGTAAAGAGTCATGACTAATACAGACTGTAAGTACCTAGGACAATGATAACTAAAAAGGATAGAAGAAAATATTGATAATTGAACCCCTGGATGATTCCCAGAAACACATTTTTTATTTAGATATATAATTGTATATATTTTCAAAAAAACATGTTTATCATGATTTCCCAATTCCAACCTCTACCTTATAAACTCGGGATATCATGTTCTCCTTCTATATGAAAGAAAATTATTTCAATTTAATTAGATTTCATCTTCATCCATTAGAGTTTATTTAATATCACATATAATTATTTCATCCAACTTTTCAACAATATAAAACATGTTTATATGTCAATTTTCATAAAAAAATAGCAATATCTAAAATCAAAATCCAAAAAAAATACAATATTCATTTAAATAATCTTCCATCAAAATACAATCTTGCTTTGATAGATATTTTCATAAAAAACCCCAAGGCAACAATCCATTTCATAAAAATAGCTATAATATTCATATTTCATGAAATTATAACTCATTCCATTATTAATTTAATAACCAATTTAAAAATGGAAAACATGAATAGTACATAAGAAAATTTCTCTATATGAAACTACCCACCTCAAAGAATATGGAATAATCCAATACTTACACAACATCCATTACCAAATAGATTAAGGGTTATATGAGAAAATAAAGAACCCTAAACCAGAAAAATGATGATTTGAATCTCCATTCCTATTATATAAAGATTAATTAAGGGAAAAAATGAAAATATATATATAGATGGATTCCAGACTAATAACATAGATAGAATAAAATCACAGGAGGATTTGATCATATGAGATAAGAATAAAATGAATAAAAAGAATATCCATTCACTCCATGGAATTTTTCTCAATCAAAAATCCAAGAAAGGGAAGAAACTTGTGTGGTAAAAGATAGAAAAATAGATTGAAAATTAATTAAATACCATCCCTAAATGATCACATACACCACTATTAATTGGTGTATCATCCCTTGAAAAACCATGAGGCTGACTTAGCTATCAAACGGTTAATGAACCAATGAATCAATATTAGGTTGAGTTGTTACCATGCCCCTTGATGTCTTAATCACACCACATTGTGGATCCTAACACATTGTATGGTCGTGATGTGGTGTAGAAAGGATTTTCATTTTGGACCCATTATAGAATGTACCCTAACGTGCAGGATTCCATATAGGGTGTAGAACACATAAGACCATTCCTCACCCCTCATCATTGAGAATACCTTGTGATGGGTGTTCTATTCCTTCTTGGGGTACATAGGTTATTACCAAGAATGAAATGGAATGTACCATGGTTTGTTGTAGCCTATTTTCACCAAAAAATACAAAAAAATACTTTTTAAGTTGTTTACACCAACCAACACATCCCAAAACCAAAAAGAACCATCCTAATGATAACAAAAGGTTTTACCTCAAACTAAGATGTGAATAGATGAAATAAAATAATTATCTCTACTTATTAATCACATTCTACTAGATCCATATATTTTATAATGAATAACCCTAAAGGGATGAGATATTTTTATCTCAACCATCTTGTCTATAAAATTTGGAAATTTACTTTCCTATAAGATGAATCAACACCATTATATTCATGTTTTAAAATCAAGTACATCATGATAAATTTATATTTTTTAATCTTTTTTATGTCTCTTTTGAAAATATTTCTAGTACTATTACAAAATTGATTTTCTCCCCTAATAATAAAATTACATGATTTCTATATATCTGTAATATGGAACAGGTTTCCCATGGATCACTTTCCTCTCATCATAAAATTCAAATATATAACACTTTTAAAAATAAATCAATCCCTTTGAAGTATGACTTAATTTACATCATCATAATGATATGATGAAATAAACTATTTTTTTATCATTCTATCAAAAAATAAGGTATGTATTGATTTTAACATTTATGTTTCAATAATAGTATATCAAATTAATTTAATTCTAATAGACTAATCATCTTTAAAATTCAATGCCCCTTCTTAGTAGTATTCCAAATTACTCTACAAGTCAAATCGAATTTTCTTGGTTAATGAAAATCTGATCTACAAAATCCATGGTTTTTATCCTCTTTTAGCATTGAGTCTAGCATAAACTACAAGAGCCTTTGCCATTTAATTATATTTATTCTCCAAATTATTTTGAACTTTGTCCAAAAAAAATTGGGATGGTAGGATAAAAAACCTTCTTTAAGGTGTCTAGGAAAATATCACATATCATAAAGGTTTTTAAATTTTTTTAATCTTTTATAAATATTAAAATTAGGGTCTTGAGATTTTTTTTGTGTTTGTATTCTTTTGATGAGAATAATTCCCAATAAAGCCCCAGGTTTTGAAATAATTTATTTCAATTTATTATTTTTTAGGAGATTTTTTGAATTTCAGGGAAATAATTTCTAAATTTAGGAAATTTTAATGGGGCACACAGTTAGCAATAATAGATTGAAAACCCATGTGAAAAATTTACCTATCAGGTCTATCTTAGACAAATACATTTGAAATAGTCTCCATATGGATTATTAAACTATGTGAAGGCCTAGGAGAAATATCGCCTATCTGGTTTGGGATTCTACTATGTGAATAAAATTTTACACATATTTTGTTAAAATATACATGTAATCCTTCCATAAAACCCATATTTTAAATGTAATTTTTTTTTATTTTACTCATTCCTTTTAATTTTTTTCTACTGATTCACTTCTACTATCACATCATGCACCCCTTCCTTGGTCGGCTGACATTGTGCACACCCGTTGTGTCACAACCTGCTTTCACCAAGATGAGGGAAGGGACAGGGGGTTGCCAAACCCTTCTTACCTCAAGTTTAACGAGAGATAATGACCCCCAAAACCTTCCTTCAATAGGTCCTGGAGTGGTGAATAGTACCAAGGGTAAATAATCACACACAAAATGGAAGGCATTACCATTTTTATTTAGTAGAATCAGGAGATAATATGGTACATCTTTAATCAACACAAAAAATTGAAGTAAAAGTAAGGAAAAACAAACCATTCCCATATGAATGTACCAAAATTAAGTGCTACAAAAGTACAAGAAAACTCCAAGGAAGTACCAAAGAAAAGAAAAATATCAAAAGAAACTGCAACTCTCCCAAATTATGAACTAGTATGGTCCCACATGATCCTCGAAGTCCTCCTGGAAACCTGAAAATAGTTTTATATATGTAGGGTGAGTATACAGGTATACTCATTAGGGAAAACCAAAAGCTCTCGTACACAAGTGGGGAGGAATTCTAATTCCCTCTGAGAAAAGGAGACAACTGAAGCACCTAGTAAGGATTCTATCCACCCAACCTCAACGAGGCACACTCTCCAAATAACACAAGTCAAATAAATTAATAGTAAGAACACATCGACATTTGGGTACCCCACACCACTTTCCCATTGGTTATTGAAGACACCCTACGCGTCAGACCTTCCACGCCATTTTCACTGCAGTCCCACTTCCATACCCCACCCACACACACCTGGGATACCACAACCACACATCCTACCTGAAAACACCTAGGCCACAACCACATGTAACCACTCCTACAGACACCTAGGCTAGAACAACTACCGCCACGCCCGAAGACACCTGATCCTCATCTTGAAGATGATTGGGAACAACCTGCCTGCACACACCTAGGCCAACTACCACAACATACCCAGCCTAAAGAATCTAGGGATATAATGTTCCTTAGGCCATCATAGCATGTCCAAAGAGTCTTGGGCTATTTGGTAAAGGGAGTATAAAAGGAAATAATAACCATCCACTCACAGAAGTGTTGGGAAAAACACCCTCCCCCATGAAATGTGGGTGTTCGGCATGAAGTGATCAACTTGTATGGGGTGAGAATAAGAAACATAAAAACTAAAATTATATATATAGGTAACGAGCACTCATCCCAACCTAGGGGTTCCAAACCATCCCAACACGAACACCCTTATTACTATTCATTCATAAAAGCACAACAGCCACAACCAAGTCACAACTCGTTCCCAAAAACCAATTCCCCATTGAATCCATTCTTGTTTTCATATTCAAGTGATTCCATTTAGATAATTATTCACTACCGAGAAACTAACAGGCATAGCCACAAGTCAAGGAAGGAAAAACAACCAAACAGCAATTTAAACATTCACATCCGGTTCTCTTATAAAGTCACAACTGGGATCCATGAGATCCCTCAAAGTAATAGAACTAAACCAAGCCCAAAAATATGGCCCCACATAGACTTAGGTCCACAATCCCACAACGTCTCAATAAGGGATCCCATCCCTATCCATGTCACCTCATAAGCATCAACCATAAACATCACCAGAACAGAGCAAGGAAGTTTTCAAATTTGAATATTCCATTCATTTAGTTATGTCTTTCTGCTTGGTAAATCAGGGTGATCACACAAGGATTCTTATTCATTGGGAATCCATTTAGTCAACTGAGTTTACGTGATTTACCAGTTTCTATGTTACATCCATTAAATCACATTAATATCCATAAAAACAAAGGTCCATTAGTGTGCAAGGACCACCAACGACCATGATTTTCAGTGGATATAAACCCATTCAATTCACAACATATAGGAAAAGATAAAAGAGTACAACATCATTATCAAACACAACCCTTCATTCTTTAAATCCATTTATCATCTTCGTTAAGGTTTGGTTTCATCCATCCCCGTAGGAAGAATTTTCATACCCACCCCACATGATACATAGTAAGAGAGACGAAGGAAAAACCCTACCTGGATGATCAACGATTGACGTTTTTCTTCTCACACCAACAATATGGATGCATGACTTATAGGGGTCCTGATACGTGATGCAAGACCTGCTAGGAAGTGTCCTAGGAACCTTGTATAATTTCCGCGCTTTGAGCACCCAGATCGTCGCAAGAAAACAAGTGAATGTGACGTGCGGATAGTGAAAATGAAAAGGAAAGGGGAAATGGTCAAGGTAGAACCCAAATAGAACTTGTCTATAAGAACTCTAGCCACAAGACGCCACAAAGGATGACCAATCCTTTGATAAGTCAAGAATTAAGCAAGAACACAAAGGTTGCAAGCAAAACTCACCATAATAACATTAATTTCATTCATGATGTTCCAAGAGTACAAGGGGGTGTCTATTTATAGCCAAAGAGAGAAGGAAATTAGAATCACACCATGGAGTGGCTTTTACATTAGTCTAACACCTAGTTTCCACAAGTCAAAAAGCCTAAATATGACTTTGACAACTTTGACACTTGCCCATGACTTTAGGAGACAAGTAGCACACCCTTTTGGAAAAGTAAAGATAAGTAGCCCACCACCTTTTGACTTTGAAGATTCCATGGTGGGGTGGGCTTGAAAATTCGTAGCACCACTTGGGTTGGGTTTTTAAAAGCATGTTTGGGCCTTAATTAATGTAATTATAGGCCCGGATGCTTCCCCCAAGCAAAGGTGTTGGGCCTCCTCTTGGAATTCTATGATTAATCCATTTAAGGCCTCCTTTATTCTCTTGGTCCGCTCCCTTGTCATTGGGCCTCCAATTCTACGTAAAGGGTCTTGTCCACTTATGTGCATTCCACCTTCCTCATCATGTCCGCCTCCAACCCTGTGATGCCCATGTGTTCCATGATCCTCATCATCTCCTCCCTCCTCAAAAGGATTCGTCCTCGAATCTGAAAATTCAAAGGGAGAAAGATCATCAACATTAAAGGTACCACTAACATTCCCATACCTATCGGGTAAATCAATCTTGTAGGCATTATCATTGATCTTCTCTAAGACTTGGAAAGGACTATCTCCTCGTGGATGAAGTTTTGATTTTCGTTGCTCTGGAAACCTCTCCTTCCTCAAGTGTAGCCACACCCAATCTCCAGGTTGAAACACCATTTTTCGCCGACCTTTGTTGGCGTGCTTCACTACTTGTTCATTCTTCTGCTCAATGTTGGCCTTTACCTTTGCATGGAACTCCTGCACAAACTTTGCCTTCTTTTCACCTTCAAGATTCGAAAATTGATTAGTAGGCAAAGGTAAAATATCAAGTGGAGTTAATGGGTTAAAACCATACACAACTTCAAACAGTGAAACATTAGTAGTGGAGTGAACCACTCGATTATAAGAAAACTCAATGTGAGGCAGGAATCTTTCCCAATGTTTTAGATTTTTTCTAAGGATGGAACGCAACAATGTGGAAAGTGTCCTATTGACCACCTCCGTTTGAACATCTGTTTGTGGGTGTGCAGTGGTGGAGAACAAAAGTTTGGTTCCAAGTTTGTTCCACAATGTCCCCTAGAAGTGACTAAGGAATTTGACATCCCTATCACTCACAATGCTCTTGGGTAAGCCATGCAACCTAACAATTTACCTGAAAAACAAATCAGCGATATGAGTTGCATCATTGGTTTTAGAAAAAGCAATAAAATGATCCATTTTACTAAACCTGTCCACCACCACAAAGATGTTATCCTTACCTGATTGTGATCTTGGCAAGCTGAGGACAAAATCCATTGAAATGTCAACCCAAGGATGAGAAGCAACGGGAAAAGGGGTGTATAAGCCATGCGGAAGCACTTTCGTCTTTGCATTTTTACACACATTACAATTTCCACAAACACTTACCACATCCCTACGCATGTGAGGCCAATAAAAATGTTCACTCAATAAGGAAAATGTTTTCTCAACCCCAAAATGCCCCATTAATCCACTACCATGTGTTTATCTAACAATCAATTCACGCATGGAACAAGATGGAACACATAATTTATTTTTCCGAAAAAGAAATCCATCATGTTTGTAAAAATCACTTTTGCCATGTTTTTCACACAACTTCCAAATTTCAGAAAAATCCACATCATTCTCATACATACTTTTTAACATTTCAAAACCAAGTATTTTAGCATGCATTGAAGTAATAAGAGAATATCTCCAAGACAAAGCATCAGCGACAACATTTTCTTTTCCTTTTTTATGCTTAATGATGTAAGGAAATGTTTCAATGAATTCAATCCATCTTGCATGCCGCCTATTCAACTTTCCTTGTGACTTAAGAAATTTTAGGCTTTCATGATCTGAATGAATCACAAATTCCCTTGGCCACAAGTAATGTTGCCAATTTTCTAAAGTTCTTTTGAGATCATACAATTCCTTGTCATAGGTAGAGTAGTTCAATGCAGCCCCATTAAGCTTATCAATAAAATATGTGATAGGCTTAGAGTCTTGCATTAAAACAGCCCCAATTCCTATTCCAGAGGCATCACACTCAACCTCAAAAACTTTAGAAAAGTCAGGCAGAACTAAGAGAGGTGAATTGGTTAACTTACCTTTGAGTGTAGAGAAGGCTTCCTCTTGAGCTTTTCCCCACTTGAAACTCACCCCTTTCTTGACCAACTCATTTAATGGTGCCGCGATTGTTGAAAAGTCCCTCACGAACCTTCGGTAAAAACTTGCAAGTCCATGGAAGCTCCTCACCTCATTGGCATTCTTTGGTTGTGGCCAATCCCGAATCGCCTTCACCTTCTCTTCATCAACCCTCATGCCATCATCTCCTACCACAAAACCAAGGAAAACAACTGAATCTAAACAAAATGTACATTTTTCCAAGTTTGCAAACAACCTATTTTTCCTAAGAGTCTCAAAAACATGTTTCAAATGTTCATGATGTTCATCAAGGCTCTTAGAATAAACAAGGATGTCATCAAAATACACAACCACAAATTTCCCAATGAATGGACGGAAAACATGATTCATTAAGTTCATGAATGTACTAGGGGTGTTAGTTAGTCCAAAAGGCCTAACTAGCCATTCATATAATCCGAACTTAGTTTTAAATGCGGTTTTCCATTCATCTCCCTCTTTCATTCTAATTTGATGGTATCCACTCCTTAGGTCAATTTTAGTAAACAAGCATGCACCATGGAGTTCATCAAGCATATCATCCAAATGAGGTATGGGATAACGATACTTTACCATGATTTTGTTGATATCTCGACAATCAACACACATTCTCCACTTACCATCTTTTTTTGGGACAAGGATTACCGGTACGGCACACGGACTCAAGCTCTCTCGAACAAATCCCTTCCCTATCAATTCTTCCACTTGTCGTTGGATTTCTCGAGTCTCCTCCAGGTTAGCCCGATAAGCCGGTCGATTGGGAAGTGTTTCTCTGGGGAGGAAGTCGATATGGTGCTCGATACCCCGCAAGGGTGGTAAGCCATCGGGAATTTCCTCGGGAAAAATATCACCAAAATCCTGCAAAAGAGACATAACACTAGAAGGTATAGAAGGGTTAGGAGAGTTACTGGTGAAACATTATCCCTTGCATAAAAGCACGAGAGTTTCCTCCCCCTCCAAAGCTCTCTCTATCTCTCTTTTTCCTGAAAATAAGCTCACTTTTCCCTCAACACTCTTGTTTTCACTCTTATTTTCACTCTTATTTTCAACTTTTTTATTTCCCTCATTTTTTTTGCTTTCACTCAAAACTCCTTTTTCACTCTTGATTTTTCCACTCTTCTCATTCTCTCTATTTTTTCTCTCTTTTCTTTTTCTCTCTTCTCACAATATCTCTCAATCCTCACTTGGTCTTCATAAGCTTGAAAAGGTCTCAATGGTGTAAGAATAACCGTCCTCCCATTATACTCAAAAGAATATCGATTGGTGTATCCATCATGTGTGACCCTCCTATCAAATTGCCACGGTCTTCCCAACAAAATATGACTAGCATGAATTGGAACAACATCACACATCACCTTGTCTTCATACTTCCCAATAGAAAATGGAACTTGTGCTTTCTTAGTCACTTTGACATCCCCGCTATTATTTAACCATTGCAATCTATAAGGCCTAGGATGTCTAGTCGTAGCCAATCCCAATTTATCAACCATCAAACCACTCGCTACGTTTGTACAACTACCCCCATCAATAATCATACTACATACCTTATCTTTGATGAGGCATCTAGTATGAAAAATGTGCTCCCTTTTCTCTTGATCATGTTCTCCTTCAGGTTGAGCACTCAAAGCACACCTTGCAACAATCATTTCTCCATGTACGGGGCTTTCTACTTCCACCTCTGAATCATCCTCAAGTGATGGCATTTCATCTTCGCTTGAGCTAGCACTAAGAACATCTCCATCATCCAAAATAGTCATTGTTCTCTTTTTTGGGCATTGTGAAGCAATATGTCCAAATCCTTGACATTTAAAACATTTGATATCTTGTGATTTGGAAACAACCTTACCCTCCATTTTACCTTTGGATTCCGGAAAGAATGGTTTTGGTTTGGGCATCTCCTTTGAATCAGTTTTGTGTTCCCTTACATGCTCTTGTAGTTTGGAATATTTAAACTTGAAAGGTCTAGAATCCTTACCATAAGATGTAAGGCGCATCCTCCTTGCCTTTACTTGTCTCTCCGCTTTGGTAGCCATGTGAAGTAGATCCTCCATGTCCAAGTAGTGGTGCATGTCCACTATGCCCCGAATGTCATGGTTGAGACCGTTCACAAATCTTGCCATGGTGGCCTCTCGCTCCTCATCAATATTTTCCCGAATCATGATGATATCCATATCTTTGTGATACTCCTCAACACTCATATCCCCTTGTTTCAAACCCTGCAACTTGAGGAACAAATCACGATAATAGTGGCTAGAAATGAACCTCTTACGTATTACCACTTTTATCTCCTCCCAAGTGTGGATGGGTCTTTCTCCACTTCATCGTCGACTCACTTGTAGTTGGTCCCACCAAATACTAGCATAATCGGTGAACTCCACGGCCGCCAACTTCACTTTGTTTTCCTCCGAATAGGTGTGACAACCAAAAACATGTTCGACCTTTCTTTCCCATTCCAAGTAAGTTTCAGGATCATTCTTACCTTGGAATGAAGGGATCCTCAACTTTACTCCTCCAAGATCATTGGCTTGCCTCCATGGTGGTTGATTTCTCCGAATTGGTGACTCGTGAAAATTGGATAAATCCTCCTCTTATTCAACAACTCGCCTCCTTGGTGGTGCTCTAGAATTGGAAGGGGATTGGAGTTCATCCATCCTCGCATTCAACCTTTGGAATTGTTCTTGTACCGCCCTCATGAACATCTTAATGTTCGCTTCATTGGTATTACTTGACTCCGCCATTTAGGAATCCTATAAAAAAAGTGAAGAGAAAGGAAAATGGACCTCACACACTCCCTCACGTGTTTACACTCAAAAATAATATGTTCGCTCGTGTTTCACTCAATTTTGGCTTTTATCAAAATGTAACACTCTTGCCTTTTACCACTCAACTTGCTTCCTATAATGTTCTTTACCCAATTTCAACAAATCAAAAGGATATTTGAAATGTGGAAATCCTGAACTAGAATTCAAAGATAAAATTCAAATTGGATTCAAGATGAAAAATTTGGGAAGAGGAAGAAAAGGGAAGAAGAAGAATGAAAATGGGAAGTAGAATTCAAAATGTTGCAATTTTTTTTTTGAGCCTTTAATAATTTTTTTTCGATTTTTTTTGGCTATTTTTTTTGTAGATGCAGAAGCAACAAGATGAATTTTTCAATATTTAATTGCAGGAGAAGCAATAATTTATAACATCAAATGGAATCAACGTGAGATTTGCGTGGTTTTAAAATTGCAGAATTTGTTGCAAAATTTGAACCCGCTGTATCTCGCTATGTATAGCTCTGATTTTGATGATTCCAAATGGAGAAGAAATATGAGCTTCTCAACTACAATAATGATATAATGTACGTCCGAAAATAAGAAGAAATGACGTCTGTAGGGGAAGAAGAAAATGGACCAGAATTGATGTTGGCCCAATTTCAAGGGAAATGAAAATGAAAGAAAGGATAAGAAAGAAAGAACCAGATTTCTTGCAAAAGGGATCTGATACCAAATGATACGCGATGAAAGACCCGCTAGGAAGTGTCCTAGGAACCTTGTATAATGTCCGCGCTTTGAGCACCCAGATCGTCGCAAGAAAACAAGTGAATGTGACGTGTAGATAGTGAAAATGAGAAGGAAAGGGGAAATGGTCAAGGTAGAACCCAAAGAGAACTTGTCTCTAATAACTCTAGCCACAAGACGCCACAAAGGATGACCAATCCTTTGATAAGTCAAGAATTAAGCAAGAACACAGAGGTTTCAAGCAAAACTCACCATAATAACATTACTTTCATTCATGATGTTCCAAGAGTACAAGGGGGTGTCTATTTATAGCCAAAGAGAGAAGGAAATTCGAATCACACCATGTGGTGGATTTTAAATTAGTATAACACCTAGTTTCCACAAGTCAAAAAGCCTAAATATGACTTTGACAACTTTGGCACTTGCCCATGACTTTAGGAGACAAGTAGCACACCCTTTTGGAAAAGTAAAGACAAGTAGCCCACCACCTTTTGACTTTGAAGATTCCATGGTGGGGTGGGCTTGAAAATTTGTAGCACCACTTGGGTTGGGTTTTTAAAAGCATGTTTGGGCCTTAATTAATGTAATTATAGGCCCGGATGCTTCCCGCAAGCAAAGGTGTTGGGCCTCCTCTTGGAATTCTATGATTAATCCATTTAAGGCCTCCTTCATTCTCTTGGTCCGCTCCCTTGTCATTGGGCCTCCAATTCCACGCAAAGGGTCTTGTCCACTTATGTGCATTCCGCCTTCCTCATCATGTCCGCCTCCAACCCCGTGATGCCCATGTGTTCCATGATCCTCATCAGGTCCAAGAATGAGCAGGAAAGGCTTCGTCACGGGCGCACCACTAGCCTTGGGAAAGGGGACACCAAATGTACCAAGGAAAGAAATAAACCATCCAAGAAGAAGAATGAAGGAATTTCTATGTGATAAAAAGGTGAGATCATCAAGTTACAGCATAAGAATTTTGAATGGTTTTAAAGGTGGATCATGGTTTCACCATGCTGTTGGACGGTTACACATAATGGGATTAATTTCTAGTTAATAATTTTCATCGGAGGGGTGTACATAACTGTTGTGCATTAAAGGATTTCATTTAAGAGAGAAAAATGGGTCTCTTGAGGGTCGCCTCACTTATAGGGATTTAAGACATTGTTTATGGAATTAAAAATGGATTTGAACCACTTTAAAAGGGTTAAAAGACTTAAAAGTGGCGTTACGGGAAAAAAATGGGGAAAGAAACCCTGACACCCCTCTATGGATGATTTGTGAGACTCATAGATGAAGCCGATCGGTGGAGATGATTGGGTGAATTTGATCTTATGAAGTTGATCCCATGAAGTTGATCGGTAAAGCGGATTGGGTGAAGCTGATCCTGTGAAGCTGATATGTGAAACCGATTTGGTGAAATTGATCTGTGAAACTGATTTAGTTAAATCAGTCAGTGAAACTGATTTGGTGAAACCGATCTGTGAAACCAATTTGGTGAAACCGATATGTGAAACCAATTTGGTGAAACCGATTTGGTGAAACCGATCTATGAAACCGATTTGGTGAAACTGATCTGTGAAACCGATTTGGTGAAACCGATCTGTGAAAATGATTTGGTGAAACTGATCTGTGAAACCGATTTGGTGAAACCGATCTGTGAAACTGATTTGGTGAAACCGATCTGTGAAACCAATTTGGTGAAACCGATCTGTGAAACTGATTTGGTGAAACTGATCTGTGAAACCGATTTGGTGAAACTGATCTGTGAAACCGATCTGTGAAACCGATTTGGTGAAACCGATCTGTGAAATCGATTTGGTGAAACCGATATTTGAAATCGATTTGGTAAAAATGATCTGTGAAACCGATTTCGTGAAACCGATCTGTGAAACCGATCTGGTGAAACTGATCTGTGAAACCAATCTGGTGAAACCAATTTGTGAAACCGATTTGGGGAAACTGATCTATGAAACCGATTTGGTGAAACTAATATGTGAAACTGATCTGTGAAACCGATCTGTGAAACGAATTTGGTGAAACCGATCTGTGAAACTGATTTGTTGAAACCGATCGGTGAAAGCGATTTGGTGAAACCGGTCTCTGAAATAGATTTGGTGAAACCGATCTGTGAAACCGATTTGGTGAAACCGATCTGTGAAACCGATTTGGTGAAACCGATCTGTGAAACCGATTTGGTGAAACCGATCTATGAAACCAATTTGGTGAAACCGATTTGTGAAACCGATTTGGTGAAACTGATCTGTGAAACCGATGTGGTGAAACCAATCTGTAAAACTGATCTGGTAAAACCAATCTGTGAAACCGATCTGGTGAAACTGATATGTGAAAATGATATGGTGAAGCCGATCTGTGAAACCGATTTTGTGAAACCAATCTGTGAAACTGATTTGGTGAAACTGATCTGTGAAGCCGATCTGTGAAGCTGATCTGTGAAGTCGATCTATGAAGCTGATTTGTGAAGTCGATCTGTGAAGCTGATCTGTGAAGTTGATCAGTGAATCTGATCAGTGAAGATGATCTGTGAAGCTGGTCTATGAAGTTGATCAGTGAAGCTGGTTAGTGAAGCTGATCAGTGAAGCTGATCAGTGAAGCTGGTCAGTGAAGCTGGTTAGTGAAGCTGATCAGTGAAGCTGATCAGTGAAGCTGATCAGTGAAGCTGATCTGTGAAGCTGATCAGTGAAGCTGATCTGTGAAGCTTGATCAGTTAAGCTGATCTGTGAAGATGATTTGTGAAGTTGATATATGAAGCTAATGGGCGGGACTGATTGATGAGTCTAGGGCACCCCAACACTTAGAATTTGGAAAAGTAATAGACCCGGAGGTTCTGGGCCATTACATCATATACATCTCAAAATTATTCTTGCCCTCGAGAATAAAAGAGTAACCCAAACAACCCCTCCAAAAGATACCTCTCAGGGAAAAACCACCCCAAACAACCATACAAATCCCAAGGATCACATTGTCCCGACACACGGATCGGGGGGTTCTTTCCTCCATGTCAAGATACTATCCTCTTTGGGCGGCACTGACTCGCCCGCATAGGTTTAATCGCATCCACCTTGATGCATCTTGATTAGGGATCAGGTCCTCCCTTCCCCACATATCAGGACTTTTCATAAACATTCACAAGGTAAGGAAACAAAACATCTCTTAAACCAACAAGGTTAACATTACATCACAGCATTTCACAAAAAAAGGAACAACAAGGAAGGCTCGAAACGGCAACTCAAAACAGCTTTGGGTACTGGGTGCATTTGAGATTCTCACTCCCAAGTAATCTCCTCAAGGCCATCGTGCCTCCACAACACACGAACCAAAGAGATGGTTCATCCACTAAGCACTTTCTCTTTTTGATCCTTGATCCTCATGGGTTTCTCCATAAAAGTATCATCGTCCCCTATATCCAATTCTCCCCAGTCAATGACATGGGAATCATCATGTGGATGTCGATGAATCTGGGAGACGTGGAAAAATTTGTGGATCCTTTCCAACTGAGGTGGAAATGCCAACTGATATTCCACCTCACCGACTCTCCCCAACACTTCAAAAGGCCCTATGAACCTTGGAGAGAGCTTTCTCCCCTTTCCGAACCTTCGTTGCCCATGTCGAGGGGAAACCTTCAAGAACACATGGTCTCCAACCTCAAACTCCAAGGGCCTCCTCATATGATTGGCATATGACTTATGTCGGTCTTAGGATGCCTTCATCCTCTCACGCACAAGTTGAACCTTCTTTGTTGTGATCTATACTACCTATGGGCTAAGAAAACCTACATATCCAACCTCATTCCAGAACACGGGCGAACAACACGACCTCCCATACAAGGCTTCAAATGGTTTCATGCCAATAGTAGAGTGATAGATATTATTGTAGGCAAACTCTATTAAGGGAAAATGTCATTACCATGATCCCTCTAAGTCCAAAACACAATCCCGTAGCATATCCTCCAAAGTATGGATGGTTCGCTCTGTCTACTCATCTGTCTGGGGGTGGAAAGTAGTGCTAAGAAGTAGCTGGGTGCCAAAATCATGTTACAATCCCCTCCAGACTCATGAGGTAAATTGGGAATCCCTATCTGAGACTATGGACCTTGGAACTCCATGCAATTGCACCACCTCACCCACATATCTCCATGCTAATTCATTCACCGCACTTGACTCTTTGATCGCTAAAAAGTAAGCTGATTTCGTCAACTGGTCTACCACTACCCAGATAGCATTATAGCCTCCTTGAACCCTGGGTAGCCCTATGATGAAATCCATCGATATGTCATCCCATTTCTACTTGAGGACGTCTAAAGTCTGCAACAAACCTATTGGTATGCAGTGTTCATCCTTCACCTACTAACACACCAGGCACCTTGCCACGAACTCTGCCATTGCCCGTTTCGTCGTGGGCCACCAAAACTGTTCCCTCAGGCCTCAGTACATCTTGGAAATTCCATGGTGTACATCTATAAGTGAGTTATGGAACTCACTGAGAACTCCCTCTTGCATCGCCTCTGGGACAAACAACTTCCCACGAAAAAGCATCTGATTCTGACCATCCTCTGACTATCCTTCCGGAGCATTGCCTTGGTTAACCCAATCACGCATCACTTCACTCTATAATTCTCCCCACTGAGACTCCTCCACTTGTCTCAATAGATAGGACTACACTGTCATATGAAATAGGAAACCTCTACCACCATCCACCCTTGCATCCAAGTGTAGGGCAGCCAACTCCTCTATTTCCTTCCAAGCATCCACAGATTCTTGAACAGCTTCCCTCTTTGACTTCCTGCCCAAGGCATCAGCCACAATGTTCCCATTACCTTCAGTGTAAGAGATCTTGAAGTTGTAGTCCTGCAGAAACTCCACCCACCTTATTTTTCGCATGTTCAGGTCCTGCTGGGTAAATATATGCCTCAAACTCTTATGATTTGTGAATACCACAAAGTGCTCCCCAATGAGGTAATGTCGCCACAAATTCAACACAAACACTACCACTACAAGCTCTAGGTCATGGGTGATGTAGTTATGCTCATGAGGGCGTAACTGTATAGACCCATAAGATATCACTCCCCACTGCTACATTAGAACACACCCCAGGACAAGTCTAGAAGAATCACAAAATACCTCATACAACACCCCTTCCTTTGGAAACCTGAGCACTGGAGTGCTGACCAACCTTTTTTTAGATAGCTGAACACTGCCTGACACTGCTCACTCCATACGAAGGCCTGGTCCTTTCTAGTCAAAGATGTTGAAGGAGTTGTAACTCAAGAAAAGTTAAGTAAAAAACTCCGGTAATATCCTGCCAGACCTAGAAAACTACGAACCTCCATCACATTCTTAGGTTCTTCCCATGAAACAATCGCTTCAACCTTTGATGGATTAATAGATACTCCTTGTTGAGACACCACATGTCTAAGGAAATGCACTTCTCATGTCATGAACTTACACTTGGACAATTTCTCACAGAGATGGTGATGTAGAAGGATTTACAAGACCATCCTAAGGTGCTTAATATGTTCCTCCTCTGATCTTTAGTAGATAAAAATTTCATCAATGAACACAATGATGAATCGGTCTAGAAACTCATGGAAAACAGAGTTCATGAGCCCCATGAACACAGCAGGTGCGTTCGTAACACTGAACGGCATGAATAAGAAATCAAAGTGCTCATACCTGCACCTAAAAGTAGTCTTCAGAATATAATTGTCCTTCACCCTTAACTGGTGATACCCAGACCACATATCGATCTTAGAGAACTAACATGCTCCCCTCAACTGTTCAAAGAGATCGTCTATCCTTGGGAGAGGGTAACGGTTCTTGACCATTACCTGATTCAGTCTCCAGTAGTCTATGCACATCCTGAGACCACCATATGACTTCTTCACGAACAAGATCGTAGCACCCCATGGTGAAACTCTAGGTCAAACAAAACCCTTCTTCATCATATTTTCAATCTGAATCTACAACTCCCACAACTCATAAGGCGCCATCAGATAAGGAGCCATGGAAATCGGATGGGCACCAGGTTGTAAGTCTATCCCAAACTCAACGTCACGTCGAGGGGGTATAGTCACAACCTCTTCAGTAAAAAAGTCCAGGAACTCTTTAACAACTCTTAGAACATCCATTATCTCGACATCCACTAATTCTGTTGAAATCTCAGACAACTTAGAAAGAAGTGGCTCCACACACCATCTCCCCACCTAACAACTATGTTTGCCAACAAAACCCACACGTTGTCCATCCTCATTGAAGAACATGACTCTTCTTTGGAAGTAATCTATAACAGCGTGCATAGAAAAAAGCCAGTCGATGCCTAGGATGATATCATATGGATGCATTTGTAGCAGAAAGAGATCCCCACTAGACTGATGTGGACCCAACATCAGTCTACATCCTCGACAAACATCAAACACACTGGTATGACCCCCAACTAGCATACTCAGCACCAAGGGCATGGAGAGTCTCTCTATGTCTATCCCCAAGGTATGGGCTATACTGGGTGTAAAAAAAGAGTGTGAAGCTCCTGAATCAAACAAGGCATAGGCAAGAGTTCTAAACAAGTTGATCATACCTCGAATGACTTCCGGGCCTACTGGAACTATTGCCTCTATGGTGTGAAACTTCCCACACCTAGCTTCTCTACCTATCAGGTGTTAGATGCCTCCCCAACCATGCCCTGGTCTATTTCCTTGAGGAGCACCCTGGGGTCGGCATCCTACTACCATGTCTGCTCTCAGAGGAGTGGGAGCTCATTATCCCTGTTGTTGCTGCTAAAAGGGTCTGGTTGGAAACTGTTGCTGCTGAGGTGGTCGTTGAACTTGTCCACCCCCACTATACTGCGATCTATCCGGACATTGATTCTGAAGGTGACCACAGCTTCCAAAGATGAAGCACCTTGGTCCTGGGCCAGTGAGGAAAGGGCAAGGACCGAGAGATCGAAACTAGAACTATTGGGGCCTGCTCCCCACTGGTCGAAACCTAGAAGGCCCTGATGCTGGAGGCCTGCTACTGATGGCCTTCCCCTTTGACGAGCCCAATTGGATCCCTTCTCACGGCATACCTCCCAGCGTGTGCATCCTTTCTACCGCTCCATCCTTCTTATAGACCTCCAATTACATCAATAGGGTGAAGGAAGTAACAAAATACTGAAGAGAAGGACGTAGTGCCTCCTCTAAACATCTCATCTGAGAATCCTCATCTAGAAAAAGGTCCATAGAAAAACAAAGGAGATCCTTGAACTTGATTCCTAGCTCCCTTACTGGCATGCTCCCTTGCTGAAGGGAGTGTAGCTCCTGTCTCTTTTCCACCTTCATCGTGGAAGAGAGGAATTCCACTCGGAATTCCCTCTTGAAGTCAGTCCACGAAACTTCAGCCTCCCTCCTCTCTCTAAGATAGAGAGAGTCCACCACTGACGCTCCGCTCCACGCATCTGGCTTATAGCTAGAGGAACCCAGTACTCCGTCGGTTCCTAGATTAAGCTAAAAGATATCAAAATCTCCTCGAGCTATCTCTATATATCCATGTCTGAGATGTTTCTTTCGTACTTCCCGAGGGTATGTCTTTGAAAGGCACGAAGCATCCTCTGTCACTGGTCATCCTCCTCCTCTCGGTCATCCCTCTACTGATCAGCCAAATCATCCTTGATTAGCCACTAAATGAGGATAATATTCATTGTTAATATATATAATGTTAATGGGTTTTATTATTCATAAACACCATTTTAGTTCATTTTATACTTTGAACATCATTTCACATTATGATTGCAATTCCTTCTTAAAATGCACTATTATGTGGTACATTTTTTAACATCATTTAAAGTACCCAATGATTCATCTGATTTTAAGGAATGTAATTATCCCTGTTTTAATTTGATATTTTGGGAAATTGATATAAACTTCAATATGAAAATTTTTCATTCAGGGATCAATGGATAATTCATGGAAGAAGATGGGGATATTTTGTGATGAAAGGAAACAATTCTGGAGAAGTCAGATTAGACACTATCCCACTGATGAGAATGTGGGGGCTAACATACAGGCTCAATAAAGCCCAAATTTCTTGGTATGATAGAAAAAATGTATAGGAACAAATAATTATTTAGGAATAAGTGCTAATTAGACCTAAATTGTGGTAATTAATGTTTCCCAATTTCGCGATAAAATTCTGGGCCAGATTCTGCGGCCCAGAAAACATCCTACCAACATAATCATATCTCGGAATACACAACTCCAAATGGGCCCAACTTTTACAGGAGGTTAGGATATATTAGGGTCTCCATTTTATTCTTATATGGATCACTCTAATTCTCCCATATAGAAGTCCATTAAGATGTGTCTGTTTGGTGGATGAAAGCTGGTTGTCACCTCGGGTCAAGGGTGGAAAAATCAACTCTCCCTCAACTTTCCACCCACCTATGGCATACCAAAATTAATTGAAGAGATTTGGAATATTTGAGGCTCGAACCAAGGATTCAAAAATTCCTATTTAAGGTAGTGGTGGTGGAGGAGTTGATCATCTTTGGTGATTTTTTCAATTGTAATGTTATGCTGCGATTTTGTTGTCTCAAGTTTGTCTTTCACATGTAAGTTGTTCAATTCACTTTAGTTTCTTAATAAAAGTTATTCTTATCCTCTTATTATATTGTTATTTATATCACTTTGATACCGTTGGTTCAAAGTGTGAATTTATTCACACCAATACTTGTGAAATTACCACACAACGGTGGAGTGATCGTTATTTCATTGTTATTTTTTTTACTTCTCCATTTCCTATCTCGTGAGTCTACTTTCCGCTTCCATTGAAACCATAGAATTAATGGAGGGATAACCCACTTATTGGTTGATCCAAGGGAGTATCAAGGTGATGGATTGGATTTTATTTATCAACCCATTAATGTCTAATCAGTTCTTTTAATTGAGATTTTTATTTGATGATTTTTAAACTCCATCGTCCTTGTTTAATTTAAGGACACACACTTCAAGTGCTAATACGAACCTTTACCTTGAAGTGCTCAAAACATTGATCCTTCAAGTATATAGGTGATTAGTATTAAATTTTGTAGGTATTAAACTAGTAATTGAGGATGTTGTTTGATCTTCTTAAATGAACCTATCTCAAAAATAAGAAATTTAAATAGTTGAAAAATAATTTCATCCAATCCACCTCGAGTGATAACCTAGGATCAACTCATTATTTTAAATTGAATTCACTTAAATCTATTATTTATCCTTTAAACCCATATAAAATCAACCCAAGTTGGCCACTTCATAGCCAAAAATAGTCAATAGAATGTACGTGTCTATAGGTTTATTCTTAGATCTCTAAGGATTTGACAACCCAAGATAAACTACAAGGATTGTTCTACCTTAATCTCTTGGGATTAAAAGGGAGAAGTAATAATTTCAACATCAACCACCAGGTGACTTCATTCCATGATCCCCATTCTCAATTTCCTTTTTGAACTTTCATTCTCTACCTCTACCCCCTTCTAAATTTTCCTTTCTTTAAAAATTGGGGACAGTGTTATTTTAAGTTGGGGGAGATAAAATAAAAAATGCTTTTGTGTCAAAAAAAATGATGAATGATTTGAAAAAAAATGTGTGTAAATGTAATGAAAAATTCCTTTAACTTTGAACATGGTAATACACATTGCACACTTTAAAATTGAATATCAAATAATTTAGTATGCTCTGATTCTGATTTTAATCCTTGTATAATTTCATGAGCATATATTTTGGAAAGTGTGGCTTTCCAATGTGATATTTAATCATTTATATTTTCATCCAAAAAAAAGATCACAATGCACGTCCTTTGGATAGTGGGGTATTAGTTTGAGTTCATGGGGTCCCTCAAATAAATATCATAGGTTTGGTGATCATTTTAGTTTTAATATGAGTATTCAATAATAAAATTAAAAAAAATAAATTTTCACATAGACAATGAAATGACATAATGCGTGGCTTTCGGCACTTGGGGATCATGACTCCATAGTTTTCTGGCCCAGAGTTAGTAATTTTATCTCTATTTTTGGTAATTTGAAACCGATTTTGTGGAATCTATCTATGAAACCGATTTGGTGAAATTGATCTGTGAAACTGATCTGTGAAACCAATATGTGAAACCGATCTGTGAAACTGATTTGTGAAATCGATCTGCAAAACCGATCCATGAAACCGATCTCTGAAACTGATTTGGTGAAACTGGTCTTTGAAATTGATTTGGTGAAACTGATCTGTGAAACCGATTTGGTGAAACCGATATATGAAATCGATTTGGTGAAACCGGTCTGTGAAACTGATTTGGTGAAACCGATCTATGAAACCGATTTGGTGAAACCGATCTGTGAAACTGATCTGTGAAACCAATCTGTGAAACCGATCTAGTGAAACCGATCTGTGAAACCGATTTGGTGAAACCGATCTGTGAAACCGATGTGGTGAAACCGATCTGTGAAACCGATTTGGTGAAACCGATCTGTGAAACCGATTTGGTGAAACCGATCTATGAAACTGATTTGTGAAGTCGATCTATTAAACCAATCTGTAAAGTTGATCTGTGAAGTCGATCTGTGAATCCGATCTGTGAATCCAATCTGTGAAGCTGATCTGTGAAGCCGATCTATGAATTCGATCTATGAAGCCGATATGTGAAGCCGATCTATGAAGCTGATCTATGAAACCGATCTGTGAAGCGGATCACTGAAGCTGATCAGTGAAGCTGATCTGTGAAGCTGATCTGTGAAGCTGATCTGTGAAGCTGACCAGTGAAGCTGATCTGTGAAGCTGATCTGTGAAGATGATATGTGAAGCTGATCAGTGAAGCTAATCAGTGAAGCTGATCAGTGAAGCTGATCTATGAAGCTTGATCAGTGAAGCTGATTAGTGAAGTTGATTAGTGAAGCTGATCTGTGAAGTTGATCTGTGAAGTTGATGGGCGGGACTGACTGATGAGTCCAGGACACCCCAACACTTATAATTTGGCAAAGCAATGGACCAGGAGGGTCTGTTCCATTACATGTTTCACCTAGAGATACTCCTTATTTGAATATTTCTCATCATTTCAAGGAAATTGATTGTTGACAACCCAGTGTATGCATTCTTATAATTTCCCAAAACCTGCACTTTCAGATCCTGTGTTAAAATCCATAACATACACTCCTAGATTTGATGATATTAATTTTGACCCTAATTTTACAATCAAAACCTTACAACATAAAAGGATAACATGGATCACTTACATACTATAGGAAATATTAGTTTTAGAGTTCTATATAATTATGAAAAAATCCTACATAAAAATCATAGCAACTTAGAATCACGAGATATAAAAATTACATTTATCCCATTTAAACTATATTTTTTATTACACAAAAGGTCATCAACATCACCTTTGAAATATAATTTATAGAAAAAAATAATTCAACATCATTATATAGAAACCTTGGGAAAAGGAAACATAAGAAGGGTGAGCTCAAATGCTCAGTAAGGGTAAAAATAATAATTGAAAATTAATGGTCATAAATAATAATAAGAGTGCATAAGAGAATTATGACTTTATAAAAGTGTATTATATAATCATAAAATAACTCATACCCATTAATACCTAGACCATTAAATATGAAAACACGGTAAACACAAGATCCATCAGAATCAATAATCACGAGCCATGTGATTTCAATCTTGATCATTAGAAACATTGTAAACATATAGAAAGTATAAAAAACATATAAACGTACCTTGAGAATTCATTATAGATTTCTCACATATAAATATAATAACCATGTGATCAACTTCCATACATTACATTCTCACATATAAAATTTCCATACAACCGTCTTCTATACCCAATTCATTATAGGGATATCACAGACCCACCCATTGTTGGTCTGTCATAGAAGCACCCATGAAATTTCAATTTACCAATGAATAATCATTAAAAAAATTAAAACATGAAAAATAAATTGGTTAAATAAAAACCACTTCAAAACTTTATTAACTCATAGAAAAGAAATGGGTCAAATAAAAATATCTTTGAAACAAGATTATCCCATGAAAACAAATGGGTTAAACAAAAATATTTTTTAAATAAAAAAATCATTCCAAAAAATTACAGAGGATGGTATCAATACAAAATATTCAAAATTTATGAAAATTAAGAACAAGGGTTTTTGAAGATGATTAATGGAAGTAACACTAAAATATTATTAAAACATTCTTAAGGAAAATATCCTTTTTATATTGAGAAACAATTTTAAAATTCTTTTCTTTGAAATTACCATTTGAAAAAAATTTCTTTTAAATTTAACCTTTTAAACATGAAAATAAATATTCAATGAAATGATGGTGTGTAAATTTGTAAATGAAGTATGAGTTAAAAAGAATATTCCTTTTGAAAAGTAAAAAGGTTATAAAAATGATTTGTTCAGAATTCAAAAAGAATATTCATTTGAAATAAATAGTAAAAAGGATAAAAGTTTATTTAATACATCATTTTGGAATGGTTAAAAACATGTTTTGAAAACCTTTTTAGATAATTGGGTTTTTAGAAGAAAACAAGTTCTCCGACTAAAGAGAGAATGTAGCAGGGTTTTCTTAAGATTAGTTTGTAAAGTACGTTGAATACCAAAGTGTGGAATAAATGGTACTAATACTTGAAAAAGGTCAAAAATAACCATAGGAGAGGAAAATAATGTTTCTATTTAATAGGTTTCATAAAATTCCTTTGATTGGAAATGAAACATCATAGGAATTATTTTTGAAGAAAATAATCATTAAACGTTCCAAAGCATCCCATACAACTTTGATACATTTGAACCATTAACTGAATGAATGGAATTATAATAAATTAAACATATAATATGATGAGAATAATTAAATTCATGATATAACATATATAATGTTAATTATATAAACCTCATAAAAGAAGACTCATGTATAATATATCAAATATCTCAAAGATGGAAAATTATGACAAATGTCCATTACCACTTTGGTAACATTGAAACTATAAACCCAATGAAATAAAAATCATTAAATTAAAAATTTAAATATCACAAATTTAAATGATTTAACGATATAATTTATATTAAGGGGCATTATATATGCCACACAAAATAATTATTTGGTGAAAATGAGATTTATCTCACAAATGTAAAAAGTGAGATGAAAATCCATTACCTCAAGTCTGATTTTTCATAATTGGTCTATATATCTATGAATAATAAACATATTTTAATTATCTACTTGATTTAATAAAATTTTTACATTTATTATTAATTTTATTTTACTTATAAATAAGTTACATAAAAATACATAATCAATAATGTTCAATTCGAATGTTTTGAACATATTTGGATTATGTCTTAAAACTCACTTTGATATGTCAACTATGGTCAATAATATAATTAAATATTCATATAAATAATAATAATCATTAAATAATTATCAAATTTATAAATCAATTATTCTTTTAAAACCAATAATGAAATATGGTTATGAAAAATGTACTAAGGATACAGTCATGGATATGTTAGGTTGTACATATGTTTGAATATCTTTCCCATTTTACACTGATCATTATAGAAAGAGTGTATGTAACATTATATATTTAAATAATTGTCTTTATATCATGGATACCATGTTATTTAAGCATATATACTTACATATATAATTTTGGTTATGTAAAAGGGATTGCATCACGTTGAGAAGGTGGTAGTCCACATGTCCAAGAATGACATTATCACTTTTTTAATGTATGAAAGGGTGATAAATAAATTATATTTTATATGTACAAAAAAATTTATTTATTTCATTAATACATTCCATGTAATTTTTTAACATATCACACCACTTTGAGGGGGCATTAGGCCACACATCCACAAATGATGTTATCATATTTACAAAAAAAGTTGAATGTATAAAGGTATGTGGTATAAAAGAATTAAATAAGCATTATGGAACAATAAGAATAATATATAACATATATAAAGTGTTCAAATCATAATTCCCACCATATGAGTAATTAATGGAAGAATGAACAATCATTGTTTTATGAGGCGATTGTTCACTATACACATAAACAGTAATTATGTTACCCATTAGATTAGAGTCTGTGTAATTGTAGTTAGAACTCTTAATATAACAAAAACTATGTATATTTAGGACATTTATGTAATTATTTAAGCATGAAATAATATGAAATGAAGGTGTGGATAATGAAATAAAACATAAACTGATGTTGAATAATGTTACATCTTTTTTTGGGTAACTCCTTTTGGATTGAACCAAAGGACTTCATGGATAGATTTATTCCAAAATGTAGGATTATATATTTAGGGGAGTGATGTTTTGAGACTATTTTAGATGATATTGGATGATACAAAGTGGCTTGAGAGGTGTGAGGAAGGGGAAAGAGTGAATACCTTTTTATAATGGAAGGGGAGTGGAATTATTATAACACACATGTGAGGACTCCCTTGCCTCATGGGTTTCCAAAATAGACAAATAATTTAGTGAAGTAGACATATATTCTATCCAAATCTTCACCACAAAAAAATATCTGCATTTTTATAATTTTGTTCTTCAACTTCTATGTTTACCCAATTTTTCCATTTTGGTTTTTATTAAAGTAATTATATTTCTAACCAAAGTAATTTAACTATTAATACTAAATTAAAGTGAGATTTATTAGAAAATATAGACCCACTAAAATTTAAATATTATATCTAAATTGAAAAAATTAAATTTTATGTGTTTTTGAAATTATTTTTAAAACACCGCTTGTAATGTGCCAAAACTCTAATTTAACCCGGATCGTGAAAACATTTATTTTACTATCTATGGGTCAATATTTTAATTATTAAAAATAAATTGGTACATTAATATTCTGTATTTAATATTTATTGGAACTTAAAAATCACTTTTCATAATATTGTATTTTTATTAATTTTAATTTTTCTAATAAACTATCATTTGTTGTAAAATAACATTAATGTCAATTTTGACATTATTTATATAATTTTAATTTAAAAATATTAATTTTTCATCTTCGTAACATTATATATTAATATAGATAAATTGTAAGAACTCATGTTTTTTCATACTATCGTTTTGAGCAGAAATTTGAATTTTTGTTGTTGGATGCTCGTGTGGGGTAAAATGGTCATTTTACCCTACCATATGATCTTAGATATTTTTTATGACAACTCTGTTGGTCTATAAATAGGTACTTTACCCTAGGGTGGGAGTTTGGTGAAAATCTAAACTATTCAAATTTTAGCGGAATATTTAATATTTAATATTATTAAATTAAATATTAAATTATTCACGTAGGTTTGTTTGGAAATAAATTTTAAACAGAGCATCAGGTTGAGATTTTGTCTGCGTTTTTTAGTCCAGAATGGGGAGTTTATCCTAGGGAAGGCATAAACTCATGTCGGGCGTCGGGGCTGGCCCTGGCCCCTTTTTCTTTTTTTCCATCCTTTTCTTTTCCTCCTTCTCTTCTTTCCTCCTCCTCCTTGCACACATATCCTATGCCTCCTACTTGGCCATGAACTATGGTAGAAATTGTAGTTTTAGAAAGAGAGAGAGTTGGAATCCAAGAGGGGTACTGATTCGAAGCTCTCGACACGCTGAGTCGGCGTGCGACAACTGTGAGTCATGAAATCAACCGATGCTTTGGCGGTTTCCTCCCAAAGGTAGGTCCATTTATGTTTTCACCATAGATCCCCTTTAAATATATTTTTTTTAATTATTTAAAGCTTTATACTACTTTCTTGTGTCCTATTAAGGCCAGATCTATTGTTTTGGGGGCGAAAACGGGCGTTTCAGGCGTTTTGAGGGATATCCCGTCGGAAACCGAGAATACACGGCGTGTGTTCCAAGGGTACACACTGTGTGTTCTTCCCATTCGAGGAATATTAAGTTTTATTAAGTACATGTCGTGTACTTTGAGTATACGTCGTGTGACCGGCCATGTGAAATAGAACACGGAATAGTGGTTTTTAAGGGATACATGTCGTGTACAGTAAAGTACACGCCATGTAAAGTAAATTACACACCGTGTAGTGGTACATGGGAATGTGTTCGCATGAAAATTCACACGGAGTGACTTTTTGTGAATATTACATTCTGTGTACAGTAAAGTACACACTCTTTACTATTACACTGGCAGACCCCATGGGTCTGGCCATGTTCTACTTCAACTTAGTAATTTTGGGATATCTTGGGCCCTAGAAGTCAGAATTGGGCGTGTGAGTAGTCCATTATGAGAATTTTTTCACGTATATCACAATAGTGGAATCTTTTTTACATTTATAGGTCATATAAATTAATTTTTGGGGGTTTATATATAAATGGAGAGGTTCTTCCTCCAGTTATCGAGTTCTTTTGTCACCTGAGAGTGAGACTTGGCGTGAATGATAGGATGGATGTTCGAACCAACATAGTGGAGACTTCTTGATATGAGATTAGCTATGAGCCATCTATTATGACATATGATTTTGATCATTGTTCCTCTTGTGAGATATTCCCTTCTGGCCTATGAGGCTGTGAGACCGGATGCTTCCAAGGATCCCCTAAGGGATGCCTTTACTTGTGTGTTGAACTAGGGAGTCCCTTGTAGGATCTCTCTTTTTTTCTTCCTTTTATAGAACCCATGTTATTGAATTCCTATGTTGTCCTTCATTTGAGGATCCTGAGTATGATTCCTCCCTTACTCTTCACCAAGGATCTCGTGTAGGATGCCTTTGCTCGTGTTTACCTGGAGAATCCCGAGTATGATGCCTCCTTAATGTTTGACTTGAGGGACCCTGGGGGTACCCGTTGTTTGACCAACCCTGAATTGTTACGTCGGGTTTGGGTAGAGATGGTGATTGGGTGTCGCCTAGAACTCGTGCCAAACTGGTGATCCCTTTGGGCTTTGGATGTAGTGTTGGGTTGGGCGTTTGGGCCACCCTCACTCATTTGTTTATATCTGACTTGGTTTACTGATGTTGTAGTGGTTACCATAGGTGCTTCCTGGTTGGTGGCTGTTGATCCTGACACGAGGCATCTTCTTGTTTTTTGGGATGCCTACTTTTCTTTGTGTGCTTGAGTAGAGGTGGTTTGTTTGTAAATAGGCTAATTTATTTTATTGTGGATGTTTTTTCCCATGTTGTTTTATATTGACCATTTGGTCTAGCTTTTCCAGTTAGGTTGATTTGTTTTCCATGCCCAGTATTGTTAGGATAGAGTGATTTTATCTGACATGCTTGGTATGTTGTATACTATTTATCAAATTAGTTCTTGAGATTTACTCTGGTCGTTTTGCATTTCTATTCTTGTTTGACTTACACTGGGCCGTGAGAACCTGGTGTAGTAGACTATAATGGGAATTGACCATGTGAGCTTCCTCAGAGAGTCTTTAATCACTTTTGACTATAGGGGTAATTGACTGTGAGTGCTTCCTCGGAGATTCTGTAGTTTAACGTTAAAAGACTATATGAGGAATTCAGCGTGAGTTCTTCCTCAGAGAGTCTTTGTATGCATGATACCAAAGCGGTTAGATTGTGAGAGTAGCCCAGGTGGTCGTATACTTTGTTGGACCCAGGGGGTACTGACTATGAGAGCTACTCGGAGGTCGTTCATAATTTATTTGATGCTATGTTAGACCCATAGGGTTCATACCGTGAGAGCTACCCAGGTGGTCGTGTGTTTTGGATTGATGGCTTGTTGAACAAAGGGGTTAGACTATGAGAGCATTCCCAGAGGGTTACTTGATTTTCATTAGCTTGCTCGGAGATATAATTTTGGTGTTGGCCAAGATAGGTACATGTCGATGGGATTACGGACCGAGAGATCGACTTAATGATACATGACTTGAGTGGAACGACGTCCATCTCAATGCCCTTGAATAGGATATCCAGGAGATCGGACTTATGGTCCCAAGGATCGACTGCTGATGTTGTTTCTTGTTATTCAAATCACTTAATCATGAATATTCATATTTATGTATATGTGTATAGTTATGGGACTATATATGTGTACGTATATAGATATGGACATCCATGGTGTCACTTTCTTAGTTGACAGGGATTACATGCCCTAGGTTCAACTGTGGTTGCACATTTGGTTTACTTCCTTTGTTGTGTTCCAGATAGACTGAGCACGTTGTTATTGCATACACTTAGATAGACTGAGCACATTGTTGTACCCTACTGAGATTATTTCTCACCCCTTCACGTGCACCTTGGTGGACGTGTAGACTTTATGTCTACTTTTCAGGTTGAGCACAAGTTTCATGGTGGATAGGTCTGAGGCCCAGTGTTTCATGATCGAGCGGAGCTACTCGAGTGGTTCTACTAATCAGGTTGATGCAGTTTGACAGTGTCTAGAGATCGGGTACGTGATTTGGATTGAAGTTAGTAGCAGAGCCCTGTACTTTTAATTTTAGTTTCTTTTATTATTGTACATGTATGTTCGGCCAAGTGGGTGACTATTGTTGTATTTTATTGCATTGTTGTTTTGGCTTTTACAGAATTTTACTATTAGAGCTTGTTCTATTTCAGTTGTTTATTGCTTCCACACTCTGTTTACTTTTTGAAGTGTTTGATACTTAGTTATTTCCATTGTTTTCTTACTCTGGTATGAGGGCATATTCTCCCCACTATCACACCCTAGGCCCTCGCTGCTAGTCAGCAGCCTCTGGCATACGGGGAGGCACACTGGAGGCCTTGTGGAGAACCGTCTTGGAACATCGATTTAGTGGATTCCGGGTCCGGTCGTTACAAAGTGGTATCAGAGGAGTTTTCCTTCATGTTATTTACTATTTTGGATATGTTAGACATGAGTATGAGGAATGTTTCGGAACCTGTGATGGATATCAGGCTGGTGCGTCGAGAACACTTATTCCAGTAAGAAGTCCCGGTTGCTAGGGTTTGGTATTGTTGTTCTGATTTTGTGATGTTACAATTGTATATGATTTTCGCCTTGAGCGACGCACATGTTGTGTGGTGTTTTATTTACTATGGATCTATGGATATTGTTCATTGGTAAGATGCTAGGTATAGATTTTGACTCTTGTCCAGCAAATGTAAGAGGCATCTCATGCATCATACTAGGCATGTAGGATTCACAACATATAGTCCTGATAGTGTGTATTTTTACTGACGACTGAGACCTTTGGGTCTGCTTACACATACTTTTTACTCTGATGGAAGGATATTTGGATCTACATTGAGGCATTGGTGTAAGGATGATGAATGAGTCCTCATGCACAGGTGGTGTAGTGACCCTAGTTGGTCGATGTGGCAAGTGATGCCTTTCTGTTTAACCCTTAATGGGTGTTGTTTCTTAGGTCTATGGTTATCTAGTTGAATTGCTGAGTATGATGTCGATAGATACCATGGATTTTCTTGTGAACTATACCTCCTTGGGGTATTTCTGTATATAGATACCCAATGAGTGTCAGTTCAGTTTCTCTTCTACTTGGGTTGTGAACTCTAGGGAGTAGTTCCTTCTGAGGATGCTCAGAGAGGATCAGGGCCCTTGTAGGTTGTGTTTTGGTTTTGACTTTCTTTGGTCGTTGTGATCTCTACCAACTTCTGAGAGGTTTTGGATATTTTGGTCTATGTGGTTAGACCTTTTGACCTAGTTGTGAGGCTTTTTCTGTAGGGCTAGGTGGAAGACCTAGAGACCCTTGGTTTTGAATCAAACCCCTGTAGGTCGATGTCTATTCCACTCTAGGTAAACCTGTGTGAGAATGGTTGGCATGTGTTTTCCAATGCCTTTTGGTGGTGCTTGTTTTGCACGACTGGATTCGATGGGAAGGATTGTTCGGGTGCCTGGCCTGGTCGACCAGTGTTTCTGATGTTACTGTTGCGGGTGGCATCATTTGAATCTAAATCAGTGAGTGGATGGGTGAGAGACGAGGACCAATGCTTCAATAATTTCTTTGGACTTAGATCTCAGAAGTTGTGTTGTAATTTCCTTATTTTGTAGAGGTGACATTGTGAAATGTCAGATTACCATGAAATGGTTGACCCATGCTTGAATCCTAGTCGGGTTTTGGTAGGATGTTAGTGTGGCTCAGAGGGAGCTGGACATGACTTCGGTGAAATCTTAGTGTACTCCTATAAGAGATGATCTTGCGCTATCTTGATTCGTCTTGAGTATGCTGAGAGAGCTTTGACCCTACATCAAGCTCCTTTTTCTTTCTTAATGTTCATCCCTGTTGAGGATGGAACCTGTTCTGGTTGTGCTCTCGGAGCAGTGTAAGGAAAACCATATGGTGGGGAGTGCACCATTGTCCCTTTGAGAGTGTTTTTCCTTGTTTAGGATAAAATTGGTGTTTTCTAGGAGCTTATGAGCTCATATTTTTCTTTTAAGATGACGACAAGGGTATTCCTATGGTGGGGAGTACCAGTTTGGTCATAGTTGAATATCTTCTATGTAGAAATTGGTTGTTAACGCTATAAGGCTGGTTGTTGGATGGACAAGATAGCTTGGTTTTTCATATTCTCGGGTTGGGAGCATGTTTGTTGGTCCTTTCACTGGTCTTCTCAGGGATGAGAAGGTTTATGGTGGGGATTTTGTAAGAACCCGTGTTTTTCTGGACTGTCGTTTTGAGCAGAAATTTGAATTTTTGCTGTTGGATGATCATGAGGGGTAAAATAGCCATTTTACCCTACCAGCTGATCTCGAATATTTTTTATGACAACTTCGTTGGTCTCGAAATAGGGAGTTAACCCTAGGACAGGAATTGGTGGAAATCTAAGTTGTTCGAATTTTAGCGGAATATTTAATATTTAATATTATTAAATTAAATATTAAATTATTCACGTAGGTTCACTTGGAAATAAATTTTAAACGTAGCATTAGATTGGGTTTTTGTCTATGTTGTTGAGTCTGAAATGGGTATTTATCCTAGGTAAGGCATAAACTAATGTTGGGTGTTGGGGTCAGTCCCCTTTTTCTTCTTTTCCTTCATTTTCTTTTCTTTCTTCTCTTCATTCCTCCTCCTCCTTGCGCACATCTTTTATGCCTCCTCCTTGGTCGTGAACTATGGTAGAAATTGGATTTTGATAAAAGGAGAGAGTTTTAATCCAAAATTGGTACCGATTCGAAGATCTTGACGCATTGAGTCAGTGTGCGACAACCGTGAGCCGTGAAATCAACTGAAGCTTCGGCGGTTTCCACCCAAAGGTAGGGTCATTTATGTTTTCACCATATATCCCCTTTAAACATGTTTTTTAAGTCTTTAAAGCTTTATACTGATTTATTGTGGCCTCTTAAGGTCGGATCTATTGTTTCAGGGGCGAAAACAGGCGTTTCGGGCATTTTGAGGGATTTCCCGTCAAAAACCCAGAATACACGGCGTGTGTTCCAAGGATACACGCCATGTGTTCTTACCATTTGGGGAAGATGAAGTTTTCTTAATTACACACTGTGTAATTTGAGTACACACCGTGTAGTGGGTGGCCGTGTGACCGGTCGTGTGAAATAGAACACGGAATAGTGGTTTTTAAGTGGTACACGCCGTGTACAGTAAAGTACACGCCGTGTATAGTAAAGTACACACCGTATAGTGGTACATGGGCATGTGTTCGGGTGAAAACGCACACGGAGTGACTTTTTTTGAATAGTACACACTGTGTATAGTAAATTACATGCTATGTACTATTACACAGGTAGACCCCATGGGTCTGGCCATGTTCTACTTCAACTTAGTAATTTTTTGATATCTTGGACCTTGGAAGTCAGAATTGGGCATGTGAGTAGTCCATTCTGAGTGTTTTTTCACGTAGATTGAAATAATGGAATCCTTTTTACATTTAAAGGTTATATAAATGACGTTTTTCGAGTTTCTATATAAATAGAGAGGTTCTTCCTCCAGTTATCGAGTTCTTTTGTCACCTGAGAGTGAGACTCGGCATGAATGATAGGATGGGTGTTCGGACCAACCTAGTGGAGACTTCTTGAGATGATATGAGCTATGATCCATCTCCTATGACGTATTATTTTGATCATTGTTCGTCTTGTGATATGTTCCCTTCTGACCTATGAGTCCATGAGACAGGATGCTTCCAAGGATCCCCTAAGGGATGCCTTTACTTGTGTGCTGACCTAGGGAGTCCCTTGTAGGATCTCTCTCTTTTTCTTCCTTTTATAGGACCCATGTTGTGGAATTCATATGTTTTCCTTCATTTGAGGATCTTGAGTATGATTCATCCCTTACTCTTCTCCAAGGATCCTGTGTAGATTTCATCGCTCCTATTTACCTAGAGGATCTCGAGTATGATGCCTCCTCAGTGTTTGACTTGAGGGAACCAGGGGGTACCCGTTGTTTGAACAACCCTGAGTTGTTACGTTGGGTTTGGATAGAGATGGTGATCGGGTTTCACCTAGAACCTGTTCCAAACTAGTGATCCCTTTGGGATTTGTATGTATTTTTGGGTTGGGTGTTCGAGCCACCCTTACTCGTTTATTTATATCTAACTTGGTTTTCTGATGTTGTAGTGGTTACCAGAGGTTCTTCTGGGTTTGTGGTTGTCGAGCCTAATTCAAGGCATCTTTTTGTTTTTTGGGATGCCTACTTTTCCTTCTATGCCTGAGTAGAGGTGTTTTGTTTGTAAATAGGCTAATTTACTTTGTTGTGGATATGTTTTCACATGTTGCTTGATGTTGATCGGTTGGTCTAGCTTTGCCTATTAGGCTACTTTGTTTTCCATGCCTAGTATTGTTAGGATGGAGTGATTGTATCTGACATGCTTGATATGTTGTAGACTATTTAGCCAAGTAGTTCTTGAGGTTTACTTTGTTCATGTTGCATTTCTATGCTCGTTTGACTTACATAGGTCCGTGAGAACCTAGTGTAGTAGACTATAAGGGGAATTGACCGTGTGAGATTCCTCAGAGAGTCTTTAATCACTTTTGACTATAGGGGGAATTGACTATGAGTGATTCCTCAGAGAGTATGTAGTTTAACATTAAAAGACTATAGGGGGAATTGACCCTGAGTGCTTCCTCATATAGTCTTTATCTGCATGATACCAAAGGGGTTAGACTTTGAGAGCTGACCAGGTGGTCGTATACTTTGTTAGACCCAGAGGGTATTGACTATGAGATCTAATCGAAGGTCGTTCATAATTTATTTGATGCTATGTTAGACCCATAGGGTTTAGACTGTGAGAGATGTCTAGGTGGTTGTGTGTTTTTTATTGATTTCCTGTTGAACAAACGGGTTATATTGTGAGATATTTCCTAGAGGGTTACTTGATTTTCATTAGCTTACTCAGAGATATAATTCTGACATTGGCCGAGGTAGGTACATGTTGATGGGATTACGGACCCAGATATCGACTTAATGATACACGGCTTGAGTGGCACGATGTCCAACTCAATGCCCTTGAATAGGATGTCCAGGAGATCGGGTTTATGGTCTCAAGGATTAATTGCTGATGTTGTTTCTTGTTATTTGAATCACTTAATCATGAATCTTCATATTTATGTATATGTGTATAGGTATGAGACTATACATGTGTACGTATATAGAAATAGACATCCATGGTGGCACTTTCCCAGTTGATAGGGATTATATACCCTAGGTTCGACTGTTGCACATTTGGTTTACTTCCTTTGTTGTGTTCCAGCTAGGCTGAGCACGTTGTTGTTACAAACACTTAGCAACATAGTTATAGGTTTCTTGTCAAGGTGCCCTACTGATATTATTTCTCACCCTTGCACGTGCACCTCATTGTACGTGTAGACCTTATGTCTGCTTTTTAAGTAGAGCACGAGTTGCATAGTGGATAGGGTTGAGGCCCAGTGTTGCATGATCGAGCAGAGCTGCTCAAGTGGTTCTACTGATCAGGCTGATGACGTTCGACGGTGTTTGGAGATCAGGTACGTGAGTTGGCTTGGAGTTAGTAGTAGAGCCCTGTACTTTTACTTTCAGTTCCTTTTGTACTTGTATTTGTGTAGTCGGCCTAGTGGTTGACTAGGGTTGTATTGTATTGCATAGTTGTTTGGGATTTTACAGCATTTTACTATTAAAACTTGTTCTATTTCAGTTGTTTATTGCTTCTTCACTCTGTTTAATTTCCGTAGTTTTTGATACTTAGTTATTTCTGTTGTTTTCTTACAATGGTATGAGTGAATAGTCTCCCCACTATCACACCCTAGGCCCTCACTACTAGTCGACAGCCTCTAGCGTATGGGGAGGCGCGCTTGAGGCCTTGTGGTGAACTGGATCGGAGCACCGATTTAGTGACTTCCGGGTCGGTTTGTTACATAAATAATTAATGAAAATAACTCAATCAATTTACTTCACTTTTAATATTTGTATTATCATTTTTAGTTATTTTTTAACTAAACAATCACTATGTTGGCGTTTCTTAAGCTATTAATGTAACTAATTCATCTATAAAAATTAATAAAATTTATTATGATAAAAATAAAATATTTTCCTTTCAAAATTATATTTATATCTTTAAATATATTGGTTTTTCCTTATCTCAATGTTCTATAAATTTTTAAGGTAAGGAAGGTTCCTTTTGCTATCTTTTTCCTTACTAAACTTATCCTATAGTTCACTTTCATGAACATGTGCCACAATTAATAATAAAAATAGAAACAATAGGGGATATGTTCAAAATATTGGTATTAAATTACCTTTTTACAAGTTTTGTGGTCATTTTGGCTCCTAATTTTAAGGGTTAGTCCCATGTTAAGATTAATTTTTCCTTAATTGTTATTATTAATTTTAATCATTTCTACTAAATACTATGGTAAAAAATTAAGTTTATATTATTATACCAAAAAATTCAAACTAATTATAACTATGTTTTTTCATTTTTTCAAATTCAATTCATAGATGTGGAATAAATAAGTTAAATTCTATTCTCGTAGATGTGGTAGGAAATCAGGCTTTTAATGGAAAAATGCTCAAAAGTTCATTGTGACTTTATATCAAAATTTAATATAAAAATGGTTCAAATGACCTAAATTGGATTAATATATATATTTAATTGATCTATATTTATTTTAAATATAATTTAAAATATAATTTAACATTAATAGTTATTTAAATTAAATGGTAGTTTTCAACTAAAATGTGGTATTTTTCATTACTTATCAAAAAATGAAAGTTCCGAGAAAAATACTAAAAACTCACCTAAAGTAAATTTTTATTTTAATATTTCAAAAATTAAATTTATTTTTTTATCCAAAAATAATAATAGTGACAAAAATTATATTTTAAAAAAATCATTCAAAGGAGGCTAAAATTTATTACTTAATAATAATATTAATAGTATATTATTTGTCTAGTAAGCCTCAACCTTCTGTGCAACACAATTTATCAAAAGGACTCAATGTTTCATGCATAGAAAGATAATATTCGTGTTATGGGTGATTCAAGATAAACTATGTATTTCATGTAAAATAATCCATTAAAAATTAGAATTAAATTGAAAATATATATTTCATAAAATCGTTGGATATTACATCATACCCCCTAAAAATGAATTTCACCCTTGACATTAGTCTTGGTAATAAAATGATTAACATTCTTGGTATTAATTTATTGAAACCCACATCAAAAAAGGAGTAATAAAACATAATCATAAAAATGGAAAGTGGAAAACATAAGGTCACGATAAGTTACACATTCCCAGAATTCCACCATGGGAGAATAGTGGTGATAATATAGGAAAAACATAAATAATTAAATAGGGTAATTGAGGTCATCAATCATAAATAAGTGAATGATCAGTGTAATGTTAAGGGCCTAAATATAATTAATATGTAATGGTTGAAAATACCATCGGTTCATCAAAATGGAAGGTAATAGGATAATAATTTTATTTTGTATCAAGATACTTCTCATAGAGTTAAAGAATTATCTTAACATCTACTCTAAGAGAAAATATTCTTATGTAATGAGTATAATTTAATCCTCCAACCAAAATATCATATTTTATCTCTAAATTATTTGTATTGAAGATGAATTTTTTAATCTTTAATAACTAAAATCATTTTTAATGACCTCATATCTATAAAATGGATAGTCAATATATTCCACCTATCATTAGACATTAACCAAAACCATGTTTTTTATAACATGGATTATAATTCTAAAAATTGGAAAACATAAAATGATAAACTAACAATAGAATTCAAGTAAAAAACTCAAATTTGAATCTAAATTATTCCCCAAATAACTATCATTAGGATTAATTAAATTTTTATGGACTATGTTTGAAAACAAAATATTAGAAGTACTTTATCATATATTATTCCAAGATAAATAAAAAATTATTCCTAAGATAAAACACCATATGTTTTCTAACTAAACATAATCTTTACCTGAATAAAGGTTATAATAACCCGAAAATCATGTAGGAAAATGGTAGTATGTGAATCCCTTATTATTCTCTGATCATGGGTTCATGCCATACCACTTAGCTATATGTGACTGGTTTTCATCGAGCATACAAGTTGTCCCTATTTTTTATTCGATCAAGAAAATTAAATCCTCCCTAAAAACACATATTTTTTATTCTTTTGATAAAATACATCATCCAAAAAGAAGATCTCCAAAAATTTCTTTGATATCTCATCCTTTAAAACCTCAATTCGATGTCTAATACATTGAAATTGTGATTATCCTTAATCATATTGACTTATGATGGTATGTATAACTCTTAATATAACCTCACACAAAAACCTCTTAATATATAAATTTATCTAAACCATCATTTGATACAAAATATAATAGCCCATAACCCAGACCCCTAGATCCTGTCTGGAAATCCATAACTTATACTCATGGATTTGATTCCTACAATTATGAAAAAAATTATTCTATAAAAAACATAAAACATTAAAAGGGTAACATGGGTCTCTTATATACTAGATGACCATTTAGGTTTATAGTTTTAGAGAATTATCATAAAATATTTTATAAATAACTCATATCAACATAGACTCATAAGACGTAAAAAGTACATTTCTCCTATTTTAGACAAATTTTCTTATTTCACATTTTTTTCATCAAAATAATTCTTCTAATATAATTTATAGACATAAATCATTCAACAACATTCTATAAAAACCCAGGGAAAAGAAAACATAATATGGGTGAACTCAAACACTCTATAACTGTAAACACAAGAATTAAAAATTAAGTGTTAATAATAAAAATAAGATTTAATAAGGAAATAATGAAAAAATAAAAGTGTATGTTAGAATAATAAATGAACTCATACCCATCAATATATGGACCATAAAATATAGAGACATGGTAAAGGAAATATTTTTCAGAATCAATAATCATGATCCATGTGATATCCATCTCAATCATTAGAATCATTATAAACATATATCAAGCATAAAGAAACACAAAAAGGGTCCTTGGGACGTCATTATACTTTTCAAACTTATAAATGGAATAACCATGCAGTCTACTTCTATATATGTCACTATTTAAATTGGAATATTCATATGGTCGTCTTCCATAACAAATGCATTGGAGGGCTACTATAGACCCACCTGTCATTGCTCTATCATGGAACCTCCCATAAAAAGTCCAAGTACCATTGAAAAATCCTCACATATAATTAACCCATGGAAATTAAATGGGTTTAATTAAAATACCTTTCATACATGATTTACCCATGGAAAATAAATATTTTAAAAAATACTGTATTTGAAACAAGATTAACCCAAGGAATAAATGGATTAAATAAAAATATATTTAAAATAAATGTAATCCATCCAATGGATAAATTACAATAAGTTTTGTTGATGTCGATGAATGTAAATACCATTAAAATATCATTAAACCATTCTTGAGAAAAATATACTTTTTATATTGAAAAAGATTTTCACTACTGGAAATCTGATTTTTCCCAACACTTCTATACCAACGGTTTGTAAAAACTGTTGGTATAGGTCCCCTTTCCCAACGGTTTGGCCAAACCGTTGGGAAAGCCCACTTTGAGGCCACCTTTCCCAACAGTTTTGGAAAACCGTTGGGAAAGGGTATAGCTTTCCCAACGGTTTGGCCAAACCATTGGGAAAAGTCCACTTTGTGGCCACCTTTCCCAATGGTTTGGCAAACCGTTGGGAAAGGTCCCCCATAAACCAACCTTCGACCCAGAATACAATCCTGAGTCAGGACCTATACCAAAGGTTGTCAAAACCGTTGGTATAGACCTATACCAACGGTTTTGAGAACCGTTGGTATAGGTTCTTTGAATTTTTATCAGATCTTCTTACCGAGAACATTATATAAATCAAAATTTAAAATAATTATGAAAATACATATATATTTATGTAATTATGTTCACAAAAGACATGTTAGGTTAGTGGTTAAGTCATTCAATGATAAAGGAGGGGTCCTGGGATCAAATCCCAGCGAATGTTTTTTTTTGAAATACATATACCAACGGTTCCATAACCGTTGGTATAGATTTTCATATTACTTATACCAACGGTTTCCAAGACCATTGGTATAGGTCTATACCAACGGTTTTGAAAACCGTTGGTATAGACCTATCCCAATGGCTTACTTGGAAACGGTTCTCCAAACCGTTGGTATAGGCTATACCAACAGTTTGGAGGCCTATACCAACGGTTCCAAACCATTGGTATAGGTTAGTTTTCCAGTAGTGTTTGAAAATCCTTTTTTAAAAATCATGTTTTTAAAATAATCTATAAAAATTATCCTTTCAATCATGTAAAGGAAGCTTGAATGAAATTATTATAGGTAAATTTATACATGTCATACAAGGTAAAAATAAAATTCCTTTTATTTAGTAAAAATGTTATAAAAATGCATTTTTTTGAAAGAGACTACAATATTCCTATAAAAAATGTTAAAAGAAAAAATAAAAATTATTCTTAAAAAATAATTTTTTAATGGTTAAAAACATGTTTTGAAATACTTTTTTGAAAATATGGTTCTTAGAAGAAAACATGTTCTATAACTAAAGATATAATAAAGTTGGGTTTTATTAAAAACATTTCCTAAAACATTTTGAGTAAAAAAAATTACAAAAATGTAACTAATCCCTAAAAAAGGTCATGAATAAACAGTTTATAGAAAAATGAAAGGGTTTGTTGAATAATTTTCATATAATTTCCTTGATTGTAAATAAAATTTCCAAGGAATTATTCTTGAGGAAAATAATCATTAAACATTCCAAAACATCCCATACCAATTTGAAACATTTTAACAATTAATCTAATGATGGAATGAAAATAAATGAAACTTTTTATATCATAATAATAATTAAATTCATTATGTAACATTTCAATGGAGAAGTATATACTTATCATTAAATAATATAGGTTTATAATATATCAAATGTCTCAAAGAAGGAAAATTGTGACAAAATTCTATTACCACTTTGGTAACATTGAAACCATAAACCCCATGAAATACCAATAATTTAATTAAACATGTAAATACAATGAATATAAATGAATTCATGATATTATATATTAATAAATTTCAGTATATACTACACATAAAATAATTAATTGTTGAATATGACATTTTTGTTACAGAGGTAAAAAGTGAGATTGAAATCCCATACCGTGAGTCTGATTTGTCGTGCCTATTCTATATAGTCCTTAATAATAAACGTATGTTAATTATCAAATTTATTCATAAACCTTTCCATGTTTATTATTAATTTTATTTTACTTATAAATGAGTTATATATAATTACTTAATATATAAGGTTTAAGTCGGATGTTTTCACCATATTCGACTTATGTCTCAAAACTGACATCGATAGGTTAACTATGGTCAATGAGGTAATTACATAAACAACTATAGAATAAAAATAAATAAATATTTATTATATTTATAAATAAATTATACTTTTAAAACCAATAGATAATTATGGTTATGGAAAAGGAACCAATGTTAAAATCATGGAGACTATATTCTATACATACACAGGAGTAATGATCCCATTTTTCAATGATCTTATGGGAAAGATAGTAAAAAATATTATCTCATTATATAATAATTATTATATCCTTAATAAAAAAATTATTATATATACTTATATATGTAATTATTGTGATTTATGGTGATCACATCCCATATAGGAGGTGGTAGTCCACACATCCACGGATGATATTATCACTTTTTCAGTGAGTGAAATGGTAATAATGAAAATGAGATGTTATATTCAAATAAATTTAATTAGGTAATTAATTTAATATATATTCCATTTATCTCACATATGTTTTTTTAAACCCATCCTTAATACATTCCATTTAATGTGTGAATGTATAACATCATTTTTAGGGGGCGGTAGTCCACACCTCCACAAAATATGTTATTATATTTACACAAAATGGAAATTATAAAGGGGTTTGTTATAAAATAATAATTAAGAATAAATAAATAATAAGGATAATTAATATCATATATAAATATTTTTTCCATCATAAGTTCCACTATGAGAGGCAATAAAGGAAGAATGAACAATCATCGTTTTGTGAGGCAGTAGTTCACACATAAACAGTATGTTTGATACCCATTAAATGGAAGTGTGTTTAAGTAAAGTTAAAAATATTAAGAAACAATTATCTAAGTATATTTAAAATTATGATTTTATAGTGTAACTATGTAATAATAGTAAATGAAGGGGTGTATAAATAAATAAAACATAAATGGACATTGAAGAATGTTACTTATTTCTTTGGGTAAGTCCTTTTGGTTTTCAATAAAGGACATCATGGTTGGATTTTTTCCTAAAGGGAGGAATATAGTATTAGGGGAGGGATGACCTGAGACTACTTTAATAGATTTTGGATGAGTAAAAGTGGATTGAGTGGTGTGAGGTTGGTGGTGGAGTGAATTCCTTTTTATAATGGAGGGAGAGTGGCATTCTTCTAATTACAAAAATGGTAACACTATTGGGAGGTCTCCCTTACCCCTAGGATTCAAAAAATGGAAAAATAATGAATTGAGGTGAATTTATGATATATAAAAATGTTCAAATCACAAAAAAAATCATTTTAATAATTTTTTTCCTTAACATAGATGTTTTCTAAATTTTATCATTTTGGTTTTTATTAAAGTGAATTTATTTTGAACCTAAGTAATTTAAAAAATAAGGATAAATTAAAGTGATATTTTTGAGAAAATATAGATCCAATTAAATATTAATATTATATTTAATTTACAAAACAGATATCTCATGTGTTTTGGAAATTAATTTTAAAATAAGTGTATATAGTGTGCTAAAACACCGCTTTAGACTGGACCGTGCAAACAATTTTTTTACTATATATGGGTCAATATGTTAATTATCAAATATAAATTGGTAAATTAATAGAATATATTTTATATTTATTGACACTTGAAAATAAATTATAAGAATACATTATTTTTATTAATTAATATTTATTTAATAAAATATCAATTATTATAAAATATCATTAATGATAATTTTGAAATTATTTAATTAATTTTATTTTAAAAATATAAATAAAATATTGGAATACATATTCATTATGTTAAAAAAAACATGATATAACCATATAGAATAATAATTAAATAAAATAATTTAATCAATTTAATTCACTTATAATATTTATTGTATCATTTGTAGTTAATTATTAACTAAACGGTCACTATTTTGACGTTTCTTAAGCAATTAATTCATATAATACCACTCTAAAAAGTAATGATAAATAATTATGATAAAAACAACTTATTTATCTTTCAAAATTAAATTTATAACCTAAAATATGTTTTTTCCTAATCTCAATTTTTTATAGATGGTAAAGGTAACAAGGGTTCAATTTTGTTGACTTTTTCCTTACATAACATATCATATAGAGAACATATAATAAAATGTGCCCAAAAATATCATAAAATTCAAAAAAATAGAGGATATGGCCGAAATATTAATATCCAATGGCCTTTGGACAAGTTTCGAGTTCATTTTTTCCCTCATGATAATGGTTTAGTCCCTTGTTAAGTAAACTTTTACCTTAATAAGTGTAATTAATTTTAATCATATAAACTAATATTTTTGGTAAAAAATTAAATTGATTTTATTATAATTTTTTTTAATAATTTTTATAATTTTTATGTTTGTTTGCTCAAATTCAATTCACATAAGTGTTAAAATTAAGATAAATTAAAATCCAACTAGCGTGGAGAGAAACCACATTTTTAGAGTGAAAATTATCAAACTTTCATTAAGTCTCTATATCTAAATTTAATATAAAAATTGTTCTGATTACCTAAATTGGATTAATAGATATATATTTGATCTATTTATAATTTGAAACAAATTTAAAATATTATTTAATGATAATAATTTTTTAAACAAAAAGGCAAGTTTCAACTAAAATGCATTATTTTACACTATTCATCATAAAATGAAACTTCTTAGAAAAACACCAAAAAATTTCCTATTGTAAATTATAATATTATGATTTCAATAAATGATGTTTATTATGTCATAGAAAAACTAAAGATAAAAAAATATATTTTCAATATGTTCATCATTAAAAGGTAGTAAAACTACCATATATGGTAATTATATTAATAGTATATTATTTGTATGTATGAATTGACATTTTATATAACAAAAATCATAAAAGGGACTCAATATTCTGTGAAAAGACTGAAAAACATGGTTTTTTGTGTGATTAAAGTCAAACTATGTATTTTGTGTAACACAATATATTAAATAAATTAAATTAAATTGAAAGTGTATATTTCACAAAATCTCAGGATGGTATAGTTCCTCCTCCCTCCTCCTTCCCTTTTATCATGTTTTCCCTTTCCCTCATGCATCACCTTGGTTTAGATGAACCCCAAGGTTCTGATTTGACTGTGGTTTTTTATTTTTTTACTATTTACCCTTGTCTCTTTTTCCCTATTTGGGTTTCCACTATCATAATAGACATGATACTACTCATCAGGGGTTGGTTAAACATGATTTTAGGTTGAATTACACATTTATATGCTTTTAAATTTAATAAATCTTGTTTTATGGAAGTTTCTATACATTTAATTTAATTTATTATTCTAATTTATAATAGTTAAAATGGTTCTAATGAAATTTTCATATATTTTTCATTTGGTATAATTACTTTATATGTAATTTTAAATTAAACATATAATTCAAAGTATTTAAAAAGTGTTTAAATATTTATTTAAAATAAATTGAGATATTTAAAAATGGATTTTCCATGCTTAGTTTTAAAAATAAATTGAAATTTTTTTACCTTATTATGATTTATGTGAAAAATTGAATGAAATCACTCAAATTGGTTTTCAAATATGAATTTATATAATTTTTTTATAATATATTTACAAAAAAAAAATAATAACTCTTTGAATATATGAGAACTGAAGATTTTTTTCATTAAAAATATGTTTTTGAAAACAATATTAGTTTTTATTAAAATCCCTCTTGATATATATATACATATACATATACACTAAATGGTTTTACACATATGCATATACATATTTATGTTTATAAATTCTAATGTGAACATGTGAATTTATAAAACGAGATTTATATATATATATATACATATTTGTGTGTGTGTGAGAGAGTGTGAATGTATATGAGTACCACTAAAAAAATTAGTCCTTATATTTTGGTTTTATAAATACAATTTAAAGGCATGTTTATAGAATATAATATATTTTTTGATGTTTTCATGTGTGAATGTTCCTCATAAAACCTATTTGGATTTTATTGATGTGGAATGTGGACCATGGTTTATGTTTTGTATCATATTTTATGTGACGGATAAGTTACAAGGGTTTTCTCATGAGGGGGAGTAGAAGGTGAGTGTTACTTTTTTGATAGGCTCTGTGATTCTTTATTTATTTATGATCATTTATTATTTTCTCACCCTTTCATTACTTTATTCATGGGCACCCTGGTTCGGGGTAGGCTAGCTAAGATGGGATGTTCCCTCATTCCACTGGCTATGCAAGTTGTGTATGTTTACCCCAATATGTAAGTGACATTTTAATATACCTTTCCACTAGGTATAGATGATGCATTTTTGAGGTTAACAAGCCTTAATTTTTATAGGTTAGAGTCCATGACACCTAATCAATGATTGGTAGATTTACATATGGGGATCTTTATTCTTCTATATATTCCCCTATTTACTTAATATGTGTGGAACCTAATATTTATTTTTTCTATATTTTTTGTTGTATATATGACATGGTTCTTTTCTATATTTCTATTTCAAATAATTATTTGGGTGTTTGTTTTCCAAAAAACCATGTTGAAATGATTTTGAAGTAAATTTGAAATATGTAACAAAAAGTTTCATATGATAATTAAATTGATTATATGTTATTTTTAATGAGAAATAATTGTAATTTTTATGAATGTGGTTTTAGAAATTCCTTCTCTACATGATTTGTAATAAAAACATATCATTAATGGTTATAGTTTAAACTTTCCCTAAATGGATCATAATTTTAATGTTAATAAATGGGGTGTGGTTTCTATTTTTAAATCCTACTAAGCATTATCTTATACACATATATCATTTTTTATTTTTGGATCTAATTCCTATTGTGGCCACTATTGAGAGTGTTGATTAACTTTGGGTATCTGAGGATAGGTGTTTACTTTATCACATTTGGAAATGATTATTTTTACTTTATTTTTAGAACCTAAAAGTTCATTTTATAAAATTTATGACATGTTCCTATTTAAATGATTTATTTATAGATTTCAGTTTTGGTTTTTAGTGGATTGGATTCTTTATGCGGATACTGGGTGATTTTGGATTTATAACATGTTAAGAGATCATGTGTGTGAGATGAGGTACATTGGGGAGGTGAGGTAGTTTGGAGGTGATCCTTGGTGGTATATATTATCTATTTATATCTTTTGTTTTTTTTCACGGTTTTATATTCCAATTTATTATATCAAAATATTTTGTTTGGAATGGATGTTAGATATACTCATGGGTCGAGTTGGGTTTTTTAATATTTATATAATTTATTTTAATCTGAATCAAGGTGAAAAATATTCTTATTATTTATATCAGATTCCCTGGGACTTTTTACAAGCCCATGGAGATTAGGAATGCCATTTTGGTATATCAAAAGCTACATTGTGTATCTGATAGATGGATAACTCATGCCAATTCATTGTAAATGGTATCTGAGGTGGCCAAGTTCTTTTTTAATAATATTATATGATCTTTCTCGAGCATCCCTTGTGTTATTTTTGGGTGAAATGGTGTGATCAATATCGAATTGGTTTCCAACACATAGGATGTTTTTTGGGAATGAGTTTCTGATCACCATATAATAGGACATTTCTTAGATCACTATGGGTAGTTGGGATTTGATTTTTGAGTTATAAATTTTATTTGAACACTTTTTATCATTAATTAATAATCATTAGTGTGATTTAGTTAACTAGGAGTGAATATATCACTTTGATTTGGATATTGGAATGATATTGGGGGGAGACATCCATTTTCACTATTTGAGAATCTGTGCGGTGACAAAATGGTCAGTCTTCACACAACTTTAGAATTGTTGTGTGGATGGTCCTTTTTCATTAAATCCTCATGTCTATGTAATGGATTGTTCTTCATGAAATTATTTTTTATTTTGGCCACCTTTAAATGTAACCCATTATGGGAAGAATTTGAGGAATTTTATATATGTTTACATGTGGTTTGTAATTTGGGTGTTCTTTAGGTAGTATGTGTAATTTGAATTTTTTTCTAAAAAATGGAATTTTTATTTAGCATTAATTTTGGATATTTTTTAATTTTATTTGAAAATTAGGTGATTTTTTTAATAATAAAAATTGTAATAATAAATATATAAAACATTTGATGATATTAAAAATACTACTTTATAATTTCTTTATTTTCTATATAGTTTTCAGTGAAGTTTTAAATAGGTGAGGTTTTTTCTTTTATGAAATAAATATTTTAGTGTGTTTTGAAAATGTTTAGAATGGAAAAATTAAAATTCCATTTTAAAATAACAGATTAAAATTTTATAAAATTAATTTTTTAGAAAATGGAACCTTTTGAAAAGTGATTTTGGGAAGAATCATGTTTTTTTGTTTTTATTATTTAGATTTTGCCCATAGTTTGGTTGGACTTAGTTATGGACCATTTGAAATATTAACTAAATGAGTTAACATTTACTATTATTTTAATTTTTTCTCCTAGAAAGGTCCTAAAAACTACTAGAAAACTAACCTATATCAACGGTTTGGAACCGTTGGTATAGGCCTCGAAACCGTTGGTATAGCCTATACCAATGGTTTGGAGAACCGTAAGCAAGTAAGCCGTTGGGATAGGTCTATACCAACGGTTTTCCAAAAACCGTTGGTATATACCTATATCAACGGTTTTGAAAACCGCTGGTATAATTAATATGAAAATCTATACCAACGGTTCCTTAAAACCGTTGGTATATGTATTTCCAAAAAACACATTCACTGGGATTTGATCCCAGGACCTCCGGTTTATCATTGAACGACCTAACCACTAACCTAACATGACTTTTGTGAACATAATTTCATAAATATATATATATATATATATATTATTATAATTATTTTAAATTTTGATTTATAGAATGTTCTGGTTAAGAGGATCCGATAAAAAATCAAAGGACATATACCAACAGTTGTCAAAACCGTTGGTATAGGTCCCTAGAATCTAGGAAGGGATGTTGAAATATTGGGGACTTTTCCCAACAGTTTTCCAAAAACCGTTGGGTAAGGGTAGGCTTTCCCAACGGTTTGGCCAAACCATTGGGAAAAGTGGCCAGAAATTGGACCTTTCCCAATGGTTTTGGCCAAACCGTTGGGAAAATTGGCCACAAATTGGACCTTTCCCAACGGTTTTTCCAAACCATTTGGAAAGCCTACCCTTTCCCAACGGTTTTGGAAAACCATTGGGAAAAGTGGCTACAAAGTGGGCTTTCCCAACGGTTTGGCCAAACCGTTGGGAAAGGGGGTATAGAAGTGTTGGGAAAGGTCACATTTCCGGTAGTGAAAATTTTTGGATTTTTTATATAGAAAACTCTTTGGGTGATTATCATCCTTTTAATTGAATTTTATGACTCAAAAATGGCTGGTAAATAAAAATTATATTTTTTATCTTATTATTTTCATACAGTTCACAGAATCATTTTAAACCTAATCAGTTTGATTTCATAGGTTTATCATAGGTACCATAGATAATCGTAATTGAGTAATATGGGTTTTTTTTTGGAATTTTTGTAGGTATAGTTATTTTTTGGTTCTTTTTTTGGTGGAATTTGAGATGGTAAAATTATTTTGATTATCCTTGATCTAGTTCTAATTTGGGTGGTTTAGTGGGAGTTCTTATAGGATTTTGGCAATTCTTTTTGTACATATACCTTAGGGATGATCAGTTTTCTCTTTGTAAGATGTTTTTTTGGAATAGTGTATAATTATTTTTTCCTAGATGGGTTAGGCATGGGTGATTTTAGCTTGTTACATAGGTAATTTGTAGGTGTAGCTTTTGGGTAGTTGATTACAAGATAGTGTTGATTATTTTTTGGTTCACCATGAGTTGGAATTTCAAATTTGGGGTTCTAGTTTACCAATTCAAGTACATTGGACTTGTTCTAAGGCCCATGTTGGTTATTGAATTAAGAATTCTTCTAGTTTTTTCTCATTTGGGTTGGTATTTTTAGTGTATTTATTTTCATTTATTTGGGTGTTCGGTGGAAGTTCTTGTTTCATGGTGATTCTTCTCTTAGATACAGTGGGTGTTGTTCACACGCAAGTTTATATGAAGTCAATATAATAGGAATACCAAGGGTAGATCTTAATGTTATTTATTAATGGAATCCCTCAGTGGTGATTGGGTTCTTCTTGGATATATTGGATTATATTCTACTATATTATTCATTGGTCTCAATAAATTGTTTTTCATCCTAGTCTTTTCACTTATAATCCACATTAGTTTCTCCATATCTCCCTCCACTATATCAGGGTGATGTAATGTTAGTGTTTTCTTATTGTACATTCATTATAAATGTATTGTTAGTTGTATAAATATATATGGTGGGGATAATTTTCACACCCCAAGTGTTTTTTTAATTTATTTATCATTATATAGAGTCGTGTAGTTTTTTTGGGAAATGCATGAAAATTATTTTTAAATGTTTTAAATTTTTAAGGGATATATAGATATCTATCATGAACCATGTGGAAAACATGCCTATAAGGTCATTATTGGATAGATCCATTAAGGATGGTCTAATCATTGTTTATTTAGATATGGGGACTCCTAGGAGTAACCATGCATGTTTGTTTTTTGACTCCAATACGGGTGCCAAGGTTTATACATTATTTCTAAACCTTGTGGGAAAATGATGTACAAAAACAATATTTTAAAAATTATATTTTTATTCTTATTTTATTTTCTTTTTATTAAACTTATTCAGATTCATTTCACCTTTTATTCTAGACACCACATTCCTTTCTAGACTAACAGCACACACACCCTATCACTCAAAGTTGATTATTCATAGGAAATTTATCACCATTTCTTGGGGATTGAGGGTTGAATCCCCTCTGAATGAGTTGCTACCCCCTCCTCTCCATTTACAACATTTTTTCCAGTCCCTCTCATCTCCACATTATTCATTCAAACCCTAGGATGATGATTTGACTGTGTTTTTGTGGTTTTATTGGCGATTAGTGTTTTTGTAGGTCTATACATCCCCTTTTTCATTTCCACCATCATAGAAGAAATGTTCTAGGTTCCCAAACTAGGATTCCTAATTATTTATGGTTTATTTCTCTTATATAAAATTGAAATTTATTATCATTTATTTTATTTATTATTTGAAAATTTTAATTTAATTTATTTTTATATGTTTGATAGATGAAATTCATTTCATAAAAATTTCATGTTGTTTTAAATGGGAAAAATTATTTTACTTGGAAGATCAAGTGAAATAAGGAAATCAAGTATTAAAAAGTGTGGAAATAATTATTTAAAATAATTGTAGGTGTCTAAAAAATAGTTTAGCAGCATTTTGGTCCAAAAATAAATTAATGTCCTTTATTTTGAAAATTCTTATCATTTATGTGAAAATAGTTTTAGATTACGATTCCTATTACATAATTTCATTGGAAATATGTTAAATTTTTATAATATTTCATATTTGTTTCCCATTAGGTGAATTTTTTTAAAATACTCATTATATTCATTAGTGGATAGGATTATTTATTCGAGGATTGAGTGATTTTAGAGATTTAACAGTTTGTGGTATCTTATAGGGTAAGCATAAGTATACTAGCTAGGCGAGGGGTAGAGGTGATATGAGTGTTTGTTTTTTTATATTTATATCTTGTTCTTATTTATTTATTTTTTTCTTTTATTTAATGTTTTTTTTATTTTAAATATTTTATTTTTCATGGATGTATAATATAAAAATGTGTGAAGAAATTTTTTTTTTATATTTATGCGATCAATTTTACTCTGAATTAAAGGAGATAGCATTACCAATAATTATATGTGATTCCATGGTTATTTTAACTAAACCATGTGGATCTTAAACTCCCCTACGGTACATCATATACTATTTTGGGTGTCTCATGGATGGATAACTCTTGAAGGTTCTTGACAATACCCCTAAAACTCTACATACAATACATCATGGATCAATTATTGTGTTGATGAAAGATCTGTCATAATATTTTTGTAAGACTAAATTCTTTACAACACTATTAATACCCATAAAAGACGTATTTTCCATTCTAAAAAATATGTCATCTATAGCTTTGAATTAGTCTTTTAGAAATATTGAAACAATCAATCTTGGATCCTTCTTATGAATAATTTTTTTAGACTCTTTAAATATTCTTATTCATATTATATATCTTATCATCCTTAATGGATCCTCTAATTATAGATGTTTTTTTCTTCAATTTTTTACTTCATGAAAATTTCATAATTTTTTAATTTTTATGTTTTACCTACATACATGATCCTATTTAAAATATTCTTCTTATTAGGACATTTCAAAACATATCCAATCTAGATTTTAACCTTTTTAAATGATATTTATTGATGTTATTTAGATTTCAAATCCTTATATCATTTACTAAAATCTAAAGTTGAATTTTAGAAGTTACATTTTACATGTTTAGATTAAATCAAATTTTATTATACGAAGTTAAATTCTCTCTCCTTCTCCATAAAAATTTCTTATAGATTTTGTTTGCAGATTTTTCTCTTTTTCAAGTAACATCTTCACATCGCAATCTATTTGAAAATATTTATTTTTCATTATAATGATTTTTTTCATCATTATTAACTAGTTAACCATATTTCTATAATATCCATTTAATTTTATCGATTTTGTAATTTTTGAGATACATCCATTCAATTATACTATCAACATGAATTCTATTTGATTTTCCTCTTTATCATGTTCAATTTTTAATCATTAAACATCGGTAAAACTCCAATATTTTACCTTTACTATAAGAAAAATCTTAATACCTTCATCAATGGAATTATATAACTCCAAGTTCTTCTTTACAGTCATCATATTCCTCAGATTGGAAAACAATTTCACTTCAATAATTAATGATATTTTTTTTCTTAATTTTTATTTTGAATTTAATTTGTATAAATTCTTATTTACTGTGCATCTTGTCCTGTTATCATATTTACCACTCTATTCATCATTCATTTTTCTTGGAAAATTTACAAAAAAAAATTAATGGATTAATAGTTAAAACAGTCCACCGGTAACATCACTTTATAAATACCTATTCATATTTTCATATTTTTAGAAAATAAGTAAATAAATTCATTGAACTTATTACTCACTTCAACTTATGAATCAAAATCACTAACTTCTAAGATGATAACAATTTTCTTTTCCTTTTCATTCATAGTGTCTTTGAATGATATTTCATACTCAATATTTACCTTCTATATGATATAAATATATTTTATCAATTCATATGTTTTGAGAATACTATCATGATCATCATGAAATATTATTTCCATTTCTATATCTTCCAATTTTAAACTTTTGAATAAAATCTGTTTAAAATAATTCTCATGATCATTTTTGAAACTATTAAGTCTCCCAATTTTTCTATAATGATTTTTATTGTGAACATAATATCATTTACCATTGAGAAGAACTCACCAAACAATTCATCATGTCTAATATTTATATTTCATATTTAAATATTTAAATTTTTTACATAGCTTTCCTCACATTTGTGTTCCATTCATGAATATTATTTATATTATACTATAATACTTTATCTATTCCAATTATTTTAACCCTTTAGAATTCACTTATAGTGTGAGAGTAAAGATTACAATTTATGGGTTTTCTCTCATTATCTAGATTCCTACTATCATAGGTTTTTAAGGGATATCCCTTGTCAATATAAAGTAAACATTTATGATAGTTTCAAGATTATTATAACTAATTTATAATATACAAGGTAAAATTATTTCTTTCTAGATAAGAGTGTTCTTTCCATTAAGGACTAGAATCCCATTAATGTTAACTGAGTTCTAAACATCAATAGGAAACATCCCAAAATCAATGAAGGGTCCTCCCATTGAAACTAATTGTAAGAAGTATGTTGGACCTATTCTCCCACTGATTGGGGGATAATTGACATTCTATTTTTTATTTCCATTAAAAAAATCATTTTTAGTGTTTAGAGAGAAATGACTTTGGGTAATAAAAAATCACAAGAACATTGAAAAGAATAAAATAATTTAAATACTTCACTACTCAATAAGAATGTCTAGTCATTAGAAATATCCAAAATCTATTAAAAATCACAATTTTTAGTAGAAAACAATCCTTTTTGGATTATAACTTGTAGGTTATATCCATAACCTACATTGTTATATTATCCTTTTAAATTGAATGTGATCCTAAAATATATAATATAATAAAATTTATTTTGAAACAATGGAATGATCCCTCACTAAGAGGATTAAACATGTCATCACTATAATTTTTGGTTTCCTCTCACTTGGTCTTCTGAAAATTAGATCTTCTTCTCCTTATATTTTGTCCTTAGTAACAAACAAGAACATATTTTTGTTTTATTTATCTATCATTATTCCCCTTACTCACCACACATATACCTATTTTTTTATCTTAAATGAAATTTCAATATACATTATGCAATATATGTTACCACTTTTCTTTATTATTTATTCAAATAATTATTAAACTCCATAAATATACTCAAATTCCAATATCAAGAAATATAATGTTTTTTCATTATATCATCTTACAAAAAAAAGAACATCCATAATAATATTTAATTATATGTTATCATTATAAATATAATGGACTATTAATTATCCTTTAAAACAATATAAATAGAGAAATGATCATGATGAATTCAATATTAGCATTCTTCTTCATAAATGCTATCAAACTTGCACCACTATATTTCTACCATAATTGAAAAATCACCATATGTAGCTAACATTAATATATAAATATATTAAAACTAAAATCCCATCCTTTTGTCATTACATTCATATTTCCTTAATACCATCTTCCACATTCCCTTAAAATAGTATTGAACACCTCTTCTTGAATGTAAACTAATTATCCAAATTTTCCAATATTTATTATTATTCATGTGAAACCATAAATATAGAACATATTCTTATAATCTTCCATTCATGAGTACATATTAAAAAAATTTGTATGTCTCTCTCCTTTTCATGAATCATGATAATTATTATCATTATATTTGATCTCTAGTAGATCCCCTTACTTTGCATCGATTTTTTTATCACAATCAATTTTCTTAAAGAGAAGTTACCCTTCATTCAAGTATAGTCAACTCATAAATGATCCATATAAACATATAACAAAGAATTTTTACCCATATAAGTTTCATGAATTTTATTTTTCAAGAGTATGGAAGATTTATATTCATGGAAAATATGTAATTATTCTCATAGAAAAAGAAAAAATCATTAAATATTTGTGTTTTCTCTTACTGATGCACTGATACTCATGGAATATCATTGAAAAGTAGCATATCCTACTAAATCATAGTCCATAAAACCATATTGAATGAAATATTTTAAGACATTATGCATTCAATTACCATAAATCATGAAAGATAATTATTACTCACAGACAATTTGCTTTATCACAAGGATGGTTAGTGATATTTATATGTATGTACTCAAAGACACTTCCCAAACAACACTACATAAATATTTATGTGTTTAAAATAAAATACAACTCCATAAACAATCCCACTTCCTATTCAGCAGATTCCTTACCAATATAAAAAAGTTCTAAACATCATGGTCTCAATACATAACACCATTTAACATAGTCAATATACAAAAGTAGTTTTGGATGAATTGATGAAACAACCATAAGGAGTTGACATAAGAAATAAATATATAATTATATTATATAAAATGATTATAAAAATACCTTAAAATGTAATATAGTCAGAAAAATTTATTAAGAAATTATTTAATAAATTTAAATTGGTTATTTACGATGATAAAATGTGTTGGACTGAGAAGGAACCTCATGTATGTATTTTTTTAATAATTCCACTCTGTTGAGACATATTATATATTATAGACCTAATTTGTTTTATATGGTGTTTATAACACACCATTGAAAAATTATATCATAAAATGGTATTTAATTATTCTATTTAAAGTTTCAATTCATGAATTATCTAATATGGTATTTGTATTTAAATGTTATTAAATCAAAAATAGTTTATTTTACTATCCAACACTTATTCACGATTTTTCATGTTTAAATTTATGATGAAATAATTATATTCCTTCTCTCTCTCTCTTTAAATCCATATATTTTATTCTCATTTTGTTATTTCTTGGGTATCAATTTAATCCTACAAATTTTCATCTCATTGACAATCATGAAAACTATAAAAATATTAGTTTAAAAAATCAATGTTATTTTTGCTATTGATTTGGGAGTCATTCTATTCCATATCCATATAATTTAAATTATGTTATAGATGGTTTTAAATAAGTTAAAATTATTTGTAAAGGTTATTTTATAATACCTATGACATTATATAATAGGGACTCAAATGTATCGTTTAAATGTTTTCCTTATTTTTTAATTTTCACTAATGTTTTAAATAAATTTTCTTTTAATGTATACAAATTGAATAGAAATTACTAGCTCCACAACTCTTATTTACAATTTAGATTCCTCTATGATTTAAAATGATTTTTAGTGAAAATAACATCCCATTATTCTTTATATTTTTAATATTTTATATTAAAAACATAGAATTATTTTCTAAATGGTTGAAAATATTTTTGTATGTGACTTATTGTTCATTTTTAGGAAATGATACAATAGTTTTATTAATGTTACATTTTGAATATTTGATTCCATTTTACAAGATATTTACAAATATAATTTATTTTACATCAAAAATAATTTTTATTTAATTGATGTTATTCTATCATCATTAATGGATTTATGGAAAATACCTTATTTTGTGACCATTCGATTTATTATAATATGGTTCTCTATCACTCTCTGTTTTTTGTTGGACAATTTCTTTCTCCTATTTTTCTATATTATCAGTATCATGTAAATATTCGGTATGATTTCCAATACTTTGATACTATTTAAATCATAGTACATTTCTACATATGGGGTTTTTTAAGGAATCTAATTAAGAATGATATTTCATTTACTGATGAAATATATATGTTATGTTTTCATGATTAAATACATCCATTTATCTATTATAAAGGTATATTGTTTATGTATTATATTATGGATTCAACATGGGAGTAGTGAATTAAACATATATAAGTGAATGGTGGTACTTGGTTATAGATAGCCCCTCAATGCATTGATAAGCCTCATAATGAAAACATAATAAGTATTTATAGGCATATTTTAGGAAATATAGTGACAATTTCTTTGTAAAATTCCTTAATAACTTGTAAGGAATATTGGAACATAGCCCTGATGTAAGGCTCATGATATAATGAAATAATTATTTGATAGTAAGATCAAGAAATTTTATATTATGTATTTTCTTCATAAAGATTTTTTTTATTATTATCCATTTGATTGGTATGTTTATATTTTCCATGTATATATTTTTAATATCATATTATTAATTAAATGGAATCTATTTTTTATTATCCAACTAGCCATATTGATTATTTGTCACATGATCATGATAACTTCCACTATATTATATTCTTACATTGTTCCTAATCCCACCCTTTAATTTTTTTCAATTCCACTAGATATAAAGAATGATTATTTGAATAATTTTTAAATATCAAAGAATTTTTTTCAAGTTATGGTTTTTTAGTATTTAATTTAGGTATCATGTATATGTATAGTTTTCTATAACTATGAAATTTACTGGTCCTTGGTGATGTGATCCCTTGAATATTTTATCAATTTAAAAAATATATGAAAAGTATTTTGGTCACTAGTTTCAAGGTTATTATAGTTGTTATGATATCATGTTTTATAGGACCATTGGTAAATTGATTTAATAAAAACATTTCAAGTAAATGAATTATGATAAATCCCTTCTATTTTTTGAGAACATTCACCTTTATAGTGATTTTTATTCCTTGGATATCTATTCATGGAGATTATGTATAAAATATATGTGTTCAATTGTTTAGATAAGGCTAATAATATAATGAAGGTAAATTATATCAACACCCATTGTCAATGTAGTGATTTCCCACCAGAGCATGTTTATAAGTATAGTGTTATTCTCGAATAGATTTTGATTGTATTAAGATAGTTTTCTTAGGATATGAAAATTACTATTTACCATATGGAAGGATTATTTCAACAAATCATAGTGAAATGATTTTGGGTTGAATCATAAAGTAGAAGCCTCTAACCCATAATAGAATTCATAATCGATTTTTATCTGAGAAACAGATAAAGTCCATTGAAAATATATTTATAGATTTTAGAGTAAATTAAATAAAATGTAATTCTTGAGGTATATTATTTAACATGTTGTACTAATAAAATTTGGTCATATATTCCAAATACCAAGGTGAAAAGTGAAGTAATTTATAGAATGAATAACAATTATGGTGATATTATTTGTGGAATATATTCATAAAAAATTGGAGATTATATGGAATTTAAATTTATGAATTGGAATTATATAGAAGAGGATTATATTTTTTATTATGTGGTTAATATTCCTTATTAGTAAGAAATTTTACAGACTATATGCATAATTAAAAATTAAATATTGGCTGGTTCATTAATGGTTTTAGTTTGATCCATTGATGGGATATATTTTAGAAATAATTTTTATCATATGATGTTGTTGTATCAAGATTCATTAAAAGATAAATATAATTATCATAGTATTATATATTTAATAGAAAATGAAGAGAATAATAGGATTATTGATATATTAGAAATGAAATGCATCTAAGAAGTATAGGGCAAGAGTGGAACATCCAGCATGTGAAAATTGTGTAATGAAATATCCAAGTTAATGATTAAATGGAGTTATAATTTTTATAAGTGTAATGATAGTAGACATAAAGTACATGTTGTATTTGAAAGATAGAATCAATCTATATCTTGTTCATTAACTATAAATATATGAGACACTATTTTGATTGACACCCTAAGCATCAATGATTACATTGATAATTTAATTATGTAAATTATTTATTTTTTCTTTTTTAAAATATAAATTAGACAGCGAGAATGATAATCACATGTGTATCATTCATGGTACTCCTACAGTAATTGATTTGAATGATAAATTTATCATGGGTGAATCTTGTCATGAAAATGTTTCTTTTCATTGAAATACTACATCAAATGATATAATATTTTTTGATTTTTCTAAGATAAGGAAGACCCTCACCAGCATATATAACCTTTATAGTTTTAATTTGATTTAATATAATTTTAATTATAGTGAATTTAATAAAATGACTATATTTTATTCAAATTACATCTAGTATATCGATCCTTTTGTGTTATTATTAAGGTTTTGGAGATTAAAATATCACTCCTCCATTTTATAGTTTATTTTATTTAGTATTATTGTTTTCCTATGCAATCCAATTTCGACTTAGTAAATGATTAGAGATGAGATAAATTAAAGGTTATTGAATCTTTCATATAATGAATAAAAATATTATTTAATGGATCTCATGATCCCTTAAGAGTTAAATTTAGTTTTATAGGGATTAAAAGATCATCTTGTGTATTAATTATTTTGAAAATTATATGAATCATATGATTACTTCTAAATGAAGTAAAGTGAGGCATGAAATACCACTTTTTGAATATAATGAGATAAAATCTATACAATTTCATGTAATTACTCAAACTAGATTAATAAAAGATAAATCTATCATATTTTTTGTGGAGAGTATAACATAACTATGAAGGTATAATTTTTGCAACCAATTCACAAGTGTAAGTCTTATAGATGAAAATATATTGTTTAAAATAATTATTTATCAAATATTATGTTCCATTTTCCTAACCTTGAAATTAATATTCATAAAAAATAAATTATTATGTCATTATATGGTGATAATGTATTAAAATTTTAAATATGAAATTTATATAAGGAGTGGAGAATATAACACCCCATGAATTCAGTTTTTTAATACAATGTACAATATAATTTGATATATGCAACACCATGATTTAAAAAATAGTGAAACTCTATAAAAATATTTTCATTTATATATGATTAGTACAACCTAGAAATTTTTTTTATGAGTTATATTATGATTAATGGTATTACAAAATATACAAGGAAGTGTTTCATTAATAAAAATAATATTTTCTATTTAGAGGAAATAAGGATTCCATTTTTTATGATATGAATGTAATAATATAAGGTTAATTAATGATTAGGCTCAAAATGGTAATTTTTCTATAAAATATTGTTGTATTTTTTTATTTTAATTTAAAATATATTTTTTAAATTTTAAAAAATTAATCTTCTAATTTTTTTCTATTTTTTCATAATATAATAATTATCATAGGGTTATTTTTTGGGATTTTTTTGAAATAGGTTTTTTTGGTGAATGGTGAAAAGTAATGATTTTTATAATAATATAACTTTTATGATGTTATCAGGATATAAGAATGAAATAAATTTTTATTAAAATTTTTTAATAGAATAAATTTTTATTTAATAAGTAATATAATTCAAATAAAAATATTATGTAAAAAATAAAAATATAAGTTTATTTTTTTTGAATTTTATGTCACATACTCATTCAAATAGAAACTATTTTTATTTTTATTTTTAGTCATGTAGTAAAAAAATTTAATATGGTTTCATTTTGGTTTGAAAAAATAAATATCATTTTATTTTACCTATTCCAATTGAATCAATAAGTGTTAACATTGTACCTAATATTTTAATAGAATCGTTTTTATTCTTGAAATGTGATTTTTTTTTCAAATGAAGGTTTTTCATTGTGTTTTGGGGATGTGAATTAAATTTAATTTTGATTAATTATAGATCTTAATCTTATAAAATTGATTCTATATTTGGAATCATCATGCCAAAATTAGGTTATAAGTTAATTTTTATTATTATTGATAATAAATAGTAACCATAATGAAAATATATCACCACAACTAAGGGTAAAAGGTGTTAAAATAAAGGGATAAGGATTAAAGATAACATAAAAATGGTATTAAATATAATTTCATTGTTTCATTTTGTACATAATATTGTAATATAAACAACTATAACAATTATTAGAAACTTTACATGATTAATAAAATTATTATATAATAATTTTTAAAAAAATTATAAGTTTACCACCCACATCATATATAAAATGGAACCTCCTCATGATATTTATCTACACTTATTGAGGCACTTATTTCAACTAATAACAAGATAAATATTTTCCAAAAATACATAGTAATTTCATATAGTTTTTGTTTATCCTCCAAAATAAGAATCCAATAAGGAGTAAGGGGAAATCAAAAGGAGGATTACTAAAGAAAAGGTAATTTTATTAACTAACCCCTTTGAATTAATTTATTCACCCTCCTCATTAAAAATGTATTATATCCATAATAACATAATAAAATTTTTATATTAACTATTCCAAATTGTTATTATGATTGGGGAAGAACATTTTTCCTCCTCCTTTCCATCATATGGGAAATGGACACTTCTCCTATTCATACATGTGGACTACCACCTCTACAAAGAGACATGTTTTTTTAATAGTCAAATCACATGGTTGTTTATAATGATATAGTTAATCAATATATAGGATAATAATGTACTTATTATAATTTTTTGAATATAATATATTATCTAACTCCAAATCCTTGTGTCTATTAGAAAAAGATAATTTTTATTGTGCATATTTGTTGAAAACTACCTCCACGAATTTATGTGATTCATATTTCATTTTTGGATTATATGGCTGCTCATAAGGATGGATTTAATGAATAAATATGATATTTATAATAATATTATGTTTATAATGTTAATATCTTTTCTATATTATTTCCTTTTCACCCATTAGAAAAATGAATATTGAATTCATACAAATGTATGGACATTATTTTCCCATAAATAGTGTGATAAATTTTGCTTAACAGCCCTACATAGATAGTTCTAAAAGTATATTTAGTTTATAAACATGATAAATGTACCATGTTAAAAGTTCTAGATATTATATAACCATTTCATTAAACCATTATCCATAGTTAATATACCAATATAATTTTTAGGGAAATTGACAGAACAAACATAAGTGGTTGATGTAAAAAAGAACATTACAATAAATTGATTTTAGATTACAATAGAAGGATCTTAAAAAATGGAATATATATTAAAAATTTTAATATGAAATTATTTAATATATTTTAAATGATTATTTAGGAGTATATAATGTTATCAATCGAGATTGAATTTAATGTAATGACTTTCTATCTCAATTTCACTCCATTGAGACATATTTTATATTACACGCATAATTTATTTTATATGGTTTATATACTAAAAATTTTAAAAATTAAATCAATAGTTATTATTTAATTATGTTATTTATTGTTTCAATTCATTTTTTAACTTTTACATTTATTTGAATCAAATGTTATTAAATCCGTAAAGGTTTTTTACAATCTAACTATTTTACCAAATTATTCACTTGATTAAATTTATATTGGTATATTTATTTACTCAATATCTCTTTAAAAAATATATTTTATTATTCTATGGTTATTTATATTACTGAAATGTTTTATTACAACTTTTACCCTCTTTTACTATTGAAACAACCAAAGTATTATTTATAATAATAAATGGAAATTATTTATATTTTTCAGTTGTAAATAATTCTCTTATATATCCATATTCATCAAATATTTTTACGGAAATTTTTATTTACATTTTAATTATTATTATTTGTATTTATGTACTACCTTTTAATTTAATTACAAGTTTTTTAAAGGATTATTTTTAATATTTACCAAATATGTTTTTTTGTACTTTTTACAAAAGTGTGAAATTAATTTTATGTTTAAATTATACATAATGAATGAAATTTTCCACCTATAAGACCATTATTATCTATTTATAATCATTTAAATGTTTCTATTTTTTTAATATAAGATCCATTTATATCATTCTATGAATTTTTATCCATTTTATTAAAATATAACGGTTTTCATTTCCAAATTTTTGAAAATAAATTTTAACTTATTTATGACTTTGTTGTTATGAAATATTATAGTGGTTTAAATAATGTTAATATAAAAGTTCTAATTTAATTTAACCATATATTGTCCAAAATAGATAACTTAAATTACAAAAATAATATTTCATGAATTGGTGGCCTTCTCGCTTCTGTTACTATTTTATTGACTCTATGTTATTTTATGATCCATAAATTTCATATAACCATACAACCCTTCACTCTTCATTATTCCATGTGAATTAATATTCTATTCCATTTTTGTATTTTTATTATAAATTATATATTTAATATTATTTCTATGTATGTGATATTGTATTAATATTATAAAATTTCAATATAGGGTTTTAGTTTAAGGAATATTAAAAATAATTTTATTCCATTTACTTGAGAAATATTTATGTTCCATACTTTTGATTCAATAAATATATTTGTTGATTCATAAAAAATGTTATTTATGTATTTTATTTTTGATTTATTATATGAGTAATGAATTGGAAAAATGAAATTTATGGGTGGGTCTGAATTATAGATTCGCATTGATTCATCGATAGGTTTCATGAGAAAAAAATAATGGGAATTACATGATGTATTTCATCCCAATTAACAAAAATGTATTTTTATAAGGAATTGATAGTATATAAGATGTGTTTTCATAATTTACTAATTTTAAGGTTCATGATACCTTATAAATGTTCCTTGATGGTATGATATTTATTTTTAATACTATTCATTTACTTCATTATGATTTTAGTTATTATTATCCATGTAATTTTCATATGTATATTTTCCAATAATAAATTTTAAAACTCATGTTATTAATTAAATATAATTCATTTTTATTGATTATAAGGCAATATTGATTCTATTTTATTTACATATGATATCATTCACTATACACTAACCTTACAGAGCATCTGATCTCCCAAATTATTTTGTTTTCCTTTCCCAAGGATATCAAGAAGGAATAATTAAATTATTTTCAATGATGTGGGAATGATTTCAAATTATGTTTTATATTCCAAATCTAATATTGAAATAACAAATGAATATTGGCTTCTAATTATGATTAATATATTGTTTTATAGTGATGTAATCCCCAAAATCATACCTTATTTAAATAATTTAGACACTAGCTCTGGGATTATGGAGTCAAGGTTGATATAGTTTGTCATGACCCGACCATATTGGTCTTGAGCTGCAACTACCCCAAGCCCGCCTCCATAGGACAGGGACTGGAAACAAGTGTCGAAGGCTTAACAATCTCAGGGAGGCCTTTACCTATGTACCTGTACACACACATAGCCCACTCAATGCAGAAGTGCAGTGTAAAAAGGAAACCAAAGGACAAACAACTTTAACCCAAACACAGTCATGCATCAATCTCTAAATAGGAAAAAAGTAAAGTGATGAAAAGTACTGATAGATACTGAACAGTAAAAGGGAAAAAACACACGCCCAACCCGAAAGGTGCCATAACCCGACAACAGGTAAATGAAAGTAAACAGCTGGTGAGTCTCACACCTGAAAGTCCTACTATGTCCATTGAATGCATCCCAAGCTCCTATGTCCTCTACGCTCCTTCGTAGTCTTGATCGACCTGTATATCATCTATAAGGTCACACCAAGTGCGGGAAAATCCCAAGAAGGGGTAAATATAAGGATACTCAGTAGGATGCCCCGAAATCTCGAGGGAGAAAAAATGAGGTACTAAAATGGTGAGTAGTAGATAGAATAAAAAATAGTGTAATAATACAATATGGAGAGTGCAGCTCAAACCAACGAAGTAAAGGAAGTGGAATCCCAACCAAGAGGACCTAGACATGGAAATCATATGGCATACCTCGCGTGTCTTCGCCCCTCCTATAAGGAGAGTAACTGGACCCAAGGAGTGGGAACAAAAGTAGGGTGTATATATATATATGCTCAAAAAGAAACCCGAACGAGTGCATAAGGGGATCTCCATCTCTAAGACCAACCCAGGATAGGTCACCAACAGTTCTAAGGGTATCCATCATTGATTCCCAAGAGTCCCTCGCATCAAAGTTGTCTCGTTGCTGAATCGTGCAACTAAGGGTCCCACTCCGATAACCACAGAGAAAAGTCACTGACTAGCCTCATCGAAAGGGGATGAGTCTGAAAGAAGTTGTCGGGTAACCCACTACCCATCCCAACTAGAGGGTAAACCCCAAAAGGTCATTGGGTGACCCACTGCCCATCCCTAATGGAGGGTAAACCCTAAAAGGTCTTCGGGTGACCCACTGCCCAGCCCTACTGGAGGGTAAACCCTAAAATCAATGGGTGGCACTGCCCAGCCCTACTGGAGGGTAAACCCTAAGGTCAACGGGTAACCCACTGCCCAGCCCCGCTAGAGGATAAACCCGGAACACGTCCAATAACTCTGCGCTGCCCGCGCCATCACTGGGTGTCGCTAACATCATGATTGTGCATTGGGTCGGAGTGCATCAAAGAAACCTCCAACCAAAATCCTTTCATGTTTCCACATTTAATGATATCTTTAAATAGGCTCATCACACTCAAATAGATTACATTGTTTCAATCCTCACAAAAAAACATGCGAGATAGACTACTTACTCGCTGGAAACGGACTCCCGATGAAAAAGTTATTCAACATCGCTTTACGCCCATACGGCGTCTCATGAGGCCCACACCTTGGTCCTGAAAGAGGTCAGGCAAACTGCTCCATCGCAATTCTCTCATAAAAACATGCCAAAATGACTACTCATTCGCCCCGAACGGACGTCTGATGAAAAAGTCGCAAAACACTGCTCGCAGCTTGAAAGACGGCCCATGGGGCCCACAACTCAACTCTGGCTTCAACACCTGAAAACACCCTGGACCACTTTGTCTAAATTCCAAGGTCACAATGCCGCTGACAGCGCCTTAAACGGACTTCGGACGTGTTCGCACCATCCGAAGGAAGAATCCCAGCGTAGTACTTAACGAGCGTGTCGCACCACCGAGCTCCCATCTCCGGAATTGAAAATCCCCAGGCCATCTCAAAATCTTCGCCTCAATGCCAGGATTACACTACCATAGACAGCATGAAAAACGAACACCCATAGTGGAAGTTACGGGTGTCCAAAGTCAGGGGGACGAACCCCTTTGGGTTGGACCAGCCCGGTCCGGCCAGTCCCCCCGGCCTGGGCTGGCCCGCACTGGTCGGCCCGGTCCGCAGCGCCGACCCGTGGCCCTACCACATAGCCCAGCTGTGGACCCGCGGTCCACACCACCAACCGGCCCTCGTGTCCGGTCGCTGGTCCGCGCGGAGACCCACCAAAGGCGGGTCTCGGTCTCCACGGGGTCACACGCCGCGATCCCCCCCCCCCCGATCCACCTGGCCAACGACCTCCGCCTGCCGCCGCCTGGAGCCCGTCATGCCACGCGAAGCCACCACCACTGAGGAGCCCGCCGCTGCGCTGAGGAGCCCGCTGTCGTGCCGCCATTCCGGAAACCACCACCGCTGCTGGAAGCCCACCGGACTGTCGCACCAACCGTCGGACCACCCCTAGAATCGCCTGAAAAAGGAGAAAACGGCCGGAAAACTTCTCGGGGTCACCCCAGATACCCCGGGACTCGAAAATTCAATCCGAAAAGGGATTCGGAAATATCAAATCGATCCCTACACATATATGGTATTTTCTCGACGATTGGACATCAATTCAACATAAGAAATTTAATTTATGGACGATGCGAAAATCAAAAATGAAAAATGAAACCTCCTACCTCGTTGGGCGTAGCCCGAAGCTTCACAAATGGTCTGTCGGAGCCACCACCCGCCTTGGAGAGGGTGAGGGAATCTTGAAGGAGGTTCTCCCTTATTGGGAATAACTTGTTCCAAGGAGAAAACTAAGGGGGAGAAGAGGGTGGGGGTGGTGTGTTTAAATAGAAAAACACTTAAACCCCCGCCCGTAGGCCCCGTACCCAAACTTTCAGCAGGTTCGGGGTTAAGTCACCCCTAGGGTAAAATCCACATTCTGAGCCCAATGGAGGTCTTGGAAATTTAATCTGATCCTCCGTTTAGAAGTTACAAAGTACACGCTTGGGGCCACCAAATTACGAAAACTCACCTGGTGGCGTTTTCCACAGAAGGGTCACGCCCGCGAAAGTTACACCCCTCTTAGGGTAAACGGCACGTTCCAGACTCAACGGTTCCCTCGGTTTTCCATCCAAGAAACCGTTTAGGAGTTATTCTATTTATTTGGCATATATAGTGTGAATGCACTTAAAATTTAAGTCCGGCTACACCGGGGCTCGGAATCACATGTCGTCTGAACCCCCTGCTCTGGAATAACATTAAGAAAGTTTTAAAGACTTACAGGCTCAAAACCCGGGTTCTTACATCATTCCCTTCTTCAAGTTTTTCATCCTCAAAAAACAAAACTAAAAAAACAACTCAGGACACTGAGACCTCATCTGGCTCTCTTGTTCCCAGGTTCTCTCCTACACTCTCCTGTGCTGCCACAGCACACGAACCAAAGGAATGGTATGTCCAAGCAGTGTCTGCTCCTACCGGTCCTCAATCACCATCGGGTGTTCCACAAATGTGGCTCCATCCTAAATGTCTAGCTCTCCCCAGTTGATAATGTACATGGGGTCGTTCATGTATTTCCTCAGCTGCGACACATGGAAGACGTCATGCACCCTCTCCGACTGTGGAGGTAGAGCAAGATGGTAGGACACTTCACTGACCTTGCGCACGATCTCAAAGGGTCCAATGAACCTTGGGGATAGCTTGCCTCCCCATCCGAACCTATGTGTCCCATGCCATGGAGAGACTCTCAAAAATATATGGTCCCCCTACTCGAACTCCAAAGGCCTGCGACGACGATCTGCGTAGGACTTATGTCTGCTCTGAGCCGTCCTCATCTACTCACGAATGACCTGTACCATCTCCGTCATCGCCTGCACCAACTCTGGGCCCATGAGGAAGGTCTCCCCAAACTTTGTCCAGCACAACAGTGACCTATAGGGTCTCCCGTAGAGGGCCTAAAAAGGTACCATGCTGATAGTAGAGTGGTAACTGTTGTTGTACGTGAAATCCACCAAGGGTAGGTGATCCTCCCAGCTCAGGACAAAGTCTAACATGCACGCCCTGAGCATATCCTCCAACACCTGGATAGTGTGCTCAGTCTGCCTGTCCGTCTGGGGGTGAAAAGATGTACTCATCCGTAGTTGGGTACCGAATGCCTCCTGTAGACCTCACCACAATCGCAACGTAAACCACACATCACGGTTGGAGACGATCATCGAGGGTACTCCATGAAGGCGGACAATCTACCGAACGTACAGCTGCCCCAAACTCTCCATCGATCTCTGCTCCCTAATGGAAAGGAAGTGTTCCGACTTCGTGAGTTGGTCCACTATCACCCAAATGGAATCGTGGCCCTTCATTGTGTGTGGGATCCCTGTGACAAAGTCCATAGATATTTCATCCCACTTCCACTCTGGGATATCAAGGGGTTGCAACAACCCTGCCGAAACTTAATGCTCTGCCTTCACCTGCTGATAGCTAAGACACTGAGAAACAAACTCAGCTATACTTCGCTTCATGCCAGACCACCAAAACTGACACTGAAGGTCTCTGTACATCTTCCCCACACCAGGATGTACAGCCAAGGGAGAAGTGTGGAACTCCCGCATCACCTCCTCCTGTATCTCCACTGGTACTACAGCTCGTCCCTAGAATAGGATCTCATGATTCCATCCTTTAGAATACCCATCGGGTGCATCGCCCGTGGATATCTGATCATGCAGTACCTCACTGTCGACATCCCCCAGTTGCGACTCTCTCACACGCTCAAGGAGCAAAGGAGTCAACACCATTGACTGCAGAAAATTCGTACCCTTCTGCTCCACCAAGGTCAGCCGTAGGGAACCCAACTACTCTGAAGCTTCTCACACTAAACGGGTCTGGGACTTCCTGCTAAGGGCATCTGCTACTACGTTGCCCTTCCCTGGAGTGTAGACTATCTAGAAATCATAGTCCTACAAAAAACTCCAACCAGCGCCTCTGCCTCATATTCAAATCTCGCTGAGTAAAGATGTACTTAAGGCTCTGGTGGTCTGAGTAGACCACAAAATGCTCACCCAGAAGGAAGTGTCTCCATAACCTTAAGGTGAAGACCACCACTGCCAGTTCTAAATCGTGAGTCGCATAATTCTGCTCATGGGGACTCAACTGCCTCGACCCATATGCAATCACTACCCGATGATGCATCATCATGCACCCAAGCCCAGCTCCTGAAGCATCACAGTACACTACGAACTCAACTACCTCCTCTGGAAGCCTCAACACTAGAGCACTAGTCAGCCTCTATCTCAACTCCTCGAAGACCTTCTGGCATTGATCATTCTAGGTGAACGGTCGTCCCTTTCACGTCAATGCGGTCAAAGGGGCGGCAATCCTGGAGAAATATTCCACAAACCTCCTATAGTACCCTACCAAACCAAGGAATATTCGCACCTTTGATGCATTCTTGGGTGGCTCCCAAGAAAGAACTGCCTCTATCTTTGCGGGATCTACAGCCAATCCCTGCTCCGTAATGACATGCCCCAGAAATTGAACCTCATGATTCTAGAACTGACACTTCAAGAGCTTCCCATGCAGCTGGTGCTCCCAGAGTAAGTCTAGGACCATCCTCAAATGCTTCTCGTGCTCCTCTTCCATCGTGGAGTAGATGAGTATGTCGTCAATAAAGACAGTCACAAACTGGTCTAAGTACAGCTGGAAGATCTGGTTCATCAAAGCCATGAAAATAGCGGGGGCATTCGTCATGCCAAAGGGAATCACCAGAAACTCATAATGCCCATAACGACAACAGAAAACCAACTTCAGGATATCAGCCTCATGAACCCGCAACTAATGGTAGCTGAATCGAAGATCAATCTTGGAGAACCACATTGCACCTCTCAATTGGTCGAAGAGTTCATCGATCCTCGACAAAGGGTACTTGTTCTTTATCATGGCCTGATTCAGGTGACGATAATCCACACAAAGCCACAGACTCCCATATGCCTTTTTCACAAACAAAACTGGAGCTGCTCAGGGGGACACACTGGGCCTGATGAATCCCTTCTCACGACGGTCGTCCAGCTAAAGTCGTAGCTCCTGAAGCTCTGTGGGTGCCATCCGATAATCCATACATGATATTGGGGTAGTCCTCAGCTTCAAGTAAATGCATAACTCCATCTCTCACCTCGGAGGTAGTCCTGAAACATCCTCAGGAAAGACTTCCATGTAGTACTCTACAACGGTAGGGATCCAGGTGCCTGTAGCGTCTGCTGCTCCGAGATCCATGCTCGCCAACTGGTGCGAAAAAGGTCGAGGTCTCCTAATTAGAGTACCCATCTACTCGGCCATGTGGTCTCGTTCACCAAGGATGGTGAAAATCGTCCCATCAGAAAACACGCCTCTGACTCATCTGTGACAACAGTCGATCTGGGTGTGAACCATAGAAAGCCAATCCATGCCCAGGATGGCATCGTAAGGTTCCATCGTGATGACGAGCAGGTCCCATGTGAAACTCCATCCTCTGAACGACAGTTCGCACTGTCTACAGATAAAGGTCACTAATGAGGCACTTATCGTAGGAACCTAGAGGCTAAGTGTAGGTGTCAACACCTCTACTGGAAGCTCCAACTCCCGTACCAACAGCAGCGATATAAAGGAGTGGTTGAAGCCTATGTCTACTAGTACCGAAGAAAGCGTAGAGTAAACACAAAGCGTACCTCGAACCATCTCGTGTGCTGGGGGGGTCACAAACACCCATAGCCTGAAGTTGCATGTGGCCTCTACCGCCATCTCCTTGAGCCTAGCGTGGATCGCTCGGTGGTGGTGGTGGAAGGACCTCGAAACGCCATCCCGGACCTCCAGGTCCTACCACTCTGCCTACGCCGCCTCCCTGAGGACCAACCTATCCTCACCTGGGGGATCCCTAGTCTCGACGCTGCCTCTGCCACTACGGTGCGCCCACTGCCTTCCACGACTACTCGGTATGCCTGGTCGAGTAGTCCGGTGCTAGGTGACCTCGTTCGTCACAGGCATAGCATCGGCTCTCTCCTGCATGCCCCGGTTCTCCACGGCACCATTGTGGTGTACGACCCTACCCTTGTGTCTGCTCACGGAAGGGCCTCCTCAACTGAGGCTCTGCTCTCTGCCTCCTGCATGTCATCAAGGACTCCCCTCTGAAGCAGCCACTGCTAGGCTCTGACAGCTGGCGTCCCTCAACCAAGAAGCTCTCTATCAAGAGCACCCGCTCTAACACCCCGGCATAAGTAGGGATGCATAGGGGCACTACACTAGTATGGATCTCCCTACGAAGACCCTGCTCAAACTTATGTGTCTGAAAGTAACTATCGTGGATCATATCCTGTGAGTAGCGTGTCAGATCAGTAAACCGGGATGAGTATTGCACCATGGTCATCCCCCCTGCTTCAGCTCCATAAGCTCCTGAATCCGAAAGGAACATAAACAAGAGGGGGAGTACTCCTCCCGGAAGAGTTGCTGAAAGCTATCCCACATGAGGGACGACTCGTCATGGGTCAGCGTAACCAACCCCCACCAACGTCCGGCCATCCCGTGGAAAAGGCAGGCAGCTAGAGCTGCCATCTGGTCCGCTGGTGTCCGTGCCATCCTGAAAAGTCGGTCCATGGACTCTAGCCAGTCTTCTGCTGCCTGGGGATCTGGGTCTCTGCAGAACCTCTGTGGTCACTAACGCAGAAAGTCTCGGAGCGCACTCAGTCTGCGCTCAACCTCAGCCTGTACTGCTGGTATTAACTATTTCTCCTCAGGTGGAGGGGCTACTGCTGAAGCACTGGGTGAAAGGGGATCACGTGAGGGTCCCTGAACTGACGCATTGTCGCTCTCCAGGTCGTCTTCACAAACTGGAGAGGGTAACCTGGCTGGCTGCTGTCGTGGGGGCATCCTGAAAATTATCAAGGATTATCGTGATCAGATGAGAATATATATATATATATATAATAGTAATCACAAAGGGGATCTAACTCAACAAGGATAGTCAAAGACTCAATCCAACCGAATGCATGGTCCAAAGTTCCCTCCAACAAGTGTCTTAGCGTGCTGAGTCGACAAGCAGGTTATCACGGCCTTGGTGAATGGATACGTCAGCCGCCCATACCATCACTGGACTCCCTGGCCTGAGAGCCGCTCTCGAGACACATCGACGCTATTGCCCTAAATCCCAATCAATTCCTTTTTAGGGACGTCCGAACAATTCCCCAAGGAAAGAACTGCCTTTGATACCACCTTTTCACGACCTGACCCTACCAGTCTTGAGCCGCAACTACCGCAAGCCCGCCTCCATAGGCCAGGGGCTGGCAACAAGCACCGAAGTCATAACAATCTTGGGGAGGTCGTTGCCTAAGTACATGTACACACGCACACACAGCCCACTCAATGCAAAAGTGCAGAGTAAAAAAGGAAACTAAAGGACAAACAACTATAACCCAACCACAGTCATGCATCAACCTCTAAATAGGAAAAAAATTAAAGTGATGAAAAGTACTGACAGATACTGAACAGAAAAAGGGGAAAAACACATGCCCAACCCAAAAGGTGTCACAACCTGGCAACAGGTAAATGAAAGTAAACAGCTGGTGAGTCTCACACCTGAAAGTCCTACTGCATCCACTGAATGCAGCCCAAGCTCATGTATCCTCTATGCTCCTCTGTTGTCTCGATCGACCTGTCTGTCATCTGCAAGGGCACACCAAGTGCATGGAAAGCCCAAGCAGGGGTGAGTATAAAGATACTCAGTAGAATGCCCCGAAATCTCGAGGGAGCAACAAAGTGTTGGGTCGGAAGAAACGGGGAAAATGATGGCAAGAGGGGGGTGAATTGCCTTTTAAAAAATTGATTAACAAATTAAAAATCAAAGTGAAAAATGCAGCGGAAATAAAGAGGCAAGACACACAAAATTGATAACGGAGTTCGGCCAAAAACCCGGCCTACGTCTCCGCTCCCAACTCAACCGTTGAGAGATTCCTACCGCTTGCTTTTCAATGGTTTTAGCAAGAAACCCACTAGGCTTTGAGGTAGCACTAGGACCTATTACAGCTTGCTTTTATTGGTTTAGCAAGAACCCACTTGCTTTCAATGGAATAGCAAGAACCCACTAGCCTTTTTAACGGGTGAAGGCTAGCTCACCGACAACTCAAGCCTTTTAAAAGGAAAGGCTTGAAGAAACCTCTTCACACCTTAGTGGTGGTGTGAGAACCCAAAGAAAGAGGGGATGAGAAATGTTTGGGGTTTGTAGGCACAAACCCAATTTAAGCTCAAAAAGGATAAAGCAATGAAAAACTGTAATTGGGAAGACTTGGGCGCCAATTGGATGATGGAGTTGATGTAGCGTGCTCTCCCAAGCTTCTTGAGTGGTTCTCTTGGATGTGGAAATGGATGGAGCACTTGGGGTTCTCTTGGAACAATCCGTCGGAGCTTCGCCAAAATGATCAACAATGTGTCCGGTGGCTTGGATTCCGTTCCGGGGCTTCCTAGGCCTTTATTTATAGGCTAGGAACCTTCAAGTATCCGTTGGAGGGCTTTGGAGCCGTTGGAAAAGGCCTCGGAGCCGTTGGAGGCCAAAAAGGAGTTGACTGGTCAAAGCCAACGGCTAGTTTGACTGGTCTACCGGCTAGCCGGTACAGCTCCACCGGCTGGCCGGTGCCTTGGTAGAGAAGAAGAGTCTTGATCCAGGCTCTACCGGTCGACCGGTGGAGGAGCCACCGGCTGGCCGGTGGCAAGACAGTAGCAAACACTATTTGGGCTGGGTGCCACAGGTCGACCGGTGACAGAGCCACCGGTCGACCGGTGGCAAGACAGTAGCTTGCACTTGTGTCTGGGTGCCACCGGCTGGCCGGTGGTCAAGCCACCGGCTGACCGGTGGACTGAATTTCAGTCCACTTGATGTCCATTCTTGGGCCAACTTCTTGGCAACCTTGTGCCTATCATCCACAACACTTAAACACAATGTTAAACACATATTAAAGTGATTGTGATCATGAAAATCAAAGAGTGTGGGGTACAACAATCTCCCCCTATTTTGATGATCACAATCACTTATCAAGCAATGTAAAAACTTAAATGAAAGGCATGCTTTAAATGATAAATTGAAAATAAAACTAAGCAAGAGAGAAAAGATTCTCCCCCAATCAATCAAGAAATTTCTCCCCCTTTGTGATTATCAAAATTGAATGGGGCATAAAACTTGATTGAGGGATGTTTTGAAAAACAAGAGATGGGATTTGAAAATCAATTGAAATTTTTGAAATGAAATGAGAATTTGAATAACAGTTTGAATTGAAAGTTTTGAACAAAAAACCAATTGAATTTTGAAATTTGAAACCAAGAGTTGAAATTGAAGGTTTGAATCGAAAAATTTTGAAATTGAGAAGGGCTTAAACGACCCTAACTCCCCCTAAATAAAGACAATAAATCACCGGGGAAAGGAAACAATTTTTGGCCCGTAGGGACTCGCAAGAAGGGATTTTTCAATCCAAACTTGTCTCATGGCGGGTCTTCTCCTATAAAATTCGTCCGAAAAGAAAATCGATTTGGGCCTACCATACCGGGCGTTTTTGCAATTACATTCATATATCATGTGCCCGGTTTTCTTACAATAATTGCAAAATTTAAAATCGGAGCTCCCCCTTACAAAAATAGTGGGAGCATGGGAGGAGGAAGCTACATTAGAATATCCTAACCCTTGGGTGGTTCTAGAAATTCGTTGGGAACCTAGGATATTGTTCAAATTTTGTTCCCCTTGGGTGAACTTGGCTAAGGTCTCTCTTAGATCTTTGATGGTTGATTCCATGGAATCAACATTTGGGAAATTTTGGATTTTTCGGGAGAGTTCCTCCTTCTCTTTGAGAAGTTGTTCTTTTTCGGAGGAGAGTTTTTTGAAAGATTTTTTCAAAGAAACAAATTTTGAAGAAAGTTCATGAAAACCTTTTTCTAATTGATCTCTAGCATGTGAGAGTTCTTCATATGACAAATGATTTAAAGAATTTGAATTTGAAGAGCATGAGGAAGAGGAGTCGGAAGAAGTTACCTCATGGAATGCCATTAGGCATTTGTTACCGTTGTCGCTTGATGAGGAGGAGGAGGAAGATGATGAGGTGTCACTCCATGTGGCCTTGAGGACTTTTTTCTTTCCTTTCTCCTTTTGCGTGGCCCGTTTTTTGTTGAGTGGGCAATCGGGCTTGTAATGGCCCTTTTCGCCGCACCCGTAGCATTTTACCTTGGGCTCGGATCTTGCGGTGGGTTCTTGCTTTCGCGCCTTGTGAGATTTCTTCTTCTTCTTGTGCTTCTTCATAAACTTGTGCATTTGGCGGGCGAGATTCTCCATTTCCGAGTCGCCGCTTGAAGAAGATGAAGATGAGGAAGATGAGGATGATGAGGAGGAGCTTACTTCTTTTTGAACCTTGAGGGCAATGTTCTTTGGTGTCTTGATTGGTGTGCCCTCCTTTTGAGCTTGCCTCCTCATCGTGATCTCATACGTCATAAGGGATCCGATGAGCTCCTCGACCGGCATGTTTTTGACATCCTTAGCTTCTTGGATTGCCGTCACTTTAGGTGCCCATGAGCTCGGAAGGACCCATAGGATCTTCTTTACCATTGCTTCAGCTGAAACATCATCACCAAGGGACTTTCTCCCATTGCACACGTCAGTAAATCTAGTAAACATTTCAGAAATAGATTCATTTGGGTGCATGGAAAAAGACTCAAAATCCTGACGAAACATATCCAATCGGGTGTCTTTTACTTTGTTGGTCCCCTCATGGGTAACCTCCAAAAGTTTCCAGATTTCATGTGCGGAGGTGCAAGTGGAAACACGATTGAACTCATTTCGGTCAAGGCCGCAATGTAGAGCATTCATGGCTTTGTCATCAAGCTCGAAATTTCTAATATCGGCTTGGGTCCATTTGGATTCGTCGGGGGTAGACAAAGTGTAACCTTGCATGACAATTTTGTAAATGGGATATCCTATACTTCTAAGAAAAGTAGTCATGCGGGTTTTCCAATAATTATAGTCGGTCCCATCAAAAAATGGAGCCCGACCCAAAGAAAAGCCTTCGGGGGCGAAAGAGGTTGATGCCATCTTAATGGATCTTAAAATTTGTAACCGGTTAGGGTATTACACAAATTCTCCCTTTGATACCAATTGTTGGGTCGGAAGAAACGGGGAAAATGATGGCAAGAGGGGGGTGAATTTCCTTTTAAAAAATTGATTAACAAATTAAAAATCAAAGTGAAAAATGCAGCGGAAATAAAGAGGCAAGACACACAAAATTGATAACGGAGTTCGGCCAAAAACCCGGCCTACGTCTCCGCTCCCAACTCAACCGTTGAGAGATTCCTACCGCTTGCTTTTCAATGGTTTTAGCAAGAAACCCACTAGGCTTTGAGGTAGCACTAGGACCTATTACAGCTTGCTTTTATTGGTTTAGCAAGAACCCACTTGCTTTCAATGGAATAGCAAGAACCCACTAGCCTTTTTAACGGGTGAAGGCTAGCTCACCGACAACTCAAGCCTTTTAAAAGGAAAGGCTTGAAGAAACCTCTTCACACCTTAGTGGTGGTGTGAGAACCCAAAGAAAGAGGGGATGAGAAAAGTTTGGGGTTTGTAGGCACAAACCCAATTTAAGCTCAAAAAGGATAAAGCAATGAAAAACCGTAATTGGGAAGACTTGGGCGCCAATTGGATGATGGAGTTGATGTAGCGTGCTCTCCCAAGCTTCTTGAGTGGTGCTCTTGGATGTGGAAATGGATGGAGCACTTGGGGTTCTCTTGGAACAATCCGCCGGAGCTTCGCCAAAATGATCAACAATGTGTCCGGTGGCTTGGATTCCGTTCCGGGGCTTCCTAGGCCTTTATTTATAGGCTAGGAACCTTCAAGTATCCGTTGGAGGGCTTTGGAGCCGTTGGAAAAGGCCTCGGAGCCGTTGGAGGCCAAAAAGGAGTTGACTGGTCAAAGCCAACGGCTAGTTTGACTGGTCTACCGGCTGGCCGGTACAGCTCCACCGGCTGGCCGGTGCCTTGGTAGAGAAGAAGAGTCTTGATCCAGGCTCTACCGGTCGACCGGTGGAGGAGCCACCGGCTGGCCGGTGGCAAGACAGTAGCAAACACTATTTGGGCTGGGTGCCACAGGTCGACCGGTGACAGAGCCACCGGTCGACCGGTGGCAAGACAGTAGCTTGCACTTGTGTCTGGGTGCCACCGGCTGGCCGGTGGTCAAGCCACCGGCTGACCGGTGGACTGAATTTCAGTCCACTTGATGTCCATTCTTGGGCCAACTTCTTGGCAACCTTGTGCCTATCATCCACAACACTTAAACACAATGTTAAACACATATTAAAGTGATTGTGATCATGAAAATCAAAGAGTGTGGGGTACAACACAAAGGAGGTACTAAAATGGTGATCAGTAGATAGAACAAAGAACAGTGTAAGAGTGCAATAGAGAGAGTGCAGCTTAACCCAATGAAGGAAAGGAAGTGGACTCATCCCAACCAAGAGGAGATAGACACGGAAATCACGTGGCATACCCCGTGTGTCTTCTCCCCTCCTAGAAGTAGAGTAACTAGACCCAAGGAGTGGGAACAATAGTAGGGTGTATATATATATGTGCTCAACAAGAAACATGAATGAGTGCATAAGGGGATCTTTATCTCCAAGCCTAGCCCATGATAGGTCTCCAACAGTTCTAAGGGTATCCATCACTGATGCCCAAGCGTCCCGCATGTCAAAGTTGTCTCGTCGCTGAATCGCGCAACCAAGGGTCATGCTCTGGTAACCACGGAGAAAATTCACTAACTAGCCTCATCGAAAGGGGATGAGTCTGAAAGAAGTCGTCGGGTAACCCACTGCCCAGCCCAACTGAAGGGTAAACCCCAAAAGGTCGTCGGGTGACCCACTGTCCAGCCCTGCTGGAGGGTAAACCCTAAAAGGTCGTCGGGTGACCCACTGCCCAACCCTGCTAGAGGGTAAACCCTAAAATCAATGGGTAACCCACTGGTCAGCCCCGCTGGAGGGTAAACCCTAAGGTCAACAGGGAACCCACTACCCAGCCCCGCTAGATGGTAAACCCGGAACTAGTCTGATAACTCGGTGTTGCCTGTTCCATCACTGGGTGTCGCTAACATCGCGACCGTGTGTTGGGTCAGAATGCGGAAAAGAAACCTACGACCAACATCCTTTCATGTTTCCACATTTAATTAGATCTTGAAGGAGGATCCGCACACCCAAATAGATTACATCGTTTCAATCCTCACAGAAAAACATGCGAGATAGACTACTTACTCACTGGAAACGGGTTCTCAATGAAAAAGTTATTCAACACCGCTTTACGCCCATACGATGTCTCGTAGGACCCACACCTCGGTCCTGAAAGAGGTCAGGCGAACTGCGCCATTGCGATGATCTCAAAAAAAACATGATAAAATGACTACTCATTTGCCCTGAACGGACGTCTGATGAAAAAGTCACAAAACGCTGCTCACAGCTTAAAAGACGGCCCGTGGGGCCCACGCCTCAACTCCAGATTCAATGCCTGAAACCACCCTGGACCACTTCATCTTGACGCTAGGGTCACAACGCTGCTGATGGTTCCTTGAACGGACTCTGGACATGTTTACGCCATCTGAAGGAAGAATCCCAGCATAGTACTTAATGAGCTGTCGCACCACCGAGCTCCTGTCTCAGGAATTGAAAATCACCAGGACCATCTCAAAATCTTTGCCTCGATACCAGGATTGCACTTCTGTAGATGTCACGCAAAACGGCCACCCATAGTGGAAGTTATGAGTGTCCAAAGTCAGGGGGACGGACCACTTTGGGTTGGACCAGCCCGCGTCGGCCGGCCTAGTCCGCAGCGCCGGCCCGCGACCCTGCCGCGCTGCCCAACCATGGACCTGCGGTCCACACCGCCGACCGCCCCTCGTGGCCAGTCGTTGCTCTGCATGGAGACCCACCAAAGGTGGGTCTCGGTCTCCACGGGGTCCCGTGCCGCAACCCCCCCCCCCCCCAGTCCACCCGGCCGACGACCTCCGTCCGCCGCCGCCTGAAGCCCACCATGTCGCGTGAAGACACCGCCGCTGAGAAGCCCGCCGCCGCACTGAGGAGCCTTCTGTCGTGCCGCCTTCCTAGAAACTGCCACCATCGCTGGAATCCCTCCGTACTGCCACGCCGACCGCTGGGCCGCCCCTGGAACCACCGGAAAAAGGAGAAAACGGCTGGAAAACTTCCTAGGGTCACCCCAGACACCCCGGGACTCGAAAATTCAATCCGAAAAGGGCGTCAGAAAGCTCAGATCGAGCCCTACACATATATGGTCTTCACTCGATGAGTGGACAACAATTAGATGAAAAATATTAATTTATGGACGATGCGGAAATCGAAAACAAAAAACGAAACCTCCTACCTCGTTCGGCATAGCCCGAAGCTACACAAATGGTCCACCGGAGCCGCTGCCTACCTTGGAGAGGGAGAGGGAAGCTTGAAGGAGGTTCTCCCTTATTGGGAAGAAATTGTTCCAAGGAGAAAACTAAGGGGGAGAATAGGGTGGGGTGGTGTGTTTAAATAGAAAAACACTTAAACCCCCCGCCCGTAGGCCCCGTACTCGAACTTTCAGCAAGGTCAGGGTTAAGCCACCCCTAGGGTAAAATCCACATTCTGAGCAAAAAGGCGGTCTCAGAATTTTAATCTGACCCTCCATTCAGAAGTTACAAAGTACATGTCTGGGGCTGCCAAATTGCGAAAACGCCCCTAGTGGCGTTTTCCACAGAAGGGTCGCGCCCGCAAAAGTTACACCCCTCCTAGGGTAAACAGCACGTTCTGGACTCAACGGTGCCCTCGGTTTTCCCATACGAGCAACCATTTAGGAGTTATTCTATTTATTTGGTGTGTCTATTGTGAACGCACTTAAAATTTAATTCCAGCCACACCGGGGCTCGGAATCACACGTCATCTGAATGCCCTGCTCTGGAATAACATTAAGAAAATTTCAAAGTCTTACAGGCTCAAAACCCAGGTTCTTACATAGTGATTGTTCAATATTTAATTTGATATAGGTAGTTTATATTCTCTCTTATTTACTATTGTATTTATGTTAAATTATTATGACATAATTTTATTATATTATGGAGTTTGAATTGAAATAATAAATAAAATGAACCGAAATAGGAATTTGTGTCTATATCAACACATAAAATTTAAATGATAATTTATTTATAAATACACATGTTTTATATTATATAGTATAATTCACATATATTATATAGAGAAACAAATATTAATTAAATTATTTCATAAATATTGTAAAATTATTCAATGGGAAAACTATTCAAATTTTGAATTTTCATGGGGAAAATATATAATATAAATACTATAAGGGAACAAATTGGATCTCCTAGACTGGCTAGAATCATCTATCCTATGAACAACACTATATAAATAAAACAGAATATTATTAAACCAATTGATATTATATAAATTTTAAATATATAACCTAGAGAGGGATTGAGTATAATAATGAATTTTAGAATGAATTGGTATTTAAAGATGGTAATGTGACCATTGGAATTGTAATGTGACTATTAGAATAGTAACATGACCTTTGGAAAATAGTTATATATCCATTGAGAATAAAAACATGACAGAATAAGTATAAATTTGACATTAAAATAATAAAATGTAAAATAAATAATATTTATCTTGAGTAATTTATGTAGATTTAAATATATAATACCATAAAATAAATATCATGATTAAAAACTCAAAGAAAATATAAACACATTTGTAAAAAAAAATATTTTAAAGTATTTTATAAAAAATATAATTTTTATACTAAATATTAAATAACATATGTTAGAAAATATTTTTTTTTAAATTAATGTTAGTTTTCAATTCATAACAATAGAATTTTACAAGGTTTAATTTTTTGGTAATTGTTAGAATTACATTATTTTTCAGGTGAAAAGTAATAATACTTATTTTTTGTAACTAGTTTATCTTAAATTACATCATTCATAATGGAATAATAAACTAATAATTTATATAAATTAAGGCTAAAAAACATATATAATTTCATAAAACATTAATTAAAATACAATAATCATAATTTATAAACATAAAAATCATTTTTAAAATGATAAATTCAAAATTGATCTCAGGAAATAAATTTTTTAACTTTTTTCACATGTTGTTTTTAATAAAGTATATGACTTTTATTTATAAAGGTGTATAAATTATTAAAAAAATATTATATTTATATATGATTTTTATTGTAAAAAAATAACTATTACATGTTTTTCCTTTGATATAGTATTTTCATTAATATTATATTCTAAAAAAACCCATCTCCCTATGTATAAATAACCCCTTACCCTACACTTGGAAAACACTCATTCCTCACATTCCAAAGAAAAATGTCTACCATTTTAATCCTTATTAAGCCTCTTTGAATACACATGGATTTTCCTAGTCCATCCATCTATATGAATCAAATGATTTTAGAGTTATATAGAAGATGAAATACCAAGAGGAGGGTAAGCTCTCGCCAATTCTCCCTTTCATCCTCCTCTTATCTTTCTCTTTTTATGAAACCCTTTCAATCCCAAATCATATAAAGATAATTAAGTAGTATGTTAAAATTATATTATTTATCTTAAACTATATTATTTATTATATTTAAGAAAAATTAACTTTCCATACTTCCTATTCCTGTTGTTTTGAAAAGGTCTCATTAACGCTCAGTTAACCGCCAACGAGGATGGTGCCAATTATTTTCTTATCACCAACCCTATCGATGGTTATAATAAATTATTTACTAAATATAAATATATAAATATAAATATATATATATATATATTAATATTATGTAATTAAATTTTCTTATGTATAATTGACCTTGAACAAAGTACCAAAATTAAAGAAAAACGGGAAATTTTTAAGGATAGCTTGATATCAAAACGCTTAAACACCAAAAAAAATAAAAAATATATTATAATTATTATAATTCCTAAATATTAACATAATTTATCATAATTCACTTATGTTTCAATGTTTTAAGAAACCTATATTTACTATTCAAGAGGTGGAAAAGTGATGAATTTAAGCGGGATTTAAGGTAAGCAGATTATCTAACCCAACTAATTTTATTTGGGTTATCCCTATTTCATAAAGTATTTGGTATGAATATTCATATAAATTTATATAAATATTATTTAAAAACTATTCCATTTCATTATCATGGATATACATGTTTACACTAATATTTTCTAGAAAATACAAGTATTTTATAAAATGAATTTTTATTCCAATACACATCAATGAATAATCATGAGTTATTTATTATTTAGTCATGATTGATGATGTTTATATCAAATATTTGTTAACATATTAATTTAGGAACCCCAAATAACATTAATTAACATATTCTTCATCAAATCCTTTTGAAACCCATTCGATTCTATGAGTTATTTTATAACTATGATTATTATATATTCTTTGTGGAATACATAATAATATTAATATTATTAGGTGATGTATTAGCTCAAAATTATATATCCCTACAATTAATTTTATTAGTGTGATGTATCATAGGATATTATGTGAATTATATGTGAACCTGATACTATATTTTTTTAAGAATAGTGATGTTATGATTTATTCCCACATGTTATGTGTGAACATGATATGTGATTTGTTCACAACTACGTGTGGTATATTACCACAATGACATGAAGTTTAATTTTTATGATTTTCCACATTACATGATTTTTTTAATGTATTTGTAATTTTTATGATGATTATACCATGCTTATGAAATGATTATTATGATTATGATCACCCATTTTTTACTAATTCATGTATCTTATTTCTATTATGTTATCCTTCCCCTTATGAGGATTTTATCTCACCCCTTTATTTAATGTATTTATATAGGATACTAATTGTTCTAATGGGAATGAGATGTCATTTATTTTTATATAGAAATATATTTTAATAATGTTTATTTTTTATTATGTATAGGTGATTTATGATCCCAATTTTATAAATATTGTAATCCTTTTGATATTCGAATGTATAACTAAAAAAAATTTATCTTTAATATGATGTAATATTCATGGAAGAAAAATTATGGTAACTATAGTGGTTATCTGAGGTATAATATGTTAATTTGGTAATTAAGATAAGAGAAAATTAGTGAAAACCATTAAGATATGTCTTTGTATAGGTAAGCATCAAAAAATATTTGCTTTAGAAGAAGTCTAAAAACTAATATCCCATAAGATATAATTTTAGATTTTAATTCCTTATAAAAATAATTATTTATTCATCCTTTGTTGGATTATTTTTTTTCAATACTTTTATATAATAGAAAATGGCAGGAACAAGGGAAATTTAATCCAACAACCCATGTGAGGGATAATGAAATGATTGCCTGAATGACATCCCCAATGCAAAGGGATGTGGAGACCAAAAATGTATTGTAAGGATTACCATGTTATATCTAGTTATTAATAATAAACTGAACCATGTGTAACATCTTACTTCACCCTTGAAGTAGAAACTATCCATTGAGTATTTTATGCGTCAATTAACATGTAGTATTAGTGGATCTTCAAATCCACTAATTATAAAATAGTGGGTTAAATCAATGGAGAAGATATTCTATGTTATCCATTGTTCATAGAAGTATAAGGTGGAACTGGTTGTATAACGTTTAGATAGATAAGATGATTAATGGTGGGTGTTGATAAAGAAAACAAAGTTGGAGGATGAAAATGAAGATATGCAGTAGGAAGAAATTAATAAAATATTTTTTAACATTAATTTACCCCAAACTATTCAACTAAATATAGAGAGAGTCTTCTTATAGATAAATAAAAAGGAAGGTGATTCTTTTAGGTATTATGAGAAAAAAAAATCACAAGTATTGAAATATATGCTTCCTAATTTTGTATCAATAATGATATAAAAATACGTAGATTATTTAGTGTACTAAAAACAAAAAATTGAAAGGATCTAGAGATATGAGAAATTGGATGTTACAAAGAAGTGTTTTTCTGTTCTCTCAATTTATATATGGTTTTCAAATATTAGTCATTTATACATGGGTATAAGATGAGCATAATAGAGTTTCATTCTAGTGGGTCAAATGAAAAATGAAGATTGAGGATCCATCCATTATCATGAAAAAAAAATGTCATAAAATAATTCATGGGAATTTCCTGAAATGGATGGGGAAATGCTTCAAGTATATGAGAGAAGGCCGCCATGATCTTGAATCCCAAATATACATGAATAATTAGACCAACATGATGTAATAAAATAAGAAACCATGTAATGCACACCCATGTATCAATGCATAAACTATTGGGAGAATGAGAATAATTCAATATAATTCACTAAACCATGGTTTATTAAGGATAATCAATGTCAATAACCACCAATGAAAAATGTGAAAGAGAAATATTATTCCATCACTAATGAAAAATTGGATTGTAAAAATGATGTTATACAAGATATTTATCTTATTCACTAGTAAAAGTAAAATTTATTTTATTATTTTGGTTCTATGAATTATTTTTTCCTCTATATTTTATAGGACTATTGAATCAAATTATAGAAACATTGATATAGAGATATATATAAAAACATCTAGTGGTGTGATAATTGAAAACCAAGTTTCATAATATTCTCCCATTAGATTATGTTGGAAGATACTCTAAGTGAATATAACAATACTTCCCTTGGTGGTATATGATGATATAATGTTCACAGATATGATCTTTTCATATTGATCACACATCAAATATTGGGATAATGAAATCTCTTTTCATATCCTGATCCATCCCATTATCTTGTAAAAATTCATGAAATATTAAGAATCTACTTTTAGAAATACCTCAATGGTGTGAGGGTTTATAAACTATGAAGAAGAATACATTTTCCAAATGGTTAATTCAATGGAACGTATCAACCTAGGGTAACTTTCCATTGTGATGGAATAAACTATTGTATTTCCTGATGAGTTACTCAAACTTCCAACAAATAATTAGGTATAGTTATCCATTAAACTTATATGTGTATCCACTGATATCTCTAAATTACCATATATTATAGCCCTAATAAAATTGGAGGAGTTAAATAAAATAATAGAAGTGGATTTGTAGAAAGGGTTCATAAGACCTATTTCATCACCTTTGGGATCCCCATCTATCTCTTTCATGAAAAATAATTTATCAACATAGATGTGTTTCAATTACAAGGGTCTTAAAAGTATCACAATAAAAAACGTGTATCACTTGTAAATGATTGATGAAATGTTCAATCAAATACAAGAGTTCAATACCTCTCAAAGGTGTATCGTTATTCTAGATATATTCAGTTGGAGGTGAAGAATAAAGATATTCATAATACAACCTTATGTATATGGTATGATCATTATGAGTTCATAATGATGAACTCCATAATTACTAATTCCCCTAAAATATTTATTTATTTGATGAAAATTGTCTTTAGATACTATCTAGATATTTTTGGTATTATTTTTTGATTACATTATCATTTAATCCAATATAAAGGGGCATGAAGTGAATCTTGGGAATATGCTACAAATATTATGGAGAAAAAATATTCTAAATTATAAAAGTGTGACTTTTGGATGGAGAAAGTAAAATTCATAGGGAACATGATCACATCTGTGGGTATTTCTATAGACCCTTCAAATAAAAAAGAAATTAATAATGGTCCAAACCCTCAAATTTCATTTAAATACATAGTTTTCATTATTTATCAAGGTACTACTAATTTTTTGAAATAAATTTATCATGATTGTCTCTCCCACTAACCAAGTTAACATCAAAATGGATAAAGAATTTCTAGACCAATGAATTAGTGGAATGATTTAAGGATAAAAATAAGATTCTAATAATTATTCATGTAATCACACTACTAATAAGTGTAAATGGTTTTGTGATATATGATGTTTCTTATTATAAATTCTTGGATGGTGTACTCATGTATAATGAAAAATCTATATCCTTTTCCTTGTAATAGTTTAAGATCCATGAGAAGAACAACTTGGATAATAATCTGAAGTTAGTAGCTATTAAATTCTCATAGAATATTTTGTTACACTTAATATATGGTCAGAATTTTTCCATATATACTGGTAAAAAGATTGTAAATTATATATTTAATAATAAATATATCAATAAGAATCAAATAAGTTTTCTAGAGAAAATTAGGGACTATGATTTCTCAATTCACTATCATCTGTGAAAGACGAACAGGTTATCTAATTATCTTAGTTGAAAAAAGATGATACTCTATACCTGATAAGAATAAATAAAGAGCATATATTCATGGATATGAAAAGGATGGATCTAAAAATAATAATGGTAGGGAATAAATCATATCTTTCCCAAATTATTTCACAACCATTTTTCAAAGAAATAACCATGTAGGCACAAATGAATGATATAAAGCTTCAAATGAATGTTAAATATTTAAAGTATACGAAGCTACATGAGTTTCACATCAATAAGGATGTATTAATTTTATTTTTAAAAATAATTTGTGTTCATACATCACCATATATAAAGAAAGAGCTATTGGAAAATACCTATATATCATATTTCATAATCCATATTGGATGTACTAGGATAAATCATGATCTTCTAGAAAATTATGTAAAGAAAAAATTAAGAAAGAGATCGACAATTACACCTCAAAGTTACAAGAATTTCAGTAAGTTAATGTACATAAATAGAAGTCATAAGCGATAATGAAACCATTATCTATACCCATGTGGAAATGAAATAATTCCACCATGGACTTTTTCATTGGTCTCACAAATATATCCAAAGGAAACAATGTTATACCAGCTATGACAGATCAACTCACCATGAATACCCTCTTCAATTCTACTTGGTATTATTTCTCACTTAAAATAAAATCCATGATATATGTTAATGAATTGGTTAGGCTGTATTTGGTACCACATTCAAAAATCTATGATCGTGATCTAAGGTTTTCTTATAAATTATAGAAAAGTCTTCGAAATTCATTGAATATTGAATTGAATGTCAACATGACCTATCACCCCAGATATGATAGATGATCTGAAAGGATTGTTCATATGCTTAAGAACATCTAGAGATCCTATTCAATATAAATTAAAGGATTATGGGTCAAAATCTCAAATTATCTTAGTTCTTATATAACAACAACTCCAACATGAGTATTCAAATGGTCCCACATGAATCTCTATATGGTAACCAATGTATAACTCTAACTTTTTGGGATGATGTTAGGGATAAAATGATACTTGGACCTGATATCATAAAAGAGATGATAGGGAAGGTTAAATCTATCCAATAACATCTAAAATTTTCTCAAATTCAATAAAATATATTTGATGAAAACCATTGAACAGATTTCATGTTCGAAGTAGGAGACAATTTTGTCCTTCAAATAACACCATAGAAGTTAGTCATGATGTTTAGAAAGAAAGGGAGTCTTATTCCTAGTTATAGTATCCCCTTTTAGATGATTTATTGCATAGGTTCAGTGTCCAATCAGCTAGCACTTCCCCCAAACACATACCATGTTCATTATGTGTTCAACTTATCACTCCAAATGAAGTACATACTCAACTGATAACATATAATCAATCTGGAGGTTGTACAACTAGAGAATGACCTCTCATATGAGGAAAAGGATGTGGAAATCATGGACCATATAGATAAAGTTCTATGAAAAAAAATTAATTCACCTTATCAACATTGTATAGAGGAATTATAAATATGAAGATTTATTGTGGTAACTAGTGGAAAAATGAAATATAATTACCCTTGTCTATTAACAAATGATAATATGTGTTGAAATTTTAGGGATGGTGATTATGAAGTGGGAGGAATGTAACAACCCATACAATTTAAATTATAATTGATTTAGAGTAAATGTGGGTTATATTAAATAGTATTATATACATATATCATATAGAGAAATCAATCAAACTATGATTCATTTATGACAATCATTATACTTTTTAATGAATAAACTAATTAAAATTACAAATATTAATAAGGGAAAAATATAATATGTCAAAAATATGATGGGAAAATTTTTATTACCATGATCAGCTAGAGTCTCCCTTCCCACAAATAACACTATAAAAAAGAATCAAAATATTAATAAATAAATCGAATTTATATAGAATGTAAGCCTATAAAATTGAGAGTAATTGCAAGGAATCGTGAATGATGGAATGAAGTAGTATTTATAAGAGGTAATGTGACTGCTCTAATAGTAATGTGACCACTAGAATAATTACCCAAATTTTTAAAATAATAATTCGGAATAGTAATAATACTATAAAAATAGTAATTTGACCTCAAAATAATAAAATTTAAATAAATGATATTTATCATAATAAATTTAAGTTAATATAAATATTATATAACATACTATAAATATCAATATTAAATATCAATGAAAATATAAAAATATTTTTAGTAAGCTACATTTTATGGTTTTCATTAAAAATAAGAATTATTATAATAAAAATTTAAATAACCTACGAATGAAAATTATTTTGATAAAATAAATTCCAATTTTTAAATCATAACATTGATAAGGTGTAGTGGGTGATTGGGTGAGGTGATATCAGGTATTGAAATGATAATTGGGTGGGTCAAAGTCTCCTCTTTTCAGGATGCTCGATGATGGATATCTTTTTTAGATAGGAGGGCCTCCAACTGAGTTTCATTGTGGTCACGCTTGATGAGGATAGAAAACCATTACATGGAATAATTATACTCTTGGATGAAACAAGATAACTTCACATTCACAAATTCAATGAATAAAACACCAACTTCTTGTCATTATCTAATTATCATTTGTCCCGATCAACTGATGGATTGGTAGGAAAGAAAGTTATGGGTAAAATATATCCCATCTGAGAATAATTTTATCATGTGGTGGTTATGTAACAATTCAATTTCTATGGATGAAAATGATCAAATAGAGGTGATTTTTTTTAGGTGAATGTTCTGTAAATATGAAAGTGAAAAATACATGTGGTTATTATATATTGATGGTGTTTGGGGTCATTTTTCATGGAATATGGACAGTCATAGGGTTAGGATTCAAGAATAAGTGAGATAATTATAGGAGTTCATCTTCATCTGGTTCCAAGGTGTAAAGTCTTGAACATAAAAAAACTCGATTCACGTGATTTTTTTGCCATGTTTTTTTTGGATTTATAGGAGATGAGTAATGAAGGTAGAGAAGTGATTCATTGTTCACTTCAACTTTATAAGATCTAATTTCATTCCTTGTTGTAAGAGCTTGTTCCCCTTATTCACGGAATCGAGTCTTGATCTACTGACAAAAGCCTCATTTATAGATATTATTGACCTAGTGGTGGTGCTTTTTTGGGGAGGTGGATTAAGTGTAACCCACATATCAGTATAAAATCATTGTGAACAGTTCATGATTTCAGGGATATATGATAGGATAAGGCCTTTTGTGGTGAAAGAGGGTCGTTGGTCATTCAGTTCAGTGCTTTTTATTATCATGGGTTTGAAATTAGGGAAGATACTTGAGCCCTATTCAGTGGTACATCATTGTCAAGGATTTATAAAATGATTATTTTGGTAACATAAACCGATTATAATCTTCTATTTAGTTTCATTTGGTATTTTTATCACTCTTTGGTACCTCATTTATCTTATAATGATGTGCAAGGACATCATCAGTAATGTTATGGAGGTCAATCACACCTTAATTGATGGTAACTATACTGCTAACATCATTTCAATAATGTTTACTCCTCATGAGAGTCTTATCATTTATTATAGAAATATATCCCTTTCACATAATTGTAATTTAAGTTTCAGAGTAAATGACTTGGGATTATATCACCCCAGACCTCGCTAATATGAGTTTTATTTTTGGAATAAATACTGATTTTTTAGTGATAATCATAAAAAGAATATATTATTAATTAAATAATTCATTGAAATTAAATAAAAATAATTTCTAAACCTAAAAATCATTTTCCAATACAAAAAGTCAAAATTTACCACATAAAATAAAAAAAATTCTTTTTTCAACATTCATTTTTGATAATGAAAGTGAACTAGAATTATAAGGGGTATAAATTCATAAAACCAATATATTATATTTATATATTATTTATATTGTAAAAAATATACTATTACATGTTTTACCTTTGTCATAATAATTCATTTAATATTTTATTCTATAATTACCCACCTCCTCATGTATAACCAACCCATGTCCCTCTACTTGGAAAACAACTCATCCATCACTTTAAAAATATAGTGATATTCCCAAATACTCTCTATTATGAATCTTAGAATACCTTTTGATTTTCTTGAACAATAAAACTCCAGCCATCAAAGGAGTTTAGAGCCTTATAGAATAAGAAACACTGAGAAGAGGGTAAGCTCCCACCAATTCTTCCAATCATTCCCCTCTCATATTTCTCTTTTTCTAGACCCCATTCAAACCCATATCATATAAGTTTAATTAATTAATTTATTAAATTAATGTTATTAACATACTGTAAGTATTATATTTATGAAATTTTAAATTTTTAGACTTCCCATTCATTCTCTTTTGACAATGTATCGTTAACAGTTAGTTAACTACTAATGGGGTAATTTCCAATTATTTTGTTATCACTAACCCTATGCCTAGTTATGATAAATTATTTATGATATATAAATGTAGAAATATAATTATTTAAATTTTATTTAATTAATTATGCTTAAGTATAAATGACCTTGAAAAAATAGAAAAAAAGAATAAAAACAGGAAATTGTAAAGGAAAACATGATATCCAAACATTTCAACATCAATAACTGGATTTAAAAAAATAATCCAATATATATAATTAATATATAGTCACATAATTTAAAATAATTAACTTCTATATGAACATTTTAATAAAACAATGATTATTATTGATGTGGTGGAAATGTGATGAAATATAGCTGAATTGATGGTAAGGGGAATCTCAAAATAAACTCATTTTCTTTGAGTTATCCCTATTTCCTAAAATATTTAGTTTGGATATTACTATAATGTTTTTTAAAAAACATTTGAATATTATTCCCTTTTATTTTTAGGCATTTAATAGATTCCCCCTATATTTTTATTACAAATATAACAACTTTCAAAAAAGCATTTTCTATCTAAAAACAATCTTTGGCTCCTCTTGGGTTATTTCTTCTACACTCAAGAAAGGTCATGTTTATACCAAATATATTTTACCTCATTAATTTGGGAACCCCTATGTTTATTCATTAAAGTATTACTTATTAAATACCAATTAAACCCATTCCTTTCCATGGGTTATTTCATGAATTTTATTCTTATACAATCTATGTGGCATGCATGAAAATGTGAGTATAATGATGTGACAGCTATGCCTAGAATTATAGATCCCTTTAATTAATTGGTTAATTCAATTTATCACATGATATTATGTTTATTTTTTTGAACATTATTCTATTTTATTTATAATGATGATGTTGTGATTTATTCACATATGTTATTCATGAACATGATGCTAGAGTTTTTTCAATGCTCTATGTGGTATTTTACCACCATTTCATGATGCTTATTTTTAATGCATAAATATATTCAATTCCCTTTTCAAATTAATTACTCAATATTATTATGAGGATCTCATACATATGATATGGTTATTATTAATTTTCACACTCATTTACTATTGAATCATTTATCTAATTTTTGGTATTTTATCAATCCCCACACTTGGCCTTTACCTCACCCATATCATTAATGTATACCATTAGATGACTATATGTTCTAAGGAGAACATGAGATAATTTAAGTGGATAAGGAAGAGTGATTTTAGTAATATTTATTATTAATTATGTGTAAGTGATTTATGATCCTAATTCTCCCATGATACTAAACCTTACTATACATGAATGTATAACTATAATGTTGTTTATTTTAAAATTATGTAATTGTCTTGTAAGAAAATATCAGGATGTTATATGTTCGACCATGTTTAATTTGGTTTTTATATTATGGATTATGTTTTTGTTAATTTATTTTTATCCTAATCATGTATTTGTTCTTTTTAGTTGATTTTAGTATATTGAATCATGTTTTAAATTAATTATTAATTGATATTAATGGAATAAATATATAAAAATATGAAATATTTAATTGGTATTGTTTTTTCATTGAACATGAAGTGGTAATTTGAAAGAAAATATTTGTAAATTTGTCTTTTTTACTCTTAATATGGTAAATTTCTATTTTTATTTAATTATGTTCATGATAGAGATCCTAATATGAGTTATTACAATTTTAGTAGATGAATGTGTATTTTTGAATCATTTTGCATTGGTATCATGTCGTTAATATGGATATTGTATTATAGTTTTCCAAGATGTTGTGGTAATGAAATAATGATATGGAAGATTCATGTAACTAATGAATTGTTGAAATGAAATTATATAGGAATGTTTTTAACTAAAATGATATGATGAATAATATTAGTTAACGTGGTATATTATTATGTAAAAATTAAGTAGTATGTTAAATGAAATAAGAATATTAGTTTCTCAAAATAAATCATTACGGGAAAAACCTATTATTGCGACGGGTTATTTGCGACGGGCTTTATTCCCATCGCAAAAACTCCGATGAAAAGCGTATTTGCGACGGGAATATATTCCCGTCGCAAATGGTCAGTTATTTGCGACAGTAATAAATGACCCGTCGTAATAGCTATGGTGCGGTTTGCGCGCCAAAATGCGGGAAGCATATTTGCGACGGTGGCCTTCTACCCGTCGCAACTACCCGGCGGTGGTAAATACTATTTGCGACGGGACAATTATCCCATCGCAAAAAATATTCAGATGGTCTTATTTGCGACGAGTCCCATCGCCAATACTGGCGGCGGTAAATAGGATTTTGCGACGGGAATATCTGATCGTCGCTAATGGTATGTCGGTAGGCATCTATTTACGACGGGCCCGTCACAAAAACCCTTTTAACTGCCGCCCGTAATGAATGCGGGTGATGGTATTTGCGACGGGGCCCGTCGCAAATAGTGGCAGCGGTAAATAGGAATTTGTGACGGGGATATCTGTCCGTCGCTAATCGTATGTCGACGGGTAGATATTTGCGACGGGGCCGTTGAAAAACCCCTTTTAATCGCTGCCCCTAATTAATGTGAGCGAAGGTATTTGTGACGGGATCCCGTCGCAAATACTAGTATTTGTGATGGGAACCTGTCGCAAATAAGACCGTCGCAAATAATCTAACCTATATATATCCCTCACCCATTTTTTTTCAAATCATTCAATTCTCTCTTCCTCTCTCTGTTTAACTTCTATTTCTAAGTAGAAAATTTCTTTCATTTTAATTTTTTCTTATGAGAAGAGGAGAGAAGGAGTTAGGAGGTGCAAATTGCTTCAAAATATCGAAGGTATTTATATTTTTTTATTTTTTAAATTATTTTTAATTGTTAAATTAATTTTAATTGTTAATTTTATTTTTAATTGTTAATTATAATTTTTTTAATAGAATTTTTAGTAGCTATATAGTATAATTAGATTAAGTGGTTGTACCAAATAATCCTTGTCTGGATAAGAACAAGTAGAGGCGGCTCTGGCACAGATGTACCTAGGAGTGAAAACTCTGACAAGGTGTTTCGAGTTTGACTCGGGGTAACTTGGTACACGACAACGGGACTTGCTGCACTCTTGGTTCGACACTCCCGGAGGATGTTTTGGTAATAATTATAAATAAATATATTTAATTAGAAATAATTAGAAATAGTTATATTTAATTAGAAATAATTATATAATTATCAAATAATTAAGAAATAATTAGATTTAATTAGATTTAATTAAAATAATTAGGAAATAATTAGTAAATAATTAGATTTAATTGATTAGAAATAATTAGAATAATTAAAATAATTAGAAAACAATTAAAAATAGTTAGGAAACAATTAAAAATAATTTGAAAATAATTAAAAATAATTAGGAAACAATTAAAAATAATTAGGAAACAATTAAAAATAATTAGGAAATAATTAAAATAATTAGGAAACAATTAAAAATAATTAGGAAACAATTAAAAATAATTAGGAAACAATTAAAAATAATTAGGAAACAATTAAAAATAATTAGGAAACAATTAAAAATAATTAGGAAACTATTAAAAATAATTAGGAAAAAATTAAAAATAATTAGAAAACAATTAAAAATAATTAGGAAACAATTAAAAATAATTAGGAAACAATTAAAAATAATTAGGAAACAATTAAAAATAATTAGGAAACAATTAAAAATAATTAGGAAATAATTAAAAATAATTAGGAAACAATTAAAAATAATTAGGAAACAATTAAAAATAACATAATTAGGAAACAATTAAAAATAACATAATTAGGAAACAAGTAAAAATAACATAATTAGGAAAAAAGTAAAAATAACATAATTAGGAAACAAGTAAAAATAACATAATTAGGGAACAAGTAAAAATAACATAATTAGAAAACAAGTAAAACCAATTAGGAAAATTAGCAAGCGTGATTTACCGCTCATCTAACTCAACTTTTTTTTCATTTGTGTGTTGAGGCTTGACAGGAAACTTCTGCCTCCACATGTAATATTTGCTTTTACTGTCAAAATTATCAACCTCCTCGCCAGCATAGAGGTGAGGAGGTTTATAATTTTGATAGTAAAAGCAAATATTACATGTGGAGGTAGAAGTTTCCTGTCAACCTCAACACACAAATGAAAAGAAAATTGAGGTAGATGAGCGGTCAATCACGTTTGTTTTTCTATTCAATGATTGATTAACCACCTGAACTATATGCATATATTCGCATTACTAATTAGTAACATAATTAGTAATATAATTAGTAACATAAATAGTAATATAATATAAAATATTATATTACTCTAATATTAATACTTAAATAATACTAATAATATAATTATTTTATTGTTATATGTTTAATATTTATAAAAAAAATATTAATATTATTAAAATTGTAAAAAAATTATAAAATATTACAATTATCAATATTTTCAACAAGTTTTTCTCTATTCTTAACATGTTCAAATCTTAAAGGGTCGTCAATTTTCAGGTCATGCCCAATAAAAAGTTTGTGTCAGCCATGTCAAATGTAAACTCTATAATTGTCCTTGCTTGGTTGATCACCTCGCAAGTAGCATTTCAATAAGACAACCCAAGTCATGTCTTTCTCATTTATAAGAATCATATCACATGACTTTTTACATAGACCATTCTTTCTTGAAAAATTAAGGGAAAGATACTGAAGTTCTCTTAATTTTTCAAAGAAAAATGATCTATGTAAAGGGTTATGTTAAATGATTCTTAAAGACGAGAACGACATTACTTGTTTCATCCTATTGAAACACTACTTGCGAGGTGATCAACCATGTAAGGACAATTATAGAGTTTACATTGGACATGGTTGACGCAAACTTTTTATTGGGCATGACCTGAAAATTGACAACCCTTTAAGAATTGAACATGTTAAGAATAGAGAAAAATCTGTTGGAAATATTGACATTTGTAATAATTAGTAATAATTAGTAATAATTAATCAAAAATCAAATAAATTTGGGTACATGGTTATAAATTGGAACAATTTCTAGCGGATTGGCGGCTACCTTTTGTTCAACGTCTCATATCTTTGCTAATTTCTCCCATTGAAATCAGTATGAAAAATGTGCTCTAATGTATGTCAGAGCAAGTTTTTCATGTTGGACGGAGAAGTGATGGCAAGAGGGGGGGTGAATTTCCTTTTAAAAAATAATTAACAATTTAAAACATTTATCAAAGTGCAGCGGAAAGAAAAGAGGCAAGACACAAAACTTGATAACGGAGTTCGGCTTAAACCAAAGCCTACGTCTCCGCTCCCAACTCAACCATTGAGAGATTTACTACCACTTGCTTTTTAATGGTTTTAGCAAGAAACCCACTAGACTTTAAGGTAGTCTAGAACCTATTACAGCTTGCTTTTAATGGTTGAGCAAGAACCCACTTGCTTTTAATGGTTGAGCAAGAACCCACTAGCCTTCTTACAGGTTAAGGCTAGCTCACCTATGACTCAAGCCTTTTAAAGGGAAGGCTTGACTAACCTCTTCACACCTTGAAGGTGGTGTGAAAACCCAAATGAAAGGAAGATGAGAGAAAGAGGGGTTTGTAGGCACAAACCCAAATTGATGCTCAAAATAATTAAAACAAGAAAAACCGTAATGTAGAGAAGTCTTGGGCGCCAATGGATAGATTGGAGTTGATGAAGAGCGCTCCCAAGCTTCTATGATGGTGCTCCTTGGATGTGGAAATGGGTTGGAGCAATTGGGGATCCTTGAAGGAAAGCGCTGGAGGTTTGCCAAATGATGAAAAATGTTCCCGTGGGCTTCCGTACATTTCCGGGGCTTCCTAGTCCTTTATTTATAGAGGGGGAACCCTCAAATGGCCTTTGGGGGTCTTCGGAGCCGTTGGAGAGGCCTTCGGAGCCGTTGGGAGTCAAGTGGACAAGTCTGGTCAAAGCCCAACGGCTAGTTTGACTGGCTCCACCGGCTGACCGGTGCTTGGCCACCGGTTGGCCGGTGCTTTGAAAAAGGGAGAGGCCTCGGGCTCAGGCACCACCGGCTGGCCGGTGCTTGGCCACCGGTTGGCCGGTGCTGAGACAGTAGGTGTCACTATTTGTCTGGGTTCCACCGGCTGGTCGGTGATGGGACACCGGTTGGCCGGTGGTCTGGACAGAGGGGATGCCTTCTACCCAGGCTCCATCGGTTGGCCGGTGGTCATCCACCGGTTGGCCGGTGGACTGAAAATCAGTCCACTTTCAGTCCTTCTAGGCCCAATTCCTTGGAAACCTTTTGCCTATCAACAAAAACACTTAAAACAAGATTATATAAATAAGAGAGTGATTGTGATCATGAAAATTAAACCACGAGGGGTACGAGAGGTACAACAATCTCCCCCTATTTTGATGATCACAATCACCAAAAACAAGCAATGAAAAAGATTGAAATGAGAGGCGTGCTTTAAAAGAAAAATCAAAGCATGAGAGAAAGATTTCTCCCCCAATCAACCAAGAATTTCTCCCACTTTGTGATTATCAAAATAGCACGGGGCATAAAACTTGATTGAGGGAAAGGTTGAAAAACAAGATAGAGTTTTTAAACCAATTGAAATTTTTGAAATTTGAATTGAAAGTTTTGAATTGAAAATTTTGAATTGAAAGTTTTGAATTGAAAATTCTGAAATGAAAGTTTTTAATTGAAAGCTTTGAAATGAAAGTTTTGAATTGAAAGTTTTGAATTGAAAATTCTGAAATGAAAGTTTTGAATTGAAAGTTTTGAATTGAAATTTTTGAATTGAAAGCTTTGAAATGAAAGTTTTGAATTGAAAGTTTTGAATTGAAACTTTTGAATTGAAAGTTTTGAATTGAAAGTTTTGAAAATGAAAGCAAAAAGGCTTAAACAATCCTAACTCCCCCTAAATAAAAACAACAAATCACCGGGGAGTGGATTTTAGAACCGAGACAAATTTTGGTCCGGTGAGACTCGCTAAAATGGATTTTTCAATCCAAACTTTTCTAGTGGCGAGTCTTCTCCTATGAAATTCATCATTAAAGAAAATAGTTTTGGGCCTTCCATACTGGGCATTTTTGCAATCGCACTCATAAATTAAGTTTCCGGGTTTTTTACAATAGTTGCAAAATTTATATTGGGAGCTCCCCCTTACAAAAATAGTTGGAGCATGGGAAGAGGAAGCTTGCTTGGAATAGCCAAGCCCTTGGGTGGTTCTAGATACGCATTGGGAACCTAGCAATTTGCTCAAATTTTTTCACCTTGAGTGAACTTGGTAAGAGATTCCCTTAAATCTTTAATAGTTGAATTCAAAGAATCAACATTTGGAATATCTTGGACCTTTAGGGCAATTTCCTCATTCTTTTTGAGAAGTTGTTATTTTTCGGAAGAAAGTTTTTTGAAATTCTTTTTTAAAGAAATAAATTTGGAAGAAAGTTCGTGAAAGCCTTCCTCCAATTGATCTCTAGCATGTTGGAGATCCTCATAAGATAAATGATTGAAAGAATTTGAAGAACTAGAGGATGAGGAGTCGGAAGAGGATACCTCATGAAATGCCATTAGGCATTTTTTACCATTGTCACTTGAGGAGGAGGAGGAGGAGGATGTGGAGCTATTACTCCATGTGGCCTTGAATGCCTTCTTCTTTTCCTTTTGCTTGGCCTTTTTCTTGTTGAGTGGACAATCGGGCTTGTAATGGCCTTTCTTGCCACACCCGTAACATATTACCTTGGGCTCGGATTTTTCGTTGGGTTGAGCCTTGCGGGATTTCTTCTTCTTGTGCTTCTTCATGAATTTGTGCATTTTGCAGGCAAGATTCTCCATTTCTGAATCACCGCTTGAAGAGGAAGATGATGAGGAGGAGGAGCTTTCTTCTTTTTGAACTTTGAAGGCGATGTTCTTTGGAACTTTGATCGGTTTTCCTTCCTTTTCAGCTTGCCTCCTCATGGTGATCTCGTAGGTCATGAGGGATCCGATGAGATCTTCGACCGGCATGTTCTTGACATCTTTTGCTTCTTGGATTTCCGTGACTTTCGGTGCCCATGAGCTTGGTAGGATCCAAAGGATCTTCTTGACCATCATCTCTGCAGAAACATCATCTCCAAGAGATTTTCTTCCATTGCAAACGTCAGTAAAACGAGTAAACATTTCAGTAATATTTTCAGATGGATGCATGGTAAAAGACTCAAAATCTTGACGGTACATATCCAATCGAGTATCCTTGATTTTGTTGGTCCCCTCATGGGTAACCTCCAAAAGTTTCCAGATTTCATGTGATGAGGTGCATGTGGAAACTCGATTGAATTCATTACGATCAAGGCCGCAATGAAGAGCATTCATGGCTTTGCCATCAAGCTCAAAATTTTTAATATCGGCTTGAGTCCATTTGGATTCATCGGGAGAAGAGAGAGAGTAACCATGCATGAAAATTCTATAAATAGGATAACCAATGCTTCTAAGAAAAGTGGTCATGCGGGTTTTCCAATAAGTATAGTCAGTTCCATCAAAGAATGGAGCACGACCCAAAGAATAGCCTTCGGGGGAGAAAGAAGTTGAAGCCATCACAAAGGATCTTGAATTTGAAATCGGTGAAGGTATTACTCAAATTTTTCCCTTTGATACCAATTGTTGGACGGAGAAGTGATGGCAAGAGGGGGGGTGAATTGCCTTTTAAAAAATAATTAACAATTTAAAACATTTATCAAAGTGCAGCGGAAAGAAAAGAGGCAAGACACAAAACTTGATAACGGAGTTCGGCTTAAACCAAAGCCTACGTCTCCGCTCCCAACTCAACCTTTGAGAGATTTACTACCGCTTGCTTTTTAATGGTTTTAGCAAGAAACCCACTAGACTTTAAGGTAGTCTAGAACCTATTACAGCTTGCTTTTAATGGTTGATCAAGAACCCACTTGCTTTTAATGGTTGAGCAAGAACCCACTAGCCTTCTTACAGGTGAAGGCTAGCTCACCTATGACTCAAGCCTTTTAAAGGGAAGGCTTGACTAACCTCTTCACACCTTGAAGGTGGTGTGAAAACCCAAATGAAAGGAAGATGAGAGAAAGAGGGGTTTGTAGGCACAAACCCAAATTGATGCTCAAAATAATTAAAACAAGAAAAACCGTAATGTAGAGAAGTCTTGGGCGCCAATGGATAGATTGGAGTTGATGAAGAGCGCTCCCAAGCTTCTATGATGGTGCTCCTTGGATGTGGAAATGGGTTGGAGCAATTGGGGATCCTTGAAGGAAAGCGCCGGAGGTTTTCCAAATGATGAAAAATGTTCTCGTGGGATTCCGTACATTTCTGGGGCTTCCTAGTCCTTTATTTATAGAGGGGGAACCCTCAAATGGCCTTTGGGGGTCTTCGGAGCCGTTGGAGAGGCCTTCGGAGTCGTTGGGAGTCAAGTGGACAAGTCTGGTCAAAGCCCAACGGCTAGTTTGACTGGCTCCACCGGCTGACCGGTGCTTGGCCACCGGTTGGCTGGTGCTTTGAAAAAGGGAGAGGCCTCGGGCTCAGGCACCACCGGCTGGCCGGTGAGGAGGCCACTGGTTGGCCGGTGCTGAGACAGTAGGTGTCACTATTTGTCTGGGTTCCACCGGCTGGCCGGTGATGGGACACCGGTTGGCCGGTGGTCTGGACAGAGGGGATGCCTTCTGCCCAGGATTCATCGGCTGGCCGGTGGTCATCCACCGGTTGGCCGGTGGACTGAAAATCAGTCCACTTTCAGTCCTTCTAGGCCCAATTCCTTGGAAACCTTTTGCCTATCAACAAAAACACTTAAAACAAGATTAGATAAATAAGAGAGTGATTGTGATCATGAAAATTAAACCACGAGGGGTACGAGAGGTACAACATTTCATACTGATTTCAGTCGGTAGAAAGTTAAAAAGAGATGATCCATCGGATAAAAGAGGCTCTTTTCCCTGACGACTCATCTCCTTGCAAGGAGATGAGTCATCAGGCAAAAGAGATGCCGCCAATCCACTGAAAACAAATAAGAATAATTAGTAATATAATATCCACAACGATGATTACAAAATTTTATTTCATTATTCAATCATATTTCATTTTTCCAAGTATTGATAAGTATTTCTAAATTAATAATAATTAGTGGGGATGATTACAAACTAACTATGTCGCCTATAATTATTGGTAATTATTAAGAAATAATTGTAATTATGTATCTTCTCTTTTTAGGTTATTGTTTTTCTTATATCAAATTATTTAACAACTGTAATGGTTTTAAATTTTGTAGAAACATATATATGAATATGGAACAAGAAAATCGACATCAATCATTATTAGATGATCGTGCTTGGATAAATCAGCGCAGAAATCCAAACGGTTCTAGTTTAAATCTTGTATATGTTGATGGTGTTGAATCTTTCTTATCATTTGCATCATCAAACCCGGAATTTGTTTCAGAAGGGACAATTAAGTGTCCTTGTAAAAAATGTGCTCTGAGAACGTTTGAGACATTTGACATCGTTGGGAAACATCTCTTGCATTATGGTTTTCAATCAGATTATATTTTTTGGTATCAACATGGTGAACGCAGTTTCAGAGAACATACTAATAATTTGATTCTGGATCCATTATGGTTTCAGAATTTATTACATGATGTTGCAGGGTCATCCGTTCAACAAACTGAAATCGAGGATGATGTTGATTTACCTCCCAAGTTGGCACCATCTTAATTTTCTGAGTTGTTCAGGTCTGCTGAGGATGCATTATATTCTGGTTGCAAGATAAGCAAATTAGAAGCAGTTGCAAAATTTATGGCTATTAAATCAGATAATAGAATGTCAAATAACTGTTTTGATCAGATATTTTCTTTGGTTAAAGCACTGTTACCTGAAGGAAATGTGTTGTCTGCTAATTATTATGAGAGCAAGAGACTGGTTCGTAATCTGGGCCTTAGTAATCAAAAGATCCATGCATGTTCAAATGATTGCATCTTATATTCTGGTGAAAATGAGTCATTGGATAGTTGTCCCACATGTGGACAATCGAGGTATAAAGAAGCTCAATCAGGGAAGTCTGGATTGATTCTTATAAAACGGTTGAGATATTTCCTGCTTACACCCAGGTTGAAGCATTTATTTATGTCTCAGAACACACTGACAATGATGTCATGGCACAAAACCAATATTTCAAATGGTAAAAGCTTGATTCATCCATCTGATGGTGATTCATGGAAACATTTTGATCAAGTGCATCTGTCTTTTGCTTTAGAATCCCAGAACGTGCGATTGGGTCTTTCTACTGACGGTTTTTGTCCATTTAGATCTTTTGGTAGTCAGTATTCCTGTTAGCCTGTCTTTATAACTCCGTACAATTTACCTCCATGGATGTTGATGAAAGAGCCTTATATCTTTTTGACATTATTAATCCCAGGACATTCGAAAAATAATATTGATGTTTATTTGAAACCATTGATTGATGAGTTAAATTTATTGTGGATCCATGGTGTTGGTACATATGATGCTGCTGCGAAACAGAATTTTATAATGAAAGCTGCTTTGATATGGACAATTGGTGACTTCCCAGCATATGGAATGTTATCTAGATGGAGTACACATGGTCCAAAATCATGTCCTTACTGTATGGGAGACAATAAATCATTTATGCTCGTGAATAGAAAAAAACCTTGCTATTTTGACTGTCATCGCAGATTTCTTCCAATCGATCATCCTTTTCGGAGGAATAAATCTCATTTCAGAAAAGGCAGAATTGAAAGAGATGCCTCCAAAAATGATCTCAGGTACAGAGTTACAATCAGTTGTATTTTCATTACCTTCCATCACTTTTGGACCGACAATAAACCAATAGAAAATTCATGGCTTTGGGAAAGAACACAATTGGATAAAACAGAGCATTTTTTGGAATCTGCCATATTGGTCTGATTTGTTGGTCCGAAACATGTTGGATGTCATGCATATTGAGAAGAACTATTTTGATAATTTATTTCATACAGCTTTGGATATACTGGGTAAAACCAAAGATAATGTAAAGGCACGATTAGATCTTGCCCAAATTTGCAGGCGACCAGAACTTGAATTTTTTGAAAATGTCAGATCAGAGAGATTAATGAATCCAAAATAATATTATACACTGACCAAAGAGATTCACTTATTATTTTGTTAGTGGATTGCAGATTTGAGACTTCCAGATGGCTATGCTTCCAACTTGGGAAGATGTGTTAAAAATTGTCATATTACCGGATTAAAAAGTCATGACTGTCAGGTTATAATGGAAAGAATTATGCCTACTTAATTAAGAGGTTTGTTGAATTCTAAGATTTGGGATTCGATAACAGATATATCATATTTTTTCCGAGACATGTGTGCGGCGACAACAGACTACGATACACTAAGAAAACTGGAAGAATCCGTTGTTGTAATTATATGCAAACTGGAAAAAATCTTTCCACCAGATTTCTTTGACTCAATGGAACATTTGATATTACATTTTCCACATGAAGAAAAATGTGGAAGTCCAATTCAGTTTCGATGGATGTACCCATTTGAGAGATGCATGCAAAAATTGAAGAAAAAAGTACGTAACAAAGCATCAGTTGAAGGCTCAATTGATGAAGCTTATTTGTAAGAGGAAATTGCTTTATTCTTCTCTCATTATTTTGAATCTAAATATCCCTCAAAATTTAACCGCATGGGACGGAACGAGGGGAATGTTGATGATGATATGAACAATCAATTATCATTTGTCAATCATCCTGAACTTGGCTTTGGTGGAGTTCATGATAGATGGCTTTCAGATGATGAACATCATAGAGCTCATACATATGTTCTACTCAACTGTGAATAAATGTCACTAATTGTACAGTGAGTGCTCTTATCCCTTATTCTATAGATTCTGTTACAGTAAATAAATCATATTGTATTTGTAGGTTATATGATGATCATATCAAGAAACAATTTCCACAAATTACAGCAGCTGGCTTAGAAGAACGTCGGCAAAAAAAATTTGCCTATTGGTTTCAAAAATTGGTAACGTGCATTCTTTTTTGGTTTTACATATAAAATCAATTTATTACTTGTAATAGTGATAAATGTTTTACAAATTTTCAGGTATTTGTACATGCTGATAAGATTGATAGTCGATTGCGTATATTGAGTAGCCCACCATCCAAAATGGTTAAATATTATAACGCATATGTCTTGAATGGTTATCGCTTTCATACACGTGCATATGGAGAATCAAAGAAAACAATGAATAGTGGTGTTTGTTTGAAGGGATCACATCATAGAGATATTGAAGTTGACTTTTATGGCATGCTTGAAGAAATTATTAAACTGTGTTATTTGGGACAGAATTATGTAACAATGTTTAAATGTCGATGGCTGGATACTGAGAGAGGCTTGCGTATTCATCGGACTCATGGATTGTTGATATTAAACATAAAATTATTCTTGTAGTAAATGAACCATTTTTATTGGCTCATCAGGCACATCAAATTTATTATGCAAAATACTATGCTACTGCAAAAGAGTTGGATGATTGGTGGATTATAATAAAAGTTAAATCTCGAGAAAATCAGTTTACTCAAACTGAATGTGGTTCCACTGAAGTGTAAGGAAATGAAATTTTTCAGGACACTCCTCAAAACACATCTTTTTCACAGAGACATGAATATCGAGGATGACACCCCACGGTTAAGGGTCGATGGTGACGATGTTGTCAATGATGTTACAACTGAATTTGAAATGACAAGAGATGATGAAAGTGAAACTAATATGGAAATTGATGATGTTGATGAGGAAGATGAAGACATTGACATTGACAACTATGAAGATGATGATGAAGACGAACATTGACATAGTAAAATGATGGTTAGAATCATAACAAATATATATCTATACATAATAGTTATTTTCAACTGTTTGCAAATAACAATAATTTCATGTTTCAGATGGACTCAGAAACGTATCGTCAGTTGCTGGAGGCTGATCTACCTATGGATAATGAGGTTCTTGAGTCATCTGACCCTCAGGCTATTGGAACTATAGGGAGAACTCAGAGGGGGTGTGGTCTTTCCAGACTAATGATTCTAGATCTTATCCCGGAGTGACTTCCACCTCTTCGATTCGATGCACACACTACTACAACCTGCCCCTTTATCAGCGCTAAAAACTAGCATTAACAGCGCTAGAAAAGCGCTGTTAATTTCGGCGTAGATAAAGGGGGGGTCCCCTATATCAGCACTTCTCGGAGCGCTGATAAAGGGGTCCTTTATCAGCACGTGGTGGAGCGCTGATAAAGGTCAACTATATCAGCGCTTCTCGGAGCACTGATACAGGGTCCCTTTATTAGCGCTCCTCTAGCGCTGTTAAAGGTCTCCTTTATCAGCGCTAAAAAAGCGCTGATAAAGTCCCCAGCGCCTACACCTAAAAAACAGTACCTGCATACCTGCACACCAGAATACCTGCACAAAGTAGCACATGCACACCTACACACCATAGCACCCGCACCCAATATTTTGACTGACAACGGTATATACATTTACTTAACATCATGAATACAAAAAAAATGCATTGCTATATACATTTCAAACATTGTTTTACATGGTTACATTTACAATTATTCAACAACAGTTATAAACATTCATGTTTCATCCTTTGATATCTGTGATCCGCTCTCGATGGTATTTGTTGTCGAACAAAGCATCCGAACTCAAGGAAAAAAATCACCTGTATAAGAAAACAAATATTATGTTAGTAATGCAATAATGAAAGAAATTAAAATAGTAATATGAAAGAATAAATTAATATGGAAATGTGAAACTAAAATATTAAATTTTAAACTCAAAAGTTTTCATTTTCATAACAATGAAAGTGAATAATGTAAAATCAATATGTTTTTGATTGATTTATCTCATTTAATAAATACTGATTCTTTATCTAATGAAAAGATTTACTGGTCACACCGTGCATATGATTGAGGTGCGATCGATTCGTACACGTCAAAAATGACTCGTGTATCATTTTCCTAAAGTATCAAAACAATCCGAAGGCATTTGCTCGGTTTGGCGTATGTCATTGGTGTTGTTTTCCAAAGTTTATGTCATTTTCAAACTGATATCAGACAATTTTAGCCATACTGGTCACACCGTGCGTCGGATTGAGGTGAGGTCGATTCGTACATGTCACAAATGAATCTTGGATCGTTTTCCTAAAGTATCAAAACAATCTGAAGGCGTTTTCTCAGTTTGGCGTATTTCATTGGTGTTGTTTTCCAAAGTTTATCTCAATTTGAAACTGATCACTACTGGAAAAATGGCCTATACCCACGGTTTAAAACCGTGGGTATAGCCCCCAAAACCGTGGGTATAGGCTATACCCACGGTTTTGGGAACCGTGGGCTGGAACGCCGTCGGTATAGGTCCCCAGCCTATACCCACGGTTTTGGAAAACCGTGGGTATAGGTGTCCTGCCACCGTGTCACCAAAACATAGACAATTTCCACGGTTTCAACGACCTATACCCACGGTTTCAAAACCGTGGGTATAGGTCCTAAAAAAAATGTAGGCGCCGAGTTTCGATCCCGCAACCTCTTCGCTGTAAACACCACGTCTAACCACTACCCTAACTTCACGTATATGTATATATATATATATTTAGTTAAATATAGTTATAAAAACCGTGGGTATAGAGGGAAGAACCGTGGGTATAGGGTTCCCGCCAAAAAAAAAATCCTTCCCGCGGAAAAAAAATTTTCCCGCGCACACAAAATTGACCTATACCTACGGTTTTTCATAACCGTGGGTATAGGTATTTTATTCCAGACCTATCCCCACGGTTTTCACCAAAACCGTGGGGATAGACCCCCCCTATACCCACGGTTTTGGAAAACCGTGGGTATAGGTGACTTTTCAGGACCTATCCCCACGGTTTGCCAAAACCGTGGGGATAGAGCCCCCTATACCCACGGTTTTGGCAAACCGTGGGTATAGGTCATGAAAATTCACCTATACCCACGGTTTTCCAAAACCGTGGGTATAGGGGGGTCTATCCCCACGGTTTTGGTGAAAACCGTGGGGATAGGTACATTTTCCAGTAGTGGATATCAGACACTTTTAGCCATACCGGTCACACCGTCCTTCGGATTGAGGTGCGGTCGATTCATACGCATCAAAAATGACTCGTGGATCATTTTCCTAAAGTATCAAAACAATCCGAAGGCATTTTCTCAGTTTGGCGTATGTCATTGGTGTTGTTTTCCAAAGTTTAGGTCATTTTCAAACTGATATCAGACAATTTTAGCCATACCGGTCACACCGTGCGTCGGATTGAGGTGCGTTCAATTTTTACACGTCACAAATGACTCATGGATCGTTTTCCTAAAGTATCAAAACAATCCTAAGGAGTTTGCTCGGTTTGGCGTATGTCATTGGTGTTGTTTTCCAAAGTTTGTGTCATTTTCAAACTGATATCAGACAATTTTAGCCATACCGGTCACACCGTGCGTCGGATTGAGGTGCGGTCGATTCGTACACGTCACAAATGACTCGTGGATCGTTGTCCTAAAGTATCAAAACAATCCGAACGCGTTTTCTCAGTTTGGCGTATGTCATTGGTGTTGTTTTCCAAAGTTTATCTCAATTTGAAACTGATATCAGAAACTTTTAGTCATACCGGTCACACCGTGCGTCAGATTGAGGTTCGGTCAATTCGTACGCGTCACAAATGACTCATGGATCGTTGTCCTAAAGTATCAAAACAATCCTAAGGCGTTTGCTCGGTTTGGCATATGTCATTGGTGTTTTTTTCCAAAGTTTATGTCATTTTCAAACTGATATCAGACAATTTTATCCATACCGGTCACACCGTGCGTCGAATTGAGGTGCGGTCGATTCGTACATGTCACAAATGACTCGTGGATCATTTTCCTAAAGTATCAAAACAATACGAAGGCGTTTGCTCGGTTTGGAGTATGTCATTGGTGTTGTTTTCCAAAGTTTATGTCTTTTTCAAACTGATATCAGACAATTTTAGCCATACCGGTCACACCGTGCGTCGGATTGAGGTTCGGTCAATTCGTACACGTCAAAAATGACTCGTGGATCGTTTTCCTAAAGTATAAAAACAATACGAATGCGTTTTCTCAGTTTGGCGTATGTCATTGGTGTTGTTTTCCAAAGTTTATGTCATTTTCAAACTGATATCAGACAATTTTAGCCATATCGGTCACACCGTGCGTCGGATTGAGGTGCAGTCAATTCGTACACATCTCAAATGACTCGTGGATCGTTTTCCTAAAGTATCAAAACAATCCGAAGGCATTTGCTCGGTTTTGCGTATGTCATTGGTGTTGTTTTCCAAAGTTTATGTCATTTTCAAACTGATATCAGACAATTTTAGCCATACCGGTCACACCGTGCGTCGGATGGAGGTGAGGTTGATTCGTACACATCAAAAATGACTCATGGATCGTTTTCCTAAAGTATCAAAAAAATCTGAAGGCGTTTGCTCGGTTTGGCGTATGTCATTGGTGTTGTTTTCCAAAGTTTATCTCAATTTGAAACTGATATCAGACACTTTTAGCCATACCGGTCACACCGTGCATTGGATTGAGGTGTGGTCAATTCTTACACATCACAAATGACTCGTGGATCGTTTTCCTAAAGTATCAAAACAATCCGAAGGCGTTTTCTCGGTTTGGCGTATGTCATTGGTGTTGTTTTCTAAAGTTTATGTCATTTTCAAACTGATATCAGACAATTTTAGCTATACCGGTCACACCGTGCGTCGGATTGAGGTGCGGTCGATTCGTACATGTCAAAAATGACTCTTGGATCGTTTTCCTAAAGTATCAAAACAATCCAAAGGTGTTTTCTCAGTTTGGTGTATGTCATTGGTGTTGTTTTCCAAAGCTTATGTCATTTTCAAACTGATATCAGACAATTTTAGCCATACCGGTCACACCGTGCGTCGGATTGAGGTGTGGTCAATTCGTACACATCACAAATGACTCGTGGATCATTGTCCTAAAGTATCAAAACAATCCTAAGGCGTTTTCTCGGTTTGGAGTATGTCATTGGTGTTGTTTTCCAAAGTTTATCTCAATTTGAAACTGATATCAGACACTTTTAGCCATACCGGTCACACCGTGCGTCGGATTGAGGTGCGGTCAATTTGTACACATCACAAATGACTCTTGGATCATTTTCCTAAAGTATCAAAACAATACGAAGGCATTTTCTTGGTTTGGCGTATGTAATTGGTGTTGTTTTCCAAAGTTTATGTCATTTTCAAACTGATATCAGACAATTTTATCCATAGCGGTCACACCGTACGTCGGATTGAGGTGAGGTCGATTCGTACACGTCACAAATGACTCGTGGATCGTTTTCCTAAAGTATCAAAACAATCCGAAGGAATTTGCTCGGTTTGGCGTATGTCATTGGTGTTGTTTTCCAAACTTTATATCATTTTCAAACTGATATCAGACAATTTTAGCCATACCGGTCACATCGTGCATCGGATTGAGGTGCGGTTGATTCTTACATGTCACAAATGACTCGTGGATCGTTTTCCTAAAGTATCAAAACAATCCGAACGTGTTTTCTCGGTTTGGCGTATGTCATTGGTGTTGTTTTCCAAAGTTTATCTCAATTTGAAACTGATATCAGACACTTTTAGCCATACCGGTCACACCGTGCGTCGGATTGAGGTGCGGTCGATTCGTACATGTCAAAATGACTCATGGATAGTTTTCCTAAAGTATCAAAACAATCCGAAGGCGTTTGATCGGTTTGGCGTATGTCATTGGTGTTGTTTTCCAAAGTTTATGTCATTTTCAAACTAATATCAGACAATTTTAGCCATACCGGTCACACCGTGCGTCGTATTGAGGTGAGGTCGATTCGTACACATCACAAATGACTCGTGTATCGTTTTCCTAAAGTATCAAAACAATCTGAAGGCGTTTAGTCGGTTTGGCGTATGTCATTGGTGTTGTTTTACAAAGTTTATGTCATTTTCAAACTAAGTAGTAGGAATTCACTAATCTAAGGATATGAAACATAAGAAATGGAGATCATAGATGATCAATAAGTGTAAAGGGAGATATTAATGACCATATAAAGATAACATAAGTATTAGGAATTCACCTTCATTGTCCTATTTGTTTACATTCTTCGATCAAGTACGCTGCCCATTCGTTTCTAAAGACATTTATATCATCTTCTGAATAGGAGTTTTTGCGATAGTCATAGTAGTACTGAAAAAATATAAATACACAAAGTATTAATAATTATTTTAAATAAAGTAGTAATTATTTTCAAAAATACCTCTTCAGGGACGCTAGTTTGTCCATGAAATACGATCTCTTTCATAAATTTACAAACATAATAACCGCAGTCCTTGTCATTTGTTTGTTTCGGACACTACAGAAACATCGAGAAAAATAAGTAATTTGTTTTGATATGTATTTGGATAGTGAAATATAATTATATATACCCAGATACTTCTCCATTTGTAGATCTTGTGGGCATTGTCGTCCTTACGCCCTGGATTCATTCTAGCCTTTAGACGATATTCATACACCGCCCTATCATAACAAAATCCTCATTAAAAGATGATATAAATTATATAACTAGATATTTTGTTCTAAAATGTTGGATCTATTGTATTACAAATTGACAATCTCCATCATGTGTGGTTGGTTCGTTGGATATCCATGCAGTGAATCCAGAAAATAAATCTTTGGAGTATCCAAATTGACTGCAATGAGCATCCAATGTTCCCTAAAAACACAAAAAATAAATAAGTACTGATAGAAATGAAAATATAATTGATATGATTAAAATGTATAGTTTTACCCTTGCATCGTTGGTATTAAAAAGATCATGTCAGTCGTAATTCTTCTTTGAAACGTTCTGAGCAGATTTGACATCAATTCAGCCTGAAAATTAGAATCTATTTCTGTTCGTTGTGTAGAAATGGTGTGAGGACTAACGAGTCCAAATTTGTATTCATGGGCAAATCCCTTCAATTTTTTTTCATATATACTCCTGTGAAAAATATGAGATGTATTTATCCATAATTATCAAAGTATATCAGCTTCTGTAAAATCAAATCATGAAAACATACCTCATGTATACATTTATAACTGAGGCGCCTAGCCAGTCGTATGTGATGATCTCAGAAACAGCGTCTGCACTAACGAAATCCATTGTTTCCTCTCCGTACATATCTTTTTCACAAACAATTGTATGATTCTTTCCATCTTTCATTTTCGTATCCACATGAGCTTGCAATGATATTAAATGTGGATATAGAACGGGCAGGGAGAACGTGCTCTCAGTAGATCGTTTTGATCGGTTGGTTGATCCAATCTTGGAGCCGCTCTTTCGTTTTAGCTTCTCCATTTTATCCTTCTATAATAACATTCATCAGTTCAGCCATTTTCTAATTTAATGTTAAAGGTTCTTCTTGAAAAATGAACTGGAAATTAATACCTCATGCTCGACGTGTTTTTTTACAAGATTCGACGGCCATGCAACGAATGTTCCAATAGATTTTTCCACCGTATGAATGTCGTCATCGTAATTTGGCATGGGTAGCTCAGCGCTCGGCTCATGAGCTACGTTAATCGACACTTTGACATGACCGGTTGGAAGTGGTCTGGAGTGTAGCGTGTCATTCTGCATATTGAACACCGTAGCCCTCGCTACAAGGCGATGGGTGGGAGTTGACAGATATAAATCACAGTCATTTTCACCCTGCAGAATATCATTAAATGAAAGGTATCAGTGTCTATGTGATTCACATCTCACAAAAACGAATATTATAACATTGATTACCTCGGTTAAGTCAGGTGTTTGAGGGGAATGGCTCGCCTCAAAGCTGGTGAGGGGTGGATCTTCTCGCGGGGGTTGTTCTTGAGTTGTTTGTTCTCTTCGCCTCTCCTCCATCAAACTCTTTAGAATATCTCCCTGAGTTTGGATTAGTTCTTCAAGGGTAGCTACTATATCTCTCATTACATGCAATTCTTTAGTTTTTTCATCCTCTTGTTTTTTTTCTTAAAATATGTCTTGGGTGACACCCCAAAACCCACACCTCTGATGTGGCCATACTGTTCTGGCTGTTTCAAGGTCGTTGAAAGTATGTCTGCATCCGGTGCGGGTGTTGATGTTTCCTATGACTATGTCAAATAGAAAATATGAAAAAATAAGTAAGCATCGTTATGTAATAGTGATTTAAAGCAAAACAATTTTATATTATATCATACTTACACATGTTTCCCACACTTTTTGTGTGTTTTCATCTATCAGTTTCCCCTCTTTATTAACACGAGCCTCCTTCCATAGCACATGGCGTGGAATGGAAGTGACTTGAGATTTTGCTTCATCAATCTGCTTATAAATAGAGAAACATGGTTACAGTGTTGTTTTATGTCACATAAAATTATTACAGTACTTTTAAAATACATACCAATTGTTTTTCAATTGAAGCATACCCCAACCTTGCTTTACGGTAGGGGTACGCTGGTTTTGATGCCCGTTATTTATTTTCAGCACTCAGTTGCTGTTTCATAAATAAAAACCTATCAATCAATGTGATGAATACAAGCAACGTTACATAACGTTTAACTAAACACAATTTACCTGAAAATTATTTTCCGCACGACGGTTGAAAAATGCATCCCATGTTCCTTGGGATATCAAGTGTGCATAAAGAGGCGGCGGGTGCGGCTTGATTTTCCCTTCGACATCTTTTAGATGATTTTTCGTTAAAATGGTGCGAAATCCTCTATGAATCCTTCCTGCCAGTCTGAAAACATATTCTTTGTGAGAAACATCTACTATAAATGCACTCTGCAAGAGATGATGAAGGGTTAGTCAATATTTCAATATTTTATTTTATTTTAATAAATTAAATAGATGATATCGTAATGTTACCGTAATCTCTTCCCACATTAATGTTTTCAACCTGCTGACAACATGGTGCCACGACTCTACGTCAATCGGCACGCGTTGTCGAGTGACGATTCCAATGTAGCTACTAAACATGGCTTTGTTGGCGTTTACATGTTGGCCTAGCTTATTCCATCCCACCTCATATTTGATGCCTTTTGCTTTTTCCTTAAGGATTTTTGCTAAAACTGTCAAACTAAGGTGCACCTGTTTTTTTTGTGTCGTTGGGGTTTCATCGCCTACCATTTCCTCAGTTTCTGCATCATCATTATATTTCTCCGAAGCACTAGCTTCGGCACTGACACCAGCTGCAACAGGTTGAGAGACCTGTTGTACGTCAGCAGTGGGACCAGCTGCAACAGGTTGAGAGACCTGTTGTCTCTCAGCAGTGGGACCAGCTGCAACAGGTTGAGAGACCTGTTGTACGTCAGCAGTGGGACTAGCTACAACAGGTTGAGAGACCTGTTGTCTCTCAGCAATGGGACTAGCTGCAACAGGTTGAGAGACGTGTTGTGTCTCGGGATTGGGTGCATCAGCTGGTGAAGAAGTCATTATCTGCAGAATTGGTTTAAAATTTAAGTTAGATCACATAAAAGCAGCAGCGAACAGATAATAACATAATGTAACACAATCTATATTACAATAAAAATAAATAACCTGATTATTGAACTCCCTTTTTTTTTAAAGGCTGAAGGGATTTGACCCCTCTATCAACTATCCATATCCCTTTATTGTGGTCTCCTCTGACATACAAAACGTCGTCTACATTGGGACCACTTCGAAATGATTGAGAAATCCCAATGAAAGGATCATCTTCCGTTGAATTTTCATCTGACCCTTCAGCTGTTTTGGTCGATAACAGAACAATTGACTAGTTTCGGTTTGCGGGATCGGGAACATAAAATACTTGCACTGCCTGTGATGCCATTATAAATGGTTCGTCTTTCTCCCCTTCCTTACTAAAATCAACTTTCACAAATCCCAAATCATCTATTTTAATAGCACTCCTGTTATCAACCCACTTGCATTGAAATATTGGAACCTGAAATTCCGTATAATCCAACTCCCATATTTGTTTGATGATGCCAAAGTATGACATATTCGCATAAATTGGATTTCTGTCCTTAGCACCGGAAACATGCATCGCTTCAGCCACAAGTGTAACCCCACTATTCTGCATGGTACTGTCTTCATCATGTTCATTAGTATAAAATGTATAACCATTAACTACATAAGCAATGTAAGATAATGCATACACACTTGGTCCTCCGGCTAGCCATCGAAGTCGTTCCGAAATAGACTTTGGATTTTCATCTGACTTCTTAAAAATATGATCTCGAAACCATCCTATAAACTGTTGATTATGTGTATTTGATATCCATTTTTCATCCCTTGATGGATTCAATTCCCTAAGAATTTCTTTGTGGATTTCAACATATGGGTCAACGTTCAAACTGTTATGCAAAACATAAAGGTGGGCCTGCTCTCGATCTGTAATATTGATTGTGACAACCTTTCTTCCAGAAATTCCTTCACCCTATAACCGCCCAGTGTGACGAGATTTCGGTAAGCCAATGCTTTCCACACCAGACAAGTATTCGGTACAGAATTCAACAGCTTCCTCAACAATATATCGCTCTGTAATACAACCCTCTGGACGACTTCGATTTTTCACATACCCTTTCAAAATCTTCATATACCGTTCAATGGGGTACATCCATCTGTAATGTACAGGACCACATAGTCGAATCTCTCTCACCAAGTGGACCATCAAATGAACCATCATATCAAAAAATGAAGGCGGGAAGAACATTTCTAATTCACATAATATGATGGCAATTTCTTTTTCCATAGCTGGCAATTTCGCCGGGTCTATAACTTTGCTGCATATATCTTTAAAGAAGAAACACAGTTTCGTTAATGTATGGCGGACATTATTGGGCAAAATGAAACATAAATCAATTGGAATGAGATTTTTCATCAAAACATGACAGTCATGTGATTTCAGACCTTTTAACTTCAAGTCGCTCATTGACACAAGGTTACTGATATTTGACGAATACCCCTCTGGTACCTTTACGTCATTCAAGAAGTTGCAAAAATGATATCTCTCCTGCCTGGAAAGCGTGTAAGTAGTAAGAGGAAGAAATGTTCGTTTTTCATCCTTTACTGGTGCCAACTCTTCTCGTATTCTCATCTCAACCATGTCCAACCTAGCCTTAATTCCATCTTTTGTTTTGCCAGATGTATTTAGCAACATGCCGATAACACTGTCAAATAAATTTTTTTATACATGCATAACATCAATAAAATGTCTTACATACAAACAATTCCAGTATTGTAATTCAAAAAAAATTGATCTCTTTTTCCAACCGATTTTCGTAAGGTTTTTTGAAGCCGGTTTACCAAAAGTAGTGTCCAAATTTTTAACTTTCTCAAACAATTGATCGCCTGTTAGTGGAGACGGTGTTGTACGTTCTTCTGAACTTCCATCGAATGATGTCTTCCAAGAACGGTACTTATGTCTTCGTGGTAGAAATCTGCGATGTCCTAGAAACACGGTTTTCGATGAATGTTTCAACCTAATTGATTGTGTACCTTCGCAAACGGGACAGCCTTGAGTTCCTTTAATGCTATATCCTGACAAATTTTTATAAGCTGGGAAGTCATTTATCGTCCCATACAAAATGACTCTCAAAGTGAAATCTTCCTTTCTGTAAGCATCATACAATGTAACACCTGAATCCCACAATAATTTCAAATCTTTGATCAATCGAGCTAAATAAACATCAATATCATTACCCGGTTGTTTTGGTCCTGATATAAGCATAGATAACATGATGTATTTTCGTTTCATGCATAACCACGGTGGTAAGTTATAATTTATCAATATAATCGGTCATGTACTGTGACTGCTGCTTTGAAAACCAAAAGGATTCACTCCATCTGTAGATAACGCAAGACGAAGGTTTCTCGACTCGTTTCCAAATTCAGGATACTCATGATCGATTCTCTTCCACTGAGGAGAGTCAGCCGGGTGACGTAGTATCCCATCTTTAATTCTTGTATCTGCATGCCATGTTAATTGTTCTGCAGTATCCTCACTTCCATATAGGCGTCTAAACCTTGGAATGATTGGAAAGTACCATACAACTTTACTAGGACTGGATTCATCTTTCTTGTATCGAGAAGCACCACACTTTGGGCATTCTTTAAGTGATTTGTGGTCATTGCGAAACAGTATACAGTCATTCGGGCAGGCGTGTATTCTTTTAGAGATCATACCCATAGAGCGTAGCATTCGGTTGGCATCGTATGTTCGGCTCGAGAGCTCATTGTCTTCTGGGAGCATGTCATTCAAGAGGGCAAGTAGTTTCGTAAAACTGTCGTCACTCCACCCATTATCTGCTTTCAAATTATACAGCTTCAGTACGGCTGACAATGCTGTATATTTAGTGCAACCAGCATACAATGGCGTCTTTGCACAACTTTTTAACTTCTCAAACAATTTTGGGCAATCACGAAGTTCATCTTCAAAGGTCCTTGTCATTTTCTCAATACGATCTTCATCATCATTCACATCTGTAATCACATCCTCCATACGGTCATCTTCATTGTTCATGTTTGTAATCATATCAGATGATCCATAAAACGCAGTGTCACCCCAGTCACTACCTACATTCGTTGTTTCCCCATGTTTATTCCAACATTTATAACTTTGATCTATTTCGTGACAGATCAAGTGTTCTTCCAACTCATCTGGACTAATTTCTTTTGAATAACAACAGCGTAAACACGGACAAAGTATTTGAGAAGAGTCACATGCATGATTTATTACAAACTTGATAAATTCTTTCACACCTTCTTCATACTCTTTTGTCAACTGATTGGCATTCATCCATTCTTTATTTATATTCATCCTATTTAAAATTCATAGGATAAGTATATAGGTTAAAGGAGAAGGAATATGAGTATAATTTAGATAAAAAACAAGATACTTCAAGGAAATAAAGGAATAAATAAATACCAAAATAAAAAATATATTGGGAACCACTACAATCCCCAAGCCTCACATCATCTAGATCTCTAAAACCCAGTAGTGCAGGACACTCAACCAAACAGGCCAAATACACAATAAGGACTGAAATCTCTCACCTATCCACTTTTCATAACAAATATAATCGCTACTCAAAATCAATGTCCCTATTAGTAGTATCATAGACCTCACTACTATGTAATTTTTTCCATTTCAATAAAATACCACCTCAAGGTCATTTTTTTAATAAAAGTGGTGACATGAATTGGTCACCTAATTCATGCCCTAAAGGACTCAATTAAAAAAAGAGTATAATTACAAACACAAGGTGAAAAGAACTTACACTAGTAGGGATTGAGAGAAGTATAAACCAAAAACACCAAGGAAAATATGGACAAATATCTAGAAGCAATGAATGATCCAAACAACCTATTATCAACTATTCCATGATCTCCAAAAGGGGTTTTACTATCCATGGGGACAACACTAATCCATCCGGCTCGAAGGGAATCCAATGCCTTCATAAATTTTCTTCTCTATCAACTTGATTTATGTTATTCATGCTGTTATACATTTGTTATTTTAAAATGAAGGGCTGAAATGAAACCTTAGAAAGACCTTAATACATTAAAACCAATGTTTAGAAAGGAAAACCATTAAAGGTTTGGATCAATAAGCTGTTAAGAATGAAGACCATCATTGCAACGTCACCATCCAACAGAAGCACATGATGTATTGAAACACTCATCGCATGAGAGCATCATATTATTTATCAGTGTCTTACATGGTATAGCCTCATAATATTTACATGGTAATATTCCATACTATAAATAGTCTCAAGAGATGGCTCATGTCCCATTTCAATATATAGGTTTGTTCTGGGTCAGTCTACACATCCAGCCTATCAACAACCTTACAAAGTTATACCCACCCAAGTAGTCACATCCCCAAGGGGGATGTTCACACACTTTAGGTTCAATTCAATAAGGCCAAGGGCTCTGATGTATCACTAGCTCCATGTGTGGCCTATGGGAACAAATACATAAAAGTCACAGAATGTATTCCAAGAGGTCTCCGGGTTCCCCCTAACAAGGTCCTCTAAGTCACACTCACTCTAATAACACCCATTAAGGAATTTATAAATCCATAAAGAAATTACTAGGACCACATACCTATTTTATATGTTTCTACTATTTTAATTCCAATTTGAAAACTTTTCCTAGGCTCGCTAAGCCTCGTCCATTTGTCTACCCCAAGATCAACTCATCATTATAGCTCCTTCATATCTCCAAAAAACCAAAATTATTAAATTATAACATTTATAATTAATTATCCAAATCAATTTAAACTTGTTATATTCACTAGAAACTCATCTTGTGGACTTTTCATGTTAGAACCAAGACCAAAAATCCATATAAGATCTGAAGTGGGATCTTAGTGCCATCTTAGGAAAAATACCCAACCAAACCAAATCCATAGACAACATTATATAATTTTATCCAATATCCATGAAAACTACAAAAGGAAACACAAATCCTTCATAATGATTGGTGACTTTCAGATACCATCATGATTCCTCTTATACATGAGGTAGGAAAACACCCCCATCAAATCAATATGATACCACCGTGCTCCAGTTGAATCACCCATAAAACCTAATCTAGATAAATCAAAAATCAATAGAAACTAAATATAAAGAATAAAATGGTAAGGAAGATGGTGAAATCACATATAATTGTTGAATAAATCCACTAAAAACTCCCCATGGAAAGGAGAATCAAAGAGTAATAAGGGGGTGGGTCGATTGGGCATTGTATAAGAGGGAGGATGAGAAATGGGGGCTTCCCCTATTGGAATTTCAGAGGGAAAAAGATGAAAATATAATTTTAATGTTCTACACAATTTTCCAAACCATATATTAATAATGTGGTGGAACTGTACAAGAAAACCCCTTCAAATATTTGGTCAACATAGTTTACCAAACTATGAATTAATTATGTAAATTGGAACTACCTCAGTCTACAAAATTTCACATGTTTTATATGAAATCATGAAAAAATGGTATGTTAATCCCTAACTAAAATCCACCTCACATGGTTTCCTCTAAGATATCCCATGGTTAACCTTCACTAACCATGAAATTCAACTATGTGATTTAGAAAGAGGACTGAAAACCTCCTCATGCTCAAGGTTCTACATTGTTTCTCAAAAAATATGAACACAAAACCATGTTTCATTTGAAAAATCTCCAAAAAACATCATATAAAACTAAAATAAAGCTTGTGAGACTCACCTGAGTACTTGAGGCACCTATCAAACCGCGGTGGAGGTGGAGGCAGCAGAGTAGGCAGAGGAGGAGGAGGAGGAGGCGCCGGTGGAGGAGGAGGATGAGGTAGTGGATTAGGAGGAGGAGGAGGAAGCGCCGGTGGAGGAGGAGGAGGATGAGGCTGCGGTGGAGGAGAAGGAGGAGGAGGAGGAGGAGGAGGAGGTGGAGGCAGTGAAGGCAGCGGAGGAGGAGGAGGATGAGGCCGGTGGAGGGTAGGAGGAGCAGGAGCAGAGGAGGAGGCGGCGGACGCGGCGGAAGAGTAGGAGGAAGCGGAGGCAGCGGAGGAGGAGTAGGAGGCCGCGGTGGAGGAGGAGGAGGCCGCGGTGGAGGAGGAGGCACCGGCGGCAGCGCAGAGGCAGGGCGGAGGTAGGGCGGAGGCAGCGGAGGCAGCGGAGGAGGAGGAGGATGAGGCCGGTGGAGGAGGAGGAGGAGGAGGAGCAGGAGCAAAGGAGGAGGAGGAGGTCGCGGCGGAGGAGGAGGAGGCGGCGGCCGCAGAGGCACCGGCGTGACCACGGTGTGACCGCGGCGTGACCGCGGCATGACCGCGGCGTGACCGCGGCGTGACCGCGGAGGAGGAGGCGGCCGCGGAGGCACCGACGGAGGAGGAGGAGGCATCGGCGGAGGAGGAGGAGGCCGCGGTGGAGGAGGAGGCACCGGCGGCAGCGCAGGGGCAGGGCGGAGGCAGGGCGGAGGCAGCGGAGGCAGCGGAGGCAGCGGAGGAGGAGGAGGATGGGTCCGGTGGAGGAGGAGGAGGAGGAGCAGGAGCAGAGGAGGAGGAGGCGGCCGCGGCAGAGTAGGAGGAGGCGGCGGCCGCAGAGGCACCGGCGTGACCATGGCGTGACAGCGGCGTGACCGCGGCATGACCGCAGCGTGACCGCGGAGGAGGAGGAGACGTGGAGGCACTAGCAGCACCGGCGGAGGATGAGGAGGCATCGGCGGAGGAGGAGGAGGCCGCGGTGGAGGAGGAGGCACTGGAGGCACCGGCGGCAGCGCGGAGGTAGGGCGGAGGCAGCGAAGGTAGCAGAGGAGGAGGAGGATGAGGCCAGTGGAGGGGAGGAGGAGCAGGATTAGAGGAGGAGGAGGAGGCCGCGGCGGAGGAGGAGGAGGCAGCGGAGGCAGCGGAGGAGGAGGAGGAGGCTGCGGTGGAGGAGGAGGAGGCCGCGGTAGAGGAGGAGGCACCGGCGGCAGCGCAGAGGCAGGGTGGAGGCAGGGCGGAGGCAGCGGAGGCAGCGGAGGCAGCGGAGGTAGCGGAGGCAGTGGAGGAGGAGGATGAGGCCGGTGGAGGAGGAGGAGGAGTAGCAGGAGCAGAGGAGGAGGAGGCGGCCGCGGCGGATTAGAAGGAGGCGGCGGCCGCGGAGGCACCGGCGTGACCGCGGCGTGACCGCGGCGTGACCGCGGCGTGACCGCGGCGTGACCGCGGCGTGACCGCGGCGTGACCGCGGCGTGACCGCGGCGTGACCGCGGCGTGACCGCGGCGTGACTGCGGCGTGACCACGGAGGAGGAGGAGACGTGGAGACACTAGCGGCACCGGCGGAGGAGGAGGAGGCATCGGCGGAGGAGGAGGAGGCCATGGTGGAGGAGGAGGCACCGGAGGCACCGGCGGCAACGCGGAGGCAGGGCGGAGGCAGGGCGGAGGCAGGGCGGAGGCAGCGAAGGCAGCGGAGGAGGAGGAGGATGAGGCCAGTGGAGGGGAGGAGGAGCAGGAGCAGAGGAGGCGGCGGCGGCCGCGGCGGAGGAGGAGGAGGCAGCGGAGGCAGCGGAGGAGGAGGAGGAGGCCGCGGTGGAGGAGGAGGAGGTCGTGGTAGAGGAGGAGGCACCGGCGGCAGCGCAGAGGCAAGGCGGAGGTAGGACGGAGGCAGCGAAGGTAGCGAAGGCAGCGGAGGCAGCGGAGGAGGAGGAGGATGAGGTCGGTGGAGGAGGAGGAGGAGGAGGCCGTGGCGGAGGAGGAGGAGGAGGCGGCCGCGGAGGCACCGGCGTGACCACGGCGTGATCGCGGCATGACCGCGGTGTGACGGCGGAGGAGGAGGAGGCCGCGGAGGCACCGGCGGATCAGGAGGAGGCCGCGGAGGCACCGGCGGCACCGGCGGAGGAGGAGGAGGCATCGGCGGAGGCAGCGGAGGAGGAGGAGGATGAGGCCGGTGGAGGAGGAGGAGGAGGAGGCGGCGGCCGCGGCCGCGGTAGAGGAGGAGGAGGCGGCGACCGCAGAGGTCCCTACTCTAGGTGGATATATATGGATACTTTCCTTGACTGGTCTCTATATGAAAGAATTCTAAAAGGCTCCCTCACCTTCCAAAGATATATTATTTCTAGAAAATTGTTTTGTGGGAGAAAGAATTAATCATATAGAGTTGATGTCACTTTTAGATCATATGATTCCTTACTCATCAAGATAAATAGACAAGAACCAAAACCTAAGAGGCCTCAGGCCTATCCAAATCTCTAGAAGTGATGACTTCCCAGTGCTTATTGGAAAACTATGGAAGTGTCGACTTCCCACATGCACATCCCCCCTCCCCATATCTCCCCCAGCAGACTCCTGCACATCCCCCCTCCCATCCACCCACTACACCCCCCCCCCCCCACTTGCACAACCCCCCTCCCCCACCCCCACCTTCACACCCCCCCACTTGTACACCCCCCAACCTCACCCACCAACAGACTCCCACCTACCTAGACCCCCCCCCAACTAGAACACTCTCTTCCCCACCACCCACTTGAACACCCCCCCCTCCCACTTGCATATCCCACCCACCCCCACCTGCACAACCCACCCCCACCCCCACCCCCAACCTGTACACACCCCCACCTCACACCCAATAGACCCCCCATTATATTCCCCACCTACACATGTTCACCCACTGCATATCTCCCCCACCTAAACACCCCCACCTGCACACCCCCCACCCACTACACCCCCGCAGTACCTGCACCCCCCCCCCCCCCACTTCAAATAAAATTTATTCACACAAATCATGATAGTTGAAATATAGAACAAAAACAAAAAACAAATCAAATTACAATTATTGGGCATAGCATACCGCACAATGGAGGAGGAGGAGGCCGCGGAGGAGGAGGAGGCCGCGGAGGCACCGGCGGAGGAGGAGGAGGCCGTGGTGGAGGAGGAGGCCGCGGAGGAGGAGGAGGCATTGGCGGAGGAGGAGGAGGCCGTGGTGGAGGAGGAGGCACCGGCGGCAGCGGCGCGGAGGCAGGGCTGAGGCAGGGCGGAGGCAGCGGAGTCACCGGAGGAGGAGGAGGATGAGGCCGGTGGAGGAGGAGGAGGAGCAGAAGCAGAGGAGGAGGAGGCGGCCGTGGCGGAGGAGGAGTAGGCGGCGGCAGTGGCGCAGACGAGGGCTTCCACGAGAGCTTGATTGTGTGCGGGGAGGAGGAAGAGGACCCGCGGGTTTTTAACAAATCCGCAGGATCCTTTATCAGCGCTAGTAAAAAGCGCTGATAAAGGGTGTATTTATCAGCGCTAAAATGAAAAGCGCTGATAAATACAACCTTTATCAGCGCTAAAAAAATGCTGATAAAGGTCCACTTTATCAGCGCTTTTGTTAGCGCTGATAAAGGTCCGGCCCTTTATCAGCACTTTTCTGTTAGCGCTGATAAAGGCAGGCGCATGCCTTGCCCAGTTTTGTGGTAGTGGAACACGCGGTGGTATGGTAACCTGTGTATTTTAGTTATCTTTCATTATAATTTATTTATATTCTAATTGTTTGATTATTTGTTCTTTTTCCACAGTTTTACGCATATAGCTATTGGACAGGGGAGCGCTATCTTGCACAATTATTTTTATCAGCCCTGGCTCACATGGGATCAGATTCCCGCTGATGTGCAGGCCACCATGTTCGATCATTAGCTGGTACATAATTAAATATTATTTATTTTGAAATTTAATTCATTAATAACTTTATATTAGGGTTTATGGTATCCCATCGACGAGAGCATGCATGCCACTATCCACGCGACATGGGTGGTGTCTATGCATGACCGTTTCCGTCAGTTTTTGCATAATTTGAGAAAGGCAGCTGTGAGGAAATCCAGAGTGATAGAATTTGATGAGTACTGTAGAGCCCACCGACCAGAGTACATTTAATCTCACGTTTGGGATGGATTATGTACACACTGTTTGGGTGGTGGTTTTTAGAGGAGATCTGCATTGGGTCGACAGAATCGGGGGAGACAAGAGGTGACGCATCGAGACGGTAGTCGTACATTCAGTGCGCATAGAGAGCATCTGGTAAGTAATTTTTTTTAATATTTTATACAACTTTAAATATAAACAGTTTATTTTATATTCATATAGGAAGCCGAGCAGCCCGGTATTATGATGTACGGCGTTTATCAGAGGATGTACACTGATCCGGCTACTGGAGAGATTAGAGGTGACCGCCAGCATCAGATTGTGGTCAGTGTTATTTTCTTTTCAGTTTGAAAATTAAATTCATATAATCTTTTCATTATTTTAATTTCTAATTGAAACTTAAGGAGTCATATGAGGCCACGACCTCTCAGACACAGGCTGAGAGTCAAGACGAGATGGGTGATTAGACTAGTGACCACCATTTTGATGAGACGGCATGGATGCAGGCAACCCAGTATGGCTTCGGAAAGGGCTGAGTAGTTGGTATCAGCTCTCATTTGACTCCTGCAGCTTATTATGGTACTGTTGCGATGTTGACGTCTGGCTCGAGAGGAGCTCGTGGAGAGACATCATCTTCTACCTCACAGTATCAGGAGCAGTTGCGTGCTCAGAGTCAGCTTATAGAGGATTTGTGTCAGGGGCAGGAGCAGATGCGTCAGTAGCACGATGAGGAGATGCGTCGATGGCAGGAGCAGATGCATCAGCAGCAGGATGAAGAGAGGTGTCGATATGAGGAGCAACATCAGGAGCAGATGGAGTATATGTGTCGTCTGACTCATAGTTTAGGGATGGAGTTTCCTCCACCACCTCCTCCAGGTCCTCCAGATTATCCACCCCTAGTGATTTTTTTACATGTAATAAACATTTGAGTTCGTAGTTTATTTTCATATTAACTATTTACAATTCCTCTTTCATATTGGTACGAATATTGCATGATTTAATTTGTTTTTATTTTTTGTAATATTTTATTACTTATTAGTATTATTTTTAATGTATGTTTATTTTAGTAATATTACTTTTAATATTTTATATTTATTGTTAATATTGAGAAGTTTATAATTTTATAATTTTATTAATATTAATATTATTATTATTATTATTATTTCATAAATATGTATGTTTATTTTAATAATAATAATATTATATTAATTTTTTATAATATTAATATTAGTATTATTATTATATAATATTATATTATTTATATTCATATTATTATTATTTTTTGATATTAATATTTTATAATTATATTATTTTTTTTTATTAATATTATAATAATATAATTTCTTTATATTATTAATATTATTATTATTATTATATACATAATTTAATAACAATAATATTATATTAATTTTTTATATTATTAATATTAGTATTATTATATAATATTATATTATTTGTATTCATATTATTATTATTTTATATTAATATTTCATAATTATATTTTATATATTTTTTTATTTATATTATACTAATAGTATTTTTTTATATTATTAATATTATTATTATTTTTATATAATATTATACGATTTGTATTAATTATTTTATTTTTTTTTATTTTTTTTTAGTATTTGCGACGGGGTGTCCCGTCGTGAAATATATTTTTACTGTCCCATTTGCGACGGGAAGAATACCCGTCATAAAAACTATTTCTGTGACGGTCCGTCGCAGATACCTACGTCGCAAATATTTTTTAAATTTCCCATTTGTGATGGGTCAGAAACACGTCGCAACTAATATATCTGTGACGGCCCGTTGCAAATACCTTTTTTATATATAAACGAAAAACAATTTGCGACGCGGGAAAAATACCGTCGCAAATAATTTTGTTGCGACGGGACCACCACAAAAACACCTATTTGCGACGCCGTTTCCGGCAACGGGCGATTTGCGACGGGGCCCCGTCGCAAAAGGACTTTTGCGACGGGATCCCGTCGCAAATATCCCATTTTCTTGTAGTGAATATTATCTAATTAAATAATTCTATTTAAAAATATCATAAGTAGTAATGGTGGTTGAAATAGAGTAGTAATAATATGCGTAGTTGTTTTTTAGAACTAGTGTTGGATTCTTGTTTATCTAGTGGTGAATGTAGCTATTTTTTTGAGTGATGTTGATGTTGTAGTGATGGGATATGTAAATATCATTTTTTTTATGGGAGGTAGACCCTAGGTTAGTATTTTTGTGTATTTATATACCACTTTATATATTTTTTACTTGTTATAAACTACCACTCAGTAGAAGTAACACGACTGATTCCCAACTGTGGTTTTCACTTTCATGTGTGATCTTAATATTTGGTATATGGGTGATACAAATGGTTGAATATTAATCTCATTCCACATGAACATTAAAACATAGTGTGGATATATTTTTATATTTATTTTATGTGTTAATGTTATAATGTTGATGTTATGTGATGGTGATATGGATATTTGGTAGTGATGTTGATGTTTATGTTGTTATATAGACATCTTTGTGGTTATGGGAGTGTTAGAACATATACTATTTGGATATGAGGGAGACTAGATTAGTGGGGAAGAGGATTATGGGTGCCTTTATAATATATTTTTCTGATTATTATATTAATATATATTTTTGATGCGTTGGGGAATGAGGATTGGTGAGGATCAGAGGATAGTTGGCCTGTGATAGGTAATAAGTTAGCATTTCAACTTATCTATGAATGATTTATTATGCTTTATCAATATTTTTGTGATAGTTTAGGTGGAGAAAACTATTGATTATACTTATATACTCACTCCCACAACTATATAATATTTTTATATACTTGTTGAATGATGTTCAGGACTAGTTTGTAAATTTCTATCTCATTTTGAAGAGATATTTCAAATTTTGAGTTACTGCCTTATTAGTCATTCTTAGAGTGTTCATTGATGAAATTATTTTATTTTTATTTGTAATATTATAAAAAAAATTATAAATTGGTTTGTTTTATTTAAAGATTATCATATTATTTTTCTTTCGTATTATTTAATGGTAGTTACAAGCGTAATACCTCATTTATGTATGTTTTATATTCTTGAAACAAATCACTATGTCATTGAAAATTAAATGTAGGCATCATTTGTTAGTCCAAATTTTATACTAGACCATTAGTTGTTCCAGTTGAGGTGTTTCCCAATAAAAACAATATATATATTCATGAGTGTGTAAATCATATATTTTATTAATATTATGAATGTAAAATTAATTAACATAGATATCTATGGTCTATCAGAAACGATATTTAAGGTTCACATATACCACTCAAGAAACCAATTAATTTTAGTATACTATATGTAATTCTCGATAATAAATTTTTTTATTTAATTTTACTCATTTTAATTACCTAAGATTGTGAAAAAAAATTAGGAAAACCAACTTAATGTCTCAATTCGGTCGAACATACTATTTATTACTTGTTCATGTTTTCAAAAAAAAATTAAAATGGTGTTTTTAAAAACATAATTCTAATGTTTAAAGTCATTTTAACCAATGATTGAATTTTTAAATTATGGTTTGGATGGAATCTTCTTGTAATTTTCCATACAAGGTTCTTTTTTACTTTTTACAAACATGAGAGGAATTTTTAAACATGTAGATAATGATTAAAATTTCCCACCATGATGAATTATTAATTATTTAAAGATTTATTTACATGTTTCCAAATATTCTTTCAAAGAAAATTTTTTCCATAAAATTTGATAAATTTTTAGAATTAAAAAACATTATTTCAAAAAGAAAATGTTGTTTTCTTTATGAAATATTCCATATATATTTTAATGGTATTCTAATGTAATATGCATTCATTTGATGATACATGATCATTAATGGGGATATTATCCAATGAAAATATCAAATTTCATTCTTTGGATTGATTATAATGATTATTATTTAAGGATGATTCAATGAAATCCATTTCTTTTCCATGAGATAATTATGATATGAAACCATTTTTATTTTATGGGTTATGCTATGATAAAATGATGAAATTTTTATGAAAACCATTTAATTTTCATGGTTTATTACATGATGAACAATTTATGGTCTTTTTGAATATATATGTGTGTTTATTTTATTATTTTAATTGACCTCTATAAATTATACATCCCACTAATTCATTATGTAATGATCGATATCTCATGGGATAAACATGACTGAAATAGGGAGTGAACCCAGTTCAGTAAGGGACCTTATCAAATATGATAATATAGGGAGAGATCCTTGAATACAAGGATGGATTGGGGAGTGAACTCAGTAGACTTTTATAGACATTACAATAATTCTTTTCAAATAAGGAAATTATTTTCTATGCTTACATTTATGAAACATACATATGTTATATGAAAATTTTATGCCTACATGGATAATGTTATTTGACTAATTTAAAATTAATTTTTATGGTATTTAAAGAATGATTCCATTATTCATTTTTATTACCTATGATATATTGGTTGTTTTATTCAAATTTTATTCTCATGTAATCATACCCCATTGTTAATATTATATTTAATTGGTCACTGATATCTCCCTTTACACCCTCATTGAGCATCAGATCTCACCCATTCACATGATTCATTTCCTCAGGTTTTAGATAATGGTATAATTTATGATACGTCTAATGTAGGATCTAGTTATGAAAAAAATATTAGAACATGATATAGTTCACTTCTAAAAAAGTTGTTTGTGTATCCAATTTTTCAAAGGAACTATAACTATCCACATATGGTGATGATCATTATATTATTATAATGAATATTTTTCTAATAAGTTGGGTTATCTCTTTATGAAAATTAATGGTCACTACAGTTATTATCATATTGAGGTTTATTGTAAAGACCCAACCATAAACATTACATATTCTTATGTTTTTAACCAGAATAAACATTCTAAAAATTCCAAGGATAGTTTCGGTTTAGTGTTTCAGAGAATTATAAAAAACTCTTACACATTGAACCCATACATTACAAGTGGACACTTACACTCAGGGTCCATTTTTTTCTACAAAATAATGTTCTTTAAAAAACATAGGTTCTCTTTATGAAAAATATTCATACATTTCTCCTGGATATCATCTTTTTCAATACTCTCCCATAAAACCTGGTGAAAAAATATTTCAACCAATTGGTTTAGAAAAAAAATCATAGTAAGTTATCTATGTGAAAGGAAACTGGTTGTCAATGAATACCTATTAACCCATTAAAACATGTTCATTAAGTTATACTTTTCACCCATAAAACAAATGATCTTTATATTACCTCATGAAATCATATGTTTCATATAAAACTCCATAGAAATAAATAATCATAAAGGTAACTTATGTAATTATTTCCATACCACTCTTACATGTACTATAGTTATCACTAATACATAGGGAGTAACACTTAAGGTTAAATTTGGAATAACTACAATAGTTTATTCCCTTAATATCTTAGTAGAAACCCTAATGGTTAACTCTATCTCATTACACAGTGCATTGGAGAGATATAATGAACTTACCAACCCTTAGTTTATAATGGAATCACTATTATTCATAATATATTCCCAAGAACTATAACATAAGAATAACACATAAATCATTCATAAATGAAAAATAACATTTCCACAATGAATTCACTTTTCCTTTTTATAAATTTGTACAATCAATAATGAAACCCAGTTATTTCAATATAAAATTGAAAACATATAAAGGAAGAATCAAAATATTAATTAAAATTAAAATCATTAAATTATCCTTATGTCATATCTTTTTTTAAAAAAAATCTTTTGAAATTTGTAAAATAAGTTGAATTATTAAATTTAAAATAGGGATTTAAAATAAAGTTCTTTAGATATAACATTAAAAATATCTCTTTTTGAAAAAAATTGAGATATATTATAAAATACCCATTTTAATGAATTCATATCCATATATATACATTCATAAAAACCATTTTCAAAACATGTACATGAAAAAGGAAATATTTATAATAATAAATCATTTCATCATTTAAAATGAGATTTTGAGTTTAAAAGTCCCTTATAAATATTATATTATTGAAATGAATAACAATCAAATGAATGAATTACCTGTATTTTTCTATAATTTCACATAAAACAATTTTAAATTCAACATAATACATTAGAATGATATTAAAAACGTAATATTAGCATGAGATAATCAAGAAGTAGAATGTTCATCCAAATAATGAAAATTGGGTTAATAATTTTCTTATTGCTTTGTAATTAATAGATCATATTCCACATGAAAGAGTAACATGTTAAAAAACATTAAATATGATGAGTATAAATAAATTCTTTATATAAAATGTTAATTTATGAGTTTTATACACCTTATAAAATAATATAGATACATAACATCAAATATGGCTCAATGAATGAAAATTTAGACAAGGTCCCTTACCTTGACTCTAAATCACCATGCACAGTCCTTACCATCCTGAATAATAAAAATAATATAATTATTAAAATTATTAAAAAACATTTTAATTTTTATTATTCCTTTTTTATTACTTATTATCATGTTATAAAAATTGCAAAATTATTTTTGTTCATGTCATATATTTTGACGATATTTGATACTTGAGTCCAAAATGAATTTTTCATGATGTCAATAGTCAAAGTGGTCATTAGTCCATAATAATGAGATTAATTGTAATGATATAATAATAATATTTATAAATATAATAGTATTATTATAGAAATCATGGGTGTTGGTTATGATAAATGAACCAATGTTATGATTATAGAGATGGTAAGTTGTACGCATGTCTGAGTAACATTTCCATTTTTCAACGATCATTATGGAAAGAAGATAATTATTATTTTTTGTTGCATAATGATAAAAAATTCATTTATATCATATTAATAATTAAAATATATTTTTATATATCATCTATGTGACTTGGTGATGAAAAATGAATCACATCACTTCGTGGAGGTGATAGTCCACACATATGCACGAACAACGTTATAATTTTCATGTCATTGAAAGGTAAGAATGTAAAAGATATATTAATATTTAATAATGATATATATTTAATGAATATCATATATAATATTTAATTCCATCATTATAAATAGTCTTCAGAGATGGATATGGAAAACAAAATATATCAGTTCGTGAGGTGGTAGTCTGTCATACACAAGAATGATTAATTATTTTTACTATTTGATGGAAGTGGAGATGGATTTAGGTGATTATGTAAACATAATAAAATATCAGTATATTTATTATTATGGATTTATTATTAAATCATATTTATATAATATTTTATGGAAGTGGAATAAGATATAAAATAGAAATACTTGATTAAAACAATACCTCTTCTTTGGATGATCTCTTTTTCATAACACCATAAGACCACTAAGGATGGATTTGTACCTAAAATAATGGATCTATAATATGGATAGGGATTATTAGAAGATATTTGGGAAGATAATTTCTGAAAAATATTTTTTTAATTTTAAACAAATGAGAATAATGGCTTCTATTTTATAAGACAGTAGATGGAATTTTTGGAATTTCTCAAAATATTAAATTAATATAAATTAATTTTCTTTTAAAAATGGATGAAAACTGAGTTTTCATGAATATTGAATGATTATTTTTCAATATCCATTCCTCCAATTAATATTAGAGATGATTTTATTATTTTTAAAATCATTAGTTTTTTTGTTTTAACCCTTTTTAATCCCATTAACTCTTACTGTGATATCAAGTAATTTACATTTTTAGGTTTAATATATGTACTATAAAATGAAAAAGTCCATTAAAGTAAAATTTATGAAATTTTAATACTGATATAAATTACTATGGAGAATTTTAGTTTTTTTAAATTTTATTTCAATTAATAAAATATTATTTATTTTAAAATATCATTAATGTCAATTTTGAAGGTATTCATTATTTTTCATTCAAAAAAATAAAAACAAAAAATAAATTCAAAAAAATACATATAAAACATAAATAAAATGTCAAATTAACCTTAAAAATTCATGTATGGTATTAATTAAATAAAATTATATTTATTTTAATATTTTTAGCTACATTTATTTGATGTTTTTATTAATTGGAAAATTAATGCATCATCACTATGAATGCATTTAATATAATTATTTATTCACTAAAAAATTAAAAAAAATATTGATGAAGATAAATATTTTAAATTTAAAAATAATTTTTATAGTCGAACATATCTCCTAGATAACATAAAATTTAAAATAGTTTTCTTGATAAAAAAATATTATGTTAAGTTAGAATTTTCTTAAATTAAAATACTATAATGGGATTAAATTAATCCATATAGCTCCAAGAGGTCACAAAAATCAATAAAGAGATGATTTTGATTGAAAATTACTCATAAAGTAAAATTAATACAAGTTTTACTGTAATTATATAATATTGAAAAAAATTAGTTTTACCCTTAATTACCTGATTTTCCCTTAACCATGGCGATAAAAATTATTGAAGTTACTATTAATAATATACAAAAATAAAAGTGAAATATTTATATAATAAGAACCCATTAATCCCAAATATGGAATCCATTTTTATAAATTCAAAATATATAATTTTATAAAATTAATTTAAAATTAATCTATATGAGGAGGTGAAAAAACTAGTTATTAAAGTGAAAGCGTTTAGATGATTAAAATGTTTTTAAATCAAAATTAAATGTAAAACAGATTCTAAAGACCTATATTGGATCAAATGATATAATATTTTTAAAATTATTATTTATAACCAATAAATAATATAATATAACACTACAGAATATATAGAAAAAAAATTCAAATAAAATCCAGTATTTTTCATTATTCATCAAAACATGAAACCTATTAGAAAAATACAAAAAAAACAACCAAAGTAAATTTTTAAGTTCATATTTTAATTTAGATGTTTATTTTATCAAATATAATTTATAATATATTCAAAAACTAAATTTAAAACATGTTCACCAACAAAAGGCAGCAAAACACACTTTTTAGAAAAATACTTCTTTTATGCATAAAATTTGATTGATTCTTATATCATATCTAGAAAACACATAGGTTGAATATAAAACATTATACTTAATAAATTATGTATAAAATTCATTAATATAATACAAAAAGGGTTCTTTTTTTATTGGTATAAAACACACTCGTTCACATCTAAATAGTTTTCTAGAAGAAAAAAATCCTCTTAAAAAAGGTTTTATTTTCATTTATAATTAATTGGTCACCAAATAATTAATTATAAATACATGTGTCCAACAAATTTTAATAATTCAGTTAATCTTATTTTTACCCATAATTCTAACAACTTTATTATAATGGTGACATTTAAATAACAATATTTAATTGTTTTTTTAAGCATGATATGGTGTATTTTGTATGATATCTAAAATAGTCTTTCCATTTCTAAAAATTAGGGATGTTACATTTTTTTCACCCTTTAATAAATTTTATCATAGAATTTGAACTCGGTCTTGGTATCTAGGGTTTTAAAATTCAAAATTCCTTTACTGAATTCCCACATCAGAATAGGGGTCAATAAATCATTCACTTTGAAAGAATGAATGGGATGTACAAAGGTAACCTCAGATAACACATACTAGGGTTTCATGTAGTAAATCTAGGAAATAGAAGATAAAAATAAATATCATGGTCTAATTTATAGTTATATGTAACATGGTCATGAAAATGTTAACTATAAATAAATCATAAATATGTAAAAGGTTAAAAGGACTTTTATTTCTCTATAAGAAAAGTAAATGGATGAAGTTTTTGTTTTGATATCCTTTTCATAGTGTCAAAGACTTCAATTAATAACTTCACTATAAAAAAAGAAATATACTTAATTTATAATTATAGCTTCATCCTTTAATTAATTTACAATATAACAAGTCTTTTCCTATAAACAAGGAATATTTAAGATGAACATTTCATTCCTAAATCAATATAATCAACTTATACGAATGAAAAAAAATCCCCAAAAGTATAACTATATATTCCTTGTATATTTAGAAAATAAAAATAACCATGATGTTTGAGATAAGATAATATAATTCCCTAAGTACAATATTCATTTATATGATGAAAAACTAAATCAATCACCAAAATTCAATGGTGACACCCAAAGTTAAATATAGACCATCCAACAAATAAATACACATAAAATTCGTAAAAATATATATTATAGACTAAGATTGAAACCAAAAAATCTGAATTATTTGACCACATATGTCACAACCCGCCTTCACCAAGATAAGGAAAGGGTCAAAAAACTTCCAGAGCCTTCCTTCTTCAAGTTTCAGGAGAGATAATGTCCCCAAAGTCTTGCCTTCAATAGTCCCTGGAGTGAAGACTAGCACCAAGGTTATAGAATCTCACATAAAATAGAAGTCATTTCCCTTTTTATTTAATAAGATCATAAGATAAGATGGTAAATCCCAAAAAACTCCAAAAAACATATAGTAAAAGTAAATTCAAAAATCCATTCCCATATGCATGTTCAAAATAAACTGATATAAGGTACAATAAAACTCTAATGAAAAAATACCAAAATAATGAAAATCAGCAAAAAAAAATCTTGAATCCCAAGCTAGTAAGGTTTGGCATGGTCCTCAAGGTTTTCCTAGAAACCTGAAAGTAGTTTTATATACGTAGGGTGAGTATATAGGTATACTCGGTATGGAAAATCAAAATATCTTATGCACAAGTGGGGAGGAATTCTAATGCCCCTTGAGAAATAGAGATAACCAAACCACCTAGAAAGGAAACTATCCACCCAGTCTCACCAAGGAACACTCCCCAAATAATGCAAGTCAGGTAAAGTAATAGTAATAGAACATCGATATTTGGGTACCCTGCATCGCTTTCCCATTGGTTATTTAGGGAATCCTATGTGTCATACCTCCCCAATAGGTTCCATTACAGTCCCATTGTTGCCCTAACAACAACCATATGGGTCATCCCAACCGCACATATATCCTGCCCGCAAACACCTGGGCCACCACAACCACACATTACCATGCCCGCAGACACCTACACCACAAAATCCACTACCATGCTTAAAGACACCTAGGCCTCAACAACCACTGTCATGCTCGAAAACACCTGGGCCTTATCTCAAAGACACATAGGAAACAAACCTTCCCGCACACACATGGGACAACCACCGCAACACACCCTGCTTGAAAATTCTTGGGCTATAATGAACCTTAGGCCATCACAGCCTGCCTGAAGAATCTTGGGATACCTAGGAGAGGGAGCATAAATGAGCTAATAATCATCCACTCATAAGAATGTTGGGAAAAACACCATCCCCCATGAAATGGGGGTGTTCTTCATGAAGAGATCATCATGGGTGGGGTACATATAAGAAACAAAAGAACTAAATATTATACATATAGGTAAACAAGAACTCATCCCAACCTAAGGGTTTTGAAATAGAAAACCAGCTTGTACACAACCACTCTCACTGTTATCCCTACATGAAAAATTACACAACAACCATAACTAGAGCATAACCCATTTCTGTCAAAACAATTCCCCCATTATACCCGTTATCATTATCATGTTTGAGTGATTCCATTTAAAAAATTTCTTCACCACCGAGCAACTAACAGGCATAACTACAATCCAAAAAAACAATTGAAGGAAAAATATCTATGCAGACATTTAGGCATTCACACCTGGTTATCTTGTAAAGTCACAATAACAAAATGGATTCGTGAGATCCCTCGAAGTACTGGAACTAAATCAAGACCCAACATGTAGGCTCCATACAGCCTCAGATTCACAAGACAACAACTTCTCAACCAGAATATTCCACCCCCCCCCACCCCTCTACGTCACCCCACAAGGCATCAAACAGAACAACCATTCATAATACTAGAACAGAGTAAGGGAGTTTTTATATTTGATCACACCATTCATTAAGTTACTTCTTTTCATTTGGTTAACTGGGGTGATCACACAAGGATTCTTATTCGTCAGGCATCCATTTAATCAACCTAGTTTACGTGATTAACTGGTTTCCATGTTATAGCCAATCATTCACAAGGTTATCCAGAAAAACATATCTTTATTATTGCACAAAAAAAGGCCACCAACAGCCATGATTATCAGTTGACATAAGCTCATACAACACACAACATAAAAACAAAGGTAAAAAAGAATATAACAATATCATCATCATTATTCCCACTGATTCATTCTTTAAAAGTCTGTTTATTATCTTTTTTAAGGTTGTTTTCATCTACATCCCAAGGGAACATCATTATATCCACCCCTCATGATGCACATTTAAAGAGAGACAAAGGAAATACCCCTACTTGAATGATCAACGATCGAAGTTTTCTCCTCACGCTAATAACCGGGGATGTGAAACTTACAAAGGAGGAACTCCACTAAGGGTGATTGGGAAGGGATCCAGCACGGGTGCACAATTTTTCTCCAAAATAGGGACTCCAATCACACCAAGTAAAATAAAGGGACCAAGGAAGAAGAAGATCTCGGTGTGATAAAAGGCCCGATCCTGGAGTTACGGGATATGAAATCCCGAAGTGCTTAAAAAGAAGATCGTGGTTTAACCACGTAGTTGGGTGGTTAAACATGATGGAATTAATTTAGATTTAATAATTCTCCTTGGAGATGGTGAATATAGACTAGCGGATGACTTTGAGTTGATAGATATCCCTTAAATAGAGAAAAATGTAATAGGGGTACATGGTTTGGGTAAGTTGAGGGTCGCCCCACTCTTGGGGATTTAAATATCATTTATGGGATTAAAATCTGCCTTAGATCTCTTTAAAATAGGTATTAATACATAAAAATGTAGGATATTAGGAGACTAGGAAAGGAAACCATGACAACCCTCTATGGCACTAATTGGTGAAACTGATTGGTGGTACCGATAGGCAACACCACTATGACACCATGGTGACACCCCGATGCCAACACTGACACCCTCCTAACTCACCCATGGCGTCCAGGTCACCCCAATCACCATAATTTGAGAAAGTAAGGGACAACAAGGGTTCGAGACATTACATTAGATACCTCTCAAACTATTCTAATCCTCAAGAATTAGAACTTAACCCGACGAAAAGAGAGGGGTCTGAACAACCATTTCATAAGATATCTCTCATGGCCAAACCACCCTAGTGTTGTTGAAACTAGGATAAAACCTCAACATCCAGGAACATTTTTCTCACATCTATCTCCTGAAAAACTATGGAAACACTACTTCTCCTCTCCCCCAAGAACCACACAAACATAGAAGTAACACTATCCAGACATATGGATTAGGGAGTTACTTCCTCCATGTCATGAAACTATCTTCTTGGGCGGCAATGACTCACCCGCATAGGTTTAATCACATCCACCTTAATTCATCTTTGTTAGGGATCAGGTATTATCCTATCCATAATCAGGAAATTCCATACACATTCAGAGAACAAAGGAAAAAATAACCTATCTTATATCAAACATGGTCAAGCATCACATCACAGAAAAGCACAAGGAAAACACAAGATCAAAACTCAGAACAGATCTGAGTACTAGGCACGTATATGTGCCTTTCATTCCTAAGTACTCTACTTGAGGCCACTATGCCTTCAAAATACATTAACCAAGGGAATGTTCCATCCATGAAGAACTTTCCCATTACGATCCTCAATTCTCACTGGTCGCTCCCCAAACATCGCATCTTACTCAATATCCAATTCTCCCCAGCCGAGGACATGTGAGTCATCGCATAGATAATGGAAGAGATGAGATACATTAAAGATGTTTTGGATCCTCTCCAAACATGGTGGTAAGGCTAGATAATATGCCACATCGCCGACTCTCCCCAACACTTCGAAAGGCCCGATGAAACTAGGAGAGAGCTTGCTCCCCTTTCTGAACCTTCACTGCCCATGTCGAGGGGAAACCATCAAGAACACATGGTATCTAACCTCAAACTCCAAGGGTATCCTCCTATGATTGGAATATTAATTTTTTCAGTCCTAAGATGCCTTCATCCTCTCATGCACAATTTGAACCTTCTCCATCTTTCTTTGCCCCACCACTAGGAAAAGAACACCTCCCTTGTAACGCCCCGATCTCAGTTACCCAGAGTCGGTGCATTATTACGTAACATTGGCATGATCACAAAAGATCAAGTCTCAAAAGACTGATTAGTTTAGTAGGCTTGGAAACACTAGATACATTCATAAATGTTACATTAAATCATAAAGTGAAAAACTACAATAACATGGTCTTCATAGTCCACACTCAAATCCCCTTCAGACTATCCCTGCGGGTCAGTCATAAAATATTTCTTCACATCCTGGGAAAAATAAAACATAGAAAGGGGTGAGCTCAGATGCTCAGTAAGGATAACAATATAGCTGAAACTTTCATAAATAAACATAAACATTTAAGGCAATGTATAACTAAAACAAAAGCCTTTTAAACTTGAACTTCAGCATAATATGGAAAAAATAAAATGAAATAATGCCATTTACTTACTCACATGGATATTCTACTAGTTGAATAATCACATGCAATATCAATAACCACTTCCATAATGATGGAATTCATAATTCCAGACTATCATATCCCCATAGTCAAGGCCTTGTGCCAAGACTACAAATAATATTTTTTCAAGGCCTTGTGCCAAGACACTACTTTGTCTCAGAAGACCTACCGATGCATTGAGGAGCTATAGTGGGCTCCACCCATCACTTATTAAGTCCAATTCATTCCCTATATGAACAGGTTTAAACATATCATAAACTATAACATAATCGTATCACATAAAACATGCATAAAGGAAACATAACATTTCCACATTTCAATCATAAGATATCAATACAACATACTGATATAATAAAAACATTTTCAAAAATATTTTCAATACCAAAATAAAAGAAAATTAAAACTTGGTATTTATTTTTCATTTAAAACAAAGTTGTGGCTTGAAGAGGAAGCTGAAACTCAAATAAAGGTCACGGCGGCGGAGAAGTCGCTGTCGCCGATACGTAAGACAAAACATTTTTTTTGTTGTTTAGTAAAAATGATTCGTATAAAAAAGATTCCTTTTGAATAAAAGTAAAAGTAAAAGGGGTTTATACACCGTATAAAAGAAAGTTGTGTATAAAACAAAATATGCCTCAATGAAAGGAAATTGAGGAGAAGTCCCTTACCTCGTGTCTGACTTGACTCAATCGTTCTTTAACCTCCTGAATAATAAACTAGAGTTAATTTATAATTTCTTAATAACCTTTTTCAAGTTCATTATTCCTTTTATATCACTTATTATCATGTTATGAACATTATGTAATTATTTAAGTTAATAATGGTCGTTTTGTTGATCTTTGGTACTTGAGTCAAAAATAAACTTCTTATAATTACAAGTTGTTCATGTGGTAAAATATTCATTGTATACAGAATTATATTCATGATGTAGATATAATATATATCATATATATCCAGTATATAAATTCATTTATAATATTACATAACATTTAGATGTAAGAAATGAAATGCACCGTTCATGGAGACGGTAAGCTGTACGTACGCATGAACGCTACTTTCATTTCTATTTAGTATTTAATGGAATGAAATAATAATGATATCGAGGTATATTATAATTTCAGTATAATATCATATATAATATCATTTACTCCATCCTTTATACGTCCAACATATGGCATTAATGATTCAAATCGCTTTAAGGGGGCGGTAGTCCACACTTCCTAAAATAAAATTAACGCGTTTACCCATAATGGAAATCATAATGTTATGCCATAAATGAAAAATAAAGAAGCATAAGGAAAACATAAACATAATATATATCATATATAAATATAGTTACATCTTAATGGCCACCATGATATGTGTTTAAAGAATATTGAACAATCATCGTTTCGTGAGGCAGTAATTCGTCACCCACAGAAACAGTATGTTCTTTAACCATAAGACGAAGGTGTGTGTAAGTGTAAATCAAATAATTCTCATAAAAACATCCTAGTATATTGAAGATACTTTTGTTGTTACAAAATAAAGGAATAAAAATAGTTTAAGGGGTTGGAGAAGCAAAATAAAACAAAAGAACATAAGAGAAGACATTACCTTAAAATCGGGTAATTCTTTTTGATTTGAGCCAAAGGATTCCTTGGGAAGACTTATGCCCAAAGTGAGGCTTCTAGGAGAAATATAGGTAAGTTTATAGAGTATTTGGGTAGATTTTGGCCGAGCCAAATGGATTTGAAGGTGTGAATAAGGTGGTAGAGGTGGGGGCATTTTATAAGAGGAGAGGAGGGTCACTCTTGGAAAGTCATGAAATGTTATATTATTATGAAATTCTTTTCAGATTTTAAAGATCCCACAATGATATATTTAGAGGATAATGTGATAAGGGTTCTAAATCCACCCATACAATAGGATTTAGACAAGTGTAACTCTTATATTTTACCTTATCTTTTCATTTTATTTAAATCGTTCATTAATGAGGTAATCGCTGCATCATCATGGTGTGATAAATAAATTTGTTTATTTAATGCCTAAAAATTATAAAAAAATTACCATGATGTAGGAAATATTTTTATATTTAAAATTAATATTTATAGTCTAAAATATGACTTTTATAACCCCTTGTAAAAAAAATTTTAGTAAAATAATACATGTTTGTGACATTTTTATTTTTACTTTAAATAAAAGGTATTAATGTCATTATCTTACTTAAGTGGATCCATGGGGTCCCAAAAATTGACCCATGAATTTTCTTGGTCGGCCATGAGTCATACAATAAGAGTAGGACATGTGTCAAGGTAATTTAATATTATTATAACATTATTTTTACCTTAAATTACTCTAATTACCTCTAATCGCGGTTAATAAAACTCAAAAGTTACTATTCACCAAAAATTATTTTCATCCCATTGAACCACATTTTACTTCCTAATTACAGCCATTTATGTTGTATTTTTTAAATTCAATTCATAGAAGCGGTAAAGTTTTATTTAAATGAAAAATCGGTTTTTTTAACTACCACTTAGTGGTTTCACTATTCATCAAAAATTGATGTTTTTCAGAACAGTACCAAAAATTAACCCTAAGCTATAATTGATATTCCAAATTAAAAAATGATGTATATTTTAAAAAATTCCAAACATATAAGTTTAATTAATTTTATAATTAATTCTCGTTGTCAAAACAAATAGCGTGTTTTTAAGAAACGATATCAATCAAAAGATTGACAATTGTTTATGTCCAATTTCAAAGTGAAATTAATTATAATGACCACCGTTGGATAAAATGGTAAAATTATATTCTAATTATACTTTAAAACCACTCAATATTATAATTTATCACTATAAATTATTTTGATTAAAAATGTTTTTTTTAAGTATTTTTCACTATTCATCGAAAAATGGAAGTTCTCGGAAAAATACCAAAAATTAAAAATAGGCTAATTTCGATATTCAGAATCCAAAAATGAATTCCATTCTGAAATATAAAATTTATATAATTTCAAAAGGTGGGTATTACTATTCATAACGGCTACTTTGATTGGTCGCGATGTGTTAGAACTCGAGGTTGCGTACAACACACACTGCTCTATTATTCAAAGAGAAGTGTACCATGGAAGCTTGGGGTGTTACATTCTCCCCTCCTTCAAATAATTTCGTCCTCGAAATTTCTAGAATATTACTGCATAAAAAGACTTGGGTGGTTCTTCATCATAAGTTCCTTGGGTTCCCACATTTCCTCTTCCATCTTATGGTTCCTCCATAGAATTTTCACCAGACGAGTCATCCGGTTTCTCAGAACTTGTTCTCTTGTATCCAGAATCCTGACAGGCTCTTCGCAATAAGACAGATCGGATTCCAGTTCTAATTCCTCACAGGTGAGTACATGCATTGGTTCAGGCATGTATTTTCTCAACAGTGATACGTGGAACACATCGTGAACTTTAGAGAGAATTGGAGGAATTGTCAAATCCTACCTGAAAACATGAGATACCTTCCATGGAGATACCTTCAAGAAAACATGATCTCCTACCTGAAATTCCAAATCCTTCCTTCGGTTATCGGTATAGCTCTTCTGCCTACTTTGATCTGCTTTGATGTGGTTTTGTATTACCTTCACCTTTTCCATCGTTTCCTCAACAAGTTATGGGCCTATGAGTTTTCTTTCACCAACATCATCCCAACAGGTTGGTGTGCGACACCTATTTCTGTATAATGCTTCATATGGTTCCATCCGAATACTTGAATGGAAGCTATTGTTATAGGAAAATTCTACCAGAGGTAAATATTGATCCCACATACCCTGAAAGTCAAGTGATCATGATCTCAACATGTCTTCTAAGGTTTGAATAGTCCATTCTAATTGTCCCAGCAAAAATGTTCCTTCAAATATCTATACATCTTAGTGCTACCAGGGTGTATAGAGAAATTCGAACTATGAGCATCATCCAATAATTCCCTTTTTAGACCAGCTATATCGGGAACACAAAGCCTCTTCCCAAATTTCAAAATTCCATCTTCATACACAAAGTCACTCAATCTCCCATCTTTCACAGCTTTAATCTTCTTTTGAAACTCTTCATCATCGGTCTGAGAACTCTTAATCCTTTCTAGTAAAGATGTCTTGGCAACCACTTGAAAAATCATTGATGTTTCACCTTCTATAGTTATTCCCATGTCTATCTTCACTAGATCCGTGAAAATATGATCCCTTTAAATTCTCATATTGTTCAAAACTCCATGATCTTTTCTACTCAAATCATCTTCCACCTTATTTTCCTTCCCCGAGTGGTAGTGTATCGTGCAATCATAATCCTTGAGTAATTCAAGCCATCTCCTTTACCTCATGTTGGGTTCTTTTTGTGAGAAAATATACTTCAAACTCTTGTGATCAGTATAAATCTCACATTTTTTACCATAGAGGTAGTGTCTCTATATCTTCAAAGAAAAGATCATAGATTATAACTAGATATCATGAGTAGGATAGTTTTTCTCATGAATTTTCAATTGTCATGATGCATAGGCAATAACCCTGTCATTCTGCATGAGGACACAACCAAGTCCTTTCTTCGTTGCATCACTATTAATAACGAACCCATCATTCCCCAATGGTAGAGTCAATATAAGAGCATTGACTAATCTTCTCTTTAGTTCTTTAAAACATTCTTCACACTCTTTTTTCCAAAAAAAATTAACCCCTTTACGTGTCAGCTTCGTTAATGGGTTAGCCAATCGGAAAAAATTCTGGACAAAAAGTCAATAATAACCTGCTAAACCAATAAAAATGTGTACCTCAATTATACTTGTCAGTGTTGGCCATTCTTAGATCACTCCTGTCTTAGAAGGATCAACAGAGACTCCATCCTTAGAGACAATATGGCCAAGAAAAGAAATCGCATGAAGCCAGAATTCACACTTGCTAAACTTCCCATATAATTCATGTCTTCTAAGATTATTTAGGATAATGCGCAAGTGATTTTCATGATCTTCATATCTTTTGGAGTATACCAAGATATCATCAATAAATACCACTAAAAAATCATCAAGATATTCCTTGAAAACTCTGTTCATTAGATCCATGAAAACAGAGGGTGCATTAGTCATCCCAAAAGGCATTACTGTAAACTCGTAATGCCCGTACCTAGTTTGAAATGTTGTCTTCGGAATGTCTTCCTTCTTCACACACAACTGATGATATCCAGATCGAATGTCAATCTTTGAAAAGTATTGAGCTCCATGCAGTTGGTCAAATAAATCATCAATGAGAGGAAGGGGATACTTGTTCTTTATTGTTATAGCATTTATCTCCCTGTAGTCGATACATAACCTCATAGATCCATCTTTCTTTTTAACAAAAAGAACAGGAGCTCCCCATGGAGAAACACTAGGGTGAATAAATACCTTATTACTAAATTTCTCTAGTTGTTTATTTAGTTCAATTAATTCCACAGTGGCCATTCTATATGGGGTCTTCGATATGGTCCTTGAACCAGGCATTAGGTCAATAGAAAACGCAACTTCTCATTTTGGAGGATTCCCAGGTAAATCTTCTGGAAACACATCAACATATTCTCTCACAATAGGTACATCCTCTATTTGAACATTTCCTTCCTCACCCACATTTATTTCATTCTCTTCCTCCCCAATAAGTGAATTTAGTTGAGCTACTGGGGATGGATCTAGATAAGAATTAGGTGGTGACGATTCTGCTCTAAAGATAAGGTGTTCCTTATCATCATCATCAAAAATCATAACCTTCTTCTTCTTACAATAAATATTCGCATCATGGTCCAAAATCCAATCCATACCGAGGATTATATCAAATTCAATCATGGGTATGACGATGAGATCAGCAGATAAAGAACATTTATGTGCTCTAATGGGAACTAATTCATAAAACTTTATTGCAATGATATTTCCCTTATGAGTTTTGACTGACAAATCCATTGTTAAATCAAATTGGAAATATCTAATTTTCTAAGAAAACTGGGAAGATATGAAACAATGTGATGATCCAGAATCAAATAATTCATTTTCTAAACTTGAGGAAACCATTAAATTACCTGCCACCACGTTTTTCCGAGCTTCTACCTCAGCAGTAGTGATAGAAAAATCTTGTCCTTGATCCCTTGGAATTTTCTGAGGTAAGTTCCCCTGACGCTTAGGACATTCATTTTCATAATGTCCTATATCCCTGCAGTTTTATCATTGAACATCGGTAGCTTCTTTCTTCCCCTTGCAATCACGAGCTTGGTGTCCTTTTTCACCACACTTGTAACAGAATCTCATTCCTTTCAAGAAAGTACCGGGGTTTTTCTTACCACATTTACTACAGGATGGATAATCAAATTTTCCCTTCTTCCCCTTATTTCCATTTCTAGAGTGATCAGTATTTCTCTTCTTCTCTTACTTTGCTTTAAAGTCGTAAGACTTAGAGAATTCATTTTCCGTATTAATAGCACATAAGACAATGTGTTCGTATAACGATAAGGATTGTAAGACCAATGCTCGATGGGTAAATGATTTTAACCCATCAAAGAAATGATCAATCTTACTTCTTGGGTTACATATATAATCTGCAGAATACCTCGCTAACCTCGTAAAGTTAGCCTCATACTTTGCGACATTCTCATCCTCCTTTTGTCTCAGACTCAGAAATTGTCTTTCCATATCTGCTCGATGGTCACGAGGAAAGTATTTTTATAAGAAAAGATCTTTAAACTCCCTCCATTCCATATTTTATACTTCAACATATTCCTTTGTATTTTGAATCAATGACCACCATTGATCAGCATCTCCAGTGAGGCGGTAAACTGTCATGATAACCTTCTCCATTTCACTACTCCCCAAGGCATGGAATATTTTCTCTAAGTAATTTATCCATTGCTCAGCTACTAAGGGATTTGTACTCCCATTTAATGTTAGTGGTTGTTGTCTCATGAAGCGGTCTAACATTGATCCTCCACGTTGCGGATCAGGGTGCTCCATACGAGTAAGGTTATTATTCATAACCTGAGTGAGTTGTCCCAGTATGGTGATAAGCTGATCAGCACCAGTTGTATCACCAGCTCCATTATAATTATCATGAGCAGGAGGGAAATCCTTACATGGAGTGTGTGCATTGATACGGTTTCCATTCATTCCACTAGGCGCCATTTATAAAAAATGTCATAAACTAGATTAGTTTATGAATCGAAATACATAATAACAAACTTGCAAAACATCTAACATAAATTGAACAGTTTATGGATATAATCCATAATCATAAAAATGTTTTTATTTGAGGAAGTATATACTCATAAACCCTTCATAATGGTTTGTAAATAAAATGAGAATTATCCTAAGCATATCCCCCAGGAGTGTCGTAACCAAGAGTGCAGCAAGGCCCATTGTCATGCACCAGTTCCCATTCGAGTCTAGCTCAAAGCGGTGTTTTCGGGTTTTTCCCCTAGGTACATCTATGCCAAAGCTGACTCTACCTACTCATATCCAGATAGGGATGTATTTCTTGGAAAACTCACAAAATATCTATAATACCAAAATTCTAGGAAGTTCTTCTATACTAATCCTCAAAGTCGATATTAGGGCTATGTGATCTAATTAGAGTTTATCTAAATCTATCTTCCAAGGTTAGTACTAAACTGACTCTAATACCAACTTTAATGCCCCGACCCCAGTTACCCAGAGTCGGTGCATTATTACGTAACATTGGCATGATCGCAAAATATCAAGTCTCAAAATACTGATTAGTTTAGTAGCCTTGGAAAAACTAGATACATTCCTAAATGTTGCATTACATCATAAAGTGAAAAACTAAAATAAAATGGTCTCCATAGTCCACACTCATATCCCCTTCAGACTATCCCTGCAGGTCAGTCATAAAATATTTCTTCACATCCTGGGAAAAATAAAACATAGAAAGGGGTGAGCTCAGATGCTCAGTAAGGATAACAATATAGCAGAAATTTTCATAAATAAACATAAACATTTAAGGCAATGTATAACTAAAACAAAATCCTTTTAAACTTGAACTTCAGCATAATATGGAAAAAAAATGAAATAATTCCATTTACTTATTCACATGGATATTCTACTAGTCTAATAATCACATGCAATATCAATAACCACTTTCATAATGATGGAATGCATAATTCCAGACTGTCATAACCCCATAGTCAAGGCCTTGTGCCAAGACTACAAATAAGATTTTGTCAAGGCCTTATGCCAAGACACTAGTATGTCTCATGATACCTACCGATGCATCGAGGAGCTATAGAAGCCTCCACCCATCACTTATTAAGTCCAATTCATTCCTCATATTAATAGGTTTAAACATATCATAAACTATAACATAATCGTATCACATAAAACATGCATAAAGGAAACATAACATTTCCACATTTCAATCATAAGATATCAATAAAAAACATTGATATAAAAAAAACATTATCAAAACCATTTTCAATACCAAAATAAAAGAAAATTAAAACTTGGTATTTATTTTTCATTTAAAAAAAAGTTATGGCTTGAAGGGGAAGCCGAAACTCAAATAATGGTCACGGCGGCGGAGAAGTCGTTGTCGTCGCATATGTAAGAAAAAACATTCCTTTTGTCATTTAGTAAAAATGATTCGTATAAAAAATATTCCTTTTGAATAAAAGTAAAAGTCAAAGGGGTTTATACACTGTATAAAAGAAAGTTGTGTATAAAACAAAATATGCCTCAATGAAAGGAAATTGAGGTGAAGTCCCTTACCTCATGTCCGACTTGAATCGATCATTCTTTAACCTCATGAATAATAAACTAGAGTTAATTTCTACTTGATTAAGAACCTTTTTCAAGTTCATTATTCCTTTTATATCACTTATTACCATGTTATGAACATTATGTAATTATTTAAGTTAATAATGGTCGTTTTGTCGATCTTTGGTACTTGAGTCAAAAATAAACTTCTTATAATTACGAGTTGTTCATGTGGTAAAATATTCATTATATTCAGAATTATATTCATGATTTAGATATCATATATATCATATATATCCAGTATATACATTCATTTATAATATTACATAACATTTAGTGGTAAGAAATGAAATGCACTGTTCATGGAGACGGTAAGTCGTACGTACGCATGAACGCTACTTTTATTTATATTTCGTATTTAATGGAATGAAATCATAATTATATAGAGTTATATTATAATTCCAGTATAATATAATATATAATATCATTTACTCCATCCTTTATACGTCCCACATATGGCATTAACGATTCAAATCACTTTAAGGGGGCGGTAGTCCGCACTTCCTAAAATGAAATTATCGCGTTTACCCATAATGGAAATCATAAAGGTATGCCATAAATGAAAAATACAGAAGAATAAGGAAAACAAAAACATAATATATATCATATATAAATATAGTGACATCTTAATTTCCACCATGAGAGGTGTTAAAAGAATATTGAACAATCATCGTTTTGTGAGGCAGTAATTCGCCACCCACAGAAATAGTATGCTCTTTAACCATTAGACGAAGGTGTGTGTAAGTGTAAATAAAATACTTCTCATAAAAACATTCTAGTATATTTAAGATACTATTTTTGTTACAAAATAAAGTAATAAAAATAGTTTAAGGGGTTGGAGAAGCAAAATAAAACAAAAGAACATAAGAGAAGACATTACCTTAAAATCGGGTAATTCTTTTTGATTTGAGCCAAAGGCTTCCTTGGGAAGACTTCTGCCCAAATTGAGGCTTCTAGGAGTAATATAGGGAAGTTTAGAGAGTATTTGGGCATATTTTTTCCAAGACAAATGGCTTTGAAGGTTTGAATAAGGTGGTAGAGGTGGGGGCCTTTTATAAGAGGAGAGGAGGGTCACTCTTGGAAAGTCATGAAATGTTACATTATTATGAAATGATTTTCGGATTTTAAAGGTCCAAAAATGATATATTTCGAGGATAAGGTTATAAGGGTTCTAAATAAACCCATAAAATAGGCTTTAGAAAAGTTTAAGTCTTATATTTTACCTTATCTTTTCATTTTATTTAAATCGTTCATTAATGAGGTAATCGCTGCATCATCATGGTGTGATAAATAAATTTATTTATTTAATGCCTAAAAATTATAAAAAAAATTACCATGATGTAGGAAATATTTTTATATCTCCAATGAATATTTATAGTTTAAAATATGACTTGTATAACCCCTTGTAAAAATTGTTTTAGTAAAACAATACATGTTTGTGACATTTTTATTTTTACTTTAAATAAAAGGTATTAATGTCATTATCTTAACCAAGTGGCTCCATGGGGTCCCACAAATTTACCCATGGATTTTCTTCGTTGTCCATGATTCATCCAATAAGAGTAGGATATTTTTTAAGGTAATTTCATATTATTATAACATTATTTTTACCTTAAATTACTCTAATTACCTCTAATCGCAGTTAATAAAACTCAAAAGTTACTATTTACCAAAAATTATTTTCATTCCATTGAACCAAATTTTACTTCCTAATTACAACCATGTATGTCGTATTTTTTAAATTCAATTCATAGAAGCATTAAAGTTTCATTTAAACGAAAAATCAGTTTTTTTAACTACCACTTAGTGGTTTCACTATTCATCAAAAATTGATGTTTTTCAGAACAGTACAAAAAATTCACCCTAAGCTATAATTGATATTCCGAATTAAAAAATGATGTCTATTTTAAAAAATTTCAAACATATAATTTTCATTAATTAATTTTATAATTAATTCCCGTTTTCAAAACAAATAGTGTGTTTTTAAGAAATGATATCAATCAAAAGATTGGCAATTGTTTATGTCCAATTTCAAAGTGAAATTAATTCTAATGACCACCATTGGATAAAATGGTAAAATTATATTATAATTATACTTTAAAACCATTCAATAGTATAATTTATCACTATAAATTATTTTGATTAAAAATGTTGTTTTTAATTATTTTTTACTATTCATTGAAAATTGGAAGTTCTCGGAAAAATACCAAAAATTCAACATAGGCTAATTTCGATATTCTGAATCCAAAAATTAAGTCCATTATGAAATATAAAATTTATATAATTTCAAAAAGTGGGTATTAATATTCATAACGGCTACTTTTATTTGTCGCGGTGTGCTAGAACTCGAGGTTGTGTACAACACATGCTGCTCTATTATTCAAAGAGAAGCGTACCATGGAAGCTTGGGGTGTTACATGCCTCCCCAACCTCTGTCCATCACACGGTCAAATGACACGGTCTCCTATACATGGCTTTGAACAGATCCATTCCAATGGTATAGTTATATCTATTGTTGTATGAAAAATCTACCAAAGGCAATTGTCATACCCATGATCTCCTAAAGTCTAAAACACAAGCCCAAAGCATATCCTCCAACATCTGGATGGTCCACTTTTTCTTCCCATTTGTATGGGGGTGGAAAGTGGCACTAAGGCGTAGCTGTGTTCCAAAAGCATGTTGCAGCTCCCTCCAGACCTGTGAGGTAAACTCTGCATTCCGATCCAAGACTATGGACCTAGTAAGTCCATGAAACTACAACACCTCTTCCACATACCTCTGTACTAAGGCATCCACCGGACTTAACTCCTTGATTTCCAAGAAGTGAGCTGATTTTGTCAGCCGGTCTACCACTACCCAGATAGCATTGCAGCCTCCTTGAACCCTAGTTAGTCCCATGATGAAATCCATTGATATTTCATCCCACTTCCACTCAATAAAATCTAAAGGCTGTAACAAACCTCTTAGGACGTGGTGTTCAGCCTTCACCTGTTGACACACTAGGCACCTTTCCACAAACTCTACCACTACCCATTTCACCCCAGGACACCAAACCTATTACCAAAGGCCTCGTTACATCTTGGAAACTCCTTTATGTTCCTCTTGTTGTGAGTTATGGAACTCACAGAGAACTCCCTCATACATCTTCTCTGTGACAAATAACTTCCCGTGGAAAAACAGCCAATTATGACCATTCTATGACCATCCTTCCAGAATATTTCCCTAGATAACACAATCATAAATCACTTCGGACTCTATATATCCCCATTTAGACTCCTCCACTTTCCATACCAAGGAACATTTCACTTTCATCTGAAATAGATAGCCTCTACCATCCTCCACCCTTGAATCCAGGTGTAAGGAATCTAACTCCTCTATTTCTTTACAAGAATCTACTAACTCCTAGACCACATACTTCTTTGAATTCATGCTCAAGGCATCGACCAACATGTTCCCCTTACCTTTAGTATAAGAGATCTTGAAGTTTTAGTCCTTAAGAAACGACATCCACCTCTATTTCCGCAAGTTCAGGTCTCACTGGGAGAATACATATCTCAAGCTCTTGTGATCTGTGAAGACCATGAAGAATTCCCCAATGAGGTAATGTCGCCACAACTTCAGTGGAAACACCACTGCTACAAGATCTATTTCATGGTTGGAATAGTTACATTCATGAGAACACAACTTCCTAGACACGTAAGAGATCACTCCCCATTTCTATATCAGCATACACCCCAAGCCTAGACCGGAAGCATCACAGAACACTTCAAATGTTGCCCCTTCCTCTGGAAACCTTATAACTGGGGTATTGACCATATTCCCCTTCAGATAACTGAATGTTTCCTAGCACTACTCACTCTAAATAAAAGTATGGTCTTTCTTGGTTAAGGCTGTCAAAGGCACTGCAACTCGAGAGAAGTCGAGAACAAACCTCCAGTAGTAACCTTCTAGACCTAGAAAACTATGATCCTCAGCCACGTTCTTGGGTTCTTACCAAGAAAAAACCTCTTCAACCTTCGACGGGTCCACTTTTATTCCCTACTGGGACACCACATGTCCAAGGAAGTTCACCTATCATGTCCAAAACTTAAACTTGGACAACTTCTCATAGAGTTGGTGGTGTTGGAGGAATTCCAAAACTATCCTCAGATGATCGGTGTGATCCTCCTCTGATCTTGAGTAGATCAGGATTTCATCAATGAACATGACTATTAACTTGTCTAGATACTCACAGAACACATAGTTCATGAGCCCCATGAACACAGCTAGTGCGTTTGTAACGCAGAACGACATGACCACAAACTCAAAGTGCCCATACCTACACCTAAAAGTGATATTCGAGGTATCACCCTCCTTCTCACTCAACTGGTGATATCCAGACCATAGTTCAATCTTAGATAACCAACCTTCTCCCTTCAATTTTTCAAAAAGGTTGTTAATCCTTGGGAGGGGGTAACGGTTTTTGACTGTCACCAGATTCAGTATTTGGCAGTCTATTCACAGCCTGATACCATTGTATGCCTTCTTTGAGAACATGACCAAAGGACCCCACGGTGACACACTTGGTTGGATAAAACCCTCCTTTATCAGGTCATCAACCTGAATCCTCAACTCCCGCAACTCAGATGGTTCTATCCGATAGGGATCCATTGAAATCAGATGGGCATCGGGTTGTAATTCTATCCCGAACTCAACATCATATCGAGGGGGTAGAGTCATCACCTCTTCGGGAAATACGTCCAAGAACTAACTGATGATACCCGGAACTCCCACCATCTTTGATTCTACTGATTCCATTGACAGCTCGTCTATCACATAAAGAAGTTCATCCACATGTCGGCTTCCCTCATGGAAACCTTGTTCACCGACAAAATCCACATGCCGACCATCCTCATCGAAAGACATGAATCTTCTCCAGAATCAGTAGATAATATAACACATAAAGAACAACTGGTAAATGACTAAAATGAAATCATATGGATGCATTTGTAGAAAAATAAGGTCCCCACTGTACTAATGTGGCCCCAACATCAGTCTTCACCTCCGGCAAACATAAGACAAGCTGGTCTGACCTCCGACTGGCATTCTCAACACTAGGGGCATGGAGAATCTATATATATCTAGGCCCAAGTAATGGGCTAGACCGGGTGTAAAAAAGTAGTGAGAAGCACCTTAATCAAACAAGGCATAGGCAAGAGTACTAAACAAGCTAATCATACCTCGAAATACCTCCAGTCTTGCTATAAATGTTTCCTTTGTAGTGTGCAACTGCCCACGCCCAGAACTTCTACCCCTTGGCTATTGGCTGCTTCCCTGACCACACCCTGGTCGAGGTCCCTAAGGAGTTCCCTTAGGTTGGCCTCATCCTACAACATCTTCTCTCAGAGGAGTAGGAGATCGCTATCCCTACTGCTACTGCTGAAAGGGTCTAGCTGGAAATTGTTGTTGCTGAGGTAGGTGTTGAATCATCACACTTCTATGATACTGCACTCGATCCAGGCATTGATTCAGAAGATTCTCATGGATACCAAAAATAAATAATCTCTTTCCTAGTCTCATAAAGAAAGGTTAGGGACCGAGAGATTGGAATTGGAACTGCTGAGGCCTTCTCGTCGTCGGTTGAAACCTGGAAGGCTCTGATGCTAGAGGCTTGCTGCTAATGGCCATCCCCCTTGATGAACCTAGCTAGATCCCCTATCTCAACACAAATCCCAGTGATTTTATCCTCTATAATACCTCATCCTTCTTATGAAACTACAAGTAAGTAGGTAGAGTGAACGAAGTAACAACATACTATCGAGAAGGTCATAGTGCCTCCTCTAAACATCTTTCTTGAGACTGCACATATGGAAATAAGTCAGGAGGGAAGTGAAGGTGATCCTTGAACTTGATCCCAAACTCCCTTACTAACATACTCCCTTGCTGTAGGGAGAGAATATCTTTCCTCTTTTCAACCTTCATCATATAAGGAATGAATTCCACCCAGAACTCCATCTCGAAGTCAATACATAAAACCTAAATCTCCATCCTCTCTCTAAGGTAGAGTGTCCACCATTGACGTGTTGTTCCCCTCATCTGATTGACTACCAATGGAGATCAGTACTCCCTCGGAGCACAAATCAAGGTAAAGTTGATCACCAGCTCCTCAATCCAGTCTTCTGTCTCCATGTCGGAAACACTGCCCTCATATTTCCCGAGGGTCTGCTGCTGGAAAGAATGTAGAGTCTTCTTCCACTTTTCATCCTTTTCCTCTTGGTCAATCCTCCACTGGTCAATCAAATCAACCTCTTGGGCCTTGATCACCCACACTACTCATGGACGTCGTCTAGGTGCCATAGTTGTATGGTAAACAAGGAATGTCTAAACCCGAATAGTGTAGAATATTTCTTTTAAATTTTTCTAAAACTTTTTATTCATTTTGAACTCACAAAAACACCTAAGACACACAAGAACACAAGTCATTGTGATGCATGTACCTTTCCTAGGGTCTTTACCCTACAATCGGTGTATCCTCACTTGGTTTTTCGGTAGGTTCATAGTCCTTGCATCGGATCATGGAGGGGCCTAAATATAAGGACCCAACCTTATTACATACATAATATTGAATTTAGTCAAGAAAACACTTCATTTAAATTAAGTATATTTTCAAGTTTATATCTTTAGAGAATTGTGACATAACACATTCATGACATTACACATTATTACAGAGTGGATACCATAAAAACAATCTTCATTTTTTTCAAAATATAAAACATTAAAACTTAAAACATGATTATTTGACAATTCTTCATCACTTAACATGGCTTAAATCTTTTTCTTACACATCCATTAACCTGTGAAAATCATTTAAAAACTTTGGATGAGCACAAAAACTCAATAAGGTATGAAAAAGAAGGAAAGAGCACATTAGTCCATGAATACTCATAACGTATGAAAACATTTTCAAAATACATGCTTGTCACCCATATATACTTACTTTGTGTAACATAATATTTAAACAAGATCCACACAAAACATGATAACATAAATATAATCATAAAGGTATCTTGGGGAATTACTTATAGAATCTTGTAACCCTCTCGGGTACCTTATAATTTGAAACCCTCACGGCTACCTTACAATTTGTGTAACCATCGCAGTTACACTTGGAGTAACCATACGGTTGACCTCAAACTTACACATACCCAATGCATTGGAGAGAAATATAGGTCCCAACCTTCATCATAAACAATTACCAAGAACCAAAACATAACCATACAACATTAATAATATCGTAAAGACATTACTTTTGAATTTTGTAAAACAGAATTTAAAAAGAGGATTTTTAAAGAAAATCCCCTTATAAATATCATACAATTGAAGAGAGACTTAATAGAGTGGATGGAGTGTGTATATATACTGTAAATACACATAATAAAACATAATATAAATAGAACCCATCACACAAATAATTTAAATAGCATATAAATAATGAAGTAGAAGGTTAACCCAAAGAATGGAAATCGGGATAAGAATTCCCTTACCTCAGGCTTGTCTTACTTCAAACTTGTTTTAAAATAGTGTTATTAGTATTTTAAATAAATATTTTCATGTTTATAACATCTTATATGATCATTTGATCACATCATTTCACCCTTTAATTGTTAGTATTTTGCTCCTGGCACTGTTTTTGGGTGAGTTCTTCACATGATTTCCATGATTGGTTCATGATGGATGTTCTTGTTGATTGGAAGTAAAAATACAGAATTGGAATGGAAAGGTATTTAAATATTTAAAGTACCATAATTCATAAAATTTATCAATTTGATGTTTTATATGAGGATGATACATAAGGTAAAACATTAATGATGTTTGCTTAGATCATTTTAGTGGTTCTTTGATAATAACAACCTCATTTGGTCTTATAAATTAAACCATGAGTACAAAAGAATTCCAGAACCATTGATGAGAAAAAATACATATATTATAACCTGTTTCAACCATAAAAATTTTTTCATGACCAGACTTGAAGGATTTAAAGAAAAATGAAATCACATCGTCCACGATGTCGGTAATTCGACACATCATGGACAATGTTTTTAATTCCTTCGATAAGTGGGAGAGGAGAAGAAAAATGATGATGAATTTTACATGAACATGAGAACATCCAGAATATACATGATTTATAGATATTTCATTCCTCTTGGTTAAGAGGATGTGAGGAAATAAGAATAAAATAAAGTAATCTTGAAATAAAAGAAAACTTGAGAAATTTCTCACGAAAATTTGGCAGCCTAACGGCATCTCTTAAAATTTCATAAAAATAGTTTGATGAGAGAAAGGGATATCTAATAACTCTTATATAATATGGATAGTAAGGGGGAATATGGAATGAAATATCCCAACATAATCCAAATGGAAAGGAAGAGAGTAACATAAAATTAAAGAAAAGAAAGAAAATAAAAGAGGATGTTTACCTCTTGATCTCTTCTCCTTGAGATCCTTCTTAAGGGCTTTGGTTTTGGACTTTTGTTGAGACCAGAAGCTATAGGACATGGGGAAGAGCCTTGGGAGGATTATTGGAAAGAAACTAGGCATGGATCAAGGCTTGAGAGGTGTGGGAAGAAGAGGGGAGTGAGGGTGGTATTTATAGTGGAGGAGAGGGGGTATTTTTCATTATTTTAATCATTATTATAATATTTTTGCCCAAGATTATGAATAGTCTTAGTTCATGTGACCTAAAATAGTAATAATGGAATGTGAGTTCGAACCAAGTGTCATTTCATCACTTATGATGTCATAAATAGTGAATTTTACTGATAATTTGATTATACGGCATTTTATCGTATTTCACTATTCATCGAAAATTAAAGAATTTCAGAAAAATCCCAAAAATTTACCCGAACCATTTTTTGATGTGTAGAATTAAAAAATGAAGTCCATTTTTTGAAAATAATTTTCTAAATATTTTTAATTTAATTTTTCAATAAAATCATACTTAATTCAAAAATTAACAATTCTAATTCTATAACTACTTCTATATCACGATGAAAAATTAACCAAGATGTTATTATCCTAAATACTTAAGAAAATAAAATAATAATAAATTTTACTATTCATTAGGGTCATATTTCTATTCATATTACTATTCATAAGGGTATGTTACTATTCACAAAAAAAATAAGTTGATTTTATCATACTCTAAATAACTTGCTGAACACAATTGTAGATGACAGTTTCTTGAAATTCAAAAAAAGTAGTGGAAAAATTATGTTTAAAGACTAGTTATAAATATCTACTTTAAACAAAGTTCCATGCATTTCTATTTATTTTTAGAAAAAACTTGTGGTGTTACATTATCCCCACCTTTTGGAAATTGCGTCCTCGCAATTTTATCTGCTTATTAAACAACTGAGGGTACTTTTCCCTCATAGCATTTTCAGACTCCCATGTTGCTTCTTCAACCATGTGGTTTCTCCACAAAACCTTTACCTGGTGGATTACCTTATTCCGCAATACCTATTCCCTTTGATCAAGAATCTAAATTGGTTTCTCTTCATAAGAAAGGTTCTCTTCCAGCTGAACTACTTCTGGGCTCAAGACATGTAATGAATCTGGCACATACTTTCTCAACATCGAAACATGAAAAACATTGTATACCTGATACAAACTCTGAGGCAAAGCTACGCGGCATGCCACTGTTCCAAATTTCTTCAATATTTCAAAAGGACCGATGAACCGTGGACTTAGCTCCCCTTTATTACCGAAATGCAACAAACTTTTCCAACGAGAGATTTTAAGGAAAACATGGTCACCTACCTCAAAAGAGAAGTCTTTCCTTCTGTTATCTGCATAACTTTTCCACCTGTTATGATCTATTCTCATGTGATGTTGGATCATCCTCACTTTATCATCCATTTCCTCCACTAATTCTATCCCCATCAACTTTCTCTCACCGACTTCATCCCAAAACGCTGGAGTCTGACACCGCTTTCCATACAAATCCTCAAAAGGTGCCATCTATATACTGGAATGAAAACTATTATTATAAGAAAACTCAACTAAAGAAAGATATCAATCCCAACTTCCTTGGTATTCCATTGAACAAGCTCGAATCATATCCTCCAAATTCTGAATCGTTCATTCTAATTGCCCATCTAATTGAGGATGAAAAGTTGTACTAAAATTTAACTATGTGCCTAACAACTTCTGAAGTTCCTTACAAAAGTTAGAAGTGAACTTGGGATCTCAGTCAGATACAATGGAAATAGGAACTCTATGTAACCAATATCGTTGAGGTATAATTGATAAATTTGATCCAAAGACATTGTATCTCTAATAGAAAGAAAATGTGCAGATTTTTCCAGTCGATCAATAATAACCCAAATCACATTGTTACCTCGAGAAGTCTTTGGTAGTCCCACCACAAAATCCATGGATACATTCTCCCATTTCCACTCTGGTACTGGAAAAGGATGAAGCATCCCCTTCAGTAACTGCTGCTCTACTTTAACCTGTTGACGTGTCAAACATTTCTTGGTAAAATCATCAATATCCCTTTTCATTCCATCCCACCAATAATACTCTTGAAGGTCTCTGTACATCTTAGTACTATCAGGATGAACTAAAAATGGAAAACTATGAGCTTCACACAACAATTATTTCTTAAATTGGGAATCACAAGGCACACACAAAATTTTACCAAATCTCAAAACACAATCTTTATAAAGATTAAATTCTAGCAACTTACCCATTTTAACAAATTCTACCTTTTTCTGTAGCTCACGGTTTTTTTCTGCACTTGCTTAATTCTGTCTGACAACGAAGACTCCGCTGAAACCTGAAACAAAACATAGGTATTTCCTGAACCAACAACTTATAATCCAAAATTCCTCAAATCATTAATCAATGGATCATGTTCCAAACGTAGCATATTTAATGATGCATGATGTTTTTGACTTAAGTCATCTGCCACTTTGTTTTCTTTTTCAGGATGTTAATTGATCATGAAGTCATAATCCTTTATCAGTTCTATCCATATTCTCTGCCTCTTGTTTAATTCCTTCTAAGTGAATATATACTTCAGACTTTTATTTTCAGTATATATTTGACATTTGGCTCCGCATAAATGATGCCTCCAAATTTTCAAAGCAAAAACCACATCTGCCAATTCCAAATCATGTGTGGGATAATTTATCCCATGAGGTTTAAGTTTTCTCAAAGCATAGGCAATTACCTAATCATTCTACATCAAAACACAACCAAGTCCCTTCAAAGAAGCATCACTGTAGATGAAAAACTCACCATTCTGAGAAGTTAAGGCCAAAACTGGAGCATTCACTAATCTATTCTTCAGTTCCTAAAAATAAACATCACATTCTTCTATCCAAACAAATTTAACCCCTTTCTATGTTAACTTAGTTATCGGGCTAGATAACCGTTAAAGTTATTAAAAAATGTTGATAATAACTTGTTAACCCAAGAAAACTACGAATCTCTGTAACATTTGAGGGTCTTGGTCATTCATCAACCACCTTTGTTTTGGAAGGATCAACTGTTATTGAATCCTTATTTATAATGTGCACAAGAAATGAAATTTGTTGCAACCAAAAATCATACTTTCTGAATTTTTCATACAGTTTATTTTCTTTTAAGTTTTGTAAAACAACCCTTATGTGTTTTTCATGCTCCTATTTATTTTTAGAAAATACCAGAATGTCATCAATAAATACAACCACAAACTTATCCAAGAACTCATGAAATACTCTATTCATAAGATTCATGAATAAAGCAGGTGCATTAGTTAACCCAAAGAGCATAACAACAAATTCATAATGCCCATATCTAGTACGAAAGGCTGTTTTTGGGATGTTAGCCTCCTCCACCTTCAGCTGATGGTATCCGTATCTCAAGTCAATCTTGGAAAATTATTGAGCTCCCTGGAGCTGATCAAACAAGTAATCGATATGAGGCAAAGGATACTTGTTTTTAACAGTGATGTTAATCAAAGCTCTATGATCAATGAAAAGTCTCATGGAACTATCTTTCTTTTTAACAAACAAAATAGGAGCACCCCATGGTGATGTTCTAGGACAAATGAAGCCTTTATCAAGCAAATCCTGTAACTGATTTTTCAATTCAAGAAGTTCTATTTGATCCATACGATAAGGGGGTTTTGAAATTGTCTTAGCATCAGGAACTAAGTCAATTGTGAATTCGACTTCCCGATCATGTATGACACTAGGTAACTCATCTGGAAAAACATCAAGGTATTCATTTACCACTAGCACATCATTCATCTGAATAGTTCCCTTTTTTTCAACAATATGAGCAAGATAAATTTCATTTCCATCTTTCAATAGTTTCTTAGCTTCCTGATATGATATCAATTGTATGGGTTTATTATTGTATACAAAATTAAACTCTTTCTGAAAAACAAATTTTTTAGCTCTACAGTCAATCTTAGCATGATAATCAGAAATCCAATCCATTCTTAGAATAATATCAAACTCGACTAAGGGTAAAGAAACAAGGGTTGCAGGTAAAGTCTTTACACAGACCACAATAGAAAGATTCTTATAATTACTCTTTGATATAACATTTCCCCCTGGTGTTTTAACAACAAGTTTTAGATTATTTTTTTGAGGTGATATTTCCAATTTATCAGAAAATTTCTCAGAGGTGAAGGAATGTGTAGACCCTGTATCAAACAAAACTTTAGAAAAATCTGAGTGAACAAACAAAGTACCTGATACAGCTTCATTGGATGGCCCGACATCTGATGACGTAGTCACAAAGGATCTCACTACACCTTTATGCTTATAGTCTGGCTTCTTTTCATCATTCATATCTCTCTTTGGGCAGGAATTTTCATAATGACCCATCTCACCACATTTAAAACACTTTACAGTTTGCTTATCAGGATTAGTCTTAGGATCATTTTCACTGAAATCTCAGGCCATATGTCCAAACTTACCACATTTAAAACACTTCCCAGTTTTTCTTAGACATTCCCCAGGGTGTTTCTTACCACACTTTTCACAAACTGAAAATTGGATTTTCTTACCATCAGATTTCTTTGGTTGATTCTTACCCATTGATTGCCATCTGGACCTATTCTTCTCTTTGTTTCCAAAATGCATGTGATCATCAGCAAACTTCATATCTAACCTCTTAGTACATCGGACAATTTCCTCATAACTTTTGAATTCACGGGAGGCCAACGCCCTTCGATAACTTGGCTTCAATCCTGAGTAAAAGCGGTTGATTTTTCTATCAAGATCCAGAATAAGATTTGGAGCATACTTCACTAGTCGGGTGAAGTTATCTTCATAAACAACCACTGAATCTTCCTCCTTCTATTTCATTTCAAGGAATTGCTTCTCCATTCTAAGTCGCACCACCTTAGGAAAATATTTTTCAAGGAAAATACTTTTAAATTCATCCCACTCTAAGGCATCAAAATCCTCTCTACCCCTGATATTCCTTAACATTGACCACCACTGATTAACTTCCCCTTCAAAATGATAAATGGAAAGACTTAACTTTTGATTGTTTGAACATCCCATAACATCGAATATCTTTTCAAGGGCTTTGATCTATCCTTCAGCTACTACTGGGTCAGAAGATCCATTGAATACAGGAGGGTGTTGTCTCATAAAATGTTACACTACTATCATGTTATGTTGTGGTACCTATATTGGTTCTCTTGCATGGATTTCACCACCATTTATTGCCCGTGTTAGCTGAGCCATTACTGTCACAAACTGCTCGGTTCCAATCCCTACCATTTCGAGTTGTAGATCCATAAGGATGTCATTCTGTTAGTGCTTCTCCTCTTTAGCATCTCTGTTCCTTCTGCGAACAACCATTCTAAACAAAAATATCTTAGATGAAGCAACATGTTAATCTTTAAATTCTAAAAAAATTAAAATTAATCATAGATTAAAAATCATTTACAGTATTCTTTTAACATCACCCTAACCCCTAAAGTTATCTAAACCATCCTATGATACCAACTATAAGGACTCAACCTTATTACATACATAATCTTGAATTTAGTCAAGAAAAAACTTCCTTTACATTGAGGATATTTTAAATTTTAGAGCTTTAGAGAATTTGAACATAACACATTCATGACATTACACATTATTACAAAGTGGATACCATAAAAACAGTCTTCATTTTTTTCAAAATATAAAACATTAAAACTTAAAACATGATTCTTTGACAATTATTCATTATTTAACATGGCTTCCTTCTTTTTCTTACACATCCATTAACCTATGAAAATAATTTAAAAACTTGGGTTGAGCACAAAAGCTCAGTAAGGGATGAAAAATAAGGAAATAGCACATTATTCCATGAATACTCATAACGTATGAAAGCATTTTCAAAAGACATGCTTGTCACCCATATATACTTACTTCGTGTAACATGAGATTTACACAAGATCCACACAAAACATTATAATATAAATATAATCATAAAGGTATCTTGGGTCATTACTTACATAATCTTTTAACCCTCTCGACTACCTTATAATTTGTAACCCTCACGACTACCTCACAATTTGTGTAACCATCGCAGTTACACTTGGAGTAACCATACGACCAACCTCAAACTTACACATAACCAATGAATTGGAGGGAAATATAGGTCCCACCCTTCATCATAAACAATTACCAAGAACCAAAACATAACCATACAACATTAATAATAGCATAAATACATTACTTTTGAATTTTGTAAAACAGAATTTAAAGAGTATTTTTAAAGAAAAGCCCCTTATAAATATCATACAATTGAAGAGAGACTTAATAGAGTGGATGGAGTATGTATATATAATGTAAATACACATAATAAAACATAATATAAATAGATCCCATTGCACAAACAATTTAAATATCACATAAATAATTAAGTAGAAGGTTAACCCAAAGAATGGAAATCGGGTTAAGAATTCCCTTACCTCTGGCTTGTCTTACTTAAAACTTGTTTAAACTTCTTGTATAATGGTTAAAAGTGTTATTAGTATTTTAAAGAAATATTTTCATGTTTATAACATCTTATATGATCATTTCATCACATCATTTCACCCTTTAATTGTTAGTATTTTTCTCATTGCACTGTTTTTGGGTGAGTTCTTTACATGATTTCCATGATTGGTTCGTGATGGATGTTATTATTAATTGGAAGTGAAACTACAGAATTGGAATGGAAAGTTATTTACATATTTACAGTACCATGATTTATACCATTTATCAATTTGATTTTTTATATGATGATGATACATAATTTAAAACATTAATGATGTTTGCTTAGATCATTTTAGTGGTTCTTTGATAATAACAACCTCATTTGGTCTTATAAATTAAACCATGAGTACAAAAGAATTCCAGAACCATTGATGAAAAAAATACATATATTATAACTTGGTTCAGCCATAAAAATTGTTTCATGACCATAATTGAAGTATTTAAAGAAAAATGAAATCACATCGTCCACGATGTCGGTAATTCGACACATCATGGACAATGTTTGTAATTCCTTCAATAAGTGGGAGAGGAGAAGAAAAATGATGATGAATTTTCCATGAACATGAGAACATCCAAAATATACATGATTACTAGATATTTCATGCCTCTTGGTTAAGAGGAGGTGATGAAAGAAGAATAAAATAAAGGAATCTTGAAATAAAAGAAAACTTGAGAAATTTCTCACGAAAATTCGGCAGCCTAACGGCGTCTCTTAAAATTTCATAAAAATAGTTTGATGAGAGAAAGAGATATATCATAACTCTTAAATAATATGGACAGTAAGGGGGAATATGGAATGAAATATCCCAACATAACCCAAAGGTAAAGGAATATAATAATATAAAATTAAACAAAAGAAAGAAAATAAAAGAGGATGTTTACCTCTTGATCTCTTCTCCTTGAGATCCTTCTTAAGGGCTTTGGTTTTAGACTTTTGTTGAGACCAGTAGCTCTAGGACGTGGTAAAGAGCCTTGGTAGGAGTATTAGGCAGAACTTAGGCAAGGCTCAAGGCTTGAGAGGTGTGGGAAGAAGAGGGGAGTGAGGGTGGTATTTATAGTGGAGGAGAGGGGGTATTTTTCATTATTTTAATCATTATTATAATATTTTTGCCCAAGATTATGAATAGTCTTAGTTCATGTGACCTAAAATAGTAATAATGACATGTGAGTTCGAAGCAAGTGTCCTTGCATCACTTATGATGTCATAAATAGTGAATTTTACTGATAATTTGATTATACGGTATTTTATCGTATTTCACTATTCATCGAAAATTAAAGAATTTCAGAAAAATCCCAAAAATTTACCCTAACTATTTTTAGACATGTATAATTCAAAAATTAATTCCATTTTTTGAAAATAATTTTATAAATATTTTTAATTTAATTTTTAAATAAAATCATACTTAATTCAAAAATTAACAATTCTAATTCTATAACTACTTCTATATCAGGATGAAAAATTAACAAAGATGTTATTATCTTAAATACTTAAGTAAATAAAATAATAATAAAATTTACTATTCATTAGTGTCATATTACTATTCGTATTACTATTCATAAGGTTATGTTACTATTCACAAAAAAAACAAGTTGGTTTCATCAGACTCTAAATAACTTACTGAACACGATTGTAGATGACAGTTTCTTAAAATTGAAAACATAGTAGTGGAAAATTTATGTTTAAAGGCTAGTTATAAATATATACTTTAAACAAAGTTCCATGCATTTCTATTTATTTTTAGAAAAACTTGGGGTGTTATGCTAAAATCATGTGTTCTATCCAGTATTCTCTGGCCTATTTCACATATTAAGATTGCCTAACACTTCTTCCCTACCATCCCATGCAATTTTTACTATGCCTAACCCCTAACTCCATCCTATCTCTCAACCATCGCCTCTCATACCATACTGTCAAGACCCGTCTTCACCAAGATGAGGAAAGGGATAGCAAACTGCCAGACCCTTCCTTCTTCATGTTGAAGGAGAGATAATTACCCCCCAAGTCCCTCCTTAAATAGGCCCTAGAGTTGTGACTAGCACCAAGGGTAGCTGTACATTATCTCCTAGAAACTAATTTAAACAAAAAAATTAAATTATTTAATAATATGATAATTATTATTTTAAATTTGAAAATAATTTTAAAAAATACATCTTGTTGAAGTTATAGAAAGTAATTTTATTATTATTGCACAAAACCCATAAAAATCATTTCTTAAAAAAAGTTAATTTTAATCATAAATGTTAGTTGTTGTATAAGATTATAAATGTTTTGTCTAGGAAATCTACTGGTCTAATAAATTATCATTAAATTCTAAATTAATTTCAAATAAATCAATAACATAATTTTACTAAAACAATGTTAAATTAAATGAAATGAAAAAAACATTAGAATTTAACTATTATGGTTAATCAACAGTTTTATTAGTTATAAAATGAATTTGAAAAATGAATAATATTTTTCGTAAAATATATATATATATATATATATAATCAATAAAATGGATATATAGTATTTTGAGTCTCTCTTATATATTGAGAAAGTATCAAATGTCACCATTTTGAAAAAACCAATATTTTTTTACTATTAATCTAAGAAAAATTAACTTTGAAAAATAAAAAATATTATTACTAAGATTATAATCACATGATGGAAAAAATAGAATAATTATATTATATTTATGATTTATAATTAATTATTTTTAAATTTTAAATGTATAATGTATGATTTTTTTTAAAATATATAACTTATGTTCTAAATTGTCAAATATGATTTAGTAAATTAAAACAAAAATTTACAAAATTAAAAATTCAATTACAAAATATATTTTTTTAATAGTTAAAAATTTATTTAATTTCAAATTCATACTTATATATTAATATTTGAAAAAATATATATTAATTTGTGAAAACAATAATTTTCACTATTCAAATAAATATAAATATTTTTCTTAAAATAACCAATATCAACTCTAAGATAATTTTGATATTATAAATTTAAAAATGGATATTTTTTTATCATATTAAAACTATAAATTTATTATATTTGGTATTTTAAATAAGAATAATAAATGATGAAAAATTGTTTTATTGAAAAATAACTTCTTCAACATCATGTGTATTTAAAATTATTTCCTATGAATTTATAAAAATTAAAAATTTAAATAGTATTTTTTAAATATAGATATTTAAAATTATTATAAAATTATAAATATAATCAATTTATTTTATTATATAATACCACTTTATTTAAATATTTCATCGAAAGGAATCCTATTCAAAATATTAATCAAATATAATAATAATGTATAATTATTTTAAATTATTTTGATTATATTATATAAAAATGATTATATTATTCATGTATTTTTAATATGCTAGAGTTATTTTTATTCATTTTTTACATTAGTTCGGTTTTGTGTGTGACATTAGTAGTTAAAGATAATATTAATTTAAGGATCCAAAATGTCAGGTCGTTACAATGTAAAAGTTGAAATAATGGAATTAATATGAAAAAAGGAGTAATTAAGAGTTATCCCCATATACCTTGGAATAAATACATTTAAAATGGATTTATATTCTAAATGGTGGTCCTTTGATGATAGAGGAACCTCTAGGACATATATAGGAGTTTGGGGGAGGATTTTGGTTGAACCTTGAGGCTTGTAGTGTGTGGCATGGTGGGTTAGTTAAGGGGTTATTTTATAAGTGATTGGGGGTGGAACTTTTCTAAATAACCAAAACATAATATTAAAGACACATCACTTTCAATGGAATGTTTTTCCAAATGTTTACAACAATATAGTGGTGTGGAGTATTGGTTGGCCCACCTTTCATCCACACATTTGGAGATAATTTTTTATCATATTCTAGTTTTCATCCCAATATTTTAACATTTACGTATAGTTAATTTTTACCAAGGTAACTTATTTTTTAGCATCATAAACAAAAATTAATGTCTAATTTTTAAAAAAAATATTAGAAAATTTAGATATTTTAATTAAAAATTTTAAAAACATTCCATAAAAATATATATATATAATTGATAGAAATTAATTTAAAAATTAAAATTATATAATGCATGATAATTATTTGAAAAAATATAACACAAGGTCCAAATAGTTAAACAACAGTTTATAATTTGAATTTTATAATATAAAGTTTATAAATTTACTTAAATAAACATGTTTTTTTCCTAAAAATGGAATCATAAATTTTAAACCATTTTCATATCCAAATAATTTTATAAAATCCATGAAATTTGTAAATACATATTTTATAATATTTACCTAAAAATTAATATTACTTAAAAATCCTGAAATTTCATCTTAATTAACTATTTTCTTGAAATGTCCAGAAATGATGTTCATTTAACAAGACTCAAATTATAAAAGTTGGAAATTTACCTTTTAAAATACATTATATAATATATAATAAATAAATTTTTAAAATGAAAACTTTTTTCACCGTGAGTCATTAAATTATAAGTATTTATATTTACTTAATAATTAATTGGGTGTTTTTAAATTATAATTCATTTGATTTTATCAATCTATTAGGTTTATATTGTTATAATAATATGTGAATAATTTTATAATATGTTTTTAATAAATCATTATTGTTTCTTTTTATTTACTTTTGGGTTTTATTATTATTTTTAGTTTTTTTAGTAATGTTTCAACTTGTATTTTCATAAAATATTATTTTTTTACCATGAATTTTAATAAGGTATAATGTAGTTTGTTTTAGTTGGGTATTGTGTGTGATACAAGTTATCAAATACATTGAATTTATTAAAAGTAAATATTTTCTAAAATAAGTGGTTGTTATTGTAAGGGTTGGTGTCCTGAGAACCAACTGTTTTGTACTTTGATTACATGAATGTTCACTTATTATATATTGTTCATTGTTCTGCATGACTATAACATAATAATGTCCTGGAATATTTGTTGCATTGATAAGGTCATGGCAGATCCCCGCTATGATGAGAACCTTGAAATGCTATAACAATATTCTTAAATAAAGTTCTATGGTTGGATGACATACTATGATAGGACACATAGTATACAGACCATCATGTGCGAGTACTCATAAGAAGATGAGACTCTCTCTCATGGAGTTCGCACTTGGTAATCTCCAAGATGGGATATTATGAGAACAGACCCGCCAGTAGCAATTCTGCATGTCTTTGTGTCATCGGACATCGCTATCTACGAGCGTGTGTAATGGTCCTTAGACTGGAATATTATCATTAACTCATGTCATGACTCGCGCACTTAGATTTACTGACAAAAACCGTCACGCAGACAGTTGGCGGGAAGTATGGTACGTTGGGTGCATCACGAGTGACATGTTGTTAAAGGATAAGTCAAGGAAGGATTTGTCCCTTCCATTTATGGAAGTTGATATCTCGGCCCTTTGATTGAAATAGAACTGTCACATTAAATTCCATGGCCATGGTGTGAACGATGAGTTTATTTTAGGTAGCCAAAGAACGACGGATCAAGCATATAGGTTTATGACACTGCCATGAAACCCGCTTGATGAGATATCGAGACAAAGGGATTAAATTACACAGTAAGAGTTCGTATGAGGTGACACATCAATGTAGTGTCAAATTCCTTCTCTTGGGTGCCTTGACCCATTGCTAGACATTAATCTTGGACTTTAGGCAAGCTCGCCTAATGCCAACGAGAAAGAGGCCTAGAGGGTCACACACTAAGTGTATTCAAGTATCTCAAGTAGAATAAAGATTATTATTGTACGTGGTTTAATAATTATTCAAGGAAGCCTAAATCGTTTTAATTATGGAGGAAGAAGGAAATGAAAAACAAGATATACATGTCGTGTATTAAAGATTACACGACGTGTAGTTTTTCATGGAAAACAAGTACACGTCGTGTATTAATAATTACATGTCGTGTATTTTTCTTTATGGAAAGGAAATGAATAAAGGAAAACAAGATATACACACCGTGTACATTGAATGTACATGCCGTGTAGTTTTCAATGAAAAACAAGTACACGCCGTGTATTTATTAATACACGCTGTGTACATTGAATGTACACGCCGTGTAGTTTTCAATGAAAAACAAGTACACACCTTGTATTTATTAATACACACCGTGTAGTTTTTCCAGTCGGGATTTTGAGGATATAATATTGTTTTAAATTATATTTATTATAATCAGCGTGGTCGCATGTCAAGGAATTAATTATTCGACATGGGGGTTTTAAATAAGAGTCAATGAAATAAATAAAACACGTAACGCGTTTATTTATTGTCATAACTCTACAACCTTAAACCTGATTATAAATATCCTCACAACCCCAACTCTTTTCCGACACACAAGAGAATCGTTGTACACAACAACTCTGGAGAATTCTTTCAAGGTTGAAAGAACCTCTTCCTCCAAGAATGCTCTCAAGACCGAGAGAGATCTTCTTCCATCGGATAAAGACGATCTAAGGCGGACAACGCAAGCAAAGATTTATCCACGCTAGCACCCGGAGACTCCTTTGGCGACGTACAGAGATATGAGGTGCACGTGTGGAACACCACTAGAAGAAGTCTACACTTGGATTCTACGACACAACGACGAATCACATCGGAACGTGATCAAAAACATCAACGAAGAAAGAACACCGCAAAAGGTATTTATTTTCAATTAATTAAATTAATTATAATCAACCTGTAATAATCCTACTTTGTGGTTCCGGGACTTTCTATTTCTTTTGTCTATTTTTGTGATTTGATCCGTGGAGACTGGCGTTTATCGTCATATTTATCCTGGATTGATCATTGCTAATGACAAAAATCCAAGTGGGCACATCCACCCACGCACTTCTGCTGCGCCTGGAAACTTCAAATGGTATCAGAGGGAGGTTACAACGTTGATTATAGTTATTTAATTTTCGTTGATAATTTACGCATTTATATTTGATTCAATTCGAAATAAATCGTTCTATAAATCTGAATAAACGATATCTGTTCTTCCTCCTTCATTTCTCGATTAACATCATAGAAACAACCTTTTGATTTTAATTTTTATTAAAATAAAAACGAGGAACTCATCCGGAGGATTCGCTCTTTCTGTCTGTACAACACGGGATTACACGGCGTGTAATTAAATCTACACGCTGTGTACTTAGGTTCAATGAATCGGCACTGGTCCGCCAAACCACACCGTGTGAATTGAATATGCCTAAGTATTAATCACGCCGTGTTGACCAGAACTGATCGGTGCGTAGAAATCGGAATACACGGCGTGTATGTTGGAGTAACACGTCGTGTAGTCCGTTCTGGCCCAGGTGAAACCGTGTACAAGGATAAGCCGCGTACCGCGTACATGGGATCTCCAGGCTGGTTACCGTGTAACAAGGAAGTACATGTCGTGTATGATTTATCTACACACTGTGTACTCCAAAATTTCCAAAGTACAGAAAAACACGCCAAAGCCCCTCATGTGTACTTTGGATAAAGAGTGAAAAGAAATACACGCCGTTTAATTATAAACTACACACCGTGTACTTTCCAGAAATGGAATTTCACCAAGTTTCCTCCAATGTACAAAGACTCATACAAGGAATATGTATGATAAGAATATCAAGGAAATTCATAAATGAATTTAAGATAAATAATTGATTAATTATAAGATCATAATTAATTGAATTTGAGCGCGACTTATCTTAAATAAAAGAATGATTAAAAGAATTTGAATTCTAAATTTGCGTAAATGTCATTGCATGCTATGGATGATCATGAGCTAGACCAAAGATCCTTTGTATGTGTATGGTTTCATTTAAATTTATTTAATTTAAATTTGTTGGCCTGCGATCCTTCTTCCAATAAAATGTAGGGCATGTGTGCCCATGGTTTCTTTAATGTAAACCCATGTAATAGAGGATCTCCCAAGCCAGAGGAGACGGTTAAAATCCTGAAGCCGAGGTGAAACCGATGCAAGAAGATACAAAGGTGGATAGGTGGGAGCTGCAAAACACGAACCATCAGGTTCAAGGTGTTTTCCCTAGGTCAGGGTTAGCTTATCAAAACCGCTAGATAAGCTAACCAATAGAAGCTCCTGATCATGCCATCTTATTTTATTTCTATCTAAATTTCATGGTTTATTTATTATGTATGTGTTGTCTTGATCGCATAGTTAATAAAATGAACAAGCATGCAAAGATAGAATAAAATAAAAACTGGACTATGCATAAACATTATCAGAACATGGTTAATCACTTAAGCAAGAATCACTTAATATTAACAAGCATGTGATAATGAAAAACTACACATAAAGGATTAAAATCTCTCAATACCATATTAAGTCAGACTTAGCCTTCCATTACCTGATTAAGGGAAAGACTCAATAAAACTATGTGTTTGACCAACCCTTGTTGGGACACTTACTTTTATAAAGGAAGCCCTTATGAAAGGTTTCGGGTTGACTTAACCATATTACATCAAGAGGAGTAGCCCTTTATAGACTTAATGTAATATTGGAGGAAAGATTTAAGGAAATCCAAGTCAGGATTTCAGGATTGGGGAGTCCACTCAATAGATCAAGTAACTGTAAGCTCGCAATTGGCAAAGACCTGCCTACCTAATTGCCTTCAAATAGATTGACCAACCCTTGTTGGGGTTATGCGAAGGGTAATATGGATCTTTGTCACTAGAATGTCAAAGAAACTGGACATTTTGAGTTCAATGGTGAGGGCCATTGGGACTTGATAAAATAGTAGGAGAATTAATTAATTCATTTATTATTTCTCATAAAATGTAATCAAGAAAGTACTGATAAATCTGCTCTTTTAATTTGTAGAATCAATATGACAAACTCATCAACCACCTTTTCTCTGTGATCAATTCTGGATAAATACAATATCCTCACCGGCAGTAACTTTCAGAAATGGTTTAGGCGCCTTCGAGTTATCCTACGCCATGAACGAAAGTTTTACGTGCTGGAGTCTTCGCTTCCTGATTCTCCTTCCCTAGGGGCGAGTGATGAAGATTTCCTGGTCTATGATCAACATTTGAACGACGCTCTTGACGTTCAATGTTTGATGCTATCATCTATGTATAGTGAGCTCATGAAGTCTCATGAAAACATGGATGCCTACAGCATGCTCGAGCACCTCCGTGGTCTATACCAGTAGAGAGAAAGACAGGAAAGGTTTGAGATCTCCAAGGCTCTATTTCAGAGCAATCTTGGAGAGGGTTCCCCAGCTGGGCCTCATGTAGTCAAGATCATTGGCTACATTGAGTGCTTGGAGGTTCTAGGGTTTAAACTCCTTGAAGAACTGGGTACCGATCTCATTCTCACATCACTCCTCCAGAGCTTCTCAAACTTTGTTGTGAACTTCAACATGAACAACATTGAGAAGTCTATATCTGATCTTCTTATCCTTATTCGCCAAGTGGACAATGACATGAAGCGTGAAAAGCCTTCTGTCCTCATGGTGAATAAAAGGAAAGGGAAGGCGAAGATCTTTAAGCCCAAAGCTTCTTCAAGGCCTTCCAGAAAAAGGAAGATCAAGGGGGGGGCAAAGTAACAGGATGTTGTTTGTTTTGCATGTGGCAAGAAGGGCCACTGGAAGAAAAATTGCACCCAGCCAAGGAAGCAAGGGGAAGCTTCAGGTGCGTTTGTTATCAAATTCAATCTATCTGTTTCTACTAATTGGGTATTAGATACTGTTTGTGGTGCTCACATCTGTATCCAAATACAGGAACCAAGTAGATTCAAGAAGATTGATCGAGGGGAGGTAGATCTACGAGCAGCCAACAGAGCCATACTTGTTGTTGTAGCTATCGGGGACTACCACCTCACATTGCCAACTGGAATGATCTTGGTGTTAAAGGGTTGTTATTATGCGCCTTCTGTTACTAAAAACATTACTTCAGTATCCAGATTAGATACTTATGGATGCATCTTCAAGTTTGGAAGTGGATGTTTCTATTTTTATAAAGATAGCATTTGTTTTGGTAGGGCACATTTATATAACGGCCTTTATGTGTTAGACTACACAAACCAAGTAATGGCAATTGATAACAAAGTTAATTCACATGACTCATATCACACCCAACTTTGGCATCACCAGCTAGGTCATGTCAATGAGAAACATTTGACAAAATTACATCAAGATGGGTATTTAGATTCTTTTGAACTAAAACCACTTGGTGTATGTCATGCGTGTCTACAAGGAAAAATGACCAAAGCCCAATTTAGTGGGAAAGGTGAAAGAGCTAAAGAGCTTCTAGAATTAGTTCACACAAATGTGTGTGGACCATTTCCAGTTGAATCAAGGGGTGGGTTCTCATACTTCATAACTTTTATTGATGATTTTAGTAGATATGGATATATCTACTTAATGAGGTATAAGTCAGATTCTTTTGATCGGTTCAAAGAATACAAGAATGAAGTTGAGAACCAGCTTGGTAAGAAGATTAAGAAACTCCACTCAGACAGAGGAGGAGAATATCTTAATCAGGACTTTATTGATTTCTTACGAGAGTTTGGGATTCTATCTCAACTCACTCCTCCTTACACACCACAGTGGAATGGTGTAAGTGAAAGGAGGAACCGCACCCTATTGGACATGGTGAGATCAATGATGAGTCATGCGAGTCTTCCATTATCCTTTTTGGGATATTCATTACAAACAACAGTGCACATACTAAACCAAGTACCAACTAAATCGATAAATGGTATTCCATATGAGTTATGGAGTGGACGCAAAGCCATGTTATCAAATTTACATGTGTGGGGTAGTGAAGCATTTGTTAAGGCCTCTTCAGGTAACAAACTTTCACCCCGAGGCACAAAGTGTATCTTTATAGGATATCCCAAGGAAACAAGGGGATATTACCTATACAACCTCTCATACAAAAAGGTTACAGTGGCAAGACACACCATATTCCTTGAGAGGGAACACATCTCCAAAAGAGATAGTGGGAGTGAGATAGACTTCGATGAAGTTGAGGCTCAAGATACACAAGAGTTTGTACGAGAACAGATTCCACAAAGCCCCGTGGAAGAACAATCTATTCTAGAGACACAAGAACTGCATAGGAGCACGAGAGAGGTGAGAGAACTAGAATGATATGTTTTTCTTATCACTGAGGATGGTGACTCATTATTGGTTGAAAATGATGATCCTCTTACCTACAAGGAAGCAGTTGAAGGCACAGATGTTTCCAAGTGGCAAGAAGCCATGAATTCTGAAATGGATTCCATGTACCAAAACCAAATCTGGATTTTGGTAGATCCTCCCATTGATGTAAAGCCTATTGATAATAAATGGGTATTCAAGAAGAAACTGGACATGGAGTGGAAAGTCAGCACCTATAAGGCATGACTGGTTGCAAAAGGTTTTAGACAGTGTCAAGGAATTGACTATGATGAAACTTTTTCATCGGTTGCGATCCTGAAATCCATTAGAATCCTATTGGTCATTTCTGCTTACCATGACTTTGAAATTTTTCAAATGGATGTCAAAACATCATTCCTTAATGGGAACCTCCAGGAAGATGTCTACATGACACAACCTGAAGGGTTTGTGACTCTAAAGGATGCCAACAAGGTATGCAAGTTGCATAAATCCATTTATGGATTAAAGCAAGCATCAAGGTCATGGAACATTCATTTTGATGAAGCTATAATGGAATTTTTCTTTGTTAAGAACAAATGTGAGCCTTGTGTCTACAAGAGGTTTAGTGTAAGTGCAGTCGTTTTCCTAATAGTATATGTTGATGACATATTACTAATTGGAAATGAAGTACCTATCTTACAGTCAGTTAAGGCATGGTTGCATAAATGCTTCTCCATGAAAGACTTGGGTGAGGCAGCATATATTCTTGGGATCAAGATCCATCGTGATAGATCCAAGAGAATGCTGGGCTTAAGTCAAAGTACATACATTGACAAGATACTAAAGAGATTCAGTATGGAACAGTCTAAGAGGGGATTGTTTCCAGTATCACATGGCGTTCATCTTTACAAGAAAATGTGTCCTCAGACACATGGGGAAAGAAAGAGAATGTCAAGGATCCCTTATGCATCCGCGATTGGGTCAGTCATGTATGATATGCTATGTATGAGGTTATATGTTGTTTACGCATTAAGTGCGGTAGGCAGATATCAAGCTGATCCAGGAGACCGACATTGGATGGAAGTCAAGACTATCCTTAAGTATCTGAGGCGTACTAAGGATATGTTCCTGGTTTATGGAGGAGATGAGGAACTAGTCATCAGAGGACATGTAGATGCTATTTTCAGACTGATCAAGATGACATGAAGTCACAGACTGGATACATCTTCAGTTTGAATGGAGGTGCAGTGAGCTGGAATAGCTCAAAGCAAAGTGTGGTGGAAGATTTTACAACAGAGTCCGAGTATATCGCAGCTTCTGAGGCAGCTAAAGAAGCAGTATGGATGTGAAGCTTCATCCAAGAGTTGGATGTAGTACCAAGCAGTAAAGATCCTATCACACTCTATTGTGATAATACTACAGTGGTGGCACTTGCTAAAGAGCCAAGGTCACATCAGCGGACAAATCACATACTTCGGAAGTATCATCTCTTGAGGGATTTTTCTCAGAGAGGTGAAGTTTCAGTGAGCAGTATTTCCATGGAAGACAACGTGGTGGACCCCTTGACTAAAGGGTTGACTCAGTAGAAACATGATCATCATGTGAGGTCTAGCGGACTAAAAGTCATAGGCAGTTGGATCTAGTCCAAGTGGGAGTTTGTAAGGGTTGGTGTCCTGAGAACCAACTGTTTTGTACTTTGATTACATGAATGTTCACTTATTATATATTGTTCATTGTTCTGCATGACTATAATATAATAATGTCCTGGAATATTTGTTCCATTGATAAGGTCATGGCAGATCCCCGCTATGATGAGAACCTTGAAATGCTATAACAATATTCTTAAATAAAGTTCTACGGCTGGATGACATACTATTATAGGACACATAGTATACAGATCGTCATGTGTGAGTACTCATAAGAAGACGAGACTCTCTCTCATGGATTTCGCACTTGGTAATCTCCAAGATGGGAGATTATGAGAACAGACCCGCCAGTAGCAATTTTTCATGTCTTGGTGTCATTGGACATTGCTATCTATGAGCGTGTGTAATGGTCCTTAGACTAGAAGATTATCATTAACTCATGTCATGACTCGCACACTTAGATTTACTGACGAAAACCATCATGCAGACAGTTGGCGGGAAGTAGGGTACATTGGGTGCGTCACGAGTGATGTGTTGTTCATGGATAAGTCGAGGAAGGATTTGTCCCTTACATTTATGGAAGTTGGTATCTCATACCTTTGATTGAAATAGAACTGTCGCATTAAATTCCATGGCCATGGTGTGAACGACGAGTTTATTTCAGGTAGTCAAAGAACAATGAATCAAGCATATAGGTTTATGACACTTCCATGAAACCTGCTTGATGAGATATCGAGACAAAGGGATTAAATTACACAGTAAGCGTTCGTATGAGGTGACATGTCAATGCGGCGTCAACTTCTTTGTCTTGGGTTCCTTGACCCGTTGCTAGACAGTAATCTTGGACTTTAGGCAAGCTCGCCTAATGCCAATGAGAAAGAGGCCTAGAGGGTCACACACTAAGTGTATTCAAGTATCTCAAGTAGAATAAATATTATTACCGTACGTGGTTTAATAATTATTCAAGGAAGCATAAATCGTTTTAATGATGGAGGAAGAAGGAAATGAAAAACAATATATACACGTCGTGTATTAAAGATTACACGTTGTGTAGTTTTTTATGGAAAACAAGTACACATCATGTATTAATAATTACACGCCGTGTAGTTTTCTTTATGGAAAGGAAATGAATAAATGAAAACAAGATATACACGTTGTGTACATTGAATTTACACACCGTGTAGTTTTCAATGAAAAACAAGTACACGCCGTGTATTTATTAATACACACCGTGTAGTTTTTCCAGTCAGGATTTTGAGGATATAATATTGTTTTAAATGATATTTATTATAATCAGCATGGGTGCATGTCAAGGAATTAATTATTCGACATGAGGGTTTTAAATAAGAGTCAATGAAATAAATAAAATGCGTAACGCGTTTATTTATTGTCATAACTCTACAACCTTAAACCTAATTATAAATATCCTCACAACCCCAACTCTTTTTTGACACACAAGAGAATCATTGTACAAAACAACTCTTGAGAATTCTTTCAAGGAAGAAAGAACCTCTTCCTCTAAGAACGCTCTCAAGACCGAGAGAGATCTTCTTCCATCGGATCAAGACGATCTAAGGCGGACAACGCAAGCAAAGGTTTCTTCACGCTAGCACCCGGAGACTCCTTTGGCGACGTCCAGAGATACGAGGTGCATGTGTGGATCACCTCTAGAGGAAGTATACACTTGGCTTCTGCGACGCAATGATGAATCACATCGGAACGTGATCAAAAACATCAATGAAGAAAGAACACCGCAAAAGGTATTTCTTTTCAATTAATTAAATTAATTATAATCAACCTGTAATGATCCTACTTTGTGGTTCTGGGAATTTCTATTTTTTTTGTCTATTTCTGTGATTTGATCCGTGGAGACTGGCGTTTATTGTCATATTGATCCCGGATTGATCATTGCTAATGACAAAAAGCCAAGTGGGCACATCCACCCACGTACTTCCGCTGCGCCCGGAACCTTCAGTTATATTCAACCCCCCTTATCAGAATTTTATCATCTAAATTCCATTATTATAATATAAATAAACAAGTACACTTGTACCTAATTACATCATAGTATTTCCATGTATCTACCCCAAATCTATGTTTTCTCGATAAATTATTGATTATGTTTTTGTTCTTATTCCTCATCACCTTATATATTTTATATAGAAAATCCATTGTTTATTCCTTATAAGAAGGATCATCCTGAAGTTGTATGACCTCTGAGTTTGATAAATGTTAAGGACTACGGATTTTATTTCTCAGACGAGATCCATGTAACACATCATGAACCTGGGAGCATTTTATTTGATCTTCCATGAAATAATCTACTTTCCCATTATGATTTATAATTTCAAAGAGCCTGAGGTATTTTGGGATAAAATTCACATTCTTTGCAAATCAGATTAGTTTATTCCAAGGAGATATTCATAGGAAGACCTAGTCCCTAACATTGAACTCCATATATTGCTGATGATGTTCAACATAACTCTTATTTAAACGATAATCTTCATTGTTGTGTTTTTAAATGTATCTATCTACCACTACCATTTCATCAGCTTTATTAGGTCCCAAAAGCATATATTTTGTAACTTTAATCCATCATGTTGTAGTTATTAACATATTCCCATTGAGGGATTCATAATGAGCCATATGAATGCTTGGGTGAAAGAAATAATTTCATTAAAATTTTAGAAAAGGATGGTGTTGATTCTAGAAAATATTAAAATCCATAGATTTCACTCTTAATATATCTTTTAGTGTTTGAATGGTGCTATATTTAGCATACCATCTGTTTGGGGATGATATTTAGTTCTAAAGGTCAACTCAGTGTTTTATTATTAATAAATAAATCTCCAGAATATCATAGTAAACCATCAATATTGATTAGATGCAATTAAGAGATATATTATATGATGTATTAAAAATTACTTAATGTATATCCTTGAATATTATCCAATAAAGAAAATTTCTTTATTACCAATGGGATAAAATGATTTATGTTATTCATAAGGTATTTTGTTTTCATTTCTTTTCAATATATCAATATGTGTTTGTATAATATAGTACATGGAATGTTTGAGAGAATGTTGTTTTCTTATTTTAGAGTAAAATCATTAAGACATATAGAGTGCATCATGAAATTACAAAATAGACTGAGGAGTACTAGACGGGGTTACATTAGAAAAATCACACATGACTGAACTAAATCACACATGGCATAATGAAAAAAAAATCTACTAGATAATATTTTCTGAGAAATTTTTTGAAGAAAATTATAATTTCTTTTTATATAATATGTGTATTTCCATGATTTGGACAAAATTTTGACTTCATTGTACTCTTTATATATATTTGAAATATCTTTATGAAATTATTCAAAAGTTATGTTGATCTAACATTCTTTTTGAGGAATAACATCTTAAGAATAATATTATTCTTTAGTGGATCAACAAATAAGATGGAATAGCTTATAGTTGGGGGTTAAAACTAGTTGATGAAAATTATTTATGCTAGGGGGTATGACCTATCAAGAAATTATAGGAGTGTAAGAACCTGGTTCTTCATTGTGGTACATATTATTTGTTTTTCATCAATTCTAAGATTAATTTCTTAAATATGGCCTAATGTGAATGCATGTTGGGATCACAAAGTTTTCAGAGGTGTTTAGGGATTGTTCGGAGTCTAGAATCTAGTTTCTAGGTGTTTTTGTATGGAATGTGGTTAGTACAATCAGTGTGGGGATGGCCTCATAGTTCGAATAAACCATGTGAAGCTAGACAATGGGGGCTTATAGGAAATAAGGTTTTGATTAACTATGTGAGAAGATCCTCACGGTCGTGCGGTGGGTCTGCATTTTTAGGATACTTTGATAGAGGCTGCTCACACGGTTATCGCATGTTTAGTAAGCCTCATGGGGTATCCATGTGTGTGATACATGCCTATAGAAAACTGTGTGGGTAAACCGTGCAGCCCTATAATTTTAATAATTTTAATAATTTTTTATTAAATTAAATTCTTTTTAACTTGAGGGAACCCTCAACCATCACATAACAGCCTCACCCTCACAGTGGACGGGATCTCCCTCGATCCAAATCATGTATTTTAGATCCCCTCTCCATTCAAGATCTAATTTGTGTTCCTTCTATCTCATCAGATTTGTAATGGTAAGGCCTTAATTCCTTTTTATCCTTTCTCGATTTTTTTGGATATCAACTGCACTATTTGGATTTAGGATCATATGCCCGAATTTCTCAATCTTAATTTGTTATTCAGATTTCTTCCAAACTAGGATGAATCTGATCTTGATATTGGACGATCTACAAAGCACAAGCCTAATGTATGTGGCCAATTTCTTTTCATTGAATGTTTAATCGATTGTATGTGATGGTTTTTCACATGCCCATTTTTGGGGGGTCACCTTAAATTTGAATAAACCTTATATTTTCTATCATGATTTAGGTAATTGAATAGGTGTGATTACACATGTTATAGGTTGCATATCTTGAATAAGGACAACCCCATTGGTGATTTTCCTTGAATGAGCATTTGTGGTTTTTGATCATGAATGCCTATGAGGCATGCCTTTATCCCCGTGACATGGGATGTCAAAATGTGAATTGGACTATGAATTAAATTGAAATGATTTTATATTGTAATTGAATAAATTAAGTGTATGGGATATATGACTTTCCCCTTGAACCATGTATGCCATTTCTTGTTTAAGCATGTTTTCTTTGTAATTCCTTACCCTTGTGAATAAAGTAAAGGATATGACTTGAATTGTTGAAATTGGATTGAATTTCAATAAATTTTGGTTTGACCATGTGATATATATGACAACTAATTCCTTTGGTATATTTTTAAGATTATTAGGTTGTTTATGCTAAAAATGACCATTTGAAATTTTAGAGGCAAGCCCTTGAGCTTTGCGTTGTTTTTCAATTGCCTTAATAGTGATGAATTTCACATTTTATTGCTTTTACCATGTGAGGTATTGGATAAACAATCCATTTAGTAGCTTGTTATTCCCTTGAACCAAGTTATACAAAATATTCCCATGTGATTAAATTAAAGTCCAAGCCCTTTGAGGTTGGCCAAGGCTTGATACACCTTTTGAGTTGAGTTTGTTATAAGATTCTCTTAGTTTTGACCTTATCAGGTTAAATGGATTGTTTTAATAGAATGCGAATTGATTAAAAGATAAATATATGTGTGTGAGAGATGGATTAAATTTAGAATTATATGGATGGACTCATTTAACTATTGAACCTCATATATTGATTGATACATTTATTCTTATGAGAATTCCATGGACGAACTGAATGGTTAATATAATATTTTCATGAGTGATACATCAATCCAAATGAGGGATGTGATGGATGGACTCGTTGAGGATAGTATTATATTATGAGTGGTACATGGAATCTTATGTGAATGCAATTGATGGAATCAATAGGTAATTTGACTATTATGCCATGGGTGATACTCGAGCTTATGTTGAGGAGTGATGAAGATGAACTTGATAGGATGAGATGTTATACCTCACCTAGGGTGATCCTAGGTTCCTGAGAGGTTCACTAGGGACGGGCCTATAAGGTGTTGGTTGATATTTAACCTGGAGTGACACATGAATTCCATCTTAGGAATTTCGAGGATGGGATTAGGTTTTGAATTAAATTATAAATGTAATGAATTATGACATGTCTGTTAAGACAAAGTAGAAGCTAGGATTCAGTCATCACGTGTACTTGTTTAGATGGAACTATAAGGCATTTTTTGTGCTACCAATTAAACGTTGGATGTTAGGCCTAATCATGAACACAAGACTTATAAATTATATGTAATTGAATTTTCAAATGAACGTACATGGAAACCAGTGCATGTAGGATGTTTAATTTTGAGTTCATCCTTACTTTTAGGTTTTCTTATTACACATTACATGATACATATAGTCACTAACTGATTATCATAGAACATGGTTGGTTTCCTATTTGGTTTTAGTCTCACTCCCTATTTTGGTCAAGTTTTTGGATCCAAACAGATTATGTCACACCCCAACTTCGCACATCAGTAATGATTTTAATTTTTACCTTTATCTGATAATTTTTATTTGATTTAGTTGTTTATTCAAGGTGCATTCCAGGCATGATGAGAGTTTCTGCGTTTTGCTGATAAATAAACATTTGTCTTAGCAACGGTCGACACATGGGCATGGCTCGGTCAAATCTGCATTGCTTCGCTAAAGCGATATGCACCCCGATCATGCTTTATTTTATTTTAATTATTCTGGGGTTCAATTTTGAGTTTTGGTTTGAAGCAATTGCATTTTAAAAGGAATTTGGGATCTTATATGGGTGCGCGACTATACGCACGACCGTGCATGCGTCTATGCGCAGTGTCTGGACTCAATAATTAATGCAATTATTTTGCGACTAGTTTTATTATTTTAGTTTTATTATTAATATTATGATTATTTAAGTTAGTGATTCAATTAGGTTATTATTATTATTCTTCTTTCAGTTGATACTTTAATTTGGTCAATTTTTTATTATTTTGGTTTTATTATTTTTAGTTTTAATTTAGCATTAAAATTTGTTTCTATTAAATAGAATTTTGTTGTATTATTTTATTTGTTTTTTATTTTATTTTATTTTATTTACTTTCTCTTATTATTATTATTACTATTTTTTCCTCCATTTCTCTCTCTTTCTTTTCTTTTTTTTCTTTTCTTCTCCCTCTCTCTTGTGCTCCACCCTTCCCCACGCAGACCCCCCTCTCCCCTCCTAACCCTACCCAAGCCGCAAGCGCCCCCCTCACCTTGCCTTCCTCCTCCAGCATGGCGTGGCGTCCTCCAGCGCAGACCACCCCTCCCCTTTGCTCCTCCTCGTCAGATCAGCTACCACCGGACCACGCCGCCACCCAACCAGCCTACTCCGACGCACTTAAGCCCTCACACGCAGCACCTATCACCTTCCGGTTCCGCACCGCCGCACAGCCCCCCAGCTCGGAACCCTCCTCGTCGATGTCCAGTAGGTTCGGCACACCCCCTCCTTGGCTCGAACGAAGACCTGACAACCCCTCCTTTAGGCGCACACCCCTTGTTTGTCCGGTCGGAGTTCTGGTGACATCCTTTTTCCGGCGCGGCTCAATTTCGGCACTCCCCATCTTACTCGGTTGGTCTCCTGTAACCCCTACCGCAGGTGCATCTTACTTCAGATGGTTGTTTCTTCCCTTTAGTAGAATTTCGGATTAGTTATTCGTGTTGTTTAAGGTCCATTTGTGATGATTTTGGGTTCAATGTCTGGTTTTTATTGTCTAATATAAGTTTTTGCGGTGCGACTGGCGGGCGATTGGAGTTTGCGCATCATGTTGCGAAGTGTTTTTATATTCCAAGTAGGTGGTTCCACGTCCAATTATTATTTGATTAATTAATTTACAAGTTTAATTTTTTTAGAGTGTTATTTAATTAATTTTTGGGGTGTGAAGTTGATTTTCATTGAAGTTTGACATGCCTTGAAATTGTTTAGTAGTGTGTCGTCATAATACATGTACTTTCTATTGAAATCTCATCTCTGGTTAATTGTTAATTTTTTTTGTGAAGTTTTTTTTAGAATATACAAAGGGAGTGAATGGTGTTTCGGTGTAGCATCTATATGTGTTTTGTTATAAGTGAATATTCGAGTGGGTTTTTGGTGCTTAAAGTCGTGCGGCGTATTTTGAAATGGATTGATGTTATTTTTTGACGGCTTGTTTAACCATGTTAATGGTCTTTTAAATGTGCTGGTGGTTTTTTTTTAATTACGTGCGTGATATAAATAGTGTCCTGAGATGGCGTTGTGTGTGGATGGTCATGTAAGGGGGGTTTGGTTCGGTCTAGTGTGTAAGCGGTGTTTTTCTATTTAAAATTTATTTATGAAAATTTGAATTGTTTTATTGAATAATTATTAAGGGGGAATGTTTTTTTGGTTTAATCATGTAAATGTTTTTGGTGCGGAAATTCATGCAATGTGTGTGGAAACTGTTTAATAAATTCTTTAAAAGGTGTGTTTGACGATGAAAGTGATTTCCTTAACTGTGCAGTCATTTTAATTGGTTGTGTAAGTGATGCAGATTTGGTTTTGGGATATATCTAGTGTGGTTATAATTTTTTTAATGGCTTTTGTGTGTGAAAATGGTGGTTTTGGCATGTGTAGTGTCTTGTTTGGTTTGATTATGTGATTATGACATATGACATGAACTCTGAACTACTTGAGCACAAACGGGAAGCCTGGGTACTAGGTGGGCGGACTAGGACTAGTGCGCTAGTGATACGGAAGTGGCATCGGCCCGATTTCACTTAGATGGATTGACAACTAAAACACTAACTAAACTTTTGGATGATGTTGGGAGACCACTAGGTTATGGATGTGTTACCCTACTAGTGGCTCGTGCACGGAAACGTATATTGTTGTGTTTCCATACCATTGTTTACCAAGACACGATGTTCTAGGGTATCACTTCTCGCTAGTATCTTTAGGGCCTCTCTCATGTTTTGTGCTCCTCTTTTTCTTTGTGCTCACTTTTGGCACACGGTGTGGTGTTGGGGTTACCATGAAAGTGTGTGCGTATGTAGGTTTTAATTAAAGTTGTTTTTCTTTAAAGTAGTTTTCTTTAAAACTATTTTCATTAAAATTGTTTAATCACTTGTTTATTTTTATTCTGTTAAATTGCAAATGTATTTGTCATTTAATAATTATACACGGAATCTTTTCTCGGTGGCATCCTACTTGGATTTTAGCTCACACCCTACATACATCATTGGGTGTATGTAGATTATGTTTCTTTTTCTTTCCAGGTTGAGGCATCGAGCATAGCATGGGTGGTTCGGGTCGTCAGTGAGACTCTTGTGTCAGTTTGGTGGACATGGCTTGGGGATGTGACTCCTCATGTCGCACGAAGGTTTGAGTTAGTGCCTTTTAGTTTTCCTTTACTTTCATCCCCTTTGATTTTTTTGGGGTCAAGTTGTAAGCTTTAATTTTGACCCTAGTTTAAGGGCATGTTTGGTTGTTGACTTTAGTTTTAAATTTATTTATCTTTCTGATTGTTTCATGTTTGTTTATCAGGTTAAACCGTTCCCATGTTTTATTTGTGATACCCAGGCACTTGTGCCAGCCCGTGGGGATCAGGAATGCCCTTCGGGCCTTGTCGCGGACCAGGTCGGGCGTCGGGTCGGATGGCGACCCGGCCTGGTTCGTGACATATTATAGGATTATAAGAGTTGATAAAGGAAATGTAAATACCCATAAATTTCAATGGAATTTTTTTTAAAATTTTCTTTGGGATTATACGAGTACGCAGTTTCTAACGGCACCTGATTCCGAGGCCCGGTGTACCCGGAATCAATTTCCGAAATTTAGCTTAGGTACATTCAGTGAACGAACGAGCGGGTTTTTCTAACTTTTGAACCAGTTCTCAGAATCGAAATCCGAGGGCACCGATGAAACCACAGTGCCGGTTTTTGCTTAGGAAGACTTTCTCTTGAGTTGTGTTTGCTCGGGAGGTGATGTTAAAAATGAAGTGGTTTAATTAAAGAGTGAAATAAAATACGTGATGAAATTTTATTTCTACTCTGAGTAATTATAACCTACGTGTGGAAGTTGAGGTGAGATCCACTAAATCCTAACTCCTCTTGATAGGATATTAGTGAGGTGGGCCCTACACGAGCCCCACCTTTTCAAATTCCTCTAACCTCTCTTAAAGTTGGCAAACCCCCCATTAATTTGTAACTCTCCCTCTTTAATACATGTCAACCCCTCAAGTTTATGAGGAACCTTCCCTCCCTCTCTTTAATTAAATGCCAACGTGTTTAATTAGTGAGGAACCTTCATCCTTTTTAAATGTTCCACCGCAGCGGATTAATTGGGTGGGGCCCTATGTCATAAATTCCCCATTTATGACTTGCATTCCAAACGACGAACCCACCACTCCTATTTAAAGGAGGCTAGGGGGAGGAGTTATGGACGGCTTCTTTAAGTAGCGGAACGCTAGCAGTGAAGCACGGCGCCCAGCACTTGGAGAGTTTTCCTCTTCCTCTAATGAAGAACGAAGAACTTCGACGTCACCCTCGGCTTCATCCTTTCCGATGTTGACGGAACGACGCCCGTCTACCGCGACGCCCGTCTACTGCGACACCGTCTACCGCGACACCGACGAACGCCTTCTTCGAGGTAGGGGTTTGGTTTTGTGTTTGAGAATATTCTTTTGTCATCCAACGTTAAATTCTTTAGTTGCTTGTTATCGAATTAACGAGAGGGGGTCGGACTGCACAAACACGGCTGACCCTCCTCCCCCTTTGTTGTTGTACTTTTTGCGGCTCTAACGAAGGCGGCGCGGTGCAACGACACCGCGCGGGAACGAGGAGGAATGCGGTGAAGGAGCGTGGTGTCGTCGCGCCGCGCCATTGAGGCTGAAAGAAGCCGCAGCCGGAGTCGGGCCGCGGCGAAGGGGCGTGGCGCCGTCGCGTCACGCCGGAGAACCTCGAGGAGGCTGCGACCGGAGCGGGGCTGCGGCGGAGGGGTGCGGCGCCATCGCGTCGCGCCGATCGAACCAAGTCCACGACCTTTGGCCGCGGCGGAGCAAGGGATGGCGTCCAGAGCCGCCGGTCGCCGGTGCTCTGGAGGGCGGGACCAACCGGTCCCGCGTGGTGTGTTGGCCGGCCATTACGGCCGGCCAGATCTGGAAAGACCAGGGGTTTGACCCCCGGTCAGCGCAGCTGGGGGACCCCCCCATCCGCGGGTCCGTCATTTCGTCGAAGGGGGTGGTGGTTCCCCCCACCCCCTTCTGCACTCACGCGGTGCGCGGCGCCCGTGCCGTCCTGGACCGGCCGCACCGGGCCGAGCCGCCGGCACCGGGTCGCGCCGTGCCCTATTGGGCTGGACCCGGACCCGGGTCAGGTCAACCCAGACCTGGGTCGGGTCGACCCGGTTCGGGCCGACCCAGGGGGGTCTCAGGCCGGGTCGGTCCGGGCCCAAAACCACCTAAAACCGGACAGGTTTGTTTAAATGCCGGTAACTTGGGCTACGGACCTCCGATTGACGCATCGTCAGTTGTGATACGATCCTTGGATCGTGACGGTCATTTTGGTATATTACACTCAAGGTTTCTGAGAACTTTTGGGTACGCCCGGGTTGGTTCGAACACGAAACCAACCGGGCCCTCGGAGCGGAAATGCCTGTAACTTGAGCTCCGGACGTCCAATTGACGTGTCGTCAACTTTGTTGGATTCCTATTAGTGAGACAGACATTTTGGCTTACTCCACTAGAGGTTTGGATGCATTTGGAGTAAGGTCGGGTTGGTTTTGACTTAAAAACCAACCGGGCCCCTGGAATGAAAAAGTCAATAACTCTCAGACCGGGCGTCCAATTGGCGCGCCGTCTGTCGCGTTGAGTTCCTTTTGTCGAGACAGAACTTTAGGATACATCAACTCTGTACTACGTGTCAGTTGATGTATCGACCCCCCCTTGGCTCGTGGAGCAGACCCTCCTGGAAATGAACGTGCTATGAGCAGGAACCCTAGAGCTGGCTGAGACTTGACGACTATTGATCGATCGACTCGGAGTGTTTCAGATAGCCCAGTGGGGAGCGCTTGGTTGTAGCGGAAGACCCATGGCGGAGGAGCTCTTGGTTGTAGTGGCAGACCCGCGGTACTCAACAGAAGGAGTACCTCTGTAGGCTATGAGGGGGAGCGCTTGGTTGTAGTGGCAGACCCATGGTGGGAAGCACTTGGTTGTACCAGCAGACCCACAGTACTCGACAGGTGGAGTACTACAGCAGTCCAAGGTTAGTGGGAAACGCTTGGTTGCAGCGGCATGCCCCTTATACTCAATAGAGGGGGAGTTCCCCAGCAGCTATGGTTTCGACATCATGATTTAAATCCTGGTTTGAGCTGAGTCTTGACTTTCAATCATTATCTTCGATATGATTGACTTTCTTTCCTTCGTGTATTGGGTTGTGTTATCCTGCGTGGATTGGTTGTGCTATACTATGTGGACGTTATCGAACTTGGGCTCGGATGTTGGATCCAAACTGGAATTAACGACTTAGGTATATGTATGGGCATATACCTAAGTAGTGTTGGATGTTACTTCGTGATTTTATCTTTCCTTTGTGGAGTATGGGAGACTTCGGGGGTCTCGGGGTCCCTACTGAGTAGCGTATACTCACCCCTGCACGGGCTATGCCCGCACTACATTGTGATGGATGCAAACGACAGACAGTGCTGATCGTGGTTGAGGCTTGTGGAGCAAGACGGTACCTGGAGGTGGACCACTGGGCGAGACGTACACGGAGCAGACGGATGGACCCGAGGAGCTGAGGAGACTATCTGTACCCACCCTTCAGGTGGGATTTCCAGTGGACAGCTCAACGTTGCTGCTTTAACTTTCAATTGTTGTACTTTCTTTCCATTTGTACTTTACTTTCAGTTTGGGTTTGTATTCTGGCCCATTTACTTTTCCGCACTTACTATTGTACTCAGTTTACTTAGTGTTTACTTCTATTGGCTTACTCTATGGTGGTTGTTTACTTTATGAAGGCAATTCCTTCCCCTTTTTGTCTGGATTTACACCTTTGGTGCTAGTCGCCAGCTCCTGGCCTATGGAAGGCGGGCTTGGGGTAGTCACGACACGGGCCCCGAGGATGGGTCGTGAAAAATTGGTATCAGAGGAGTTTGGTTCTACCGCAGAACTCAGGACTCTGATCTTTCTTCTATATGAAGCAATAGTGTTAAGGGTATTGAGTGTGGTTATCAGTCCAGGGAGTCCAGTGTTGGTGTGGCGGCCGACGTATCCAAACACTAGGACCCTGACTTCTGATTTCTGACTCAATACACGAAAACATTGATTGCATGTGTGTTTCAAAGTTTTCTTTGTGATTTCTTGTGTCAGCTCACCAGGTACGGTTTTGACCGTGGCGCACCTGTCTCTTTTCAGGATGGCCCCATGACGGCAGCCAGCTAGAATTTAGAGCTTTGTGCGAGACGACAGCCCACCGAGCGATGAGGCCTCGGTGCAGGGCCCCATTAGAGCAGAGGCACCGGCGGTACCTCTACCCGCCGATCCACCGGTGCCACCAGCCCCAGCCGCTAAGAGTGCACGTCGTCATAGTGCACTGCACGAGTTTTAGCGTCAGAGACCGCCCAGGTTCCGCGGGGAGACGGACCCTCAGTCAGCCGAGGATTGGCTGGAGGCTGTTGTTCAAGTTTTTAGATTGGTAGGGACTCCAGCAGACTTCATGGTAATCCTTGTTGCCAGCCTCCTTCAGGAAGCAGCAGGCAGATGGTGGAGCCGGATGCTCCAGGTGCACGACGAGGCGAGAGTAACGGTTGGATCTCTTGGTAGTAGCGTCGAGGCCTTACGACGTCATCCTTGGTATGGATTAGTATCATCCATGTCGGGATTGACTGTATTAGGCAAAGAATGTGGTTCATCCTGGGGATGAGACCGGATTTCTATTATCGGCAAAGAAGAAATCTTAGCAGCTCTTGTAGGACCAGAGAAGGTCCAGGTCATCCAAGAGCGGATGAGGATAGCTCAGAGCCGACAAAAGTCTTATGCCAACAGGAGGCGGAGACCACTAGAGTTCGAGGATGGCGACCACGTTTTCCTACAGGTCTCACCTCGACGTGGGTTACGGAGTTTTGGCCGGGGTGGCAAGTTATCTTCACGCTTCATCGGACCCTTTTAGGTCCTCAACAGGGTAGGTGAGATGGTTTACTGCTTGACCCATCCACCTCAGTTGCACCAGGTTCATGATGACTTCCACATATCTCAACTGAGGAGATACGTGCACGACCCGACGCATATCATCGACCTTGGGAAGCTGAACATCGATGACGGGGCGACTTTTGCGGAGGTCCCGGTGGAGATCGAGGGTCGACAGGAGTGGGTCCTACGTGAACGTTCGATTCCTCTAGTGCGCATCAGATGGCAGCACGAGAACCTCCAAGAGAGCACATGGGAGCGGGAGGCTCAAATGCGTGCACAGTACCCCTTTTGTTTCCCTAGTTTTTGATGTACCTTTATGGGGATGTAAATCCCTGAGGTGGGAGTAATTTAAAGACCCTTAAATTTCAAGGGAAATTTTTTTAAAATTTTCTTTGGGATTCTACGAGTATGCAGTTTCTGACGGCACCTGATTCCGAGGCCCGGTGTGCCCAGAATCAATTTCTGAAGTTTAACTCAGGTACGTTCAGTGAACGAACGAGCGAGTTTTTCTAACTTTTGAACTGGTGCTCAGAATCGAAATCTGAGGGCACCGATGAAACCGCAGCGTCAGTTTTTTCTTAGGAAGACTTTCTCTGGAGTTGTGTTTTCTCAGGAGGTGATGTTAAAAATGAAGTGGTTTAATTAAAGAGTGAAATAAAATACGTGCTGAAATTTTATTTCTACTCTGAGTAATTATAACCTACGTGTGGAAGTTGAGGTGGGATCCACTAAATCCTAACTTCTCTTGATATGATATTAGTGAGGTGGCCCTGCACGAGCCCCACCTTTTCAAATTCCTCTAACCTCTCTTAAAGTTGGCAAACCCCCCATTAATTTGTAACTCTCCCTCTTTAATACATGCCAACCCCTCAAGTTTATGAGGAACCTTCTCTCTCTCTCTTTAATTAAATGCCAACGTGTTTAATTAGTGAGGAACCTTCATCCTTTTTAAATGTTCCACCGCAGCGGATTAATTGGGTGGGGCCCTATGTCATAAATTCCCCATTTCTGACTTGCATTCCAAACGACGAACCCACCACTCCTATTTAAATGAGGCTAGGGAGAGGAGTTCTGGACGGCTTCTTCAAGCGGCGAAACTCTAGCAGCGAAGCACGACGCCCACCACTTGGAGAGTTTTCCTCTTCCTCTAATGAAGAACAAAGAACGTCGGCTTCATCCTTTCTGACGTTGACGGAACGACGCCCGTCTACCGCGACGCCCGTCTACTGCGATAGATTCGGTCCAGACCCAAAACCCCCTAAAACCGGATAGATTCGTTTAAATGCACGTAACTTGGGTTACAGACCTCCGATTGACGCACCGTCAGTTGCGATGCGATACTTGGATCGAGACGGTCGTTTCGGTATATTACACTCAAGGTTTAGGAGAACTTTGGGTATGCCCGGGTTGGTTCGAACACGAAACCAACCGGGCCCTCGGAGCGGAAAAGCCTGTAACTTGAGCTCCGGACGTCCAATTGACGTGTCGTCGACTTTTGGTTGCGCCCAAATTTACCCTACTGGTAAAAGCGGTCGTTGAAGTACAAGTAGGGATCGAATCCATAGGGACCGAAGAAGAAACCTTGAGACACTTTTATTAGATGCGGGATTGGCTATAAAGTGGCCAACTATGGTGTTGATTGATTTGAAGAAATATTTAATTAATTTAAAGAAAAAAAACCAATAAAATTACTTTAATTAAAACAAATAATTAAGGTGATTTGATCCTAGGTTGTATCTTGGGCTTGATTGGATGTATTTGTTTTTCATTTGATTTTTTGTTCATCGGTTCAAGAGGTATCCATTAAATGAAATAATTCCTCAGTATCATTCTCCGATTTAATCCATACACAATTTCAAGGCTAATCACAAATTCACTTAGAGGATCAATTAAATGAGCACTCCAAGGAATTGGATCGTACTAGAACTCAAAATGTGTCATCGTTAAAGTCGGTGAAGACAAAGAAGAAGATAAATCAAAGAAAGGAACTCTTAAAATAAAGAACAAATTTAAGAATTTAAGAACATCAAATAACATTCAATCCAACTCATGCAACTCCCTAGGATCAACCCATAAAAGGTTATCCCTCCATTTATGCTATTCTATTAATGGAAGCGGGTAATTGACTTAAAGAAGCGGGATTGAAGAAGAAAAAAAAACATTAATCAAAATGAACACTCCACCGTTGTGTGATGAATTCACAAGTGCGGGTGTGAATAAATTCACACTACGATTCAACGGTATCAATGTGTGAAGAAAAGGAAAATAAAAAGTGAAAAAGAATAAATTTTATTAAAATACTAAATGTGAATGAAAAAATTACATTAGAGAAATTGATCATGCCATTACAAAACGAAAGCGGGAAATTACAATTGAAAGAAAAACTTGGATTCAAAGGAAAATGTTAGATTCAAAGAAAAATGTTAGATGATTATTCCCTTTACCACCAGCTCCTTATATAGGCATATTATGAGCCTTATGTCCACCCCCAACATTAAATTCACCCCCCAACAATTAAGAGAGTCAAAAGGAGGGTGAAGAATCAAAAGGAAATTGACGTTTCGAAGTTGACCCGGAAAACTGTCCAGATTCGTCCTCCATTTTGACGTATGAGTTTGACACTTCATATGGCCGAATCCGAAGGTGTCATAAATATAAAATATCTTCTTACATGTTTCTTATAGAAGCTCTCAAAATTTCAGGAAATTTGGCTCAGCCGTTTGGATGTTATGGTCGAAATGGTGGAACGGATTTCTGTACATTAATGTCGGGTCCACCATTTAAATCTTAAATTCATATCCCTTTATCATCATGAAAACATCAGAATTAGCTCCGGTCACAGTTGAATAAAATGATCCTCATATTTTTATCTTTCTACTGTATAAATTTGAGCTTCCTTGGGCTTGGTTTATGGGCCCCACATTTGTTTGATGGGCCTTAGGCCCATTATGCTTTTTCCAGCAAGTTTCTGGCTTCAGGCGCAAAATTCTCCATCTTCCTTTGGGATTCATCCATCGGACCTAAAAGATAAAATGTTCCAAACAAAGTGATCAATAATATCCCAAAATTTAAAATTCAGAAAATAAATATAATATTGTCAACAAACAAATGAATGATTGGGCCCAAATTTGCATTTTAAACATGAATTGCATTTTTGATGAGAAATGAAGTTCTATTTATGTAATGCACTAAAAACAATGTTTATGGACTTTGGAACAATGAATATAAAGATATTAACAATTAATATTAGCCACTTTCAGTGACTAATCACACCCCCCAACTTGAGTTTTGCTAGTCCCGAGCAAAATAAATTACAAATATGAAATTCAAATCCCCTTTTCCAAAAACATTTTAATACACATTGCTCACCCAAATATCTAATACCAAAAAAATTATGGAACCCATCAAAATAATTTAAAAAAAGCTAGGTCCATAAGCATATCCCAAGCCCAAGCCCATTCCTTTGTTCAAATTCATTGCCACATTTCATCCAATTCCAATTAAGCATGCTAAGTGTTGTGCATCATAAAAGATATGGGGCCCATTTTATTGTTCAAGGGGAAAAAATGGAAGCGCTAGGTGGGAATCACATTAAACCTTAAGATGAGTATCCATTTTTTTAATTTTTTTGATTTTTTTTATTATTTTTTTTAACCACAATAGATATGAAAAGACTAACTCTGGGCAAGACAACTATGGAGTCACGATCCCCAAGTGTCGGACGCCACGCCTTTTGTCAATTTCATACTCTACAATAGAGATATAAAGCCTAACTCTGGGAAAGACAACTATGAAGTCACGATCCCCAAGTGCCGGACGCCACACATTTGGACAAAACATTGCTCTATGTGGTCAATTTTTTTGTTTTTTGTTTTGTTTTGTTTTTTTTTTTGTTTTTTTTTTGTTTTGTTTTTGGATACTTAAATTAAACTAAAAGTGACCCCAGAACCCTATGCTATAATGAAAGGGACCCGAGAACTCAAATTTATACCCACGATCCAGTAGACGTGCATTGTGGCATTTTTATTAAGTGGATGAAAATGTAAACTTTGAAAAATCACATCAGACAACCGCACTTTCCAAAAACTATGCTCATGAACTTAAACTTGCATTAAAATCAGAATCAAGGCATACAAAATTATTTGATATCCAATTTCAGAGTTTGCAATGTGTGTTATCATGTTCAAGGTTAATGGAATTTTTTTCTTTTCATGAATGTTCTTATTGAAAAAAAAAATCATTTTTTATCCCCCCAACTTAGAATAACACTGTCCCCAGTGTTTAAAGAAAAGAAAAGTTATAACGGGGTAGGAGAGGAGTTCAAAGAAGAAATTTAAAATGAAAATCATGGAATGAAGTCATCTGGTGGTTGATGATGATAGCACATTCCATAGTCTCCCTTCAATCCTGCATTTGAGTCTCAGTGGCTTGGATGGTGGTGAATGGATTTTCCTTATGGCTTATGACATGTCCTTTTATTTTTTTTAAACCTATAAAAAAATAAAAATAAAACAAAACAAAATAAACTGATGATACGGTGTCTTCTTTATATTTTCTGGGTAAGGTATTACTCAAAGATCACACCACGTGACACGGATGAATATGGCGCTCCCCGTTCATACCCATCCTTACTCATAAAAGAAGAACAGGTCAACGGCTTATGGTAATTTATTATATGAAAAATAAAATGATTCAAAATAATTAGAAAACATGAAAACCATGGGTTTCCTCCCATGCAGCGCTTTTGTTTAACATCGTTAGCTCGACTTGAACCCCCCAACTTATCCAATTCCAACTTTCAACATTTTTAGGACCCCATTTTTATCCAACTCAACAAGATTCAGATTAGGCCTTTTTTTAGAATTTTTTTCATGTGAAATCCCATGCTTAACAATGAGTTTGAAAGTCCAAGGAATTTCGGTAATGGTTGATTGAGTTTCATTTTGAGTATTTCCTAAGATTTTAAGGTTCATTCCTACTTTGTGAGATTCTTGATGAAAATGGATGATAATTGAATGGTCTAGGTTTTCATAAATAGAGGGATTCTTGAGTGGGGAAGGAAGGATTATAATGTTGAGTTTAGTTTCATTGAATTTTCCTAAATAAGAATGATAATTTGAATAAAAAATGGTGTCTTCTTTAAAAACATTTGAAAGAATTGGTTCCTTTTGAAAAGATGATTCATCCCCAAAATTTTCCATTTGAATTTCATGAGTGGGTATAGACAAAATATTCGTTATATCTCCCAATGGTTCAATGTTCGGTGATTCTAAAAAATTGTTATTGGAGCAATATTCCAAACACTCAATCCATGAAGACAAATTTTCCCCTTGTGAATCCATAAAATTAATTTCCTCTTGATTTAAATACCCTTCAACATTTCTTTGATCTTGTTCAGTTATCCCATATCCAAAGGTTAGTTCTTTTTTCAATTCATGAGAGGTTTTTGGGATAAAAGATTCATCTATCAATGATGGGGAAAGAACATCTTGAGTGGGAACAGATTCCTCAAAAGTCTTAAAGCTTTGTAATTCTAATCTGAAAGATGAAACTTCTGAATTCATTTTATCCATTTGTTCACGCAATTGTTCAAGAATTTTTTCAGGATTAGGTTTGATATATGTTTTTATATCATGGACTTCCTCATTATTTATCTTTTCAATAATTATTGATAGGTATGGAAATTGATCTTTTAAACATTCAGCATCCCATTGATTGTTCATGTTATCGGGTGTGTGGTAATCATTCAAGTGTTGATTAAAAAAGGTTGGTGATTCCCAATGTGAATTTTCAAACTGATTCCATCCTGAGTTTGTGAAGGGATATTGTTGATTATACTCCATTGGATTTATTTGAAAATTTAGAATCGTGATTTTCAGGGGTCAAAAAAAGAAAGGGGAAAAGATAAGAGAAATGGGGATGAGAAAATAGAAATGAGGGAGAATAGAAAGATGTTCTAAGGTGACTTACTTGGTCCCCGGCAACGGCGCCAAAATTTGGTTGCGCCCAAATTTACCCTACTGCTAAAGCGGTCGTTGAAGTACAAGTAGGGATCGAATCTACAGGGACCGAAGAAGAAACCTTGAGACACTTTGATTAGATGCGGGATTGGCTATAAAGTGGCCAACTATGGTGTTGATTGATTTGAAGAAATATTTAATTAATTTAAAGAAAAAAAAACCAATAAAATTACTTTAATTAAAACAACTAATTAAGGTGAGTTGATCCTAGGTTGTCTCTTGGGCTTGATTGGATGTATTTGTTTTTCATTTGATTTTCTGTTCATCGGTTCAAGAGGTATCCATTAAATGAAATAATTCCTCAGTATCATTCTCCAATTTAATCCATACACAATTTCAAGGCTAATCACAAATTCACTTAGAGGATCAATTAAATGAGCACTCCAAGGAATTGGATCGTACTAGCACTCAAAATGTGTCATCATTAAAGTCGGTGAAGACAAAGAAGAAGATAAATCAAAGAAAGGAACTCTTAAAATAAAGAACAAATTTAAGAATTTAAGAACATCAAATAACATTCAATCCAACTCATGCAACTCCCTAGGATCAACCCATAAAAGGTTAGCCCTCCATTTATGCTATTCTATCAATGGAAGCGGGTAATTGACTTAAAGAAGCGGGATTGAAGAAGAAAAAAAACATTAATCAAAATGAACACTCCACCGTTGTGTGATGAATTCACAAGTGCGGGTGTGAATAAATTCACACTACGATTCAACGGTATCAATGTGTGAAGAAAAGGAAAATAAAAAGTGAAAAAGAATAAATTTTATTAAAATACTAAACGTGAATGAAAAACTTACATTAGAGAAATTGATGATGCCATTACAAAATGAAAGCGGGAAATTACAATTGAAAGAAAAACTTGGATTCAAAGGAAAATGTTAGATTCAAAGAAAAATGTTAGATGATTATTCCCTTCACCACCAGCTCCTTATATAGGCATATTAGGAGCCTTATGTCCACCCCCAGCATTAAATTCACCCCCCAACAATTAAGAGAGTCAAAAGGAGGGTGAAGAATCAAAAGGAAATTGACGTTTCGAAGTTGACCCGGAAAACTGTCCAGATTCGTCCTCCATTTTGACGTGTGAGTTTGACACTTCATATGGCCGAATCCGAAGGTGTCATAAATATAAAATATCTTCGTCCATGTGTCTTATAGAAGCTCTAAAAATTTCAGGAAATTTGGATCAGCCGTTTGGATGTTATGGTCGAAATGGTGGAACGGATTTCTGTGAATTAATGTCGGGTCCACCATTTAAATCTTAACTTCATATCCATTTATCATCATGAAAACATCAGAATTAGCTCCAGCCACAGTTGAATAAAATGATCCTCGTATTTTTATCTTTCTAATGTATAAATTTGAGCTTCATTGGGCTTGGTTTCTGGGCCCCACATTTGTTTGATGGGCCTTAGGCCCATTATGCTTTTTCCAGCAAGTTTATGGCTTCAGGCGCAAAATTCTCCATCTTCCTTTGGGATTCATCCATCGGACCTAAAAGATAAAATGTTCCAAACAAAGTGATCAATCATATCCCAAAATTTCAAATTCATAAAATGAATATAATATTGTCAACAAACAAATTAATGATTGGGCCCAAATTTGCATTTTAAACATGAATTGCATTTTTGATGAGAAATGAAGTTCTATTTATGTAATGCACTAAAAACAATGTTTATGGACTTTGGAACAATGAATATAAAGATATTAACAATTAATATTAGTCACTTTCAGTGACTAATCAACTTTGTTGGATTCCTCTTAGTGAGACGGACCTTTTGGCTTACTCCGCTCGAGGTTTGGACGCAATTGGAGTACGGTCGGGTTGGTTTTGTCTTAAAAACCAACCGGGATCCTGGAACGAAAAAGTCAATAACTCTCAGACCGGGCGTCCAATTGACGCGCCGTCTGTCGCGTTGAGTTCATTTTGTCGAGACGGAACTTTGGGATACATCAACTCCGGACTACATGTCAGTTGATGTATCGACCCCCCTTGGCTCGTGGAGCGGACCCTCCCGGAAACGAGCGTGCTGTGAGCAGGAACCCTAGAGCTGACTGAGACTTGACGATTGTTGATCGATCGACTCAGAGTGTTTCGGATAGCCCAGTGGGGAGCGCTTGGTTGTAGCGGCAGACCCACGGCGGAGAAGTGCTTGGTTGTAGCGGCAGACCTGCGGTACTCAACAGGAGTACCTCTGTAGGCTATGAGGGGGAGCGCTTTGTTGTAGCGGCAGACCCATGGTGGGAAGCGCTTGGTTGTAGCAGCAGACTCACAGTACTCGACAGGTGGAGTACTACAGCAGTCCAAGGTTAGTGGGAAGCGCTTGGTTGCAGCGGCAGGCCCCCTGTACTCGATAGAGGGGGAGTTCCCCAGCAGCTATGGTTTCGACATCATGATTTAAATCCTGGTTTGAGCTGAGTCTTGACTTTCAATCATTATCTTCGATATGATTGACTTGATTTCCTTCGTGGATTGAGTTTTGTTATCCTGTGTGGATTGGTTGTGATATTCTGTGTAGACGTGATCGAACTTGGGCTCGGATATTGGAGCCAAACCGGAATTGACGACTTAGGTATATGTGTGGCATATACCTAAGTAGTGTTGGATGTTACTTCGTGATTTTATCTTTCCTTGGTGGTTTATCCTTTGTGGATTCTGGGAGACCTTCAGGGGGTCTCGGGGTCCCTACTGAGTAGCGTATACTCACCCTTGCACGGGCTATGCCCGCACTACGTTGTGATGGATGCAGACGACGGACATCGTTGATCGTGGTTGAGGCTTGTGGAGCAAGACGGTACCTGGAGGTGGACCACTGGACGGGACGTACACGGAGCGGATAGATGGACCCGATGAGCTGAGGAGACTATCTGTACCCACCCTTCAGGTGAGATTTCCGGTGGACGGCTCAATGTTGTTGCTTTACCTTTCAGTTGATGTACTTTCTTTCCAGTTGTACTTTACTTTCAGTTTGAGTTTGTATTCTGGCTCATTTACTTTTCCGCACTTACTATTGTACTCAGTTTACTTAGTGTTTACTTGTGTTGGCTTACTCTATGGTGGTTGTTTACTTTATAAAGGCGATGTCTTCCCTTTTTTGTCGGGATTTACGCCTTTGGTGCTAGTCGCCAGCCCCTGGCCTATGGAAGGTGGACTTGAGGTAGTCACGGCACGGGCCCCGAGGACGGGTCTTGACAGGAAAGATCCCTAACAAAAGTACTTGATATTCTGTTTTTTATGGGATAACATGAGACCAAGCTAATGCTTGCGATGCTACTAGGAGTATTTAGGTTTTTTTGTAATTTTGTTATATGGATTGTAAATCTTCCTTATATTCCTATTTTGGCTATCTTATTAGAAACATGTTACATATATCATCATCTTGTATATGGTTTGATTTTTGGCTTGATCATACTTTGAGACTTCCACTATTTATTTCTATTGAATGGTTTATTACTTCTACTATTTGTCTCTATTATTGATGTTTCGTTGTACTACACTCTGCTAATGAGGGCATAGTCTCCCCACGGACTCACTAAGGCCCTTGGTGCTAGTCGGCAGCCTCTGGTGTTTTCGAGAGATGTGCTTGAGGTCATGTGACCCACTAGGCTTGGGGCACCTTCAATGGAATCTAGGTCTGGGACGTTACAAAGTGGTATTAGATGATTTATTTCTGGCTTGAATTACTATTTCATTACAACATAAATGGATAGGAAGGAATATAAATTTGGTACTGAACTGTGCCCGGGCGTAGCTAACCCACGTAAAAGAAAAAAGCCAAATTTCTTGAAATTGAATTTCTATTTTCTAGTTTTTGAATATTATAGTTTAATTGATTACATCGTTGGTTGACGCACTTGATTTTTTATTTTATAGTTGATATTATTTTCGGTTCTATTGTGTTGCAGCCCGATGAGATGAGGGTATGATGTCTCGTGCATAATATAGGCACCTTTTAGGTTTCACATGCCATTCTATTTAGAATGCCTTACTATTTGCATTCTGTTGTGATAGGAGTTTTGATACATATACCTACTATTGTGATAGGTATATTGGGATATATATTATGTGAAATAGAAGGATGTTAAACTTTGGTACCTAATGCGTATGGGGCCTTAAGGATCTGGATTTTGGAGTTTATGCTTCAGCCTTAAAGTTGATTGTGTTATGTTGTGCCATAGGTGGATGCGCAACATCAATTCTTGGACCCTACAATATCATTGAATATGGATTCTCAGCCTATGTATGGTCATGTTTTGGTAAAAGAAAAAAAATGATTTCCTAATTCATAAAAGAAAAGAAATGATTTTCATTTCTCTTCATTTTGTTTGGATACAAAAATTAGTAAAAGAAAAGAAATAAATTTCTCTTCATTTTGTTTGGATACATAAATATATTTATTTATGTATAATTTTATAAATACGCATTCATGTATATATATATTTAAAAATAAATTTATAGCAATATAAATATTTTTTTAATATATTAGATATATATTTATAAATATCTTTATATAAATATATTTATAAATATATATATATAACAAAATTAAATTTGAAATTGTTTCTTAATTATTAATTCGGATGAGTTCAGGTAATGTTCTTAACAAATATAGTTTTTCAATACTTAATTATTCTAAATAAAAATATATTATAATTTTAAATTGAATCTTTGATTTTTATATCACGTTAATTACATAGACATTTAATTTTGAAAAATATATTAGCAATGATTTCTTTTTTATTTTTATATCATGTAAATTATATAAACAACATTTTTGATTTAATCAATCATTACTTTTCATGTTACCAAAATTAGCTAAACATTATTAATTCAAAATTATCATTAATTCAAAATAAATATTAATTCAAAAATATTAACTCAATTTTTTTTATAAATTATTTATATAAATTATTAATTTAAGATAATTAAAATTATTTATAATCAAAATTAACTATAATCAAAATTATTTACAAATTACGTTTAACAAAATTTTTATATACGCATGAAAATAATAATTATAATTATTAATAATCACAAAGATGATAATTTTTATAAATACTAATTTAATAAAATATTAAATAAAATAAAACATGTATCGGGGTATCATAGAAAATTTTAAAAAAACATCACAGGTCCACCTCGTTTTTTTTTAAATCACCCCGATTCAGCTTGTTTCTTTTCAAATCACCCCGATTTTGGGGTGCTTCGTAAAACTGCACCAGAGGAAATCCATTTCTCTTGGTTTTCCTAGTTCTCCATTTCTTTCGGCCAATCATTATGTCACCAAACAATGGAAAATGGATTTCCATCTTCCGGTTTCATTTCCTTTCCTCGGAATCATATGTTCCAAACGAGGTCCAAGGGAAAGAACAAGGTGCACACGCCGCTTCTCTTCCATTTTAAGTCGACCATTGGCCTCCGCCCTCCGACCTCTTGCTTGGCGGCGGGTCCTTCAGCGCCGAGTTTAGCTTGCTCTTCTGCTCTGGCTACTGAGTTTGCTGCAGATGGTTCTCCTCTAGGTGCTACTGTTTGGTCCTCTCCCCCCTCTTTCAAAGATGTGCTTTGATGGAATTCTACCCCTTCGGGGGCTAGGGATTCCCTTCTGGCGGTTCATCTTGATTCATTCTCTTCCTCAGGCAGTGGCTACCCGGTTCTCTCTGTCCCCGCTTCCTCCTTTGATGGCTTTACTTAAATGGATGCTAGTCGCTATGTTCGGTCTTGACAGGCACCCCTTGATCTTTTCCGGAGATTCATGAATTCTTGGGATTTGGCCCTTTCAGCTAAGGTGTCGGTGCTGAACCGGAAATCCATCAGTATTGTGCTAGCTTCGGAAGCTGATTTCATTCAGGCCTTCTGTTCTGGATCTAGATCGTTGGGTGGTTGGAGGTTTTTCTTGTTCATATGATCTATGGAGGTGCATCTGTGTCGCGACCTGTCATTGGCAGCTATGTTGATTTCTCTTCCCAGCCTTCCTCTGCCCTTTCATAATGTTTCATTCCTGCGGGAGATTGGTAACTCTGTGGTATCTTTTCTTTGTTCTAGCGATCTCACTCAGAGCTTGGAGGAAACTGATAAAGCCCGGATTTGCGTCGAGATGTAAATTTCCCGCCCCCTTCCTTCATGCTTCCTCCATTGTGTCGCTTGTTCGGAGGACTGGTCCCAAAGGCTTTTCTACCCCTTCGCCGCCTCATTTTCTCTCTCACTATCTGTTGCAGCGCCACTCGCACCCTATTTTCTGCAAGATACATCTGTAGCATAGTGACCAGCCTTAGGCAAGACCCTAGTGGCATGCATGGTCTAGTGGTCCTCAGCTGGTTGGCTCCACTTCAGTTTCCCCAAGGCGGGAAGGTCTCCATCTTGATCTTCCTGTACTCTGCTGCCATTGGAGACCAATTATGATTGGGTTAATGGTAAACCTTTTCTTGAGAAGAGTTAGTTCTTGGATCTGGTTCCTTTAATGCTACTGCATGGGAGAAGTCGACTGCTCTTTTCGGCTCCCTGACATACGATGCTCCCAAGGGGGGATCTGGCTTCTTCTCTAATGGCTAATGGCCCTTAGGATGGTGGAGTGTCGCCAGTATAAAGGTGCGGTCTTCCTCTCTGATTATGCTTGGTGCGTTTCCTCTGGCAGGCCATGTGCATGATCCTTGTTCTGATGAAATCCTGGAAGGGGGGCCCCAAGAGGGGAATGTTCTAGTGTGCATGGATTCTCCCGTGAATGGTGGGTTTGATTCTTTTTCAAGGGTCTTCCCACCCCCAAAGGGGATGAGTTTGGCGCCAGCTCCTGGGTCTCTTGTTGGAAAGGCCATAGCAACTATGTTATTTCCACAGCCCCTTAATGGGGTTTGTACAAGATCTCAAACTAAACTCAAGGCTCAGATAGCCACGTCTCCATTCCTTCATGGCCATGGATCTAGGGCCAAAGCCAGACTAAACTCTTCCCAATGATTTCTGTTCTAATCTGGAATAGTCGTGGTCTGGGTGCTCGTGTAAAAACAGATTTTATAGAAAATGAATTCCTCCGAAACTCAATATCTTAGGTGGCAGTTTTGGAACCAAAACAAAACTCCTCGAAGATTTTAGAATTTATGTGGCGAGACAAGGCTAATAATTTTCTTTAAGCTAATCCTCAAAATCTCCATGTCTACTTATTTTGGAGCCAGAATTTTTTGGTGGACCTAATTGAAGTGATAGATCAGTTCATCACAGTGAAAATCGTGTCTGGCCCGTTTGATGTCTATTTATCATTAGAGTATGAGAAATGCGAAGCTCGGGTTTGGGAGGAGCTTTGGCGAGATCTCAGTGCGTTCAATCATGGCACCTCCCCATGGTTTGTGAGGGGAGGATTTCAATATCATGGCCGATCCTATAGAGAAAAAAGGTTTGGGTGCCTTCCCCAAGAAAGGAAGTCAACCCATTGTTGATTTCATGGCAATGTGTGGTCTTTTGGACTTAGGGAACGTGGGGGAACCCTTCACATGGTGTAACAACAAGAGGTGGATAAGTAGAACTTGGTGTCGTCTAGATCGATGTCTTGATAACCAGCAAGCTATCAGTGCTTACCCATAATTGAATGTTTCTCATCTATCTTAGAGCTTATTAGATCACTTCCCCTTGCGGATTGAATTTTCTACTAGCAGGGTCTGGGGGGAAGGGAAATTTTCCTGTTCACTTCTTTGGGTGGAGGAAGCTGGCTTCCATAGATTGGTGGAGGAGTCGGATCAAACCCATCTCTGGGTTCGCTTGGAAACGGCTGAACAAAAAGCTCAGGCAGTTGCAATCTCACATACAAGTGTGGGTAAGGAACCAGTCTTCCAACTCAAAGGACCATGATCCCCTTCATCTCGGAAATTGGCAGGCTTGAATCTGATCTGGAGAATTCCTAGAGGGACCACCTGTTTGATGTCCTAGCCAATAGAAAGACGTATTTTTATGAGACGCTTCGAAAACAAGAACTTTTTGCTAGAGAGTAGTCTTGTATTAAATGGATGTATGAGGGGGACTGAAACTCAGGCTTCTTTCATGCATGCATCAATGAGAAGCGGCGCACCAATAGATAGAACATCCTCTTGGAGGATGTCACATTCTAAAATGACCCAAATGTCTTTGGAAAAATTTCAGAGGATTTTTTTCAAGAAGATTCAAGCAATGGTTATTCCTAACATACAGTCTGGTTATCTGGGGGTGAAGATCTCTTTGAGGCTATTCCATGTGTGGCCTCAAGGGAAAGTAATAAGAGCCTGGAAGAAGTTCCTGATGAGGCATAAATTCTGGATGCAGTTTGTTCGCTCAATATAGAGAGTGCACCAAGAATGGATGGGTTCCCTGAATCTTTTTATAGGATTTAATAGGCGCCCGTGAAGATAGACTTGATTCAATCTGTACAGTACTTTTTCAAAGGTGGATGCTTGCCACGGGTAGCTTGCATCACTAATATGGTCATGGTGCCTAAAGTTAAGGATCCCCATTCTATGAATCATTATAGGCTAATATGCTTATTTAATTTTCTGTATAATGTGTTGGAACCCATTTTAATAAGAGGCTTTCTATTTATCTTCCTGATTGGATCTCTGAAGAGCAGCACTGTTTCATCAAAGGCCGCTCGATTCACGGTGCCATCGGATTAGCTCAAGAGGCCCTCACAAATATTAATAAAAAATAATTTGGATTTAATATTTATATCAAACTGGATATGAACAAGGCTTTCGATGGAGATGAGTGGAGTTTTATCCTCAAAGTTCTTTCCAAGATGGGCCTCTTTTCATGGGAGAGAGATTTGTTATTCCGCTTATTTATTTCTAAGTGGATCTCGATATACTTTATGAGAAAAAAATATGGTTTCTTCAAATCTTTCTGGGGTCTAAGACAAGGGATCCCGATCTCTATGACTCTGTTTATCCTAGCACAGGACCTGCTCAGTAGGGCTCTCAATCGCGGCATCAAGACATGCAACATCCCACCTTATCGTTTTTGGTACCACTCCCTTGGCTTGTCCCACCTCATTTTTTTGATGACACGATTGTGTTTGTTAATAGTAGTAACTGATCTATTAAGTGTTTTACTAATATTCTGGATAAATACTGTAAGTGGAGTGGGCAGAGGGTCAACAGGGAGAAAATAAGTGTTTTTATTTCGAACAGATTCAATGAAAGGAGGATTGGTGTTTTGGAAAGGATCCTGGGTATTCAAAAAGGTATGTTTCCCATGGATTATCTTGGGGCTGCAGTGTCATCTAAGAAGGTAACTGTGCAGCATTTTGACAAAATGATTGGGAAAATAACAGGAAGAATTCTCAACTGGAAAAACTGTTTCTTGTCTTTTTAGTGGGAGATTAAATCTGATTGATAATGTTCTGTTATTGATCCCTATGCACATACTCTACTCAATTAAAGTTCCAAAAGTAGTTATCAGCAGAATCGAGAGGATCTTGGTCACCTTCCTGTGGTATTCCCACTCAGAAAGGAAACATCACTAGGCTTCTTGGTCCAGATTGGCTAGACCGCTGTTGGAAGGTTGAATTAATGTTTGATGCTTGACTGATGTTAGGCTAGGTCTTATCGCTAATCTTTCTTGGGAATGCATTGAAGGGAAGTCTTTGTGGGGAAAGTTCATGCAAGATAGGTATGGGACCGGCTTGGACCTCTTGAAGGGTGGACCTTCTGCAATCTGGACTCTGGTCCAGCCTAGGATTCTGGTTCTGTTTAACTGTTCACACTGGATTGTTGGCAAGGGGGAGATCATCCATTGGCACCACAATTGGGTGGGCTCGTGGATAGCCTTCCCTAGATACCCAGTTCTGGAATTCAGCTTCCGAGAGGCCAACAGCTACCGAAGGTTCATGCATGGCATTCTGTACAGGGATCAACACAGCCTTTTTGACAGCATTGTGCTGAACTCTGAACCTGACAGATGTATTTTCACGGGCTCAAATTCTAGAGTTTTTTCACCTAAGGATTTCTGGAATCTCCAAATGGACTCTCAAGGTGGTGATGAATGGGGTGAATTTCCCTGGAGGAAACAGATTCCTTCAAAAATGATCATTTTGGTTTGGAGGGCTAGGTACAATGATCTGCCCACGGAGGATAATTTTAAGTGGTTGGGTATTCCCCTTGCCTCTAGGTGATATTGTATAGAGAGCCACAAGTTGAAAGCACCACGTATATTTTCTTTGATAGTGACTTGGAGAGGGCTATCACGCTTGATTTTGGTCACATCCATGGGTGGTCTCCCCATGCGGTGGACAACTTCAATTGTATTCACCGCCTGTTCCAGGGGGAAGGCTGTAGTGTTTCTGAAAAATATGCTCGATATATCCTCCTTGTGTCAGGGTGATGGTCAATTTGGAAAGAGAGGAATGTTTTTCGGCACATGGGCTTCATATGGAAAATGGCTCATATCCTTCTGAAATCCAGGGTTTCCCTTCTTGATCTAGTCCTGTTGTGCAATGATTTTGCTACTGCCTTTTCTATTCAGTCCCTCATTACTAGTTCTAGCACTCCGGGTGAGGCCAATATTAGATAGTGAAGGTGGATCTGATGGTTTCCCCACCATGGGGGTCGTAAATTGTACACTGATGCCTCATTCATTTCTGGTATGATGTGTGGTGGCGGGGTAATCAGGGACCCGCGGGTTTCTGTGACCATGGCTCTCAATGTGTATCTCAGTATAGGGGACTCTCTCACTGCAGAAGTGCAGGCTGTTCTTCTTGGTCTCCTGCTATGGTCCCTGAGAAATATTCTTCTTGCAGCTGTTGAAACTGACTCTTTAACTCTGCATAACGCTATATGTGGCCCTTTCCCCTCTGTTTGGTCTATTGAGTATACTATTCGAACGTGCAAACTGCTGCTTCAAAACAATGTTGAGGTGACCCATGTTTGGTGGGAAGGGAACATGGTTGTGGACTTTTTGGCGTCCAAGGTGAGGCAGGGAGATGAAATCTCCTATTGTTCTGAGCTTGGATCCTTTCCATTGGATGGATTCAATGTGGTTCATGCGTATGCTTTAAGTCTTCACTACTTCCGGCCCCTAACCTTCCCTGCGTCCTATCCGTAACTTTCTAAAATATAATAAATATGTCGTTCCATGATTTGATTCTTGGAGTGTATGGGCCCCCACAGATCATAATTTGGCATGCCAATAAATTTCTTTTTTTAAAGTGAATGTGATAAACTTGAAATGAGTATCAATTCAGTGAATGTGAATGTGATATCAATTTGAAATAAAATGAATATGAAAGAATTTGAAACTGAGATGGCTTATGATAGATTACTTGAGAAGATCCAACCTTATTAGTGTGCTTTTGGTAGGGTCTTATGCTCGTTTGACACCCAGACTTGACCCATGGGGAAAATAGTGGGGTGAGCTCTTATAGAGAAAAGTTTTTACCTATCTTATTTTGTTATGTGTTTTTGAGCAGTGAACTATTTAATGAGTATAAAATAAGGCATGTGTTTGGAATTGTAGAGCCATACCACTATGACGACCTATAGATGAATTCCAGGAAGGTGGTAATAATCACACTCCAGAGTTGGTAGGTCATGGACAATGAGTGGATCCTCCAGTAGTTCTAGCTTCACGCCCAACTATTATACAAGATGTAGGTGCAGAGGCACAGTTCTATAAAGGATTTCTTTTTTCGGTTCATGCAGACGATTTAGGGAGCACTACGACCCACCCCAACTATGGCAGAGTTGACACATGAGTTTCAGTAGCAACATCTGCCTACTTTTTCAGATGATGGTGGACCACATGTTGCGTGGTCCCGACTCGTGTCTATTTTTTCTATCTTCGAGAACATAGAGATGCCTTCGAAGTGGAGGGTAAATATTGCAATGTACATATCACATGATTCCTCCTAGAGGTGGTGAGATGTTATCATCAAGACTTCTCTTTATCGGGAGATAACTGGGATGTAGTTTCGTAAAACCTTCTATGATTAATTATATCCCAAGTCTTCGATGTCTGATAAAGTCCGAGAGTTCATACATCTGCAGAAGGGTGCACTGTCATTCATGGACTATTCAACCCATTTTACTGAGCTCTAGTGCTTCGCACCTATTCCGATGGTTTATGAGTTATCGAATGCCAGATGATTCTAGGATGGTCTCAGATATGACATCCTTTCGTAGGTAAATGTCTTTCAGCTTACTACTTTATCTAGAATAGTAAATTAGGCATTGATCATAGTGTGAAACCTACGAGAGTCTTGAGGTGTGAGACAATGGGGTTTGACACATAGGTCTGGTACTGCATCAATCGGTAGTAGGAAACATCATCTCGAGAATCCACACAATGAAACTACCAGTCAGAACATCCCTACATGCAGTTAGGTGAGGTACTACCAATGTGGTAGGCTTGGAAATATGAGGCCGCGATGTACGAAGAACCCTGTTGAGTGTCCATCTTTTAGAAAGATGGGCCATCTAGAATGCTTCTGTTGAACGTTTCCACCAGAAGCCAGTGACAGAGGATCTGCACTGACTCCACATTCTGGAGAAGGGTCATCAGTTTTTCACCAGATATGGAGCTGGGGTACGTCAGGCCGATTGGGTCGTGGTAGTGGTCGTGGTCATGGTAGCAAGGCCCTAGGTTCACAACGACAGAAGGTTGGATCAACTCAAGGTAGCCAGACAGTGTCACAAGGCAATGATACAGGCCATGGATATGCTATGCTATAGACCCAACAAGAGTATGATCCCGACCCTTCTACTATCAGAGATACTATTATAGTATCCTTCATTTTTTCTTATGCACTTTTTGATATAGGGTATTCACATATTTTTATATTTTTACCCACTATGGAGAGCCATGGGTTCTTTTTTTTTTATACTTCATATGGTGTAATGATGGTAGACACTCCTTTAGGGATTGGGATGGAAGGTGTGTGTCAGTGCAGTGAGTTGCCCTTAAGGTTGGTGGGTGTCACTTCGAATGAGACCTATACATCCTCGAGAAGACAGGCTTCGATTTCATTCTCATGATGATTTGGTTTGTTTCCTTTTGAGCATTTGTTGATCGCTATCACCTTAAGGTGAGTATTACATCAAGTAGGGGAATCCATTCAAAAGGGTGAATGAGATGTCTAGACTAGACGAGCTGGACCTGAGAATCATGGGCTAGGCGGGATGACAGTCCAGATTATGAGTTTATATCTGGATGATCAGGGAACACATCAGATTGATTTCCCTCCATTAGTTGATTGTTTCAGGGATGTTTTCTCAGATGAATTTTCAGGATTACCTCCGGTGATAGAGGTAGAGTTCTCTATCTAACTAGTGCCAAGAGTAGAACCAATATTCATTCCTCCTTATAGGATGGATTCTACTGAGTTTCAAGAGCTTAAGAGGAAACTTGTGGGATTATAGGCAAAGGGTTTAATCTGACCTGTTACTTCTTTGTGAGGTTCACCAGTCATGTTTACGAAAAAAGTGGACAATACCCTAAGGATATGTGGGGATTACTAGAAATTGAACCATTTGATGGTTAATAACCGGTATCCTCTACCACAGATAGAATATCTCTTTGACTGGCTTTGAAGAGATCTAGACGTTTTAAAGGTTGATTTGAGATCTGGTTACCATCAGGTGCATGTTATACCATCAGACATACCTCATATAGCATTGTGGAGCAGGTATGGTTTGTATGAGTGTTTTTCATGCCATTTGGACTCAAGAACACGCCAATGGTCTTCATGGAACTGACAAACCGATTGTTCCATCCTTTCCATGATTCGTTTTTTTGTAGTTTTTGTGGATGATATCTTTGTGTATTGTCATAATCGACACAACCATAACAAACATCTTCATATCCTTTTGAATACATTGAGAGAACATGATTTATATGCTATGCTCACAAAGTGACGCTTATGGATAAATCTGATTCACTTCCTGGGACATTTCATCTCAGAGACTGGAGTATCAATAGACCTAGAGAAGGTGAGAGTGGTAGTTACCTAAGAGAATCCCAATAACAACTTTGAGGTGGAGAGTTTTTTAGGGCTGGGTGGTTACTACATGCGTTTTATATAAGACTTCTCTTGCTTGGAAGCTCTATTGATGGGTTTGGCTAAGAAGGGTGTGATGTATGTATGGTCAGAATCCTATGAGATGGACTTTCATGAGTTGAATGAGAGATTGACTTCGGCACTGATATTGATATTTATATATTCCAGAAGGAGTTACACTATGTACTATTATGCATTAAGCATCGTGTTGGGAGATGTTCCTATGTAGGGGGATTGAGTCATTGCATTCAGGTCTCAGCAGTTCTGTCCACACGAGAGGAACTACTCGACACATGATCTCGAGTTAGTTGTGGTTGTTCATGGATTGTGGTGTTGGAGACATTAATTATTGGGAGAGAATTTTCAGGTGTACGCGGGCCACAAAAGTCTCAAGCATATATTTACACAACATGATCTAAACTTGAGGCATCAATGGTGGGTTCAATACCTATAGTCTTTCGATTTTTAGCTTACCTACATTCCTGGTAAAGGAAATATAGTGGCTGATGCACTAAGCATGAGGAGTCAGATATAGGTAGTGTAGTAGGCTAGTAGTGATTGACAGGTCATGTCTTTGTTCTTTGAGATGCACTTGGAGGTACATGATTGTAACATCCCGCCCCATCTCATTGTTTTGAGAGGGCGGAGGAATGCTACTTGACCTTAAGCAACGTTCCCAAGTTACCAAAGGCTGACAATAAATGCCGAGGGCTTCGAGAATAAATTGGAGAATGATTTTCCCTCAAGAAAAAACCTATCAACCAAGCAATCCACTATCAACAATCTACATGATGCATGTCAGAAAAACAACCAACTCATAAAATACCAAAGGACAACCAACTAATCTATAACAATCCTACATGCCAAATACAACCAAGCCCAAAATCAGAGTACCAAGTGTAGACTAAAACAAGACTCCAAAGAACTAGGACACTGTCTATAGCTCCACACTAAGCTCCATGCTCCAAGCACCACAATGTCACCAAAACATCATGCCGAACCGCTAGCAAAATGAGATGCCTTACTCTTATCTGTGTCCCGGAATACAACATCTGAAAAAGCACCAAAGTGAAAAAGTAAGGGGTGAGTACAAATACTCAGTAGGTTTTTCCCAAATGACTTCCTTACACATGCCATTAGGATGAAACTGTTAACACATTTATATAAAACAGTTTATATAAAACATTCAATAATGTAGCAACTTACAACAAGAAAAACACTCCTTTACCAAGCCATTTCCACCCAAATGCTCAAACACACAGGAAAGCCAAAAAACCATGCAAGAAGACATTTCACATTTTCCCAAAAAATTCCATCTTACAAACAACACACAACAAGACAACCAAAAGGGTGGAGCATCCGTCCAACTCGTTCACTACATTTCCAACCAGTGGTACTTCCCGCCCACTTATCTTTTGATGATGGCCCTTCCAACCATTATCCATCCTCTTATTATAGTGGTACTTCCCGTCCACTTTCACACAATTCCACACAAGCCATAATTCTTAATCAACGGAAAAACACTAAGCATCAATGCCACACAAAAGCACAACATCATTCCCATCACATGCCAATTCACTTCAATAAATCATCCATTTATTGAAATCATCGTTTAATCATTTCCCATGCCAAACAACATTTCAATAAAACAAATTTTTTATTGAAAACCTTTTTCATCAACCATTTTCACAAATCAATCCCAGCAACCCATTTTAAAACTCCATTTTAAAACCCACAACAAGAGCATTTCACCACAAATTCCCCCTTTTCCCAAAAATCCCCAAAACATCACCAAGGGATTTCCAACAAATTTCACACATCAAAAACACAATTAATTTTATGCAAAACAAATTAATTGTAACCAAGCATCAAGTTCTAGCAAAGTGGAGTCAAGAGAGAAGCCACCTACCATTAGGGTTTCGACGAATTCGACCCACAAGCAACTGCACCCAAATTCGGGAAAGCGCTTCATGAAAACCAATCTAGATCTCCTTCCCTATCATCCACAAGCCTTAAAATCAACACCCAAGGCAACCCCAACACTAGATATACATGCAACAAATGTAGATCTAGAAAACTGTGAAAGAGGGAAGAGAAGACAGAGAAAACCAAAGAGAAACCAACAAGCGAGACATACCTGGGAGAAACCACCTCGAAACCCCTTCAATTTGCTTCCAAAGTGAGTGGGAGAGCCCCTCCAACCCTTGAGAACCGAAAATCCCGAGTGAGGCTTGAGTAGGAGAGAGTTTGGAGTGAAATAGGTCAAGCCCAAGTGAACCCGTCTGTAAATACCATTTTTTAAGTGGCCACATGGTTTGGAAAACCGTGTGCTAATCGTACACAAACCACTGCCTCGAGAGAAGGGGTCCGCACGGTTTGAAAAACCATGCGCAGGCCGTGCGAAGCCTACTATCCCCCCCTGCACGGTTTCCTAGAGAACCCACACGGTTTCCCCTAACCGTGCTCAAACCATGCGACCTTAGAAAAGCCTCCAAACTTATTCAAAACCCTTCCAAATTCTTCTAACCTCTTCCAAACTCATCCCAAGCACTCTGAACACATAAAAAGTCACAAACAAATGCTATATACCTCAAACTGGGGGTTCTACATTCTCTCTACCATTGGACTTTCCGTCCTCCGAAAGTAGAGAACCATTGCTTTGTCGAAAAGCTCGGGTCATTGCTCAGCCATCTGTTTCTCCTGCTCCCAAGTCTCCTCCTGAATCTGACCATGCTGCCACAAAATCCAAACTAAATTGATGCTTTTACCACGCAAGACTTTCTCCTGCCTATCCATAATCCGCACTGGCATGTGCACCAAGGAAGCATCTGGTTCTAGCTCAACATGATCCCAATGAATCACATGGTCATGATCCGGCTGATACTTTTTCAACTGCGACACATGAAATATATTGTGCACCACACTAAACCATGGTGGCAAAGCTAAATGGTAAGCCACCTCTCTAATCTGCTGAAGTATCTCAAAAGGACCAATATACCTTGAAGATAACTTACCCTGCTTCCCAAACCGACGATGTCCCAACCTAAGAGAGATTCTAAAAAAGACACGATCACACACCTTGAAGGACAACGGTCGTCGACGATGGTCCGCATATGATTTCTGACGACTCTAAGTCATCTCCATCCTCTTCCTAATCAACTTGATTTTCTCCGTAGTCTCTTGGACAAGGCTTGGTCTAATCATCGAAGTTTCACCAGTTTCCACCCAACATAATGGAGAACGACACGAACGCCCATATAATGCCTCAAACAGAGCCATATGTATTGAAGCATGATAAGTGTAATTATAGGAGAACTCCATCAACGGTAAGTGCTCCTCCCATGAACCACCAAAATCCAGCACACAAGCCCTTAACATATCCTCTCAGGTTTGTATCGTCCTCTCGAATTGTCCATTCGTTTGTGGATGATACGCCGTGCTCATAGTCAACTGTGTTCTAAGAGCTTGCTGCAAGGATTTTAAGAAACGAGATGTGAACCTCATATCACTATCTGATACAATCAAAACTGGAACACCATGCTTACCATCTATCAGATATAGATTTTGGACAGATCCTTCACTACATGAGATTCACGAATTGGGATGAAATGGGCCGACTTTCTGAGCTGATCCACAATCACCCATATGGTATCATTCTTCCAGACCGTTCTTGAGAGACCAATCGCAACATCCATTGCTATCTGCTCCCATTTCCACACTAGGATAGGTAAATATTGCAACATGTTTGCTGGTCGTTGATGCGTTGCCTTGACTTTCTGACAAGTCAAGCATCTCGAGACAAACCCGACCACATCCTTTTTCATACCAGCCCACCAAAGCTGCGCTTTCAATACCTTATACATTTTCTGAATTTCAGGATGGATAGACCACCCTAAATGATGATAAGCCCTGAGAAGTTCATCATGACAAGCCATTGGTACCACCATCGAATTTCGAAAACACAAGACTGAATTCCCATTCAGTTCCCAGTTGTCAATGGTCTCCCTATCATTGAGTTTCGACCTCATCGCCATACATTCAGAATCAGGTGCCTGTGCCTCTTTAACCAAACCAGCCAATTTAGGAACCAAAAAAATCAGAAAGAAGACCCACTCTATCACCCTGGTCCTCACATTCCAACCGCATGTCGGCTATGACCGACATCAACTGCCATTGATCTGATACATATTTCACCACTTGAGCGTATGATTTTCAACTTAATGCATCCACCACCGAATTTTCATTACCTGGTTTGTACATTAAGTCAAAATCAAACATCTGGAGATATTTCATCCATTTCCTTTGCCTCAGGTTCAAATCTTTTTTTTTTGAAAAGATATGATTTAAGCTCTTTTTATCAGTAAACACTATAAATATCTCACCGAAGAGATAATGACGCCACATCTTTAAAGCCCGAATCAATGCTGCCAACTCCAAATCGTGTGTTGGGTAGTTCTTCTCATGCAACCTCAACTACTGTGAGCCATATGCAACCACATGATCCCCCTGCATGAGAACACACCCTAACCCTGATCCTGATGCGTCACAATACACCACGTACCCTTTCCCTGGTTCTGAAAAAACCATGATTGGTGCTGATGTAGGGAGACCTTTTAACTCTTCAAAGCATTTCTGGCACTGCTAATCCCATTGAAATGGAATATTCATCCTTGTCAAAGTTGTCATCGGTGATGCCAATCGTGAGAAATTACGAACAAAATGTCGATAATACCCAGCTAGACCAAGGAAACTTTGTATCTCGAAGATGTTTTTTGGCGGTTGTCATGAGATAACCACTTCTATCTTTTTCGAATTAATAGAAACACCCCTCTCCGAAATAACATGGCCAAGGAAACAGACCTCCTACATCCAAAAGTCACACATTTACAATTTGACATACAACCGATGATCCTTCAAGATCCCCAACACTATTGTCAAGTGTTGCTCATGATCTACCCTTGTCCTCAAATACAACAATATATCATCCACAATATCATCACAAAAGAATCCAGATATTTCTGAAATATCTGATTCATTAATGCCATGAACAATGCTGGTGCATTCGTTAGACCAAAGGGCATAACCACATACTCGTAATGACCATATCTACTTCTAAAATATGTTTTTGGAATATCCTCCTTCCTCACCCGCAATTAGTGATACCCTGACCTCAAGTCAATCTTGGAGAACCACTAAGCTCTTCTCAACTGGTCAAAAAAATCATCAATGCGTGGAAGTGGATATCGGTTCTTTATCGTAATCTAATTAAGTCTACAATAATCAACATAGAGCCTCAAGGTTTCATCTGCCTTTTTAACAAACAAAACTGGTGCTGCCCACAGAGATGTGCTAGACCGGATGAACCCTTTGATTTCTAACTCTTCCAACTGCATCTTTAATTCCTGCTATTCTGCTGGTGCCATTCGGTAACACGAAAGTGAGATAGGATTGGTCCCCGGAAGGAGATCAATCATAAACTCCACTTATCTCACAGGTAGCAACCCTGAGAATTCATTGGGAAATACATTAAAAAACCGACCCACAATTACCGGAACAACACTCTTCTCAACATCTTCCACTGATTCCAATGACAAGGCCTCTAACTGACATGAGATCGTGCCAACAGTTGGTGCCAACAAATCTGTTTCACCCAGGTTTGCACTCTTCTCCCCTCTAAAGAGATGCGTGACACCATCCTCTATCACAAAACTAACCGTTCGTACAGAGCAATCGATGTGGGCCTTAAGCATCGCCAACCAATCCATTCTTGTGATTATATCATAAGCATCCATCTCAAGCACCGAGAAATCCAACATCAATTCGATGTCATCCACAACAAAACAACAACCTCGACATAGGAAGCCTTGACACTCTTTGATCCAAAGGAGTTTGTAGTTTCAAAACAGAAGACATCATTTCCACGTGTAAACCCAAAAAATCAATGATGTGAGAAGCAATAAAAGAATACGAAGCACCCATATTTAACAAAGCTTGCATCAACGTGGAATTTAAAAGAACCGTACCTCGCACCGTTGATGGTCTCGACTGATCATCCATCACCGTCTTCTCAGCTCCAAACAATTGCTTACTTGCCACACTCTGCTCCTTATTACCATGCTGAGGTGTCGTGGTATTCCTAGAATCATCATGACCCACCTTACTTTGCTGTCGAGGGGTATGTTGCTGTCCCTGTCCCATTGAGGCATAAGACCCATGTGACCCATGAGAAGTATCACAAACACCCGATGTCGAAGCATTCTGACAATAACGTTGCAGATGCCCCGTCTGCTTACAATTATGACATGCTTGTGGTTGTGTCGTACAATCCCGCTTGATGTGGCTCGTAGAACCACACTGAAAACATCCCGACATGCTCTGAGGCTTCACAAGAAGATTCATCGATCCTACTGTTGGATTCTGAGTTATACTCCCACCCTAGAAATAAGTGTCTCTCTTCCTCTTGAACCCAGCGTTCGAGTTCCCGCTATTCCCTGTGGGTACCAACATACTTCCCCTGCCTGTAGCCCCCAAAAGATCCCGCTTAGCCATTGTAGCTCTATTCACCATTTCCACGTAATCATCTATACACAACACAACTATCTTGGAACGAATTTCCTGGTTCAACCCAGCTTCAAAAATTTGTGCCTTCAACGATGTACTACCCGCCACCTCGGGTGCAAACCTCACTAAGTTCATAAACATAGCTACGTATTCCGTCACCACCATGTTTCCTTGCTTTAAACTAAATAAATCTGTTGTATGCTGAATTCTTAACGTATGAGGGTAGAATTGTTTATTAAACAATTCCTCAAACCCCACCCATGTAACACTATGGTCTGTCCCAGCTTGGACCGCCAGCTCCCACCATTGGAGGGAAAGATCATCCAACATATACGTGGCTAGTTTCACTTTCAGCTCTGTTGGTGTTCCCAAGAAGCCAAATATCTCATTCATTCTGTTCAACCATGCTTCAACCCTTTCTGGCTCCGAATCACCACTAAACATGGGTGGATTCTTCCTTTGAAACTGAACTGCATGATCCACAACCTTGGTTCATCCGCTTTATTCCCACTTTCCATAGCATGGAAAGTTTGCACTATACTCTGCACCAGCTGCTGGTTCACCTGAGGCTTAGGTGCAACCACATTTTCAGCAACTTCCTTCGGTTGGCCTCTACGACGTCTACCCGGTGCCATTTCTAACAACACAAAAACAAACATGAGTCTTACTCCCTTAACAAGAAAGGGTATACAATTTTTAATTTCAATACATTGCTACTATCACAACCAGGCTTTCCACAAGTTCACATTTCCCATTTTTCACTATTTTGAAAAATCCACCATGTTTTGAAAATCGACCCATTTTCAAAACACCACAAGTTTCCATGTTTCAAATCCTTCCGTTTTGAAACCCAATATAGATTTTCAAAATCGATACATTCATATCACACCATAGATCATTATACCGAATGAAACATGCATCCTAATGGGAAGCCATTTCTACCATGCATGACATGCTCATCTCATTAGCTACATCCACGACAATGAGATATCCAATGCATATAAGTGTCTCCAAATACTTATGTACCCAACTCCCTAGTAACTTGAAGTTCAACATAAAAGGGTTAGTTATGCCTTTTTATGCTATACATCCCATGTTCTGACAACCCTACGCCTTGCTACCTTCCCGACTCAAGGAATAGACCAAGAACAAATGTCGACACCAAGACCAACAATCAATGCCAAAGATGGAACAACTGCTCTCACTTGAAAGCCAAGGACCGAACAAACTGATACCACTTGTAACATCCCACCCCATCTCATTGGCTTGGGAGGGTGGAGGAATGCTACTTGGCATTAAGAAACATTCTCAAGGCACCAAAGGCTAGCAATAAATGCCGATGGATTCAAGAATAAATTGGGGAATGATTTCCCCTTGAGACAAAACCAACCAAACAAACAATCCACTATCAACAAACTGTATGATGCATGTCAGTAAAACAACCATCTCATAAAATACCAAAAGAAAACCAACTAATCTATAACAATTCTACATGCCAAATAAAACCAAGCCCAAAATCATAGTACCAAGCGGAAGACTACAATAAGACTCCAATGAACTAGGACACCATCCATTGCTCCACACCAAGCACCATGCTCCAATCACCACAACTTCACCAAAGCATCATGTTGAACCGCTGACAAAATGAGATGCCTTACTCTTACTTGTGTCCCGGAATACAACATCTGCAAAAGCACCAAAGTGCCAAAGCAGGGGGTGAGTACAAATACTCAGCAGGTTTTCCCCTAATGACTTCCCTACACATGCCACTAGGATTAAACCATTAGCACATTTATATAAAACAGTTTATATAAAACATTCAATAATGCAACAACATACAACAAGCCAAACACTCCTTTACCAAGCCGTTTCCACCCAAATGCTCAAACACACAAGAAAGACAAACAACCATGCCACAAGCCATTTCACCATTTCACATTTTCACAACAAATTCCATCTTACTAACAATACACAACAAGGCAACCAAAAGGGTGAAGCTTCTATCTAACCCGTTCACCACATTTCCTACAAGTCGTACATCCCGCCCACTTATCCTTTGATGGTGGCCCTTCTGTCCACTATCCATACCCTTATTATAGTGGTACTTTCCGCCCACTTTCACACAATTCCACACAAGCCATAATGCTTAATCAACCGACAAGCACTAAGCACCAAGGCCACACAAAAGCACACAATCATTCGCATCACATGCCAATTCACTTCAATAAGTCACCCATTTATTGAAATCACCATTTAATCATTTTCCATGAAAAACAACATTTCAATAAAACAACATTTTTATTGAAAACCATTTTCATCAACCATTTTCACAAATCAATCCTAGCAACCCATTTTAAACCTCCATTTTAAAACCCACAATAAGAGCATTTCACCACAAAGCCCCCTTTTCCCCAAAAATTCCCAAAACATCACCAAGGGATTTCCAACTAATTTCGCACATCAAAAACACAATTAATTTTAAGCAAAACAAATTAATTGCAACTAAGCTTCAAATTCTAGCAAATTGGAGTTGAGGGAGAAGCCACCTACCATTAGGGTTTCTGCGAATTCATCCCAAAAGCAACCGCACCCCAATCCAAGAAAACGCTTCATGAAAACCGCTCTAGATCTCCTTCCCTATCATCTAAAAGCCTTAAAATCAACACCCGAGGAAACCCCAACTCTAGATCCACATGCAACGGATGTAGATCTAGAAAACCGAGAAAGAGGGAAGAGAAGACCTAGAGAAATCCAAAGAGAAACCAAGAAGAGAGACTTACCTGGGGGAAACCACCTTGAAACCCCTTCGATTTGCTTCCAAAGTGAGTGGGAGAGCCCCTCCAACCCTTGAGAACCAAAAATCCTGAGTGAGGCTTGAGAGGGAGAGAGTTTGGAGTGAAATAGGTCAAGCATGAGTGAACCCGTATTTAAAAACCATCTTTTTAAGTGGCCGCACGGTTAGTCAGCACGATTTGAAAAACCGTGCGCTAACTGTGCGCAAGCCGTTGCCTCAAGAGAAGGGGTCCGCACAGTTTCCTCGCACGGTTTGGAAAACCGTACATAGGCCGTGTGAAGCCTGCTGTCTCCCCCTGCATTGTTTCCTGGAGAACCTGTACAGTTTCCCCTAACTGTGCTCAAACCGCGCGACCTTATAAAAGCCTCCAATCTTATTCAAAACCCTTCCAAACTCTCCCAAACTCTGCCCAACTCATCCCAAGCACTTTGAACACATAAAAAAGGCATAAACAAAGGCTATATACCTCAAACCTGAGGTGCTATAATGATATTCAGGAGAAGAATTTCTTTTCTTCTTTAGCTATTACCCCTACAATTATGGATAGAGTGAGGATAAGGCAATAATCGGATTCCGAACCCCTAGTTCTATGAGAGAGTGTGGTAGGTAAGGACCCTCCTCTGGGTTGTACCATAAGTGAGGATGAGATCCAGAGAGTACATAGTCATGAGTGGGTCTCTTCAGACATGCGCGAAGAGATGATGTGAGATTTTAATGCTTCATCTTGGGTAGTTCATAATGGTGTAACCAAGATATATCGATACATACATCATTAGTATTGGTTGTCGGGCCTGAAAAGAGATGTATTTGGTTTTGTTAGGAGGTGTTCCACCTATCAGCAGGTGAAGGAGGAACACCAATGACTAGTTGGTCTTTTACAGTAGCTACCCATTTCTGAGTGGAAATGGAATGATATTGTGATGGATTTCATGATAGGTTTACCAAGGTCTCTTTGAAGTAATGACGTTGTGTGAGTTGTCATTGATAGGCTCTTGAAGGCATATCATTTCCTTCTGATTAAGGAAACTATTAGTGCTGATGATATTGGGAGGTTATATATCCATGAGATAGTACGGATACATGGGGTCCTACATTCTATCATTTCAGAGAGGGATGACATATTTACTTTTTGATTATGGAAAGGGCTATAGAGGGAGTTGGTTATACAGGTCCTTTAGAGCATGACATGCCACCCCCAAAACAAATGGCCAGTCAGAGCGTATGATTCAGGTGTTTGAGGGCATGCTTTGACCATGCTCGCCCTGGATTTCAGGGGCTCTTGCGAGAGGCATATACCCCTGGACGAGTTTCCCTACAATAATAGATTTATTGATACTATTTATATGACACCATATGAGGATTTGTATGGTAGGTCATGCTGATCACCCCGATGTTGGCTGGAGGCAGCTCTTCTGGGACCTCGTCTTGTCTAGGAGACCACATAATAGGTGCAGTTGATTTGGAAGTGGATGGATATTGCACTGTCGTATTAGAAATCTTATACCAATCACCGCGAAAGAACTATATAGTTTGAGGTCAGGGATTAGGTTTTCCTATGTGTTTCACCAAGGTTGTCACATAAGAGGATTAGGAGACAGGTAAGTTTTCATCGAGATACGGTGGCCCATTTGATATTCTGGAGAGTCGGGCTAGTAGACTCTCGGATGCAGTTAACTCAGATGTACCATGCCATGCATGACATCCTCCATGTTTCCCAGCTTTGATGTTACTATTCAGATTTGTATCACGCTTTTCAATCCAAGGAGGTTGAGTTATAAGAAGATGCATCCTTTAAAGAGCATCCTATATATATTGTGGATCATAGCATGAAGGTTATCTGAGGACGGTCTGTTCCATTAGTATAGGTGCTATGGAAGCATGGACGAGTGCAGGATGGGACCTGAGAGAGAAAGACTGATGTAGGAGCATAGTGGTTGGAGTTGTTCTCATACATTGCTTCACCACCCTCGGTAGTGCAATTCGGGGATGAATTTCTTTAAGGGAGATTTTTTTAAGAACAATGATCTTTGTTTAGGTATAGATTTTTTTCTTTCAATTCACAGTTTAGTTACTTAAATATGGCCTAATGTTAATGCGTGTTGTGTTCACAGAGGTTTTAGGGGTGTTTGTGGCTTGTTCGGAGTCCAGAACCCAGTTTTGCGGGTTTTTTTGGCCCGATGCATGGTTAGTACAAACTGTGCATGGGAGGCCGCATGGTTTGAATATACCGTGCGATGCTAGACAGTGGGGGCTTACGGGCCACATAGTTTTGGTAAACCATGTGAGAAGAGTCGCATGACCGTGTGACTATTCTGCATTTTAAAAAGACTTTGACAGAGGCATTTCGCATGGTTACCACATGGTTAGTAAACCATGCGGGGTAACCGTGCCGGTGCCCCAAACCTTCAGGAAACTAAGAGGGTAAACCGTGCGGCCCTATAATTTTAATATTTTTTATAATTTTTATTTAAATTAAATTATTTTAAACATAAGTGAACCCTCAGACATCACACAACAGCCTCACCCTCACCATGGAAAGGCCCCCCTTGAGCCTTAGCTTGGATTTTAGATCCCCTCTCCTTCCAATCATCAATTCGAGTGTCGTCTGTCTCCTCATATCTGTAACTGTAAGGCCTTAATTTCTTTGCATCCTTTCTCGATTCTTTTGGATATCGAGTAATATATTTTGATTTAGGCTCATATGCCAAAATTTCCCATTATTCATCTATTTGTTGGATTTCTTATAATGCAGGATGAATCAAAGCTTGATAATGGATGAGCTATCAAGGATGATCCTATGGTAGGGGGTCATGTTCATTTCGTTGAATGTTGGATCATATGTATGTGCGGGCTTTTCACACACCCATTTTTTGGGGCATCCCCTTAAATTGAATTGAAACCCGTTATTACCTATCGTGATTTTGGTAATTGAGTAGGTTTGATTATGCATGTTATCAGTGGAATACTTTTAATAAGGATGACCCATTGGTTATTTTCCTTGAATGACCATTTATGGCTTTTGGACATGGATGTATATGAAGCATGCCTCTATCTCCATTTCATGGGATTTCAAAATGTGAATTGATCTATGAATTAAATTTCAATTTTGTTTGATTGTAATTGAATTAATTAATGGTATGGGATGGATGAATTTCCACTTTACCCATGTATACCATTTCTTGTTTAAGAATGTTTTCTTTGTAATTCCTTACCCATGTGAGTAAAGTAAAGGCAATTACTTGAATTGTTGTAATTGGATTGAATTTCCATAAATGTGGGGTTTCCCATGTGAGATATATGATAACTAATCCCTTTGGTAGATTTTTAATCTTGTTAGGCTTTTTGTTCTAAGAAATCCCATGTGAGTATTTGGAGGCAAGCCTTCGAGCTTGGCCTTGTTTTTAAATTGCCTTAATAGGAATGAATTTCACATTTTGTTTCTTTTCCCATGTGAGTTATAGGATAACGAAACAATGTAGTAGTGTGTTATGCCCTTGAACCATGTTATGCAAAATATTCACATGTGAGTAAATGAAAGGCCAAACACTTTGAGGTTGGCCAAGGATTGATACACCTTTTGAGGTGATCTTGTTAGAATATTCTCTTGGTTTTGACCTTTGCATGATAAATGGATTGTTTCAATAGAAATGGAATTGATTACATGATAAATAGTTGTCGGTGACACATGGATTCAATTTAGAATACCATGGACAGAATCATGTGACTATTAACCCTTATACATTTAGTGATACATGAATTCTAATGAGAATTCCATGGACATACTCAATGGTTAATACTATATTGTCATGGGTGATACATGGATCCAAATGAAGGATGCCATGGACGAACTCATTGAGGAAAGACTTATATGCTGAGTGATACATGGATTCTTATGAGAATTCCATGGATGGAATCAAAAGGGAATTTGACTATTAGGGAAAGGGTGAAACTCAAGGTTACGTTGAGGAGTGTTGAGGACGAAGTTGATTGAATGGGATGTTATACCTCACCTAAAGCAATACCGGGTTCCTGAGAGGTTCACCATGGATGGGCTTGTAGGTTGTTGGTTGATATTTCATAAAGAGTGACACTTGAATTACAACATAGGAATGTAAAGTACGGGCTCAAGTTATGAATTGAATTATAAATGGAATGACTTATGATGGGCCTTCCAAGAAAAAGCACATGCTTGGATTCAATTTTCCCTTATACTTGTTTAGATGTCCTAATGATCCATTTGTTCTGCTTCCAGTTACACGAGGGATACCGGGCTTGATCTGAATCTAGATACTTATAAATTAAATGTAATTTAATTGTTAAATTAATATTAAATGATTCTAAATGGATTCCAGTTCATGTATTATGTTTACATTTGAGTTTATCCTTGCTTACTGCTTTTATGATTGCACACTGCCTGCTACAATCATTCATTGACTGATTTGCATATACCATGGGTTTTTTCCTATTGGGATTTAGTGTCACACCCTATTTGGGAAATGTTTTTGGAACAAACCCGGTTATATGATTGCTGGAGTTAAGAAGGGAAAGCACCCTAACACAGGTACTTTATATGCTGCATTGGAGTAGGAGATCATTGGACCAAGATGAGGCTTGTGATTCTATTGGGAGTCTTTTGTAATTTTTGAAGATTTGTTATATGGATTGAACATCTTCCTTGTATTCGTATTTTGGAAGTTTTATTAGAAAAATGTGATATATATCATCATCTTGTAAGTGATATGATTTCTGACTTGATCATACAATCAGTCTCCCACTATTTACTTTTGTTATACATTCTACTACTTTCGCTATTTGTATATGTTGTTGATATTCCATTATGGTAGAATCTGTTAATAAGGGAATAGTCTCCCCATAGACTCACCCAGACCCTCGCTACTAGTCATCTGCCTCTGACATTTGGGGAGATGTGCTTGAGGTCATGTGGCCCATCGGGTTCGGGGTACCTTTAAGTGGCATCTGGGTATGAGATGTCACAAGTTGAAAAGAAAGATATATGGGGGTATATCCCACTTTGGTAGAAGGGTATATTATTGGGGGTTAGAACAAAGGTCAACTGATGGTTTTACTTTTAGGGTATAAAACCTGTTTTATAATGTTTTTTTATAATCCTTAATGAAGTTAGTAAATAATCCATGCTTGGGGGATAACCAATTTAGAAAATAGAAAGTCTTTAAAATAAATCTTGTAAATATCATGTGATTATATCACTATTTATATTTAATATATTCAAGGTGAGTTTAAGAGATATATTTACATGGATAAAAAACTATCAAGTTTTATAGAATGAGTTATAAGAATAATTCATACAAGAAAGGGACCATAGATCTACCCCTTCCCATCTTAGTGACCATATTCTGATTTGGAACCCCATTTTAAATAATATTATTTGTGTACTCTAAAATATCCAACTATATATTGATGATGAAAAACATAAATTCAATTAAAATCAATGGTGTTCAATTATTAAATGTTTTATGATAATATCCTGGATAAATAATACACAAGAGTTACTGATATTTTCAAAAAAAAATTGGTGAGAAATAAGAATATTTTAAATATTTTTATAAAATATATGATACACTTTCGATATATGTTTAATGCTATGGTTTTTACCTAGGAAGATAGACATGCTATTTCTCAATATGAACGTTAGAATTTATCATATCATACGAAGTGAGGAAGGGAACTGTAATTAAGAAGAATGTTAAGGAAGAATTAAATTTCAATGCATTGTTAAAAGAGATATTCAAATATAAATAAATATAATAAGATTTGTGTTATTCTTATGATAGGGAGGATAAATTGGAGTTCAAAAAGATCATGGATATTTTTTTAAGATACAAAAAGGGAAAGTGGATATGAAGATATAAACAATTCTTTCATGTTTTGGAATTATAATGATAGTGAAAATTTGGTATCAAGTTTTTCAATGAAGAAGATTGATGACTATGAGTTAAATTAAGAAGATAATAAGTATTAGAAATAGAAGTGGAAGAAAAAGAATGAAAGTTTTCCTAGAAAGAAGAAAAATTTGGTGAGAGGAAAAAAGGAGGACGATTCATCATCTAGTAATGAATTTGTTAGTGAGGTCAACTTCTTAGGTCTTATTAAGTGGGGATGTAATTTATCAACCAATGAATGTGATAAAAAATGTGAAGAGAACTAAAATGGATTGAAAAAGGAAATCTATAAGTATATCTTAAGAAAATCACAAAACTCACAAAGGAGATGAGAATGTTAATGAATGATTCTTAGGAAACAAAATTTTAAAATTTTGAGCATATAAAAAATGATGTGAATCATATTAATGATATTAGAGAAGATAAAATAGAGTGGATGAGATTTAAAATAAGAAGAATGATAATGGAGTAAAGACAATCGAAAAAGAAAAGGCTCAAAAATTTAGAAACAACCCTTGTTGAGGAAAGAAAGAAAACCATATTCAAGTTGAATTAATTAGAGAGGATGGTAAAAGATATATGGAAATATTTTGTGAGATAGGGGAAGTGATTTTAGAGAGATAATCAATTTTTATTATAACATAATGTGAGTAAAATAATATTATATAAGACATCATGAAAGCAGTTGAAGTTAAAGGGTAATCTATAAAAGCTAGTGAAAAGAAGCATCGTCAAATACATGTTGATTCAATTCCATGGTAATATCTCTTTATATCATCCTTTATAAGTAATATCAGTTAAAAATGTAAAATTGAATCATGTTGTAATAAGATGATTAGTGATAAATCATTTATCTACAATAGAGCCAAATATATCATGATGGCTTCCCCTTGAAAAAATGACTACCATAATTTGTAAAGGGATATCGATAAAAAAAATCTAAGAAGTACTGTTATTAGTATGAAATATCGAGATTTAGATGTATCTGATGGTGTTTTATGGAATTCAATCACAAATAATTCTAATTCTCATACAACTTGTCTTTTTAAGAAAGTGGTATAAATAAAGTAAGAGTTATGATGAATAGAAAAAAAAAATTTTAAAAAGAAACAAGAGGAAGGAAAGAATATTTAGAAGGTGAAAAATGTTAAAATTTAAAGTCATTAATGTTAAAATATTATGTATGATATGTGAGGAAAGAAAGAGGGGATAATTATTTGGCCAGATAATATAACCATGGATAGGAATAAATAGGAAGCAAAAGAACCTTATTGAAGAAAATGGAATGTGATATGAATCAAAATATGAGAATAAAATTGATAATAAGTTATCTTAATATGGTTTCTTGAACATTAGTGATGAAACATTAGAGGTTTGAACGGGATGGGAATGGTACAAAATATTTCATGACTATGTTACTGGCCCAAGAGAAAATCAGGAAATGTAATTATTTCATTAATTAAATTGAAATAGAATTTAACTGATACCACCAAAAACACTTAATGTGTGACCCTCTAGGATTTATTATCATTGGCATTAGGTGGGTTTGCCTAAATTCCAAGAGTAATGTCTAGCAACAGGTCAAGGAATCCAATAGAAAGAACATAAAGTCACATGAACGACATCCACATACGAACCTTTACTGTGTAATATAATCCCTTTGTCTCAATATCTCATCAAGTAGGTTTCATGATAGTGTCATCAAACTTTATACTTGATACTTTATTCTTTAACTACCTAAAATAAACTCTTCGTTACACCATGGCCATGGAATTTTGTGTGACGGTTCTATTTCAATCAAAGAGTCGAGATATCAACTTCCATAAATGGAAGGGACAAATCCTTCCTCAACTTATCCATTAATATCATGTCACTCGTGATGTACCCAACGTACCCTACTTCCCGTCAACTGTCTGTGTGACGGTTTTCGTCAGTAAATCAAAGTGCACAATTCATGACACGTATTAATGATAATCTTAAATTATAAGGATCATTACACATGCTCACAGATAGAAATATCTGATGACACCAAAACATGCCGAATTTCTATTGGCAGGTCTATTCACATAATCTCCTATCTTGGAGATTACCAAGTGAGAACTTCATGAGAGGAAGTCTCATCTGCTTATGAGTACTCAAACTTGACGGTATGCGTTCTATGTGTCCCTTCATAGTATGTTATCCAACCATAGAACTATATTTAAAAATATTATTATAGTATTTCAAGGTTCTCATCATAGCGGGGAACTATCATGACCTTATCAATGCAACAAATACTCTAGGACATTATTACATCATAATCATGCATAACAATGAAAAATATGTAATATGATGTTTAATATTTAAATACATTAAATATCCATATAATCAAAGTATAACCAGTTGGTTCTAGGACACCAACTCTTACAAACTCCCACTTGGACTAGAGCCAACTGCCTACAACTTTCAATCCGCTAGATCTCACATGATGATCATGTTTCTACTGAGTCAAGGCTTTAGTCAAGGGATTCACCACATTGTATTATATGGGAATACTACTCACTTCAATTTCACCTCTCTGAGAAAAATCCCTCAAGAGATGATACTTTCGAAGTATGTGCTTCGCCCACTGATGTGACCTTGGCTCTTTTGCGAGAGTCACCACTGTAGTATTATCACATTATAGTGTGATGGGATCTTTACTGATAGGTATCACATCCAACCTCTGGATGAATCTTTGCATCCAAACTTCTTCTTTAGCTACCTCAGAAGTTGTGATATACTAGGACTCTAATATAGAATCTGCGACTACACTCTACTTTGAGCTCTTCCAGCTCACTGCACCTTCATTTAAAGTGATGATGTATCTCGTTTGCGACTTCATGTCATCTTGATCAGTCTGGAAACTAGCATCTTTATATCCTCTGATAACTAGTTCCTCATCTCCTCCATAAACTAGGAACATATCCTTAGTATGCCTCAAATACTTTAGGATAGTCTTGACTGCCATCTAATGGCGGTCACTCGGGTTAGTTTGATATCTTCCTACCGCACTTAATGCATAGGCGACATCCATCCTAGTACATAGCGTGGAATACATGACTGACCCAATAGCTAATGCATATGGATTCATTTCCATTATCATTCTTTCCTCATGTGTCTGAGGACACATTTTCTTGGAAAGATTAATGTCATGTGACGCTGGAAACAATGCCCTCTTGGATTGTTCCATACTGAATCTCTTTAGTATCTTATCAATGTATGTACTTTGACTGGGCCCAACAATATCTTAGATCTATCACGATGAATCTTGATCCCAAGAATATATGGTGCCTTACCCAAGTCCTTCATGGAGAAACATTGATTCAACCATGCCTTAACAAACTGTAATATTGGTATCTCATTTCCAATAAGTAATATGTCATCAACATATACTATTAGAAAAATGATTGCACTCCCACTAAATGTTTTGTAGATACAAGACTCACATTCATTCTTGATAAACCCAAATTCTGTTATGGATTCATCAAAACGAATGTTCCATGACCTGGATGCTTGCTTTAATCCATAAAATAAATTCTGCAACTTGAATACTTTATTGGCATCATTTGGAGTCACAAACCCTTCAGGTTGTGTCATGTAGACATCTTCTTGATGGTTCCCATTAAGGAAGGTTGTTTTGACATCTATTTTCTAAATCTCATAGTCATGGTAAACCGCAATAGAAAGTAGAATTATGATGGATTTCAGCATTAAAACTGGTGAAAAGGTTTCATCGTAGTCAATTCCTTGACGATGTTTAAACTATTTTGCAACCAGTCGCGCCTTATAGGTACTGACTTGTCCTTCCATGTCCAGTTTCTTCTTGAATACCCATTTGCAACCAACAGGCTTTACATCAACTGGAGGATCTACCAAAATCCAAACTTGGTTTTGATACATGGAATCCATTTCAGAATTCATGGCTTCTTTCCCCTTGGAAACACCTGTGCCACTTACTACTTCCTTGTAGGTTAGAGGATCATTATTATCAACTAATAACGAGTCACTATCCTCAGTAACTAGAAAACCATACCATTCTGGTTCTCTAACCTCTCTTGTACTCCTACATAATACTTGTGTCTCTGGAGCATATTCTTCTTCCATGGGGATTTGTGGAATTTGTTCATGTACCAACTCTTGTGTACCTTGAGCCTCGACTTCATTGAAGTATATCTCTCTCCCACTATCTCTTTTGAATATGTTCTCCCTCTCAAGTGATATGGAATGTCTTTCCACTATAATATTTTTTATGAGGGGTTGTATAGGTAATATCCCCTTGTTTCCTTGGGGTATCCTATAAAGGTGCACTTTTTGCCTTAGGGTGAGAGTTTGTTACCTGAAGAGGCCTTAACAAACGCTTCACTGCCCCACACATGTAAATTCAATAACATGGATTTTCTTCCACTCCAGAACTCATATAGAATACCATTTATCGATTTAGTTGGTACTTGGTTTAGTATGTGTGTCGTTGTTTGTAACGCATATCCTCAAAAGGATAATGGAAGACTCGTATGACTCATCATTTATCTCACCATGTCCAATAGGGTGTGGTTCCTCCTTTCGCTCACACCATTCCACTAGGGCGTGTATGGAGGAGTGAGTTGGGATAGGATCCCAAACTCTCATAAGTAATCAATGAAGTCTTTATTAAGATATTCTCCAACTTGGTCTGAGCGGAGTTTCTTAATCTTCTTACCAAGCTGGTTCTCAACTTCATTCTTGTATTCTTTGAACTTATCAAAATAATCTGACTTATACATCATTAAGTATATATATCCATATCAACTAAAATCATCAGTAAAAGTTATGAAGTATGAGTACCCTCCCCTTTCTTAAACTGGAAATGGTCCACACGCATTAGTATAAAACAATTCAAGAAGTTCTTTAGCCCTTTCACCTTTCCCACTAAATGGGGCTTTGGTCATTTTTCCTTGTAAACATGCATGACATACACCAAGTGGTTTTAGTTCGAAAGAATCTAAATATTCATTTTGATGTAACTTTGTCTAGCATTTCTCGTTTACATGACCTAGCCAATGATTCCAAAGTTGGGTGTGGTATGAGTCATGTGAAGTATCTTTGTTATTGATTTCTATTACTTAGTTTGTGTAATCCATCATTTAAAGACCGTTATATAAATGTTCCCTACCAAAACAAATGTTATCTTTGTAAAAGAAGGAACATTCATTCCCAAACTTGAAAACAAATCCATCTGTATCTAATCTCAATACAGAAATAATGTTTTTAGTAATAGAAGGCACATAATAACAACCCTTTAACACCAATATTATTCAGTTGGCAATGTGAGGTGGTAGTCCCTGACAGTTAGAGTAGCAATTCTGGCTCCGTTGTCTACTCGTAGATCTACCTCCCCTCGGTCAATATTCCTGAATCTACTTGGTTCCTATATTTGGATACATATGTGAGCACCAAAATTTGTATCTAATAACCAATTTGTAGAAACCGATAGATTGCATTCGATAACAAATGTACCTGAAGCTTCCCCTTGATTCTTAGGCTAGGTGCAGTTCTTCTTCCAGTGGCCCTTCTTGCCACATGAAAAACAAATAGCCTCCTGTTCCTTTGCCTCCACTTTGATATTCCTTTTCTTGGAAGGTCGTGAAGAATCTTTGGGATTAAAGATCTTCGTCTTCTCTTTCCTCTTATTCACCATAAGTACAAAATTATTTTCACACTTTATATCTTTGTCCACTTGGAGAATGAGGATAAGAAGATCAGATAGAGACTTCTTAATGTTGTTCATATTTAAATTGACAACAAAGTTAGAGAAGATCTGAGGGAGTGATGTGAGAATGAGATTGGTGCCCAATTATTTGGAAGTTTAAACCCTAGAACCTCCAGGCGCTAAATGTAGCCAATGAGCTTGACTACATGAGACCCAACTGGAGCACCTTCTCCAAGCTTACTCTAAAAGAGTGCCTTAGATATCTCAAACCTTTCTTGTCTTTCTCTCTCCTGGTAAAGACCACATAGGTGCTCGAGCATGCTATAAGCATCCATGTTTTCATGAGACTTCATGAGCTCACTAGACATTGATGATATCATCAAACATTGAACGTCTACCGCATCATTCATATGTTTCTCATAGACCAGGAAATCCTCATCACTCGCCTCTTTGGTAGGTGGATTAGGTAATGCTGACTCCAGCACGTAAGACTTCTGCTCGTGGTGTAGGATAACCCAAAGGCGTCTAAACCATTCCTGGAAGTTACTGTCGGTGAGGATGTTGTCTTTATCCAGAATTTATTGTAGAGATAGTGTGGTTGAAAAGCTTGTCATTTTTATTATACAATTAAAATATAAGATCATTAGTACTTTCTTGATTACATTTTATGTGAAATAATAAATTTTTATTAAGTCTCCCACTATTTTATCAAGTCCCAATGGCCCTCATCATTGAACTCATAATTTCTAGTTGCTATGACATTCTAGTGTCAAGGATCCATATTCCCCTTTGCATAACCCCAATAAGGGTTGGTCAAGATATTAGAAGTTATTTAGGTAGACAGGTCTTTGCCAACTACGGGCTTGCATCTCCTTGATCTGTTGAGTGGACTCCCCAATCCTGAAATCATGACATTTGGATTTCTTCAACTCTTACCTCCAATATTACAGAAAATCTAGCAAGGGATACTCATCTTGATGTAATATGGTTAAGTCAACCTGAAACCTTTCATAAGGGCTTCCTGTATAAAAGTAAGTGTCCCAACAAGGGTTGGTCAAACACATAGTTTTATTGAGTTTTTACCTTAATCAAGTAACGAAAGGCTTCGTCTGACTTAATATTTTATTTGAGGGATTTTTATCTCTTATGTCTGAATTGATTATTATCATTATCACATGCTTGTTAATATTAAGTGGAACTTACTTAAGTGATTAACCATGTCTTGATAATATTTACACGTAAGTCTGGTTTATTTTAGTTTCATCTTGCATGCTTGTTTAATTCATTAATTATGTGATCGTGAAAACACATCCATAATGATAAACCATGAAACTGATATAAATAAAATAAAGGGCATGATAATGATCTTTTCTAATGGTTAGTTTATCTAATGTTTGATAAACTAACCCTAACCTAGGGAAGAAACATCTTGAACCTTTTGGGTTCGTGTTTATAGCTTTCCACTTGTCCACCTCTGTATCTCCTGGGATTGTTTTCATCTCAGCTCTAGCTTGAACTGAATCCACTAGATTGGGAGTTCCAACCATTACATATGCCTTTTTTTAAACTCACATGTAGGTGAGGGGTAAAAATGGGGTTTTACATAAAAGAAACCTTGGGCACGTAGGCCCTACATATTAATGAGGAGAAGGCTCACAGACCAACAAATTTAATTTAAATAAATAAATTAAAAGAAACCATCCACATGAAAAGGTCTTGGTTTATCTCATGTTCATCCATACATGCAACAATATTTATGCATAAATAAAATGAGCATTCAATTCTTTAATCATTCTTGTTTAAGATAAATTATGCTCGAATCAATTAATTATCATCTTTAATTAATCAATCCTTTTATCTTAAACCATTTTCTGAATTTCCTTGAGATTATCAACCATCATAATTTTAAAAAGATAAATTCATTTAAAATTATCTTTGTACGTAACTTGCACCTTGGAGGCAACCCGGTGAATTCTTGTTCATAACTACCCAATGAGTAGAAATGAACATTATGAAGATGTTAAATTAAACACACACACACATATATAACACCTATCACGTGTTGTGCCTCAGCTTTACACTCATATTATGGTACACGTCATAAGGGTTTGTATAATATAATAATAAATTTTAATAAATCTTTGTAATTTGGATGAGTACATGACGTGTAGTTCTGACTATACGGCGTGTACTATCATTCACCATCCATCCAAAGTACATGCTCGGGGACATGGTGTGTAGATGTACTTCATAAATCTTTGGAGTACACGACGTGTTCAGTGGGACACATGCCGTGTAGTATCCATGTTACACGGTTTCCAGCTGGGCAAGCCATGTATGGGGTACACGGTTCATCCCTAACCTGAAGGGACTACACAACGTGTCTAGTAGACTACACGATGTGTAATCCGGAAACCACGAGCCACCTATTCCTGGTCAACACACTATGTCATTTAAGACTTAAAAAGACTCCAACACATGACTTGGTTTATCGAATCGGTCTGATACATTGAATCTTGACTACACAACATGTACTGCCAAATATACGTCGTGTGTTCTGGTGTTGTACGACCAAGAAGTTTTGGCACCTTCGGATGAGATCCTCTATTTTATTTTAATCAAAATTAAAAGAAAATATCATTTCTATAAGGTGAATGAGAAATGAAAGAGGAGAAACAGATCTCGAGATTCATATTTTCATAACGATTAACTTGAATTGAAACAACTAAATTATTAAATGTGTAAATAACCAACGCAATATTTAAATAATTATAAACTATGATGTAACCGTTCTGATACCACTTGTAGGTTCCGGGCACAGTGGAAGTGCGGTTAGGCTGGAACCCAACTTTAATTTTTACCATGATCAATGATTATTTTGGGATCAATACGACGATGAACACCAGTCTCCATAGAATAGAATCAAATATTTAGATAAAGAATGAAGAGGTCTGAAACCTTTAGATAGGATTTTGCACATCATGTTTATAATTAATTTAATTAATTTCATAAAGAAAATAATACCTAGATCTTTGGCATTTTCTTCATTGATGATGTTGATCATTCGGAATCACCCTTCCAGATTATCTCATTGTGCTTGCGAGGATCCAAACTAGAATCCCTCTAGCGGTGATCCACACGTACTTCGATGGCCTCTGATCGACACCACTCGTTCTCCGGGTGCTAGTGCGGTGAAGTGAGTGTCTTGTGTCGGTCGTTCTTGATCGCTTATTCTTCGGCCTTGAAGAACGTCTCTTGTTCTTAAGAGGGGCGGGAAGAGGATTCGAGAGAGAAATTATTTAGCTCAACAATTCTCAATTCACCAATCGTGCGGTGTGTGCACTATGGAACAATAGACATACTTGTTTATTTATATGCATGGAACTTTAGTTACAATATTTAATTGCATAATAGCAATTAAATACATTCATGAACTTAGATAAAACCCATGCTCATAATAATAATAATACCGTGTCATTATTTATGGTGCACCAACTTTCACAAAATGTAATTATGAATAAAATTCCACGTCACAAAATAATAGTAGCATCATTATTATTTTAACTTGTACCAACTAATAATTATTTACCATATTTCAAATAATTATTTTACTACTAGACCGGTCTTGGTCCGCTCGAACTCCACATCCATTTATTGAACACCCAAATAAATAAATAAATAATTTATTCTCTTAAATAAATATTTTATTTACAAACTAGTAAATAAATATTTATTAAATATTCAATAAAATAAATAAATAAATTTTATTTAATTTATGTGATCATCTTAACTTGAATAAAATTATTCCACGGTCTTGAGAATAATATTTATTTCATTAATTAAATTCAAATAAAATTTAATCGAGACCACCAAAAACACTTAGTGTGTGGCCCTTTAGGATTCTTTCTCATTGTCATTAGGCAGACTTGCCTAAAGTCCAAGAGTACTATCTAGCAACAGGTCAAGGAACCCAAGAGAAAGAACATAAAGTCGCAACAATGACATTCACATATGAACGCTCACTGTGTAATATAATCCCTTTGTCTCAATATCTCATCACGCAGGTTTCATGATAGTGTCATCAACCTTTACACTTGATACGTCGTTCTTTGACTACCTGAAATAAACTCATCGTTACACCATGGCCATGAAATTTTTCATGAAGGTTCTATTTCAATCAAAGGTATGAGATATCAACTTCCATAAATGGAAGGGACAAATCCTTCCTTGAATTATCCATTAATATCATGTCACTCATGATGCACCCAACGTACCCTACTTCCTGCCAACTTTATGCGTGATGGTTTTCGTCAGTAAATCAAAGGGCGTGAGTCATAACACATATTAATGATAATATTAAAGTCTAAGGATCATTACACACACTCATAGATAGAAATATCTGATGACACCAAAACATGTGGAATTCCTACTGGCGGGTCTGTTATCATAATCTCTTGTCTTGGAGATTACCAAGTGAGAACTTCATGAGTGGAAGTCTCATCTTCTTACAAGTACTCGCACTTGACGGTATTCATGAGATGTGTCCCTTCATAGTATTTCATCCAACCATAGAACTATATTTAAGAATATTGTTATAGCATTTCACGGTTCTCATCATAGTGGGGAACTGCCATGAGTTTATCAATGCAACAAATACTTTAGGAAATTATTACATCATAGTCATGCATAATAATGAACAATATGTAATAAGATGTTTAATATTTAAATACATTAAATATACATGTAATCAGAATACAACTAGTTGGTTCTAGGACACCAACTCTTACACTTATGTCATCGGGGTAGAAATCTGTGATGTCCTAGAAACACGGTTTTTGATGAATGTTTCAACCTAATTGAATGTGTACCTTGTTCAGAGATAGGACACCCATGACTTACTTTAATTCTATATCTTTACGAATTCTCATAATTAGGAAAGTCATTTATCGTCTCGTACAATATGTCTCTCAACGTGAAATCTTCATTTCTATAAGCAGCATACATTGTAACACCTGAATCTCACAATAATTTCAAATCCTCGGTCAATGGAGCCAAATAAACATCAATATCATTACCTGGTTGTTTTGGTCCTGATATAAGCATAGATAGGATGATTTGTTTTTGTTTCATGCATAACCATGGTGGAAAGTTATAATTTACCAACATAATCAGCCATGTATTATGAGTGCTACTTTGAAAACCAAAAGGATTCACTCCATCTGTAAATAATGCAAGATGAAGGTTTCTCAAATCATTTCCAAAATCAGGATAATCATGATCGATTCTCTTCCATTGAGGAGAGTTTTTCAGGTGACGCAGTTTCCCATCTTTATTTCTTCTGTCTGTGTGCCACATCAATTTCCCTACGGTCTCCTTACTTCCATATAGGCACCTAAACCTTGGAATGATTGGAAAGTATCATACAACTTTCATAGGACCGGATTCATATTTCTTGTATTGAGAAGCACCACACTTTAGGCATTCTCTAAGTGAATTTTGGTCCTTGAAAAATAGTATACAGTCATTTGGGAAGGCGTATATTCATTCAGAGATCATACCCATTGAACATAGCATTCGTTTGGCATCGTATGTTCAGCTCGGGAGCTCATTATCTTCTAAGAGCATGTCATTCAAGAGAGAAATAGATTCTTTAAAACTATCATCACTTCATCTGTTGCCTACTTTTAAATTATACAGCTTCATTATGGCTGACAATACTGTATATTTAGTGCAACTATCATACAAAGGTGTCTTTTCACAACTCTTTAACTGCTCAAACAATTTTGGGCAATCACAAAGTTCATCTTCAACTGTCCTTTACATTTCCTCAATACGATCTTCATCATCATTCACATCTATAATCATGTCCTTGATACAATCTTCTTCATTTTCCACACTTATAATCATAGCAGATGATCCATAAAACACATTTTTATCCCAACCACTAGTTACATTCACTTTTTCCCCATGTTTATTCCAACATTTATAAATTTGATCTATTCCGTGATAGGTCAAGTGTTCTTTCAACTCATATGGACTAACTTTTCTTGAATAACAACAATGTAAACATGGAAAAAGGATTTGAGCAGGTTCATATTCATGATCTTTTGCAAACTTGATGGACTCTTTCACTCCATCTTCATACTCTCTTATCAAACGATTGGCATCCATCCAATATTTATTTATATCCATCCTATTTGATTTTATGATATTAATATTTAACAAAATAAATACACAAAATATTGATATAATGTAATGGTTTCCCTAATTCTATAAAAATCAAAACTTAAAATATTATGAAAAAACTACATTTCAAATGTCCTTTGAAAACTATTTAAAAATCACACTTGAAATCTCATTAAAAAACCAACCATTTACACAGATTAATCTTTAAAATAAAACTACCTTTTTAAAAATAAATCAATCAATTCCAAACACTCTTTCACAAAACCATAATTCCTTTTTAAGGTATTCAAGACAACTTCATGACCCAACAATCCTAATCATTTAAAATTAGTGAAATCCCTTTAAGAAACATTTCAAAACACTTGAATCATTTTAAAATAGCCACTTAGGAATTTTCATAAATACATAGATCCCAATAGATACACTTTATAAAATTTACATAGAAAACACCTCGATTCATCCCAAATCAATCAGTGTTGTATGATTTCATCACATTATTCCAAAGGTAGATGTAATAATAATATTTTCCAAAAGAATTTGATATTGTTCTCCCCGCCATTGGATATCCCTTATCTATGATTCCATTGTCCAATTATATCAATTATCCTTCACCACAACACCAGATTCCAAACGGATATGTTCCATAGTCAGTGACCACACTCGCAATAATGAAACACTCATGTTCCAGTTTACTACAAACACTGCATTATCCCAATGATCCTTGGCTCGCACCAAATAAATTTTTTGTACACCCCAATAATAATGTATATGTATCTCACATGAAGTATTATTGGTTCCTTCCTCTATAAATACACCTAAGAAAATATATAAGCATGAACCCATTACATAATCAAAAATTTCTCAAGTGTCATTCCTTTCACACAAATAATTTCCCTATTCCACTCATCACTAGAAGAAACTATATTGTTTTCCTGATCCTTTTAAGTACATCATGTCTCAAGACAAAATAAGAAAAGAACTATGGTAATAAACTAATAGATGGTATGATTTTCCATAGTCTATTTTCTAAAAACTTCAAAAGGACTTTATAAATGACATTATAAAGACTAGTAATTCTAAAATTCTTAACTAAACTCGTATTAGTAACCTCTAGAATCAAAGTGATGAGAGTATAATTATAAGTCTCAAGATAATTCTTACCTCTCCAAAACTCATTCATGAGGTTAACAACACCAAGTCCCAAAATAATATAGAACCTTTTAAAGAAAATTTCATAAAGAAAATCTAGGTTTGGTACCTTTGATGGATGCATCAACCTAAATGTCACAACCACTTCATAACATTAAATATCAATAGTTAATAATTCATTCATATAATTTGTTAAAGTTGTAATAAAATAATAATTTATATATTTATATATATAACTATGCTAAGAAGAAAATATGATTTGATAATCACTTGAATTATATCATTTGTCCCTTTAAGGGGATTCACTATAAAGTGCTTGAGGGTGGAAGGATTCATTACATGTGTTGTTATGGTTATTTGACTAGGGTGTCCAGAAAGTGTCTCATGTAGCTTTGGATAGGTAGGGCTAACAAAATATATGTTTCCCTTATAACTCAATCTATCCCCTAATTAAACAACATCTAGATTTATTATTTTATACTCAGTCACCAACTCATGTAGGGTTTTCTCCATTAACAACATATAGATTTCTTATTTTGTACGCAGTCATTAGTTTCACCCTAATTAAACTCCAACTTAAACTTGGTCTATGAGACATCATCAACTCATGTAGGGTTTTCGCCACTAACTCGACACTAAGACAAGACAATTTCGTATTGTGTATGATCTAGATCTATGAAAATCTATTTCCATAAAGTTCCTCATCATATGATCTTAAATTTCACTCAATACAATTCAATTTCAACTAAATTTGAACTACCTGGCATATGGTTCATCTTAGATGACCTTTAAACTTCTTAGAGAGGTCCATTGGATATGTCCTGACATCCCAACCACCAATATTAGACCCATTCAATGACTTCATAAGATTCATACCCCCTTCCCCATAATATAGTAACCTCATCTATATCAGGTCTTGAAATCTTAGACACTAAACATGGATAAAATATATTTAATTAAAACTAAATTCCAATTCAAATAACTTGAGTTATGATTTACATTGTTCTCATTCCTTGTTTGAAGGTGTTAGAGTGATCCTAGATTTTGAGGCCCATTTGGGTAGTAACATCATACCCTTCATCATTGGTTTGTGAATTATGTCCATAAACTCCATGCACCCCTTCCTGAGGTTGTTTATACTAATATAGTCCACTACTCATTCATGTCGAGTTATCACCTTGCACTTTCCATTAAATAAACTACCTTACCTTTTCTAGAACAAGAACTATAACCATAAACCATGTGAACCTCTCTTAAATGATTTCTACACTAGTATTGGATTCTTCAATCATGGAATGTTTACCTAAACTACGTTATTATGTAGATCACCATGTCTTTTTTTATAAAATTTGTATGACATTAAACACTAACCTCATTTTGGTCAAAGTTGTTTGATCGTAAACATCAGTTTCATTAGTCCAGCTTGCATAAACTCAAACTCGAAAAAGGAAAGAGACATGGTACTCACCCTATTGAAAACATTCAAAGGGAATCCTAGGAAAAATTCAAGTCCCCACCCACTAGGTATAAACATATCCTAGTTCCAAATCTATCATTATAGAAATAAAGGGATTTGGCATGAAATTGATGGAATTGGAAGGTTCATTTTGAAATGATAACTTTCAAAATATTCTTAAATTCCCATTGATGACAAATGATGGCTAATTTTATATCTAGTGTTTGTCATCCCACATAAGTCGGGTCAGTTGGATTTAGGGTCATCACCACTCTTAACATCTAAGAAAAAGAAGCGGATATTTTATCCAACAAGTTTCGATTGTAATGCTCTCGTGATTATTGGAGAAGTAGTGGCACTATCATTAATAGTAGAAAAAAAATTAAATTGTTGTAAAATGTACATGAAATATAAAAAAGTGATGAAAAAAATGTGTGTTGTGGGGATCTCAAAGCTAATATCATCAAATAAAAAAACATAATTGGAATCTCACTAGATCCTAGGATGTGAAAATATAAGACATATACCAGTAGAATCAACAACCCAAGAGCTCTCATCTATACCAACACCATCGACAAAGAGATAAGGCTATCACGTCCCTAACACTATAGGTGAAGCAACATGAGAATTACATCACTGACTGTATGGGAAAAGTAATAAGGAAATCATGTTCAGTCACTATGACACACAAAATATCAGTAACATAGTTACCTTGGGTTCCTATGGCGTAGTAAAAGCAGAACTGATAAAAAATTGAACATGATCAACTTATAAATTGATAATAAAATATGAGCAATAAACCTTATCTCACCTCCAACACCCTCTAAAGAAATATCCACCAATAACATCATACAAGCATCAAATAATAGTAATCAATACACATCCCATAAAAGGGAAATAGCCTATAGAAAACACAAACCCAAGCGTTTCATAATACGTGTGATAAAATTATAATGAAACTTTTTTTAATAAAGTGATAGCATACCCTTCCAATGGTAGCAGTAGGGTTCGGTGACAACGAAGTCGGGGTAGGCAGCAGCGGCATCAGAGGGCTTCGCAGCGAAGGTGGGGTTCGCGATGGAGGAGCGGCAGACGATGGTTCGAGGCGGAGGTGGGTTCGCGGCAGAGGAGCGACAGAGCGATGGACGAGGGTTCACGGTAGAGGTGAGTTCGCGGTGGAGGAGGAGTTCGCGATGTCGAAAGAGGTGATGGCGGAGGAGGGTTCAGTGGGGCGGAGCTGGGGTCGGGGCAGAGCAGAGGTTGGCGACACAGGGGTCAGCTTCCACGAGAGTTTTAGAGGTGCGAGAATGAAGGAGACTGTTAGGTTTTTTTTATAAAACTCAGTGAACCTTTTATCAACGCTAGCTAAAAACGCTGATAAAGATATTATGTTAATAATTTATTTATATTAATATATATATTTATAAAATTATATATACGATAAATACATATTTATTTATTTATAATTATAACTATATATATATATTTATAAAATTATAATTTAAATAATTATAAAATTATAAGAAATATACTTATTATATTTATAATCTTAGAATATATATAATAAATATATTAAGTGTATATATTTATAAGATTATAGATATATACAACTATATTTCTTCTAACTTTATAATTATTTATATGAATATATATTTATTTATAATTATATGAATATATATTTATTTATAATTATAATTATAAATGAATATGTATTTATTTATTTAAATAATTATAAAATTATAACAAATTAATATTTCTAATTTTTATAATTTTATTAAAATGTATATTTAATATATTTATTATAATTTTATAATTATTTAAATATATTTGTATTTATTTATAACTATAAATATAAATATTTTTATTTATTTATCAATATTTCGATATATTTATAAATATATTTATTTAATTATATATAACATTGAATATGAGAATAATAAATGTATTTTTTATAAATTAATAATTATTTACATAAATATATATTTATTTATAGTTGTAATTATAAATATATATTTATTTATTTATTTATTTAAAAAATTATAAAATTATAAAAAATATATTTATAATTTTATAAATATATATAAATATATTTATTATATTTTTTTAATTATGTAAATATATCTACATTTTATTTAGAATTGTATTTATAACTATTTGTATTTATTTATAAATATTTGTATATAAATATATATAATTAATATATTTATTATAATTTTTAATTATTTAAATATACTTATATTCCTTTAGGAATTATAATTATAAATATTTGTATTTATTTAGAAATATTTGTATATATTTATAAATATATTTATTTAATTATATTATAACTTTATAAGTAATATAATAAATATATTTATTATAATTTTATAATTATTTACATATATATATACTTATTTATAGTTATAATTATAACTATAAATAAATATATTTATAAATATTTGTATATAATTATATATATATAATTATAATTATAATATATGTATTTATTGTAATTTTATAATTATTAAAAAATATATATAATTGTAATTATAATTTCAAATAAATATATTTAAAAAGTATTTATATATAATTAAAATTTAATAATTATAAATATAATAAGTATATTTATTATTTAAATATATTTAATGTAATTTTATAAGTATTTTTTAGAACATAATAGTATATATGGGTTACATAAATTAATCATATACCTAGTAAATATACATAATAAAAAACGAGCCATCAATGAACAACATGAATAATAAGAAAGACTGTAATGTATAAATAAACATTATGATACATAACATATGCATGTAAGATCAATATATTTATTGACCAAATTCATTGGAAACACACACATATTTAATATTTAATATAAATATATATATTTAAAAAGGTATTTATATATAATAATTATAAATAAAAAATATAAAAAATATAATAAACAAAATGAATGTAATAAATCTAATAAATATAATAATCTAATAAATCTAATAAATTTAAATCTAATAAATCTATACTAAATCCAGTAAATCTAATAAATCTTACAAATATATTTATTATTTAATGAAATTTATTATAATCTTATAATTATATATATATATATAATTATAATCTTAGAAACACTTTTTTTAAAACATTATATATATATATATATTTGAATTATTAAAAAATATAATAATTTTGAATATAAATATAATAATTTATATAAATTATTATTAAAAACCTTTTTCAGCACTAAATATAGTTTTGATAAATGTATCTATTATCAACACTTTTCTTAGCACTCATATAAAGGATACATACCAGCGCTTTTAGCTAGCGCTGATAAAGACCCTCTCTTTATGAGTGCTTTCTGCTTAACGTTGATAAAATGAATCACTTCCCTTGCCCTGTTTTATGGTAGTGATATATATAATTATAAATAAATATATATAAATATATATATAAATACGCGCGCAAACACACATATAATTATAGATAAGTACATATAAATATAAATATATATATAAACACATTTGAAGATACACACACATATATATATATAGGTATGTATGTATGTATGTATGTATGTATGTATGTATGTATACACTCACATAATATATATAAATATACAAAAATATAGACAAATATACATATATACACATAAATACATATAAATATTTATAATTACATATAACTATATATAAATTTACATAAATATATAAAAATAAATAAATACATACATACAAACATATATATATATACGCATATAATTATCTATATTGATATATATACCCACATAATATATATAAATATGTATAAATATAGGCAAATATATATAAATATATATAAAAATAATTAATAATCAACAATTTGTATTTATTAAACAAAATTAAATAATAAATAATTATTAAATCACAATTAATAATAAATAATAAAAAAAACAAATTAGTAAAAACAACAATTCATAAATATTTAAATATTAAGTAATAAATTATAAATAATTATTAAATAATAGATAATAACAATAATGAGGACGACGATGATGATGATGATGAATGATAATAAATAATTATTATTTATAAATAAATAAAAATTAGAAAAATGATTCTTAATATTTATTGGGGATTTAAATTGATGTGAAATGAACCGCAGCTAAATAAAAAAACTGCCATGACAACAATTTTTAATAAAATTGTGGGAATTAGCAGTGGTTTTCTAAAACCACCGCTAAATAAATAAAAATAAAAAATTTAGGGGCTGTTTACACGGTTTTTCTTGTAGTTTCAAAGCAACAAACTACTGCACAACTTCAAAACTAGCAGAGAATTTCGAAGCAACAAGTAACTGTTAAGTCAAAAGTCTTCTTTTGACTTCTATATCATGTTTTGGAAATCACAAATGCATTCTATCATATTTTGGAAATTACATTTGTCTTCTATCATGTTTATCGTATCGTACAATACTGATCGTACTGACTCTGTCAATCGTACCATACTGACTCTGTCAATCGTATCGTACTGACTCTATCAATCGTACCATACTGACTCTGTTAATCGTATCGTACTGACTCTTTCAATCGTATCGTACTGACTCTGCTATTCAGATGTTCATTATTTGTTTTGGTACTTAGTCAAAAACACTCATTGCATATGAATCGTACTCATGTTTTTCATTTCTATATATCTCTTGTCCTAACAAAATGATGTCGTTGAGTTAGTTACAAACTAATCAAAACGATGTCGTGCTTTCTGTTTCAATATGACCGTTGGAGGCAATATGACCGTTGGAACCCGAGGCCTATAAATAGGGGGTCATTTGAAGCTGAGAGAACAACGATGAACGAAGAGAACGAATGAAGAGACTCTGTGAACTACCAAGATTCTAGAGAGAGACACTGTGACTTCTCTCATCTGCCTTGTGTGTCCGATCATCGTATCGAGGGCTGCCGGGGATAGGCAGACAGACGTGCCGATCATCGTATCGAGGACTGCCGGGGATAGGCAGACAGACGTGCCGATCATCATATCGAGGGCTGTCAGGGATAGGAAGACAGACGTGCCGATCATCGTATCGAGGGCTCACCAAGGTGTTGGTGAGACAGACCTTTTATCCTAGGTGAAAGGATAACCCTTCTCTTTGGGTTAAAAGAATTGTAATACTTTTACATTTCTGCTGTTACTTGTATTAGAAAGGGATTTGTATTGTTTCTTTTCTTCTTTACATATTCAATTGTAATTGTTTCAATTACAATCATTCTATTACTTTTTGTATTGATTGATTCTATACGCTTTAAGGTAGAATCATTCATCTTTGTATTACTCTGATTATTGTGTTCACCTTGAATACAATTGTTTTACATTACATTAGTATTACAATACATCATACCTTTTATATTCAATACAATTGTGGGTATTTGTATTTGTATTAGTTTAAAATCATTTAAACTAATCTCTTTTTTGCTAAAACCCAAAGGTTTATAAACCTACAATTCACCCCCCCTCTTGTATTGTTCCATCTAATAGACATATATATCTACATATTCGATCCAACAATTGGTATCAGAGGAGGTTTTCCACTGATTTGTATTACTAGCTTTATTTTTTATTACTATCTTGAATACTTACTACACTAACGTGTGGAGTGGAAAAGTTGTTTTTGTTGTATTAGATGGCAGGAATGAATATTGGATCAATAGATAATCTGAATCCTTCTAGACCACCAATCTTTGATGGGAATGATTATGATTATTGGAGAGATCGTATGAAGACTTTCGTTATCAATACTGGTGTAGACAATTTTATTATGCTTACTGGGGGTTACAAAATTCCTGATAAAGAAGTTAGTACTTTCACCAACCAAGAGAAGCAAGAATATCAACTGAATTACAAGGTACGCAATACTTTATTATGCTCTATGACCAGTCAGATATCTTCATGTGAAGCAACCAACTGTATTTGGAAGAAATTATAAGTTACTCATTTTGGTACATCCAAGGTTATAGAAACAAGGAGAGCAATGCTTCGAGCAGAGTATCATGGATTTGTTTTTCCTTATGGAGAGCCAGTATGTAAAGTGCAACAAAGGTTTATGACAATTGTCAACAGTTTACAATCTATGGAAGAAAAAGGTCTTGATGATGAAGCTCTTGTTGATAAGATTATAGATATAATGCCAAATGAATGGGAGTAAAAAAGAACAGCTATTGATGAAAATAGAAAAGTTTCCCAGATTACTCTTGATGAACTCTTTGGAACTCTTCTACAACATGAGAAAAGAATGAAGAGAGATGCTGATTTTAACAAGAAGAAGAATGGGAATGGAAGTGTAGCTTTTGCATCTAAAGCTAAAACACCTGAAAGGCTTACAAGGTCGAAATCCAAGAAAGTTATTATATCTGATTCAAGTGATTGTAATCTTCCGGATAATGAGTTAGCCAATCTTGCTCGAAGGATGAACAAGATCGTGGGAAAGAAAGATTTTCAATATAGATTCAAAAAGAAAGACAAGAAAGATAGGAAAGATTCATAGGTAACTTGTTATGAATGTAAGAAAGCAGGACATATAAGGCCTGATTGTCCTTTACTGAAGAGGAAAGATAGAAAAGAGAAACACTCTGAAAGAAACAAGAAAAGGTTTTATAAGACAAAGAAAGGCTTGAAAGCAAATGATACGTGGAGTGAAAGTGGTAGTGATTCCTCAGATGATTCTTCAGAATATGAGACATCAGGACAAAGAAATATTGGACTTCTAGCCAGAATACCAATTGAAGATCATTATCTCATGGCTAAGGTACATAATGTTGAAGCTATTACAAATGTCTCTTTAAATGCAAATTATATTGATAATAGATATTATGAATCTTCAAATGATGGATCCTCATCATCAGAGGATGATACATTACCTTCTTTTGAAGAGGTCTCTATATTTGCTAAGCTACTTGAAAATGAAAATTCTAAACTTAAAAAGAGATTTGAAAAAGCAAATTCTAGAATTTCAATCTTGACTAAAGAAGTATCAGATCTTTCTAAAGATATTAATGTGAAAACTTCTGATTTTGAAAGCATTTTAAAAACCCTTGAGAAAGTTAAATTTGATAAGGATAAACTTTCTAAGGATCTTGAAACTGTAATTTCGAAGAAAAATATTTTAGAGTCTAACTCTAGTTCAAATTCAAATGTTTTGGAAAATAAGAATTTGGTTTTAAAACTAAAGTCAGAGATTTTATCCCTGAAAAAGTGTTTGTCAAACTTTACTCATGGAAAAGAAAACTTTGACAGAATGTATTCTCAAATTAGACCTTTGAGAAATTGTTCTGGTCTTGGTTTTACTTATTCCAAACCTGTTTTTAGCAATAACTATTTTGTTCCTCAAAAAACCATTTTCTGTTCTAAGTGTCAATGTGGTGGACACTGGAGAAGAGATTGTTCTCTTAACAAAACTCAATCTTTAGGATTTCATAAAGCTCATTTTGCAAAACAAATGTGGATTCCTAAAATTCTTTTATCTAACCCTTCTGGATCCAAACAAGTTTGGATTCCGAAAAATCTAATTGTTTCTTTTTCAGGAAAACGAGAAGTGTACCAATAAGAACATTTGGTTCATGGATAGTGGTTGTTCTCGACATATGACTGGAAACAAAGATCTCTTTGAAAAGGTTATCAAAACAAAAGGTGGAAAAGTTACCTTTGGAGATAATGCTCAAGGAAAGATTGTTGGTATAGGTAATATTGTTTTTCTTGGAAAAGTTCTTATTTCAAATGTTTTGTTTGTTAAAGGTCTTAGGCACAATCTCATCAGAATAAGTCAATTATGTGATGAAGGTTACCATGTGAATTTTAGAAATGATAAGTGTCTAGTTCACAATTCCAAGGATGAGTTCATTCTATCTTCCCATAGGCAAGAGAATGTTTACACTATTAACTTAGAAGACCTTAGGAACCAAAACTTACCTTGTTTAAGTGTAATAGAAGACCAATCGTGGCTATGGAATAGGATACTAGGACACTGTAATATGAGAAACCTAAGAAAACTCTCAAAGAAAGGACTTGTAAAAGGGCTACCGGACCTCAGATATGATTCTTCAAAAGTCTGTGATCCTTGTCAATTTGGAAAGAAACATAAAACTAGCTTTAAATCAATTAATGAAGTTTCAACTTCTAATGTATTACAGCTTGTGCATATGGATTTGTTTGGTCCTTCACAATCTGGAAGCATTAGAGGCAAATACTATGTATTTGTTTTAGTTGATGACTTTACTAGATTTACATGGGTCTACTTTCTCACCAAGAAATCTGAAGCCTTTTTCTATTTCAAAACTTTTAGAGCCCAAGTTAAAAATGAGAAAAACCTACCATTGATAACTATTTATAGTGATCATGGTGGTGAATTTCAAAATTCAGATTTTGAAACGTTTTGTAGTAAGAAAGGTATTACTCACAATTTCTCAGCTCCAAAAACTCCTCAGAAAAATGGTGTTGTTGAAAGAAGAAATCGTATTCTTTAGGAAATGACTTGAACCATGTTGAGTGAATACTCAATTGCTAAGCACTTTTGGGCTGAAGCTGTTAGTACTGCCTGCTATACTATAAATCGTGTTTTAACTAGACCATTTCTTAATAAAACCCCTTATGAGTTATGGACTGGCTGAAAACCTAAAGTTTCATACTTCAAAGTTTTTGGATGCAAAGTATTCATTCTGAATACAAAAGATAATCTACACAAATTTGCACCAAAATCTGATGAAGGAATCTTTCTAGGCTATTCTACAACCTCTAAGGCTTATAGAGTTTTCAATAAAAACACTTGTACTGTTGAGGAAACAGTACATGTAAAATTCGATGAAACTGATCCTTTTGTTTTCAACCAACCCAATCCTACAGCTTCAGATGTGTTTTCTAAAAATGTTTGTCAACCTTTATTAGAAGAGCATTCTGATAAGGAAAATGTTCAAGAAAGTATTCCTGAAACATTTACCACAGAAGATTTTCTACCATATGTTGATGAACAGGTTTTACAAAACCCAAATCAATTTTTTCTTAGGAATCATCCCAATGATAACATCATTGGTGATATAAATCAACCTGTAAGGACCAGAAATTCCTTAAGAAATGAAATAGAACATCTTGCTTTTATTTCCCAATTTGAACCTAAAAGTCCAAGTGAGGCCTTAGGTGATGTTGATTGGATCAAAGTAATGCAAGATGAACTAAATGAATTTGAAAGGAATCAAGTCTGGACTTTAGTTGAAAGACCTAAAGAAACAACTGTGATTGGTGTAAAATGGGTTTTCAGAAACAAGTGTGATGAAAATGGAATCATTGTAAGAAATAAAGCAAGACTTGTTGCTAAAGGCTATAATCAACAAGAGGGAATAGACTATGAAGAAACATATGCTCCTGTAGCTATACTTGAATCTATTCGTATTCTATTAGCCTTCGCAGCATATTTCAATTTCAAACTATTTCAAATGGATGTCAAATGTGCTTTTCTAAATGGTTTTGTTCTAGAAGAAGTTTTTGTAGAACAAACTCCTGGTTTTCAAGACCCAAAACATCCTGATCGTGTTTTTAAACTTACCAAGGCTCTATATGGTCTTAAAAAAGCCCCTAGAGCATGGTATGATAGACTTACAGGATTTCTTTTACAAAACAATTATACAAAAGGTACAGCAGATCCAACTCTTTTTATCAAAATGGAAAACAAAAATGTTTTGATTGTCCAAATCTATGTTGATGACATCATATTTGGATCAACTCAGAAATCTTTAACTGATTCTTTTGCAAATTTAATGAAATCTGAGTTTGAAATGAGTATGATGGGTGAGTTAACATTCTTTCTAGGTTTTCAAATTTCTCAAAAACCAGAAGGAACTTATATATCTCAACATAAGTATATTAAAGACTTACTCAAAAAGTATGGATTTGACAAAACTAAAAGTATTAGCACCCCAATTGGTACCTCAAATACTCTTGATCTTGATGAAACTGGGAAACCAGTAGATCAAACAAATTTTAGAGGTATGATAGGAAGTTTTCTATACTTGACAGCTAGTCGACCCGACTTGATGTTTTCTGTATGCTTATGTGCAAGATATCAATCTAATCCAAAAGAGTCTCACTTAAAAGCCGTAAAGAGAATCTTTCAGTATTTAAAAGATACTATGGATTTAGGTCTTTTCTACTCTTCTGGAAATGATTTTGTTTTAAAAAGTTTTTCAGATGCTGACTTTGGTGGTTGTAGAATGGATAGAAAAAGTACATCTGGAACATGTCATTTCTTAGGAGATTCTTTGGTTTCTTGGTCCTGCAAGAAACAACACTCAGTAGCACTCTCCACTGCTGAAGCTGAATATGTAGCAGCTGGAAGTTGTTGTGCTCAAGTATTGTGGATGCAACACACACTCACAGACTATGGTTTGAGTTTCTCCAAAACTCAAATTCTTTGTGATAATACAAGTGCCATAGCTCTTAGTAAAAACCCAGCACATCACTCACGTGCAAAACACATAGATATTAGGCATCACTTTCTTAGGGATCACACACAAAAAGGAGATATTATTTTACAATTCATCAGAACGCAAGAACAACTTGCTGACATTTTTACAAAACCTTTACCTTTCGATAGATTTGAATATATAAAACAGAAGCTAGGAATGATTACATTAAAATAATCATTCATATCTACTTTCTGTTTTACATCTCTCTTAATAGTAAGAAACTCCTCGTAGAAAGGGGGAGGACATTTCTTTCTATGTCTTTATGTTTCTTTTTATCTTATGATCTTTAACTATTTACTCTCTCAATATGTGTATCTTTTTCTGTTTATCGTATTGACAATTTTATCGTATCATTCATTTTTTTGTTTATCGTATCGACCTATGATAGTAATGAATTTCTTTTCCATCATATCGACCGATGATGGTAATCAAATTCTTTTCCATTGTATCGACCGATGATGGTAATCAAATTCTTTTCCATTGTATCGACCGATGATGGTAATCAAATTCTTTTCTATCGTATCGACCGATGATGGTATTGAATTTCTTTTCCATCGTATCAATCAATCATGGTATTAAATCGACCGATGATGGTATTGAATTTCTTTTCCATCGTATCAATCAATCATGGTATTGAATCGACCGATGATGGTATTGAAATTCTTTTCCATCGTATCAATCAATCTTGGTATTGAATCGACCGATGATGGTATTGAAATTCTTTTCCATCGTATCAATCAATCTTGGTATTGAATCGACCGATGATGGTATTAAATTTCTTTTCCATCGTATCAATCAATCATGGTATTGAATCGACCGATGATGGTATTGAAATTCTTTTCCATCGTATCAATCAATAATGATATTGAATCGGCCGATGATAGTATTGAATTTGTTTTCCATCGGCATGTCATCTAATAATTCTATTGTACTTTATTTCGTACGTTTGTTTTTTCTTTTGAAATATATCGAAACCAACAATTACCTTACATTCTCCGACAGGTATTTTTTTCATTTTTTTTTAAAAAAAATTCTTTGTTTTAATCCTAACCATTGATCTGGTTTTCTCTAATCTTGACCGTAGAAGATCAATGGTCATCCTTTTTCGACTGTAGAAGATCAACGGTCACCCCTTTATCGCCTATAAATAGCCCCCTCCGCTCCCCAAACCCACATTAGTTTTTCAGGATTTCAGGCGAAGCTCTGCTCCACCAGCTATAAATCATCGTACGATCTTCTCATCGGTAGAACCTTTATGTCTCAATCCTCTGCTAATACTCCCGCCGAAATGTCTTCAAAGACTTTTACAGAGAAAGACTTTAACAGAGAAAGGTTAGTATCTCGGGACTTTTTCGATACGTACGATTCCACAATCAGGAGGATCATTTTGTTTCAAGGGTGGGAACATCTGTGTGTTGAAAAGCCTGATTCTCAAGATCCGGTTCTTTTTGATGAAGTTTGTCAGTTTTATAAAACAGTTTCTTTCGACAAAGACATGACTATAAAATTTGCTGTGTACGATAGAAAATTGTCTATGTCTGTGAAACAAGCGGCACATTTTCTGAATGTTTCTATAGAAGGGGATTCTTTCTGTCCATCTCACAAACTACCAGAGGAAGTTGGTACGTTTAATAGAGAAAGTGCTGAAAAGACTTTGTTTGTTATTAATGAAGAAAAGAGAAAAGTGTCTCATCTTTCTTTTTGACAATCGTTTTGTGACTTTATGGATGCAAGATTTTCATATCCCAAGGAAAGGGGATAGAGAAACTCTGAAAGTTTCTGATATCTTTATGCTTGACTATCTTGTGAATATGAGAAAAGTAAATCTCATGGGATATGTTTTTAAAACCATTAAGAATGTCAAGACAGGAGGGATTAAGTCCCAGATGATTATGTATCCAGCTATCCTTACGAAGTTCATTCTTGAGAGTATGAAGTTTTGTAACATTCCTTTGAAAGGAAACCCCATGGATTTGAAGCCCTCATGGATTAGTAAAAGTACGATGAAAAAGCTGAATGTTTGTTTTGATCCAAATTCAAAACTTTTTGTCAGAGATGTAGAAGCTGAATTGGCTCAGAATCAATCGGCACCTATGCCAGCCAAAGACATTCAATCTACTGGAGTTACTCAAAAATCCGATCCGCAAACCAGTTCAAAGCCTAAGAAGAAGCCAAGGTACAGTAAGGAGGTTGTAGCAAAATGGAGGAAGGATAAGGAACAGAGAAAGGAAGGAGATCCGAAGTTCGGTCTTGATCCTGCTGAGGCTTTTGCAGAAAGAGTAAGGGTAGAAGAAACCCTTCAGGCTGAAAAGAAGAAGAAGGTTCTTTTGAAAAGAAAGACTCAGGACTTTGATGTCTCTAAAGTCTTGAAAGCAGTAGAGGAAGCTAGTGCTAAACTAACAGAAGAAGTGCACCAAGATCCCATCGTACAGAGTCTTCCTGAGAAAGAAAAAGGAAAACAAGTGATGGAAGAAATAGAAGAAGAAGAAGAAGAAGAAGGAGACTTTCTTTTAGAATTTCTTCAAAGTTCAAAGAAGAGTAGAGAGGAATCGGTTCAAAAGCTGAGTGAAGGTGTTCAACAAACTCCTCATGCCGATCAGGCACGATATCCGGACAGAATGTCATCTCAAGAAAAGCAGGTGCTCAATCCTCTCACTCTGATAAAGTTGTTGTCATTAGTGACAAAGTGGAAGAAGAAAGAAACCAGAAAGAAAAAGCAAAAGGGAAACAACCAGTTGTTGACTCAAGCAGATCGTATGAACTAGCATCGTACGATGAAGATACTGATTCAGAACATACAATCTCTCTCAAGAAGAGTGATTACATTGTTCATGTTTTAAGAAGGGTTGAGAAGACTATTCCTTATTTCCCGAGGCTGGAAGGGAAGATTGATTTTATTACTGAAAATCAAAAGAAGAAGTTTGGCTCTGTAAAAGAATTGAGGAAGAAAGTTTTGTCAGTAGAAGCTGATTTGAAAGTTCTTTCAGAAAGCTCGGTTGCTCATAAGAAGACATGCAATAAGATGACCAAGTGGTCGTACAAAACAGAGAGCTCAATCAATGATCATGAGATAGCAATTGAAGATATAAGAAGGTTATCAAATGAGCTTGCAATTGCTTTCAACAAGCTTGACAGAGAAACGGTTGAAATGTTGAATCTTTTGTCTTCTCAAAGAGCCGATGTTCCTTCAGTAAAAGATTTGCAAGAGAGAATAAATGTTTTTCAATCTGAATTCTCGAAAGTTTCATCTTTCAAGGATGAAATGGTCTTGCTGAAGAATCAAAATTCTGTGTTATCCAAAGATAACAAGAATTTGCAAAACAGAATTGATACCCTTGAAGAAGTAATCAGAGTCCAGGAGGAGACTATCAGAAATCAAGATCAGATTTTTGCGGACCAACAAGAGCTTCTCAAAACTCAGGGTGAATCAATTTCTGAAGACAAGAAGGAGATCAAGAAGATGAAAGCTGTTCTTCATGAGCTTATAAAGAAGGAGAAGGAAAGAGAAAACAAATAATTGCTGTATTTGTTTTCCTTTGGAACTTGTCTTTGTTTTGTAATGACTTTTATGATCCTTTTCTTTTATCCATTGTCTTGTATTGTTTTACTAACTCTTTCAGACAATTCAAGATTACTCCTTTCTTTTTGTAAATCACAAAGGGGGAGAATGTTTACAAAGGGGAGAATGTTTTATAAAGGGGAAGAATGTTTTACAACACTCTTAAGGAAAATCTACAAATACAATCCTTAGGAAAATCCATACCTAATGGGGAGTTAGTTGTATTCAATTTCTTATTCAGAAGAGTTTTCAATAACTCAGGGGGAGATTAGTATTTCTTGTTACATTTACTTTGTGTGTTGTGCTTTCCAAAAAGGGGGAGATTGTTAAGTCAAAAGTCTTCTTTTGACTTCTATATCATGTTTTGGAAATCACAAATGCATTCTATCATATTTTGGAAATTACATTTGTCTTCTATCATGTTTATCGTATCGTACAATACTGATCGTACTGACTCTGTCAATCGTACCATACTGACTCTGTCAATCGTATTGTACTGACTCTGTCAATCGTACCATACTGACTCTGTTAATCGTATCGTACTGACTCTGTCAATCGTATCGTACTGACTCTGTCAATCGTATCGTACTGACTCTGCTATTCAGATGTTCATTATTTGTTTTGGTACTTAGTCAAAAACACTCATTGCATATGAATCGTACTCATGTTTTTCATTTCTATATATCTCTTGTCCTAACAAAACGATGTCGTTGAGTTAGTTACAAACTAATCAAAACGATGTCGTGCTTTCTGTTTCAATATGACCGTTAGAGGCAATATGACCGTTGGAACCCGAGGCCTATAAATAGGAGGTCATTTGAAGCTGAGAGAACAACGATGAACGAAGAGAACGAATGAAGAGACTCTGTGAACTACCAAGATTCTAGAGAGATACACTGTGACTTCTCTCATCTGCCTTGTGCGTTCGATCATCGTATTGAGGGCTGCCGGGGATAGGCAGACAGACGTGCCGATCATCGTATCGAGGGCTGCCAGGGATAGGCAGACAGACGTGCCGATTATCGTATCGAGGGCTTACCAAGATGTTGGTGAGACAGACCTTTTATCCTAGGTGAAAGGATAACCCTTCTCTTTGGGTTAAAAGAATTGTAATACTTTTACATTTCCGCTGTTACTTGTATTAGAAAGGGATTTGTATTGTTTCCTTTCTTCTTTACATATTCAATTGTAATTGTTTCAATTACAATCATTCTATTACTTTTTGTATTGATTGATTTTATACGCTTTAAGGTAGAATCATTCATCTTTGTATTACTCTGATTATTGTGTTCACCTTGAATACAATTGTTTTACATTACATTAGTATTACAATACATCATACCTTTTATATTCAATACAATTGTGGGTGTTTGTATTTGTATTAGTTTAAGATCATTTAAACTAATCTCTTTGCTGCTAAAACCCAAAGGTTTATAAACCTACAATTCACCCCCCCTCTTGTATTGTTCCATCTAATAGACATATATATCTACATAATCGATCCAACAGTAACATTATGTCTTCTTCTCTATGAAGTCACAGCTCTTATTTATTGACTTAATTGTAACAAACTCCAACGTTCGAATTCTGCTTTCTTTGGGATTAGTTGTAGTGGCATCGAAAGCTTTATCATCATCTTCCGATAACTCAGCTTAGTTCCTCATTGTCCGATGGAGTTATTCATGCACTACCACAGTGCTCGTACATTCCATGAAAGTAATCTGCCAAAAAAATTCAAATCATTGGATTTTTATATTAAGTGATCTGGAATTTCATTTATTGGAAATTCATTTCTACACACAAAAGACAACTAGAATAAGACTTCAAGGTAAATTATATTATTATAAAGCAAAATAATCGATTAAGTTGTTAGCTCAACACATCTGAAGCGGATGACTTAAAAAACCATGATAACAAAGAGATGCTATGCTTGTAATGACCGGGAAATTTAGAATCATGGATAAGTTTAGTTTTATGACATGCTTTTTTTTTACGCCCGACGCGTTCCGCCAAATAAACCATCCCACGCCCGACTCGTTCCATCTGAACCAACCGCACAACACCCATTTTACGTGACTTAATTGAATATAATTTTCTTTTTGTCTAAAAAATAAATGGAAATAAAAAAGAGAGGCTATGCCCGCAATGGCTGGGGAATGCCCCACGTATAACATACTCTGGTTGGTGTACGCATTGATTCCATCCTTTCACTGTATGGTGCTGCATTCACCACTCTCCTTTGGTTGGCTACATTTATTGTTGTATAATAATATTAATATGCATCGCTATATTTTTTATATATTTTGAAATTTATTTAAAATGGATAATATATATATAATTTTTTATATTATAAAGTATATGGTTATTTTTAATAATTTCAAAAATCATGACTTCTTTCTTGACGCCACACATAAATTTGACATTATCTATGATATTTTTTGAATCTTTGTCAGTGAATATGATGGAAAAAATGGAAAGTATATATGAAAAGGTTGGATAACGGGAAAAAAAAACTTTTATCATCGGTATATTTTTTATAAAATTTAAGATGCACCTTTTTTTTGTGCTAATAGATTATTCTATTTATTTATTCATTCATTTGTAACCTGCCATTAAAATCAATGATAAAATAAACATTAATTAATTATTTCGAACAACATTGACATAAAAATTTAATTTTGAGTCAAAGGTGATGATAAAATTCCAGTGGAATTTAAAATTTTTATCAAAAATAACATGGATCAATAAAAAAAATATTGAAAAAAATTAAATTTTGATTGGTTTTGAAAAATATTTTATGTTTTTTAAATAAAATAAAAAAAATATCTTTTGAAACCTAAAATAAAAAAACATTCAATGCAAATGAAAAGTAAGATTTATATAGTAAAAAAAAAGAAATGGTCGTTTTTTTGTAATTTTTTTTTTAAAAAGCAAAAAATATAAATGCCCTAGTTGGTAAATCACACATTTACTTGGTTTGTCTCTATGATTCAAACATTTAAATATTTTTTAAATATAATTTTAGATCATAAAAATAACCAGTGGTGCGGATCATGGGACATGACTCGTGTGCTTTAATGTCCTTCATTTGGCGTCACCACCACCATTTCTGAATAGCAAGGACCGCATGTAGATCACCCAATCACTGTCAGCCACGTGTTCTCCGATACCTGGTTTTCCACGGATATATCAAGTGAAATTATTAATTTATTTATATTAAAATCGCAGTGTATTTTTTTTAGAAAAATAGCATTTTACACCGAAATTTTTTAATATACAAAGTTTGATAAATTTAACATCAATAAGATTTTGATTCAAATACAATAAATACGTTTTAATTAACGAAAAATAATTGTTAATATATTTTTTTCTATTTATATAAATTATTTATATAATTTATTATTGCATTTTTCTGTTTCCGTATGTGCCGCAGCGGACGTCCCAGTTCGGCTGCCCCGCACAATCACCCGCTGGATGATTGTAAAACGTATTTAAAAAAAAATTAAAATAAAATATTCAATTTCGCCCGCCCCGCCCTCCACGCGTCCCAACCTTCTCCAAGCTTTACCGAATCCCACCGAAACCCTCCCCCTCCCCACTCTACCTATATTAATTGATTCCCAACCCTCTCAATTCTCATGACTCCTCCCTCCATGAAGAAGTCCAAGGTTCCCCAGGAGAATCCACAGCTTAAGGCCGGCGATCGGCGGCACGTTTGGGACTGCGGAAGCTCCCTCTACGATTCCTTCGAGCTCAGGTCCTTCGAGCGGCAGCTCGATTCCGCCATCTCCACGAGATCGCTCTCCATGCCGCGCCTCTGCGGCGTCAGGGAGTCTTCCCTGACCCCTGCCTCAATGCCGCACACCCGCCGCTGTCACGGTAACACCGGAAATCCTCCGCCGCGGGAGTCGTCCAGGAAGTCTCCAAAGATCTCCAGCTCCCTCCATCGGCTCCTCCGATCCTTCCTCTGGAAGAAACCGCGAGCCGCTGATTCCAGGCTGTGCCGACTCCGGGACCGTCCTGGAGAAGAGCGTTTCGAATTCAGCGACAGATCCGGCCCTATCCCGATTCCGGAGGCTCCGGTGAGCAATACGGGGGCGGATCGGGGGATGGATTCCTCGGAATGGAAGTCTGTAGCGAGAAGAACCCTCTCCGAACGATTCACGGCGGCGACGGTCGGGGTTTCCTGCGCTTAATGGCTTGGAAATAGTGGTATTAAAGACTTAAACCGAGGGATGGTCCGTATTCTGCGTTTCGTCTTCCCGTTCTTGGAAATGTTTTCGTTCGTGAAGGCACGTAGTGTTCTGCGTTTCTTCTTCCCGTTCTTGGAAAGGTTTTCGTTCGTGACGGCACGTACGCTTTTATCGCGCGCCATGAATAAAATTTCTTTCCATATATTCCATTTTTAACGATACTGTTCATACTATTTTATAAAAAAATTAAAAAAAAATCACAATTGAAGTATATGGACTTTAATCACACGATTTTTAAAATTGTTTTGTTGGAATGATATTTTAAAATTCTGATTTGTTAAGAAATTTTAATGTGTGAATGTCATAGTGATAATAATGACAGTAACTCCTTGGTTCCAACAAAACTCTTTATATGTCCAAACCTTTTGGTCTCTCTAAACTTTGGAATTTCAACCATTGAATTAGATATAATAGATATTAATCTCAACTGTTAGATCACATCACATGACCACTATATATATGGCTATGTGTTAATAAAATAGGTAATTTTTGAGCTATGCATTCTGTTCCCTCGACTTCTTATTTTTCTCATATATTTGTATTTCCATTTGTCATCACGACAACGTTGTCATCAACATAAGATAATCCATACATGAAAAAAGTATGTTTTATCTTTTTCTATATATCCTTCTTTTGACACGCATCTACGCATACAGCTGAATCTTATTTTCTATATCATATTTATTTTTCCCCTTTTGATAACATTGGAAAATATATGAATTATTTTTTTTAATCTTTTGGTGCATAAAAAATAATGAACTCTTGAAGAGCTCCAATGACCACAACTGCTAAAATTCCAGTTCATTACCAGAAATGGATGCAATTGGTTAATAATTGACGTAGTCAATGTCAAGACAAACATTATTCATCAAATAAAAGAATAAAACAATATCACCTAAAGTGGTTGAATGATGAACACTGTGTACTTGTCATACGTCAAAGTGTTGAATTAAATTTTACTAATCATGTCATGAAAATGATGATTACATAATAAAATTTAACATCCCCTGTCTTTTCGTGCACCCCGAAGGTGTCAAACTTGATTATGATGTTTAAATAACCATGAAGAGTTGATATTTATTTTATTAATACACATCCCCCAAAGTAATGAAAATGTTGAATTAAATATTCATGTTATTGTCTTGAAGATGCTATAAAACCCGAACAAATAATTTTATTTCATTCCCTGTAGTGAAAGAGAATATTTATTGAAAAAGATTTATTTCATTCCCCAAAGTGAATGCAAATATATCTGATTTTATTTTAAATCAAGTTTGAGGTGAATATGATATCTTGGGAATTATTATTGTGGCGTATTTGTTTATAACAAATAATAATAATATAAACGACTCGCACGCACGCATCGTTGGGTTCGTACGGGCTGCGGTCAAATTAGATTTATTGTATCTCAAACTTTACTTACTACTAGAGCAGAGTATAGTAGGAGTACAAGATCGATCCCATAATGAGGAAGCTGGTTCTTTAGAGGATCATTAGCTTGAGACCCTTTTAATAGGAGTCCTTTCAAATTGCTTTGGTGTTTAAGAGTTTTGCTAAATCTATGGTTTACAATGACTTCAAATAATTAAGGAGGGGTCAGGATCAATTTTGAGTATCTAGAGAAAGGATGATCTTAATTCTAATCTTGGCAGGGTCTTAAGGCTTAGGTTGCGAAGAAAACGACAGTCGCTAGTTGACTTTGGTCAAGTCACCTAGTTCTACATAGAAAGTGACTATTTCATGATTGAGATGTAGTAACGGGCTAAGTGCATTAAGTTTACCTTCTATGGAGGAAAGTGTCTTAGGCTAGTGGTCGTAGCCAAGTCTACTTTAATCAGGATATGGTCTTCCGCTTGAATATCCCGTGATCAGGGACGTTCGCACAAATTGGATAGATTTGAGTTATTTATCCTGATTACTAATCCATTAGGGTTGCCAAAATTAGATTTAAAGATCGATTATGAGTTCCTTACATCTACTCTCGATCCCTATCCCTGAGTGGTTTAGCTACTCATGATGGGTGGGGATGCAAATAAATAAATAAAATCATGCTTGACATGATATTTGAATTTAAATGATCCACAACCATGTAGGGGTCCAGATTTAAAGTGGAATGAGCATGCAATCGAGTTTTCAAAAGATAAATAACAACTTTAATAAATCACTTACTTGAGATTAACAACAAAAATGGATATAACACATGTCGTTGGAAATTGACGACGAACGACGGGACTCAATGTAGCATGAATTTGAAAGTGTTGCAGAAGATACGACCCACAACTCTTGAATTGAAATAAAATGTAAAACACAAAGAAATTTTGATTTTAAAGGAGAAAGGGGCGAAGGAAAATCGTAGGGGATGAAAAACAGAGAGAAATCCTATCCTGGAATGCTATGAAATGCTCTGCCGAGGTGTTGTATTTAAAGGAGAATATGGTCACGACGTGTACTAGAGTTACATGCAGTGTATCGTTGATCCTCATAGATCTCCATGGATTTTGGATCTTCCACGTGCCTCGTGTGTATCAATCATAATTAATGAGGTTTGATGGACTACACGTCATTTACGGAGGACTCACGACATGTACTGGTCCTCAGCAATCCCTCTGGTGCAGATTTCTTGTTTAACCACTTTGACTGATGTCACGTCGTGTACTGAGACTTCATGACGTGTAATGGCTATTCCTCTGCTGACTTCGCGGTTTGGTTCACGGCTTGACTCATGACTTGACACATGTTGTGAACTCCTATCACACAATGTGAAATGCTAAGTCACGACGTGTAATAGGTGAATTATGTACTTTTTTTGCATTTATTCCTTTGAATCCTGTGAAGCCTCATTCCTACAAAAACTAAGCAAATACCAAACACATTATCGAATAAATCAATGAAAATCCATAGGTAAATGACTAAAAAAGTATATATGAATTCAGATTATCAAATCCCCCCACACTTGAATAATTGCTTGTCCTCAAGCAAAGAAGGTCACAACAATGATTTCAGAAAGGGAAACAATTTTTAAAATAGGAAATATTCATTATGTCCAGGTAAATAAAACTAAGTGTGAGAGAGAAATTTAGTCTCCAGAATCATTCTTGCATAGAAAATCAGTCATGCCTCATAGATCAGTTCTTTAAACAAATTCTAATATTTTAATTACAATCTTTTAGTAGTTCCTTGAATTCTATACCCATTTGTAATTTACCTCATGGTGAATTTTCTCTCATCACTCAGGGTAAAATGAAATTGGAGTTATGCTCATACCCCTAGTACATGTTCCTAACCATAGACTTGCATTGGTTCTATCACCTACACTTCGTAAAGACAAGTACATAAATAATCATGAGGGCTTCAACAGTAAGGTTCTGATGACTCTGAGGCTGTGGGTAGGTAGGTAAAAAGTGAAAATCAAGCTAAAAAAGAGGGTAACCTCTGAAGCATAATGCATGAATTTCAAGATAAGTGTAAAATAATGCCTCCTAACTAATTAAGTCCACACTCCAGTAGCTCTGGTTGGATCCATATATGTCAAGTATACAATGAGTATTCTGTTCCTTTCCTTTTTCTTTTGTATTTCTATTTTTTGAAAGTCATGTCCAGACTTGATCTCACATCCATCCCTTAACCACATATGATCCTTCAAGGGATTCATCGATATGGAAATAGTAATTTTTGATCTTCTTAGTACACAACCCATGTCTTTTTTTCTTTTCTTTTATATTTTACTAAGGAACATAATCAAGGTGAAATGCTACAAAGTAGATATGAATCACAACAAAATAGTCTGATGAGTACACAATACATCTCTGATAATAGAAGCATCCCATCCTGTCTACCCCCCCACTTTTTCAAAAGTAAGTCATGCATTATATAAGGAGAATGGTAGGAAGGAAAAATTAGTTTGGAATAGTTTCATCCTATAAGGCCATTCATGGAAACTACAGGCTAAATGAAGGAAATATATAAGGCGGGTCTTAGGAAAAATGGCTAACAAAGATTGACTCAATCATTTTAAATTTGCACTTGTTTAGTCATAGCCTCAATAAGATCACAATGCAATTTATGACAGGTTTACATGTCCCAGGTATCACTCAAGAAATATGCTCAGAAAAGAGTATGCAATTGTAGGCTTAGAGTCCTCTCGGGTAATGAGAATAAAATAGAAACTGGAAATTACAATGGGTATAAAACTAAGTAATGGGTCAATTAATCATAATTTCAAAAATGCTGAATTTGAATCAAATTCCTAAACTCACCAATCATTCTAAAAATTCTAAACAGAGACAAAACATGGATTCTAACAATTTTCAACACAACTTTTTCTTTAATTTACATGGGCATAATGTTTTTCAAGTTTAAAGCATGCTTATAATTTCAAAAAATTTCTCCTAGATAGGTGAGAACACATAATAATTCAAGTGTATCATTAATTAAAATCATGAGAAACCCCCCCACACTTAGAAATATACAATTTCTGCACTTTCCATGAAATGATTGTGGGAGTGTTATGGCAAGTAAAGTTCATAAAAATTGAAATGACATTGCATAATTGTAAAAATGTGGGAATCGAGAGCTCCCTCAATGAATTGGTATACCATGAGTGATTTTGAGCTGTTTTAATGATAAGTCCATGTCACATGAAAAATGGTTTAGTGAAAAAATTCTACACTAGATAAAACATTAGTCCACAGGTTTAAACATTATAATAGTAGAATAATAGGAAGGTGCAAAGGATAACATGCAGCGGTAACTGGTCTTTATTTAAATTTTGTGAAATGTTTATAATGAAGATCAATCAAAGACTCAAATAAAAATGAAAAATACTCAACTATGATGACTCCATCTAGAAAAAAGATCAATTATGGGTTTCCTCTTATAAAGCGCTGACAAGACGTCGTCGGCCAAACAGATGGACCAAAATATTCTGCAGTGGGTCTATCGGCTCGGTTGCTCCTTTTTCACTTACAACTACTAGTTTCCGTGTCTTCTAGGTCTCTAGGTATCTTTGGCGGGTTTATGACTTTAGGTTCCGCAATATGAGCATGAATAAGATGAGGCAGGAAAGGGATAGCAGTTATGGGCGGCTGCTGGTGTGCACAGATTTCCATGGAAAGGTCCTGAAGTTGACGTGCGTTGTCTATGATGTGTTGGAGTACCCTTTGTTCCAAAATGAATGGTGGTACTGGACCATCAAAATCTGCGTACGACTCAGAGGATCTAGAAATTACTATGTAACAAACGAAAGAATCGATAATCAAGCCAAAAAGGAATGAGAAAATCAATCCCCATATATATATATATATAATCAATAGAAAAGAGGTCACAAACAAATGATAAAATAAATTCCAAACCCTATCACAATAAAGTCCAAAATACCAAAAAGAAATAAAATGTAAAGATTAGGTGTTTGGGCCAAAGATCTTCTCCAGCATCATCCCGCTATCAGGTGGTGATACAAGCTGTCCAGCTGGATCATTATCTGCAACAACAACAGGAGTAGGTAGATCGATGAACATAGTGGATGGTGGGGTTGTGGAGGTAGGTAGATGGGTTGGGGTAGGTGGTGGATAGGTACCGATTCGTAGGGAGGTCGTGGGTCTAGCAGTTGGATCGACACAAAGTACCTCTGGGGTGGAGTTAGTGGCTAGCCCCTTGCCCCTCTGGGCCTGCTTCGCTAAGTACTCTCGCTGGGTAGCGGGGTCAGTAAGGTTTGGTGGAAAGTCAGGGTGGACAAAAAGGGGTGGGGTAATGGTGGTAGATGAGGGGACGACTGGGGTGTGTGGTATTGGTGTGGTGAATGCTGATGGCTCAATAAAAGTAAGACGGTGGTGAGTGGAAATCTGGTGCAGGTTTGCCAAGATACACTATTGGGAGGCCCATAGACCACTCAGGGTGTGAAGGGTGGGTGTAGGTAGGGTGGAGGATGTGGTGGTAGATGTGGGAGGAGGAATGGGTGGTATAGGTGCAGAGGTAGAGTGTGGCTAAACAGGTGGGTCCACTACTTCTGCTAGCGGTGGTAGTGGTGGTGGTTCCTGCGGTGCTGCCTCTTGGATGCCTAGTGCCCAAAATTAAGTGTCATACTCCCTCTCTACCATCTGCATCTTGTGTAGCATCACAAGATCAATAACCTCAATAGGTCATAGGGAGGTAAGGGGCAGTGACGGCTCAAAGACGTCTAGGTGCCTGGCCAAATGAGTAATAAAGGAGCCTCCCATCAAAGTATCATACTGTCTCTGGGCCTGTGTCTTGTAATACTGGGAAAACTGGGCAGCCATGTTAACAGCTAGGCTGGCCATGGATGCTGTGAGAATTAGCACGTTTGCCTGGATGATGCTACTATGAGACTCAAACCAAGCAAACCATCAATGTACCATGGCTCAGTGCAGGATAAATAATGATGGGCCTCATAGCTGAGTGAATTTTGTGATGCACGGGTCATGGTACGACTGGGGGTCACGAGCTATCATATTCCACAACTATAGAGACTCTTATCGAGGGGGTTGCAACCAAATAATAGGATAAATGTTTGAAGTGATAAACTCCTCTGTGTAAATACCAAGACCGATACCAAACTATAAAAAGGAAAGCTCATGCATTTGTCCACCAAGACAGAACCAAAGGCTATCAACAACTATCTAGAAAGTGGATAGAAACTCCAGAAAACAACTCCCGAAATGTCTCCTCACGAACTTCAAGAATGTTATGAATGTGCAACATCTCTAGAAGGTCAAGGACAACGTCATCAATGTCCACTCAGGCTAGGATTCACATATCCAAAGTATTCTTAGTATGCATTGGCTTAGACTGCAACCATTGGAGATTGACCTGATGTTGTGGGTTGAAAAAAAAACAGAATAGGGTGCAGGTGGATGTCATTGTCACTAGAAGTGGAGGTTGAGGTGGATTGATTCTGAGGAGCAGGTGCAGCGCGGGATGCAGGCTGTGCGGAAGGTTCAGAAGGTACAACATGGGGGGCACTTGGCTGGAAGCTATTCTGCAGAGGCTGAGGATGAGGAGTAGGATGAGGAGGTTTGATGGGGTATTTTGGTTTGTGCCATGAAGACAGGGGGTGTGGGTTGGTTCAGTGATTTAGAGGAGAGGGGGTTATGGGTGGTGTGTGATGGTCGTGAGAGAGGGAGACGTGCAAGTGTGTAGGCCAAGGGAGGATAGGGGGTTGTGGGCTTGTGGGTTTAGTGAGGAGAGAAGGGAGGTAGTGGGTGGTGAGGGGTCGGGGGTACGAGGGAAGCCTAGTGGAATGAGGGAGATGAGGGATCAGAAGGGGTGTGTGGGTCATGACCCTAAGGTTCACAACCTATATATTTAAAAAAAAACAGACCTGACATAGTACATGACATGTACGAGTCGTTCATGTTGTGTAATGGTATTTTAAAATTGATTTTCGGTAAAAAGGATACACGTTGTGAACCACTGGTACAAGATGTGTAATGAACTGTTTTTGCTCAAAAATTATTCCTTCCTTGTATTCAGCTCCTGGCCTACCCGAAACTTCCCTAAGACAATCCTAATCTATCATAGTCTAAGATGTCCCACCCTAGGTTTCCTCCCAGTCAATTCTTCCTTTTAAGTCGAGAGCTTGACTCCATTAAATATTAAGTGAATTTAAGGATAATGACACAACCTTCTCAGAAGGGTTCTTGAAAAATCCTAAGTCTTTGACCATTCAATTTAAATGGTGGTCCACCTTCTCTTTGGATCTCAATGGTGCCAGAAGGAAATAATTGAGTGACTTTTAATGGTCCTAACCATCGATACTTCAACTTACCAGGGAATAATTTCAATCTTGAGTTGAACAACATGACCTTATTCCCAAATACAAAAGTACACCCAACAATGCACTGTTCTTGCCATTTCTTTCTATTTTCCTTATAGATCTTCGCATTGTCATATGAATCCCTCCTGATTTCTTCCAAAGCATCCAATTTCATCATTCTTTCTTCTCCAGTCTTCTCAGAATCCAAATTCAGTTTCTTGATCACCCAAAATGAACGATGCTCCAACTCAACCAGGAGATGACATGGTTTCCCATAAACCAGTCTGAACGGTGTGGTGCCTATGGGTGTCTTATAGGTATTTCAGTATTACCATAGTGCATTGTTTAGTTTGAGACTCCAATCACTTCGGTTGGTATTCACATTCTTTTCCAAAATCTTATTTACCTCCCTATTTGATAGTTCTACTTGCCCACTTTTTTGTGGGTGGTAGGGATTTCCTGTATTGTATCGGATTCTATACCTTTCTAGAAATCCTCTCATAGCTCAGTTTTTGAAGTGTGTTCCTTGATCAATAATGAGTAATATTGGAAATATAAATCTTACTAATACATTCTTCCTTATAAATTTCATGACTACTTTTGTTGTGTCATGTAAGGTTACTTCAACTTCAACCCATTTTGAGATGTAGTCAATGCCAACCAAAATGTAGGATTTTCCATGTGATGTGGGAAATGGTTCCATGAATTCTATGCCCTAAACGTCAAATATTTCAACTTCTATGTTGGGATTTTGTGACATCTCATTCATCTTTCCCATATTTCCGGTCCGCTGGCATCTGTCACATCTTTGAAAAAATTCCCTCGCATCTTTGTGCAATGTGGACCAAAAAAATATACTTTGTAGAATTTTGGCCACTATATGATTGGGTCCATGATGTCCTCTAGTTGGTGACATGTGACACATCTCAATCACATTATGGGTTTCTTCTTCAGGGATGCACCGTCTTAATAGGCCATCAACACAATGCTTGAACAATAGTGGCTCATCCCGGTAGTAATGATTGATATCTAACAAAAATATTTTTTGCTATTGGTAAGAGAGGTCTTGATGTATGAATACCATGGAAAGATAATTAGAAATATTCGAGAACCATAGTAGAACCTTGATACTAAACAGGGTTTCATATAGGAAAACTAATTCAATGCCAACCTCTTCGTCTTCCTTGATGATGGGTAGAGGAAGTCTAGAAAAATGACCCACAATTAAATTTGATTCCCCTTTGGTATCCTTGATCACTATATCGAATTCCTATAGTAGGAGGATCCAAAGTATCAACCTCGGTTTGGCATCCTTCTTTCTCATTAAGTATCTGAGGGCAACATGATCAATGTGAACAATCACCTTAGAAAAAACCAGATATGAACAAAATTTCTCAAAGGCATATAAAATGGCTAAGAGTTATTTTCCTATAGTCATGTAATTAACTTGAGCTTCACTTAGCATGTGGATTTCATAATAAATGGGATATAAGATGTTTCCAATTTGTTGCCCTAACACAAAATCAACATCAAGGTCACTAGCATCACACATTAACTCAAATTCTTTGTCCCAATTGGGTTCAATGATGACTAGTGATTATATTAGACTCTTCTTCAATGTTTTGAAAGCTTTCCAGTAGTCCTCAGTGAATTTTAAAGCAACATCTTTTGACAACAGATGTGTCAATGGATGGGCCACTTTAGTAAAATCCTTCACGAATCGTCTGTAAAATCTAGCATGGACCAGAAAACTTCTAATACCCTTGACTGTTGAGGGTTATGGAAGATCCTTGATGACTTTGATCTTTTTTGGATCAACTTCGATGCCTTACTTAGAGATTTTATAACCAATTAATATTCCTACTTGTACCATGAAATGAATTTTTTCCCAATTCAGGACCAGAAAGTTTTCTTAGCAATGCTGGAGAGATAATTCTAGATTGCTTAAATAAACTTCAAATGATCTCCCATAGACTGAGAAATCATCCATGAAGATTTATACGAACTCTTTAGCCATGTCATGGAAGATATTCATCACGAATCTCTAAAATTTTGATAGAGAATTGCATATTCTGAATGACATTCTTCAGTAAGAAAAGGTACCAAATGGGCATGTGAATGTGGTCTTTAGGTAATTAGAGAGGTCAATTAAAATTTGGTTGTATCCTGAATATCCATTCAGTAAATAGTATAATTCACACCCCACTAGTATTTCTAGCATTTTATACATGAAAGGTAAGGTAAAATGATACTTTTTGGTAGCTGAATTCAAACATACACAATCTATGAAAACTCTCCTTCCAGTGATGGTTCATGTTGAAATCCATTTTTTTCATCAGTTCTTTCTACCATGAGTCCTCATTTCTTAGGCACAACTTAGAGGGGGCTCACCCATTCACTATTTGATATAAGAAAAATGATTCCTACATCCAAGAGTTTTAGCACATCCTTTTTAATGACTTCCATCATCGGGGTTGTGATCCGCCTTTAAGGTTGTCGTTTCATCTTTGTACTTTATTCAAACAGGATTCTATGAGTTAATTTAGTAATATTGATTCCTTTGATGTTTTCCACTCCCCAGACAATTGATTGCATATGTATTTTTCAAAACATCAACCAATTTATCTTCTTGTGCTTGAGACAGTTCATAATTGATAATGATTGGTAGAGAGGAAGATAATCCTAAGTATGAGTACTTCAGTGTACTGGGTAGAGGTTTAAGTTCCAGCTGGGGTGGTTGAATGATGGAGGGGATGAAAGGTGGAAAGGTGTCCCTTGTGAGTGGTTCAATGAATCTTAATTCCTCAAAATCGTACCCTTCTTCCTTCTATGAGAGTGAATATTCACTTTCTTCTTCAATGGCCATGCACTCATCTTCCTTTTGGGAGAGTGAGATGGCGTTACAATCCACAATATCATCTAATTGTTGGGAAGATTTAACCAGGTTGAACACTACCTGTTCTTCTCCAAAACTGAATATCAGATGTCCTTGGTTCACATCAATTAAATCCTTTCCTATGGCTGAGAATTTAATTCCAAGAATGATAGGGACATCACCATCTTCTTCCATATCCAGAACTAGAAAGTCTGCTGGAAAGATGAATTTTTCGACTTTAACTAAAATAGCTTCAAGAATACCCCTTGGGTACTTCACTGATCAGTCAACTAGCTATAGTGATACTCTAATTTTTTTGAGTTCTTAGAGTCCTAGCTTGTGGAAAACACTCATAGGCATTAAATTGATGTTGTCTCCAAGATTGCACAGGGCTCTTCTAGACTTGCATTCTCCTATGGAACAGGGGATTGAAAATCTTTTAGGATATCTCATTTTCAGGGGAATTGTCTACTACAAAACACCAGAGCATTCCTTATTCAAAGAAATGACTCCGATATCTTCTATTTTCCTTTTTTTGGATAGAATATCTTTGAGAAATTTTTCATAAACTAGTATATGAGCAATGGCTTCTGCAAATTCTATGTTGATGTGCAATTTCTTGAACATATCTAGGAATTTTTTGTATTGTGCCTCCTGTCTACCTTGTCTTGATCTCTCTGGAAAGGGAATAGGTGGATTTTATGGAGGTGGGGCAACATAAACTTGTTCCTTTGGATGCTCAGGTGTTTGGTTCTTTTCATCTGGTACTTCTTCTTGAGGGGTGACTCATGTAGTCTCATCTTCTTCTCCATATTCTTTTGGTTTCTTCTTAGGCTCTTATTTTTTATTTTCATATTTACCTCTTAGTTATTGAAAGTCCAAAAATTTCCCGCTTCTCAACACTATTGCCTTGGCTTCCTCCCTTAGGTATATATCAGTGTTACCGGGTAAAGTACCCGGTAGTCTATCAAATAGGGTCTTTGAGATTTGACCCATTTGAATCTCAAAATTATTTAAATAATATCTTTGGTTTTTCATTTATGTCTCTTGGGTTGTCATTCTATGATCTAACTTCTGGACAAAAGTAACCATGAGATTTTATATGTTACTTGGATGAGGGGGAGGTGGTTGTTGAGGTCTTGGATGGGTGGATTGGAATTGTTACTGAGCTCTTTGTTGGAAGGGTTGTTGCTTTTGTTGTTGCGGTCTTGGAACTGGGTTCATCGGTGGGTACCCTAGTGGTCCTTAATTACATACTTTTAGTTGAACACTTTACTATTGGAAATATCCTTGACTTCTCTAAGTTTTCTGATGAGAAGGCCTCTACTGGTAATATTGTTGTTGCTGTTGAAATGGCTGGTTCTGTTGATTATAATTAACATAATTACAATCCTACTATTCTTCATATCCTACCTTGTAATCTTGGTAAAGATGTGGGCCGCCACACATCTCACATGATTAAATCTCCATCACTAGAGCAGGAGGGGGTTGTGTGGATGGTATCTAGAATGACTCGAGCTTTTTTTTGAGTGCTTCAACTTGCGCTGCTAATATGGTGCTCTCATCTATCTGGTGGATACCATGACGTGGTGGAACATGATCACTTTTCCATAGGCTAGCATTGTGAGAAAATTCATCGATAATTTCTCATCAGACTTCGGGGGTCTTAAACATCAATCCTCAATTAGCTGCAACATCGACAACAGTTTGTGCAGTTGGATATAGTCCTTAGTAGAATGTTTGTAATTGAATCCATATATCCAACCCATGGTGTGGAAACTTCCTCATGATCTATTTGAATCTATCCCACACTTCCCATGTTGATTCTCTGTTAGCTTGAGCAAAGTTTTGGATATCGTTCCGGAGCTTCTAGGTCCGTATTGGTGGAAAATATTTGTCCAAAAATTTTTTGGAAAGATTTTTCCAAGTCATGATTGACTTGGGAGCTTGAATTTTGATCCAACCCTTATCTCTATATCATAAGGATAATGGGAAGATGCGTAGTCTGATCACCTTTGAAGAGGCTCTCTGGTTGCAAAAGGTATCACAAACTTCCAGGAAGTGGGCAATGTTCTCATGTGGTTCTTTGCTTTGGAGACTACTGAATTGTCCCATATTCTAGATCATGTGAATGAGTTCAGGTTTAATATTGAATGTGTGAGCTTGGATATGGGACATACGATTCTTGGGGTTGCGCCATGGATTGATGGAAATCCATAATCCATTATGGTCTTTTCTTGATTCATCGATAATTGTACTAGAATTACTTGATGAGGGTTTGGTGGGTTGGGTCCCACTTGATTGTGTTTCTCGACCATTGCTGACCGACGATGTGCAAAAAAATACCTTTCAATCTCAGGATTGAAGGACAAAGGTTCTTCCGACTCAAGGTTCATTGAATGAGTCAAGAGACCTTGGTACATGAACTATTTTGCAGAAAATCAAGGATGCAAGGGTGTCTTAAAAGAAAAGGAAAGAAATGGGGTGAGGGAAAGGTAATCCTAGGTCCAGTTCCAGAGTTCTTCAAAAAGCACAATGTCTCTCCCTGACAATGGTGCTAATATTTGACATGCCCGCATGCATTGTTGGGTTTGTACGGGCTGATGTCAGATTAGATTTAATATATCCCAAACTTTACTTACTACTAGGGTGTAGTATAGTAAAAGTGTGGGATCAATCCCATGAGGAGGAAGCTAGTTCTTTAGAGTATCACTGGCTTGAGACCCTTTTAATCGGAGTCCTTTCGAATTTATTTGGTGTTTGGGAGTTTTATAAATCTATGGTTGATAGTGACTTCAAATAATTAAGGAGGGGTCGGGATCAATTTCAAGTATCTAGAGAAAGGTTGACCTTAATTCTAATCTTAGAAGAGTCCTAAGGATTAGGCTGTGAAGCAAATGGAAGTCACTAGTTGACTTTAGTCAAGTCATCTAGTTCTACCTAGGAAGTGAATATTCCATGATCAGGATATAGTAATATCCTAATTGAATTAAGTTTATCTTCTGGGAAGAAAGTGTCTTATGCTAGTGGTCGTAGCCTAGTCTACTTTAATCATGATAGGGTCTTCCGCTTGAATATCTCATGATTAGGGACATTCGCATGAATTGGATAGACTTGAGTTATTTATCCTGATTACTAATCCATTAGGGTTTCCAAAATTAGATTTAAAGATTGATTATGAGTTCATATAAATTTACCCTTGATCCCTATAACTGAGTGGTTTAGCTACTCAAGATGGGTGGGGATGCAAATAAATAAAGAAAGAAAATCATGCTTAACATGCTATTTGAATTTAAATGATTCAAACCATGAAAGGGTCCAAATTTAAAGTGGAATGAGCATACAATCAGGTTTTCAAAAGACAAATCACAACTTTAATAAATCACTTACTTGAGATTAACAAAAAAAATGGATCTAACACGTGTCGTTGGAAATTTACAATGAACGATGAGAATTGATACAACAAGAATTTGAAAGCATAGAAGAAAATACGATCCACAACTCTTGAATTCAAATAAAATGTAAAATACAAATAAATTTTGAGTTTAAAGGAGATAGGGGTGAAGGAAACTCGTATGGAATGAAAAAAAAGAGAAATCCTATCCTAGAATGCTTTGAAATGCTCTGCTAAGGTGCTCTATTTAAAGGTGAATATAGTGATGATGTGTACTAGAGTTACACATCGTGTACCGTTGATCCACATAGATCTCCATGGATTTTGGATCTTTCGTGTTCCCCATACGTATCTAACCTGATTAGTGAGGTTTTATTGACTACACGTCGTGTACGGAGGACTCATGATGTGTACTAGTCCGCAGAAATCCCTATGGTATGGATTTCTCATTCAACTTCTTTGAATGATGTCACGTCGTGTATTGAGAGTTCATGATGTGTAATGGATATTCCTCTGCTGACTTCACGGCTTGGTTCACGACTTCTCTCACGACTTGTCACATGGTGTGAACTCCTATTACATTATGTGTAATTCCGAGTCATGACGTGTAATAGGTGAATTCTTCACTTTTCCTGCATTTCTTCCTTTGAATCCTATGAAGCCCCATTCCTGCAACAACTAAGAAAAACTAAACGCATTATCAAATAAATCAATGAAAATACATAAGTAAATGACTACAAAAAGTATATATGAATTCATCTTATCAATAACCATCAGAAGTGGTTTGATGGCAATAAACATTTAAATAGTGCAATAAATTTTAATAATGAATATAAAATAATGCATCCCCGAAGGACGATATGAAAATAGTGTCCTTTGACATTATATTAAAAAATATCTTTATTTATTAATTATTTCTCTTGCAACATCAATATCAGATAAATACATTATTATTTATCATATGCTTATACATTATCATTTATCATGTGTTTATGAATTATTAATATCATATCATGTAATTTTTTCGATATTATCCCTTGAAGCGGATATTATTCCTTTTATATTTCATATTTTTGATAACAGGATTACATAACCATTATAATATAATATATTTTATGAAAATGATTTTACCACATAAAGTGGTTATAAAATGGTCATCATGATAAATTAAATTAATAATTAATTTATTCTTTGATGTGAATGTAATTACATTATTTCATTCCTTTAAGATAATGAAATTATTCATGAAAAATTTGATATGATTTATGTTAATGCTTGAAATTTTATCATGAATATCTGAGAGTTGATGAATTTTGATCAAATGATTTCTCCTTTATTTGGTAAAGTGAATTTTACTATAAAAATTATTCTATGAATTATAATTTTTTTTGGGGATGAGGTGTGTGTGTGTTTTGAATATAGAAGATTCTTCCACATTGGTTCTTGCTACCACATTCACCACCTTCAAAATATGTGTGGGCTCGTATCCCAAGTAGATGTATTGTAAAATAATATTTGGGTTAGAAGTTTCAAAATATACAATAATCTGCTTGGTGTTGGGCCTAACCCATTATGATTATATTATGAATTCATCAGCCACCAAAAGTGGAAATTATAATGAAAAATATGAGTATTTATAATGGAAGATCCTAAAAATATTACATATATATCTTGAAAAAAAAATCTTTATAAATATTATTTTGATTAAATGCTTCAAAAGAACTCATATATGATTTAGTATATGCTCATGTAAGTACATTTACTAGTAGAAAAAATTAATTATCTGCTCCAAAAGAGCGAATATATTCTTATCCGGTAGTATAAATTCTTAATTAATTGTTATATCTAAAGTCTCAATGAGATATATCAATGATATTATTGAAAAAATATCATATGGATACATTGGATAAAAGAGGTACCTCGATACGTAAAAAGCATTCGAAAAAGTGATTATAAAGAATTTGTTATGTACAATCGAATCAATAATGGTAAACCATAAGATTACGGATCCCGTCACTTTAAATACATGACATGATGGTTTATCCCATCTATGATCAATTATAATGAAATATATTGATTCAAGTATACATGAGCATCAATTTGTTGACAACATAGTCAACATCCATCAGATTGAGAATGATGAATTTATTTAAGGGATGTATGTCTACTAAATTATCAAATAATCCATTCTCATTATGTTATTATGAATTCCCCTTATTTAATAATTTACTATGAATTATTGATTATTAAGGTACTTATTATTGAAGTAAATTATTTATATCATTAGAAGCTATTTTGGAAATGAATTTACCACATATCTATGAAGTAAACATTTATAAAGTATATATACAATACTGGAATCTGGGTCTATCCTCATGCATCTATACCCATGGTTTAGAGAAACTGTGGGTATAGATGTTGACCCCAAATCTATATCCACAGTTTTAAAAAACCATTGGTATAGCTTGATCAATACCAATGGGTTTTAGAAAATCATGGGTATAGCTACTTCAAATAATGAGCTACCATTAGGCTCCCCCTCCTCATTTTGAATCCCTAATCCACTACCCTCCTATGATCTCAATTCCCCCCTCCTCAAGTGACATTTACCCCCATCGGCAAGTGACATTCCTCCATTTCTGTCATTTTTTCTTGCGATCTATAAGCTTTTCTTTCCTCCAGTTCTTTATTTTCCCCTCACAAGAGTGATAACTAGTTGTATTCTCCAGTTTTCTCCCCTAATTAAAGAATTTTTTGTTTCCAATCTTATTCGATATCATATTAGTGAGTTATGAATCCATCTTCTCTTCTATTGGCTGTTATTTTCATTTTTATCTATACACGTGATTCTGCTGGAGCATGTTGGCATCACTTATATCATCATGTTTTTAAATTTTTAGTCTAATAGAGATCAAATATAGTCTATTAAATTCCTAAAAGTACTATTTTAATTATAATTTATTTATTTTGAAAACTATCCTAGGGATTCTTGTGAATTTAACTTAAATTTGAGATTCTTTTGGTGGAATATTTTAGGGATTTAGATATTTTTTATGTTGGGAATCATATTTAAGTTAACTAGAGGGGTTAATGTTGTTTTTTATTATCCTATAGTTGTGGGACTTAATTATTGAAATTTTATTTTTTATATCATGAACAATGATTAAACTATTTATTGGATTGTTTTAACCTAAAAAGAAATAATTGTACTATGATGTACATGATTATACTATTATAAGTCAATTTGGAATATTGATTTATCAATGAAGGTTTCTTCTTCATCAATTCACTACTATATTTATATTACATTTCAAGAATATTTCTTAGAATTCATAATTATGATTTAGACATGAATGAATGATAAAAGATTATTTCAAATAATTAAAGATCCATATTTCAAATGTTTAAGAATTTTAAACCTTTATTATGTATAAATATTTATATAATCCTTTAGTAAATGTCATGAAATAATTATACAATTTATAATGGTAAGCTTGTTGGATCATATTCATTTTAGGAAACATGGTTTCCATTGATAAAGTTTTACATAAGAATTTAGTTCTTTAAGAAAACTTTAATGGCATGAACCTTAGTTTCACCTATTTTGATTAACTTTTGATTATAACTTAGTTCTTTGTTAAGAATGATTCCTTAGTGATTTTATCATGTATTGAGTAGTTATCCATTTATTTCCACTACACTTTAAATGAATTAAAAACCATCTAACCACACTTTACCCCAATTAAGAGTTTTCATCAGTGGCAAAGCAATGGATGGGTTTCATAAAGTGGTATGGAATGGATTAATTATCTGGTCTTGATGGATATTACCCAAATTAAATACTTCTTAAATTGAAATAGAACATCATGTAAAATCTATTTTCCTTGTGTTTGAATAATATTAGTAATATTAACCTTAAATAAAATCCTTTCTTGACTAAATTTTATCCTCAATTATGTTTTCAAATGAGAAGACCTCTATGGATAAGAAATAAACATTTTTTCTAGTATTCCTTAGTTTTTAATTATTAAAATACATGAACCTTGTTTAGATTTCAATGAGTATGCCTTTGTTTTTTCTTATGATATTCCTTATTATTATTTTGGATGGATAGTAGAGTATTATATAATGGTCACTTACATCATGCATTGTATTCGATTTGGTTTCATATTAGTGTTATTTATTTTCCTCTACACTATACATTTAATTTTCCTTTGAATTTGGATATCATTGTAATTATGGTTTATATTGTTGATTGGAACATAAATTTTTTCCCTTTTATAGAATGGATTTAAGTTGGATGTATCATACCAATCAGATTTCAACCGAGTCTCAAAATAATTTGGATTTTTTTAGATTTTTCATTTAACAATGCTTTAGATAGAGTTAATATATAGTGTCCATGTTATAATTATTTTGGAAGACCATGGTTAATCTGAGAAGAATTTATCTACCATATAACAAAATATGGATTTCCAATAAACTATTATGTTTGGTATCACAATGGAGAGAAGATACAATCTTCTATTATTCATGAACAGAAAGAAAGAAGTGGTATGGAGAATTTTATATTCGATCAGTTTCCATTTATGCATCATCATGAGAGAGATAGTATGCCAGTGAAAGAAGGAAATAATATCAATACACATGAGGAAAATACTGAAGATGATGATGTTGAGAGAGTTAAAAATTTAATGGATGATGTTAGAACTCTTATATACCAGGAATGTACTAAAATGAAAAAGTTGGATTTTTTAATGCGGTTATATCATGGAAAAAATATATATGGAATTTATAACACCTCCATTGATTATATTCTTACCTTTTTAAGGACTTGCTTTTTGATGGTGCATATATTCCCTCAAATCATTATAAGGCATGGAAGTTAATTAAAAATCTCATATTTTCTACTAATAAAATTCATGCTTGTCCGAAATATTGTAGTTTATTTTGGGAGAAAAAAATTGAACTTAATAAATGTAAATAATGTGATACATCTCAATAAAAGACAAATGTATATGAAATCTAAAAAGAGGAAGAATGTTGACACCAAATCCACTTACAATTGGAAAAAGAGAAGCATCTTTTTTGAGTTTTCATATTGGTTTCCCAATTTATTACGTCATTATTTAGATATAATGAAAATTGAGAAAAATATATAATAATTTTTTCTTTCAATTATTCTAAATATCAAGGGTAAGACCAAATATAACTTGTGATCTCATAGAGACTTGTTGGATTGGGGTATTCGACCAGAACCGCATCTTGTGTGTATCGGGGAAAACAAAAGGAAAGTTACTTGTACTTCTTATGTGATGACACCTTTAGAGAAAAATAAATTTCTGTAAGTATTGGAGAATATCAAGGTTCCTTATAGCTATTCCATAGACATATCTAAATGAGTCAAAATAATAAATTTGAAACCAAAATCCCTAAAAACTCATGATTACCACATCATTCTTTATGAATTGATTCCAATAGAAATATGAAATTTTCTATCCAATAGTGTAATGATGACATTGATTTGCATATTCCATTTTTTATATACCTTTGTGCTAAGGTTATAAAAGTCTATCTTGATAAAAATTTAGCAAGCGAAACCATTAATTTTGTGTGATTTGGAAAAAAAATTCCTCCATCATTTTCCCCGGCATGATGTATTTAATATTTCACCTTCCAACTAAAACACTTCTTGAGGGACCTGTTTCTTCTCTGTGGATGTATCCTACTAAAATAAATATATGCACAACGAAATCTTATGTTTGAAACAAGAATCATCCCAAAGGTTCCATTGTGAGAGGTTATCTGTCTCATGAATTTATGGATTTTTGTTCAATGTATTTGTCTGATGTGATCAAAAGACATAACCGAACAATGAGAAATTAAGATGAGTAGTATGGGTAAATTTATCCCTCATTTCAATATCTTCCCCAAATAGTAGGAATTTCTGGGTCATATACATTGGATACATTGAGCCTTGGATAGCGGGATATGACACATCACACAGTCTTGTTTAACTTTGGTTTTTTCGATGACTATATCAAGAAAGTAATTTGAATATTTATATGTTATCTCATAATATATCATTTCACATATACCTTAAACTTTTATTGTCATTTTATGTATGGAACACAAATAAATTATAAGTAGCGTTCATCGATCTTTGCCTTTGAGAAGAAGAGAAGCTTTGCATAGAAAAGAGTTCTCTTCTTGGTTGAAATAAAAATTATAACCATTACTTTAATTAAATTAAAATATATATCTTCATTTAATTTTATCATTCATATATATTTTAGGTATTGATTTTACCTGTTGACTCCATTTCTTGAGAATTAAGAGCATTTTCTTTTGGTCCCGATTCTTTGGTTCGTGAACATAAATATTTAATAATCAATGGGTATAAATTTTTTACAACTGATCGAGCGGTGAAAATCAGAACATAACATGATGGAATTATGTTAACTACTACAATAGACTATTATGTTTGTTCATATATAATCATCCTTGATATGAAAATGTGTCTTATTATGGACTTGTTGAGAAAATATTGTTATCAGATTACTACTCTAATGGTCGAGTCACTATGATGAAATGTAAATGGTTTGATTCAATGATGCGACATGGAACATTTATTTATTATTGTGGATTCTGAGTTATTGACATGATTTGATTCATGGCTACTGATGAACTATACATTTTGGAATTAATGAAAAAACAAGTGTTTTATGTGAAAGATCATCCGTGACCAGATTACAGTGTCATTAATGAAGTAATCCAAAGATACATTTTTAATGATGTTGGGGATGAAATTGACACCATTGTAGCCCCCATTGGCGTTGACCAAGATATTGTATTTGATGAATCAAATTTTCCCATTATGAGAGTTGATTTTGAACCTGATGTAATGGTAGGTAATATATAGAAGCAACCATATATTTTAACAGTTCATTCAATTTACCTTGACGTGGGTTTCTCAGGTTGGTATTACTGTAATTAATTTAATTTAGTTTCATTTTGAAATGATATGTTTGTTTTAGTATTTTTTTTTATTTTGTTTCATTTAATTAGATTTATTTCAATTCAGAAAACCAGGTTTAAAATAGGTTTTTAAAAAATGTATAACTTGGTTTTAAATTATTTTTTCTAAAACATGTTATGACATTGTTTATGAATTATTTTACTTCTAAGTTGTATGTATGATTTTTGAAAACTATTTCTAAAAAATGTACATTTCATTATTATGTATATTATGAAAAATACTAAATAAGTTTTAAGGAAGAAATTATTTGATACTGATCGACATATGTGCGAGCATGATTTGCCTCCTCTACTTTCCTTAGTGAGTATAATAATTGTAATATTTTTCTTCTGCATTAAATTTAATGTAATGTTCATAATATTTATCAAATTTTTTATAGGAATTTAGTTGAACCGGCTCTCCTTATCCTACTAGCATGGGTCCGAGTGGGGGTGATCCTAGACCTAGACAGAGCACCCTTCATACCTATTCCCACCCTGACCCACCAGTGGGAACCTCATCTACCACACCTTTCCATCCTCCTCTTGAGCCTCTAGGGATGTTCCCACCTTTACTATATTCATATCCTTTGATGTATCACCAAAACTACTACCCATATTCTGTAATGTCTATACCACCTCAATTTTCTATTATCCATCAAAGATATGATGATTCTATTCATTAATATTCCACTTTAGAGCATGAAGATCACTTAGAGCATGCATTGGAATGGACACATCCTTTAGAGGTTATTGATTCATGACAACCCACTGATCCATCAGAGCCTATTGAGTAGCCTTTATTGGGTTTTTTTATTATAAGTGTGTTAAATTATATCACATCATTTTTTCCCTATTGTACCGTGACTTAATTTTTTCCTTTTATCTTATTTAGTGAGATCTTCTAGTAGGCAATGTGGGCACACTCGTATGCGAGAATCTTGGAATTGCCAAACACAAATAACGATAGATTATAATGAAGAATATCAGTTGATAGATAAAAATTATAGGAAGTGTAGAATTTTCATGGGAACTTTATCCAAGTATAATGATATAATTCCAATACAGTCTTATAGAGACATATTGGTAATGACATTAAGTACAAATCATGTGTAGAGATACGGGTAAGAAAATTTGTTAAATTTATATTTATATTATTATTATATTTATATGAATTAACATGTGTATTTCAGAATCAGTTTAACATTCCTAGAAACTACGGTTGCAAGGGTGATGGATCTTGGAGAGTTCTAGAGATCATATAAGCATGATTTATATACTGGTTAGAGGAGTAGAGTCAGTTCTGATTTAGAGGGTGTAATATTCCCCAAATGTCCAACAACACAATATCAAAAAATGATCACATATTAGAAGAGTGATGATTTTAAGGTATTCCCAATCTTTAATGGTTTTCATATAAAATTTAATTCTTATTACTTGTAATAAAATTTTGTTTTTAGGATGCATTGGGGAAAAAAAGAACAAAGATTTAGGGATGTATTTGCACACTTTGAGGCACACTATAATGCCTGAGCATGAGAAGCTCCATGTACTTTAATATGAATAGAAAAAATATCTAGATTTATATTATTACTTAATTAACTTTGGATGATGAAATTTAAGTTTTATTGACATGAATTCCATTAATATAAGGCTTCAAATACCCCTTTCAAATGGCCTAATGTCCAATGGTCCAATTGGCCTAATGGGCCAATGGATTGATGGCCTAATATCCTAATGGCCTAATGGACAATGGGATAATTGAAAAAAATGGACTAATGGAAAATGAACTAATTGACCTAATGGCCTAATGACCTAATGGTATAATGACCAATTGGCCAATTGGCCTAATGGCCCAAAAACCTATCTTCCAATTGTCCTAATATCCTAATGGCTAATTGGCCAATTGGCCTAATGGCCTAATGACCAATTGGAAAATTGGACTAATGGTATAATGGCCTAATAGACTAATGAAATAATGTTCAATTGGCCTAATATATTAATTTCCTAATGTCCTAACATCCAATTGTCCCAATGGACTAATGGACCAATGGATAATTGGCTTGATGGACTAATGAAATAATGGTCTAATGTACTAACAACCAATTAGTAAATTGGCCTAATATACTAATGGCCTAATTATACAATTTTCCTAATGTCCTAATAGCCTAATGACCTAATAAAAAATTTCCCTAATGACCTAATGGACAATTTTACAATAGGCCTAATGACCCAATGACCTAATTGGACAATTGGCCAAATGGTCTAATGGACTAATGGCTAATTGGCCTAACGATTTAATGGACAATTCACCTAATGACCTAGTGGCCTAATGGAAAATTGATCAATTAGACTAATAGCCTAATGTCCTAATGACCAATTTTCCTAATGAACTAATGGACTAATGTACAATTGGCCTAATGGACTAACGACCAATTGGCCCAATGAAAAAAAATGAAAAATTGGCCAATTGGACTAATGGCCTAATGGCCTAATGACATAATGACCAATTGGCCTAATGAAATAATGGCCTAAAGACCAATTGGCCAATTTGACTAATGGCCTAATGGCTAATTTCCCTAATGCCCTAATGTCTTAATGGCATAATGGCATATTGGACTAATTGGAAAATCGGCCTAATGGCCCAATGACCTAATGGCTAATTAGACTAACGACCTAACGACCTAATGGACAATTGGCCTAATGGACTAATGAACAATTCGCCTAATGGAAAATTGGATTAATGACCAATTTTATTAATGTAATAATGGCATAATATCCTAATGACCAATTGGCCTAATGTCCTAATGGACTAATGGTCAATTGGACAATTTTCCAATTGGCCTAATGACCTAATGGAAAATTATCCAATTGACTTAATGGCCTAATGGCCTAAAGTAAAATTGGTTAATTGGACTAATGGAATAATAACCAATTGACCTAATGGCCTAATGTCCTAATGGAAAATTGGAAAATTGTCCTAATGACCTAATGGCCAATTAGCCTAACGAACTAATGGCTAATTGGCCAATTGGCATAATGGCATAATAGCATATTGGCCAATTGGAATAATGGAATAATAGCCTATTGGCCAATTGGACTAATGGTCAATTCGCCTAATGGAAAATTGGAATAATGACATAATGTCCTAATGTCCTAATGACCAATTGTCTAATTGGCCTAATGGACTAACAGACTAATGAAAAATTGGCCTAATGGCTTAATGTCCTAATGAAAAATTGGCTAATTGGACTAATGGCCTAATGGAATAATGGAAAATTTTCCTAATGGACTAATTTCCTAATGACCAATTGACCCAATGACCTAACGGTCTAATGTAAAATTGACCTAGTGACCAATTGGCCTAATTTCCTAATGGACAATTGGACAATTGGACTAATGGCCTAACGACCAATTGGCCTAATGTCCAAATGACCAATTGGCCTAATGGTCTAATAGCCAATTGTCCTAATGGCCTAATAGACTAATGGGAAATTGGACTAATGGACTAATAGACAATTGACCCAATGGACTAACGGCATAATTTTCCAATTGGACTAATGTCCTAATGACCAATTGACCTAATGACCTAATGGCCTAATGGAAAATTGAACTAACAACCTAATGACCAATTGGACTAATGGCCCAATGGACAATTAGATAATTGGACTAATGACCTAATGGGATAAAGGCTAATTGGCCTAATGGCCTAATGAACAATTTGAAATGACCCAATGTTTTATCAATGGAAATTACTTTCTTATAAAAATGGCATATAATCACATGAAATCACAACACAATGAACTACTAAGTAATATGTGACCTTTAAACACAAGTTTTTCACTTATGTGTTTTGAATTTCAAAAAACGGTCATCTGCAATTGTGATCAGTAAGTTATTTGGAGTCTGACAAGACAAACATAATTTTTGATGAATAGTAACATACCTTTATGAATAATAACACACCTTTATGAACAGTAATAAATATTAATGAATATAAAATCAGAAAAAAATAGAAACTTCACCCATGAATGTATAATTACAATTTAGAAATCTTAAAAGTGAAAAACAATCATAGTATAAGAATTGGTATTTTTGTATGTCAAAAACATTTTATTTAAAATTTTATGATTAATTTAATAATTTAAAATGGAAATTTATTTTCATAAAACATAATCATAAATTTTTACTTTATTTTCTTATGGTTATAACATAATTTTATGGGACCTTGATTAATTTTTCAATGTGTTATAAAACGAGTAATAGTTTTAATGTTGTTTTTGTTAAGTAAATTATGATTTTATTTAAAAAATAAATTAAAATTAATTAGAAAATTATTCTTGAAAAATGGAGTTCATTTTTGAATTCTACACATCAAAAAATGGTTAGGGTGAATTTATGGGATTTTTCTAAAATACTTGAATTTTTCGTGAATAATAAAAATACAGTTTTGAGTTTTCTGTATGTTTAATGACATCATAATGATGTAATAATTAAAATAAAATTCTGGTTGACTGGTTTATAGTAAAATAAGATATTAGGTGTCCCAAGTGTCTAATACCATGGGAAAATACCATGGTAAATCCCATGGTTTTAAAAAAAAATCAATAATGAGGTGTCCTTTGAAATTAATTAAAAACTCTCTCACTTTTACTATAAATACCCACTCTTTCCTTCATTTAATCTCATTAAAAACTCATAATAATAAAATATATGGTATTTTTACCTACCTAGGATCCCTACCAAGGTGTCCTAAATCCTATAATGTCCTAACCTTAAAGTTTTAGGAGTTACTCCACAAGGTAAGGGAATCTACCTCCTTTCTCTTTTCTCAAGATTTCATTTTATGTTATTTTTTATTTCAATTGGATTATGTTGGGATATATCATTTCATATCCCAATTAATTTCCATATTATGTAAGAATTATGAGATATTTTTTTCTCTCATCAAAATATTTTATGAAATTTTAAGCGACGTCGTCAGGTTGCCGAATTTTCATAAGGGATCTCTCAACTTTTCTTTTATTTTCAAGTTCACTTCATTTATTTTTCTTTAATAACATACTTTAAATAAAATGTTGTGATAACTCCAGTACCTTACATACACTATAATTTTTTCATGATAAAGGAATAATTCTTCATCATCTCTCCTTTCCCTTTCTTTAATACTAAAAATGAAAACACTGTCTGAGATGTTCCAATTTACCACATTCAAGGACAATGGGTTTTCAATTTCTGTAACCATCTTCAATTCTAGTCATTAAACAATTATTATGGATGAAACAAACTATAATATATGTATTATTTCTCATCTATGGTTCTGTAATCCTTTTGTACACAAGGTTTTGGTTTATAAAACAAAACATGTTCCTTGTGGCAAAAAAACCGCCAAATAACCCAAAAGATTATCACTAATGTTTTACATAATGATTAATCTTCACTTCAAGTAACCAAATGGAATTTAAAAAAAATTTAAAATTATGTATTTTCAATAATAAAATATAACTCCAATTCTGTAAAAGCATCCCCATTTTACAATATTCTCCTAACATGAATATAAGTGAACCGATCATTAAAACCAAGGAAACGAATGGACCTAAACAATAAAATTGAACCTCATAACCAATCAAAAAGGCTATGAATGAAATAAAAAATGTTTTAATAAATAATTTACATATATAATATGTTCTTTAATTATTAATTAATGAACCTAATTTTATTATTCAGGTCATTAATATCAAGTGGAGAATACCATCAGACTTAAGGTAAGGGATCCCCTATATTACACTTTTATTCAAGAATATCCTCTATGTTATACCATTTAACGTATAATTTCTAATGTTATGGTATGATTTATCACCTTCCCCATACTTAAATCATGATTTATAAAAGATGATAAATCCCTTTATCTCCCATTAATATCTCTTACATACAACCAATACCATGTGGAAATTCCATAAGGGATTTTACCCGTACCACCTTTATTCCTTCGGGTTGCTCTATCATTATATTTTCCCAAATAAATTTGTCCTTTATTTTTATTTAAAACTTCTATATACTGTTTATATGATCTAAAATCATGTTTCAAGATCCACCCCTCATTCTATTTCGGGGATATACATGCTTTTAAGTGATTCCCTCCTTGATACTTCCCAATAAGCAAACTCATTTTAAGGGAACTTCCCAATTTTTTACCCAATTTCAAGTACACTATATCCTCTATTTTAATCCAACACTGTATTTATAAAATCAGTTTTTTTATTATGAAAAAATTCTTGGTTAACTTTTGGTTTTATATAAAATATTGTTCACTTTTCTATTTTAAAAGCTCTATTGTATTTTATTTAAAACTGCACAAAAATGTTTTAATGCTAAAATTTCTCAAATACATTTCTTAAATTTTGTCACTTCTATTTGAAATAACTTACCATGATATATGCCTACTTTAACTTATGAATGTCCATGTATATTCTAATTTTTTTCTTACATGGAAACTTTCATGATACGCCCATTGGTTATTCTTTATGTCGTGATTGTGGTACCTAATTCTTTCCATGGGTAGCCCTTATGTTTATGTAAGATTGATTATGTATGATTATTTATGTGGAAAACATATTCATGAAATTTAATATGGGTGAACCCATATAGCGCTCCAATGCATTAGGTAAAGTTAAGTCTCATGGGATGTTATGTGCGATGGTCTTGGCGGTTAGCGTTAGCTTTTGCTACTATGTGAAATGATCTTGGCGGTTAGCCTTAAATCGTACTTAAGTCATGTTTTATGTTTCTTAAAAATTACTATGATTCCATGTTTATATTATCACATGTCTATATGTTATGATTCTATATGTTCCATGCTTTTGTTATCATTATGTCATGCCTTCTAACCCATGTGCTAAAGCCTTATTCTTATGTATACACCCTTACTGGGCTTTTTAGTTCATCCATTTGTTCATGTGTTCCCCAGGGTATCCTATGAAGATTTATGAGAATAATAGAAGATAGGATCTCATTATGGAGTTTAAATAAAAAGTTTTTTTGTTTGATTATGTACCTAGTCTTCCAAGACACTAGAATTCACGATCCTTGGCTTGTACTCTGATGTATAATTATGCTTAAAATCATATAATGTTATATGTAAAAGGTTAGGGTTTCTATACAATTCACTTAATGGCCTAATGACCTAATTCCATGAAGGCCAATTGGCCTAAATTATACTAATGTACAATTGGAATAAATTGAACTAAATGACCTAAATGGCCTAATTAGCCTAAATGACCTAATTGGCCAAATTAATGGCCTAATTGGACTAATTGGCCTAAATTGGATGAAATGGACAAAATGACATAATTGGCCTAAATGGCCTAAATGACCTACATGGTATAATTGGACTAATTGGACTAAATGGCCTAAATGTATTAATTTTCCTAATTGGCATAAATGTCCTAATTATCTTAATTGGTCTAAATGGCCAAAATGGCATAATTGGATTAAATGGAATATATGGACTAAATGGCCTAATTGGCCTAGTTGGACTAATTGGACTAATTTTAATAATTGGACTAAATAGAATAATTTACATATTTGGCCTAATTGGACAAATAGAAAATTGGATAAATGAACAATTGACCAATTTACCAAACAACCTAACCTAAAAATGAACCTAATGACCAAATGATCAAAATTACCAAGTGACCAAATAACAAAACAAGAAAACATAGATAGAATTGGATTGAAATGAACATACAAGAGGAATCCATATCATAACCATGTTTATCATGCTAATCTGAATTTATTTTTTATGTTATGACACTAGTATTAAATTTCTAATTAAATGTATATTTAGATGCTTCTTCATTTTTTTGGATTTCTTCAAAAGATACAATTTTAATTCATTATATGTTTATCACTTTCATATTATTAAATAATGTAGTATTATACTAATCAATGTAATTTTTAGCAAGTGGTATTGGGCATTGAAGGTCATGTGCCTTGATAAAAATTATTTTGATCGAGTAGAAAGAAAAAGGATGGAAGTGAAGTAAATGCGAAAACACAAGAAAAGATAATAAGTTTTTTTATTTATATTTAAAATATTTATACATAATTCATAATTAAATATATTGTTTATATTATCAACAGTCTTCCCTAGAGTCCCTCGATGATAAAGAAGATGAAAAATTTAGGCGAAATGATCATTTGAGTTAGGTATTAAGTGAGGAACACCAGGGGAGTGTTCGATGTCAACCTAGGAAAAACATCATCCCCACTAGGTATTAATCCTCACCGGGATCCTCTAAAACCTCTCAAACCACCGAGCTACAAAGCACTCGTGAATAAGCAGTTGAGGTCAAAAAATAGCTTTACAGGAGCATGAAAGAAGTAAAATGATCACCAAAAACTTCTTGAAAGCTATGTTAGTTATAAGTCAATCAATTACATCAGATGATACTACTACTATTGATTCATATATGGAATCAATGAACTCTAAATAATACTGGAGAACCTTTAGGATAAAATTTTTTAATTTTTTTTTTGTATTTATTGACAACTATTTTTTTTATATAAGAATGTTTTTTTTTCAAGAACCGAAACCAGTCCATCGTAGTGAGGTTGTTTTCTAGACATAAGTTTTTGGACCTAGGTTTTCATATTGAGTTGCACTGGACATAAAAGAATTTAGGGAGATGAAGTAGTTGATCAGAAAATTTATCATATTCAGGTTTATCAACATGAAATTGAAAATCATTGGATTCAAAAGAATCATTGGTATAATTTATTGTTTGCTAGAAGTTTATTTTTCTATAATCATATAAAGAATGAAGTTGTTTAGTTAGAAAGAAATAAGTTGTTGAGATAGAAGTTGATCATTGAAGAAGTCATATTGTTACTGAAGCGTGTTGAAATAATACTGTAAATTAAGGAGTTAGAAAATTTTCATACTTTATAAAACAAATCAAATGATGATTTTTTGATCAATAAGTTCTAAAAAATCATGAAAACTCTCATGATAAAATATTTTGAAGAAATGGTGGAGATGTTTTAAAAAATTCAAAATTACAGAGTGAAGATTTACATCGAAATGAGAAATTATATCTTAATGGGATTTCCATCATAATGGGAACTACATCATAATGAGCTGAGAAAGAAAAAGATACTGCTGAGCCTAAGAAATAAATGAATTGTATTGGGATTCTCATACTAAGATTTTCATACTGGGATTTTCATACTGGGAAAATTGTACTGAGATTTTCATACTCATATTTTCATACTGAGATTTTTGTACTGGGAAAACTGTATTGAGATTTTCGTACTCATATTTTTGTAATAAGATTTTCGTACTGGGAGTTTCATACTGATATTTTTATACTCATATTTTCATAATCAGATTTTTTTATTGAGGAAATCATACTGAAGTATTAATAGTGAAGAGTTCATATTGATAAAGAAACATAATTCAGATTCACTGAGAAAGAAATAGAAATCGTAATGAGCTAATTACAAAGAATACTCAAAAATAAAATTCCATAAGTTTTATGAATAATTGAAGTGGTCAAACTTGAATTTCATTTTTTCACAAATCTCGAAGAAATCTAAGGAGGTTTGAACAAGCCAAATTTGATGTTTTAAATGTAATATATTTTTAGAGATATTGAGATTTAAGGAAGCGGGGAATGTTTTCAAGTTTCCTACCTTTGTTTTTTGAGTGTCTTATAAATACTTCCTTAGATCATTTGTTCATTCGCAACTTTCACATATGCAAAAAAGGAAGAGCACTGAAAAATTCAAAGTGAAAGTTCCCATATGATTGAAGAAGAATTGTATTGAGCATTCTAGAAGAGTTTGAGTTTTTTAGATTGAGAGTGAGTTCATCATACTGAGAAAATTGGATCCAACATTATCATATTGAGAAAATCATATCCAACATATTTGTTTTGAGATAATTATATACAACATTATTGTATTGAGAAAATAGGATCCAACATCATTATTTTAAGAGAATTGGATCCAGCATTATAATATTGAGAAAATTGGATCCAACATCACTGTATTGAGAGAATTGGATCCAAATTTATCGTATTAAGAAAATTGGATCCAGTCAAATCAGACTGAGGATTTGGACTGAGAAATTGTGAAGCAGATTCAACAAAGTATTTATTATTTTGTTTAGATAAATTTTTTATAAGAACACATTTTAAAATGAAGGTAGTTAGTATAATCATTCCTATTGGGAGATATAAGGTGTCTAACGTGAGTTGAAACAAGTTGTATTCACTTCTTTGTAATAGTGGATTTCCATAGACCCACGAGAGTGTCCATGGTAAAGATGTAGGTTCTCACATTGAGGCCGAACCTTTTAAATCTTGCGTGATTTACTTTATTTCTTAATTTTTCATGCATGAGTATTTACTAAAAGTTAATAAGGAAATAAATCTTAACATGTTGTGGGGATTAAGTTTCTAAAAGTTTTGAAACTTATAAAAAGTGAACAATTGATTCAACCCCCCATTCTCAGTTGTTATTCAATACTTTGGAACTTCAATTGGAATTAGAGGGAAGGTTCTCTTGTTGAATCCTTATCATGGATAATATCAATTTAGTCAACAATAGAGGAATTACTATATTTGATGGAAAAAATTATTATGGATGAAAAAATAGGATGATTCCTTATCTTATATCTCTTGGATTATAAGTTTTTGATGATGCTACTATTGGGTTTCCACCTATTGAGAAATATGCTCCAATGACCTTTGCTGATAAGAGAAATATATAAGTTGATAAAAAGGCTAGAAATTCTATTCTCATTTCATTATCAGAAATTTTTTATCAGAAGGTGATGGGTCTCAAAACTTTAAAAAGTATATGGGACAATATGGAAAGTGTTTTTTAAGGGAATACAAAAGTTAAGGAAGCAAAGATAAAAATCTGGCATAGAAAGTATAAATACATCAGAATGAGAGATGAAGAAACAATTGATGAATACTTTACTAGAGTAAATGAAATTGTTTGCAATATCATAGGATTCAAAGATATCTTAAAATATTATACAATTGTGAAGAAAATTATGAGAAACTTTATAGATAGTTTTGATTCTAAAATTTATTCTTTAGAAGATAAGGATGATTTATCTCTTGATGAATTTCATAAATTTATTATTTCTTATGAAATGAGGAAAGCTCCAATGTTTAAAAAGAAGATGAAATATGAAATGGATTTTGAAGCTATGAGAAAGTTGAAAATTCAATATGTTGAAGATGTTTATCCTTGTGACTCCAAAGATAAATAGGATGATGAGTTGAATAAAAAATCATGTCTCTTATATCCAAGAACTATCAAATAGGAATAAGAAATTATGGAGGCAAAATTCCTCTCAAATGTTTTTAGTGTGGTGGAATTAGACACTTTGCTATTAATTTCCCCAAGAATAAAGTTGGATAATATTGAGATGATTCTAATGAGAAACCTTGATGGAAGAAGTGGAACAAAAATGTTAAAGAAGAAAATTCTTCCAAAAAATACAAGAAAAACTTCACTGGAAACAAAAGAAGTATGTTGAGTAAGAAAGTTGAATCAGAATCAACTGAAAAAAATTATTCTGAAGATGAAAGTTCAGAAAAATTTAGAACCTTCATTGAAAAAGTTTAGAAAACAAAAGATTCCTCATAGATTGAATAAGGTGGTGAAGAATATTATAGAGAGTATCAGCTCAGAACATAATTTATTGCATGCCTTGAGAAAAATAACTCTCAAGAATGAAATTATAGTAATGAACAAATATTGTGAAGAAGTTTTTGATGGAAGAAAAAATGTCATCAAGAAGGAGGGTGAATACATTTAGAAGATTTTAAGTTACAAACTTAGAATTACTGAACAAGGAAAGATGATTGAAGATCTTAGTAAGAAGTTTAAAGCTAAGGAATAATAGGTTAAAAAGTTTCAATCAAAACTTTTTGAGTTTGAAATTACCTTGAGGAATATGAATGAAAACTTCAACAAAGATTTAGAAGTAAAATATGGGATTTCTAAAGCTACTGAGAAGGATTGATATGAGAATCAGATGAAATATTCTCTTACCAAAAATAATGTTTCATCTGGTTCATTTAACATTTCAGGCCCTGGAAAAAGTATTGGGAAAGCTTGGGTGGATAAAGGATGTGAGAAATCTATAAAATATACAAAATTTAAAAACTTACTCAAAAGAAAATATGGTCCATGTCCTGAGTATATTAGTGATGAAATAAGTTACCAACCTCAATAAAGTTTCAATAGATAAATATTTTATTTCAATAGAATATCAAGATGTTATGGTTATTTCTGGTGTTGTGGAATCTATGGTAATATGGATTATAATTTTTGGAAAAACTTATCCTTACCTGGAATAATGTTTGAGAAAAGTGAAAGAAATAGAGAAAGTGGAATGAGAAACTTTTCTAACTTACAGAAAGTTGAAAAAGTGAATTCTCAAGATGTTAGAAACTTTCCAACAAGAAATCAATTTGAATGTCTGGAAGAAGTTTTTGGAATATGTGACCAGGCTGATCATCATGTTGAAATATGTATGAAACTCCTTCCAGAACAAGTTTCTTATGATAGAAAATAAAATAAAGATGAAAAGAAGAAAGTTTAGGAAAGAGCTTTTGTTGTTGAAATAACTTTGAAAGTAAGTAAAAGAAACAAACCATGGATACTTGATAGTGTTTTCTCTTCATACATGGCAGGTGATATAAAAATATTGAAACATGTTGAAAGTCATGAAAGAGGAGCAGTTACCTTTGGTAATGATAGTTCCTTAAAAATCAGAAGAATCAGAACGGTTGAAATTGGTTCTTAAAAATTGAAATATAAGGAAGTTTTATTTTTTGATGGGATAAAACATAACTTAAATAGTTAAATTCAACTTTGTGATGATGGAAAATGAGTCTTTTTATAAAATATTTTTGTATCATCAAAAGTGTGAAAGATGGAAAATTCATTAATAAAGGAGAAAGAACCAGTGGTAATCTATTTCAAATAAGAGAATTCAATAACTCATGTTACTTGAGTGCTGAAGATGATTTTTTTTGGAACTGAAGACTTGATTACCTTGGGTAGAAAAAATGAATAAACTTTCTAATGTTGATGATCTTCAGAATTTTCTAGAATTGAAAAGAATAGATGAATATGTTTTTATTAAATTTCATAAAGGAAATATGACTAACAAAAGTCATAATAGAATTGAGATTCAATCTACCAGACCACTTGATATTATTCATTCCGATTTATGTGGGTTGATGATACATCGATCAATAAAAGGATATTTATAATTTATCACTTTTATTGATTATTTCACTCAGATTAAAAACATCATGTTTATAAAGCAAAATTCAGATGTTATTTAAATGTTCAAATTCTTTGGAAAAGATGTTGAGAAAGAAATGGGGGTTTCCATAAAAAAGTTGATAACATATAATAGTACCAAATTTACAAGCAATAATTTTGAAACTTATCTGAAAAATCATGGTATAAAACATTAGTATAGTGCTCCCTATGCTCCACAACAAAATGGAGTAGAATAAATAAATAATAGAAGTTTGGTGGAAATGGTAAGAAGTATGTTATCATAATACAAACTTTCAAAATTCTATTGTAGAGAAGCTGTCAGTACTACTATATATGTTCAAAATAGATTCTTGTTGAGACTTAAAACTATCATGAATCCTTATGAAATGTTCTATAACAAAAAACCTTCATTTGAATACTTAAAAGTTTTTGGAAGTCTATATTTTCTCAAAATCAAAAATCTATATTTGGGAAAGTTTGATGAGAAAGCTAAGGAAGGAACTTTTATGGGTTATTCACCGAATGGAAGAAGTTAAAAATGTTGGAACAAACATTTAAAAAAGTTGGTGGACTCATATGATGTGAAGGTAATTGAAAATAAAAATTCCTTAAACTTTTTTGTTGAGAATGATAAGGAGGATAAAATGGATAATTCCAATAATGGTGATAGTAATTCAAAATATCCTTATCAAGACTCAGAAGAGTCATGTGATGAGAAAATTCTAGCTGGGAAAGAAACTTTGAAATTGTCTACCTTACAAAAACATGTTGAATAAAAAAAATTATTGGGAATCAGAAGGCTCTGGTTTAAACAATAAGAAAGTTGAGATCAGATAATCAGACTTCACTTATCTCAAAAGTTAAACCAGAATCAGTTTAAAAAGATATTCAACACAAAGAATGGGTGGATTCTATAAATGAAGTGTTGGATCAAATTGAGAAGAATGAAAAATGGGAACTTGTTTCAAGTCTAGCAAATAAAAATGTTATCAGAACAAAGTGGTATTAAATAAAAAAGTTAAATGATCATGGAGAAGTTTTAAGAAACAAATACAAGCTTGTTTGTAAAGGCTATGCCCAAATGGAAGGTATGAATTTTGAATAAATTTTTTCCCTAGTTTCAAGATTATAAAATATCAGAATGTTTCTTTCAGTGGACACACATCAGAATTATAAATTTTATCAGATGGATGTAAAGTTATATTTCTTAAATGGCGAGATTGAGGATGGAGTTTACATTGAACTACCCTATGGGTTTCTACTTGATAAGGATGAAAAAAAAGTTTGTAAATTGAAGAAATATTTTTATGGGATGAAATAGGCTCCACATGATTGGTATTATAAACTTGAAAATTGTTTGAGAATGTTGAAATTTTTTAAAGGAAAAGTTGATTGCAACTTATATGTAAAAGATGTTGATCCCATAACTCTAATTGTAATTGTTTATGTGGACGATATAATTTTTTCTTGGGATAAAGAATATGTTTGTAAAATATTTTCTAAGAAAATGAAGAAGAATTTTGAAATATCTATGTTAGGAGAATTAACTTTATTCCTTGTCTTACAAGTTCAAAAAAAGGAAAAATATATTTTCTTATCTCAAGAAAAGTATTCTAGGGAATTGTTAAATAATTTTGGGATGATATAATCCAAATAAGTTTCAACTATTATTTCAGTGAGCATGAAGTTGAGTAAAGATGAATCTAGGATAAGTGTGAATTAGAAAAACTTTCAAAAGCTGATAGGAAGTCTTCTTTACCTTATATCCACAAGGCCTAATACTGTTTATGATGTGACTTTGTGTGCTAGGTATCAAGGTAATATGAAATAATCACATACGCTAGAAGCAAAAAGAATTATGTGATATGTCAAAGGAATAACTTCACATGGATTTTTATACAAAAAAAAATAGTGAAATGAAGTTTCATGGTTATACCGATACTGATTGGGCTAGATATTGTAATGATAGAAAATCAAACTTATGAGGAACATTATTTTTGGGCGAATTTTTTGTGAGTTGGCATATTAAGAAAAAAATTTCAGTAACTTTGAGCACAGATAAATCCAAATATGTTGCAGCTACTCAAGATTGTACTCAAATGTTATGGCTGAAAGTTTTGTTGGTAGATTTGAAGGAAAAATTTTATAAACCATTGAAGATAATTTGTGATAATAAAAGTGAAATTGATCTTTCTAAGAATCCTGTCCAACATTCAAGATCAAAACAAATTGATATAAAATTTCACTTTATAAAGATAAAGTTTCTTCTGGAGATGTTTTGATGGAATGCATTTCAACAAAGTATCAGATTGATGATATCTTTACAAAAGAAATGCCAAAAGAAAGGTTTATTGAATTGAGGCTATAAATTAATGTTCATCATTCTCCCATGTCTTCCTAAACCTTATAAGGAATACCCCTCCCTGATTTGGATTAGTTTGACAAAGGGGGAGAGAAAGTAACAACTTTTAATTTATAAAAAGTTTTTACTTATCTTTATTTTATCAATCTAAAGCTATGTTTATCATAGAATGGGGGGGGGGGAGAAAAGTGAGATATGAGAAGATAAAAGTGAGGGGGAGTAGTTTATCTTTACATGGAAACAAAATTTTATTGCCACCAAGGGATGTAATTCCTTAAAAAACATTAGTTTATCCAATAGTGTGGTGTCAAGACACTCTCTTTTGAGAAATACAATGTTTGGATAAAAGTTAAAAAAAACTTGAGTTTTTTACAAAATTTGAGTTGTGGAAAAATTATGAGAGTTGGAAAAGTTGTTAACACAGGTTTTCAACAAATCTAAAGGGGTTATTTAAGAACCTTTATGATAAATTGTTTTAACAAAGTTTTTTTATTTTTTTGAAAAGTAACTTTTTTGTATAGGAATGTTTTTGTTTTCCAAAAATTGGACCCAATACATTGTAATGAGGTCATTTTCCAGACACAAGTTTCCAAACCCAAGTTTTCATATTGAGCTACAATGGACATAGAAGAAGTCAGGAAGATGAAGTTGTTGTTCAGGCACTTTATCATATTTAGGTCCATTGATGTGAAATTAAAAATAATTGGATTCAAAAGAATCATAAGTATAATTTATTTTTTTCTAAAAGTTTTTTTCCCATAATCATAGAATGAATGAAGTTGCTGAGTTAGAAAGAAAGAATTTTTTGAGATAGAAGTTTCTCATTGAAGAATTCGTGTTGTTTTTGAAGAGTTTTGAAAGAAGAATGTGAAGTCAGGAGTTAAAAAGTTTTCATACTTTATAAAACAAATCAAACGATGCTTTGCTGATCAATGAGTTCTAAAAAATAATGAAAACTCTCATGATAAAAGATTTTGAAGAAATGGCAGAGAGGTTTGAAGAAATTAAAAATTCAAAAGTGAATATTTACATTGAAATGAGAAATTCTATTGTAATGGGATTTCCATTATAATGGGAATCACATCACAATGATCTCAAAAAAGAAAAGATGCTGCTGAGCTTGAGGAAGAAATTAATCATAATGGAATTTTCATACTAAGATTTTCCTACTAGGATTTTCATACTGGTAAAATCGTGCTGAGATTTTTGTACTCAGATTTTCATACTGAGATTTTTGTATTGTGAAAATTATATTGATATTTTCCTACTCAGATTTTTGTACTATGATTTTTGTACTGGGTGTTTTGTACTGAGATTTTCATACTCTTATTTTCATACTTATATTTTCATACTGAGGAAATCATACTGAAGTATTCATAGTGAAGAGTTCATATTGAGAAAGAAATAGAATTCAGATTCACTGAGAAAGAAATAGAAATTAGATTCACTGAGGGAGAAATAGAAATCATCATGAGCTGATTATGAATAATACACAAAAAGAAAATTCCAAAAGTTTTATGAATAATTGAAGTGGTCAAACTTGAATTTAAATTTTGAATAAATCTCATAGAAATATAAGGAGGTTTAAAATAGTCAAAGTTAAAGTTTTAAATGTTAGATATTTTCATATATTTTGAGATTTGAGGAAGCAGGGAATGTTTTCAAGTTTCCTGCCTTTGTTTTCTGAGTCACCTATAAATACTTCCATATATCATTTGTTCATTCGCAACTTCCACATACACACAAAAGGCGGAGCACTAGAGAATTTGAAGTGAAAGTTACTCTCTAATTGAAGATGAATTTTATTGATAATTCTACCATAATTTGAGTTTTATATATTGAGATTGAGTTCATTGTACTGATAAAATCGGATCTAGCATTATTGTATTGAGAAAATAGGATCCAATATCTTTTTTTTGAGATAATCGAATCTAGTATTATCGTATTGAGAAAATAGGATCCAAAATATTTATTTTGAGAGAATTAGATCCAACATTATCATATTGAGAAAATCAGATCCAACATTATCATATTGAGAAAATAGGATCCAACATCATTGTATTGAGAGAATCAAATCCAGCTTTATCGTATTAAGAAAATTAGATCCATCCAAATCAGACTAAGGATTCAAACTGAGCAATTGTAGAGCAGATTCAAAAAATTCTTTATAATTTTGTTGGCTCAATTGTTTTATAAGAAAAAATTGTAACATGATGGGAGTCATTATAATCATTTATATCAGGAGATATAAGGTGTTTAATGGGATTTTCCACAAGCTTTATTCAATTCTTCATAATAGTAGATTTCCATAGACCCATGGGAGTGGCTATGGAAAGGATATAGGTTATTAGAATGAGGTAAGAACTTGAAAATATGGCATGATTTACTTTATTTCTCACTCTTTCATGCATGATTATTTACTAAAAGTTGATAAAGAAATAAATATTAATAGGTTGTAGGGGTTAAGTTTCTAAAAGTTTTGAAACTTATAAAAAGTGAAAAACTGATTCAACCCACCTTCTTAGTTGTTATTCTATCCTTTGGAACTTCAGATTCTCTGAGTGATGCTAATGAGGGACCTAGTGGTGGTTGAGATGATAGTGGCAGTGACAAAGGTGGTGGTGGTGGTGATGATGATGATGATGATGATGGTGCTCCAAATGATGTTGTTCATGATGAGAATATTGCTGATGGTGATGAGGATGAGGATGTCGGTGATGAGGGATATATTGATCCCCTCTATTTTTGAATTAGAAGTAAAGAGACATGTGAATGTTGTTTAATGACTTGAATTGATTGTTTGTATGGATGTATATTTATGTTATAGTATTTTAAATGGTTTGAAAATTATTACAAATAGTTGGTTGAATACTAAATATAATGTATATGTATTGTATTGAATGTGTACCATGGTTTCTATTTTATTTACAGGTTCAATATGGGCTGTAAGGGATGCTGCTTCCAAATAGAGACAAGGAGCTATACCCACAATTCATTGAACTATGGGTATATATTTTCTACTGGGAAAATATATACCCATGATTCTATAAACCATAGGTATAGATATATACCCACTGTTTAACAAAATATGTGGGTATGATAAGATCACCTAGGCTATACCCAAAGTTTCTATAGAAACTGTGGGTATAGATCTATATCGATGGCTCCATAAACCATGGTTCATGAAACCGTGGGTATAGCCTATACCCACGGTTTTAGGGGTTATACCCGCGGTTCTAAACCATGGGTATATGCTATATTTTAAGTAGTGATAGGTAGGACCACCTACCATGCGATCCATTTAAATACCATATAAAAGTTGCATTTACTAAATGGTCACACGTGTTATTAGCTACCAGTGGGTATACATTCCATGCTATGCATTTTGATTAAAATAAATATTGAGCATCACATACTATATACAAAATGGTCCTTCAGAACCATTGACAATATGCTTACAACACTTACATGAATGTAAAATATTAAAAATAAATATTCTAATTATACATGTATATCCCCTTTTCTTTCCTTGTAAGACTTTGAAATATATAGAGAAATATTTTCAAATCCAGACACTGAGATGCGTGTGATTCCGAGGCCCGGTGTGCTCAGAATTAATTTTATAAAAATATTAAAAATATTTTATATTACATGCACACATTTTCATAAAGAAAATTGGATAACTCTTAAACTGAGTATTAGATCAAAAATATGAGACCTCAGTTTAATTCAGAATGCAAGGTTTACACTAGGTGAAACATAAAATGGGTCGTCATGGGATATTCAGATCGAGTGACCATTGGTGATACATTCAATGGATTAATTAAATGACCTAATTACGAATCCCTCTACAAATATATCATTATGTAGGATTTCCAAGGTTAGCTACATAACCCTGGTATATTTGAGAGGAGTTTCTTCCACCCTCTCATTGGAATATCAAAATCAAATGACGATGAGATTCCAGATCCAGGCGAATCGAGGCGCAACAAATGCAATGAATTATCTTATTCATTAGAGATCATGTTCTTCATCAATGAATGATAAAAAATTGAGGTAGTACTCATCAATTTATGGATTATTCCCTAATTTATTAAATGATTGATCATGATCATACTGTATCTTTGATCTACGTTCAAATTGATCCTTTGTATGAGTAAGTGAACCTATTTTAAAAATTTTACTCAGTTTTCTCACCCCTGGGCATCCCAATTTGTATTAGTTGGCCAAGAATTCTTGACCAATTATTGTTTCACATCTTTTTATTGTAATTTTCCACCTCCATTCTTCATATTTCTTATTGGCCAATGGGGTCTCGGTTTGACATCACCAGGAAGGATTGAGCATGATTGGACCCTTGGATTCATAAAGGATTCACATGAACTGAAATAGTTGAAAAATAAAGGATGGATTCATAGGATTTATAGTTTGCAGATGATTTATTTATGGATCCGGGATCAGAACCATAGATTTCATGAAACGGGAGATGGACGAGGTGTGTACGAGCATTGAGCGACTGAATCAGAAATCTGTTTTTCAGCCAATGGGTGACCGAAAATGACGAACAAAGCTTTCCCCTTTGATTTCGAGTGGCATGGAGGTGATATTTGAAGTATCAAGCATGGATCTAGAACAAACAGGTGAATATTTTAGTTTCTAAAAAAAAACCCAACTACACACCGTATAGTCTAAAGAATACAAATCATGTAGCCTCCCCTTCCTAAAGCGGCTAGGGTTTTGGGTGAGTTAAATACCACACACTGTGTGGGGACCTCAAACACTTTGTGACTCAATGATGGTGACCTAGATTGTACTCTGGGAGTACATGGGCATGGTCAAGACCAAACACATGCTGTCTATTGGCACACAGGTGAGGTACACAAACACGACCTGAAGTACACATGAGAAACTAGGTGTGGGAGGACACACCATGTATAAGAGTACCCAAGCACAAGAAAGGAATACAGAGATGACCATGAGCATAGGTAGTAACCTGGGTGGCTGAGGCATGCCATGTAGTCCCATTAAATTCCATGTAGGGCTACATGGGAAGTGAACCATGTACTTATAGGGAGAGGTCCAAGCAGTGAAGTAGGACCGTATGCCGTGTGGGTCCCCTTACATTCCATGTACCCCTATATTGATTTTGAAGAAACTTATACCTCTCATATCTCCTTTGTTTGGACTCATATTTTGGTTCACAAGTATCCTATCATGAGTGTTTTTCCATGTAGAATGTGATGGTATCCTTTATGGTGAATTTTGAGATACGATGTGAGGTGTTATGAGTGTGATGCTTCTTTAGGTGACGCTCAATGATGATAGTGATAAGACATGATCACTAGAGACATTAGAGTGGCATGATCCTACTAGGATTGGGAATGATTCCTCTATCTATCCTTAGAGTGGAACCCTCCTTATGTATCATGGAATGTGTCCTCTATTTACTATCAGAGTGACACCCTCTTGGTGGGTAGGGCATGACTCATCTACTGATCACTATAGAGGCACCCTCATGCTAACTAGGGAATGGGTCCTCTATTGACTTCTAGAGTGCCACCCTCCTAGGGAGGCATGGTATGGGTCCTCGATCATTAGAGTGACAATGTCTTTCTAGGCAGGGCATGTGTCATTTATCAAATTTTAGAGTGGCACCCTCCTTATGGGAATCATGGTTCCTCAATAAACTTTTAGAGCAACACTCTCTTATTGGGCATGTAATGGGTCCTCTATCGACTTTTAGAGTGACACCCTCTTGTTAGAACAGGGCATGAGTCCTCTATCTATTATCTGAGTGGCACCCTCCTGTGGTGTCAGGTCATGATTCCTTGATTGAAAATGAGAGTGTCACCCTCCTATTAGGAAAGGGCATTGGTCATCTACCTACCTACTAAGTAGAACCCTCCTATTGTATCTGGACATGGGTCCTCTACCTAGATATTGTTCCCCTAGACCATGAGGCACTGTGGTGAGGTGTGTCTTGACTTGGATGTTTCTAATGGATAGACATGTAAGATAATGGACATCATTGATGGACTTTGTAACTAATGGAAATCTTTCCTAGGATGGGTTGTGAGATGAAGATTTCCTTTCTCTCTCCTTTAGGATTCTTTTTTTGAGCATATATATATATATATATATATATATATATATATATATCAAAATCCATGTTGTTGGATTTTGTTACTCTCTTGATTTGGGTTGAGATGCCTATTCCTATTGTGTCTCTTACTACCCCTTCATCTTTTGGGGTGTCTTATTGGGTATATATATACTCACCCCTACATGGGATTTTCCCACATTTTTTGTGTCTTATGTAGATGACGGAAATGTCAGCAATGAGCACAAATGATCATAAGGATACCTGGTGCATTAGACCGCATATGGTGGTCAGAGATTAGGTATTCATAGTTGGGATCTATCAATATTTACTTTTCCAGTTTTATTAGGTTGGGATATATATCTGGTTGGACATGTATTTCCCCCATATTATTTTTAGTTTACACTATCGTACTCTTATACTACCTAGAAGTTTTAAATGCATGGTTTTTCACTATAGATGTTGCATTTTTTTATTCCTCTAAAATTATGCATAGATATGGTTGGGTTCATGCATACAAGTATATTAGGAAAATTCCTACCATATTATTTATGTCTTTTAGTGCTTGTCTCTAGCCCCTATCCAATGGAGGTGGACTTGGGGTAGTTGCAGCTCGAGCCTCGTTGGGTTGGGTCATGATAGATTGGTATCAGAGAAGTTCATTCCTTAGGATTGTGTTTGGAGTTTTCCCCTTATGAGGATTGAGTTGGGACTCAGGGTAAAAATTTCAAAGTATATTGAGTGTGGATTTCAGGCTAGGGAACCCAATGTTAGTGTGGGAAGCTGACGTATCCATTCACCAGGACTCTGACCACCTTCTTGTTGACCCAACATACCGAGACATTGGATGCAGGGATCAATGGTATATGCATCATATAATATTAATTACTTGACCATATTTCTTGATTAATCTCCCCATATATATATTCCCATATGATCATGGTACCTCTTGATTAAATTTTTAGTATGACTCTATGTAGAAATCCATACAAGTTATCGATTGTTGATCGTGACGATGATTTGATGAGCGATGAGGCCACAGTTCACGGGCCATTGCATGTGATTCTTCCTCTAGGTGGATAGGTAGCAAAACCCCCACTTACTGAGTAGTATATTATACTATAAGAGCAGGCTGATGATGCATGCAAGCTTAGTGAACTTTGCAATTTCTAGTACTAGAGGCCGCTGTGGTTCCACTATGAGCTATATCCTCTGGAATCAAAGTATTATCTATAGTTGATGATCTATATTTTTAGGCTTATCCAAATACTTATTGACCAGGTGGTTGTTCTAGTAGCTATCCTTTTTCATGGAGCAGTTGGGTGCTAGTGGAATCTTGTTACACAGACGCATGATGAGTCAACACTCTCATGGGTTTAATTCTAGCAGCTATTTCATGAGGAGTACTACCCCTCATGCTCGCACTCAGTTTAAATTCAGGAGCTTCTGGAGATACATTAGGGAGGGATGATAATGGATGTGTATGATACGAGGTTCATAGACCTTACATGGTACTCCCTTGACATGATTCATGATGACTACTTCTGAGCATAGAATTTTGAGAAGGGTATTTGCAGAGATATCTGTGCCAGTGTAGTACCCTTGTGCATTCCCAACTATGCTGGGGTTTTGGAGAAAACACTGGTGATAAAGATATTCCTTTAAGAGGGATGGAAAGAAGCTGGAGCTAGTATGGGCATTATATGACCGAGTTGTCTGCAACAGTTAGTAGGCACTGGTCGACATGATCTTGGTGTAGGAGATCTTCCTATGACTAGACTCGAGCACATGGTGAAGAATAACACAAAGGACTAGAGCAACCTTGATAGGGGAGATTCTATGAATGTGATGGGTGAGGTCACATGGAATGTGATTTTTTGACCCGATGTGCTGAGGAGTGTAGGAAGATAGTAGATGAACAACCACGATAGAGACAATGTCGTGATCAAAGATCTCCCAGGCGAGGGAAGGGTGGCCCCCATAGAGACCAAGATGGTAGAGGAGTAAGTGGGCATCCATGGGTAGTAGTTGTGGGTTGTGGACAACGATATGCGATCCTTCCACAACCACCACCAGGCGGCCCACATCAGGATTAGGGAGTATGCGGTCGAGGCCACAAACGACTGCAGGCTATGGATGTGTATAACCCAGCTGCACAAGAGATGATTATAGGTATGATCTATATTTATTATACTCTTTATTCAGTATTAGTAGACATAGTTGTGAGTCATTCCTTCATTTTTTTACTCCTAGTGTAAGATATGGAGCTCCCAGTTGAGGCGTTATCCCCACAGCTTTGTCTTGAGGTACCTATAGGGAATGCTTCTTCTGTATCTTTTACCTACCAATAGTGTGAGATATATCTTAGTGGAGAGAGGTTCTCATGAGACCTTTTGGACATAATGATGGAACTCTATGACTTCATCTTAGGTATAGATTGGTTTTCCATGTTCCAAGTCCATATTCACTATCATCGAAGATGAGTCAGATGACTTTACATTGATGGGATGAGATTCTCCTTTGTGGGTGAGGGGGATCTCATGGCGATATGAGTGAGTTTTGTGAGCAGGAGGTTTCATCCCATTACCCATAAGTTGGAGAGTGTATCCCTTAGTGCATCAAATTCTACAAGCATCTAGATTCCTTTAGTCATGGAGGAATTTATAAAAATCTTCCCCAAGGATGTTTTGGGACTACCTCTGAGGTTAGATATATAGTTTTTCATCTACTTGCACCCTGGGCCAGCTCTGATATCTTCCGTGGCATATTGGACGACCCCTATCGAGTTCTGAGAGTTGAGGGTGCAGTTGGAGGAACTTTTAGATAAGGGATTTATCATACCTAGTGTGTCCCCCTAGGTATCTCCAATGTTGTTTTTGAAAAAGTAAGATGGCATTTTTTGGATTTTTGCGGATTATCATCACTTGAACCCATCCATGATAAAGAAAAAGTACCCCTTGATGAGGATTGGCAACCTCTTTGATCAGTTTCATGGCGTGAGATGGTTCTTGAAGATCGATCTTAGGTCTAGCTACCACCAGTTGAGAGTTCAAGAGGATGATATTCCGAATCTAGATTTATGATGTTGCTACAGACACTAAGAGTTCTTAGTGATTCCCTTTAGTGTGATGAATACCCCCATTGTGTTTATGGATTTGATGAACCAGATATTATAGCTGTATTTAGACCAATTTTTAGTTGTCTTTATTGAAGACATTCTCATATACTTTGCATCATAGGAGGATCATGCAAAGCACTTGAGGATGGTACTAATTTTTTTCAAGAGCACCATCTTTATGTAAATCTCTCAAAGTGTCAGTTCTGGATCCATGAGGTTCACTTTACAGGGAATGTCATTTTTGAGCATGGATTAGCTATAGACCCGACACATATCAATGTAGTTCTAGCTTGGGAGACACCCAAGAGTATGTTATAGCTGAATAGTTTTCTTGGATTGGAGAGAGTACTATAAGAGGTTTTTTGAAGACTTATCTAGGATTGATTCCCTTTTTAATACCTTAACATGAAAATGACATCCTTTTACCTAGACTAAGAAGTACCAGCAAGCCTTAGAGGATTTGAGGTTGAGGATGACATACACTCTCGTTTTGAGACTACCAGAGGAGGGTGCAGAGTACGTAGTTTATTACGATACCTTAGAAGATAGGATCAACTTCATGTTGATGTAGAGACATATATTTAATGCATATGGGTCAAGGAAGTTGATACCCCATGAGAATAACTACATGAATGTCACGACCCGTCCTCGGGACCCATGCCGTGACTACCCCAAGCCCGCCTCCCATAGACCGGGGGCTGGCGACTAGCACCAAAGGCATAAATCCCGATATAAGGGAAGACATTGCCTTTAAGTAAGATAACAAACACCAAAGAGTATGCAAGCAGAAGTAAACACTAAGTAAAATGAGTACAAAGGTAAGTGGTGGAAAGTAAATGGGCCAGAATACAAACCCAACTGAAAGTAAAGTACAACTGAAAAGAGAGTACAACGACAGAAAAGTAAAGCAACAACACTGAACCGTCCTCTGGAAATCCCACTTGAAGGGTGGGTACATATAGTCTCCTCCGCTCCTCAGCTCCAACCATCTGCTCCGTGTACGTCTCGTCCAGTGATCCACCTCCAGGTACCGTCCAACTCCATGTGCTCCTACCTTGATCAGCGTTGTCCTTCATCTGCATCCAATACAACGTAGTGCGGGCATAGCCCGTGTAGGGGTGAGTATACGCTACTCAGTAGGGACCCCGAGACCCTCGAAGGTCTCCCAGAATCCACGAAGGATAATCCACAAAGGAAAGATACAATCACAAAGTAACAACCAACTCTACTTAGGTATATGCCCATACATATATCTAAGTCATCAATTCCAGTTTGGCTCCAACATCCGAGCCCAAGTTCGATCTAGTTCACATAGGATAGCACAATCCAATCCATACAGGATAACACAACCCAATCCACACAGGATAACAAAACAATCATATCAAAGATAAAGATTGAAAGTCAAGACTCATCTCACACGGGTATACTCTTCGTAAGTTGATAGAGATGATCAGATGTAGCAACTGATTCATCTAAGCTGTCAGACCCACATAGGATACAAGACCAGCTAAGTTGTTAGACCCACAAAGGATACAAGACCAGCTACTCTGCCGGACCCACGTAGGATACATGTACAGAGTCAAATACTGCTGGACCCACGTAGGATACAAGAACAGTAGTCAAGTACTGCCGGACCCACATAGGATACAAGAACAGTAGTCATCGTCGTCGAACCCATGGAGGATTTCAGTACGGTCTTCGTCGCTGCCGAACCCACGGAGGATTCCAGTACAGTCGTCATCATTGTCGCAGTCGCAGCCAACTCTAGGGTTCCCACACACAGCATACTCGATTCCGGGAGGGTCCGCTCCACGAGCCAAGGGGGTCGATACATCAACTGACACGCATTCCGGAGTTGATGTATCCCAAAGTTCCGTCTCATCAAAAGGAACTCAACGTGACAGACGGCGCGTCAATCGGACGCCCGGTCTGAGTGTTATTGGCTTTTTCGTCCCAGGGGCCCGGTTGGGTTTTAAGTCAAAACCAACCTGAACATACTTCAAATGCGTCTAAACCTCGAGCGGAGTAATCCAAAAGAACCGTCTCACTAAGAGGAATCCAACAAAGTCGACGACATGTCAATCAGAGGTCCGGAGCTCAAGTTATAAGCGTTTCCGCTCCGAGGGACCGGTTGGTTTCGTCTTCGAACCAACCCGACCATACCTAAAGTTCTCCAAAACCTCAAGTATAATATACCGAAATGACCGTCTCGATCCAAGGATCTCTACGCAAATTATGGCGCGTCTATCGGAGGTCCCTAGCCTAAGTTATGGGTGTTTGAATAGATCTGTCCAAAAACAGGGGGTTTGGGCCCAGTCCGACCCGGCCCAATACCCCCTGGGTTGGCCCGAACCGGGTCGACCTAACCCGGGTCTGGGTCCAGCCCGGTTTGGCGCGGCTCGGCTCGGATGGCGCAGCCAGGCCTAGCCGGTGCAGCCCAGCCCGACGCGGGGGTCCGGCCCGGTGCGGGCGGTCCGGCCCGGCGCGGGCAGTCCGGCCCAGTGCGGGCGGCTCGGTGCTGGACGAGCGGGGCGGCTCGACGCTGGCTGAATGGATGCGGAAAGGGGGGGGGGGGGCGCTGCCCCCCTTGTTTTGAAACGGCGGTCCCCACGTGGGGGGACCACCCCTTTGCCAGCCACTGGGGGTTATAAACCCCCGGCCCTTCCGATTCCGGCCGGCTGGTGAGCCGTCGCGGGACCCCCGCGGGTCCCGCCTTCCCTTGCGCTGGTGGCCGGATTTCCGACTGCCCTTCCCTGGACTTTCGCGATGGCGCCGCGCCCCTCCGCCACGGCCCGCCCCGGCTGCGGTCCTTCAAGGTGCTCCGGCGCGGCGCGACGACGCCGCACCCCTCCGCCGCAGCCCGCCCTTGGCCGCGGTTCATCCTTCGTCTTCGCCGGCATGGCGCGACGACACCATGCTCCTTCGCCGCATTTTTTCCTCATTCCCATGCGGTGTCGTTGCACCGTGCTGCCTCGTTCCAAACCATAATGATTTACAACAACAACGGGGAGGAGGGTCGGCCGTGTTTGTGTGGTCCGGACTCCTCCCGTTAATTCGATAGAAAGCGGCGAAATATTTATCGATGAACGCCAAAATAATCACGAACATAAAACAAACCCCTACCTCGATAACGAGTTGAAGATCGATGAGCGTTGCGGAAAAGGACGTCGCGGTGTGAGGCTCCGTACACGTTGACGGAGATCGTCCGAGGAGGAAGCGATGTGTCGGCGTTCTTCGTGTTCTTCAAGGAGGAAGATGAAGTTCTTCGATGGTAGAACTCTCCCTCTCTCAACACAACGAAGCGACCAAAAATAAAATAAGGCTTTAGCCTTATTTTATTACTTTTGCCAACACTTTTAAAATTCAAAAGATGAAATAACTTAATTAATCTTAAGTTGTCATAATAAAAGGAGAGATAAGTTAGCACCATTAATGCGGAATAGAAGTTAAGGGAATTTGAAGGGGTGGGGATCGTGTGGGCACCACCTCACTCTTTAATCCTCTCAAGTGGAGTTGGGTTTTTAGTGGGTCCCACCCCAACTTCCTCTCATGGATGTTAAACCACAAAGTAAATAAATAAAAATAAATTTGTAAAACAATTATATTTTTATTCCTCACATTTTTAATATCTCCTCATGAGAAAATGTACCTTTGGAAAAGGTGTTCCTAAGCGATTAGCGGTGCTGCGGTTTCATCGATGCCTCAGATTTCGATTCTGAGCACCGGTTCTAAAGTTAGGAAAACCCGCTAGTTCGTTCACTGAATGTACCCGAGCTAAACTTCAGAAATTGATTCCGGGCACACCAGGCCTCAGAATCAGGTGCCTTTTGAAACTGCGCACTCGTAAAATCCCAAAGAAATTAAGAAAAAATTTTCCTTGAAATTTACGAGTCTTTACATTACTCCCACCTTAGGGATTTACGTCCCTGTAAAGATACATCACAAACTAGGGGAACAAATGAGGGTGCTGAGCACGCATCTAAGCCTCCTGCTCCCAAGTGCTCTCTTGGAGGTTCCCGTGCTGCCACCTGATGCATACTAGAGGAATCGACCGCCCACGTAGGAACCGCTCCTGTCGATCCTCTATCTCCACCGAGACCTTCGCAAAAGTCGCTCCGTTATCAATGTCCAGCTCTCCATGGTCGATGATATGCATCGGGTCGTGCACGTATCTCCTCAGCTGAGATACATGGAATACGTTGTGCACCCGGTGCAACTGAGGTGGTAGAGCCAAGCGATAAGCCACCTCACCTATCCTACTGAGAACCTGGAATGGTCCTATGAAGCGCGGAGATAACTTGCCACCCTGGACAAATCTCCGTAATCCACATCGTGGTGAGACCCGCAAGAAAATGTGGTCGCCATCCTCGAACTCTAGTGGTCTCTGCCTCCTTTCAGCATAAGACTTTTGTTGGCTCTGAACTGTCCTCATCCGCTTCTGGATGACCTGGACCTTCTCTATCGTGGCCTAGACCATCTCTGGTCCCACAAGTGCTGACTCCCTAGGGTCTGTCCAGCACAAAGGTGACCTGCAAGGTCTGCCGTACAATGCCTCGTGTGGTTCCATCCTGATGGTGGAGTGGTAGATTTTGTTGTACGCAAACTCCACCAAGGGTAGTTGATCCTCCCAGCTACGACCAAAGTCGAGGACACATGCACGGAGTATGTCCTCGAGAGTCTGAATGGTCCTCTCCGTCTGACCATTCGTCTGAGGGTGAAAGGCGGTGCTCAGACGCAGCTGTGTCCCGAATGCCTCCTGAAACCCCTTCCAAAGCCAGGAAGTAAAGAAAGAATCTCGATCAGAGATGATAGATTATGGCACACCATGAAGCCATACGATCCCCTAAATGTAGATACGTCCCAAGCTCTCCACTGAGCCCTTCTCTATGATAGGTAAAAAGTGGGCCGACTTGGTGAGTCGGTCGACAATCACCCAAATGGAATCATGACCTCTGGAAGTACGTGGAAGTCCAGTCACTAAATCTATAGATATCCCATCCCACTTCCACTAAAGGACCTCCAAGGGCTATACCAAGCCTGCTGGTACCTGGTGCTCCGCCTTCACCTGCTGGAAGGTGAGACATCGAGAAACAAACTCTGCCACAACCTTCTTTATACCCGGCCACCAGTGCTGTCGTCTGAGATCCTGGTACATCTTCGCTACCCATGGATGTATCACTAAAGGGGAAGTGTGAAACTCTCTCAGCACCTCCTCCTGTAAAGCAGCTGGTACCATGGTACGTCCTCTGAAAAGGACGATGTGATCTCCTCCTACAGAGAATCCATCAGGTGACTGTCCTGTGGAAATATGTGCACGCCGCGTCTCACAGTCAACGTCCCCACACTGTGCCTCTATGACCCGATGAAGAAGTGGAGGTGTGACTGTGAGCGACTGAAGAAAGGTTGCTCCATCTCTATCCACGAAGGATATCTGCAAAGCGACTGGCTTCTCTGTCACCTCTCTAAGTATCTGAATGCCCGTCCTCCTGCTGAGAGCATCGGCTACTACGTTCCCCTTTCCAGGAGTATAGAATATCTCAAAGTTATAGTCCTGGAGGAACTTGAGCCATTTACACTGTCTCAGGTTCAGGTCCTTATGCAAGAAGATGTACCTGAGACTCTGGTGGTCAGAATAGACTATAAAGCGCTCTCCCATCAGATAGTGCCGCCACATCTTCAAGGCGAAGACCACTACTGCTAACTCCAGGTCATGGGTAGCGTAGTTCTGATCATGCTGCCTCAAATTTCATGATACATAGGCGATCACTACCCACTCCTGCATCAGGACACACCCAAGTCCGGTCCCTGATGCATCGTAGTAGACTACGTACCCTACTCCCTCCTCCAGTAGCCTCAAGATAGGTGCGCTGGTCAATCTCTGTCTCAGTTCCTGGAATCTCTGCTGACACCTATATGACCACACAAAGGGTTTACCCTTCTCCGTAAAAGCTGAAAGTGGTGCCGCAACTCTGGAGAAGTCTGGCACAAATCTCTGGTAGTACCCAGCTAGACCCAAGAAACTCCGCACCTCCGTCACACTCCTGGGTGGCTCCCAAGCTAGCACTGCCTCGATATTCATAGGATCCACCACAAATCCCGCCTCAGAGATGACATGTCCCAAGAAGTGGACCTTGCGTATCCAAAACTGGCACTTCGAGAGATTACCATAAAGCTGGTTCTCTCGGAGTGTGTCCAGTACAACCCGCAAGTGGTAGGCGTGCTCCTCCTCAGTGGTCGAGTATATCAATATGTCGTCGATGAAGACTACGAAAAATCGATCGAGGTAAGGCTGAAAGATCCTGTTCATGAAACTCACGAACACTGCTGGAGTGTTGGTTATGCCGAATGACATAAACAAGAACTCATAGTGGCCATAACGACATCTGAAGGCTGTCTTCTGCACATCCTCATCTCGAACTCTGAGCTGATGATAGCCTGACCTGAGGTCTATCTTCGAGAACCACCATGCTCCCTTGAGTTGATCGAAGAGGTTGTCAATCCTCGATAGTGGATACTTGTTCTTCAAAGTCACCTGGTTCAGGCAACGGTAATTGACACACAGTCGTAAGCTCCTGTTCGCCTTCTTGGCGAACAATATCGGGGAAGCCCAGGGTGAAACACTGGGTCGGATGAATCCCTTGCCCTGCAAGTCCTCCAACTATACCCGTAGCTCTCGAAGCTCAGTGGGATCCATCCAATATGCTGGAGTATATATCAGGGCTGTCCCGGGGTACAGGTCAATATAGAAGTCTACCTCTCTACGAGGAGGTAGTCCTGGAACGTCGTCAGGAAAAACGTCCACATACAGATCCACCACTACAGGAAAACTCGGACTCTGCACATCCACTGCTCCTAGGATGAGGCTAGCCAACTGATGAGTGATCAACTGTCCTCTCCTCTGCGTGAGTCCATCCTGCACTAAAAAGGCTCCCTTCTCTCCAGTGAAGGTGAACCTGCTCCCATCGGTGCGAACACACCGCACCTTGTGCCTAATACAGTCGATCTGAGCATGGACTGTAGATAACCAATCCATGCCCAAGATGACGTCGTAAGGCCTCGACGCCGCTACAAGAAGATCCCAGTCGAAGCTCTCTCCTCCTAGAGTAAGCTCACACTGTCGGCACTAGTGCGTAATTGTCGAGTCTACTCCCGTAGGAGTCTCTAGCCGTAAGGATCGAGCCGACGGCTCCGTCAGAATCTCCGAGCTCCGAACAAGGGCAGCAGAAATGAAAGAATGACCCGCTCCTGTGTCTATAAGAACTGCAGCAAGGGTAGAGTAGACACAGATAGTACCTTGAATCATCTCTGGTGCACCGTGGTCGTAGGCCTCCGCTGCCTGAAGCTGAGCCTCCCTCTGTCCGCCAGCTCCCTATGGTCGGGGTGGACCTCCTGGTGGTGGTGGTGGTAGAGCCTCAAAGCGTCGCCCACCACCTGAAGCTCGACCAGCTCCTCTGCCATGTCCTCCTGCTCCCTGCGGACCGCCACGGTCAAACCTCTGCCTCTACCTAGATGGTCCCTCAACAGTATGCTACTCCTCTGCATGGCGGGTCGGGCAGTCACGAGCCATGTGGCCCCGCCCGCCACATGCATAGCACTATCTGCTCCTCATAAGACTAGCTCTACGCCGTGTGCCCCGAACCTCTGAGCCAGTGTCCTGAGGTCGTCCTCTTGATGGTCTGGTCTGCTTGGACCCCTGAGTCATCCGTCTACTACTAGATATAGAAGACTCAGCTACATGCCGCCCTGGGGTAGGTCTCGCTGCTGGTTTAGGCTCAGAAAGAAATCTCTCTATGAGAAGGGCTCACTCCAGTACTCTTGCCTGCGTCAGAATACTGAGGGAGATCATCGATGCCCTGATCTCATGCCTCTGTCCCTGCTCGAAGTTCTGGGCCTGGAATAATGGGTCCCATACCATGTCCGTGGAATAACGCGAGAGATCGGTAAATCTCGCCGAGTACTGGGCTACCGTCAAGCTTCCCTGCCACAGCTGTAGTAGCTCCTGAATGCGCACCGCACGGAGGGTGGCTGGGACGAACTCCGAGCGAAAGAGGCTCTCGAATTCCGACCAAAGGAGAGATTCCGCGTCGTGCACCTAGAGCATCAGGCTCCACCATCTACCTGCTGCCGCGTGCAGGAGAATCGTTGCAAGGATCACCATGAGGTCAGTTGGTGTCCCTAATAACCTGAAAACTCGAACAACAGCCTCCAGCCAATCCTCGGATGCCTGAGGGTCCGTCTCCATGTGGAACCTGGGCGGTCTCTGACGCTGAAACTCATGCAGTGCACTAAGGCGACGTGCACTCTCAACGGCTGGGGCTGGTGGCATCGGTGGATCGGCGGGTAGAGGTACCGCCGATGCCCCCACTGTAATAGGGCCCTGCACTGAGGCCTCGTCGCTCGGTGGGCTGTCGTCTCACACAAAGCTCTGAACCCTAGCTGGCTGCCGTCGTGGAGCCATCCTGAAAAGAGATAGGTGCGCCACGGTCAAAACAATATACCTGGTAAACTGACACAAAGAAATCACAAAGAAAACCTTGAAACACACATGCAATCAATGTTTTCATGCACTGAGTCGAAAATCAGAAGTCAGGGTCCTAGTGTATGGATACGTCGACCGCCACACCAACACTGGACTCCCTGGACTGATAACCACACTCAATACCCTTAACATTATTGCTTCACAAAGAATAAAGATTAGATTCCTGAGTTTTGCGGTAGAACCGAAATCCTCTGATACCAATTTGTCACGACCCGTCCTCAGGACCCATGTCATGACTACCCCAACCCCGCCTCCCATAGGCCAGGGGCTGGCGACTAGCACCAAAGACATAAATCCCGATATAAGGGAAGGCACTGCCTTTAAGTAAGATAACAAACACCACAGAGTATGCAAGCAGAAGTAAACACTAAGTAAACTGAGTACAAAGTTAAGTGCTGGAAAGTAAATGGGCCAGAATACAAACCCAACTGAAAGTAAAGTACAACTGAAAAGAGAGTACAGCGGCAGAAAAGTAAAGCAGCAACACCGAGCCGTCCTCTGGAAATCCCATCTGAAGGGTGGGTCCAGATAGTCTCCTCCGCTCCTCGGCTCCAACCGTCCGCTCCGTGTAAGTCTCGTCCAGTGATCCACCTCCAGGCACCATTCAGCTCCACAAGATCCTACCTCGATCAGCTTTGTCCATCGTCTGCATCCAACACAACGTAGTGCGGGCATATCCCGTGCAGGGGTGAGTATACGCTACTCAGTAGGGACCCCAAGACCCCCGGAGGTCTCCCAGAATCCACGAAGGATAATCCACAAAGGAAAGATACAATCACGAAGTAACAACCAACTCTACTTAGGTATATGCCCATACATATAACTAAGTCATCAATTCCAGTTCAGCTCCAACCTCCGATCCCAAGTTCGATCTAGTCCACATAGGATAGCACAATCTAATCCACACAGGATAACACAACCCAATCCACATAGGATAACAAAACAATCATATCGAAGATAAAGATTGAAAGTCAAGACGCAGCTCACATAGGTATACTCTTCGTAAGGTGATAGAGATGATCAAATGTAGCCACTGATTTATCTAAGCTGTCAGACCCACATAGGATAGAAGACCAGCTAAGCTGTCAGACCCACAAAGGATACAAGACCAGCTACTCTGCCAGACCCACGTAGGATACAAGTATAGAGTCAAATACTACCGGACCCACGTAGGATACAAGAAGAGTAGTCAAGTACTGCCGGACCCACATAGGATACAAGAACATTAGTCATCGCCGTCGAACCCATGGAGGATTTCAGTACGGTTGTCGTCGCTGCCGAACCCACAGAGGATTCCAGTACAATCGTCATCATCGTCGCAGTCGAAACCAGCTCTAGGGTTCCCGCACACAGCATGCTCGATTTCGGGAGGGTCCGCTCCACGAGACAAGGGGTTTGATACATCAACTGACACATAGTCCGGAGTTGATGTATCCCAAAGTTCCGTCTTGTCAAAAGGAACTCAACGTGACAGACGACGCGTCAATCGGACGCCTGGTATGAGTGTTATTGGCTTTTTCGTCCGAGGGGCCCGGTTGGTTTTTAAGTCAAAACCAACCTGACCATACTCCAACTGTGTCAAAACCTCGAGTGAAGTAATCTAAAATAACCTTATCACTAATAGGAATCCAACAAAGTCGACGACACGCCAATCGGACTTCCGGAGCTCAAGTTATAAGCGTTTCTGCTCCGAGGGCCCGATTGGTTTGATCTTCGAACCAACCCAGCCATACCCAAAGTTCTCTGAAACCTTGATTGTAATTTATCGAAACGACTGTATCGATCCAAGGATCTCTACGCAACTGACGGTGCGTCGATCGGAGGTCCATAGCCCAAGTTATGGGCGTTTGAACGGATCTGTCCAAAAACAGGGGGTTTGGGTCCGGTCCGACCCGGCCCAATACCCCCTGGGTCGGCCCGACCCGGGTCCAGCCCGGTTGGGCGCGGCCCGGCCCGGCCTGGCTCGAAGGCCCGACCCGACGCGGGCGGTCCGGACCGGCGTGGTTGGTCCGGCCTAGCGCGGGCGGCTCGGCGCTGGCCGAGTGGATGCGGAAAGGGGGGGCACGTTGCCCCCCTTGTTTTGAAATGGCGGCCCCCACATGGGGGGACCACCCCTTTTCCAGCTGCCGGGGGTTACAAACCCCCGACCCTTCTGATTCCGGCCGGCCGTGATGGCCGGCCGGTGAGCCGCTGCAGGACCCCCGCGGGTCCCGCCTTCCCTTACGCCAGCGGTCGAATTTCCGGTCGCCCTTCCCTGCACCTCCGCGGTCTTTGTCCGACCGGCACGACGCGACGACGCTGCGCCCCTCCGCCGCAGCCCACCCCGGCCGCGACCCTTCAAGGTGCTCCGGCGCGGCGCGACGGCGCGACGCCCCTCCACCGCAGCCCGCCCTTGGCCACGGCTCATCCTTCGGCTTCGCCGGTGCGGTGCAATGGCGCCGCGCTCCTTCGCCATGTTTTTTCCTTGTTCCCGTGCGGTGCCGTTGCACTGTGCCGCCTCGTTCCAAACCATAACGATGTACAACAACAACGGGGAGGAGGGTCGGCCGTGTTTGTGCGGTCCGACCTCCTCCCGTTAATTCGACAGCAAGCGGATAAATATTTATCGATGAACGCCAAAATAATCACGAACATAAAACAAACCCCTACCTCGATAACGAGTCGACGATCGGTGAGCATTGCGGAAAACGACGTCGCGGGGTGAGGCTCCGTACACGTTGACGGAGATCGTCCGAGGAGGAAGCGGCGTGTCGGCGTTCTTCGCATTCTTCAAGGAGGAAGATGAAGTTATTCGATGGTAGAACTCTCCCTCTCTCAACAAAACGAAGCAACCAAAAATAAAATAAGGCTTTAGCCTTATTTTATTACTTTTTCTGACACTTTTAAAATTCAAAAGATGAAATAACTTAATTAATCTTAAGTTGTCATAATAAAAGGAGATATAAGTTGGCACCACTAATACGGAAGATAAGTTAAGGGAATTTGAAGGGGTGGGGCTCATGTGGGCCCCACCCCACTCTTTAATCCTCTCAAGAGGAGTTGGGTTTTTAGTGGGTCCCACCCCAACTTCCTCTCATGGATGTTAAACCACAAAGTAAAGAAATAAAAATAAATTTGTAAAACAATTATATTTTTATTCCTCACATTTTTAACATCTCCTCCCGAGCAAACGCACCATCGGAAAAGGTGTTCCTAAGATATTACCGGCGCTGTGGTTTCATCAGTGCCCTCAGATTTCGATTCCGAGCACCGGTTCAAAAGTTAAGAAAACCCACTAGTTCGTTCACTGAACGTACCCGAGCTAAACTTCAAAAATTGATTCTGGGCACACCGGGGCTCGGAATCAGGTGTCGTCTGAAACTGCGCACTCGTAAAATCCCAAAGAAATTAAGAAAAAAATTTCCTTGAAATTTACAGGTCTTTACAATGACTAATGACCTAGAGCAGTTAGTGGTAGTCTTCACCCTAAGGATGTGGATACACTATCTTCTGGGAGAGAGCTTTGTTGTTTACTCGGACCATCAGAGGCCCAGGTATTTCTTCACACAGAGAGACCTGAACCTAATATAGAGGCACTGGTTGGAGTTCCTATAGGACTATGAATTTTAGATATTCTATACTCTTGGGAAGGTCAATGTGGTGGCAGATTCCCTTAGTAGGAAGTACCAGGACCGTTTGGTGTAGGAGGCATTAGAGTAGTTGTCTTTCTTGCAGCCAACCCTGGTTGAGTAGGAGGGTGTAGGTTTTATTTAGTTAATGGTGTTTAATCATACACTCCTTTAGTGTTTGAGAGAGTTCTAATTGGGAGAAATTGAAAATGAGGTATTATGTGATCAGATATCCTTAGGAGATTCACCAGATGTATTTTTTAAAGGAGGGGATCATGCCATCCTTTTCCAGGGATGGATGGTGGTCCTAGTCACGATGCAGGAGGAGGTGATGTGAGAGTTTCACACTTCTAATTTAACTATACATCCTAGTTTGGGGGATATGTATAGAGACCTTCAACAATGGTTTTTGTGGTATGGAATGAGACTGATCATGACTAATTTCATCCATAGGTGCCTCACCTATCAGCAAGTGAAGGCTGAGCACTAGGTTTCAATTGGTTTTTTGTAGCCTCTTGATATCCTGGAGTGGAAATGAGCCAATATATATATGGACTTAATGATAGGGATCACATGGATAGAGCAATTCCATGATGCCATCTGGGTGATAGTTGAACGACTCATGAAGTTGTCACACTTCTTTGATATCAAGGAGTAGAGTTCAATTGAGAGTTTAGGAAAGTTGTATGTATGAGATATTGTTTTCCTTTTTTAGGATACCTTGAATATTGAATATGATTATGATTTCCAGTTCATGTAATGGTTTTGGATAAGCCTACAAGAGGCATTCATGACCTAGATGAGGATGAGTACAACCTTCCACCCCTAGAAAGATAGGCAGACCAAGTGCACTATCCAATTGTTTGAGGATATGATGAGAGATTACATGTTAGACTTCGATCGGAGTTGGTAGGATCACTTTACATTGGTATAGTTTTCTAATAATAATAGATAAAACTCTACTATCATTATATCACCTTTTTAGGAATTGTATAGAAGACCCTGCAGGTCACCATTGTGCAGGACCAAGATCGGTGATGTATCTCTTATTGGGCTAAAGATGGTGCAGGCGATGATAGAGAAGGTCCAGGTCATCCTCAAGTAGATGAGGAAAACATAGAGTAGGCATAAATCTTATAAATATCAACATTGTAGTCATTTGGAGTTCAAACTGGTAAACCATGTTTTCCCGAGAGTCTCCCCACAGTGAGGATCATGGAGATTTGGCTGGGGAGGAAATTTATCCCTGAGGTTTATTAGGTCATTCGAGATCTTATAGAGGGTTGGAGAGGTTACTTAACACCTCTCCCTACCCCCATAATTGGAGCGAGTGCACAATGTCTTCCATGTGTCACAGTTGAGGAGATACATGCATGACCCTACACACATTATTGATTGGGGAAAGCTGAACATTGAGAATGGAACCACTTTGGTGGAGAACTCGATGGAGATTGAGGATTAACAGGAGATGACCTCACGTGGATGTAACATTACCTTACTTCATGTGTTGTGGTAGCACGAGAGCATGCAAGAGAGCTCCTTGGAGTAGGAGAGCCAGATGAGAGATTAGTATCCTGACCTTTTTGCTTAGATTTTTCTTTTTGAGGATAAAAATCTCGAATAAGGGAATAATGTAGAGACCCTATTTTTTCCTTGTAAGATTTTGAAATATATCTAGATATATTTTTGAATCTAGACGCTGAGATGGCATGAGATTCTGAGTCCCGGTGTGTTCAGAATCAATTTTATAAAAATATTAAATATATTTTATATTACACAAGAATAATTTCTTAAATAAAATAGGATAACTCTTAAATAGATCCTCAAATATAAAATATGAGACCATGTTTGAATCCAAAATACGAGTTTTACCCTAGGAATGACCTAAAATGGGTCAGTGTGGGATGTTCAGATAAAGAAACCATTGGAGGTACATCCACTGGATTAATTAAATGAACTAATTATGAATACCTTTAAAAATAGATCATTATAGAGGATCACCAGGGTTATCTTCATAACCCTAGGATTGTTTAGAGGAGTTTATTCCACCCTCTCATTGGTGGATCAAAATCAGACGACAATGAGATTCCAGATCCAGGCGACTCGAGGCACAACAAACTCAAAGTCTTATCTTATTCATTGGTGAGTGAGTTCTTCATCGATGAAAGATCCAATATTGAGGTAGTAATCATCATTTTTTTAGATTCTTCCCCAATTTATTAAACAATTGAGCATGATCATACTGTTTCTTTGATCTGCATTCAAATTGAGCATTTTCATGAGCCTATGAACCGATTTTAAATTGTTTATTTAGTTTTCTCACCCTTGGGTATTACAATTTGTATTCATTATCCAATAAGTCTTGGAAAATGATTGTTAACAATTTTTTTCTTGTGATTTTCCCCCTCTATTTTTTTCATTCTTAACTGATTGTCCTATGGGGTCTCGATTCAACATTGACAGGAAGGATCAAGCCCGATCGGACCCCTAGATTCACAGAGGAATCATGTATAATGAATGTATTGACGAATCAGAGATGGATTTAGAGGATTTTTGGGTTGAATATGATTTCTTAATGGATCTGAGATCTTTAGAGAAGATGTCTTGGCACAGGAGATGAATGAGGCGCATACGGGCATTGCGCGGGTGAATCAGAAATCCATTTTTTGGCCAACGGATGGTTGGAAATAATGAAAGAAGGATTCCCCTTTGATTTTAGGAAGCTTGGATTTGAGACTCGAAGCATCAGGGATGGATATAGAATGCACAGGTGCAGATGTGAGTTTCTATGAAAAACTCAACTACACATCATATAGTCAGAAGTACATACAACATGTAGTCCCCTAGCTATAGTGGATAGTGTTTAAAGTGAGTTAAATATCACACATAGTGTGGGACCCCTACATGATATGTGGCCCAATGCTGGTGACCCGATGTGTACTCTAGGAGTACATGGGAATGGGAATGACTAGGAAAATGTCGTGTACTAGCACATGACCAGGGTACATAGACACGACCCTAAGGACATGGGCTAAACCCCATGTGGGAGGAAACACCATGTATTAGAGTACATGGGCATGAGTAAGGAACACATAAACAACCAGGAGCATGGGAAAGAACCTGGGTGGCTAAGGAACATTGTGTAGTCCCCTTACACATCATGTAGGGATATGTGGGAAGGGATCCATGTACCGGTAGAGACACATACATGCAGAAGAGTGGGTTCACATGCTGTGTAACCCTACTTTCCTTCCAAGGAAACTTCTAACTCTTGTATCTCCTTTGTTTGGACTTAAATTTTAGCCTATGATTAGCCCATCCTAAGTGTTTTTATGAGTAGAACATTATGGTATCCTTTGTGGTGTATTTTGTGATATGATGTGAGGTGTTCTGATTGTGATGCTTCTTTAGGAAACACTCGATGATGAAAGTGATCAGGCCTGATCACTAGAGACATTAGAGTGGAACCCTCCTACTAGGATAAGGCATGGGTCCTCTATATACCATTATAGTAACACCCTCTTGATATATCATGGAATGAGTCCTCTATTTACTATTATAGAAACACCCTCCTATTGGGCAGGGCATGGGTCCGCTACGAATCACTAGAGTGGAACCCTTATACTGGGCAAGGCATGGGTCCTCTATCGACTTCAAGAGTGGAACCCTCCTATGGATACATGGCATAGGTCCTCGACTATTAGAGTGGAACCATCCTACTAGGCAGGTCATGAGTCCTCTATCAACTTTTAGAGTGGAACACTCCTGGATAGGTCATGGGTCCTCTACCAACTTATAGAGTTTCACCCTCCTACTGAAACAGGGCACAAGTCCTCTATATTTTATCTGAGTGACACCCTCCTACAATGTAAGGGCGTGGGTCCTCGATTGACCATGAGAGTGGCACACTCCTATTATGACATGGAATGAGTCCTCTATCTACCTATTGAGTGACACCCTCATATTGTATCAGGGCATGAGTCATCCACATAGAGATTGTGCCCCTTGATTGTGCGGAACTGTGGAGAGGTGTGGCTTGACTTGGATGTTTCTATTGGACAGACATGCGAGAAGATGGAAATCATTGATGGACCTTTGGAACTGATGAGACTATTTCCTAGGATGGACCGTGAGATGGAGACCCTATTTCTCTTTTATTTGGAATTCTTTTTTTCAGTATATATACATATGTACCTATATTTATGTTGTTGGATTTTGTTACCTCTTTCTTTTGGGTTGAGCTGCCTATTCTTATCATGTATCTTACTACCCCCTTTAGCTTTTGGGGCTTTCTACTGGGTATGTATATACTCATCCCTGTATGTGATTTTACCGCATGTTTCATGTATAATGCAGATAATGGATAGGTCAAAGATAATTATAGAAGAGAATAGGAATACCTGGTGCATTGGATCACATATGGTGGTCAAAGCTAGTAGATTTGGAGCTGGGCTCTCTCAACATTTAATTTTCCATTTTTTTCAGGTTGGGACAACTATCAGGTTGGGTGTGTATTTTTTCACTTTTATTTTCAGTTTACACCATAGTACTCTTATACTCTCTAGAGGTTTTACATGCATGGTTTGTCACTCTGGATGTTACATATTTTATTATTACTTTTGACTTATGCATGGAGATGGTTGGGTGCATGCGTACAAGTATATTAGGTAAAGTCCTCCCATATTAGTTATGCCTTTTATCACTTGTCACCATCCCCTGGCCTATAGAGACGGGATTTTGGTAATTATGGATTAAGCCACGTTGGGTCGAGTCGTGAAAATACACACCAGAAGTGTGGTGGAACTAATTATATAAAATCATTTTTAAACATGAGTAGAAATCAATAAATATATTTTATCTTGAAGAGTAAAATGAATAAATCAACAACATTATATATTTTTAGATATTGTCCCTGAAGTGACATTGGAACTAGAAAAATTATAAAATCTAATTTAATATTATTGTTAATATATTTTAATTTTTAAATGCTTTCAAAACTTATTTATGACAATAGATTTTGATAGATGTCAAAATCACTATAAATGACTAAAATTATTAAAGTAACTCATGATATGTTCAATATATAAAGTTTTGGATTGATTATCCAAACTACCAAGACTATTGAATACTTATGAGATTATTATAAGTAATATTCTTCCTTATAAATTTTTATATCTAGATTATCGACAATTGATTTTTTCATTTTTTATCTATATGATTACTATGAATCCCTAAAGGGTTCAAAATTCTTGAAGCATATTTCATGTATCAATCTTAAGATATATATCTATAAAGAATAATGTACAATTGATCCTATCATCACATGGTTTATATAAATTGATGTTTTTCATTAATCTATATGTTTTGGATAACATCAAAACCCCCGAAGAGTTAAAAAAATCAACAGTATGTTTGATGCTATAATTACAAAGAATATCCATGTATTTTGAATTAATCGTCAAGAATATGAAATCTTAAATTTTGGGATAATTTTACATATTCATGAAAATTACCTTAACCATTAAATATATTATTTCCAAGGATTAAATATAAATTCATATTTTATTTATCCCTAAAGGATATGCATGTACTTGTGCATATGTACCTTGCAAATAACAAGAATTCATATTACGATGTAAGGTAATGTTTTTCCCTATTCATTGAAATCTAAAGGGTATAAATTATTATTATTCCAAAATTCAAAACTAAATATTTTGGTTATGAATTGATAATAGACATTAAACGAGTTAAATGATGTAGTGATGACCATTATGAGTGAGAGATGTAGTTGCTTTATTCTTTCCCTTAGGCAAGTATTTACCATGGGGTTTTCTTGATAAGGTTTTTAATGAGACAATATTATGGGGACATGATGTTGTTGTACTCTTTTTCCATAATCAAGAGTTTTCTCCCTAAAGGGGTTTTCATAGATGATATTTTTAATGAGACAATCGTACATCATAATGGATATCCAAGGGAGTTATAAATTATTATGGTTATTTATAATTAATGGAAACTGTTGGCCTTCCCCATGAGTCATAATTTTCAATGAGACAATTTTTCTCTCATGTCTCGAAGACATAATTATAAAATAATATCAATTCACTACTACAAAATGTGGAATATACAACGCAAGCCTTTATCAACACTAAAAAAGTGATGATAAATGATACATTTTATTAGCACTTTATTTTTATTGCTGATAAAGCGTGCCCTTTATCAGTGCTTTTTAGCACTCGTAAAAATCCCAATCATTTTTACGAGTCCCACATCTAAATAATGCAAGTGCGACCACTTTTTTTTACATTATTCTGTCGCATTCCAAACTCATAAGCCTATCGCTAGAATGGGCTCCCACATACACTATTCACCCACACTCATATGGGCCCATGGTCCCATGTGGGCCTTCACCCACTCTTTGCTTTCTGCTGTTTAGTCCACTCACATAGGACCATGTCGGCCCACCATCCGGGCTTATACATGAATCAATCCACATTTTTTAATATATACCATAATTTTTTTTAAAATTAAATTATTTAAAATATTAAAAAATTGAAATAATTAAACAAAAAAAATTAAAAATGAATAAATTAAAAAATATTAAAAATTGCATCAATTAAATAATTATTAATAAATTTAATATATATATATATATATAAATTATAAATATTAATAAATAGAATATATTAAATATAGATATATAAAATGAATAAATTGAAATAATTAAACAAATAAAAATTTAAAATGAGTAAATTAAACAAAAATATTAATTTTTTTATTAATTAAATATTTATTAATAAAAATGAATAAATTTAATATGCATATACATAAATTATAAATATTAATAAATAGTATATATTAAATATAGATATATAAAATGAATAAATTGTAATAAAAAAATAAAAAATAAAATAAAAAATGAATAAATTTAAAATTTATTAAAAAATTTATTAATGAACCAATTATTAATAAAAATGAATAAATTTAATATATATATATATACATTAATAATAAATATTAATAAATATTATATGTTAAATATAAATTTAGAAAATGAATAAAATGTATAAATTAAAAATATATTAATGTCTTATTTATTTTTAAAGGTTTTTATACATAATTATTCATTAATACACTTAAATTTTTTTTAAATAGAAATATATTCACACACATATATATATATATATCAATATATATAATATTTCTGAAAATATGATTTATATAATATAAGATATTTATGTTTACATTAAAGAAGTCATATATTTAGTGAAGAATGATTTACAATTAAAAATATTGACTAATTGTGTCGAGTAATGGAAATTTAATTGAACGTCGTTTGATTTTTCAATTTACCATATATCAAATGTGTGTTACATCAATTTCACATATACATATACAATTAATGCATTTTTATATACAACACACACACCCAAATATTTACATAGTTAATGAAATCTTATATAGGAACACATAAACTAATATTTATATAATTTATTCAAATTTTAATATTCATTTTATAAATTCATTTAATAACATGAAATATTTAATATATTATGTTTTTAATCAGTAAATTTGATTTATTTATTTTTAATATTATTTCAATTAGTATTATTTATTCATTTTTAATATTTTTTATTTTTTGGACTTTAATCATTTTATAATATTTATTTACATTTATTTATTTACTATGTTTTAATATTTTAAATATGTATTCATCTTCATTTAAATATATATCCATATTTTATAATAATTTATTTAGTTAACAAAACTTATCATTTTTTTCAATATTTTTAAAGTGTATTCATTTTTAATTATTCAATTTCACTCATTTTAAACATACTTACATTTAAGATTATATATTCATTAATAATGTTAAAAATATATTTGAAAATAAATATTTATAAATAATTATATTTATAAATGTATATTTACTATATTTATAAAATTATATATATTTATAATTATAAATAAATAAATATTTTTTTAAAAAGTATATATATAATTATAAAACTATAATAAATATATTTTAATAATGAATATATTTACTATATTTATATTTACTTATTAAATATATATAGAATTATATAAATATATATAATGATATAAATATATTTATAATTATAAAATTATAATAAATATATTTAAAAAATGAATATATTAAATATATTTATATTTATATTTATATATATTTATTATATATATATATATATAATTATATAATTATATATAATGATATAAATATATTTATAATTATAAATAAATAATTATCAATATTTTTAAAAATATATTTATTTATAAATATATTTATAAGTGTATATTTATTATCTTTATAAAATTATATATTTATAATTATAAATAAATAAATAAATATATTTAAAAAAAAATATTTATATAATTATAAATAAATAATTATATATTTAAATAATTATACATTTAAATAATTATACAATTATAATAAATATATTTAAATAATAAATATATTTAATATATTTATTAATATATTTATATATATTTATTAAATAAATAAATAAATATAATTATATAAATAAATATAATGATATAAATACATTTATAATTATATAAAAATATTTATAAAAATATTTATTTATAATTATAATTATAAATCCTTATCGAAAATCCATCTTTATCAATGCTTATTAATTTAGCACTGATAAAACCCTTCTTTATTAGTGATTATTTAGAAGTGCTGATAAAACCCTTCTAGATCATTTTCAAAGAACCCTAACCAAACCAATTTCAATCACGCCTCTCAAGATCTCGCTGAAGTCCAGTGCTGCCATTGCTCCCCCTCAACCTTCTCTTAGACGAATCAAGCCTCAAATCTAAGGTATGCTATTTTTTTCTCCTCATCTATTGTTGCTTGCTTGTTCGGGTTCTACGGTGTGCATCAGTTTGGTGTTTTCTTAGATCGGTGCTCTCATGGGTTCCATGGTTTCCTTTTCCTTCATTTGATCCTCCATCCATGGTCTTCTTTCTTTTGCCTCACTATTTCACACTATTTTCCAAACCCTAGTTGGGTTTAGATTCTAAATTTTTAATGTCACGATCCACAGGGTGTTCAGGTTCTATTTGTGGATATGTTTGATTGTTAGTTATTGGGATGTATTTTTTTTATTGTTATTTATTGTGGTTTTATAGTTATATATTATGGAATTTGGTTTCATTTTAATGGTATAGTTATGGATGTCAAAATTTTGTGGTATTTATTGATTTGGGTTAGTTCTGGGGGTTATGAATTAGAAACATGATAAATGATTCATAGCATAATTCATGGTGTGTTATTGAGTTATGTATTGGAAATATGGTTATGGTTTGATTATTTGGGATATGGGATTGGTTGGATTTGGTTTCATGTGATCAATTTGGATGTATGTGTCATAGGTTTAGTAGGTGCTTTAGTGTGTGGATTTCAGACATAGGGATTTTAGATTAAATTCCACTTGAACATGGTGGAATTCTATAACAACCCAAAATTTTATCAAAGGAAATTACCTTCTTATAATTATTTCATATAGTATAAACCACATAAAATCACTTTTATAACACAACACAAACATTATAAATGAAGAATGAATGAAATAAGAGGTATTTATAAAAGTTAAGGAACCAACCCCGATGGAATATTAACTTGACCATTGGAATAGTAATGTGACAATTAGGAATACTAATTCAGCTAATAGAATAGTAAACCCATCTATTAAAGTGTAAATAAAATTTAGGCATCTCATAAATGAAAATATGAAATAATTATATCATAGTATAAGTAAATAAATGGTTTAAAAATTATTAATTAAGTGTTGGTATTTTTATAAAACATAAATGTTTAATTATAATTTTATAATTAATATAATCATTTAAAATAAAATTTAGTTTTGATAAAATAGATTCATAAATTAATATTTTGTTTCCTTATGATTATAATATAATTTTATGAGACTTTAATTAAAATTTTAAAGTGTTATAAAATCAGTTATAATTTGAAAATATGCATTTTTGAAGTAAATGATGATTTTTAATTATAAATTAAATTTCTCATACTTAGAAAATTATTTTAATAAAATGGAGTTCATTTTTTAATTCTACACATCAAAAAATGGTTAGGGTGAATTTTTGGGATTTTCCTGAAATACTTGAATTTTTGGTAAATTGTAGAATACGATAATTTGCGGTATATATACATTATAAGTTAAATAAACTATTCCTTGAGTCATAACTGATTTAAGAACTATAATCTCTAACCCCCTTCATTATTTTAATATATTTAGTGATACTTCTCAAACTATTCATAGTCTTGATCCAAAATAATAGACTAATGAATAAAATAATGAGAAAACACTCATCTCCTCCCTTATAAATACCACCCTCACCACCTCTTCTCTTCAAAACTTCCAAGATTTGATCCTTATACAAATTCTTCCCAATACTATTCTTAATCCCCTAACCCATGTTCATGAGCTCTTGGTCTCATCAAAATACCAAACCCTTTTCCCTAAGGAGGTTCTCAAGGATAAGGATTCAAGAGATAAAATCCTCTTTCTTTCCTTTTAATTTCTTTTCAAGTTCTTTTCTTTTATTATTTTCTCCACAAATCCCCTCATAAAAATGAAATGATAATTACAGTAACTTATATATACCTGAATGTTATTATTCTAATGGAATAATCCATCATCAAACCTCATCTCCTCTCCTTTTTATTCTTAAAATGAAAGCATCGTCCATGAGGTGTTGATTTATCAACTTTAAGGAAAACATGTTTTCATTTTCCCTTACCACATTTAAGGCTGGTCATGAAACCATTTTAATGGTTAAAATAGATTGTAAAGTTTATTTTATAACACTTTTTTATGTTCTGTAAGTAACCTATTTACATAATACTAAATGATAAAACAAAACGAGTTCGTTGTGATAAAAAAACCACCGTAATTATAATGACCCAAAATTCTATCAGTGAAATTTCCCTTGTTATGTTTATTTTATATAGTATAAATCATATAAAACCACATAGAGAGCACAATAAAATCTTTATAAATGTATAATTAAAGAAATAATAGGTGTTTCTAGACGTTAAGGAACCTATATCGATGAAATAGTAACATACCCTTAAGAATAGTAATACGACCCTTATGAATTGTAAATTGGCCTAATGAATAGTAACCTCCCCCATGCAAGTATAAATAAATTTCAGTCATATCATAAGTGAAAGTATTATATAATTATATCATAATAAATGTAAGTAAATATTTTAAAAATTAATCTTTAAGTGTTGATATTTTTATAAGTCATAAATATTTAGTTACAATTTTATAATCAAAAAATTATTTAAAAGAAAATTAATCTTCATAAAATGGATTAATAAATCAATATTTTTTTGTCTTATGATTTTAGGATAATTTTATGTGACCTTAGTTAATTTTTGAAAGTGTTATAAAATAAGTTTTAAATTTAAATCCATATTTTTCAAGTAAATATTGATTTTATTTAAAAATTAAATTTCACATATTTAGAAAATTATTTTCATAAAATAGAGTTCATTTTTTAATTCTAAACATTGAAAAATTTTAAGGGTTATTTTTTTGGATTTCTGAAATACTTTAATTTTTAGTGAATAGTAAAATATGGTATAAATACATAATAAGCTAAATACACTATTCCTTGAGTCATGGATGATGTAAGAACCCTTGGTTCAAACTCACACACACTTATTACTATATTTATTCATAAGAATCAACACTATTGGTTGTCTTGAGAAAAATAATAAATCAATGAATAAGATATTCAAAAATCACCCCTCTCCTCCACTATAAAAACTACCCTCACCCTCCTCTTCTCTTCACTCCTCTAAGCCTTGAAACTTATCAAATTATGCCAAAATCATATTACCTAGTATCTACCCACATCCATAAGCTCTTGGTGTTTCCAAAATAACAAAACCCCTTCCCTTAAGGAGGTTCTCAAGGAGGTTAATTCAATAGGTAAATCCTCTTCCTATTTCATTTGATTTCATTTCAAATTATTTTATTTTATTATTATCTCCTCACCTGATATATAAAAAAGATCCTGATAAATCTAGTATCACTTATATACTATAATTATATCATATTAATGGGTGATCCATCATCAACCTACTTACTCTCTCTTTTATTTTAAAAAACAAAATCATCATCCGGGAGGTGCCGATTTATAACCTTTGTGGACGACGAACTTTCTTTCTTAAATTTATCCTTCAAGGATGACCATGATACCTTTTTTATGGTTGAAAAAGATTATAAAATATGTATTATATCTTATTTAAAGTTCTATAACCATTTTATATACATGATATTAAATAATGGAACAAAACTAGTTCGTTGTGATCGAAAAACCACTAAAATTAAGCTAAACGATTATCATTAATATGTCATCTAATGATCCATCCTTATTTATGTTAAAAAATAATACATAACACCAATTAAAATTTTGTTTTTTCATTAATAACATGAAATTCTAATTCTGGATAATTATTCCCATTTTACATGAACTCCATTACTTATAATCAAGCGAACTAATCATGAAATCAAGGAAACGAACACTTCAAAATGAAGGAATTTAATCTTATAACTTATCAATAAGGGCATAAATAAACTTAATAAAACTATAGTGAATCAAATATATGTATATAATGTTTTTAATTAATTAATTAATGGATTTAATTTGTTCATCCAGGACATTATGGTCAAGTGTAGAACACATTCAGACATTAGGTAAGTGTTTCTCCCCAAACCTCCATTTTCCATTCAGGATTACAAGTGCACTATATAATCTATTTTAAGCCACAATTATTTTTCTAAAATAAATAATTTTATTATGAAAAAACTATATTATCTCACTTCTAGTTTTATACAAATATTTTTCTAAAATATCTCTTCTTTGAAAAGTAAAAGAGTATTTCTCTGAAGTATCACTCGATGATTTTATAAGAGTATTTCCATTTATTTAAACACTCTTGTAAAATATTATTTTTATTTTGGATTAATATTTTATAATATAATAAACAATATTTTATTAAATGGTATATGATTAGTTTGAATATGGATGTGCTATCTTGATACCGTTCACCATATTACTCTAAATGGTTAGTGTTTATGTTTACTGATTTGGAAATATTATTTACATTTCACATGTTAGTTTCAAAATGAATATATATGTTGATTATGTTTATTCCATTTCATACTAGGAATTCATTGGACTTATTAAGTGATGGATGGGGCCCTCTATAGCTCCTCGATGCATCGGCAGGTCTCATGAGACAAACTAGCTTGGGTTTTTACCCATTATGTATGGTGTCTTAGTCGAGGCCTTGAAAGTATGATTATGATGTTTGAAATTATGAATTACCTCATTATGAAACTATTAATTGATAATCCATTTGATTATTCAACTATTAGATTATCCATGGTTATGTTTTATTGTGGAATTATTTATTCATATTTTATTCATACCATATTATGCTCAAGTTTATGTTTTAATTACATGTGTACTTTTATTTATTCACCATGACTTATTAATTATACTTATGATGTATTAATTAAACTTAATAAGCATCTGAAACCACCCCTTTATTATGTTTTTATTTTCCCTAGGATGTGAAGATGTGTATTATGAATGTCTTGTAGGGATAATCTATGAATTTATGTGTGATTCAAAAGATGTTGATATGTTGTATTTTATTTCATGTTGTAATGTAACAATTATGTATGTATCTGGTTTTAAAATGCCAATACACTATTCATTTCTTTAGGATACAACTTCCTTGTTTATATTCCATGTAATAAAATAAGGCACCTAATCTGGGAAACTGGGTTTCGGGTCATTATAGTTGGCATTAGAGGAAGTTTAGTAGAATCCTTAGAAACCAGATTTAGAAAATGTAGATTAAGGAAAAAAACCCTAAGATATACTTTGAGGATAAGAATAAAAGAACATCCTAGAATTTTGGTAAGGTATAGATTATGTAGATATTTCTAGAAAATACATCCATGTCTGGATACTACAAGTGGACATAGTTCTGACACATATGCACCTAGGAATAACAACTCCAACAAGGTGTTCCAGGAAAAACTTGGGGTAACCTAGTACACGACAACAAACCTTACTGTGCACCTAGTTTAACATTCCTATGGTATATGCTTAGGATAATTCAAATTTTATTTACAAACCATTATGAAGGATTTAATTGTAAATATATCCCCAAAGAAACCATGCTTATGATTATGAGATTAGACATGCATAGGATTTAAATTTATGTTAATTATTTTTCTATTTTTACATCATATATAACCTAATTTAGTTTATTCCATTATTTAGAAATGGTGCCTAGTGGAAGGAATGGAAACTTCATGAACGCGCATATCCCATGTAGGGATTACCCTCCTATGTAAGATAATGACATTGATTCTGGATCCACGACTGGTGCTGAGCAACATATAACTATACTTGGATAGCTAAATCCGTTTATGAACAATAACCTTACTCATATGGAGAATCCCGAACCATAATGTGGAGAAGAAATATTAGACTACTTTATTCATCAAAAACCTCTATCATTCAATGGGACTATAAACCCATTTATAGCTGAGTAGTGGATAAGTTCCCTATAAAAGATATTTCTCTCTTTGGGAAGTAATGAAAGAGAAAAGGTTGTCATGGAATTTTCTCATCTATTAGGAGATATGGATCGATTATGGTCACTAATTCAAAACACAAAGGAGGAGGAAGAGATTGAAAATATGGAATGGAGGATTTTTAAGGAACTTTTCAAAGAAAAATATTTTCTAAAAAACAACGAGTAGATATGGAAAGGTAATTCTTGAATCTAAGGGAGAAGAAGGATGAGAATGTTTCCAAGTATGAATAAAACTTTACAAGGATATAAAGGCATACTATGGACTACATACGTAATACAAGTAGAAATATTGATCAATTATTTGATGGTTTAAAACCATTCCTCTGAAGGTAACTAGTTTCCCAAACTTTATCATCATACGAAGATATAGTCTCATGTGCAATCAAGACAGAAAAATAATTCTCTAAGTCTTATGACCTTAAAGTAATTCAAGATAAGAAGAGGGATACTGAACACTCTAGAAAATGAAATAAGGAAAAAGTGAATAAGGGAAGAGTTGATTTTCCATCCTGCGATAATTGTGTAAAGAAACACCCTGACACTTTCCTAAAGGGTATGGGTATTTGTTACAAGTGTAGAGGAAAAGGACACCAAGCCCATGATTTTAAGGGAAATAAAGAAGCTACTAATGTTTAATGCTACAATTTCAAAGATATGGGTCATTATGAAAATGATTATCCTAAGTTCCAAGGAAACATTCCCCAAATAAGGCCAAGGGAGTAAGGGAAAGCTTATGCGGTCACAACTGCTGAGGTTGAAGTTCCTAATGATGTGGTGGTAGATAATTTGATCATTTATTGAAACTTTTATAATGGTTTATTTGATTCTAAATCATCACATTCTTTTATATCTTCCTAGTTTTCCAATAAAATTAGGCATCTCCCTTTTTATTTAATAAAGGAGTTGTTAGTCAAAACTACTAAGGGGAGTATCATTATAAAAAATATTTTTCGATCAGTCCCCTTTATGACATATAAACATGATTTGGTTGTTGACCTTATCATCATAACCATGATTGATTTTGATATAATACTTATTATGAATTTTATTTCAAATTATGATGTGAAGATCTATTGTAAAAATAAATAAGTTACAATTTTTGAGAATGATGTAGAGTCCCTTATCTTTAGAGAAGAAACATCACCATCTGATTCTTATCTAGATCTACCTTTAGTAGTTCTACTGAATTCAATTCTTAGGGAGGAATAGAACACAATATATATGGGTGAGGAAAGATATGTTAAAATTGAGGATGTACCTATTGTTCAAGAATAAATTGATGTATTTCTAGATGATTTACCTGGACATCCTCCAGATCGGGAAATTGAGTTTTCTATTGACTTAATTCATAGTGAAAGACCTATATCAAAGACTCCTTATATAATGGACAAAGTGGAATTAGTGTATTTGAAGAAACAACTAGAGGAGTTGAGTAGTGAGGGGTTTATTCACCCTAGTGTTTCTACATAGGGAGCACCTATTCTTTTTGTTAAGAAGAAAGATGGATCTATGAGACTATGCATTGACTACAGGGACATCAATACTATTACAATAAAGAAAAAGTATCATATTCCTTGGATTTATGATTTATTTGATCAACTTCATAGAGCCCAATATTTTTCAAAAATTGACATTTGATCTGGATATCATCAGTTGCATGTGAGGAAGAAAGATATTCCAAAGAGAACATTTTGAACCAGGTATGGGCATTACAAGTTTACAGTAATGTCTTTTGGACTGACTAATACACTCTCTATTTTCATGGATATAATGAATAGAGTTTTCAAGGAATATCTTGATGAATTCTTGGTGGTATTTATTAATAAAATATTGGTATACTAAAAAATATATGAAGATCATGAGAATCACTTATGCATTATTCTAAAAACTCTTATAAGAAATGAGTTATGTTGGAAGTTTAGAAAGTGTGAATTATAACTTCAAACAATTTATTTTCTTGGATATATTGTCTTTAAGGATAAAATATTAGTTGATCCGACAAATATAAAGGTAGTTCAATAATTTACTACACCAACTAACATAACTGAGGTATATAGTTTTATTGGTTTAGAAGGTTATTATCACCGTTTTTTTTCAGAACTTTGCCTGAATAGCTAACCCATTAACCAATCTTACACATAAAGGGGTTAAGTTCATATGGAAAAAATAATGCGATGAATGTTTTGAATAATTGAATAAAAGGTTAGTTAATGCTCCAATATTGACTCTACCATCAGGAAATGGTGGATTTGTGATTTATAGTGTTGCATCAAAGAAAGAAATTTATTGTGTCCTTATAGAGAATGATAGAGTTATTTCCTATGATTTAAGGAAATTAAAAAATCATGAAAAAAACTATACAACTCATGATCTTGATTTTTAAGCAATAATATTTTCTTTTAATATATGGAGACACTATCTATATGGTGAAAGATGTGAGATATATACAGATCACAAGAGTTTGAAATATATCTTCTCATAGAAAGAAGTTAATATGAGGCAAAGGAGATGGATCTAACTACTCAAGGATTATGACTGTTCAATACACTATCACCTAGGGAAGGAAAATAAGGTAGCTAATGCATTGAGAAGGAAGGATCACAGAGTTCTAAAAAAATGAGGATTGAAAGCGATCCTATGTACATGGATTCAGAAAATATGGATATTGGAATTATCAAGGAAGGCGAACCATCATTAATTTTTCAATTAGTTGCCCAAACATCTTTATTGGAAAGAATTAAAAGTTCTCAGTATGATGATGAGAATCTTCAAAAGAAAATTAATTTTGTGAATGATGGGAAGTTTCCAGACTTCATATGTGAGGATAGAATTCTGAAATTTGGTAGGAGGCTATGTGTTCCCTCTATACCCGAGCTAAAAATGGAGTTACTGGATGATGACCATAACTCAAATTTCTCTATACACCCTAGTAGAAATAATATTTATAGAGATCCGAATGAACATTTCTAGTAGGATAATATAAAGTGGGAAATTACTGATTATGTATCAAGATGTTTAGTCTTTAAATAGGTGAAGTCTGAAAGACAACATCCTAGAGGTGTCTTGTAACCTATTCCTATTCCCACATGGAAATGGTATGAAATAACTATGGATTTTACCACTGAATTACCAAGAACCCCAAGAAGGAATGATGAAATATGGGTGATGGTTGATTGACTTACCAAATATGCACATTTCATTGCTATAAGAGAGGATTTTCCATTGGAGATCCTTGTGCATATCTATATTTGTGAAGTTGTAAGACTTCATGGAGAACCTATCTCAATTGTGTCTGATCGTGATCCAAGATTTACATTGAAAATCTAGAAAAGTATCCAGAAAGCATTGGATACTGAGCTTTATTTGAGTACTTCTTTTCACCCTCAAACTGATGGGTAGTCAGAAAGGACGATCTAGACATTATAAGACATGTTGAGATCATGCTAAATTGATTCTCATGGTATATGGGATCAGTATTTACCTTTGGTATAGTTTTCCTACAACAATAGTTTCCATTATAGTATTAAAATGGCAGTATATAAAGCATTGTATGAAAAGAGATGTCATACAAAAACATGTTGGGATGAAGTTGGTGAAAGGAAGCCTGTAGGACCAGAGCTTGTGGAAGAAACAACAGTGAAGGTAAAGAATATTCAAACCCATATTAAATCATCTAAAAATAAGAAAAAGAGCTATGCCAATAATCAAAGGAAGGATTTGGAATTTCAAGTAGGAGATCATGTTTTCTTGAAAGTATCTCTATGTAAGGGTGTCATAAGATTTTGAAATAAAGGGAACTTGAGGCCCATATACATTGGGTGTCACGACCCCCTCCCCACAAGGTGTACCCCTCCTGGGATGGTAATGTGAGAAGGGAGATAATGACCCCCGAGTCCCACCTCCAATAGGCCCTGGGTTGGTGACTAGTACTGAGGGTATAATAAACACACAAATGGGAGGCATTACCCTCTAAGAGAACACATGCGAAAGACAGAGATAAGACATACACCAACAAAATCCAACTCAGACTGCAATAAAAAAGAAATACCAAGTACACATATGTAATTTCATGAAAAAAATACTACAACTTAATGGAAAAAATACAAGTACCAAAGGAAAGCAAAAACATCAACAACCACGAAGCCCGAATAGCTTATGCAACCCCAAGCTAGTAGTAACTAGCCTGATCTTCAAATTGATCCAAGTGACCTGAAAAACAGTTTATATATACATAGGGTGAGTATAATAGTATACTCAGTAGGATCCTCCCCGAAGCCTCTCATGCAAAAATAAAGAAAGAATGTTAAATAATAGTGAATAATAAGTGAAACTAACTCATCACCTATATAGGTATACTAAGTTCCCAACTTCACCATGGATACTCTCACCAACAGTATCACATATAAGAGTATATAATATAATAAAGAATATAAAGGGTACCTTGATACCACTTCCCCACTTTTTTTCCACTTTTCCCTAACATTGAACATCCTAAGAATCTCTCTCCAAAAAGGATTACCTGTAGACACCTGGACGTAGCACCACAACATGCACCTCGTGTAACAAAACCACCACATCCATGTAACCAAAGTAACCGGGTAGTTTCTAGGAGCCACCACAACTTTCATAACATGTATAATATGCCAGGTATTAAACCTCAAGCCATTATAGCCCATACACAGAGTAAGGATTCTCAATCCATTATAGCCTATACACATTACACCTATAGTTTTCCATAGGAAACTATATCCAGAACATATGTGTGTGAATAACCACAATTCATTATAGCCCTCTACACACATATATGGGGAAATCTAACCATCATGCCTACCAACATAAGTAATTACCAAGAGAAGAGAGCAGGGTCAAAGGGGGTAGTAATCCATCCATCCTCCCACCATAATGTTGGGGAAAACACCCCCAGGGCTTAGAATCCCTGGAGTATCAGTCGCCCTAACCAACAGGGTGGGGTAGTGTATAGAAACACAAAAAGTACATGATAAAACATATCTCACGACCACACTATGGAAAAAACACAGTATCGGACTGAACTGAAGCTAATGTCTCTCTAACTCCCAAATTCCACTGCTAAGACTAGGTATCCTCTAAGCACACAACCATTAAGAGAGTTTATTACATTACTTTATTCCCTTTTTATCAGTTTCACTTTACATTAATTAATTCTTTAAACATTAATTATCCATTAAAAATTTCACATTATATTTCATTAGCATCACACCCAAAGTCCATTATTCCTTTAAATTGAAACCTTAGCATTGAAACCCAGCAATCTCCAACTCCATGGGTTAACATCATTCATTCAATCATTTATTAACATAATTATTACTTTCCCATATTCCCAGGTATTCTATAAAAACATTCTAAGCTACTAAACACAAGGGGGATCAACTCAGTGAGTAGATGAACTACCCATCAAGTCTTTGTCACCTATAGAAAGAGCATAAACCCATCCTCTCTTGAGAAGCTAAACACAGAAATCATGTGACATACCCCATGCGTCTTCTACCCTTTTGGAAGGAGGGTAAGAAAGACTAGCTGCCTTGAGCAGTGGGGTCAGTAATATATATAAACAACCAATAAGGTTCACCAAACATCTAATCATTCACATCCAAACCGTTTCATCATCTGTGGTGTTCTTCCCGACACCCACATGCATAAACTGATGCATTTGGCCACACTAGGCATAAATTGCTTCCACAACCAATGGGCCTCTGTGCCGCCACATATCACAACACCCATCTAGGCTCACATCACAACACAAGCAGTAGGAAAACAAACATCACATCAAATGGGATCTTGGCCCTTAAACAAGCAAGAGGGTAACTTGGAACCCTATGAAGAATTATCTTTTATCAAAAAACCATTTATTTAATCCATCTTGAATTAACTGGTTCATTAATAGTAGGTTACAACTATGGGCAACCTAAATAGAAATCCATCACAGTTATCACAAATTTATTAAACATGCTTACTGCATCAATTTGATTAACATCAAATTACAACAACAACAACCAGATTCATTTACATTAATCTTTATCATTGAAAAATAATTAAAATTATTCCTAGTTTATGTTATTTACCAATTTATATCAATAATGAAATTTTAAACAAAAAAATAATAGATATCACACTATCTAGAAAAATAATAGGAAAAAACATACGAACAATACCAATTGATTTATCCAGTTCAAATATTTATTATGTCAATTCCTTTGTGATCTAGTGGGATAAAACATGCTAACTCTAAAGTTTAATGTAAAAGAATGGAGAAGCAATGAATCCCCTACATATTCATTATACAAGAATGATCCACACAACAAATTTCAATCTCCTCTCCCGTGACAACTGCATCCACCTGAGGACGCCGCGACATGACCGCACCAACTGAAACCCAAGAAAACTTCATTAGAAGCATGGAGTTCACATGTCATAACATATCAAAAAGAGAACAGGGGGAAAGTATTGAAGAAAAAAAAAGAATGGAGGTAGATCATACCTTCTATCGATGATGGATCAACACTTACTACTTGCACCAAAATAGGGGGTGTGCATGCAGCAGGAAGAAACTTCAAGGGGAAATGATCCAAGGATCAAGGTTTGAATACACCGCTACTATGATAAGAAGGAACAATTCAAGAATCTTGCACCAGGTAACAAGAAGGTAGAATGAGGGAGGAATATATATTTTCCCTTTAGAAGATTTAATGGAGCATTGGTTTATGATACGTTGGATTTTCCATTAAAAGAGGATTGCATTCAACCACACGGTTTGACCAATTAAAGGCATCCCAAGACTTAGGAAAATTAATATATGAGTTATGGATTTGAATCATCCTTAAATACCTTAAAATAAGGCCTTGAATGCGCTTTACGTCAAAGAAAACATCAAGGGGTGAAACTGTAGGAAGCTGGAAACACTGTACACCTACCGATGATAGAAAAACTATTCACCTACCGATGTTGGAAACACTATTCAAAAATGACTCACCGAAATCGATGACACTCTTTAAAAAATGAATCACCGACACCAATGCCACTGTTCAAAAAATAACTCACCAACACCAATGACACTATTCAAAAAATGACTCACTGACACCGAAGACACTGTTCACACAATGAATCACCAGCACCAATGACAGTGTTCACAAAATGACTCACCGATATTGATGAAAGTGTTCACAAAATGAATCATCGACACCGATGAAACTGTTCACAAAATGAATCAACAACACCGATGATACTGTTCATAAAATGACTCATCGACACTAATGAAACTGTTCAAAAAATGACTCACCGACACTGATGACACTGTTCAAAAAATGACTCACCAACACCGATGAAACTGTTCAAAAAATGACTCATTGACACCGATTAAACAATTCAAAAAATGACTCACTGACACCGATGATACTGTTCACAAAATGACTCACCAACACTGATGAAACTGTTCATAAAATGAATCACTGACACTGATGAAATTGTTCACAAAATGACTCACTGATACCGATGACACTTTTCACAGAACTAGAAATTTATAAAAGTGTTGAGGATAAGTCACTTGGACCTCTTAGAACAACTCAAACACCAGATTTTAGCAAAGGAATGGACTGGAGAGGTCCGGGCCATTACATCAGATACCTCTAAAAACATTCTCATCCTCAAGAATTCAAAACCAACCTAAAAGGAAATAGAAAAGGGTTCCAAACAATCATCCATCGAGATACCTCTCTAAATAGAGAAATTCATAAGAAGCAACAAAATAAATCCATCTTATAAACCTGAACGTTCTATAACCACAAAGTGAACATGTTACATGAAAAGAGTTAAACATCAAACAATTCTGGGTATTGAGCATGTATCCGCGACTCGCGTTCCTAGGTACTATCCTCTACACCATCGTGTCACCAAAAGACACGAACCAAAAGGGTAGAATGCTTGTACAACACCTTTTATTTGCGGTCTTGGATCTATACAGTCCGCTCCTCGAAGTTCACATCATCATCAACATCGATCTCTCCCTAATCAATGACGTGAGAGTCATCATGGAGATAAAAACAGAGTTGTGAAACATAAAAAATATCGTGTATCCAACTCATCTATGGGGGGAGTGATACTCAATATTCCATGACTCCAACATGATCCAACACCTAGAAAGTCCCAAAAAACTGGGGAGATAGCTTACTACCATGAACAAACCATCGCTGCCCACGATGGGGAGTCCCCTTCAAAAACACGTGATCCCTAACATCAAACTCCAAAGCTCTCCTCCTTTGACCAACATATGATTTCTGATGATCCTGTGCTGTTTGTATTCTCTCATGAATCACCTGAACCATCTCTGTTGTATTCTACACTAGCACCAGTCTGAGAATTGCTGACTCTCCGACCCCAATCCAGCACAACGGAGAATGACAAGGTCAGATATACAAGGCTTCAAATGGAGCCATACTGATGATGGAGTGAAAACTATTTTTGTCAGCAAACTCATCCAAGGGTAAGTGCCTTATCCATGAACCTCCAAAATCCAGGACACAAGAGTGCAACATGTCTCCAAGATTTTGGATAGTTCACTCTATCTGACCATCCGTTTATGGATGAAAAATAGTTCTAAGGAATAACTGGGAACCAAAAGCATGCTGGAGACCTCTCCACACCCTAGAGGTAAAATGAGGATCTCAATCGGAAATGATCATCCTTAGGACTCTGTGGAGTCTCACCACCTCCTCCAGATACTACCTTGACAAAACTTCCACTGAGCTCGAATCCTTAATTGCTATAAAGTAGGATGATTTTGTTAAATGATCCACTACCACCCAAATAGTGTCATGTACTCCTTGAGCTTGAGGTAGACTAGTAACAAAGTCCATTGAGATGTCCTCCCAATTCTTCTGAGGAATATCTAATGGCTGGATCAAACCATCAGGGAAATAGTGCCCAACCTTCACCTTCTGACAGACCAAACATCGAGAAACAAACTCCACAACTGCACGCTTTTACCTAGGACACCAAAACTGACTCCTCAAAGATCGGTACACCTTTATCAAACCAGGGTGTACCGCTAAAGGATAACTATGGAACTCTCTGAGAACCGTCTCATGCATCTCTAAAGGAACAAAAATCCTTCCCTGATACAATACTATGTGTTGTTCATCCTCATCCCAACCATCAGGGGCCTCACCGTAAACAACTCGGTCTCTCTAGAACTCCACCTCTAGATCTCCCAATTGGGAATCTTCCGCCTTTTACACCAGAGATGACTACACCGTCATCTGAAAAATACAACCTCTGCCCCCAACTTCTCCCATATCGAGATGTAATGCTAAAAGTTCTTCCATAACTCTCCAGGAATCACCAGATTCATGAACTAAATCACTATGAGACTTCCTTATCAGTACATCAACAAAAATATTCCCCTTTCTAGGGGTATATGATATTTCAAAGTCGTATTATGGTAATAAATCCATCCACCGATGCCTCCAAAAGTTCGATTCACACTGGTAGAAAACATACCTTAGGCTCTTATGATCGGTGAAAACCGCACAACACTCACCAATGAGGTAATGTCTCCACAAATTCAGAGCAAACACCATTTCCGTAAACTCAAGATCATGGGTGGAATATTTATGTTCATGGGGACGCAACTGCTGAGACCCATAAGAAATAACTGATCTTTGCTGCATCAGAACACAACCTAACCCTAGATAGAAGTATCGTAAAAAACATCAAAATGAAATCCCTCTACTAGAATACAAAGAACTGAAGCACTTACCAACTTCTCCTTCAGATACTCGAAAGATTCCTAACACCGATTAGTCCACACAATTTCCAAATCCTTCCTGGTCAATGCTATCAAAGGAGTTTCAACCTGAGAGAAATCAGCTATGAACCTCCTGTAGTAGCCTACAAGACCAAGGAAACTTCGTACCTTTACCACTATCTTGGGGGTTACTGAAGACACAACTACTTCTATCTTCGATGGATCCACATATACTCCCTACTGGGACACCACATGACTCAAGAAACGAACTTCTCAGGCCCAAAAATCACACTTTGAAAACTTCCCAAATAGCTGTTGTTGACAAAGAACTCCCAAAATGGCGTGTAGATGCTCATCGTGCTCCTCCTCATACATGGAGTATAGAAGGATTTCATCAATGAAAACTACCATGAAATTATCTAGGAACTCACAGAAAACAGTGTTCATAAATCCCATGAACATAGCTGGAGTATTCATCACGCTGAACGACATTACAACAAACTTGTAATGCCCATGAAGACAACAAAAAATAGTCTTTGGGATATCCACATCCTTCACACGCATCTGATGATATCCTGACCGTAAGTCGATCTTTGAGAACCAACTTTAACCCTTCATTTTATTGAATAAATCATCAATATGTGGAAGAGGATAACAATTCTTCACTATCACTTTGTTTAAGCGATGATAATCGATACAAAACTGCAAACTACCGTCAGCCTTCTTCATGAACGAAACCGGTGCACCTTAGAGTGAAACACTCGGTCAAAAAAAACTACACTGTAATAGACCATCAGGATGTATATGTAACTCTCATAACTCAAAAGGGTACATCCTATATTGATACATAGATATAAGAGATTCTACAGGATATAGCTCGATCCCAAACTCGATCTCTTGTCGAGGGGATAAAGCTACAACCTCTTCTGGAAAGACATCAGGGTACTCTTCTATGACCCTAGGAAATTCCAACTGATGAACCTCCAAATAACTCAACATCATCTCATCCATCAAGGATGATAAGGACATAAAACACCTTTGACCCATCTAAGGGTCTCGCTTTCCAAAAAACACTACTGGCTCTCCATCAGCATCGAAGAATACCACCTGCCTCTTGAAGCAATCCATGATAGCCTGCACCGAATGCAACCAATCCATGCCAAGGATGAAATCATATGGTTATATCCATAAATATAGGAAATATCACCAATAGTGGTGCTACCCCAGCACTAGATCACAGTCTCTACATACTTCAAACAAGTCAGCTCGACCTCCAACTGACGTAGTCAACATCAAGGGAACTAGAAGCCTCTCTACCTCAAGTCCCAAGGCATGGAAAAGGGTAGGTGATATGAAGGAGTGCATCTCTCTTAAATCAAACAATGAATACACATAAGTATAAAACAAGAAAAGGGTACCTCCCATGACGTTTAGGTCACCTGGCATTGGGGAGCATCACAAGGCTATCCTCTACCTGCCCCATATAATCTGTGCTGATCCAAAGCTAGTGCAACCCACTGCTGTTGTCTCAGCTAGAACTGCCTCAATGAAGGAACCTAGAGTGAAACATTTGGTGCACAATGATTGTTCTAAAAGGTTGGGCACTCTCACTACTGATGACCTCATACTCAAAAAGAAAAAAAAGCACTTGATCCCTTGGCATAGGCCTGAGAGCCGCTGTCCCTGGAGAAACGAGATGCTGAGGGATGGGACCTACCCCCAACCGAACAGAAATTCTTCTTCCCAGAAAATTGGGAAACCCGAACCATAGCTCTTCTTCGTGAGGAATCATGACAAATCCACTCTCGTGAAAATCATGTTCTGGCCAATTTCTTCTCGAAGACCTCTGCCCTCGCCGACACCTCAAGATACGTCTTCAATATAAACAGGGTGACCTGGAGTTGGATCTCCAGAAGCAAAGCCTCCTCAAAATGCCTCTCCCTGGCCTTCTCATCTGGGAACAGGTCCGAAGCATATTGTAAAAGGTTCCTAAAATGGATTCAAAATTCTCGTACACTGGAGATCCTCTATCAAAGGGTAAGAAGCTCCTGGTGACTGGACGCCTTTGCGGGTGAAGAAAGAAACTTGACTCTAAACTTGTCTTGAAACTTCTCCCATGAGATCGCCAACTCCTTGTGATCCCCTAGTAGAAAGAACCACCACTTCCTTGCTTCTCCATGCAGCATCGTCATAACCAAAGACACGCAGTGCTCTTTCCAAGCATGGATCTAACTGAAGGCTATCTCAACCTCCTCCAACCAGTCTTTCGTGACTGCATCCGAAACTGAGCCCTCGTACTTCTGTAGAATTTGGCATTGAAACTCTCAAAGTGTCCTCCTCTAAGTGTCATCATCATCAACCTCTACCCTGCGACGATCTGCTGGCATATCCTTCAGGACATATTTTGCGTGAACTTGAAGAGGGCGTCGACCTGGAGCCATACCTGCACATAAAAAAATAGTTAGAGATCCTAAACCTGGAATATAGAAGACTCAATATTAATTAATTAGTTATTTTATTTTATTCATTTTAGGTTAACCTATCCCAAGGTCTACCCATTAAAACATAGGCACAAAGAAGAATGATGCATGATCCTTTCCTAGGTCTCTACCCTACAACTAGTATCACCTCGTTTAATAGACATTGTAAAATTAAAGGTCTGTGCATCAGATCATAGAGGGACCTAAACACCTATGTCTCAACTGTTCTCCAGTGTTTACATCACTTGCTAAACTTGTTTGACACCGTTACCTTACCAACTCATGCAACCTCACCTGTACCTACACCAAACTCCATCCTATCCCTTAACCAGACCTTTGATACCACTATGTCATGACACCCTCCCCAAAATGTGTACCCCTCCTCAGATGGAAATGTGAGAAGGAAGATAGTGACCCTTGAGTCCCGCCTCCAATAGGCTCCGGGTTGGTGACTAGAACCGAGGGTATAATAAACACACAAATGGGAGGCATTAACCACTAAGAGAACACATGAAAAAGAGAGAGATAAGACATACACCAACCAAATCTAACTCAAAATGCAATATAAAAGAAATCCCAAGTACACATATGTAATGTCATTCAAAACTACTATAACTGAATGGAAAAACTGCAAGTACCAAAGGATAGTAAAGACAACAGCAACCATGGAGCCCGAATAACTCCTCCAACTCCAAGCTAGTAGTAACCAGCCTGATATCCAACTTGCTCCAAGTGACCTGAAAAACAGTTTATATATACATAGGGTGAGTATAACAGTATACTTAGTTGGATCATCCACATAGCCTCTCGTGTAAAAGTAAATAAAGCATGCTAAAGCATAGTGAACAACAAGTGAAACTAACTCATCACCTAAGCAGGTATACTAAGTTCCCAAACTCACCATGGCTACTCTCACCAACAATATCACATAAAAGAGTATATAATACAATAAAGAATATCAATGGTACCCCGATACCACTTCCCCATAGGTTTTCCGCTTTTCCCCAATGTCGCACGTTCTAAGAATCTCTCCCCAAAAAGGATTTCCCATAGACACCTGGGTGTAGCACCACAATATCCACCTCATGTAACAAAACCACCACATCCATATAACCAAAGTAACCAATTAGTTTCTAAGATCCACCACAACTTACATAACGCGTATCATACTTCGAGTATTAAACCTCAAGACATTATAGACCATACACCAAGTAAGGATCCTCAAGCCATCATAGCCTATACACATTACACCTATAGTAGTCCATAGGAAGCTATATCTAGAACATTTTTTTGTGAATAAAAACAAGCCATTATAGCCTGCTACACACATATATGAGGAAAACTAACCGCTGTGCCTACCAACATAAGTAACTACTAAGAGAAGAGAGCAGGGACAAAGGGGGTAATTAGCCATCCATCCTCCTATTGGAATGTTGGGGAAAACACCCTCCATGGCTCAGAATCCCCAGGGTGTCAGTCACCCTAACTAACAGGGTGGGGTAGCATATAGAAACATAAAAATTACATGATATAATATAGCTCAAAACCACACTATGGAAAAAACCTAGTCTCAAACTCAACTACAACTAACGTCTCTCGGACTCCTGGCTGCCACTATTAAGACTAGGTATCCTATAAGCACAAAACCATTTAGAGAGATTTATTACATTACTTTATTTCCTTTTTATCAGTTTCACTTTACATTAATTAATTCCTTAAACATTAATTAACCATTAACAATTTCACATTATATTTCATTAGCATCACACCTAAAGTCCATTGTTCCTTTAAATTTCAACCTCAACATTGTATCCTAGAAAGATCCAACCCCATGGGTTAACATCATTCATTCAATCATTTATTAACATCATTATTACTTTCCTATATTCCCATGCATTCTAGAAAAACATTCTAAGCTACTAAACCCAAGGGGGATCAACTCAGTGATTAGATGACCTACCCATCAAGTCTTTGTCACCTATAGCAAGAGCGTAGACCCATCCTACATCAAGATGATAAATACAGAAAGCATGTGGAATACCCCAGGCATCTTCACCCCTTTTGGAAGAAGGGTAAGCAAGACCAGATTCCTTTAGTAGTTGGGTTAGTAATATAGATAAACAACCAACAAGGTTCACCAAACATCCAATCATGCACATCCAACCCATTTCATCATCTCTAGGGTCCTTCCCAACACCCACATGAATAAAATGATGCATTTCTCCCCACTATACATCAAATTATACCACAAAAAATGGGCCTCCCTGCCCCCACATATCACAATATCCATCCAGTCTCACATCACAACACAAGAAGTAGGAAAAGAAACATCACATCAACTGGGATCTTGGCCCTTAAACAAGCAAGAGGGTAACTCAGAACCCTATGGGGAATTATCTTTTATCAAAAAACAAGTTATTTAATCCATCTTTAATTAATCGGTTCATTAATAGTAGGTTCTAACTATGGGAAACCTAAACAGAAATCCTTTATAGTTCTCACAAATTTATTAAATATGCATACTGCATCAATTTGATTAACATAAAATTACAACAACAACAACCAGATTCATTTACATGCCTCTTTATCTTTGAAAAATAATTACAATTAATCCATGTTTACATTATTTACCAATTTCCATCAAGAATTACATGCTAAAAATAATAATAAATATCACACTATCTATAAAAGCAAGAGGCAAAAACATACGAACGATACCAATTGATTTATCCAGTTCAAATATTTATTATGTCAATTCCATTGTGATCCAGTGGGATAAAACATGCTAACTCTATAGTTGCACATAAAAGAATAGAGAAGCAATGGATCTCCTACCTCAAAAGGTTATTGACGTTCATTATACAATAATGATCCACACAATGGATTATGATCTCCTCCCCCGTGAAAACTCTATCCACCCGAGGATGCCATGACATGACCGGGCCAACCAAAACCCAAGAAAAATCCATTAGAAGCATGGAGTTCACATGTAATAACATGGAAAGGAGAAAACAAGGAAAAAATATTGAAGAAAACACAATAACATAGGTAGATCATAACTTATATTGATGATGGATCAATGCTTTATTCTTGCATGAAAACAGGGGGTGCGCATGCAATAAGAAGAAACTTAAAGGGGAAATGATCCAAGGATTAAGGTTTGATCACACTGCTCCTATGGGAAGAAGTAACGATTCGAGTGTCTCACACTAGGGAACAAGAAGGTAGAATAAGGGAGGAAGATACCTTGTCCCTTTATAAGATTTAACAGAGCAGTGGTTTAAGATACACTTGATTTTATATTAAAAGAGGATCCCATTAAACCACATGGTTTGACCAAGTAAAGGCATCCCGAGGTTTAGGAAAATTAATATAGGAGTTATGGATTTGAATAATCCTTAAATTCCTTAAAATAAGGCCTTGAATGTGTTTTAAATCAAAGAAAACACCAAAGGGGCGAAACTGTAAGAAGTTGGAAATACTGTACACCTATCGATGCTGGAAACATTGTTCACTTACCGATGCTAGAAACACTGTTCACCTACCGATGCTGGAAACAATATTCACAAATGACTCATCTACACCGATGACACTATTCAAAAAATGACTCACCAACACTAATGACACTATTCACAAAATGACTCACCGACACCGATGACACTATTCACAAAATGACTCACCGACACCGATGGAACTGTTCAAAAAATGACTCACCGACACCAATGAAACTATTCACAAAATAAATCACCGACATCGATGACACTGTTCACAAAATGTCTCACCAAAACTGATGACACTGTTAAAAAAATGACTCACTGACACCAATGACACTGTTCACAAAATGACTCACCGACACCGATGAAACTGTTCACAAAATGACTCACCGACACCGATGACACTCTTCACAAAATGTCTCACTAACACCGATGACACTGTTCACAAAATGACTCAGCGACACTGATGAAACTATTCACAAAATGAATCACCGACACCGATGAAATTGTTCAAAAAATGAATCACCGACACCGATGAAACTATTCACAAAATGACCCACCGACACCGATGAAACTATTCACAAAATGACTCACCGATACAGATGACACTATTCACAAAACTAGAAATTTAGAAAAGTGTTGGGGATAAGTCACCTAGACCTCCCAGAATAACTCAGACACCAGATTTTAGCAAAAGAATGGACCGAAGAGGTCCGGGCCATCACATTGGGATTTTTGAAATTCTAAAGAGAGTTGGAGTTGTGGATTATTGTTTTGTGATTCCACTTAGCCTTTCTAAAGTACACTATGTGTTCCACATCTCATTTTTGAGAAAGTACATTCCAGACCCAACACATGTAATCACTTTTGAAGGTATCAAATTGGAACTTGAATTATCTTTCTGTGAAGTGCCTATCCGGATTCTGGACACTAAAGAACAAGTGTTGAGAAACCAGATGACTCAGCTGGTAAAGGTACTTTGTATGAATCATAAAATTGAAGTGGTGACATGGGATCCTGAGGATCTTATGATAAGGAACTACCTAAATCTTTTTGCGAGGTGAAATTTTAGAAATTTCTAGGATGAAATTTTTATAAGAGGGGAGAATCTAATGACCCAAAATTATATCAATGAAATTTCCCTTCTTATGTTTATATAGTATAAATCATATAAAACCACATAGAGAACACAAAAAAATATTTTCAATGAATAATAAAAGAAATAAGTGGTATTTCTAGACGTTAAGAAACCTATACCTATGAAATAGTAACTTACCCTTAAGAATAGTAATATGACCCTTATGAATTGTAAATCTGCATAATGAATAGTAAAATCACCCATGAAGGTATAAATAAAATTTTGGCATCACATAAGTAAAAGTATGATATAATTATATCATAAAAATGTAAGTGAATATTTTAAAAATTAATATTTAAGTGTTGGTATTTTTATAAGTCATAAATATTTAGTTTCTATTTTATAATTAATAAAATTAATTAAAATAAAATTCATTTTTATAAAATAGATTCATAAATAAATATTTTTCTATCTTATTATTTTAGGATAATTTTATGAGACCTTAGTTAATTTTTTAAAGTGTTATAAAATCTATATTAAATCTAAATCTGTATTTTTCAAGTAAATAATGATTTTATTTAGAAATAAAATTTCACATATTTAAAAAATTATTTTCATTAAATGGATTTTATTTTTGAATTCTACACATCAGAAAATGGTTTGGGTTAATTTTTGGTATTTTTCTAAAATACTTGAATTTTTAGTGAATAGTAAAATATGGTATAAATACATTATAAGCTAAATACACTATTCCTTGAGTCATGGATGATGTAATCACCCTTGGTTAGAACTCACATGAACCTATTACTGTATTTATTCACAATAATCAACACTATTGGTTGTCTTGAGAAAAATAATAAATTAATGAATAAGATATTTAAAAATCACCCCTCTCCTCCAATATAAAAACTACCCTCACCCCCACTTCTCTTCACTCATCTAACCCTTTAATCTTGTCAAATTTCTGCCCAAATCATATTCCCTAGTCTCTCTCCACATCTGTTATCCCTTGTTCTTTCCAAAATATCAAAACCCAATCCCTTAAGGAGGTTCTCAAGGAGGTCAATTCAAGAGGTAAATCCTCTTCCTATTTCATTTAATTTCATTTCAAATTATTTCCTTTTATTATTATTTTCTCACATCCTCTATCCAAATGATAATTATAAATCCAATATCATATATATACTGGAATTATTTAATTTTAATTTATGATCCATCATCAACATCCTTACTCTCTCTCTTTTATTTTAAAAAACAAAATCACCTTCCGGGAGGTACCGATTTACAACCTTCGTGGATGATGAACTTTCGTTTTTAAATTTATCCTTCAAGGATGGACATGATAAAATTTTTATGGTTTAACCATATTATAAAATATTTATTATATCTTATTTAAGGTTATAGAATCATTTTATATACATTATATTAAATAATAGAACAAAACTAGTTCGTTGTGATCGGAAAACCGCTAAAATTAAGACAAACGATTATCATTAATATGTTATCTAATGATTCATTATAATTTATGGGAAAAAATAATACATTACTCCAATTAAAATTATAGTTGTTCATTAATAACATGAAATTCCAATTCTGGATAATTATACCCATTTTACATGAACTCCATTACTTATAATCAAGCAAACCAATCATGAAATAAAGGAAACAAACACTCAGAAATGACGAAATTCAATCTTATAACTTATCAATAAGGACATAAATGAACATAATAAAACTATATTTAATCAAATATATATATATATATATATATAAGGTTCTTAATTAATTTATTAATTTATTTAATTTTATCATCCATGATGTTAAGTTCAAGTGTATAACACATTCAAACATAAGGTAATGGTTTCCCCCCGAACCTCCATTTTCCATTCAGGATTACACTTTCTCTCTCTTTACCCCAATGAAATTATTAATTATTATTATTAAATCCTTATAAATTCTATTTTATTCTTATATATATATTTACCAATTAGAATACTTTTTTATTTTATGGGGAGTTACATGTTTTAAAAAGGATCTTTCTCAAATTCTTCCTGATAAACAAGCCCGATTCAAGGGAACTTTCCGAATTCTTACCTATTTTCAAGTGAACTATATAATATGTTTTAATCCACAATTATTTTTATATAATAACTCATTTTATTTTGAAAAAACTATATTAGTTCACTTCTGGTTTTATACAATGATTTTTCCAAAATAATTCTTTGCTAAGTAAAAGAGTATTTCTCTCATGTATTACTCAATGATTTTATAAGAGTATTTCCATCTATTTAAACAATATTATTGATTATTATGTGTAATTGGGATTAATATTTTATGATATCATCAACCATATTTTATTAAATGGTATATCATTAGTTTGAATGTGGATGTTCTATCTTGATACCATTCACCATATTACTCTGAATGGTTAATGTTTATGTTTACTGATTGGGGGAAGTTATTTACATTTCATATTTTAGTTTCAATATAAATGTATATGTTAATTATGTTTCTCCCCTTTCATATTAATAATTCATTAGACTTAGTAAGTTATGGTTGAGGCCCGTTATAATCCCTTGATGCATCAGTAGGTCTCATGAGAAGAACTAGCTTAAGTTTTTACCAATTATGTATGGTGTCTTAGACAAGGCCTTGATGATATTATTATGATGTTTGATATTATGAATTACCTCATTTTGAAACTAGTAATTTATATTCCATGTAATTATTCGACTAGTGTAGTATCCATGTTTATGTTTTATTATGGAATTATTTATTTATTTTTTATTCTTCCCATATTATGCTCAAGTTTATATTTTAATAGAATGTATACTTTTATTTATTAAACATGCCTTATTAATTATGATTCTACTGTATTACTACCATTACTGATCATCTGAGATCACCCCTTTCTTATGTTTTATTTTTCCCCGGGATGCGAAGATGTGTATTATGAATGGCCTGTAGGGATTATCTAGGAGTTTATGTGTGATTCAAAAGAATTTGATATGTTGTAATGTAAAAATTATGTATGTATCTTGTTTTCTAACGCTACTAAACTATTCATTCATTCAGGATATTACTTCCTTGTTTATATTCCAATGTAATAAAATAAGGCACCAACTCTAGGAAACTAGGGTCCGGGTCATTATAGCAATAATCTAAACGATTATCACTAATGTCTTATCTAATGATCCATCCTCATACCATATAAAAAATGATATATATATATAACCATTTAAACTTATGGATGATCATTAATAACCTATAATTTCAATTCTTTATAATTATTCCAATTGTACATGAATTTCCATACTTATATACAAGCGAACCGATCATGAAAACCAAGAAAACGAACACTCTAGAACAATGAAATTGAACTCCATAACTCATAGAAAAAACCATAAATGAACTTAATAAAACTATAACAAACCAAATACATGCATAAAATGTTCTAGATTTGTAAATTAATGAATTTAATTTTATTATCTAGGATATTAAAGTGAATAAAGCATTCAAACATAATGTAAATGGAATTCTTGAACCCAACTCTATTTCCTTAGGGTTTCCCTCTTTCACTCCATTTTCAGTATTAATGTTCCATTTATATTCCTTAAATATAATTTATTTATCCTCCCCTTTTATTTTCTGGATATACATGTTTCTAATATGATTTTATGATAATTGATTTTTTTCAAAAGAAATCTTCTTTCTAAAAACACAACTTTTACTTCTTATGAGATTGTTTATTCCTCACTAAATATTGATGATTCTTATACCACTTATGTTATTCCATATTTATTTTGGGAACTACAGAGTTTATTCATGAAAGTATTATTTGTGAAATGAAACCCATTCCTTTCCATGGGTTATTTTATGTCCAATATTGATATACGTTCTATGTGGCACACATGCTTATGTAAATGTTATACTGTGATGGGTGCGCCCAAAATTATATAGTGATCCAATGCATTGGGTAATGTTATGAATATCATGAGATAAATTGAAATATGGATGAACATGATACTAGATTTATTCACAACTATATGTGGTATTTGACCAATAATACATGATACTTCATTTTTATACATTTCCACATTCCATGCCTTTATGTAACGTTTCCTCTCATGATTATGGTTATGATACTTTTCTTATATTATGATGATGGTGAATGTGCTCACCCATGTTTCATGTCTCTTATTCATCCTCCTACCAGGATTTTAGATCACCCTTTTTTATGTATATCCTCAGGTTAATACTTGTACTAAGAAGAACATGAGGGCCAGTAAGAAGTTAGAGAAGAAGTAATTAAATAAATGTTTATGTTTTATTACATAAAAGTTATGTATGGTCCTAATTTTCCTAAGATAGTAAAACTTTGGATCCTGGTTGTGTAATGATTTTATGTTGTTTGTCTTTAAAATGATGTAATAGTTTTATAAGAAAAATCTGGGTCTCTATTATTGGTATCATATCATAGTTTAGTTAATTTGGGAATTAGGATTAGAGAAACTCAGTGAAAACCCTTAGTTTCAGAATAATATAAGTAAGTACCCAAGAAGTTTTGTTTTATAAAAATGTTAAACTTAGGGATCCCACAAGATATACCTTTAGACTTAATTGTAAAAAGGAATAAATTATTTATTCATGAATTTTTGACTTATTTTTTCTTATAACCTTTTATATTTTAGAAAATGGTGGGAATCGGGAGAAACTAGGCCAACAACCCATGCGAGGGACAATGCAGTGATTGCCCAAATGACATCCCCAATGGTTTTGGAGGTGTAGTTCAAAATTTCATGGAGATTCTTACCCAACCATATGAGTCTATGAATAATAACCTAAATAATTTGAAACATACTCCTTCACCTAAGATGGAGAAACTGGATTTCAATTCTTTTATGTGATAATGACCATCAACATTTAGTGGATCTTATGATCCACTAGTCACAAAACAGCGATTCAACTCAATGGATAAGATATTTTCCGTACTTCACTATTCTGAGATAGAGAAGGTGACTCTGGATGTTTATCATCTAAATATAGAGGTCTTACAATAGTGGGAATTGATTAAGAACACTAATCCTAAGGAGGAAATTGAAGATATGGAGTGGAAAGAATTTAAGATAATGTTTCTTAACAATTATTTCCCTCAAACTCTTTGTAAAAATATGGAGTGAGAATTCCTAGAGCTCAAGAAAAAGGAAAGTGAATATTTCACAACCTAAGAAGTAAATTTCACAAGGATTTCAAGGTATTATTTGGGTTTTGTTATTAAAAAAGATATAAAAATTTATAGATTATTTAGCAGTTTAAAACCACACATTTGAAAGACTCTAGAAATTCGAGACTTTGGGAATTATAAAGAAGTTATTCGATGTGATCTCAAAGTGGATATGGAGTTTGGATAATGGTCCCATGGCTATAGTGATAAGAAATGAAAGATGGAGTTTCAAGATGGTGGATCAAATGAGAAGGGTGGAAAGAAATATCAACCACCCACATGTAACAAATGTGGTAAGAGGCATCATGAAAATTTCCTCAAAGGGATGGGGAAATGCTATAAGTGTGGGAGAGAAGGCCACCAAGCTCATGAATGGTGAAAAGACATGAGAAAGTAGGACAATGTGTTTGAGGAAAGGAGAGCACCACCTAAGGTTAGATACTACAACTATAGGGAGAAAGGGAACTATGAAAGCTAGTGCACTAAACCTCAAGTCCTTGAGGGTAATCAACATCATCAGCCACCAAATCCAATGGAGCAAGGTAAGACTTATGCCTTCACTATTGTTGACGTGGATCTCGACAATGATGTGGTGGCATGTATGATAGTTATTCATTCAAGAATAGAGAACATAATATTTGATTATGGTTCCACACATTCTTTCATATCCTATAAGTTTAGTAGAACTATTCAAACACCACCTCAAAATATGGATGTCAAGTTATCCATGAGAACAAAAAATGATTCAATTATTGCATCCAAAGTATATAACTCCTCCCAATTAATGTTTGTGGACTGAAACTCCCAAAAAATCTTGTCATACTTTCTTTAAAGGAGTTTGATGCTATTTTGGGTATGGATTTACTATCTTTATACAAAGCCAACATTAACTACCTGGAAAGGGAGATCACTCTACACATCCCCAAGAATCCTCAAATTCTCTAAAAGTGTAAGGATATGGTTGAATAATATTTGGATCCATAGTCTCAAGGGTGGATATTAATTGATTATGAGCAATCACATCTGGATCAAATTATTGAGACAAAGGAGAGAATCGTGATCGAAGAAATTCCTATTGTGAGGGACTACACTGATGTGTTCCCTGAAGAAATTCCTAGTCTTCCTCTTGACTAGGAGTTTGAGTTATCAATTTAACTTATTCCGGGATCTCTTCCTATATCAAAGAAACCTTATAGAATGACCACAATTGAGTTAGAGGAATGAAAGAAGCAATTACAAGAGAATCTGGACAAGGGTTTCATATGCCCGAGTGCTTCACCATGGGGTTCTCTAGTCCTCTTCATCAAGAATAAGGTTGGATTAATGTACCTTTTAATTTATTATCATGAACTCAAAAAAATCATGATAAAGAAAAAGTATCCCCTTCCACAGATAGATGACTTGTTTGATCCACTACATGGTACCAAGTATTTCTATATGGTGGACGTTCATTCAGGATATCACTAATTAAAGGTGAGGAAGGAAGATATTCCCAAGACTACCTTTCGAATGAGGTATGGATACTATGTGTTAATATTTATGTCAATTGGACTCACTAATGATCCAAAAATATTCATGGACTTAATGAATAGTCTTTAGATATTACCTAGACAAATTTGTGGTATTCTTTATTGATGATATTCTAACATACTACAAGAGAAAGGAGGAGCATGAGAATCATTTGAATATAGTGTTAAAGACTTTTAGAAGGGATAAAATTTATGAAAATTACAGTAAATGTGAGTTATGGATGGTGTAAGTATCATTCTTGGGGCATGTTATCACTAGAAAAAGAATATCTATGGATGCTTCCAAGACAAAGGTAGTTGAGAAGTGACCGAGGAAAACATCTGTAATGAATATCTGTAGTTTACATGGTATAACTAGGTATTATCAGTGACTTGTGAATAAATTATCATAATTGTAAAATCCATTAACCAAGCTGACTCAGAAGGGAGAAAAGTTTGTTTGGACTGGTGAATGTGAAGACTGCTTCAAAGAGTTAAAAAGGAGGCTTATCACAGTGCTAGTACTCACACTTTCGACAAGTGGGGAACTCTTTGAAGTATATAGTGATGATTTAAAAAAGGTATTAGATTGTGTAATGATGAAAAATTATAAAGTGATAGCCTACACCTCAATATAGTTGAAAATTCATGATAAAACTATCCTACGAATGATTTTGAGCTGGCATTTGTGATCTTTACATTGAAAATTTAGAGGCATTATATATATGGGGAGAAGTGTGAGATATATACTAATCATAAGATAAGGATCTAATATTCTTAGATTTTCAAAGGATGGATATGAGAATCATTAAGGAAGGAACAACATCAATCCTTTCTCAAATTATTGTTCAACCATCCCTGATGGAGAAAATAAAGGATGTTCGATGAAATGACGAGGAAATTCAAAAGAAGGTTAAATCTATGAGAAAGTGGAAATATTAAATGTTTAAAATTGATGAGGAAAGTGTTTCAAGATTTGGGTCATGAATATGTTCACCATTTGATCCAAAGATAAATAAAGAGCTTCTAAATGATGCACATTTCTCAACCTTATCTATTCACCTAGGGAGCAAAAAGATGTATCAAGATCTCTGGGAGAAATATTGGTTGGAGAATATGAAAAACAATATCACTAAATATACATCAAAGTTCCTGGTATGTCATCAGGTGAAGGCTGAATGAAAAAATACTAAGGGTTTGATGTAACCGTTACCCATACTGACATGGAAATGGGAAAACATCACCATGGAATTTTTCATTGGACTCATAAATACATCCTTAGGAAACAATGCTATATGGGTTATTATAGATCATATTACAAAGAAAACTCACTTTATCATAATTTGAGAGGAATTCCCACTAGATAAAATTTCATGAATATACATCAGAAAAGTGGTAAGGATGAATGGTGTACCACTATCAATTATATCTGATCGAGATTCGCGATTCAACTCTTAGTTCTGGAAAAGTCTCCCACATACTCTAAACACTGAGTTGAAATTCAGTATGGATTATCATCTTCAAACTGATGGCCCATCTGAACGAACTATTCAAACACTAGAAGATATGTTGAGGTCATGTTCTATGGACTTCAAAGGAAGATCGGACCAAAATCTTCCTCTCATTGAGTTCTCTTATAATAAATTTTTCCACCTGAGCATCCAAATGGATCCATATGAATGCCTTTATGGGAAAAGGTGCAGAACAATGGCATGTTGGGATGAGGTTGGTGAATGTAAGCTACTAGGACCTAAAATTGTTGAAGAAATGGTGGAAAAAGTAAAAACCATTCCAGAGCTCATCAATGAATCCCAAATTTGATAGAAGAGCTATGTAAATAATCCTCAACAAGACCTTGAGTTTAAGGTTAGAGGCATGGAATTCATCCACATATCTCTATAGAATATTATCTTGAGATTTAAGAAGAAAGGAAAGTTGAGTCCTAGGTACATCGACCCCTTCTAGATTCTTGATTGAGTTAGATCTGTGGCCCATCGACTAACACTTCCACCAACCATGTATCCCTCTTGTGGAAGTACATACCAAATCCCTCACATGTACTGAATCTAGAGGTGGTACAGTTGGAAGATGATCTCTCTTACAAGGAGAATCCAATAAAGATCTTGGACCGTAGAGATAAAGTTCTATGCAAAAAGGCTACCCACATAGTCAAAGTACTATGAAAAAACCATAAGTATGAAGAGGCAACATGGTAACCAAAGGAAGTGATGAAGGAGAAATATCCTCACATGTTTTCAAAATAGAATATAAAATGAAATTTCGAGGGTGAAATTTTATAAGGGGAAGAATGTAACGACCTGAAATTTTATCAATGGAAATTCCCTTCTTATAATTATTTCATATAGTATAAAACACATAAAATCACTTTTATAATATAATAAAAACTTTATAAAGGAATAATGAATGAAATAAGAGGTATTTATAGATGTTAAGGAACCTACCTTGATGGAATAGTAACTTGAACTTTGGAATAATAATGTGACCATTAGGAATATTAATTCGAGAAATAGAATAGTAACCTCAAATATGAAAGTGTAAATAAAATTTAAGAATCTCATAAATGAAAATATGATATAATTATATCATAGTATAAGTAAATAAATGTTTTAAAAATTATTAATTAAGTGTTGGTATTTTTATAAAACATAAATGTTTATTTATAAATTTATAATTAATATAAGTATTTAAAAGAAAATTTATTTCCATAAAATAGATTTATAAGTTAAATTTTTTTTTCTTATGATTTTAATATAATTTTATGAGACTTTATTTAGTTTTTTAAAGTGTTATAAAATCAGTTATAATTTTAAAATCTGTATTTTTTGTGTAAATGATGATTTTAATTAAAAATTAAATTTCTCATACTTATAAATTATTTTCATAAAATGGATTTCATTTTTTAATTCTACATGTCAAATAATTTTTAGGGTTATTTTTTTTGAATTTTCTGAAATGTTTATATTTTTGGTGAACAGTAAAATATGGTAATTTATGGTAAATATACATTATAAGCTAAATACACTATTCCTTTAGTCATAGGTGATGTAAGAAACATAATATTGAAATAACCTTAATTATTTTAATATATTTAGTGATAATTCTCAAAATATTCATAGTCTTGAGCCAAAATAATAAACTAATGAATAAAATAATGAGAAAACACCCCTCTCCTCCCCTATAAACACCACCCTCACCACCTAATCTCCTCACACATTCCATAATTTTAGACTTATCCAAATTCTTCCAAATAGTATTCTAAATACCCTCCCCCATGTCCAGGATATCTTGGTCTCATAAAAATACCAAACCCTTTACCCTATGGAGGTTCTCAAGGAGAAGGATTCAAGAGTTAAAAAATCCTCTTTATCTTCTTTTAATTTCTTTTCAAGTTCTTTGATTTTATTATTATCTCATCACATTCCCTTATCAAAATGGCATGATAACTCCAGTAACTTAAATATAATGTAATTTTATTATGATAATGGAATAATCAATCATAAAACCCATTCTCCTATCCCTTTTATTATTAAAATGAAAGCATCGTCCATGTGGTGTTGATTTATCACCTTCAAGGACAACATGTTTTCATTTTAGATTACTGCCTTTAAGGTTGGTAATGAAACCATTTTAACGGTTAAAAAAGATTTTAAAGTGTATGTTTTAACAATTTTTATGTTCTGTAACTAACATATTTAAATAATACTAAATTATAAAACAAAACAAGTTCGTTGTGATAAAAAAACCACCGTAATAATCTAAACAATTATCACTAATGTATTATCTAATGATTCATCCTCATAACATAAAAAAATGTTATACATAACCATTTAAACTTATTTATGATAATTAATAACCTATAATTTCAATTTTTTAGAATTATTCCAATTTTACATGAATTTCCATACTTATATACAAGCGAACCGATCATGAAAACCAAGAAAATGAACACTCCCAAATGATAAAATTGAACTATATAACTCATCAAAAATCCAATAAATGAACTTAATAAAAATATAATGAACCAAATAAATGTATAAAAGGTTATAGATTTATAAATTAATGAATTTAATTTGATTATCTAGGATATTAAAGTGAAGAAAGAATTCAGACATAAGGTAAGGGAAATTCTTGAACCCAACTCTCTTTCCTTGGATTTTCCCTCTTTCACTCCATTTTCATTATGAATGTTACATTAATGTTCCTTAAATATAATTTATTTATCCTTACATTTTTATTTTATGGATATACATGTTTCCAATCTGATTTTATGAAAAATTAAAATATTTTTCCAAAAGAACTCTTATTTCTAAAAACACTACTTTTACTTCTCATGAGATTGTTTCTTTCCCACTCAAGATTGATGATTATATACCAATTATGTTATTCCTTCTTTATTTTGGAAACTACAAAGTTTATTCATGAAAGTATTCTTTATGAAATGAAACCCATTCCTTTCCATGAATTATTTTATGTCTATGATTGATATACGTTCTATGTGAAATTCCTGATTATATAAATGTTATGATGTGACAGGTATAACCAGAATTTTATAACACTACAATGCATTGGGTAATGCGATGAATCTCATGAGATAAAGTGAAATATTAATAAAAATGATGCTAAATTTGTTTACAATTATGTATGGTATTTGACCACTAAGACATGATGTTTCATTTTTATGCATTGCCACATTCCATGCCTTTATCTAATGTTTCCTCTCATGATTATGGTTATGATCCTTTTATTATATTATGATGATGATGAATGTGCTCAACCATGTTTCATGTTTATAATTAATCCTCTTACTGGGATTTTAGCTCACCCCTTTTTAATGTATATCCTAAGGTGAATAATTGTTCTAAGAAGAACACGAGGGCCAGTAAGAAGCTAGAGAAGAAGGAATTAAATAAATATTTAATATTTATTATGTAAAGGTTATGTATGGTCCTAATTTTACCAAGAAACTAAACTATTGGACCCTGGTTGTGTAATGATTTTATGTTGTTTCTCTTTAAAATTATGTAATAGTTTTGTAAGAAAAAATAAGGTTGCTATAAATTAACCCTAGATTATGAGTCTTACTCGTTTCTTACTTTAAGGAGGTTTGGGTGGGTTTATTACTCTTAATTCATTAAAATTTTAATAAAATGAAATTAAAGAATGTTTTACACTACGTATTCCAAGATTTATAGATAGATTTATGGGATTTTTTCCATATAGTTGTTTAGAGCTTAGGGATACTGTATTATTTGTGGAATTTATAGTGTAAACCACATTAAGTTTCAATGGTATTTTGTTACCATCAATTGTAGTGTATTTTGTGATTTGGTTTATTTTGTTATGAAATTTATGTTCCATGATTTTAGGGGATTCTGATGATCATTTATAATTTTAAAATATCTATATTAATATTGGAAAGTGGTCTTAACTCACCATGTGATTTTCATGTTATGACTATAACATGTTTAACCTATGTTTTCAAAATATTTTTTATAAAACTCATATTATATTTTAAAAATATCAAGGGATGGTTTCCAATTATATTTTTAAATAAAGTAATAAATTTATTCAATGGTTCCACAAGATTATATGTAGATATAATCACTCTCTATTACTTATTTAGGGCGAACCTTACTTTATAAATTAAACTTTAGTGGTCCCCTACAAACTTATATCATAATTTTTCAGACTATTTCTTGAAATTCAAATATAGTACCCCATATTAGATCTTGTCACATAATCCTATACTCTTAAAGTGTCACATACTTTCTATTTACTTATACTTGGGAAGAAATGGAACCCTTGGGTATGTTTTTAAGTCATTATATTTATCTAAGGGACTCCACTTGACCTATCACATTGGTCAATTTTCATATAAATAGAGAAAAATTATTTTAACCTCAAACAAATTATATAATTAGAGTCACTTATTCCCACTTGAACTTGAATAATATGAAATTCAAAAAACCACACTTGACCTATGGTAAAGAGTGTTTTAATGGTGATGGTGTTTTTGAAGTTGTGTTTAATAGGTGATAAGAATTTATTTACAATGAAATGTCAAAAAAATGTAATATATATACCAAAACATCACCCTTGACAAGTATAATGGTTTTATTAGAGTTAACGTGTGGAAATTTTTATGAAAACCTTATTCTATAAATGTTTTCTCTTAGGATATGTTTTTTTATTTTTTTCTCATTTATATCTTTAATTCTTCTTCAAAATGTTTTATACAATTTTTTTTTCACTTACTACTCACATTTCCCTTCTAAATCATGACAAATACAATGAAATGTGGTTATATCTAGTGCTGATTTTAAGCCTTTTGTTGATTTTTAAGTTAATAAGTGTAACATTGAGCCTAAAAAAACCTAAAAAATTAATAACAATAGTCTATTATAAACTTATAACATTGTTTTTGAATTTATGATTTTCCATTTCATCATAAGGACTACCACCATAATCACCATGTTTAAAACCATGGTAAGTTTATGTAAACCTTTCCAGATAAATTATAAGGAACTCCATACTGCCTTATATAGTATTCTTCTGGTGTTTCTTGGGAGTTAATTATAACACACCTTAGTGGTTCAATTAGGTAGGGACAAGCTTGATTGATAGATTTAATGTCACACATTTGAATCGCTTGTTTCTTTTACTCATACTTGTATATTTATTGGTTGATTCCACACATGTGTGATTCTATAATTGAGAATACCAATCATGAATAAATATTTGTATTGTGAAATTAATTTTATTATCATAAACTATATATAGAATGATGATATATATTATTAGAGAAAAAATCCATCTCAATGTAGTCCATTGTCTATTCTAGTTACCAATCTAGTAATTATCCTAGATCTAATCACTTTTACAACACTTTTTCTCTCTCAATTTCCATCATAGCCAATATTTTAATCACCATATTTAGAACCACCACATTTTATATATTTTTGTGTTCTTTAATATAAAAATAATGATCCAAAAGAAAATTATAATTATTTTATAAAACAACCTATAAAATTCTTTGAAAATAAATTTTTTTTATATGTATGATTAGAGAAATAAATAAATCAAAATATAATTTATCTAAAAAAAATATTTTATGAATTTTTATTAACATTGGAGAAAAAAATTTATAAATAACATCTACTATAATAATTATTATAGTGATAAAAAATTTAAAAATCCAGGCTTTAATTAAATGGAAATAAATAAAAATATTTTCCAAGGGTAAACTTCCATCCAATAATAAATAAATTTTGTTTTCCAACATATTTATTAGTGATTATTAAATTAATATATTTCTATAAGTGATTTAGTTGAGTTAGAAACCCATTTTATTAACATTTTTAATAAGATATTTTATAATTATACATGAAATAATGATTTGAAATACCTTGATTTATGATTTAAAATATATCATAACATTGTAAATTGAAATAAATGGGAGATAAAACATTTATGATTGAAGTGGATACCTATCATTAGAAAGATTTCATAATTAAAGAAAATAAGGATCAAGGGTTGAGTGATACTTATCAGTGGTCAAATGTACCATATTATTTCAATTACTCAATAATTTTTTCTATATCTTATAATTAATCATATGTGAAATTTGTCTACTAACAAGTGATGATAACATAAAAATTCTCACTCCTTTAAAGAAACACTAAGACTGTCAATGAAACACCACCTGGACCACCAAATACCAAGTGAAAAAATTAATAAAAATCAACTCCTCCCACTTGTTTGAATCCCACCTAGTAAGGTTATAAAAACCATCCTAGAATTACCACCTTTTTGTCTTTTAAGAAAAGTGCTTCAGAAATTTAATCCTCAGACCAAAGGAAATTTCCTTTTCATAGAGTAATTGAAGGCTTGCTTTGAATGTTAAAACTACAATGATTGTCTTATCATGAGTGTGTGTAAGACCATCTAGAAGAGCCTTCTCATAGTCACACTAATCAAGTATCCCCTTGTAGGGATCAAATTTTTACTGCTATTTTTTCAGATTTAGGCAACAAACTTAGAAATGTTGTACAGTGATTTGCCAACTCCCAACCTGAGAACATTTATATTTAAGGATATTACTATCATCCCCATCATATTAATCTCCTGAATAGTTATGATCACATTTTGTTTCTTGAGACTCATCCCTCATCTCTTCTAAATATGCACCTATGTTGTTTTAACTACTTTGAGAAGTAGTCATCCCATATTGGGTATCAGTGATCATTTTGGATGAATTTAGAGGATAACACCTACCACCAATAGAGTAATTATTTTCTTAAATTCAATCACCCATTTAATTCAAAGCATATTGAAATTATTTAAAAAATAAAATGTTGGGTTTCCCTTATTATAGTTATCTATAACATTCTCCTTTGATTATGAATATCTTATGTGTATTTTTTTTACAAAATGAATATTTTATGAATATAGTTGGATTTATATGAATAAAAAATAGACGTATTATAATCATATGATAAAAGAGTATGAATATTGAGTTAAAGATTTCAACAAGTTTGCAATAGATCATGCATACGACACCTCTCAAATCCATTTTTCAGGTTTACATTTTTGTTATTCAAAAAGAAAATTAGTATAAAAAAGTTAGAAGAACATTTTATTTGTCACAAAATAGATCATATTTATAAATATTTGACTAAAAACATGGAAATACTAATATTTCACACTTATTTGGAAGATACTACGGTTTATGGATCATTTTATATGAATACTAGTGTAAATGATGATGGAGATCATATGAAATAAATGAAAATGGAAATTGAAGATGAATTTCATGATTGTCAAAATTTGTTTGATAAGTTAAATATATATATTAAGAGACCATTTTATACTTATTGTACTAAATAAAAAACATTTTCAATAGTATTGAAGTTATATGATTTGAAAGATGGAGGCAGATGGAGTGACACCTACTTTATAGAACTACTTGGTCTTCTGAATGATATCCTTCCAAAATGAAATTAATTTACTCGTCAAACATATGATGCTAAATGAATGTTATGTTCAATGGGAAACATATCTAAAAAATAAATTCTTGTCTAAATGATTCCATATTATTTCTCAAGGACCATGAATCAATCATTAAATTTACAAAGTGTTGCGAATATCTATACAAGAAAGATGAATCAAGTCATTTGAAAGCTGTATGGTAATTTCTTATCATTCCATAGTTTAGAAGACTATATGGATGTCATGAATCTATGAGACAATTGAAGTAAAATATAGATAGAAGAATTAAATATGGGAAACTATGTCATCCAACAAAATCTATAGAGTGGAATAAAATTGTTTATGACTATCTTGAATTTGGAAATGTGCTAAGAAAATTTCATCTTGCATTATTTATAGGTGGAATAAATCCTTTTGGTGTATAGAGTATTACTATGAGTACATGGACCATCATGTTGGTAAATTATAACTTGCCTCCATGGTTATGAATGATGCACAAATAAATTATTCTCTATCTGCTTATATAAAGACCAAAACAACCCGATAATGATATTGATGTTTATTTGGATCCATTGATCGAAGATATGAGATTAATGTGGGATACAAGTGTTACAATGTATGATTCTCATAGAAGTGAAGAATTCACATTGTGATCCATGTTGTATGAGACAATAAACAACTTTCATGCTTATGGAATTTTTTCAGGTTATAGCATTAAAAAAATATTAGTGTGTCCCATTTGTGAAGAATGTACACACTCAGTTCGGTTGAAAAATTCATCAAAGACTATGTTTTTCTGAAGTAATAATTTTTTTTACTTCAATGACATAAATACCAATCCTAGAAGGCATCATTAAATGGGAATAATGAACAAATTACAACACCATATCTACTAATGGTTGGTCAACTATTCAATAAAGTAAAATATATTGATAGTGTTTTCAGTAAACCATTTTTACAAAACCTTATGAAATAAGGTTGGAAAAAGTGATCAATTTTCTTTGAATTGTCATATTGGAATTGTCTGTACATCAGAATTTTCTTGATTTTCTGCATGTGGAAAAAATCTATCTGATAGTGTTATTGGCACGTTACTAAATGTTTTTAGAAAAAAGTATGGAACCAAGGCTAGATTGGAAATTATTGAAAAGAGGATAAGGGAAGATTTGGCACTGGTGAAGGGTAAACAATATACTTTTCTTCTTCCAGTAGCTTACACTCTATCCAGATAGGAAAAATTTCATTTTTTCATTTTCTTTAATGGTGTAAAAGTTACAGAGGGGTATTCATCAAATATCAATAATGTCATGTCAATGACTAATTTTAAGTTATAGGGACTAAAATTACATGGATGTAATTTTTTTATGCAAGATTTGATGCTCACCACTTTACATTTCATTCTGGATAAAATTTCAATGTATACATTAACCAGACTCCACTTCTTTTTCAAAGCCACATGTAGTAAAGTTTTAGTCCCAATGAAGTTTAAAATCACGAATAAGGAGGTTTCAGTCATATTATGTGAATTAGTGATGTTATTCCCACCATAATTTTTTTGATATAATGGCTCACATGATGGTTCACTTGGTTAGAGAGGTTTAACTATGTGGTCGAGTCCATTACAGCTGGATGTACCCCATTGAACAGTATATGAAGATTTTGAAAGGGTGTGTCAAGAATAATAGTTGGCCATAAGATTGTATTATAGAATGATATATTGTTGAAGAAGATATTGAATTCTATTCTGATTATCTATACATTGAAACCCACAAAGCATTATTAGATATTTGAATCTATCAAGGGATGAATTATAGATATCAAATACACATAATAAACAATTTATAGGATGGTTATGGGATCATATTTATAAGGAGTTATCTAAAAATATGAATTCAATTATGGAATGACTTCGATGGATAGCTAGGGGACCAAATGAAAATACTATATCTTATAATGGTTTTGAAATTAATGGTTATAAGTTCAATAAAAAACAAGACGATGGATGCAGAATGATGAAAAAAAGTGGAGTTACGCTTGTGGAAGAAGCAATGTGCATATCTGGTTCCAAGGATATCAATCTAATTTTTATACAAATATGTCATATTTTGGAATTATTGAATAGATATATGAGTTTTATTATACAAAATTTCAGGTGTCTATTTTCCATTTCAAATGGGTTGAAAATAGGTGTGCGATGAAAGTTAATGAAATGGGCTTCGTGGAGGTGAATTTTAGTGTAGAAGGGAAAAAGGATGAGCCGATCATAATGAAATAAAAATCAGTGAAGTTATTTTATATCTCATATCCAGTAAACAAGAATTGGTTAATTTTACTACTGGAAACTAAAACAACTATAGGGTCAAATGGAAATTTAATCAATGTTGACCCTTTCATTGGGAGATAACAATCGGTTCATGGTGATCCCAATGTAGATAATGTCTTGTACATTTCAGGGGACCACAATGAGAGGATTTTTATTCTCGATTGATGATCTAAATACCATCAAAATTTTTAAAAAATAAAGATAGTTCAATGAGATGATTAAAGTGTTTTTTAATATACTATGCTTTTCCTCATAATATAATGTGTTCTCTACTATATTAACATAATCTAAATTAAATATTTAACTACTTGTATAGACAATTTATTCTACGCATAATGATGTTACTAATATTGGGGAAGAATAGAATGTTGATATTGAAACTATAGAATTATTAGGGTATCAACATCATGTTGATGAAAAAAACAAGAACGTTGAAGTATTACAGTGTTGAATAAAATTATAAAGGTAATAAGTAAGGGTATAAAATCTGAGGTTGGCTAGAATCAATGCATCCAACCCGTTGAACCCAACAACTCAATGTTAATTAGTTATGTTGGGGTTACAATGAGGATTAATGTGCCGATTGATATAGATTCATGGTGACGTGTCTAGCATGTAATGAAGGAAACCGTTTTGGGAAGATATAAATGTAATGTTATGATATACTTTCTCTATTTTAACAAAAAATTATATAAAAAAACATTGATTTAATTTTCAATATTCATTATAGATTCCATTTATTTTAGGTTATTTACATAATAAATATATCTTAATGGATATTGGAAAATCACATAGAGGCTTATGGACTCTTCTTACCAAGTTTCATCTTAGATTCGCTGAGGGGAAAGTAAATCCCCAACCACTAGTTACTTATTCCCACATTATAAAGCAGGAAATATGAAATGCTTTTATCAATCATCGTGATGAGAAATTATTTCAGGTGCATTGTAGTTGATAATATATTATTTTAAATTATTTATTTTATACAATTTGAAACAAAATTGTTAATTTATGAAATATAAAAGGGGTTCTAAAAATAAATAACATGCATCAAAACCAATGTACCCCTATCAAAAAGTAAGGTTGGGATACACTTCACTAGAGAATAAATTGATATGTATTTTAAATAATCAATAAAAATTTTATGTGATATGAAACAACATATGTTACTTTTTTTATATGTATATTGATGAATCAAAATCTAAATCCACTTCCATATCAAGTCATGTGCTATAGAAGAAGTCCTGCATAAATAAGAAGGGTAAACTAGTTGATTAAAACACACAAGCAATATGGGAAACATGTGTAAGTATGACATAATAGTAATTATTTATGATTTATAACCATATTACATAAAAATATCAATTTATGTTAATATTTTTTATATGGTTTAGACATAAGAATCATCAATGAACATTTCAGAAGAAAAACTAATTTTAGTAGCTTTGAAGTGGCAAAAAAAGTATGGTTGCATTGGAGGTGTAGGTTTTGGAGTGTATCCTCTAACATATTTTGAGAATACAAAACCACAAGAAGATACATATCAGATGATGAAAGGATTATATGCACAAATAGATTCTTTGTAATATATTATTGTTCGGTCTAGTTTGACAGACCAATATATACAAAAGGATCAAAGTGAACCAGTAGTGGAACAAAAATCAGCACATGAACAACCAAATGACCCCACTATCTTTGAGGCTATTCATTCCCCTCAACCACATACCTTACCCGATGTAATCAATTTTTTCATTACCATTTCTCCTAAATGTGAATCAAACAACTTATGATAACTTTAAAATACTAAACTTATATAGGTTAAACTTTAATGTTATTTCTATCTATCAATACCCACACCCTGCCTTGTTATGAGGGGTACAGTGTATAATATCCCAGGAGATATTCTTCACAACCAAGAGCTCCCAAAAGCTCACATGAGAGTGGGGATTGAGGTAGCTCAAGAGCCGACCACTGAGTTGCCTATTTCACTTGATGATCCAAATATTACAATGGTCAATGATGCTATTATAATTTCCATATCATGACCATATAATATTATAAAGATACAAGAGTTATATCTTTAAAAAAAATTTTCAAATGAAAAACTAATAACAGTTGATAGGAAGGTCAGATCAAGAAAATCTAGTGAATTGACCAAGAAATCAAAAGGACCTTCTCAAAGTATCTTCTACCCACTAGTTCCACTACAACATATATTATCATTACAACTTCAAGAAAATACCACATTCAAATATGGAGATATATCCTACATTCCTTAAAGAGAATAAATATTTGGAACTGTCATTATAGACATGGTTGGTCTCAAGAGTATGAATGAGATTATAAAGTTTAAATGGTTGGGAGTCTCAATTGTGAATACATATATAAGGTATATTTTTATAATACTTATGTCCAAAAAATTATCTAATATGTTCATTAAAGTTAATAACTATTCTTATTTTCTACAGGTGTTTATATTACAACTACATAAGGGTAAAACCCTTTGAATCATGATTTGGATTCATTAACCCTTGTATCATTTCTAAAAATAAAATTAAATTGGATTTAAAAGAAATTGATAAGAAAAAAGATGTGCCAAATGAGGAATTTGAGAAGAAAATAATAGATTACATACTCTTTTTTATTATTAAAATTCTAGGGTAAAAATCTATAATCTAATCATATAAATTATATTTTTATTTTTTTCATTACTTATTTGTTTTTATTTTTTTAGGAAGTACTGGATGTTGATCACAATCAATCTGGATACCCTAAATATTTATTTTTTGGATCCAATTCATGGATATCCATCAAAAAAACAACACATGATGTGTATTGTGAAATTTTAATGCAATAAAATCAATATTTTATAGATAAAATTTGAATTATATGTTTCAATTTGTGTTTTAACAAGAATTTTTTTATGATAGGGTGGTCGCTAAATATAGGCTAAATCATGGTATGAAGTCGGTGACTAAATATAAGAAGCCTATGGATTAATTCAAATGGAAACAGATTAAGGTATATATATAAATATTTAACTATCAAAACATATTTCAATTTTTTTTATTATTTTGGTAAATTTTTCTATAGTGACCAAAGAAAGATAACAAAACTGATTGTGGATATTATGTTTTCAAATTTATGAAATATATTATAAACCATCAGAATTCTAGCATCCGTGGATAGGTAATTTTTGAAGGTAATTATAATTTAATAAAAATTATTTCTTAATTTCTTTTTTGTATATATTTTCTCAGTACTAAAAATATTTTTGACAATATATATACTCAAAAGAAGAAGTAAATTTGTTAAGAGATAAGTGAGAAACATAAATGATGTCAAGATTTTCTTGACATAAAATTTATGTGATTACCTACCATGTTTATGATCTAGTATGATCTATGAACTAATTAATATATTTGGGGAGTGGAGTATTAGTATCAGAATACTTATATATTATTTTTGATCTGTTTCTCAAGGATAAGTATAATGGAGGAAATCAATTTGTTTAGAAATGAATGGGAGGAATATATAGTGTTAGAATGTATATAGACATCATGAATATGTGTATTCCTAAAACTTATTTAGTTAATCTTCTCATCATTTTATCTACTTTTTTTAGTTAATTTACTTATCATTTTTATCTGATACTTATTTTTTAAAATTTAAACATTAGTTAAAAACACATGTCTCATGCTCAAAACCAAGAAAATGAGCTTGATTTTTTTTTAAACTACAGGAAAGCGATCCATAATTCATTTTTCACATGTACTAATTGACCAAGAATCAATGCAACACCCTATGTGTTCAGTATGAATCATTGAATGTGTTTTCAATATAAAAGTGTCATTTTAGTTTAAAACATACATAAAATTTTCAAAACCAAGAAAGAAATATCAGATTGTTTTCAAACTTTAGGAAAATGATCCATAATTCATTTTTCATTCATTGGAATTAATCACACATCAATAAAAAACCTGTTGTGGTCGGTATGACTTTAATTACATGTTTTCAATACAAAATTCTCATTTTAGTTTAAAACATACATCAAATATTCAAAAAATGAGAAAATGAGCTCATATTGTTTTCAAAATTAAGTAAATCAATCCATAATTCATTTTTCATGTGTAGGAATTGACCACACATCAATCTGACACCTGATGTGGTCTTTATGACTCAAATTATTCATTTTCAATACAAAAGTGTCATTTTAGTTTAAAACATACACCAGATAGTTAAAACTAATAAAACGATATCATATTATTTTAAAATATTAGGAAAATGATTCATAATTCATTTTTCATGTGTGAAAACTAACCACATATCAATCTGAGACCTGATGTGGTTGGTATGACTCGAAGTATGTTTTTTTCAATACAAAAGTATTATTCTAGTTTAAAACATACATCAAATAGTCAAAATTGAGAAAACAAACTTGGATTATTTTTAAAATTTAGGATAATGACCCATCATTCATTTTTCATGTGTAGGAATTGACTGTGCATTAATTCGACACCTGATATGGTTATTATGAATTGAAGTATGTGTTTCTAGTAAAAATCTTGATTTTATTTTAAAACACACACCAAATAGTAAAAATTGAGAAAATGAGGTCAGATTGTTTTCAAACTTTCATGTATAGGAATTGAACACACATCAATCTGATACTTGATGTGGTTGATATGAATCAAAGTATGTGTTTCCAATAGAAATGTGTCATTTTAGTTTAAAACATACATCAAATAGTCAAAACCAAGAAAGTGAGCTCATATTATTTTCAAATTTTAGGAAAATGATCCTTAATTCATTTTTCATGTGTATGAATTGGCTGCACATCAATCCAACACCTGATGTTTTTGATATGACTTGAATTACATGTTTTCAATATAAAAGTGTCATTTTAGTTTAAAACATACATCAAATAGTCAAAACTTAGAAAAAAAATCTTGTATTGTTTTTAAACTTTATGTAAATGATCCATGATTCACTTTTCAAGTATAGGAATTAATCGCATATCAATTTGAGACACGATGTGGTTGATATGACCCCAAATATGCCTTTTCAATAAAAATGTGCCATTTTAGTTTATAACGTATTTCGAATATCCAAAAATAAGAAAATGGGATCGTATTGTTTTCAAACTTCATGAAAATAATCTATAATTTATTTGTTACATTTAGGAATTGACCACACATAAATCTGATATATGATTTGGTTGATATGGACTGAAGTGAGTGTTTTTAATAGGAGGGTTCCATTTTAGTTTAAAACTCACATTAAATATCCAAAACTGATCAAATTAGATCAAATTATTTTCAAATATTAGGAAAATGATCCATAATTCATTTTTCATGTGTAAGAATCAACCACACATCCATCCAACACACAATGTGGTCAGTATGACTCAAAGTATGTGTTTTCAATATAGAATTTTCATTTTAGTTTAAAATGCATATCACATAGACAAAACTAATAAAATGAGTTCAAATTATTTTCTAAATTTAGTAAAATGATTCAAAATATATTACTGATGTATAGGAATTGACAACATGTAAATACGACACATGATGTGGTCAATATGACTCAAAGTGTGTGTTTTCTATATAAGTGTCATTTTAGTTTAAAACACACATCACATAGTCAAAACCAAGAAAACAAGCTTGTATTGTTTTCAAATTTTAGTACAAATATTCATAATATATTTCGGATGTGTAGGAATCGACCGCACAACAATCTGATGGATGATGTGGTTGATATGACTTGAAGTGCATGTTTTTAATATAAAAATGTTATTTTAGTTTAAAAATCATATAACATAGCCAAAATCAAATAAAAAAGGTCAATTTTGTTTTAAAACTTTAGGAAAAAAATACATAATTCATTTGTGATGTGTAGGAATTGACTACATGACAATTCGAAGCACGATGTGTTCAGTATGACTTGAAGTGTATGTTTTCAATATAAGTGTCATTTTAGTTTAAAACACAAATCACATAGAAAAAACCAAGAAAATGGATTTTATTTTTTTCAAACATTATGAAAATGATCCATAATATATTTATGACATTTTTGAATGAACCGTACATCAATCTAATTGGATATGTGGTCGGTATGACTCGAAGTGTGTGTTTTTAATATAAAAATGTGATTTTTGTTTAAAACAGATATTACATAGAAAAAAACAAAAAAATGAGCTCGAATCATTTTCAAAATTAAGGACAATAATACATAATTAATTTTTTACATGTAAGAATTTACCACAAACCAATCCGACACATGATGTGGTGAGTATGACTCGAAGTGCATGTTTTCAATATAAGTGTCATTTTATTTTAAACCGCACCTCACATATCCAAAACCAATAAAATGTGCTCATATTTTTTTAAACTTTATGAAAATTATCTATAATTTATTTAAGACATTTAGGAGTCAACCACACATCAATCTAACAGATGATGTGATCGGTATGACTCAAAGTGTGTGTTTTCAATATAAAAATGTTAATTTAGTTCAAAATGTGTATCACATAGATAAAACAAAACAAATCATCTTGAATTGTTTTAAAAAATTTGGAAAATGATCCATATTTCATTTTTGATATGTAGGAATCGATCACATATCAATTTGACACATGATGTGGTCGATATGACTTGAAGTGCATGTTTTCAATATAAGTGCCATTTTAGTTTAAAACACACCTCACATAGACAAAAGAAAGAAAATGAGATCACATTGTTTTCATACTTTAGAAAAATGATCCATAATATATTTCTAATTTTTTGAAATAAAACACACAAAAATTTAAGACATGATTAACTAATAATATCATTAATATATACAGTAATTAAAAATATAATTTATCATATGTGGATTATGTAACATTAAAATTAAAATTTGTTTATTTTTTATTTAATGTTATTAAAATAAAAATTGGTTTTATTATTGGGAAAAAATTTTATCAAGTGGTTGATCATTGTGAATAGGATTATAGTTTTGAATTTTTATATGGGTTTTTATTTTTTTGGTTAATTATAAATATGAAATTAATGTAAATATTTGGTATGTCAATTTTGAACTGAAATGATTGTGCTATGTGTTATTTGTATTCCAATATGGTTTACAATACATTTCTATTCCTTTTTATATATTCTGATTGGGTTTGATTTTATAGGGCTGCTGCATGACTATTGTAGGGCTGCAGTTGTGTAGTAGTTGAAATGGCCTTATCAGTGCTAAATAAAGCACTAATAAAGGGTCTCTTCATCAATACTTCATCTATATCTAATAATGGTTATCTTTATTAGAAATTTATCTAGCACTGATAAATGGTATCTTTATAAGCACTTTATTTAGTGTTGATTAAGACACCCATTATCAGTGCTTGATCTAGTGCTGATAAAGGTACCATTTATTAGCATTTTCAAAAATCAATGATAAAGGTGTCCTTTATCAGAGATTTTCATAGAACTGATAAAGTTCATGGGATTTTAATATCGTTTAGATATTCAACACTTTTAAGTACTGTCCAAGATCATTTTAACACTATTAAAAGCATGTTTTGTAGTAGTGATTAATGTCCTGAAGACATAGTTACATGATATAATCAGCAGGAGTTGGGAACACTACACTTTTTCCCCCTTCATCAGGTTTTTTCCCACTGGGTTTTCTTGGTAGGTTTTTTAATGAGGCAACATGTCATATAATTCAATTAATTTGGATTCACTTATTTTTCACACATGGGTTTTTAAGTAAAGATTATATAAGATTCCATGAAACTATGACATCCAAGGGGGATTTTTATGAAATATTAAGGTGTGAATTTCATAATTATAATAATGAAAATGACTCATTAGTTTCCAAAATCCTTCAGATGTGCAAACCTTTTGGTTTTTATAACCATTGGAATTCCAATCATTGAATTATATATATCAGGGATTAATCTTAGTGGTTGTATCATATCATGTGTAGTTTATATATATGACTATGTGTTAATGAAATGGGTGAACTTTTGGGATCTACATTGTGTCCCCTATGCTTCTTGTTTTTCTCTTATATCTATATTTCCATTTTTCATCATCATCGTCATTAAAATATTCGATGCACGTTTCTTCAATGATATACATCTCCTATTATCAATCATTTATTATCAGTTTCGAAATTCATCATGGTTTCAATCAGTGTTCGATCAATTTCACAACATGATTGAAATATTTGAATTATATGCTTTGAATTATTTCTACCCTTTTTTTAAAATTTCCTTGTTCAATTATTTAATTATTATTTTATTATATTTCCCCCACTTTTTTTATTTTAACGTCTTAATTGGTGTCATTGTATTTTAATATTTTTAATATTTATTTTTTTAATATAAATATATAAATATATATATATATATATAGAATTTTCAAATAAAATAGGAGTTACAATATAATTTATAAAGGGTGGGTTAGATGAGGTTTGAATAAATTTATAGTAATTAAAACAAGAAAACATAATTTATAATCTATATAAAAAAATAATTTTCCAAATGAGATCATTCTTTTACCCAACATACAATAAAATTAATCTCATTTAACCATATCAACTTTAACTCTAATAATTCACACCCCTTATTGTGTTTGTTACCTTTTTTTATAGTAATTGTTTTCATTATTTTTATTAAAAATATTATATAAAAATATATAAATTTTCCATGAATCTATAAAATTATTTTTTACTAAAATTTTATATTTATTGAAAATTATGAAAATCTTTTCTCAATTAAGTAAGGTTTTATAATTTCTTGGATATTTTAACTATTTTAAAAAAATAAAATTTTACAATAAAATAATCACAAAATGATATAAAAATTATTGTGAAATGATGTTTTGCAGTGATTTTTAATAATCATTCTGTAATAAATTAATCAATCCCATTGTCATGAATTAATTTCATGATGGTTTAAATCACCATGAAATGCTAAAATAATCACCACCAAAATAGTTTTTCCTATAGGTACAATATGTCATATATATCCAAAAACATGTATTCTATGTTCACATAACACTTTCATGTTCTATGCTCACCAAAAATTTTCATATAATCACACAAAATATTTAATATAAATTCAATAGAGAAAATTTGATATAAACAACAAACATTAGAAATAATCAAGAAAAACATTTGATATAAATCTTATACAAAAAATTTTACAATTCACAACACATAAAATGTTAACATTTTTTATGATATTTTTATGATATTTTTTTATGTACATAACATTTTACATCAAGAAAAAACATAAAATATTTGGCCATGATATAATATGTTATGATATTTTTATGATAATTCATGATATATATTTAGATAATATGGTATTTGCTTCATAAAACATAACATGTACCTTCAAAATATAACATGTTTAGAAAATTTTTATATATAAAACATTTTTTATCTTCAAATAAGATATTTTTTTTGATAAAACATATCACATTTATGAAAGGTTTTATAGGACAATTATGCGGTAAATATTCAATAGATTGAAACAAAAAATCAAACCAAAAGATCAATCTGGAGAGAAAATAGTAAATTGAAATGAAAAAACCTCATGTATCTCAATGTTGATCTTCATCATTTATTGATTAACAATGGTTTGATAGAGGCCTCTTAGTGACTACAATGATATAATCATCTTCATAGGTATCCACAAATCAAATGGAATAACCAAACACTTTGATAGGATCTATTATCCTTCAAATGTCATTTTTTTAAAAGTTTGGGGCCGAAGCCTCAATTTATTATTTAAAGAAAATACCTCTTTAGACTGGGTAGAGGGAGACCCATTACATAGCCCAAAGGCCCAAGGCCAAGTGGCCTGAAGGTAAGGCTTGAAAGCCCATTTTTTTGGCTCAAAGAGCCCCTCGGTGAATAGTACTGCTACAGTACCCGGTCTGCAACAGTACCGCCACCGCTATAGTTTATGCTACAGTGCCTCCGCCGCTATAGTGATGCCACTGCTACAGTTCTGCCGCTGCTACAGTACTGTTACGGTTCCCTGCTACAGTACTGCTATAATACCGGAAATTAGTCCCTACCCGGATTTGATCCTGGGTCTTTTGGATGCCAAGCAGGAGCCTGTACCACTAGGGTATAGGCTCATTGGAATTATCCTTCAAATGCCTTGATAACACCACCTCTATGGTTAAGGATAAGAAGATAATGAAATATATATTTGTCTTTTTGGAAAATGAAATACTATATTAAAATAAGGCCCCTGAACTCCCTTAAAATAAAACTTCTTCATTGAATGAAGGAGTTTTATTGGAGTTCAAATGTTTCATACATTATGAAATAAAATACCATTATCTATATCACCTATTGCATTTATAATAAATACATTAATTATTTATGTGATTATCAAACTCCTTTAACATTTACTTACTCATAAACACTACCACAAACTGACCCAAATGACCTGTTAATATAGGTTCCAAACTAATTTGAAATAAGATCCGAAGGATATTCTAGATCCCCATGGGATAGATACAAGAACTAGGGAATAAAAAACAAACTTTGGGAATTATTTCTATCAACCATATAGAACAACTGGCATGGAATATATAAATAAATAAGGAATATAAGAATATTCCATAAATAAAGTCAAACAGCAGTAGTGGTACAACAAAGGCAAAACAAACCAAAATCTAATTACATGATCCATGATAACCAAAGTACAAAAGATAAAAAACACTATCTCAATGTTCCATGTGGGTACGAATAGATCACCACCAAAGTCCTAAACCCATTTGACTCAAATACTAGAAACCTCACTATGGCACCATGCCTTTTCCTACATAAAAAACAAGGTCGACACACACCCAAGGGTATGTGCATGGTGTGAGAAAAACATGCCCAGTGGTATCACAGTAAGTGTTCTATAATAAGTATTTATAAAATAATCCAAAAATTCTCATTTTAATAGATAACAAAGCATGATATACAATTTTCAAAATTTAATAAAAAACATGGTGGCTCACCATTTTTAAGAGTTCATAAACAATTTCATAAAAAATAGTTTTTATATAACTTTAAAACAAACCATTTATCATTTTAAAATCATGAATTGTAAAGAAACATCAAAACTAAAGAACAATATAAATTACCCCTAGGATAAAATAGGCCTAGGCTAGGTAGGTTTCTCATACAATGATCAATAATGAATAGTGAACACTAAACCTATCCCTGGTATTAAATCCAAAGGATTAGAGGAATACCCTGATGTGTAATTCACACTAATAATCATGGAAACAAGTCCCTACATGACCCCCACCTAAGTACCCAAGGATCCCATGTGTTGATAATTACAAATCATTTTCAAAGGTCATATCACATTTCTAAAATCAAACAAAAAACCATTTTCACACAAAAACCATGCTCTGAAATCTATTTTTCTAAAAGAAGTCAATGTTGCTTTTAAATAAACCTTTATTATTCAAATAAAAAGGTGAAAACAATTTTTATATCAAAAACCACCACACACACAATTCAATAAATTATAGATCATTCCATCTTTAATTTAGTAATTGAGTTTAGAAATGAGCAAGCATGCCTAGTTCATAAAACAAAAACTTTAAATGAAACCAACCACCTCAACACTTGGTACTCAAAAAATTACATGGGATCCACACAAAAAAGGAATAATAGGGATCTATTAATAAATATAAATTCCTAAATCATGAATTACCAATCAAGAATATCCAATTAATCAATTTATAGAACAAATGGAATACGAGAAATCACTTACCACAATGATTCCCAAAGAACGCCCAATAATAAACTAAGATCTGGGAAATAATTACCAATTCCAAGATGGATCTATAAGAAACCCAATTATATGAGGTCATAACCATTAGATCTAGCCTCAACAACCCCAATCTAAGTTTCTATTCTAGGAGAAAGAAATAGATCTATAAGAACAGAAAATAACTACAAATAATAGAGACAAGCCTTTTAAAAACTGGACCCAACACCCAAGGATCCATTGAAATAAATCACAAAGAGAAAAGTAATCCCCAAGATCTCTAAGAGGACTCTCCTAGGTCATGAACCTATTCCATAAAAATAGGAATGAGGCGAATCAATGTTGTATCGAGTCTCAAAATAAGAATTCAAATTAATTAATTCGTATTGCATGGTTTGGAAGCACAGTTTTTCAAACTATGCACCAACCATGTACCCCTTTCTAGGATAGTGGAGAAGTTGCACAGTTTGTCCACATAGTTTGGAAAATGATGTGCCAAAAATGAAAAATTTCTCTATCCCATATTGCATGGTTTTAGGGGAATACCCGAATGGTTTAGACTAACCATTCACCCTCATATGGAACTCCAAAACAGGTTGCACGGTTTCCTAGGATAACCTACACAGTTTTCCCTAACTACATGCCTAAACATACACAGGCCCATAGAACACTAAAAACTCCAAAATTTCACCCAATATTACCCAAGGAAAGCCTAGAAAAAGAGATGATAAAAAAAGGGATATCCATACCTGAAATTGATGTTGATATGTGATATACACATCATCAAATGATGTATAATAATATTAAAATGATGTGATAATTAGTGTAAGAGAAATGTTGTCAAATGATATACAATATCATTGTATTAAGAACATCAAAAAATGGAATAAAAAATTAATCCATAAAACAAACCAGGAAGTGGTGAATTTCACCATGTGTTAGTGCATATATCAATAATCTATCACTCACACTAAAGTCTATTAGCCTTTATAAAAAACATAACAACTCTTTGTGAATATATCCAGACTCCTTTAAATATGATTATCATGAAAAATTTATTAAATTTTGGAAAAATAATTTGTTCTAATATTAATCTCTATCTTAATGCCTACTGTATGACCCTATATGATTTTATAGAAAAAAAAAATGATTATTATTTCCATAATTTATAACCATTAGAAAAGAGAGACATCTATGAAAACAACATTTATAATCAAGATACAATGGAATATGACACGATCTTCGTCAAACATGCTCATATATCTATATAACCTTATCCGCTAGTTGTTTCCCATACAATATGCATACTTATATCCCTTTGTCTAAGACATTGAGTCCAATCACTATACAAGGAACACGTCAATATAGTATAATCCAAATCATATATTATTGAATCTCCAAATTATACTTACCAGTTTGAATGAATAAATCACTTGACATTCATCCAAGTAGATGCACACATCACATGTCACTTATTAAGCATGACCATGCATTTCCTCTATTTAATTCAATAAAGGGACCATCTATCATACTTTTCAGGAAATAGAAAAAAAAATACAATCTTGGTTAACATATACCCATAATATTATCAACTACACACCCAAACACCCATTGATTAGCTCATATTCTAGGTTGGCATAACAAAGGGTATTAATGTATGAAGGTTCACATGTGGGGTAACTTGATAACCTCAAGAAATGTAGATCAATATAACCATACTATCCTAAGTATATAAATGACTATTTTTATGACATTCCATGTGATATACTATTGTGGGTAAGTCTAAAGAATAAGTTAAACTTATTATCTCATGAGGTTACTCTATATCACATACAAGACTCTACTCACACTAATCTTAACATATCAACACAACCCATAGTATTCCATGATTTTTATTGATTATAGATAACTCGAATTCATATTTTGAGGGGATTTTATCATTTCATTTTCATGTAAAATATAAATCACACAAGAATGAATGATAAATTGATATTTTCTTTATTATAAAACCATGATAAATTTATATTAGCAAACAACTATTACATCTAGTATTCTATATATCTAATACCAAATGTTTTAAAATAAACCACATGATTTTTTTTTGAAAATGGATTTATCTATGGATCTTTCACATTTTACTATATTTCTACTAGATAAATCTTTAAATTTCCCCTCTTAATGATTTATCAAATGATATGAAATGTGTTAAAATGTGTTTGGTCCTTAGGTATATCAGGATTCCTTGGCATAAGAAATTAATCCATTATTTTTACAGTAGAGAAACATTACTCCAAATATGATAGAAACCGCCATCATGTTTAGTGTTGAAATTTTTGATCCAAACAAATTAATTAAAAAAATATAATGTATTGATGTACTCTATATCTATTTTCAAGTCTTCCATGGTTGGTTATTTTAAATTATTCTGACTAAGAACTCCACTATTGATGAAAAACATGAAAAATATTGATCCTCAAAACCTTCAAGTTGTATCATATACATATCCTTGAATATATTCCCATTGAGAAAAGTGATTTTTAATATCCATTTGATATATGTCATAATAATAAAAATATGTTATAAAATTCAATATCTATATGAATTTTATTATCTATAACAATGAAAAAAATTATTTATAGTAAATAATATGAATTTTTTTATACTCTTTTTCCACCAAGTGAGATTTATACATGGGTACTCTACCATCCATGTAAATTTTCATACACAAAACCCAATTACACCATATAACATCCTTAACTCTATAAATCTAGATTCAGTAGTAATATTATATTATTGGTATATAATATAAGATTTCCCACATTATTAAACAACTTAGTAGTCTTGGAAAAATAGATACATATATAAATTACATTTGAAAACATAATATAAAACATGAAAATATTGTGTGAACATTATTATACCTTCCATAAAATCTCTGAAAATTATATATAATCCACTTATAGGTTTCCTGGGAAAAGAAAAAAAATAAGGGTTAGCACAGATGCTCAGTAAGGGGTAACATACAATTTAATCTTACATAACATGAACATGGAATAAGTGACATGGAAAGAATAAATGAACAAAATGAATCTATAATCAACTAAAATCAAGGGAATACTATATCCATGAAAATAATTAAAAATATGGATAATAATATTCATTGGTCTTATACTAATTGAATTCATAATGCCGAACATAAAAATTACAATCAAGGCCTTATGCCAAGACACTTATCCTATTATGGGAAGAGGTATACACCAAAATCCAACCTGTTTTTTCTCATGATACCTATCAATGCATAAAGGGATATATAATTATGAGTCTCAATCATCACATGATTAAGTCCAATGCATCCACCATAAGAGTCATCAAGTCCTTTCATACCGTTCCTTGAGAAACCAATTAATGAATACAACTTATATATTAATATATTGAGATATAAAAATATAAAATACTTCTCCATACATTAAAATGATGTATAATTCAAGGATAACATCCTTTCATTAACTTGGAATCCATGGGTTATCGTCAATGTAATAGGTTGTAACATTATCAAATAAATATAGGGGTAAGAGCACCTTCAATGTGATGAGTTATCCATGGAAGATAGTATTTGGGTTCAATAGTTTGCATTGGTATGAGTCCAAGGAAATGATAAAAAAATCCTTCATCATGGTTTATTAATGGAGTGTGAATATTCCAAATCATATCCTCTGATATTATCTTTCCAGGTGTGCAGTCTTAGGTACAATCATCATGCATCAGGATGATGATTGAGTCAATGCTCTATGAAACTATTTTGGGGTGATTATCCCTAACTTAATCTGAACCACAACCATGTCTACTTTCCAGTATCTATAAAGGGATTCATTTTCTATGAAATTACACACACTTTTACTTTACCAAAACATAGGATGGTTTTACCCCATGGACAAGATTGAGTTTTATAATGGTTTTAAAAAATCTACAATCAATAGAATATGAGATATGGATAATAATATAGAATTTTAAATCCCTTAAATTTCATGATTAATATGGAAACAGTATTCTATGTGAATTTATGAGCCACACAAAAGAAAATAGGTGGTTACTATAACATGAGTCCCAAATAATAAGGATTGAGATGAAAAAACCCCATTTATGGCCTGGGTAGCATTTTAAATCATAACCTCTTTAAATATAGGGCATAAAAATGATCTTAAAATAACATGAATAAATTAAATTCATTATATAACATCTCAAATATGTAGTATATACACAACATAAAGGAAATTAGGTGTATAATACAAAACTTGTCTCAAAGAGGGGAATTTGTGATGGAAATCCATTACCACTTTTCCTGAATTCCATAAATGTAATCTAAAATCCTATATCATAAAATTATTTATATTAATCACTTGATTAATATCCTTAATCATATCTATTTTCATCAATAATATTCATAAATAATTATTTTCTACATGAATTCTTATGATTTCCCACATCGGTGTTTATAGTTTTGATGATTTGTACTAGTTTCATAATAACAATGTTCATATTCAATATTATTCCAAAGTTAATTATAAATTTGACATTAAATTTACTATTATGGGTGATATATGATAATTTATTATTTTTCAAATTCTCTCCATATGTGTTTTAGTCCTTATCCTTGAAGATGAATTCAATAATAAGCTTGTTTTGGTTATTTTTGACTAACAAAGGGTGTTTCCTTAATTGATGAATTAAATATTGATATAATGTCTCCAAAAAAAACAATTATTTATTTACACATTTATATCATAATATACTAGTAATTATTTTTCCATATTAATTTATGGTATAAATTCAAATTATTGTTCAAGTAGGTGGTTAAACCAACCCAAACATGAACATACCCTACTTTAATGAATGATTATGAGGTGGTTTTGTTGTAATATCATTACACTAGAATCATAATGATTTTATTTAGTGTATATTAGTGAGATATATAATAATTGTGTGAAATTAGGATAATAATTAATGTATATTAAAATATTACTCAATTTGAATAAAATATTATCCTCTTAGTATGCTTATTTTAAATGATTAAATTAACGATGATCATTTATTGATCTTATAATTAATAGGTTCTATAATTTTTTATGAAAAAATTAATGATATCATAAAAATAATATTGTCATTTAATCACATCCTCACATCTATCCTTGTAAGTCAATGATGGAAAATGAAACATGTTACGTCATGGAGGCGGTAGGTCATACAACACACGAATGCCAGTTTTTTTTCTTAATTGATGGGTTATAAGAATAAATAATGATAATAAACTGAATATAGTAACATGAAATTATATAAATTATAATAATATCATTATATTGGTGTGGTTATAATAAATTTTAAATAATATAATAAAGAATAAAAACTAAGTAGTTGATAAAACTCATGTTGGGGACTTGAATTTCCCTTGGAAGTCTCCTTATAAATAAAGACTATATGCTATATAATGGTGTCTAGAGGCTTATGATAGTATAATATTATTATAGTTTAAGTAAATTGGGTATATTTTCTTGATGAAATAAAATTTTTAGGAGTTCCTTGAAGGGTTGATTAGAGATCCCTTTTATAAGACGTGATAATGTTTTTTTTTGTAAATAATTCAACTCAATATAAAGGGAGGAGATATTAAACATGTGAAGTGGAACAAAAAAATAGGAAATAATGGATTGGGTAAGTGATAGATTCAATCCAAAACTCACCCACTCAATTATATGCATATTTTTATCATTCTTGAATCCCTTTAGCAATTGAATTATTACTTTTACCATTTTAGTTTTTATCGTAGTAACTAGTTTTTACCCAAGGTAACTTAATCTTTATGCATAAAAATAAATTGATCCTTACTAGATAATTTTTACCTAATGATTCTAAGTTTTAAATCCATTTTTTATGATTCAATTTATATATTTTTTAAAAATTTATTTTAATAGGAAAAATGTATAATATATTGAACACTTTTTGAGAAAAATATTTTTGAAGTTCCAAAATACAAATCATGGTCTTGTAAACTATAATTAATATTTTAAAATGTATAATTTAATTTTAAAAATTCGTATTTTTTATTAAAATTCTTTAATAAAGTTATTATATACTAATAATGAAATCAAAGTCACAGTATTACTAAAATTAGTATATTATTCCATTCACCTGAAAATCATTTTTTTTAGAAAAATCACAAAAATTCATCTTAAGACCATTTCATTATGTTTAAATAAAAAAGGATTTTTTAAATAAAATTATAAAATTAAGAAATTAAAAATTAAAATATACCTATGAATAAAGGCTCTTTAGAGTGTTCATTGTGTGATAGTTCAAGATACATTGTTTACCTACTATAATAGGGTCTTAGGTATTACATTCTCCCCCATTAAATAATTTCATCCTAAAAATTGGGGGTATATATCATGTATTGAAAAAGTGTGGATATCCCTTCCTCATAACTTCTTCAGGCTCCCATGTTTCCTCTTCTAGTTTGTGATTTCTCCAAAGGACTTTCACCAATCGAGTTGTCTGATTATGAAATAATTTCTCTAGAGTTTCAAGAATCTAGATAGGGTGTTCATTTTAAGAAAATTCAAGATCCAACTTTATTCCATTATATGTGATAACATGCATTAGATTTGAAATGTATTTCCTCAATAATAGAACATGGAAGACTTCATGTACTTTAGAAAGGTTCAGTGGCATATATAATTCGTAAACTATAACCCCAATTCTTTCTAGTATTTAAAAAGACCTAATGTACCTATGGATTATGTTCCCCCCTTTACTAAATATTATGGATCCCTTACATGGTGAAACTTTAAATAACACATGATCCCCAACCAAAAATTCTAAGTCTTAGCTTTTATTATAAACATAGCTCCTTTTTATGATTTATAATTATTTAATGTGATCTTTAATGTGATCTTTAATAGATTACACTTTAACATTTGTCTCCTATACAAGCTCTAGACCAACTAACTTTATTTCTACAACTTTATCCCAACAAGTTAGAGTATGAAACATCATCCCATATAATGATTCATATGGTTCCACTTGGATACTAAAATGGAAGTCAAGAGAACATGATCTCAACATGAATTATAAAGTTTTGATAGTCCTTTCAGACTAACCATCAGTTTGAATATAATAGGCAATGCTTAAATGTATCTGAGTATTATTATCCCTTTGAAGACTCTTCCTAAATTTTATTGTAAACTGAGGGTCAGAATTAGATATAATCGATAGAGGCACCCCATGAATCCTTACGATTTCATTGATATAGAGACAGGAAATGCATTCCAAAGGTAGATCTTCTCTTATAACTAAGAAATAAGAAGACTTATTAAGATGATCAATGATGAACCATATAACATCATTATTCCATGGAGTCTTTGGAAGTCTAGTGAAAAAGTCCATTGTAACATTGTCCCACCTCCATATAGGTATAAGTAGAGGTTGAATGACTCCCTTAGAATGTTGTATTTCAGCTTTCACCTACTTCCATACCAAGAATATGGGCACATAGTCTATAATTTTTCACTTCATAACATCCCACCATAAATGTTATCTTAAATCCATATACATATTTGTTCTATCTGGTTGTATGGAGAAATTTGAGCTATGTGCTTTATCTGGTAGTTCCCTCTTCAATTCTAGTATGGATGGAACACATAACCTCTCCCCAAACTTCAAAACTCTATCTCGATAGATGAAGTATGTCAATTTCCAATCATTCTCAACTTTAATCTTCCTTTGTAAGTTATGATCACCCTATTAGTACTTCTCTATCACTTCTAGTAAGGATGGTTTAACAATTTATTGAAAAATAAAATATGGACCCCTTGCCTTAAAATCACCATATCCATCTCTACTAGATCTCTATATATAGGATCCTTGTTAATCCCAAACATGGTAATAACTCCATAGTCCCTCTTAATCAATGAATCAACCACCTTGTTTTCATTCCTAGGGTGGAAGAGTATCAAGAAATCATAGTCCTTGAGTAGGTCAAAGCATCTTCTTTGCCTTATATTGAGCTCCTTTAGAGATAAGATATACATCTCACTCTTATGGTATGACTATATATCACATCTTTCACCAGAGAGGTAGTGTATCCATATTTTTAAAGAAAAATTACAGCTTCCTACTCTATTTCACGAGTTGGATATTTTTGTTTATGTATTTTCAATTTCCTTGATGCATTGAAAATCACCCTATCTTTCTGTATAAGGACACAACCAAGTCCTTTCTTCAATGAATCACTATACGTTATAAATTCTTTATTACATTATGTGATTAGCCACTAAATGAGGCTAATATTAATTTTTAATATATATAATACTAATTTTCTTTATTATTCATAAACACCATTTTAGTTCATTTTACACTTTGAACATCATTTCACATTATGATTGTAATTCCTTCTTAAAATGCACTATTATGTGGTGCATTTTTAAACACCATTTAAAGTACCCAATGATTCATCTAATTTTAAGGAATTTAATTATCCATATTTTAATTTTATATTTTGGAAAATTTATCTTCACTTCAATATGAACATGTTTCATTCAGGGATCAATGGAGGATTCATAAAGGATGATGGAGATATTTGGAGATGAATGGAAGCAATTCAAGAGAAGGCAGATTGGACACCAGCCCACTGATGAGAATGTGGGACCCACATTACAAACCCAATAAAGATAAAATTTTGTGGGATGCTAGAAGAAATATATAGTAACAAATAATTATTCATGATACAGTGCTAATTCGGCCTCCATTGTGGTTATTTAGGTGGCCCAAGTTAGAGATAAAATTATGGGCCAGATTCTGCGGCCCAGAAAAACAGAACAATAATATAATCATATCTCGGAATACACAACTCCAAATGTTCCCAAATTTTAAATGATGTTAGGATACATCAGGGGATAAACTTTATTCTTATATGGCCCACTCTAATTCGGCCATATAGAAGGTATTACAAGAATTTCTGTTCGGTGGATGAAAGCTGGATGCCACCTCGGGTCAAGGGTGGAAAAATCAACTCTCCCTCAACTTTACACCCACCTATGGCCTACCCAAATTAATTTAGGAGACTTGAAATATTGAAGTCTCGACCCAAGGCTTAAAAAATTCCAATTTAAGGCAGTGGTGGTGGAGTAGTTGAGGATCTTTGGGCTTTGTTTTGTTTTAATGTTATGCTGCCAATTTGATGTTGTAATCGCATTCCTTTAATTGTAAGTTCCTTGAATTACCTTAGTTTCTTTATAAAAGTTATTCACATTATATTTTTATATTATTATTATTATCACCTTGATACCTTTGCCTCAATTTGTGAACTTTTTCATACCAAATCTTGTGAGATTATCACACAATGGTGGAGTGATTGTTTTTTTTCATTGTTTTTTTAATTCTCCAATTCCTCCCTCATGAGTCTACTTTCCGCTTCCATTGAAACCATGGGATAAATGGAGGGCTAACCCACTTATGGGTTGATACAAGGGATTAGAAAGGGGATGTATTGGATGTTATTTCTCACTCAATTAATGGATAATCACTTCTTTTAAATGAGATTTTTATTTGATGACTTTAAAACTTCTTCATCCTTATTGAATTTAAGGTCACACATTTCAAGTACTAATAAGAACCTTTACCTTGGAGTGCTCAAAACTTTTATCCTTCAAGTGTATATGTGATTAGTATTAGGGTGTGTAGGAATTAAACCAGTAATTAATGATTTTGTTTGATCTCTTTAAATGAACTCATCTCAAATATAAGAAATTGAAATATTTTTACATGAAAAAGAATGCATCCAATCCACCCCTTATAATAACCTAGGATCAACCCTTCTCATAATTTGAATTCACTTAAGATTTTTTGTGTTTAATTAAACCCATATAAAATCAACCCAAAGTTTTTCACTCAATAGCCAAAAACAGTCCATAGAATGTACGTGTCCATAGGTTACTTCTTAGGTCTCTGAGGATTCGACAACCCAAGCTAAACTACAAAGACCGTTCTACCTTCTTCTCTTGGGTAAATTTGAGTGTGAATCATTATGGAAGAGATAATACTAGTTCATTAATCAGTCTCCTCATTATCTCTTCAAAACTTTCCTCACATTCCCTTAACAATTTTAATTTAACCTCTTTACTTGTTAACTTGGTTAATGGGTTGTCCAACTAAGAAAAATCTTGAAAAAACCACTGATAATAACCTACCATGCCCAGGAAACTTTGGATCTTAGTTATGTTCATTGATGCAGGCTATTATTTGACTATATTTTCCTTTTAAGGGTCAATATATATTCTATATTTGGGGAAAATATGGAGAAGAAAATAAACTTCATTGAGAAAAAATTCACACTTACTATATTTCCCTTATAATTCATTTTTCTTATGGGTATCTATAATTACTTGTAGATGAATCTCATGATCTTCATATCTCTTAGAGTATATCAAGATATCTTAAATTAATACCACCAAAAATTTATCGGGATACTCTTAGAATACTCTATTCATGAGATCCATAAATAAAGAAAGATAATTAGTTAATCCAAAAAGCATTACTATAAAGTCATAATGTACATACCTTATTCAAAATGTCATATTTGGTATATCATCCTTTTTTCAACCTAAGTTGATGATAAATCGAGAGAATATTGACATTTGAAAATTATTGGGCTCCTTGAAGTTTTTCAAATAAGTTATTAATGCATGGAAAATGATACTTATTATTTATAGTGATATCATTGATCTCCGTATAATCAATTCAAAATCTCATAGACCAAAAATTCGTTTTTCACAAATAAAACAGGGGCTTCCCATAGTGAAACACAAGGGCGTATAAATCAATTATCACTCAACTAATGAAACTATTTATTCAACTCCAAAAATTCCACTAGTTCCATATTGTAAGGAGTTTTAGATATAGGCCTTGCATCAGGAATGAGTTCAATGGATAACTTAACTTCATGCTCTGGTGGATAACCAGGTAAATATTCCATAAAAAAATATATGAATTTTTATACAATAGGAACATAATTTATTCTTAGGATATCTTCCCTATCTCGAACTGTCCCCTGGGGCCTGTGTCGTGACATACCCCAAGCCCGCCTCCCGAAGGCCAGTGGTTGGCGACTAGCACCGAAGGCATCAACCTGCAAGTGGGAGGCATTTTCCTGGATACCTGTACATACACATGCACTCATAAACAGAAACCACAAAGATGAAAGGTGAACACTAGGTAATCAAAAACCAGAATACAACAGAAATTAAAGCATTGAGTGGTGAAACCAGGCCAGTATACAAGCCCAACAAAAGAACTAAAAACAACAAGGTACAAAGGGAGCACCAACAACTGTCTGTAGAAGATTCCCCCTACTTGCTGGAGTAGTGATGATATTGGAAGCTGAAGTATTATGTCCTGTCTTCCTGGTCCTACTGGACCCCTCCTGGTCCTAGGACACCAATTCCACCATCGTAACATCCGTCGGTCCAGTATCCCTGAGCGCCCCTATCTAAATGTCGAACATTTTCACCTGACACAACACGTGCGGGCGAAGCCCATGTAGGGGTGAGTAAATCAGTACTCAGTAGGGGACCCCGAGACCCTCGATGGTCTCTCAGAAATCCACAATTGAAAAATACCACAAAACAACCACAAATTAAACCACAAAGATTATGCATAGTCAGCTCTACTTAGGTATATTCCATTGCATATACCTAGTTCATCAAAATATAATCGTCTCAGCCACAAAGAAACATAAGGCCCCAACCTCAATCCATTTCTAGGATTTCCAAAGAAGGCTCAAAATGTAACTTAAGGATCAGGAGTACACACTCCATGAACTGGCCATCCCTAATAGAACCCGTTTGATAGATGTACTCCATTAGGTACAACTCAACCATTCCTAATGGAACATCTGAAAGGACATGCTCCATCAGGAACTTTCTACTAGAACTGCCTCTAGTGCTTGACACTAGATGTCTCACAGTCATAGTCTTACTCACAAGGAAAGACCAAGGGAAACCAAGTGAAGAGGCCCACTCCTAGACATTGTGTTCAGTTGGGGGAGCACTGCTCCAGTCTAACTCATGATATCTCAGTCGCTCCAATAAGAAATGGCCCACACCTCAGTCCGTGGAGGGATTAATAACTTTTACCATGGGTATAGATTACATGAAGTGGAGGGGACCGCTTCTCATAACTGTGTCCTGCAGTCGAGGGATCTCCAACTCCCCTGAAGGACCCGCTCCCCGTCACTACTTGAAGATAGGGGAGTATTACTCCATATGTGAGGACCCGTACCCTACCCGGTAGGAGAGTAAAACTCCGGTAGTATGTTCACTGTGGGGGACCCGCACCCCAGTACGTCAGGGGAGTAGAGACCCCAGGATAGAGGACCCGCACCCTGGCACGACAGGGGAGTACCTACTCTGCTGTAGCATAGCATAAGGAGGACCCACACCCTAAGTTGGCAGGGGAGTACCTAATCCTAAAATAGAGGACCCACACCCTACCCAGTAGGGGAGTACCTGACTCTATGTGAGTTAAGTATGGAGGACCTGTGCCCTAGTCCAATAGGGGAGTACTGACTCCAAATATAGGAAAACCTTATCAGAGGAAAACGAACCCACACTCATGACATGGGGAGTCCCATATCTACCAGTGCAGAGGAGTAAGGAATACCTGTGCCTTGATTCATCAAGGGAGTACCCATCCTAACTCTCACTAAAAGAAACACCCTGGTTTTTCTCCATAGGTTATCAATCATACCTCAACTTCCATGAAGTTACACAAGGAAGTAACCCAATGATCCTTCATGTCATAAGTGTTCCAATGCAATAGACGACGCGTAGATCGGACACCCAGTCTGAAAGTTATAGTCATTTTAGTGTCGAGGCCCTGGTTGGATTCAGGTATGATCCAACCCAACCAAACTCCAACTTTTTGTGAAAGTCAAGTGGAGTATCTCAAAAGGACCACCTTTTCCTAAGAATTCTGGCACCATAGATGGTTCGTCAAACAGACATCCGGTTTAGGAGATATGCTCATTTAAGCTAACTGGGCCATAAGTGGGTCCAGGTCTGGTCCGACATGGTCAGACCGACCCGACCTAACATGCGGGCCTTGGCCCAGTTTGGCAGGGCATGGTCCGGTATACTAGGCTGTGGGATCAGCCTGATGGGCCATAGGTTCGGCCCGACCCACCTGGCTGGGCGTGGCCCGCCGGTCTGCAGAATCGCTCGGCCCGCTGGCCGAGCACGAGGGACTTCTCCCCTATTGAACAACCGAAGTCATTTGGGTCTTCAAAGCCACAGAACCAGGTGGAATTACATCTCTTGGCCGGTCCATGTGGACCGATGGGTGCGAGTTCGTTCTCTGCCATGGCTTGATGCCGCAACCTTCCTCCGCGGCGCACCACCGCAGTGCGTCGCCTGGCTCAACAGTGGCACCGGATGGCACCACACCTTCTGGATGGTCCATGTGGACCGGACCGCTATGGACCTACGGGTGCAGGTCCTCCCTCCACCGCGGCATGCCACCCCACTTCAACGTAGTCGACGTTGGCCATCCACCCCTTGTCCGCCGCGACACCTTTAGGCACCGCCGTTCCTTTGCGGCCAGCGAGTGCCGGTCACCACCTCCCTTAGTCGTCGGTCCCACCGCATGCCGCCATCACACCACCACTTCTTATGTCTTCCCACAAAGAACATAACCATAACGAGTTTTGCAGAGGGGTCGGGCCTTGTTCGTTCGGCCAGCGACCTCCGTGTTAGCATTATAACATGGGAAGGATCATTAGATTATAAAAAATCCCATAACCAAACCCCACATTATCCTCTTGCATTAAAGAGAAAAACGCAGGTCAAACCGTTGGCTGGTTGACTTGTGTTCTTCATAATAATCAAGAACAAGGTAAAAAGGGGAGGAATCAAACATATAACCCCTTACCTTGTAATTGTTGGAAGGTTCTGCAGATGAGGAAGAAGTGTCCACATCCGAAGGTGTTCGTCGATGCTTGCTGTCACCCGTCAATTCCTCCAACGTCTGTTGCTCAAATATTTGTTCTAGGTTGGTGGAACTCGTCACAACACTTCATCAAAGGTTCCCCTCTTGCGTGACGAAAACCCATTCCTGAGCTTCATTTAAATAGAGGGGATGAGAGGATCAACGCACCACATAATTAATGAGATTAATTAATGAGTATAATTAATGAAGATCTTTTATTATCTTAATGGTGTGGTTCCACGTTCATTTAAATCTCCCAACAGTGTGGTTACAGAAATTAAGATTCAATCCATTAAATGGTTTGACGTTGCACTGTGGTCCCACCACCGTTTGTTCAACAGTTTCACAAAGAAAAATAAAATAACAAAAAGTTATTTTATTATTTTTTGTAAAGTCCAAAAAATTAACCTTTTCGTCCGACCCTTGTCGGTCTAAGTTAAGCTTCTTTTAAGTGAATATCAGCACTATGGATTCAACAGTACCCTCATATTTTTAATCCGAGCACCGGTTCAAAAGATAAAATTTGCCGCCCGCACATTTGCTGAACGTACCTTAAAAAAAAGTTCAAAAATTATTAACAGTCACCCTCGACCCGTGCTGGTCAAGGTTAGGCTCTACCTAAGGGGAACATGCCCTCACAAGCTCAACAGTACTCTCGGATTTTTAATCTGAGTTACCATTTAGAAGTTAATGATTTTACAATAAAATAATTGTTACTTAATTATTTTATTTTAAGGCCAAAAACTAACTTCCATTGGTGGCCCACAGTGGCCAATGTTAGTATCTACCTAAGGAAAATATACCCTGACAAGTTCAGCGGTGGTCTGATATTTTTAATTGGAGTCACCATTTTTTAGTTATAATCATTTGAAAAATAAAATAATTTTATTTAATAATTTTATTTATGATTATGCCATTTTTGGGTTTTCTCACCAGAGGCCTGCGTCGAATAAACTTAAGTCGTGCCTAGGGTAAAACCGCCATCCTGAACACAACGGTGCTCTCAGATTTCTAATCTAGATACCTGTTTAAGAGTTATTCCACTTTTTTAGGAAAACCACTCACACGTGCTATTTAAAGCTTAACAAAAGTTCGACGGATCATTCTGGGCACTCTAGGCCTCATAATCACGTGTCGTCAGATTTCTCAGTCTTAAAATATTTCTATACAAAAAAATGTACACGGAAATTCCAAGATGTTACATTCTATCAACCTGTATACTTTTCTTCCCTGAAAAGCCAAGGCCCAAACTCACGGGAAGAAACTGTGTCCAACAAAGGTTCCTGTGCTGCTTCCAAGCATTCTCCATGAGGGAATATTGAGATCAACCACTCTTATGTCCAACTCTTGCTAGGTCAACATCATGCCATAATAGCCACATGTTTCTTGAGATACGAAAAGTGGAGAAAGCACTAAGCATCATGATACATCTACAATCGTGGGGTCTAGTGGCCCACTATCTGGAACCTCCAGTGGCCTCACCAAAAGCCAAAACAAGACACAAACACTCCCACTTGTGGAATCTACACTGAGTATGGATGGATAGGAACCATTCCGCACTACGAAAAGATCTTGTTTTCTAACTCTCCCACCACAGAATGACTCAAATAGGTATCTTTACAAGAGTCTAGACCATGCCGCTTGGGCTTTTCCCCCATTTTTTTTGCAAAGTAAAGCCCTTATCCACTGTGCGGATATACCGCATTGCTTGCCTAATATCTTCTTTTCGGGAATGAACAATAGAAGTCCATACCCAGATTGACGTTGTAAGGTCTCGACACCATGACTAAGAGATCCCAACCATAACTCTCACCTCCAAGAGCCTGGTCACACTATCAGCGAGTCTCCTCCATCAGGAGTCTCTAAACATGAGGGTCAATTCCACGGTCCAACCGGAACCTCAATGTCTCAAATAGTACACGTGGAAAAAAGAACTTATAGTACCCGTGTATATTTGGGAAGGCAGAAAAAGAAAATACACATTTCGTACCTTGAACTTCTCCTGGAGTTTCTTAGTCATGAACTAAGACTATGTGAAGTTTTCCTCTCCCACTTCCTCCAACTATCTGAGCCTAGCAGGGACCACCCCCTACTACTCGTCCAAATCCTCTACCCCGCCTGGAAACTTGTGAAACTCCATACTCGAAGTGTTGTCTCTGCCAAGGAGGTTTGTATTTCAGCTCCCTCTTAGTAGTACGGTGGGTTGGGCAATCTCTAGCAAGATTCCACCAGCCATTAAAAGCATAAAACTTCCTCTCTTATGGATGATCTTCTCCTTATCACTTATGCTATGCCACAAACCCACATGTCTGTGTCCGAGAATGGGTATTCCTTCTATGTCGCGATCCCATCACCATTCATCTGCTAGCTCCATTAGACACCTCTACTTTGTGACCTCTGCTCTAGGTCACATCCACCAGCTCCTCCGCTAGGAAGCTCTCAACCACCAGGGCTCATTACAGTACCCTAGAATGCATCAGAATGTTGAGAGGTATCACCGATGTCCTGATTTCTCAGCGCAGTCCCTGCTCAAAGGTCTGGGCCCTGAAGTAAGGGTCCCACACCATATATGCGGAGTAGCGAGAAAGATCTGTGAATTTCTTTGAGTACTCTGCTATCATCTTACTGCCCTACCATAGGTGCAGCAGCACCTGTATGCATAAAAAGTACAAAGTCATCGAAAATAAATCCTCTCTAATGAGGTCCTCAAAGTCTTTCCAAGTGAGGGTTTCCTCATCATGAGTCTGAATCGTTAGACTACACCATCTTCCCACTGAGCCCTGAAGAAGTCTTGCAGCCAGGACTATCGTCTGGTCAGGCAGTGTCCTCATTAGGTGGAAAACATGTGTAACAGCCTCAAGCCAATCCTTAGATACCTGAGGATATATCTCACCATGGAACCTGGGAGGTCTCTGCCTCTAGAACTCATGTAGTACACTGAGCCTATGAATTTCCTCTTCCGGAACTACCAGTAGTAGATGCTGACCATTGGGTGGTGGTATCACTAGTGCAACACTCGGTGGGGCCATCTCAATCAATGGTCCTTGAAAGGACGCCTCTTCACTAGGCGGGATGTCCTCATGAACTCATATCAGGATCCTGGCCGGTCGTCCATGTGGAGTCATCCTAAGATAGATCAAGATGTACCATGGTTATAAGGTTATATATAGAGAGTTGAATTGATAAGGAGTATGGAAATCACAACCATCAATACAAGATGCATATTCCCTTATTTTCCCGGCAACCAGTGTTTCCATGTAATGAGTCGGGTAACAGGTGTCCAGAGTCCTAGTGTACGGATACGTCAGCTGCCGCACCAACACTAGAGTCCCTGGCCTAAAATCCGAACTCGAAAAAATTAACAATGTTTCTCACAATAAAAACAACAGAACCTTGGTCATTGAGGTATAACCGACCACCTTTGATACCACTTTTTCATGACCCGTCCCCTGGGGCCCGTGTCGTGACATACCCCAAACCCGCCTCCCAAAGACCAGGGGTTGGTGACTAGCACCAAAGGTGTTAACCTGCAAGTGGGAGGCATTTTCCTGGATTCCATTACACACATGCACTCATAATCAAAAACCACAAAGCTGAAAGGTGAACATTAAGTAATCGGAAACCAGAATACAATAGAAATTAAAGCATTGAGTGGTGTAACCGAGCCAGAATACAAGCCCAAAAAAAGAACTAAAAAAAACAAGGTACAAAGTGATCACCAATGACTGTCTACAGAAGATCCCACCTGATCGCTGGAGTAGTGAAGCTACTAGAAGACTAAGTAGTATGTCCTATCTTCTTGGTCCTACTGGACCCCTCTTGGTCCTAGGCCACCAAGTCCACCATCGTAACATCCATCGGTCCCGTCTCCCTGAGTTCCCCTATCGAAACGTCAAATGTCTGCACCAGACACAACACGTGTGGGTGAAGCCCGTGCAGGGGTGAGTAACTTATTACTCAGTAGGGGACCCCGAGACCCTTGATGGTCTCTCAGAAATACACAAAGGAAAAATACCACAAAACAACCAGGAAGTAAACCACAAATATTTTGCATAGTCATCTCTACTCAGGTATATTCCATTACATATTCCTAGGTCATCCAGATATACTCATCTCAGCCACAAATAAACATAAGGCCACGACCTCAAGCCATTTACAGGATTTCCAAAGAAGGCTTAAAGCGTAACTCAAGGATCAGGAGTACACGCTCCATGAACTGACCATCCCTGATGGCACCTGTCTGAGATTTGTACTCCATCAGGTACAACTCAACCATTCCTAATGGAAGGTCTGAAAGGACATGCTCTATCAAGAACTTTCTACTAGAACTGCCTCTAGTGCCCGACACTAGAGGTCTCACAGTCACAGTCTTGCACCCGAGGAAAGATCAAGGGAAACTAAGTGAGGAGGCCCACTCATTGACATTGCATTCAGTTGGGGGAGCACTGCTCTAGTATAACCCACGATATCTCAGTCACTCCAGTAAGAAGTGGCCCACACCTCAATCCGTCGAGGGAGTACTAACTTCTACCCTGGGTATCGATTACATCAAGTGGAGGGGCCCCCTCCTTGTAAGTATGTCCTGCAGTTGAGAGAGCTCCAACTCCCCTGAAGGACCCACTCCCTGTCGCTACTTGGAGATGTGGGAGTACTACTCCACATGTGAGGACCCGCACCCTACCTGGTAGGAAAGTACAACTCTGGTAGTCTGTTCACTGTGGGGGACTCGCGCCCTAGTATGTGAGGGGAGTAGCGACCCCAGGATAGAGGACCCACACCCTGGCACAACAGGGGAGTACCGACTCTACTGTAACACTGTATAAGGAGGACCCACACCCTGGGTTGATAGAGGAGTACCTAATCCTAACATAGAGGACCCGCACCCTACCCGGTAGGGGAGTACCTGACTCTATGTGAGTTAAGTATGGAGGACCCGCAACCTAGTCCAATAGGGGAGTAACAACTCCAAATATAGGAAAACCATATCAGAGGAAAACAAACCCACACTCATGAAGAGGGAGTCCCATCTCTACCGAAGCAGAGGAGTAAGGAATACCCGCGCCTTGAGTCATCAAGGGAGTAGCCATCCTAACTCTCACTATAAGAAACACCCTAGGTTCTTCTCCTCGGGTTATCGGTCATACCTCAACCACCAAGAAGTTCCAAAAGGAAGTTACCCGATGATCTTTCATGTCATTAGGGTTCCAATGCAATAGACGGTGCATCAACTAGACACTCGATTTGAAAGTTATTGGCATTTTAGTGCCGATGCCCCGGTTGGATTCAGGTACGATCCACCCCAGAAAAACTCCAATTTTCTATAAAAGTCACGTGGAGTTTCTCAAAAGGACCACATCGTCCTAAGCGTTCTGGTTCCCTATATAGTTCATTAAATGGACATCCGGTTTAAGAGATACACTCGTTTAAGTGAACTGGGTTGTAAGTGGGTCCGAGTATGGTCCAACACGGTCAGACCGACCCGACCTAGAACATTGAGCCCGACCCTGTTCAGCTAGGCCTGGTCTGGCACGCTGGGCCACAGGCTCAGCCTGATGGGCTGCGGGTTTGGCCCGGCCCACCCAACAGGGCGTGGTTCGCCGTGCTATGAATTCGCTCGGCCCACTATCTAAGCACAGGGGACCGCTCCCCTCACGAACGACTGAAGATGTTCGGGTCTTCAAAGTAACAGTGCCAGGTGGTGCCTTATCTATAAAGACCCGAAATTTCCATGTAATTTTTTTTAATTAAATGAGAATTTTACGAGTCTTCAAAAATTTACGGCGCGTGATTCCGAGGCCCGGTGTGCCCGAAATGAATTTCTGAACTTTTTTTCAGGTATGTTCAGTAAACTTGCAAGAAGGTTTTTTATCTTTGGAACCGATGCTCGGAATTGAAATCCAAGAACACCGTTGAACTCACAGTGCCAATATTCTCTTAAGGAGACTTTTACCTCGACCGTAGTAGGTCAAGGGTGAAAGTTATTTTTTCACCTTTTTGTGGAAATAAAAATAAAATAAAATAAACTTCTATTTTATTTTTGTTAAAACCTCCCATGTGAATGTTATAAAGGTGGGGACCACCTGGACTAAAACCCCCATTTTGGAAATTAAAGTTGAGGACCACCCGAACCCCCTTTAAAGGGATGAAACCTTTAAACTCCCCATTTAATTGTTGGAGCCAACTAATAATTAATGAAATGTGTCAGCATTTAATTATGCCAACCACATCAAAATTAATGGACAACTTTAATAAGTTGGATATTATTTTTTTGGGTGGGGGAAAATCATTGGAGATGGTTGGAAAAGCCTTGGAGGATTTATAGGAACTCTTATACTTCAACGAAGAACGCTTCTCCGACAAAGAACTTGCTCCAACGTGAGACGTCTTCAATCGACGACGAACCGATGTCCGTCCTTCCCTCCTCATCGATGCCAACAAACCATCAAGGTAGGGGTTTTGTTATTCTTCGTGTTTTAGATTGAATTAATCCTCTTGATCCACTTGCTACCAAACTAATGCGGAGGGAGCAGGCCAAATGAACATGGCCCGATCCCTCCGTTGTTCTTCATGGTTGGTGTGTGTTCTTCGCGATGGTGGAGGACGGTGACCGGTGCCAGTGATTGGCACTGGTGGAACTCAAGAGCGGTGGTAGCCACCACGACCAGCCATGACGAAGGCATCTTTGTGCTGCGGCGTGCGACCACGCCGCACAGAGAGGATGGCTGGCCATCCGGCCAGTCATGGTGGACCGCTGCACCACAGCCGCCCCACCCCACCACCGCACCATAGCCGCCCCACCGCACCGTGGCCATCCCTCCGCACAGCGGCCGCTCCACCGCACCGCGGCCCCGCCACCGCCCCACCGCACCGTGGCCACCTCGGCACACCACGGGCCACCCAGTGCGGGCCGGGCCGGGTCGACCCGACCAGGTCGGACCAGACCCGGACCAACTTCGACCCATTTTCTCTCTTTCGGCCATATCTTGAGCTATGAGCGTCCGTTTGATGAACCGTCTATAGCGCCAGAAACCTTGGAGAGAGGCAACCCTTTTGGTATACCCCAATTGAGATTTGGATAAAGTTGGGATATGGTCGGGTTGGATCAAGCACGAATCCAACCGGGCCCTCAGGACTAAAAGTCTAATAACTTACAGACCGGGCATCCGTTTGACGCACCATCCGTTGCGTTGAGACCCCTATGACTTGGCCGTCCATTGGGAAACTTCTTCATGGTAATTCGTGGTAGTTGGAGTATCTAACAGTGGCTTGTGGAGTGGAACCTCCTGTAGACAAGCGAGCTTAGTGTAGGAACCCTGTAGCTGGTTGTGACATGAGAAAGGGATCCTTCATGGGTCTGTGATTAAGGGTCCCACATGGATCCGCTCTAGGAATCCGTGAGGAACTACTCTAGGATCCTTCGTGGGTCTAATGTACTAGGATCCTGTGTGGGTCTGACGATGTACTGGGATCCTATGTGGGTCTGACGATGTACTAGGATCCTGTGTGGGTCTGACAATGTACTAGGATCTTGTGTGGGTCTGACGATTTACTAGGATCCTGTGTGGGTCTGACGATGTACTAGGATCCTGTGTGGGTCTGACAATGTACTAGAATCCTGTGTGGGTCTGATGATGTACTACGATCCTGTCTGGGTCTGACGATGTACTACGATCCTGTGTGGGTCTGATGATGATTTAGGATCCTTCATGGGTCTACCTATTAACAGAGTAAGATGATTCAGTAGTTACATATAATCATCTCTACTAATGTATCTAAGATATACCTGGTGTGAGGTGAGTCTGTACCTATGTGGTACCTTCCTTCATGGTAATACCTTGGTGGTATTCTTCTATGTGGCATACCTGTGTGGTACTTACCTTCGTGGTATTCCTTCCTTTGTGGAACAGTTGAGCTTTGGGATTTTGAGTTGGACCCTTTGTTTCCTCATGATTGAGATGGGTATGCTTGATAACTTTGGTATATGTATGGGCATATACCTAAGTTGGATTGTCAGTTGATTTCATGCTGTGTGGTTTATCCTTTGTGGATTTTGTGAAACCTTAAGGGTCTTGGGGTCCCTATTGAGTAGTGTTATACTCACTCCTACATGGGCTATGCCCGCACCTTGTTGTGTTTGGTGCAGACGACGGACAACGCTGACTGAGGACGGGAGTACCATGATTGGAGGTAGCTCGGAGGTGGACCTTAGATAAGAGGTACCGCAGATATGACCATTCGAAAGCTGTACCTACCCTTCAGTTAGGATCCTTGGCGGGTGTTCACAGAAGCTGTTTCAGTTTACCTGTACCTTTCATTTTTCTTGTACTTTATAGTTGGGCTCGTATTTTGGACCCTTTTTCTTACTGTACTCACTATTTTACTATACATTTTGCTTGAGTTCGTATCTTGCTATGTTCTTGGTTGAGTGTGTTTACAGGTTATAAAGGCAATGCCTTCCTGATTTTAGGGAATATGCTTTTCGGTGCTAGTCACCCACCCCTGGCCTAAGGAAGGCGGGCTTGGGGTAGTCACGGCACGGGTCCCGATGGACGGGTCATGAAAAATTGGTATCAGAGGAGTCAGTTCTACCATAGAACATAGGACTCTGATGTTTTTAACTACAATAGTGTTAATTGTAGTGAGTGTGGTTATCGGTTTAGGGAATCCAGTGTTGGTGCGGCGACCGACGTATCCATACACCAGGACCCTGACTTATGATTTCCAACTCATTTCATGAAAACACGAATTGTGTGTGTGTTATGAAGAATTTTCTTTATGATCTCTTTGAGTCAGATCACCTGGTATAACTTATTGACTGTGATGCACCTGTTTCTTTTTAGGATTCCTCCACACAGACATCCAAATAGGGTTCAGGATATAGTGCGCACTGATAGCCCACCGAGCGATGAGGCCTCAGTGAAGGGCCATCTTCTAGTAGAGGCACCAGTGGAGGAACCGGCAGTACCATTATCTATTGGGCCACTGATGCCACCAGCCCTAGCAGCATAGGGTGAACGCCGCTTGAGTGCGTTGCATGAGTTCCAGCGCCAGAGGCCACCCAGGTTCATGAGAGAGATGGACCCACAGGTGGCTGAGGATTGGCTGGAGGCTGTAGTGAGAGTCTTCCGACTGGTAGGGGCACCAGCTGATCTCATGGTGATCCTTGTCGTCGACCTTCTATAGAAAGCAACAGAAATATGGTGGAGCTTGATGCTCCAGGTTCACGACGAGGTGAAGCTTCACTAGGCAGACTTCGAGAGCCTATTTCAGGCAGAGTTTGTCCCAGCGACTCTTCATGCAGTACGCATACAGGAGCATCTTCATCTGCAGCAGGGCAGCATGACTGTGGCTCAGTACCCAGCGAGGTTCACCGACCTCTCACGCTACTCCACTGATATGTTGCGGAACCCATTCTTCAGGGCCCAGACCTTTGATCAGGGACTCAGGTGGGAGATCGGGGCTTCTATGATTTCTCTTAGCATCCCGATGTAGGCGGGGGTGTTATAGAGAGCCCTCTTAGTGTAGAGTTTTCTTGATGAGCAGTCACCAGTAGCGAGACCCACCATCAGACATCACGTAGCGGAGTCTTCTGCAGCTGGAAGCAGACAGGTGTTGTAGAGGTCCAAGAGGACCAAACCTACAGGTGGACGACCGCATGACTTAGGATCATTTGTGTAGGGTACCAGAGACACAGCTAGTCATGCGAGGAACATGAAATTTTACACATGCGGCGGGCAGGGTCACGTGGCTCGTGACTTTCCAACCTGTCATACAAATGATCAGAATATGGTCGAAGGACCGCCTAGGCAGAGACAGAGGTTCGATCGAGGAGGTACGCAGGGAGCAGGCAGACATGGCATAGGAGCTGGCCGTGTAGTTGTCAGTTGGCGAAGATTGAAGATGTTACCGCCACCACTACTAGGTGGTCCACCCCAACCATAGGGAGTAGGAGGATAATGACGAGCTCATCTCCAGGCAGCTGAGTCCTATGACCATGGAGCTCCGGAGATGATACGAGGTTTGATCTGTGTCTATTCCACCTTAGCTGCAGTACTTATAGACATAGGTTATAGTCATTATTTTATTACCACTTCCCTCATTCGGAGCTCGGAGATTCCGACAGAGTCTTTGGCTCTTTCCTTATGGCTAGAGACTCCTACAGGAGCAGATTCGACGATTACGCACTAGTTTTGGGAGTGTGAGCTTACTCTAGGAGGTGAGAGCTTTGGATGAGATCTACTAGTAGTGGCGTCGAGGGATTATGACGTTATCTTGTGTATGGACTGGTTATCTACAGTCCATGCTCAGATTGACTGTATTAGGTGCAAAGTACGGTGTGTCCTCATTGATGGGACTAGGTTTACCTTCATCGGTGAGAAGGGAGACTTTGCAGCATAGGATGGACTTACCTGGAAGAGAGTGCAGCTGATCACTCATCAGTTGGCTAGCCTTAACCTTGGAGTGGTTGATGTGGAGAGTCCGAGATATCCTGTAGTGGTGGAACAGTACATGAATGTCTTCCCTGATGATGTTCCAGGTCTACCTCCTCACAGAGAGGTGAAATTTTACATTGAATTCTACCTTGGGATGACCCCTATATCTACACCATCATATCGTACGGCTCCCGCAGAGCTTCGTGAGCTACGGGTATAGCTGGAGGAATTACAGGGGAAAGGTTTCATCTGGCCCAGTGTTTCTCCTTAGGCAGCCCCAATTTTGTTCGCTAAGAAGGCAGATGGGAGCTTGAGACTTTGTGTTGACTATCGGCGCCTGAACTAGGTGACCGTGAAGAACAAGTACCCACTCCTGAGGATTGATGACCCCTTTGATCAGATGAAGGGAGCACGGTGGTTCTTGAAGATAGACCTCAGGTTAGGCTATCACCAGCTCAGAGTACGAGATGAGGATGTGAAAAAGACGGCTTTCAGATATCGGTATGACCACTACGAGTTCTTGGTTATGCCATTCGACGTGACCAACACCCCAATAGTGTTCATGGGACTCATGAAAAGTATCTTTAAGCCATACCTAGATCGCCTTGTAGTAGTCTTCATCGACAACATTATGATCTACTCGACTACTGAGGAGGATCATGCCTATCATTTATAGATAGTTCTGGACACACACTGAGAGCACCAGCTTTATGGTAAGCTCTCGAAGTTCCAGTTTTGGATCCGAGAGGTTCACTTTCTTGGACATGTCTTCTCGTAGGCTGGAGTTGTTGTGGATCCAGCGAAGATTGAGGCAGTACTTTCTTGGGAGCCACCCAGGAGTGTGACGGAGGTACGAAGTTTCCTGGGATTGGCCGGATACTACCAGATATTTGTTCCAGATTTCTCCAGAGTTGCATCACCTTTATCAGTGTTTACAAAGAAGGGGAAACCCTTTGTGTGGTCGGAGAGATGCCAGTGGAGTTTTCAGGAGCTGAGGCAGAGGCTAACTAGTGCCCCCATCTTGAGGCTTCTATAGGAGGGCGTAGAGTATGTAGTCTACTACGATGCATCAGGGACCGGTCTCAGATGTGTCCTAATGCAGGAGCGAGTAGTGATCACATATGGTTCTCGACAGCTGAGATAGCATGAGCAGAACTACGCTACCCATGACCTGGAGTTTGCAGCAGTGGTCTTCGCCTTGAATATGTGGAGACATTACTTGATGGGTGAGCATTTTACAGTCTAATAGGATCACAAGAGTCTAAGGTATATCTTCTATCAGAAGGACTTGAACATGAGATAGAGGCATTGGCTTGAGTTCCTACAAGACTATGACTTTGAGATATTCTATACTCCTGAGAAGGGAAACGTTGTAGCAGATGCACTCTGTAGGAGATCTGGTATACAGCTGTTAGGTGAGGTGATAGAGCAGCTAGCCACTTTGTAGATATCCTTTGTGGATCGAGATGGAGCAAATTTTATTTAGTCTCTTACAGTCACTGCCCCACTCCTTCCGCGAGTCAGGGAGGCGTAGCGTGGGGACGCTGACTGCGAGGCTCGACGTGCTCAGTTATCCTCAGGATAAGCACCTGATGGATTTTATGATGGTGGAAAGCACGTCATCCTCTTCATAGGACGTACTATGGTACTAGAGTCGCTTCAAGAGGAAGTGTTGAGGGATTTCCATACGTCCCCTCTAGCGGTACATCTAGGAGTGGAGAAGATGTACCAGGATCTCCGACGATAGCACTGGTGGCCGGGAATAAAGAAAGTAGTAGGAGAGTTTGTCTCTCGGTGCCCCACTTGTCAGCAAGTGAAGGTGGAGCATCTGGTACCAGCAGGCTTGGTTCAGCCTTTAGAGGTGCCAGAGTGGAAGTGGGATGAGATATACATGGACTTCGTGATAGGACTTCCACGTACATCTAGGGGTCATAATTCTATATGGGTGATCGTCGACTGACTCACCAAGTCGGCCCACTTCATACCGATCAGAGAGCAAGGTTCAGTAGAGAGCTTGGAAAGCCTCTATGTGCAGGAGATCACTAGTGGAAATACGGGCTTTAACGTCGTCGTAATAACGTCGGTTTTTTAAAAACCGACGCGAATAGTATATGCGGGGAATTTTTGGCGTCGGTTTTACACAAAACCGACACCAAAAATAATTATGTTTTTTTTTCGCGTTGGTTTTTCTAAAAACCGACGCGGAAAACCTCTTCGACCGGATTTTCCGCGTCGGTTTTCATGAAAACCGACGCGGAAAATATAGTCGAAGAGGTTTTCCGCGTCGGTTTTTCTAAAAACCGACGCGGAAAACCTCTTAAAACAGGATTTTCCGCGTCGGTTTTTCTAAAAACCGACGCGGAAAATCCGGTCGAAGAGGTTTTCCGCGTCGGTTTTTCTAAAAACCGACGCGGAAAATCATGTTTTAATCGGTTTTCCGCGTCGGTTTGTAGAAAAACCGACGCGGAAAACCTCTTCGACTATATTTTCCGCGTCGGTTTTCATGAAAACCGACGCCGAAACTCATAAAAAAAATATATTTCGCGTCGGTTTTAATGAAAACCGACGCGAAAAGTCTTTTAAAAATATTCACGGACAGAAACCCTCATTTTGTTCGTCCGTCGAAATCGAGTTCCGCTGCGGCGCTTCGGACTCCCGACGACCTTCGAACTTGATTTGCGATCTTGAACGGCCATTGTTGAAGGTTTTTTGTCGTCTGCACGATTTTGGGTATGTGTTCTTCCTATTTATCTCTTGTTTCATATCCCATTGTTTATTTCTTTATCAATAACCCTATTTTGCGTGATTTGGATTATTGGTTAGATTTTAGTTGTAATTTATCATTATTTTTTGTTTGTATTATCATTGTTGGTGTAGATTTGATATTGTTTGTTTTTGGAAGTAATTATACCGGTCGCAGTTTGGATTTAACATCTCAATTCGGGTTGAATAATTATGTAAGATTTTATATTATGTTGGATTTTAAATAATTATGTAAGATTTTATTTTATTTTATTTCAAACTAGATTAAAAGGGGCTTTAATTAAAAGTTAGAAATTTTGTAAGGTGAGTAGTGGCCTAATTAGTATTTGTATACTCATGTTTATCTACATTTCAGTTTTAGGATCTTATCCAGTTCTTTTTCCCTCTTAGGATGCATTCTGTTTCAGTTTGGGTTAGTGATTAGTGGGGACTTGAGCTCAGTTATTGTTTTACTTATCAAATTATCCCAAGTGTGCCTATTATAGGTTTTTTACGGATTTATTTAAATAGAATATGTGTAAATTTTTTCCATTTAAATGATGTTTTTACTACTTAAAATTATGGTTAAAAGTGTATTGAATTACTTTTGTGAGGACTAGGTGATTTAGGAGATGAAGTGTATTGAGGGAATTAGTTTATATCTATTTATAGTTATTCTTTATATTATTTCTACTGATTCAAATTTTGTGTTGATGTATAACCTATGGATAGGTCATTTCAGATTTCTGATAGAAATATGATGTTAATTACACTATGATTAATGGGTGAAATCATACCTAGTGATTGTTTTAGATGCCTATAATGCTTATTGTTAGTCTATGAGGATTAGGTACTCCCCTCAAGTATGTCATGGTCTAGTTTAGGTGTTTAATGGATAGATATCTTGGGTTGGTTCATGAAAATGGTATCAAAACCAAGATTTTTCAGAGGGTTTGGGTTTCCAAGTTCCCTTTGTTATTTGGCATTATAATGTTATTATGGATATAGGTTATAAAAAATCTAGTGCTACACATTGGGAAAAGTGTCATAATATCTTTTCCATTTGAATCCTTGAGTGTTTATGTAATTCTAGGATTTATTGTTGGATTTTGATATTGATTTTGATTGGTTTTATGTGTTTGATATAAAAATGATGATTGAATTACCAATGATGTGTAATCTATTTGGGGGTTCACTTAATATTGGGGTGATGGTGGATGAAGATTTGTAGCTATAGGTCTATCCCCCATAGTTAGGCCAACCATATGGAGCCCTTTTGAATAGTTTTAATGACTCTTCAAATCCCACAAGTAGTTTTGTTAATCGAGTTCCACATGTGTGTTTTAATACACATTGTTTTAAATAAGGATAGTTATTGCACTATTTTTCACATTAATTTTTCCATGATTCATTCATGTTACATCAAATGAATAAAAAAATAAATATAGTGTGATCAATAGTAGTCATAGTGAGAAATCATATTATCTTGTATGTCATTCATATAATATTTATATCATGGAACTTTATTTTCAAAAAATGAAACCTTTGATTTAACCATTTTGTCCTTGTATTTCAATATAACACACATGTATATAATATTAAAATTAACTGTTTACTATATTTGTAAACGTGTTTCATATTTGATGTCTTTTATCTGATTATCAATAGTTTTTATGGAATATGTTTTTGTTTACAATTTATCTGATAGATATTTAAATGTTTTTATGTTTTAATATATTCATCAATTATATTGTGATATCAGGTATTAATGGATCATAATTGGATTTATCTACGAAGAACTACTAGTGAATATGAAAGAGGAGTTGACAATTTTTTGGAATTTGCTAAACGGCATAATCAAAATATTGATTTGATTTTCTGTCCATGTGTGAAGTGTGTAAATATGAGAAAGTTAAACTTCAGAGAAATCAAAGATCATCTCATTTGTTATGGTTTTAGCCTTAATTATACACGTTGGATCTTGCATGGTGAAAGAACTGAAAATTCAACATCCAATGTTGATGACGATATTCATAATGAGGCAGAGGATCGTATTGAAGAATTAATTCATGATTTAGGTGTTGAAACCATCGAAAAAACACCAACTGTTGAACGATTGTATGGAGATTCTGAGAAACCATTATTCCCAGGTTGCAGTAAATATACAGTGTTATCAGCAGTTTTGAGATTAGTTAACTTAAAAGCAAAAAATGGGTGGAGTGATAAAAGTTTCTCCAGTTTACTTGAGCTTTTAAAAGAGCTTCTTCCAGAAGGCAATGGGCTTCCAGATTCCAATTATGAGGCGAAGAAAATATTATGCCCAATGGGATTGGGGTATAAAAAGATACATGCTTGCCCCAATGATTGTGTACTATATAGGAAAGAAAATGAACATTTATCAAGTTGTCCTACATGTGGAACATCGCGCTATAAGATGGATGAGAAAGTCAACTCAGATTCATTTTCAGGTGATGTCATGTAACGTTATGAAAAATCAATTTTTTTACTTTCCAATGATATCATCCAATATTTTTTTCAAACAATTCTGATAATTCAATTCTGGTTTATTTTTAGGTACCAAAATCAAAACTCCATCTAAAGCATTTTGGTACCTTCCAATTATTCCTCGTTTGAAGCGTCTATTTGCAAATTCAAATGATGCAAAAAGGTTAAGATGGCATTCAGATGAGCGCATTTCTGATGGTAACTTACGTCACCCGGCCGATTCACCACAGTGGAAGAGTTTTGATAAAAAATTTCATGATTTTGGAAGTGAAGTTAGAAATCTCAGAATGGGATTGTGTACTGATGGAATGAATCCATATCGGAGCCTCAGTAGCCAACATAGTTCATGGCCTGTTTTGCTGGTACTTTACAACTTGTCCCCACATCTATGTATGAAGAAAAAATATGTTATGATGAGCTTGATGATTTCTGGACCAAAACAACCAGGAAATGATATTGATGTGTATCTTACACCATTGATTGAGGATTTAAAACTGCTATGGGAGAAAGGTGTTACAGTTTTCGATGCATACAAGAAAGAGTATTTTCTTTTGCGTGCTATGATAATGTTCACTATAAACGACTTTCCTGCGTATGGAAACTTATCTGGATATAGTGTTAAGGGACATAAAGCATGTCCAATTTGTGAAGAACAAACTTCATATTATCAATTGCAGAATGGAAGAAAGACAGTGTACATGGGACATCGAAGATTTTTGCGAATTGATCATCCTTATCGTAGATTGAGAAAAGCATTTAACGGTTTACAAGAATACAACCTCCCCCCTCAACCATTGTCAGCTGAAGAATATTATGACAGAGTGAAAGATATTGATTCAACATTCGGAAAGAGAAAAAGTTCTGGTTTACAAAAACATATCTGGAAGAAGCAGTCTATTTTTTTCAAACTACCTTATTGGAGATTTTTAGAGATAAAACATAACATTGATGTTATGCATGTTGAGAAAAACATATGTGATAGTTTGATTGGAACTTTGTTAGACATAAAAGGAAAGACAAAAGATGGATTACATGCTAGATTGGACTTGATGTTAATGCGAATACGTTTGGAGTTAGCTCCCGCTGTGAAAGGAAAAAGAACATATTTACCTCCGGCTTGTCACACATTAAGCAAGATTGAAAAGATGAATTTTTGTCAGTGTCTTCATGGTATTAAAGTACCCAGCGGTTTTTCTTCAAATGTGAGTAATTTTGTGTCATTGAAGGATTGTAAATTAATAGGTATGAAATCACATGATTGTCATGTGTTAATGCAACAAATTCTACCAGTAGCAGTGCGTGGTATATTACCGAAAGCTGTCAGGAAGACAATCATCAGGTTATGTAATTTCTTTAAATCCATTTGTAGCAAAGTCGTTGATCCAAATTTGTTAGATTTGTTGGAGAATGAAGCAACTCTTATTCTTTGTCAACTAGAAATGTATTTCCCACCCACATTTTTTGATATAATGGTTCATCTATTGGTTCATTTGGTGCGTGAGATAAGAATGTGTGGGCCTGTTTATTTAAGATGGATGTATCCTTTTGAAAGATATATGAAAATTTTGAAAGGATATGTTAAAAATCCTTATCGACCAGAGGCCTCTATTGTTCAAAAATATGTATCAGAAGAGGTGATTGAGTTCTGTACTGATTATTTGAATGAAGTGGAGCATATTGGTCTCCCTCTATCTCGACATATGACAGTTGACAGAGAAGGTAGAGGGGTTCGAGGCTTAAAGGTAAAGTTCATTCCACGTGATGAAGTGATGCAAGCACATTTATACATTTTGAACAACACAGATGAGGTTCAACCATATATATCCTCACATATTGCTGAATTAAAGTTACGATATCAGAAAAGAAATGAAAAGTGGTTGATGATTGAGCATAAGAAGACATTTGTTTCATGGTTTAAAGAGAAAGTCACCTCAGATATATCTGTATCAGAAACATTGAAGTGGTTATCAGGGGGACCATCTTTTAATGTGATCACTTGGTCTGGTTTTGATATCAATGGCTACACATTTTACACAAAAAACCTGGATGACAAGAGTACCGTTCAGAATAGTGGTGTGATGGTATTCGCTGAAGCAGTGCATTTTTCGAGTGCCAAAGATAAAAACCCAATTTCTGCATCAACATCATATTTTGGAGTTATTGAAGACATATGGGAAATTGATTATATTAAATTTCGAGTCACTATTTTTAAGTGCAATTGGGTTGATAGTAATAGTGGCGTGAAACATGATGAATATGGGTTTAAACTGGTTGATTTGAAAAGATTTAATCACAATGAGGAACCATTTATCTTGGCGACACATGCAAAACAAGTATTTTATGTCATTGATCCGTCGAATGATCAGTGGTCAGTTGTTTTGCAAGGGAAAAGATATCATTTGGGTGATGATGATGATTCTGATGATGCTAGTGATTTACATGAGCGTTATTCATCTATTATGCAATTTTCAGATGATTACAATGAATATAAGACAGACATAGTGCATGCAGTACGTACCGATCATGATGAAGGGACGTGGGAAAACACTAAATTAGTCTCCTAATTTTTCTGGTAAATATTTATATTTTGTGTCTATTTTTAAAACTTACAAATGCATGCCTCTATTTTTACATATTTATTTTTCATTTCCTTGTTTCTAATTATTCAGTTTTCTAATGATATGCAGGTACCCAAAATTTCATTACACTTTCTAGTAGCAATGTCAAATACAGATAGAGATGAGCAGTTACCGAGGTATATCTATTTTGACATATTATTAAATATTCAGTAATATACATATTTAATGAAATAAAACTGTTAATTTATTAAAAAAAATTGCAGGACTACTGATGCGTCCTCGGCGGAGGAGACTTCTCCAGTTACTACTGAAAAATCAAGTTCTCTAGTTGGTAAACGTGGTATTACACGTTTACCAAAACTATCACTCGCTCGTGATGATAACAAATTACACATCCGTTTTGATGATAATAATAATGCAGTTGGCCCAAATGCAGTTCAGTTTGTCAGTTATATAGCGATGCAGAGCCGTTGCAGGATTAGTATTTTATATCCTGATTGGAAGTCAGTGGACAGGACGGCGAAGCAACAGCTTTGGGAGGCCGTGACGGTAAAATATCTTTATTTATTTATTTTATCTCATTTTTTTAATATTATATAGTTTAAATGACATATTTTATTTTTTCAATTACAGATGACATTCAATTTTGAGGAAACCAAAGAAATTAGGAAAAGACATCTCTCTTTAGCGGCGGTTCGATGGAGAGATTTTAAAAACAAACTGACGAAAGATTATGTTTTTGGAAAGAGAAGGTTTGAAAGCCCATGTCTTAAGTATCCATATATAGATGAAGAAACATGGAAGCGATTTGTTGACAGTCGTCAGGAAGAGAAATTTCAGGTATTGTAATTGTTTTATATTTTAAAATTTATGCTATATTTTCCTTATTACTAATGTGTTTATTTTTATGTAACAGGCCTCCAGAAGATCTCATCAGGAGATCCAGTTGAAAAACGTATACCCTCATACTTTATCACGTGGAGGATACTCGTATTTGGAGCAGAAAATTATTGAAGAAAAATTTGAAGCATTAAGAGCTCGATCAAGTAGTGGTTCAGAAGAGGTCCAGTATGGTCCTCCATCTCCTCCCACTCGCCATGAGAAATGGAAACGAGCAAGAAGAAAAAAAAATGAACAATATCTTACAGACGAAGCTCATCAAGTGGCTGATAGAATTGTAAGTAAATATTAATTCTTTGTTAACAATTTTCCTTTTTTATAATTTATAAACACTAATATAAATTTTTTATTTTTCATTTCAGGATGAACTTCAGGAGAAAGAGACACAGGGCTCTTTTATCCCTGAGGGTAGGATGGATATCCTAGCCACTGCTTTGGGAAAGACTGAACACCCCGGCCGTGTTAGAGGATATCAGGCGGGTGTTAGTATTCGGAAGGTTTTTGGTAAGAGTAAGCAACCAAGAGACCCGGAAATTGAATCCTTAAAAGAAGAGCTGCAGGATATGAAACGGTCTATGGGTGATCAAATTCAAGCAGCAGTACAGAAGGCTTTATTAGAACACTTGGCAAGACAGTCACAGTCTGCTCATCCTTCCGAGGTATATTATTTACTGTTAACAATTTTTCTTTTCTATAAATTATAAACACTGATATAACTTTTTCATTTTTCAACATTCTCAGCCTACTCACTCAGACTATCATGCCTCATATGCTTACCCAACACCGTCTGGGCAGCCTTCCGAGGTATATTATTTAATGTCATCAATTTGTCTATTTTATAAATTATAAACACTGATATAACTTTTTCATTTTTCAACATTCTCAGCCAACTCACCCGGACTACCCTGCCTCATCTGCTTACCCTGCCCCGTCTGCGCAACCATTTGAGGTATATTATTTAATTTAATTTTTAATCAATTTTTCTATGTTAAAAATTTTAAACACTAATATACCCTTTTCATTTTTCTGACTTCTCAGCCTGCTCACCCTGACTACCCTGCCCCACCTGCTAACTTTGAGCCTCCACCTCCTCCATCGGATCAAACCTTATATTGTGAGTTGTTTGCGGGAGATCCTCATGTACATATTGTTGCGTTAGGACAAGTGTATTTTTTGGGGGACTCGGTACATCATCAGCCTATGCAGATGGGTCAGGTTAGAGTATCAGTACTTTTTATTATAGATCCTACTGCTCTACTACCATTTCCTACTGCGGAGATCACCAGTGTTGGGGAATGCATGGGCCATTTTTTACTTTGGCCAACTGCACTTCTTCGTTATATTTCACATGAGGTATGAGTTTTTTTAACTAGTAATTAGAAATGATTCCAAATTACTTATAATGTTTTCTGACATTTAACTTATATAGGAATATCTGAAAGCAAAAGAAACTGTACAAATGCAGCAAAATGTTCAAAAACAGTCGGCTGTAGATACTTCTGATATTTCTTCTGGGTTGAAAAGATTATCTCAGTGCTCTTCTTCCTTGAATTTTATCTATGAGTTTCGGATGACGCCCGATATATGTGGAAGAAATTATAAATTGAGAATATTGAAAGAAGATATCATGAATTTAGTTAATTTTGAAGAGATCGGGCTGAATGTGGTGCAGTTGTTTTCCATGTAAGTAAATTGACGTCTGAATTGCTATTTCTTTACTAAAATATTGTTATGTCATTGACTAACTATGTTTTCTTTTTAAATTAGGTATCTATACAGGATTCTTTTACAAAATGAAACTACAAGCATTTATAGCTTTATAGATCCAGAGTACATTTCCTCGGAAGTCAAACATGTGAAAAATGATGACAAAGTTAAATATATATCCGAGAGATTATCACAAACAGAGATTCAGTGCTGGTTTTTGCCATTTGTTGATAAGTAAGAATATCAACATAATTTTGAACTCATGATCATTATAATGTCATTAATTATGAACTTTTTGTATTATAGGGGGCATTGGATGTTAGGTGTATTTTGCCCAAATGAATGCACCTTATATTGGTTTTGCTCTTTATTAGGAAAAGTGCGTAAAACGTTTTCCAACTTATTAAACAGGTAAGTTGTTTTTTTATTTTTAGAAGTTTGTTATGTTTAATTTTAATTGTTTACACAAGTTTTATTAGTTCTTATATAAAACAATGCAGTTCATGGAAACATTTTACAAATGAAAAGAAACCAACGAAAATCAAATATGTGGAAGTACAGGTAATTAGTTTTTATATTTTTGTTATATATTGGGTTTCATTATTAGTTAAATGTTTTATAACTGCAGTGTCATCGTCAAAATGGAAGCGTTGAATGTGGTTATTATATTCTACGATTTATGTACGAGATAATCACAACTGGGGAAACTACTGATTTTCATAAGGTTAGTTGTATTAACTTTTTTATATATTTTCATCCACTTTCTTCTATTTATTAATTTCATATCATTCAATATTATTGTAGGTATTCAATGATTCACAGTCATATTCTCAATCTGATATGATTCATATTCAATCTACTTTTGCGGACTATTTGTTAAGTCTGATTAAGATTTGAGGTATGTATACTAATATTTATAAATAATATTATATATGGGTTTAAAAAACTAACTCTTATGATATATTAGGTGTTTGAACCTACTAATAATCAAATGAATGCTTCAACAATAACAAACAATGAGCATGTCATATATTTCAGGTACGTGTATTTTAATTCTGATTTACTGAGTTTTCTCAAGTGCCTCTGCAAAAACTGTTTTATTGAATCTACTAATAATCAAATGAATCCTTCAACAATAACCAACAATAAGCATGTCGTATATTTCAGGTACGTGTATTTTAATTCAGAATTAGTTATTATATTTCTTTTCATTGTTATTTCTTAAAATCATTTGTCTGTACAGTGACAAATCTGTAGGGTGGTACTTGGATCATGAACATAGAGATTCGTATAGCGAAATAACATTCACAAACACTAAAAATTGTCTCCCTTGAATGCACAGCAATATCTTCTAGGCCTTTTTATTTTTTATGCAAATAAATATCGAAAAATGATTGCCGAGAAGCATATCACATAATACCTGAAACAACGCTTAGTGGGTTTGCACAAAGATAAAATAGAAGGCGTCAATTTTTAAGGTATGTTTCTTTATGTATCTTCAATCTGCATTTGATTTCAATTTTCTAACCTATTTTTTGCACTCAAATTTATTTCTCTGTTATTCCATAACTTAAACAAATAACAATAGTGAATAGGTAATGCACGTCTATACAGAGCAAATATAAAAACCTGAGGTTGGGGGTGGTGGGGATTCTATGGTGAAAAGACACCCCCAACATCTTCAGTGGGGGAGGTGAGGAAGAGGTTGCATCGGCTGAGTGTTCCTGGAATTTTGATCATTTCATTTTGGTAATTTACTTTGTGAAAAAATGAATGATTCAAATAAATTACACATTTTCATTTAATGTTTATTCATTGCACTAATAACTTGGATTGATTTTTTCACTCGTTTCATTACTGTTTTGACAGGATTGGTGCTATCTATGGGAGGAAACTTACAATGATTGATACTGAGTATGGTTAGATTAAGAAAATGCACCATGTAGGTACGTGTATTTTAATTCTGCTTTACTTTGAGTTTTCTGAAGTACTTCTGTTAAAGCTGTTTAATTGTTTTTGTATACTTCGTTATTTTTTTTCAGGGTTCCGATTTGTTTGGAGGAGAAAATATATGTATTTTATTTAAAAAAAAAAAAAATTTACGGCGTCGGTTATTTTAAAAACCGACGCCGAATAATTTTAAAAAAAAATTATTTACGGCTTCGGTTTTTTTAAAAACCGACGCCGAAAGGGTTTTCCGCGTCGGTTTTTAGAAAAACCGACGCGGAAAACTCGGTTGAAAGCGGGTTTCCGCGTCGGTTTTTAGAAAAACCGACGCGGAAAATCCGGTTGAATGCGGTTTTCCGCGTCGGTTTTTCTAAAAACCGACGCGGAAAATCCTGTTCCAATCGGTTTTCCGCGTCGGTTTTTCTAAAAACCGACGCGGAAAACCTATTCGAATATATTTTCCGCGTCGGTTTTTTAATGAACCGACGCGGAAAATAATGTCTACATGTAGCTTCGGCGTCGGTTTTATAAAAAACCGACGCCGAAGCTCATAAGCGAATTATTTTTCGCGTCGGTTTCTATGAACCGACGCGAAAACGCTATTTTTAACGTCGCCTATAAAGACGTCGGTTTATAACCGACGTTAAAAATAAAAAAAAACCGACGCGAAAAAGTGTTTTTGCACTAGTGGATTGTACGGATACATGGATTACCCTCGACGATTGTCTTCGATTGTGATGCACGTTTCACTTCCTGGTTATGGAAGGAGTTACAAGAGGCTTTTGGGACACATCTTCATTTGAGCACCGCCTTCCATCCTCAAACGAACGGCTAGACTGAGAGGACCATTTATACCCTCGAGGACATGATGCGTGCTTGCATCCTTGACTTCAGTCACAGTTGGGAGGATCACTTGTCCTTGGTGGAGTTTGCATACAACAAAAACCATCACTCCACCATTGGGATGACACCTTTTGAGGCGTTGTATGGTTGACCTTGCAGATCACCTTTTTGCTGGACTAACCCAGGGGAGTCCGCACTCGTGGATCCAGAGATGGTACGGACTACCACAGAGAAGGTGCTAATCATCCAGGAGAAGATGAAGACTGCATAGAGCAGGCAGAAGTCTTATGCCGATAGGAGAGAGAGACCTCTGGAGTTCGTGGATGGCGACCAAGTATTTCTATGGGTCTCACCTCGACGAGGTTTGTGGAGATTTTTCCGAGGCGGAAAGTTATCTCTGAGGTTCATTGGACCCTTTAAGGTCCTTAGAAAAGTTGGCGAGGTGGCTTACCACTTAGCTCTTCTACCTCAGTTGCAACGGGTGCATGACATCTTCCACGTATCCTAGATGAGGAGATACGTGCATGACCCTTCTCACATCATCGACCACGACGATCTCGACATCGACGATGAGGTGAATTTTATGGAGGTTCCAGTAGAGATTGAGGATCGACAGGAGTGGGTCCTTCATGGGTGGTCGATACCTCTGGTGTGCATTCACAGGCAGCACAGGAACCTCTAGGAGAGCACATGGGAGCAGGAGGTTTAGATTCGTGCTCAGTACCCCCACTTGTTTTCCTAGTTTTTTGTGTTGTGGATTATGGGGACGTAAAACCCTGAGGTGGGGAGAATGCAAAGTCCTGAAATTTCCATGTAATTTTTTTAAATTAAATGGGAATTTTACGAGTCTGAGAAAATCTACGGCGCATGATTCCAAGGTCCGGTGTGCCCGAAATTAATTTCGAACTTTTTTTCGGGTACATTCAGTAAAGGTGCGAGCGAGTTTTTGTAACTTTTTAACCGGTGATCGAAATTGAAATCTGAGGACACCGTTGAACTCGTAGTGCTGATATTTTCTTAAGGAGAATTTTACTTGGAACGCAGTAGGTCGAGGGTGAAAGTTAGTTTTTCACCTTTTCATGGAAATAAAAATAAAATAAAATAAACTTATATTTTATTTTTGTTAAAAAATCCCATGTGAATGTTATAAAGGTGGGGACCACCTGGACTAAAACCCCCATTTTTCAAATTAAAGGCGGGGACCACCCGAATCCCCTTTAATGGGAGGAAACCTTTCAACTCCCCATTTAATTGTTGGAGCCAAATAATAATTAATGAAATGTGTTAGCATTTAATTATTCCAACCACATCTCAATTAATGGACAACTTTAATAAGTTGGCTATTATTTTTATTGGGTGGGGGAAAATCATTGGAGTAGGGTGGAAGAGCCTTGGAGGATTTAGAGGAACTATTATACTTCAATAAAGAATGATTCTATGACAAAAAAATTGCTCCAATGTGGGACATCTTCAATCAAAGATGAACCGAAGTCTGTCCTTCCCTCCTCATTGACGTCAACAAACCATCAAGGTAGGGGTTTTGTTATTCTTCGTGTTTTACGTTAAATTAATCCTCTTGATTCACCTGCTACCGAAATAATGCGGAGGGAGCAGGCCAAATGAACATGGTCTGATCCCTCCACTGTTCTTCATGGTTGGTGTGTGTTCTTCATGATGGTGGAGGACGGCAACCGGTGCTAGCGATTGGCACTGGTGGAACTCGAGAGCGGTGACCGGCACCACAGCCGGCCGTGACGAAGGCGGATTTGTGCTGTGGCGGTGAACAGAGGGCGACCGACCGATCCAGCCACCAGTGAAGGCATGATGCATGGAGAGGACGACTGAAAATCTGGCCAGCCACGGCGAACTGCCGCAACGTGGCCGCCCCGCCGCACCGCGTCCCCGCCGCACCGCAGCTACCCCACCGCACCGCGGCCGCCCGACCGCACCAAGGGACACCCGGTGCGGGCTAGGACACACTGTGGGATGGGTCGTGTTGTGGTCAAGACCAGACCCATCGAGGCAGGCCAAGTCGGTCCGACCGGGTCGGACAAGACCCGGACCAACTTCGACCCATTTTCGTTCTTTAGGCCATATCTTGAGCTACGGGCGTCCGTTTGACGAAATGTCTGCGGTGCTAGAAACCTTGGAGAGAGATGATACTTTTGGTATAACTCACTTTAGATTTAGATAAAGGTGGTTTATGGTTGGGTTGGATTGAGCACGAATCCAACCGGGCCCTCGGGGCTAAAAGACTAATAACTTACAGACCGGGTGTCCATTTGACGCACCGTCTATTGCATTGAGACCCCTATGATGTGGTGGTTCTTTGGGATACTTATTCATGGGACTTCATGGAATTTGGAGTATCGACCTGTGGCTTGTGGAGCGGACCCTCCCGGAGACAAGCAGGCTTAGTTCAAAAACCCTGTAGCTGGTTGTGACATGAGAAAGGGATCCATCGTGGGTCTATGATTGAGGGTTCCATATGGATCCGCTCTAGGAATCCATGTAGAACTTCTCTAGGATCCTTTTTGGGTCTGCTATACTAGGATCCTGTGTGGGTCTGATGATGTACTAGGATCCTATGTGTGTCTGACGATGTACTAGGATCCTGTGTGGGTTTGATGATGTACTAGGATCCTTTGTGGGTCTGACAATGTACTAGGATCCTGTGTGGGTCTGACGATGTACTAGGATCCTGTGTGGGTTTGACGATGTACTAGGATATTGTGTGGGTATGACGATGTACTACGATCCTATGTGGGTCTGATGATGATTTAGGATCCTTCGTGGGTTTGCCTCTTAACAGAGTAAGATGATTCAGTAGTTACATCTAATCATCTCTACTACTATATCTAAGATATACCCGGTGTGAGCTGAGTCTGTACCTGTGTGGTACTTTCCTTCATGGTAATAACTTAGTGGTATTCTTCTATGTGGCGTACCTGTGTGTTACTTAGCTTCGTGGTATTCCTTCCTTTGTGGAACAGTTGAGCTTTTGGATTTTGAGTTGGACCTTGTGTTTCCTCATGATTGAGATGGGTATACTTGATAAATTAGGTATATGTTTGGGAATATACCTACATAGGGTTGTCAGTTGATTCCATGCTGTGTGGTTTATCCTTTGTGGATTTTGTGAGACCTTGGGGGCCTTGGGGTCCCTACTGAGTATCATTCTACTCACCCCTGCATGGGCTATGCTCGCACCTTGTTGTGTCTGATGCAGACAACGGACAGTGCTGACTGAGGATGAGAGTTCCAGTACTGGAGGTAGCTCAGAGGTGGACCTTAGACGAGGCGTAATGTAGAGACGACCATTCGAGAGCTATACCTACCCTTTAGGTAGGATCCTTGGTGGGTGTTCATAGGAGCTGTTTTAGTTTACCTGTACCTTTTAGTTTTCTTGTACTTTCCAGTTGGGCTTGTATTCTGGCCCCTTTTGCTTACTGTACTCACTATTTTACTATACAGTTTTGTTGAGTTCATATCTTTCTATGTGCTTGGTTGCATGTGTCTACAGGTTATAAAGGCAATGCCTTCCCAGTTTTAGGGAATACACCTTTCGGTGCTAGTTGCCAGCCCCTGACCTATGGAAGGCGGGCTTGGGGTAGTCACAGCAGGGGCCCCGAGGGATGGGTCATGACAACATCTCTTGGTAGGTCCGTGTGAACCAGCCCGCATGGACCCACGGGCACTGGTATGCTCTCTACCACATCTCGATGCCGCGACCTTCCTCCGTGATGTACCATCGCAGCTCGCCGCCTGGCTCAATTGTGGCGCCGGATGGCACCACACCTCATGTCCAGTCCACATGGACCGGCTCTCTATGGACCCATGGGCGTGGGTCTGACCTCCGACCCATCTTGATTACACGACCTTACACCGCGGTGCGCCGCCGCAGCGCACTGCCGTAGCACGCTACCCCGCTTCAATGCGGCCAGCGTTGGCCGACCGCCCCTTGTCCGCCGCAACACCTTTGGGAACCACTATTCCTTTGTGGTCGGTAGGTGCTGGTCACCGCCTCCCTCAGTCGGTGGTCCCACCACGTGCTGCCATCACGCCACCGCTTCTTTTGGTTTCCCATGTAGAACATAGCCATAACGGGTTCAGCGGAGGGTCTGGGTCTTGTTTGTCGGGCCTATGCCCTCCGCTTTAGCATTATAACATAGGAATTATTATTAGATTATAAAAACTCTCATAATGAAACCCCACATTATCCTCCTGCATTAAAGAGAAAAACGCGGGTGAACCCATTGGACGGTTGACCCGTGTTCTTCATAATACTCAAGAACGAGGTAAAAAGGGGAGGAATCAAACATATAACCCCTACCTTGTAATCGTTGGAAGGCGCTGCGGGTGAGGAAGAAGTGTCCACGTCCGAAGGTGTTCATCGACACTTGTTGTTGCCCGCCGATTCCTCCAATGTCCTTCGCTCGAAGCTTTGTTCTAGGTTAGTGGAAGTCATCACGAAACTTCGTCAGAGGTTCCCCTATTGCATACCGAAAACCCATGCCCAAGATTCATTTAAATATAGGGGAGGAGAGGATCAACGCACCGCACAATTAATGACATTCATTAATGAGTATAATTAATGAACCTATTTTATTATCTCAAAAGTGTGATTACACATTCATTAAATTCTCCCAACGGTGTGATTACAGAAATTAAGATTCAAGCCATTAAATGGTTTGACATTGCACTGCAGTCCCACCACCGTTTGTTCAAGGGTTGCACAAAGAAAAATAAAATAACCAAAAGTTATTTTATTATTTTTTGTAAAGTCCAAAAAATTAACTTTTTTGTCTGACCCTTGTAAATAAAAGTTAAGATTCCCTTAAGATAATCTCGGCACTACGGATTCAATGGTGCCCTCATATTTTTAATCCAATCACCGGTTAAAAAGATAGAATTCGCCACCCGCACATTTACTGAACATACCTTAAAAAAAAGTTCAAAAATTTTTAACAGTCACCCTCAACCCGTGCCGGTCGAGGTTTGTATTTACCTATGGGGAAAAATCCCTCACGAGCTCAATAGTACTCTTGGATTTTCCATCTGAGTTACCATTTAGGAGTAAAGTATTTTACAATAAAAAAATTGTTACTTAATTATTTTATTTTACGGCCAAAAACTAACTTCCATTGGAGGCCCGCGCCGACCAATGTTAGTATCTGCCTAAGGAAACCATACCCTCCAAAAATTATCCGTGGTGCGAGATTTTTAATTCGAGTCACCGTTTGTGTGTTATAATCATTTGAAAAATAAAATAATTTTATTTTATAATTTTATTTATGGTTATGCCATTTTCAGGTTTTCTCATCGGAGGCCTGCACCGACTAAACTTAAGTCGTTCGTAGGGTAAACCCACCATCCTGAATGCAATGGTGGCCTCAAATTTATGATTTGAGCACCCATTTAAGAGTTATTATACTTGTTCATCAAAAACCACTCACACATGCTATTTAATGCTTAAAAAAAGTTCGACAGATCTTTCTGGGTACTCCGGGCCTCAGAATCATGTGCCTTCAGATTTTGAGGCCTCGAAATATTTCCATATAAAAAAATATTTACACAGAAATTCCGAGATGTTACATTACCCATCCATAGATCACACTCAATATTCCTCTCTACCCAGAATTTCATTAAAGTGAGCTACTATTGGAGGATCATGATATGATTTAGATGATTAAGTTTCCCCTCTAAATACAATATATTTTTCTTCACCTTATTGAATAATAATATCTTTTACTTATAAATAAATTTATTCATTATACTTTGAAATAAAATCCTTACCAAGGATCATATCAAAGTAAACCATATGTATGATAACCAAATTTGAAAATAGGGTACACCCAAGCATCATAATTGGAATTTACTGACACACATTTGTTATAATATGACTCCTGATTGGTGGGTTAATTGATAACACCCTTACTAGGGTAATAGGGAAGTATCTAATGTTTTTGGAAAACATGGAAGATATAAAAGAGTGAAAAGATCCATAATCAAATAAATCATTATCTAATGTTGGAGTAACAATCAAAGTAATCACCACTACATCATTAGGAACTTTGACTTTTGTTTTCATAATCACATAAGTTGGCCTTAATCCCTTATCCTTTTCTAAGATAGATTTCCTTGAATTTTGGGGAACTGGTTCACATAATTTCCCTTCTCCCTATAGTTAAAGCATTAAACGTCATCAACTTCTGCCTTACCCTTACATTGGTGGGATTGATGGACCTTTTCTCCACACTTGTAACAAACTACTTTTCCTTTCCTGTAATCTCCAAGGTGTTTCTTCCCATAGTTATTAGATGTGGGAAATCCCATCCTTCCTTTCTTCCCATTACCCATATTTTTCTTCCCATAATTCTCAACTGAACTCTTGTTCTCATGATTTCCTTTAAATTCATGCATCTCAGAGAAATGATTTTCTATCTTAATGGTACTCAAGAATATATCCTCATATAAAGAAAGGAAATGAGAGACCAATTCCCTTCAAAGGATCAGTTTTAACCCATCAATGAAATGACCAATATTACATTCCAGTCTATGTACATAGTCCACATCATGCTTAGATAACCTTGTAAATTTAGCCTCATATTCAAAAACATTTACCTCCTCCTTTTGCCTAATATTGTGGAATTTCCTTTCCATTTTTCTCTATGTTCATGTGGTAAGTATTTTTCATATAATACCTCCTTAAAATTTCCCTATTCCATTCAATTCATCTCATCCTCCCATTTAGTGTTTTAAATTAGTGACTACTATTGGTCCATATATCCCTTTAGAAAATAGTCCACCATGATGACTTTTTTCCTTTTCACTACTTAAAGTGAGAAAGATCTTTTCTAGGTACTTGATCCACTATTAAAACACTGATGGATTAGTAGTTCCATGGAATATTGGAGGTTGTTGTCACATGAAGTGATCTAGTATAGTTACACCATTTTTTGGATCAGTAAAATGCTCTATGTGGGTGTGATTATTTTTTATAACCTGGTTTAACTGGCCCAATATGGCTATGAAATGATTAACATCAACTCTAGATTCATTAACTTATTCATAGGGAATATCCCTGAATTGACTATGTGTGTTGATATAGTTCCTATTCCTCCTATTGGTCTCCATATTTCTATAATGTTATACACTTAATTATCTCATGATATTTAATTGTAAAATACAACTCCTATTACATTTTATAGAGTTTTCCCTAGAAATATTGAGGGGTTTTCATAGTACTTATGCTATATAACTTGGTTCCTCTAAAATATTGTCCCCAAGGTTCCTACTAAACTTTCTCTGATACCAAATGAAACATATCAGACTCTAGAAACCTAGAGCCAGTAGTTATATTACATTATTGGTACATAATACAAGAGTTCCCATTGGATCAAAAAAATTATAGTATTGGAATACTAGATACATACATACATTACATTTTAAAATATAAGATACAACATGAACCATCTCAAATACCCTAGTATGCTGACACCTAAGACGGTCTTGACATAGCCCGAATGGAGTTCCCGGTCCCCACAGGTTGGTGACTAGAACATGTAATAATACAACATTGTTATTTTCATGAACCATCTCAAATACCCTAGTATGCTGACACCTAAGCCGGTCTTGACATAGCCCGAATGGAGTTCCCGGTCCCCACAGGTTGGTGACTAGAACATGTAATAATACAATAGATAAGAAGGGAATAAATTTTACCACATAATAGTGGAATATAAATAGTTCCAATCAGTATACCAATACTCCTCAAGAAGAAAGTACCAGAAACAAATTGGTAAAACAACACCCAAATGATATATCATCAGAAGGCACAACATCCATGAAAGTAAAGCTATGAAAACCCATGTAATAGGTGGATCACATCTCCACTGATCACCTCCATTACTCCAGGTCCCATGAATCAAATACACCTGCCTCATTTAAGAGGCGCTTTCCCTTTACTTGAACCTAACATAAGATAATATATAAACAAATGAAGGACAATTTGAAGTGTGAGCTAAACATCTCAATAGGGTCTCATGAAGTGTTCCATAATCAATTACATAACAATTAAACCAATTAAGATTTCAATTTAAATAAAAAAGGCATGTAATTTCATTTAAATATTTTTTTAAAAATCTAATTTCATAATAAAAAGGATGGAATATATATTAAAATAGGCTTAAATGAACATTTATATAAAAAATTTATATAATGAAATTTTCATGAATAAAATAGTTCAACAATCAATGTAATGTAATAATAAACTAAAACATATCATAACACCATATAATAAGCCCTGTGGTACATTAGTTTTTGGGAATATGATCCTCACACATCTCAATGATCATCACAACTCAAGTTAGTTGTGAACACTTGAATCAACACCACATTAGGGGAGCCCATTATGGGAAATCTTGCCAAACTTGGTTTAGTTAGTGTTTTTATCATCAATCCATTTCTAGGGAGTTAGAGTTTTGGTTTTTCATGACCCCCTAACTCCAAAGATTCCCCTCTTAGGCTAGCAATGAATAAAGGGAGATAATGACCCCTGAGTCCTGCCTCCAGTAGGCCCCGGGTTGGTGACTAGCACCAAGGGTGTACAAAACTCACAATATAGGAGGCATTACCCTTTATAAGAAACAAGATCAGTAGATAGAATGAATCATCCACAAAAAACCCAATATATAATATAAAATAGAAATCCAAAAACCATCCCACATGCATGAAAAAAGTAGAAATGATACAAATACAATAAAGTCTCCAAAGTAAATACCCAAAAGTAAAGCTAAAGCAGCGACACGACAACTATCCCAAAGCCTGAGATAGTAATGCCCATCATGGTCCACATAATCCTCCAGCAAACCTGAAAGAAATTTTATATATGTAGGGTGAGAATATGAGTATACTCAGTTGGAAAACCAAAGTCTCTCATGCACATGTGAAATTAGCATACTAATTCTCCCATGAGAAAATAGTGGAACCAAACAACACCTAAAAAGGTATACTAACCAAACCCAACCTCACAGAGGAATTCTCACCAAGTAACACAAGTCAAGTAATATAATATATTAAAAAGAAAATCGATGATAGGGTACCCTGCACCACTTTCCCACTGGTATGCTGCTCTCTCCCAATGTCGTATGTCTTGGCACTCCCATACCTTATGTATACAAAATCACATCCCACCCGCACACACCTAGGCCTCACAACACATCCTACCCAAACACACCTGGGCCTCACAACACATCACATCACATATCATCCCAAAGACACCTGAGAAATCACATCACAACTCATCCTAAAGGCACCTGGGAAAAAACCACATCTCCCGCAAACACATGATCTATCACATCTCGCCCAAAGACACCTGGGCCAAAAACCACCTCTCTTGATATCACTTAATCTATCACAAACACCATCTAAAGCACTAATAGACCTTCATCCATCACAGCCTGTGCCATACCTACCTCACATGGAAGAGAGAATAGAAAAGAGCTGGTACCTAGACATCCGTACTCATCACTGAATGTTCGAGAAAAATACCCCCTGGGTGAATATGTGGGTGTTCAGTACATATTTCTCAATGTGGGTGGGGTGCGTATGTAAATCATAAGAATATACAAGTGTTTACATATATATACGGAAAATTACACAATCCCAACCTATGAGTTTGAAACCAACTAACCAACTCACAACATCGTTACTTTTACTGCTACCTCTAAATGCATTTATTAGTATTTGCAACAGTCATTTCATAAGGTAAAGAGCCCGAACTAGTGACTTCACATTTACTCTCTGTTTAACACCCATTTATTTCATTATTTGGTATCAACCACCATTGATCACACAACCCACCATTAATTTTCTATGATTTTTTTCATCCCATTAACCAAGATGACCCATTCCATTTTAAACATTATTTAATATTCATTTATTCATACTATCACTACTCATGACATCTAGGACAAAGCAACCACATTCCACAAATATCTCAACGTATCACCACCTCACCACCCCCACAAGCACGACCCACAACGATCACCTCACCACCCCAAAAGCATGACCCAAAAACTATCAGAACCATACCCCATTTCAACCATACAGCGCCATCCCACAAGCATGACCACACATCACAACACATCAAGAGACATTTTTACAGATTTAAAAAGGGGATTTTCATCACATTCTACTTCATTTTAAGGGTTTTATCACACAAACCAAAATCATGGTGTAGCCATTTCATTAGCCAAGTATAATTAATTAACCAATTTCCTTTTTGGGTGATATATTAACAATAAGAATAGTCACAATAGTCACAAAATATATATCCAGTGCAACAAAATCCACCAACGACCACAATTTTCAGTGGGGCATCAAGCTTGTACAATCTACAATATCGCATCATATAGAGGCTATAAAAACATGTGAGGAATACCCATTTACCATTAAATTTAAATTTAACCAATTATTTATCTTCAATTAAGCTAGAAAAACCATAATACATAGATAAAAATAAGTAAAACCCCACCCGAATGATGCACAGTAAAGAGAAATTAATGAATCCTACCTCAAGGAGGATTTTCGCACTACAGGGTGAGGAAGAATTCTTGGAAGACACTGTCACACCATGAGGAACCACTGATCAACCTACCCCACATATCAAGACCATCAAATAAAACCTAGCACATACCCCAAACAAAATAAACACCACCACAGATGATCCCCAAGAGAATAATTGAAGAAAATCAACCAATAAGGGGGAAGAACTTACCATAGACCAACCACAGATCGCTGATGAACAACCATCAGTGTCAATGAATCGAAGTGGGATGAATAAGGGCTTGAAGGACACATCAGGGCACCTAGGGTTTTTCAAAAATGATAAGAGAAAGGGATCATGGATAAATGAATGAAATTGTAGCCAAAAATAATTTTTAAAAATGCACATGATTGGGGTATTCCACGACGTGTAATCCACTTTCACGTCTTTTAATCTTTGGTGTTCAATTTCTATCGAAAAACATGTCCCCTCTTCATTTTATTATTTAATTAACCCAAAAAACCCTCACATCATGAAAATTCCCTATACAATACATTAAACAGACTTTCACATTGTGTAATCCAGTTACACGATGTGTAATTCATGCAACACCTCTGTTGCACCTGCAACTTCCACCAGAATCTCCTGAAACTTCCCCTAAACACCTACCACAAAAAAACCGGAAAAGTAATTGATCGATATGGAATGGAATGTTACATCATATACCTCTAAAATGATTCTCACCCTAGAGAATCTAAAACTAATCCCATAAGGAAAAAGGGGTCCAAACAACCACCCCACGATATACCTCTCAAGGATCTCATCATACCTCAAACACAACCATTGGCTAAACACACCAACCCAAATGGCCACAAAACATAACACACAACCACAAGACACCTCCTCTCACACAAACACATTTTCACACAACCATTTCACAAATATATTAACCCCCACACAACCCAAACAAAAAACCAATACAACTAATGAGCAACATTGTCCCGAACACACGAATCGGGGAATTCCGTCCTCCATGCCAAGATACTATCCGCTATGGGTGGCATTGAATTTCCCAAATGGGTTTAATCACATCACAATTTATGCGTATCGATTAGGAATTAGTTCCTACCCTTTTCACATGGCAGTTATTTATCACACATCACACCACACACATCATAAACCTAGAAAAAAATCTCTTCTCATAAAACAAAAAGGATCCAAAATAGTACATCAAATTATATGAAAAAAAAGATAAAACGAAAAAAACTCCAGGTATTGGTCACAAATCTATGCCTATATCTCCCAAGTACTCTTCTCCTAGCCACCATGCCTCCACAACACATGAAACAATGGAATTATTCATCCACACAATGCCTTCTCTTAACAATCTTGGATCTATACTAGCCGTTCCACAAATGTTGTGTTGTCCTCGATATCAAAATCTCCATAGTCAATGAAATGGGATTCATCATAATATTCTGATGAAGTTGAGAGATGTGAAAAATTTCATGGGTTATTTCTAACCACGGTGGAAATTCCAAAAAATATTCCACCACGCCAACTCGCCCCAAAACTTTAAAGGGTCCAACGAAACTGGGAGAAAGTTTACTCCCTCTGCCAAACATTTTCTACCGATGTTGAGGGGAAACCTTCAAGAACACATGGTCTCCAACCTATAACTCCAAGGTCCTCCTTATTTGATTGGTGTAAGACTTATGAAAGTCTTGAGTTGTTTTTATCATCTCAAAAACAAGATAAAATTTCTCTATTGTGCTCTACACCACATTAGGACTAAGAAGGGATATCTCCCCAATATTCATCCAGCATAACGGAGAAGGAAATGATCTTATGTAAAAAGACTCAAATAGAGCCATGCCAATGAAAGAGTGATAGCTATTATTATAAGAAAACTCTAAAAATGGTATATGTTGTACCCAAGATCCACTAAAGTCCAAGACGAACACCCACAATATATCCCCCGACATCTAGATAGTCTATTCTGTCATCCCATATGTCTTAGGGTGGAAAGAAGTGCTGAGACATAATTGAGTGCCAAAAGCATTCTATAATCCCCTCCAGACCTATGAGGTAAAATTTGTGTCCCGATCGAAGATACTGGACATCATAACTCCATGAAACTACACTACCTCATCCACATAACTCTTATCCAAATCATCAACTACGATTGACTCCTTGATTGCTAAGAAGTGAGATGATTTGGTCAACTCATCCACTACCACCCAGATATCATAAAAACCTCCCTGAGATCTGGGTAACCATGTGAAAAAATCCATTGAGATGTCATCCCATTTAAACTCAGGAACATTTAAGGGCTACAAAAAACCACCAAGAACATGATGCTTGAACTTTACCTACCGGAAAACCAATCACTTTTCCATAAACTCCGCCAATTCCCATTTAATCTCGGGCCACTAAAACTAAATTCTAAATCCACGATACATATTATAAATTCCTTTTTGTACCACCAAATGTGGTGTATGAAAATCACAAAGAACTCCATCACACATCACCACCCAAAAAAACAACTTTCCATTAAACAACATATGGTTTTAATCATCCTACGACCATCTCTCTGAAGCATCACCCTAGAAAACACGATCACACATCATCTCTACCTCTGGGTCTCCCCACTGATATTCCTCCACATACTAAATCATAGAATACTACACCATCATCTGAAACAAATAGCTTTTACCACTATCTACCCTTGTATCTAAGTGCAAGGATTCCAACTCCTCCATCACTCAAGCGTCCAAAGATTCCATAACAACATCCTTCTATGACTTTATACTCAAATAATCGGCCACAAAATTCCCCTTCACTGAGGTGTAGTAGATCTCAAAATAATTTTAATGAAGAAACTCCATCCTCCTCTGCTGTCACAAGTTCAATTCGCACTGAGAAAAGACATACCTAAATCTCTTGTGATATGCGGAGACCACAAAGCACTCCCTAATGAGGTTATTCCTCTACAACTTCAGCACCAAAACCACCACTACTAGATCCATATCATGGTTTTCATAGTTATTCTAATAAGGACATAACTTCCTAGATTTATAAGAGATCACTACTCACTACTTCAACAACACACATCCCAAGCCCAGACTTGAAGCATCACAAAACCCCTCAAACATCACCCCTTCCTTAGGAAACTGAAGCACTAGAGCATTAACAAACTTCTATTTAGGGAAACAAATATTTCATATAAATGATTACTCTATATAAAAGCTTGTTCCTTACTAGTCAAAGTTATAAATGGGGATGAAACTCAAGATAAGTTAGGTATAAACCTATGATAATAGCCTGCGAGACCAGGGAAAATGAAAACCTCTGCCATGTTCTTGGGTGCTGCCCAAGAAACAACTATTTCAACCTTTGATGAGTTTATTGAAACACCACAATAAGACAACACATGATAGAGTAAATGAACCTCTCACATCTAAAAATTACACTTGGAAAACTTTCCATAGAGATGGTGGCATCAGAGAACATGCAAGTCAGTTCTGAGATGCTCAACATGGTCCTCCTCTAACTTCGAGTAGATTAATATATCATCAATGAATATGATGAAGAACCAATATAGGAACTTATAGAACACAGATTTAATAAGACCCACGAACACGGTTGGTGCATTCATAACACTGAATGACATGACTACAAACTTGAAGTGCCCATACCTCCATGTGAAGGTAGTATTCGGGATATCACCCCCTTCACCCTCAATAGGGGATATCCAGACTACTTATCTATAATTGAAAACCAAATTTCCCATTTCATCTGGTAGAAATGGCCATCTATCCTTGTAAGAGGATAAGAGTTCTTGACTATCATCTGATTCAACCTTCGGTAGTCTATACACAACCTCAGACCACCATCCTCCTTCTTTGAGAACAACATCGGAGCACCCCACGGTGACACACTGGGTTGGATAGAACCCTTATGCATCAGATCATCAATCTTAATCCTCAAATCCCAAAAATTAGAAGGTTCCATCTGATAAGAATCCATCAAAATGGGAGAATCACTAGGCTGAAAGTCTATCCCAAACTCGACATCATGTTGAGGGGATAACTTCACAACATCCTCAGAGAAAACATCTTGGAAATCCCCAACAAACTTGTGAATATATACCATTCTAGAATCCACTGATTCCACTGAAAACTCATCCATCAAGAAAATAAGGGGGTCCACATGCAGACTTACCACCTGATAACCCTGCCCACCAACAAAAAATACACATTGAACATCCACATCTGAAAACAAAACTCTCCTATGGAAGAAGTTGATAAAAGAACATATGAAATACCACAAATAGATGCCGAGGATGACATTGTATGGATGCATATGTAGAAAGAAAATATCCCCACATAATTTATGTAGTCCCATCATCAGTCTACACCCCCAGAACACATCAAACAAGATGGTCTAGCCTCCGACTAGTATACTCAACACTAGGGGAACAAGAATCCTCTCTACATATAGTCCTAGATCATGGGATAGAGAGGGTGAAAAAAAGGAGCATGAAGTTCTTGAATCAAAAAAGGAACAAGTAAGAGTACTTAACAAACTATTTGTACTTTTGATGATCTTTGGCCTCTCTAAAACTACTGCCTCTATTGTGTACAACTGACCATGCCCAGCTCCACTGCCTCTCTTTTGATGACCACCCCCACGACCATGCTTGGGTCATGGTCCCTGAATATGAGGAACATCCTGAGTTCAGCCTCTACCTACTTTATATCCCCTCAGTGGAGTAAAAGAAGGTTACCCATATGACTATAATGATCTCACTAGAAAATATTGTTGAGATTGGAACTGAAGCTATCCACCACCATTAAACTGAGATTGGGGAACTACTGGTCACTTGTTATGGAAATGACAATGAAACCCATAACCAAAACACACTGGCACAGAGATCCTAGGAAATGAATGGAAACCACTAGTACCATAAGGTTGTGAAGGAAGCTACTGGGGTCGAGTCCCTGTAGGTCAAAAAATCAAAGGCCATGGTGACTATGATATGCCATTGACAACTCTACCACTTGAATAAATATGTTGGCATGCCTCTTATGGAAAAACTCCTTGAAATTGAATCTGTTCTATCACCTCTACCTTCTTTTAAACCTCTATGTACATTGGAAATGTAAAAGGAGTAGGAACATACTAGATAAAAGGACATAGTTCCTCCTCAAGACATCTTGCATGATACTCCTCTTCTGGAAAAAGTTTTGGGAAAAAATACAGAAGGTCCTTGAACTTGGTTCCCAACTCTCGCACTGAAATACTCCCCTACTAAAGGGAGAGTAGCTCATACCTCTTCTTAGCCTTCATTGTCAACAGAAGGAACTCTTCCTAAAACTCCTTTTGGAAGTCAACCAACAAAACATCTGCCTCCCTCCAGTCTCTCAGATACAGAATCCACCACTGATGCATATCTATCCACATATAAATAACTACAAAAGGGAACCAGTAATCCGTTAGACCCTAGATAAAACTAAAAATGATATCAAGATCCTCTAGCTAGATCTCTTTCTTCACATCTGAAACACTGCCCTCATACTTTCCAAAATCCTATCACTAGAAAGCACATAACATCCTCTTCCACTGATTATCCTCCTCAATTGGATCAACCCTATGATGATCAACCGAATAATCCTACTAAACCTCAACTACTTGAGCCACTCATGGATGATGGCTAGAAGCCATAGCTGAATGGAAAACAAGTATTTCCTAAGATTGAGTATTATGGAATTTTATTAAGATTTATTTCACTCATTTTATCAATTTTAAACTTCCCAAAACAACCTAATTCAAACAATAACACAATTAATTATGATGCATGTACCTTTACTAGGTCTCTACCATGAATGTAGGTCCATATCACTTAGTCATTCAATAACTGGATCATTGGGGGCCCTAAAATCCCATGTCCTAACTAGTTTCCCTATCCTACATCATGAACTAAGGTCAATTGGAACTGTTTCCATACCATCCCATGAAACTATCACTATGAAAAACTCCAAACTCCATCCTATCTCTCAACCATCACCTTTTATACCACTCTATCACAATCCCCTCCCTCCAAAGATACACCTCATATGCTGGAAATGATTAAAGGGAGATAATGACCCTAAGTCCCACCTCCAGTAGGTCCTAGGTTGGTGACTAGCACCAAGGGTGTAAAAACCTCACAATATGGGAGGCATTAACCTTTAAAAGAAACAAGATCAGTAGATAGAATGAATCAACCACAACAAACCCAAGATTTAATATAATAGATAAAGACAAAAACCACCCAACATGCATGCAAAAATTATTACTAATACAAATACAATAAAGACTCCAAAGTAAATACCCAAATGTAAAGATAAAGCAGTGACATAAAAACTATCCTAATGACCGAGCTAGTAACACCCAACACGATCCACATAATCCTCCTAGAAATCTAAAAAAAATATTATATAAATAGGGTGAGCATACAAGTATACTTAGTAGGAAAACCAAAGTCTCGCGTGCACATGTGAAAGAAGCATACTAATACCCATGTGAGAAAATAGTGGAACCAAGTAGCACCTAATTAGGTATACTAAACAAACCCAACCTCACCAAGGTATGATCACCAAGTAACACAAGCCACATAATGTAATATATTATAAATCAAATCAATGATAGGGTACCGTGCACCACTTTCCCATTGATATTCCACTCTCTCCCAATGTAGTATGTCCTGGAGCTCCCATCCCTTCCGTATACCACATTACACCCCCCCCCCCCCCGCACACACATGGGACTCACAACACATACAGTCCACACACACTTGGGCCTTACAAAACATCACATCACATATCATCCTGAAGGCACATGAGAAATCACATCACAACACATCCCAAAGACACCTATGAAACAAACCACCTCACCCGCAAACACCTTGGCTATCACATCTCACCCGAAGACACCTGTGCCACAAACCACCTCTCTCGCTAACACCTGGTCTATCACAACCACCATCTAAAGCACTAAGATACCACCTACCATCACAACATGTTTTATACCTACCTCTCTTAGAAGAGAGATAGGAAAAGCGTGGGTACCCAACCATCCATACTCCTCACCGGATGTTTTAGAAAAACACCCCCATGTGACTATGAGGGTGTTTAGAACGTAGTGCTCAATGTGGGTGGGATTCATATAGAAATAACAAGAACATACAAGTGTATACATATATATATAGGGAAAAGAACACAATCCCAACCTATGGGTTTATAACCAACTAACCAACTCACACCACCATTACTTTTTATGCTACCTATAAATGCATTTATTAGTATCTAAAATAGTCATTTTAGAAGGTAGAGATCCTGGAAAAGTGGTTTCACATTTATTCTCCATTTAAAGACCATTCATTTAGTTATTTATTATCAACCACCTTTGATCACACAACCCATAATTACTTTTCCATTAACAAATTTCCATCCCATTAACCAAACCGACCCATTCCATTTCAAATATTATTTAATATTATTTATTCATTCCATCACTACTTGGGGAATCTAGAAAAAAGAAACCACATTCCACAAACAACTCAATGTATCTCCACCTCACCGCCCTGACAAGCACAACCCACAATGATCACCTCACCGCCCCAAAAGCATGACCCAAAAACTATCTTCCCCAAAACCCATTGCAACCACTCATCGCCATCCCACAAGCACGACCACACATAAAAACACATCAAGAGGAATTTTTATATATTTACAATGGGTATTTTTATCACATTACACTTCATTTTAGGGTTGTTATCACAAAAACCAAAATACTAGGGCAACAATTTCATTATACAAGTATAAGTAATTAACCAATGTCCTTTTTGGGTGATATCACAACAGTCAAAACCATCACAACACATATATCCACCAAAAAAATCCACCAACGACCACAATTTTTAGTGGGGAATCAAGCCCGTACAATCCCTAATATCACAATCATATCGAGGCTGTAAAAACATGCGAAACACACCAATTTACCATTAAATTTCAGTTTAACCAATTCTTTATCCTCAATTAAGCTGTAAAAACCATAATTCACATATAAAAAAAAGTGAAACCCCTCCCGCATGATGTAAAATAATGAGAAACAAAGGGAATCTAACCTCAAGGAATATTTTCATACAGTAGGTCAAGTAAGAACACTTGCAAACCACTATCTCACCATAAGGTACCACAAATCAACCTACACCACATCCCAAGACCATCAAATGAAACCTAACGCATACCCCAAACCAAAGAAACTCCAATATATTAGATCCCCAAGACAAGAATGGAATAAAATCAACCAACAAGGAGGAATAACATACCACAGACTGACCATAGATTGCCGAAGAACAACCATTAGGGTCGATGAATCGAATAGGGATGAAGAAGCGATTGAAGGAAACCTCGGGGCACCTAGGGTTCTCCCAAAATGATTGGAGAAAGGGAGACAACCAAATGAATTAAAGTTTTTCTGAAAATATTTTTTAAAATTGTACATGATCGGGGTATTACACGACGTGTAATCCCCTTTCATGTCGTATAATCCTCAGTGTTCAGTTTCCTCTGAAAAAACATCGCCTCTTCATTTTATTGTTTAATTAACCCCGAAAACCCTCACATCATGAACCAGCCCTATAAAGGTCATGAATAAAACATTCACATCATGTAATCTTGTTATATGATGTGTAATTCTTGCAGCACCTCTGCTGCACCTCCAACTTTCACAAAACCTCTCAGAACTTCCCCCAAACACCTCCAAAACAAAACCCAAAAAAGCAATAGAACAGGAGGGAAAAAACCATTACATAGTGTGCCTATTCTAGTCACCAACTAAATACCTAGTCTTAGATTCAATTCAATCAATCAATCAATCAATACTAGGTAAATCAATAATTTCAAATCAATTTAAAATACATTTTCCTAATTTTAGTTTTCAACATGCCTTTCTAATTTCATAACTAAATCATAGGCATTCATCAAATTCATTCCTTTTCAAATCATCTTTCAATTTAATAAAATTTTATAAAAAATAAAAATTAACTCATTTTAATTTATCAAATCAATCCATATTTTACAAATCCTATCGATATCTAGGTTTATAATTCAATTAAAAACTCATTTCAAATAAATCAACCAATTAGGGTTTCAATTATAAGGTAGAGAATTATGGAACCACCTACCTTTAATCATTGATCAAACCAATGCCCTCCAAGGGAAATTCCAATGAAAAATGAAGGAAAAGGAGACCAATGAGGAATTACTGGATCATAAATCATCAAGGTCAAACTCTAATTCTATAGAGAATCAGTTTTTTCCTTGTAAGAATTTGGAATATTTTTACACATATTTCTAGAGTTAGGAGATAAGACGGCGTGAGATTCTGAGGCCCAATGTGCCTGAAATAAATTTTTATAAAAAATATTAAGTATATTTTATAATATGCATGCAATGGAAATGGGATATCACTTAAATAGTATTTCAAATCATAGTTGAGTCCAGAGCGTATCATTTACCCTAGGTGAGACAGAACTTTTGTCAGCACGATCCTTCTATAGAAAAACCCATGGATAACATAACCATAAATAAAATAATTAAATAAAATTATTTTATCTCAAAAATTAATTAGAATAAATTATGAATGGGGACTTGTATGGGAAATTTAGGACCACCGTTGGGTTCGTAGTGTGGTGTTCTAGCTAAGTGTGACCTAAAGTGAGAGGGAGCGTGAGGTTTGGATTCTGCAACCATTGTCCAAATCCTATAAATAAGAGTTCAGAGAAATGATCTAGGGTTGGATCATTTCTACTATGAATATTGGAAGTTATCCTCCTCTACTTTTTATGGCGAATCAATGTCAGATCCTTGATGGATCGAAGCGACATTGTAGATCCGAGCAGATAAGAGCGCAATGAACACAATGGCGGATCCAAAATCCATGTAGGATTATTATTTTAGATTAAACATTCCCCAATTGAAGTTTTTGTTGTTAGAATTTCTCCTTTATCATTTTTTATACTTCGCCTATGTTTATCGATGGCCAAACTAACACAGCCATCAAATGATTCATATTTGGATCACTTGTTCTTCATCATTCTTCACCGTTCTTCGATATTAACTTTTTGCCTCATCAAAACTACATATGATCTTCGATAAAATCATAGATATGTGAAGGTTGTGATCCAAGGATTCTGGATCTACAACGATTTTGAGTTTTAGGTGACAGAGGCGGCACAACAATGAGTGGAAGAGATGACTACTTTTTTCACATCAAAACGGTGATGGATCATTGAGCGAAGCATGTTTCTATGAATATCTTGTCTCGAGGAGTGTAGATTAGGTCTCAATTTTATATTTGGATAAACAAAGGAGTCACGGTGGTTTGCAGTAGCCGATGGTGGTTGGCGGATGGGACGGTCAGAGCCAGAGGCTACGACGAGGGATGCTAGATGGCTCGGGGCACATGTGGGGCGTGGAGGTTGTTCGGAGGCCAGAGTGGGCCGGTATAGCAGACCGACGACATGGGTAGGAGAGTCGGGCTAGCAGCATGGGCCGACGAGGCAGGTCGAGTAGGGCCGATGCCGGACGAGGTTATTTCAAACCATAGTAACTTCTAAACCAGGTGTCTATTTTATGTTCCGTCTATGGCCACGTGATCCTACATCTAAGACATATCTTTTTAGGTGAGTTTGGGAATTTTATATTTTGGGCTCCTGGTTTGGTTTCACAAAACACCCGAATAATAATAATATGCTATTATTATTACAACTTTGACCCTCCATAATTTTTTCATAGGACGTCTGATTGATGTTCCCTCAGAGGCATCATAACCTTGAAATTGAGGTAGAAATTTTAAGAAAATTATCAGGTGCTTAAACCAAAATCAAAGTGTAGGCCCCATGAAGCACCATTCATGCACAATACGGTGAAATGTGAATTTTTCATTGGTGTCTATTTTGGAAAAATAAATATCCAATCCCATGTGTTTTTCCATGAAGATCACAATGGTATGATCTGTATGATGTGTTTTGGGATTGATGTGTGGGCCCCATGAAGCACCATTCATGTACGATGCTAAGAGATGAAACTTATTCACCGGGAGTCCGATTCGGGAGAATGAATAGTTGATCCTATGTGATTTTCCATAAGGATTGAAAAGGTGGGATCTTTTTAGTTTACTAGGGCCATTTGAGTAGCCATGTTAGTAAGTTATGTTTGTTCCCATTGGTTAAACAATGAGCATCATGCATTCGTCAGCCCTATTCTCCAGGTGAACGATGTACTCTGGGAGTACATCAACACACCTAGGGGTATTAGTGCATAGTTTAGTACTTGAGTATGGATGAGTACATGTCTAGGTGATGAGGCGGGGTCACATACCATGTGGGACCCACATGCACCATGTACCACATTATGAATATTCTATCTCTCGTATCTTCTTCTTTTGGTCACAGATTTTAGCCCGTGAGTAGCCTATGGCGAGTGTTTTTTTGTATTGAATGTGATGGTGACCTCTATAGTGGATTTTGAGATATGATGTGAGATTTTCCAAGTTCGAATCCTATTCAGGGTGGCAACCAATGAATATAGTTATCTTACTATATCTTTAGAGTATCTCTAGCTTACCATCCAGTAGGGATGGCCAGTGTAGTTCCTAGATGCTTTATAAGAGGTACCATCCAACAGGGATTTCCAATGTAGTTCCTCAATTCTTTGAGAGAGGTACCATCTAGAAGGTATGAACAGTGTAGTTCCTCAATGCTTTTCAAGAGTTACTGTCCAGTAGGGATGGTTAGAGCAGTACTAGGCTTACCGACCAGTATATTACCCTTCAGCGGGGCTGGGTAGTGGGTTCCCTAATGGCAGTTCCAGGCCTACCCTCTGGTGTATTACCCTTCAATGGGTCTGGGTAGTGGGTTCCCTGATAAAAGTTCTGGTCTTACGCTCCAGTGTATTAACCTTTAGCGGGGTTGGGTAGCGGGTTCCCTGATGGAAATTTCGGCCTTACCCTCCAATGTATTACTATTCAGTGGGGCTGGAAAATGGGTCCCCATTGACTTCTAAGTGATGCCCCCCCTGAATTACAAGGGCATGGATACCTGATGACTAGAGTGGAACCCTCCAGCTGGGCTGGGCATGGGTCTTCAACCTTGAGGCATGAACTTTCAGTTGTACAACATACTGATGAGATGTACTTTGACGTACCTTTGGACTCTTGATAAAGAGGGATGATTCCCCACTAAGACACATCCATGTAACATGACCTAAAACCATGAGGGTGAGACAGTTACGCCCAAAGAGGATAGCATCAAGGTGTAGTTATTGTGTCCCTTTGACTTGTGTGTTCAGGGAAGACATGTGAGATGCTAATAATCATTGGTGGATACTTCTGTAATTTTTGGAAACTCATTTCTTGGGCTGAGATGTGAGATGGAGATCCCCTTACTCTCTCATTTAGGATTCTTTGACAAAGCACACACACACACACACACACACACACACATATATATATATCCTATTTCAATAACCACTCCTTAGGATTTGGTTACTCTCCTTTCAGGATAGGTGAAGATGCATGGGGCATGCCACATGATTTCTGTATATATATTCTCATGGTTGAATGAGTCCACTCTCCTACTATAGGTAGAGAAGACTCGATGAGAAGTTCATATTCTAACCATGTCAATATCCCTATGTTTGGATGAGTTCTATTTCACTATCTCGTTGGGTTGAACTATACGATTTATTGTACTTTGTTCTATCTACTTATTTCATATTTAGTTATATCTCTTACTACCCCCTTTTCCTTTTCAAGGCATCCTACTAAGTATTTTTATACCCACCCTGCATGGGATTTTATCGCATGTATCGTGCCTTATGCAGACGACGAACAAGTTGATCATGACTTCAGTGGAGCTTAGGGATACGGGTGCTTGGACCACATATGTTAGACATAAATTGGGATCTAGAAGTAGGGATCTCTCAATTGGTTTACTCTTTCAGTTACTAACAAGTTGTGGTACTTTTCTGGATGGTTGTGTATTTTCCCCATTTTCCTTTCATTTTTACTTTACAGCTTCTTTACTTGTACTGTTTAGAGGTTGATGCATGTTTGTGGTTTATATATAGTATTGTTGTACCTTTTTTCCATTCCCTATTCACATTTTTCATTGAGTTGGATGCATGTGTGTAGGTTCTTAGGTAAAGGAATCCCTGAGTTTGTTGTGTATTCAGTGCTTGTCACCACCCCTTGGCCTATGGAGGCAGGCTTGGGGTAGTTTTAGCTTGATCCCAGACATGGGTAGGGTCATGAAAAAGTGGTATTAGAGGTGGTTCGACCCTTGGGAAATTGTTTAGATGTTTCTCAAAAAAGGTCTTGGTTGGGTTTAGGGAAACAATGTCAACGTGTCTCAAGAGCGACTCTCAGGCCAGGGAGTCCAGTGATGGTGCGGCGGCCAACGTAGCCATTCACCCGAACCCTAATTACCCATTTGTCAACTCGGCATGCTGAGACATTTATTTTAGGGAACTTTGGTACATGCATCATATAGGATTGAGTCCTTGACTATCCTTCTTGAGTCAACCCCCCATTGTGGTTGATATATATATATATATATATTCTCATTTGACTATGGTATTTGTTGATATGTTTAAAGATGCCTCCGTGATGACATCTATCCAGGATACTGGCTTCGGTTCTTAATGAAAACCCTATGAGCGATGAGGAATCAGTTCATGATCCATCATACGATCCCCTTCCTCTAAGTGGACAGGTAATAGAACCTTCACCTGTTGATTAGATGTTAGTCCTAGGAGAGAATGTTGAGGACATGCGCAGGCTGAGCGCACTCCACAAGTTCCAGTGTCATAGACCACTGAGGTTTCATAGTGATCCATATCCTCAGACAGGAGAGGTTTGGCTAGAGTTAGTGTTCCACATCTTTAGGCTTGTTTAGACACTGACAGATTAGATGGTGACTTTGGAAGCCAGTCTTTTCCACAGAGCAGATGGGCGTTGGTGTAGTATGGTTACTCAAATGCATGATGAGTCGGTACTATCAAGGGATTAATTATAGAAACTGTTCTGTGAGTATTACTACCCCTAATGTTTACACTTTGTTCGGATTCATAATATTCTGTGGATTCTATAGGGAGGGATAATAGTGGATGAGTATATGACTAGGTTTGCATACCTTACTCAGTACACTCTGGACATGATCCGTGATGACTACTTCTGAGCACAAAAGTTTGAGTAGAGACTCCGTAGAGAGATCCATGTCAATGTAGTACCCCTTTTCATCCCCACCTATGCTGGGGTGCTGGATCATGCACTGGTGACAGAGATATTTTTGTTAAAGGGATGCTATAAAGCTCGTTGTGGGAGAAGGTGCAACAGAGCTGAGACGTCTACCACAACGAGCAGATGTTGGACGACATGATCTTGATAAAGGAGGCCTCCCCATAATTGGGAACATGGCACGTATTCGTATGGGGATGAGTCAACATAGAGAACCGGGATATCCAGGGGAGGGATGATGTTATGCTTGTTACGGGAGGGGTCACATGAAACAAGACTGCCCGACCAGACGTGCTGAGCATCTTGAGCAGATAGCAGACAAACCACCATGAAAGAGATAGTGATGTGATCATGGATCTCCCAGGCAGGGACAAAGTGGTACCCAGGGAGGTGGTGCTGGTAGAGGAGTAGGAGGAGTTGTGGTTGGTGGATGATGCTATGAGTTCCTTCCACCACCACCACCACGTGACCCACGTCAGGGTCAGGTAGTTGGCAGCCGGGGTTGTGGGAAGATACATTCTATGGATTTCTATGATACTGCAATGTGTGAAATAATAAGAGGAATTCTCTATGTCTTTTATACATTTTTCAACAAAACTTATTAGAAACTGTGTGAGATACTCCTTCCTCCATGCTTCTTTCTTGGACTTTTACCAGGGTGACGTGGGGCGTCGGTGTAACCCTGTATTGGTGTTGTTTGGTGTATCTTTGAATACATAAGGAAGAGGGGTCCTTTCCCCATCGAGATTATTTTTTGTGTTGTGAGAAAAAAACACGAGGGAAAGTCAGTTCCACCCAAATATAATAGTTTTGAGGTGTGGTGGATGAGTCCCTCAGACTTGTGTATTCATGGAGGGGTTGTGTAGTGGAGTGTCGGAGAAGGCCCTGGCTTTGCCAGTATAGTTTTTCTATTTGACCTCCTTTCACTTGGTATGACACCAGTGGGTATGGAGGAGTGTCTGGTTTGGGTTTACTCTTCTTCCAAGAGAGACAAAGACACTTGTGGCATTCCATATGCTTTCAATGTCTAGCTTCTTACAGTATGATGCGTTTACTCACCTGCCCTGTTCATTGGTACCTTTGCATGCTCAACATAAACCTTGGTACAATAGTTATAAAGTACAAGTCAAGGTGATGAAGACCCCATGGATAGTACTAATCAACTCACTACTTGGTGCTGGTAGTAATAGTATTTGCGCTGAGGATTTGGAGACACTATATTCTGTGAGAATGGTTTGTGGTTCGCATAGACCACCGGAGTTTTAGGTATGTCTTCACCCATAGATACTTGAACCTAAGGAAGAAACACTGGTTGAACTTCCTACATGAATAATACTTCAAGATAGTATATACTCTAGTAAAGGGTAATGTTGTAGCAGATTCCCTTAACAGGAATCCCAGGCTCACCTATTTCATGAAGTTTTATAGCATTTAACTTCCCTGCAGCCAACCCTTGTGGATCATAAGGGTATAGTTTTTCTTTAGTTGATGGTTCTTACTCCTTTTATTCTCTAGCGTGTAAGTGAGTATCAGTTTTGAGACATCAAATGTGAGATCTTGTGTGAATCAGATAATTACAGGCGACACACCAGATGGATATTTTGAAGGATGGAATCACGAGATCTTGTTCCAAGGAAAAAACAATGGTTCTGATTGTGATAAAAGTGAAGGTTGAGTTCCATGTTCTTGTGGATTTTTATATCCACTTGAATTCCCAGGATGGAAATAGGATGAAAAATCCATGGACTTCATCACAGAGCTTCTTCACATATCGAAGAGCCAGGACTCCATATGGGTGATTGTAGACCAATTCATGAAGTCGGCACACTTCCTTACTATTAGGGAGCAGAGTTCAGTGGAGTGTTTGGTAAAGTTTTACGTGCGGGAGATCATCCTTATTCATGGGGTACACTCTAAATTTATCTCCTATCATGATGCATGATTTACATCATGATTGTGGAGAAGCCAACATGAGGCATTCAGGACCCAGCTGTGGATGAGTATAGCCTTTCACCCCGGACCGATTTCCAGACCAAGCACACTATCCAAGTGTTGGAGGATATTATGAGGGTTCCGTATTTTTTTTGGTTGGAAAGGAAATCTATCACCAAGTTTATTCAGGTCATTTGAGATCGTGCAATGGGTTGGCGAGGTTGCCTACCACCTTGCCCTACCCTCTCATCTAGAGTGGGTGCACGATGTTTTCCACATATCATAGATAAGGAGATATGTGTATGATCATATTCACATCATTGATAGGAGTGGAACTTATGAATATTGACTATCCCCTTGGTTTTCATGTTGTGTCAGCACAAAAACATGCAGGAGAGTTCATGGGAGTGGGATATCTAGGTTTGAGCTCAATATCCCGAGTTGTTTCCCTAGTTTTCTTTTTAGGGAAAAAACATGATGGAGGGAATGATGTAAAAACTTGGTTTTTTCTGTCTAATACTTTGGAATACTTCTACACATATTTCTAGTGCTAGGTGCTGAGACGATGTGTGATTCTGAGGCCCGGTGTGGCAGAAATAAATTTTTATAAAAATATTAAGTATATTTTATATTGTGCATGAAATTGAAACATGATATCTCATAAATGGTAACTCAGATCATAAATCTGAGGGAATAATTGAGTCTGGAGAATAGTTTTTATCCAAGTTGAGACATAACTTTTGTCGGTGTGGGAATTATGTAGAAAATTCTATGGAGGATGTGACCATAAATAAAATAATTAAATAAAATAATTTTATCTCTGAATCCAATTTGAATAACTTATTAATGGGGACTCAGATTATAAATCAAAGATCACCATTGAGTTCATATAGAATTATTTTAGAAAAGCATGACCTAAAGTGAGAGGATGTGGGAGGTTCAGATTTTGTGATTGTAGGACAAATCCTATAAATATGATTTAAAATAAATGAGCTAGGGTTGGCTCATTTCTCTCACAGACGGTAGAATTTATCATCCTCTTCTTCTGATGGAGAATCGATGTTGGATCCTTGACATATCAAAGCAGTGTTGCAGATCTGTGTAGATCAGAGCACGGTGAACACAGTGGAAGATCCAAAATCTAGGTAGGATAATTCTTTTGGATTCTGAATTCCTTGATTGAGGTTTCTGTTTTTAGAATTGCTCTTTTATCATTTTCTATGCTTTTTATGTGTTTTTAAATTTTCAAACTAATATGGCCATCAATCAATTCATATTTGGACTGCTGGTTCTTCGTCGTTCGTCGCTGTTCTTCTGCAATAATTTTTTTCCTCATGAAAATGAAATTCGATATTTGAGTGAAGCATAGATCTATGAAGGCCATGATCTAAGGATTTTAGATCTATGATGGTTTTGAGTTTCAAGAGTTGGAGGAGGTGCATCAGTGAGTGGAAGCGACGCCTACTTTTCATCACATCGAAACGACACCAGGTCTTCGATTAAACATGTGTTTGTGAATTTCTTGTTATGAGGAGCCTGTATCTAGTATCGAAACAATTTTTGGGAAACCAGAGGAGTTCTGGTGGTCTGCAGAAGGACCACCATCACATAGTGGAAGCCATAGGAGGTAGAAGCTGGGGCGCTCGGAGCTAGTGGACATGGTGGGTCCGCGAGGCAGCCAAGCGGTGCAGGGCGTGGATGGGGTGAGAAAGAAGGTAGGCGGCTGGAGCGGGCTGGTGGCGTGGGCCAGTGAGGTAGGCCGGGCCGGGGTGAGTGAGCCAAGTGGGGAAAATGCGGGCTGAGGTGACTTCAAACCTCTGTAAATTCTAAACCAGGCATCCATTTTATGTTCCTGCTATGGCCACATGATCCTACTTCCAACATGGACCTTTTGAGGCCAATTTGGGAAGTTTTTATTTCAGTTTTGTGGCTCAGTTGCATGAAACACCCAAAAAATAATAATATATTATTATTATTAGACCTTTGACACACCATAAATTTTTCATATGAGGTTCTATTAACTTTACATTAGTGGGGTTGTGACCCTAAAATTGAGGTATATGTGTCAAGACCGATATCGGGTGTTTAAACCAAAATTGAAGTGCATGCCCCATGAAGCATCATTCATGAACAATGCGGAAAAATTTGAATTTTTCTATGGGTTTCCATTTTGGACAAATGAATAGAATATAATATATGTTTTCCCTAAGTATTGTAACAGTTCGATCCATATGATGTGTTCTAGGATCAAGGTGCAAGCCCTATGAAGCACCATTCATGTATGACGCTGAGAGATGCAGCTTCTTCACCGGGAGTCTGATTCAGGAAAATGAATAGTCAATCTTGTGAAATTTTCCTCAAGGATCGCAACCATGGGATCTATTTGGTTATCCAGGGAAATTTTAGGAGGTAGGTTAGTAAGTTACATTTTATCCCTTAGGATAAAAAATGAGCATCGTGCGCTCGTCAACCCTTTTGGCCAAGTGAACCATGTACTCTGGGAGTATATCGGCACACATAGGGGTACTAGTGCACAATTTAGTACCTGAGTATGGATGAGTACAAGAATAAGCGATGAGGTATGGTCACACATTTTTTGGGCCCCACATGCATCGTGTACCACATTATGAATCTTCCTTCTCTCACATATCCTTCTTTTGGAATCGGATTTTGGCCCATAAGTAGCCTATCCTGAGTGTATTTCCATGTGGAACGTGATAGTGCCCTCCATAGTGGATTTAGAGGTATGATGTGAGATGGTATGGGTGTGACACCTATCTAGGGTGGAACCCAATAATGATAGTGATCTTACTGTATCTTCAGAGTATCATGGGATTACCATCCAACAGGGATATCCAACATAGTTCATCAATGCTTTTCAAGAGGTACCATCAAATAGAGATGGCTAATATAGTTCCTTAATGCTTTCTAAGTGGTACCATTTAGTAGGGAAAAGATTTGTAGTTCCTCGATGCTTTCAAAGAGGTACCATCTATCAGGTATGGTCAGAGAAGTATCGAACTTACCCTCCAGTGTATTACCCTTCTATGAGGATGGGTAGTGGGTTCCTCGATGGCAATTCTAGGCTTACCCTCCAGCATATTACCCTTCAGCGGGTTTGGCCAGTGAGCTACCCAATGGTATTTCCAGGATTACCCACCAGCGTATTACCCTTCAGCGGGGCTGGGTAGTGGGCCCCCGTCGACTTTTGGGTGATGATTCTTCCTGATGTACAAGGGCACAAATACCTGATGACTAGAGTGGCACCCTCCAACCGAGCTAGGCATGGGTCCATGACCTTGAGGTATGACCTTTCGATTGTGAGGCATAGTGAAGAGATGTGATTTGACATACATTTGGACTCTTGAGGAAGAGGGAATATTTACCCACCAAGATGCATCCATGTGATGCGACCTAAAACCGAGAGGAAGAGACAGTGCCACCCAAAGAGGATAGTATCAAGGTGTGGCGATTGATTCCCTTTGACTTGCATGTTTAGGGTAGATGTGTGGGATGCTGGGCATCATTGGTGGATACTTATGGAACTATTCAAAACTCTTTTTCTGGGCTGAGTTGTGAGATGAAGATCCCCTTACTCTCCCATTTGGGATTCTTTTACTGAGTATATATATATATATGTATCATGTTTCAGTACCCACACCTTGGGTTTTTTTACTCTCTTTATAGGAGAGGTGAAGACGCATGAGGTATTCTACGTGATTTCTGTGTCCAGATTCTCATGGTTGGATGAGTCTACTCTCCTACTATAGGTAGTGAATACTTGATGAGAAGTTCATATTCTCACCGTGTTGAGATCCTTATGTTTGGATGAGTTTTCTTTCACTATATTGTTGGTTTAACCTATACTCTCTACTATACTTTTTTCTATCTACTTCTTTCCTCTTCAGTTGTTTCTCTTAATACCCCCCCTTCACCTTTTTTGGGGCATCCTACTAAGTATTTTTATACTCACCCCTATATGGGCTTTTCCCACATGTATCGTGCCTTATGAAAATGATGAATATGATGATAGTGACTTTAGGGGAGCTTAGGGATATGAGTGATTAGAATGCGTATGGTGGTCATAGATTAGGATTTAGGAGTGGGACACTCTCAACTATTTTACACTTTTAGTTACTACAAGGTTGTGGCACTTTTCTGGTTGGGCATGTATTTTCCCCCTTTTTTCCTTTCAGTTTTACTTTACAACACCTGTAATTGTACTGTTTAGAGGTCGATGCAGGTTTGTAGTTTATATATAGCTCTGTTGTACCTTTTTTCCTTTCACTATTCTCTTTTACATTGATTTGGATCCATGTGTATGTATAGGTTCTTAGGGAAATGACTCCATGAGTTTGTTGTGCCTTCTCCACTTGTTTCCACCCCTTGGCCTATGGAGGCGGGCTTGGGTTAGTTGCGTCTCTAGCCCCGACATGGGTTGGGTAATGATAGATTCAATTGGAAATAATGAGACCACAATAATATTAATGAAGGATAATAAAAGGAAGGAGAAACCCAAAACAAGGAAACTTATTAGAGATCAAATGCCCAACTAAGACACCTAAAAGGTCTGGAGTCACTCATCATGTTAGAGATAAAGATTAAGGTTTGAGAGAGAGGCACACATAGAATGCCAAAATAAATCAGGAATGCAACACAAAAAAACCAATGGGATAGAGGAATTTTCATTTTAAATCATTTATTTACTTCATAAAACACCCCACATATCACATATAATGAAAAAGGAAGCACATAAGTTTATTTTTTTCCCAAGTGAATATTTTTTGGTATAAAACCCACAATTATTCCATAAAATAGTTCACAAACTAAAATGTTTTACAGCCAGTCCCCGATGAAGGCTTTACACGATAAGACATTGTCTTGCACCATAAAAACTATTTATAGGTAGTATCCAATCCATGATTTATTATAAAACTCCCAAAAAAATTCCTGAAGCCCCCAAACCCAATAAACACACTCTAAAATAGATAATAAAAAAAGGATCATACCTGTAACTAGGATGTTACAAACATCCTACTATAAATTCTTTCTGTCCTTAGAAATCCAATCAAGAGGATTACATATCGAAGAGGTATGGAAACTAATCCCATACTAGTGACTCACACTCCCAATTATCTTGGGAGTATAAACTATATTGCCATAATATAGGAACTAGGGGTATGGTTCACCTACAAAGATCCTTTGTCTTAGAATAAAAAATTCTAACTAGATACATATTCATAGATAAATCATATTCATCATTAAGATCCACCTAGCTCAGATCATGAGAAGGATCAAAAAGATACTTTCGAATCTACAATACACTAAAAATGTTGTGGATCAAGTTCAACTGAGGTGGGAGTGAAAAACTGTAATCCACCTTCCCAACCTGCTCAATAATTTCAAAAGGAACCACACACCTCAGTGCAAGATTTCCTTGTTTTCTTAGCCATTGGCAACCCAAATGAGATGAAACTCTAAAGAACACCTGGTCACCTATTGAAAAATTTAATGACCATTGATAATAATCAACATAGGATATATACTAGCTCTATGTTGTCAACATTTTTTGATGAATCAACTAAATATTTAATGTCATATCTTTTAACAAGCTCGATCCAACCAAGAAAGCTTCACTAATCTCTAACCAACACAATGGAGATCTAAAGGGACGACCATACAAGGCCTCAAATGGAACCATTCTAATAATGTACTAGTAATTTTTATTATTGGAAAACTCATACATTCAAAAATGGACATCCCAATCTCCACTAGAGTCAAGAACATAATAGCGTAGAATATCCAGAAGAATTTGTATAGCTCATTCAGTCTATCCATCCATTAGAAGATGATATTATATGATCAAACTTACTTGAGATCCTAGTGACTCTTGAAGGACTCTCCAAAAGAAATAAGTAAAATGAGTATCCCTATTTGAGACTATAACTAAAGGTACTCCATGAAAATGAATACTCTATTTTATATAGAGACCTCCTAAATCCTTAACATTGGTTTTATATGGAATGGGTATAAAGTGAGGTGATTTGGTCAACCTATAAATCACCAACCATATAGTATTCCTCCCTTGACAGGTATGTATAAACCTAACCATAAAGTCCATATAAATCTCACCCCACTTCTATGTTGACACTATAAATGGATGAAGCAAACCTGTAGGTCTTTGGTTATTGGATTTGACCTATTGGAAGATATAACAATTAGAAACAAAGACACTAATTTCTTGTCCCATACACAACCACTAGAATTGTTGCTAAATATCATAGAACATCTTCATGGTTCTGGGGTACACCAACCACTGGGAATTATGAAAACCCCCCATCATAAAATTTCTCACAAGAAAAGGCATAATATATTTATTTTTAAAACATAGTATACTCTCTGAAGATAACATACACTCACTTAAGGTCTCCCCACCATAAATAGAGTCCCTAATTCCACAAAATCCATCATCAAACTAATTATCTTGAAGAATCATCTCAAGAAGAGAGGTGGTAAATTGCATAGTCTCCAGAAAAACCTCAGAATAATTATCCTAGACTCTCAAATGCAATTGAGTAAAGAGAGACATCATATTACACTCTTCTGATGATTCTTTTATATAATGGGTTGGAATTTTCCAACTAAAAGAATCAGCAATGAAATTCCCCTTACTAGGGGTGTTGGCAATTTCAAAATCAAAAGACTATAGGTACTCCACCCAAATCCTATATCAAAGATTTAAATCTTTTTTAGAGAAGATATAACTCAAGATTTTATGGTCAAAATATGTTGTAAACCTTTCTATAAAAAGGTAATGCTTCTAAATCTTAAGATTATAGATCACAACTATGGGATCGAGATCATGGGTAAAATAATTCTTCTCATGTGGCCTAATATTTCTATAAGCATAGGCTACCATGTGATCAGCCTATATAAGGAAACTACCCAAACCCAAAAATGACGTGTCATAAAATACTACATATCCCTACCCAACCTTTATAAGGTCAACACAAACACAAAATTCAAGATACATTTCAACTCAATAAAAAAACTCTAACATTTATCATATCAAATGAACTTCACTAACTTTCAAGTGAGAGTGGTCATTGGAAAATCTAGCTTCAAGAAATCATTAACGAACTTGTAGTAATACCCCATTAAGCCTAAGAAACTCTATTTCTCAAAATCATTATGAAGTTTCTCCCATTTCATGACAACTTCAACATTATCACAATAAACTAAAATATAATGTTCTGACACCATGTTTCCTAAGAACTTCACTTCCCAAATCTTGAAATTACATTTCTAGAGATTCATTTAAATTCAACTATTTATCAAGATTTCTAAAACTACCCTAAAATGATGCACACTTTCCTCCTCAATATAAGATTAAACCAGTACATCTTCTAGAAATACTACCGTGAATGATTAAAGGTAATCATGAAATATCCTATTCATAAAATCCATAAAAACTGTAGGAGAAATTGTTAAACCAAATTGAATAACAAGATACTCATAATGGACATACCTACTCTTGAAGTAATTCTTCTAAATGTTTGATTCTTTAATTCTCAGTCGGTGATAACCAGATCAATGATCGATCATAGAAAACCACTTAGACCCTTTCAATTGGTCAAACAGATCATCAATTAGTGGTAAATAATACTTGTTCTCCACTATATATCGATCGATTTTTTGGTAATCAACACAAAGGTGAAGTGTCCCATCAGTTTTCTTTAAAAATATAATAAGATCTTCCCAAGGAGACAGACTCGGGCGTATAAAACCATTTTCCAAAAAATTATCCAATTGAGTCTTCAAATATTTAAGTTCTACTAGTTCTATACAGTAGTAATTAATAGACACTAGTTGAGTACCAGTTACTAAATCAATGGAAAATTCTACCTCCCTTACCAGTAGAAAAATAAAAAAGTCAGCTAGTAATATGTTAGGAAAATCTATAAAAATTTGATAGAGATCATTACTCAAATATTTTCACTCCAATTTGATGGAAAATAATGTTATTACCCTACCTAACTCCCAAAAAGGAGGTTTTTATCTACTCAAACCTGAGTCCCATTATCCCTAAAATTTATAGCACACCCTATCAAACATAGTAAAGGAGACCTGCCAAAGGTAACCGTCAATTTGGACCTTATGAGAAATCAAAAAATCCATCATGAAAATGATGTAAAAGGTTTCATGTCAAGTACCATAAAATTCTAGGTAAGGGTAATCTCTGATATAGAGAAAAAAGGGACATTGAAGACCGTGTTCTCTGTTCATTCCAAGGGGTGTATTAATATCTATCACATAAGACAAAAGATCCATAGGAAGGTGTAGAGGGTTTAAAAAATGGGTCGATATAAATGAGTGAGATAAACCAATATCAAATAAAGTAGTCAATAAATATGAACCTATAGTGATGGTACCTCAGACAGTTTCTAGACCCACATCAGCTTCCTCTAGAGACTCTTTCACTGCATGAAGAAGATTCATTCTGAATGCCTATGGATGAAACCCCTTAGTTCTTGAAGAGCCTCATTGAAATGTAGTACTTTTTGATGTTGATGAGCTCATTCCACTACACACAGCATAAAAGATATGAAATAACTTCTACTGGTGTCTTGAGCGACCATAAGAACTATAGATATTTGGTGCCTCAGTATAAACCCTATTCGAATGCCAAAACTTTAGACACTGAAAGAAAGTCAAAGGGCCTTTTCCAAACACTGTAGGAGGAATATATGAAGCCTATTATCTAGAACCACCCTAATACTCATCACACTTCCTACTCCCTTTAAAGAGATCAATATAACTGCCACTAGGAGAAAAAGGAACTCCCATCAACCCTAACTTTCCAATCAATTCAAGCTCAACCTTCAATGCTCTATCGAGCACATCATTGTAAGAAATAAGATTCAGTAAGAAAACGTATGGTAAGATATTATGTCAGAGACCAATATCAAACCTTCAAGACCTTATCTTCTCATCAGATACAATATTAGGCAAAAAATGAACAAGATTTGAAATTTTTTTCACATACCGTGTCATTGTAGCGTCACCTTACTAGAGGTTGAGAAACTCTATATCCTTTTCCAAAACTATAGATTCTGGATAAAACTAATCAGTGAAAATAACATTGAATTCATTCCACTCTAAACCCTCATGATTATTCACTATCACCATCAAATCCCACTATCTCCTGCTAGCACCCCTCAAGCTTGAAGGTAGCACATTTTACCTTTATATATTATGGAAATTCCAAGAAATCAAAAAGTAGTTCAATATTTTTCAACCAATCATTTTCCACTTGAGTATCATTTGAACCTTAGAAAGTTGGTGGTTTATGATGAATAAACGCTTTATCATGATATCTATATTCATCCCTTCAAGGCTCTACCACTGGAGCCTGAATGGAAATGGGTGCAGGTACTTTTCCCAAATCTTGGATAGATAACACCACTATATAGAAAAGATTTTAGTCCATTGGATGATTCAATTACCATGGTTCACCAGCATCTTTTTATTTTTTCTTATTCAAACTTCTCCTCATAGGAATTATGTAACACAATATCAACAAACAATACTCATGTAATTAGAAGGGGGACATATATCAACAACTCAAACAAGAGATACAAGAATATCAATTCCATTGAGTAGAATTCAAGATTGGGATTTTAATATAATCAGATCAAAATAGGGAAAATTATAGAAATCAGATCAAATTATTCCTCAAAGACACTTTCCCTAAACAACTATGGTGACTTAAGGCTCATTACAATGAGATTTGGATAGACACTTAATCATAACGACCACTTAAGTCTTAATAATCCTACATCATATCTACCAGGATAACCCAAAATATATACTAATATTAAGGAAATATGCATAACCAAACTGTCCCTTTGATACCACTTTGTTATGAACCACAGATACCCTGGTATGATGATACCCAATCTGGTCCTAACATAGATTGAAGGGTATTCATAATCCCCATGGGTTAGTGACTAACACTTGGAATCATACAAGAGATAAGAAGGGAATATTTTTGATACACAATATCAGAAGATAAATTGTATAAGTTGGTATTCCAACACTCCTTAAGGATAAATTAATAGAAAAAAATAGAAAAAATAACACCCAAATGATTCATCACCAAAATACATAACATTTATCAAATAAAAGGTCAAAAAATACACATAATAGGTGGATAAAATCTCTACCAATCAACTCCATTACTCTAGGTCCCATGAATCAAGTACACTTGCCTCATCTAAGAGGCACTTTCCCTTTAATTGAACCTAGAATAATATAATCTACAAACACCAAAAGTAAAGGGTAGAGTGTGAGCTAAACATCCTTGTAGGGTCTCACTAAGTATTCCATAATTGATTCCATAATAATTAAACGAAACATTCTTTCAATTAAAATAAAAAAGGAATGACATGAAATTTAGTTATTTTTCACAAAAAACGATTTCATAATAAAAGAGGATTGTATATATATTAAAACATGCATAAATGAAAATTTTATATAAAACATTTATATAAAGCAGTTGGCATGAATAAATGTAATATCCCCTTACCCTCTTTCAGGTAATTCTCTTATCTTTGCATGTTTTTACTCTTTAATTGGGTGTGTCTTAGGACTCCAAAGGATAGAAAATATTTTCTATAAAAAATGACCAAAATTCCAAGGATTTGTATTTTTTGAATTAATGGTGTCTAGGTATAAATATGTAATTGATTTGTGTGATTCTCCCCGAGTTCAGAGAATTCCCAAGTTGGTTTGGGGATTTTGGGTAAAAATTTGTGTGTTATAATATGTTTTAGGTGATTACATGACATGTAAATGGGTTACACAACTTGTACTTAGTCTCCAGACACAAGTCATGGATTATTCAGACAACATAAAAGGATTAAACACCATGTAATGGTTAAATGATGTGTAATGTTAAAAGACCTATTTTTAAGAAAAATTCAATGGATTTTTCATTTTACTTGAGTCCTATGGATTTCACGACATGTAAATGGGTTTCAAATCATGTAACTATCATGAGGTCATATTTTAGGGTGCTTCATCAACCAATTTTTCATTCATTCTTCCATATCACTCCTTCATCTCAACCTAGAGCCCATATATGGTGATTTTGGGAGTCTCCATTCGATTTAGATTGATTTGTTTGGTGATTGATCACCATTTGATTGGGTTTCATCTCTTTGGGTTAGTAATCCATTATGATTCTTCATTTACTTTGATTTTGATAGCACTGCGTCATTGCACTATTGGATTTATTGATCCATGGTGATGTTTCCACTTGTTTCCTTAGAGATCCATTATGAAATATTATTCTGGGGGCCAATCCTTACTGGTTATGGTGTGGTGGGTGTTTTTTCTTGAGGTATGTGTCGTTTCCTATTCTTTTACAATCCTTTTGTTTAATTAGATAAATTATAAGATGTTTTAATTGATTATAAGGCCTCCATTATTGTTGTTTCATTCTTTTTTTTTTTGATCCCTTTGTGCACATGTGTGACCCCGAGTTTTGAGGTAGGTGGTTCTATCTCTAGTTTGTGTTGCTGAACTACGTTGCTCTTGTTTTTGATAAACTGTTTAATTAATCGAAATATCATGATATGACTAAATTTATTTGTGTTTGAGGAAAATGGGTTTACCCTGGTTTCGGTAAATGAAAAGGGTTTTTCATAGCATTATGAAATGGTTGTATGAAATGGTTTTCAAATCATGGTTTAATGAATTGATTTAGAAAATAGAGCACATGGGAATATTTGGGTACTTAGGTGTAAGGTATAGTAATAGGTCTCATCCACTATCGGGGGGTTTACTCATAGGGATTTCCTCTACTGCCTTGGCCTATTATTCTAGGGACTTGTTAGAATTGTTGGGGGGTTCACTTTTTTGGGTGTTCCTTTGATATCCATACTTGATGAATTTTCTAGTGGATTCATGTGTACATGATTTTATATGTTAGGTATGAGTTCCCTAGCTATCCTGACCTAGTGTGATCCCTGGAGTGATGTTACACGTGCTCCTTATATTGGCATGTACTATTTTTTTGAACTTCCATGGATTTGATATGATATGTGATATATGATTTGTTTTGATATGATATATCTATTGTGATATATGGTCATTAAATTATTTGAAACTGATTTTATTATTTTATTTGAAATGTTTTAAAAGGGTAAATTAATTTTTTTTCAATGATTTTGACCTAAATACTATTAAACTATTATTGTGCCTTGTTTTATTTAAAATTGGTCATTCTTGTATTATTTTTTAGAGACTTGATATGGGTGGTATCTTACTGATATTGTTAGATCATACCCTATATACCCCTTAGGTGGTACATATACCTAGTTATGTATTTTGATGTAGGGAAAGTAAAGTCGCTGTAGTGAGGTGGTAAGGTTTTCTATTAGCAGAGTTAGGAAGCTAGTGGTGAAATGGTGGGATTATTCCCACACTATCACATGGAGTAGTTGGTTTTTCCTATTTTGGTAGTCCTTTGTTGTTGGACTTGTAATTGGAGATTGCTTCTACTCTTAATTTGTTTAGTTTCCTCTTTTTATATATTTTATAGAATATATCTATATCTTATGTTATTTATTTATATTATGAGTATATTTTCCATGTTTTTTTCACTTATGGTTGGATGAAATCATTCCCTCAGGTTATTGTTTGATGCCCGGGTACTAGTCTCCATCCTATGGGGATCAGGAACGCCCTTCGAGTAGGTGGTGGATTAGGTTGGGTACTAGTTTGAGGGGTATTCAGGTTGATTAATTACAAAATGACTATTTAATAATCAATGGAATGTAATCATCAAATCAAACATATCATATTACCATGTAATAATCCTTATGGTACGTTAGTTTCTAGAAAAAATATCCTCACAAATCTCAGCCATCAACACAACCCAAGGTAGGTGTGGACACTCAAATCAACACCCCATTAAGGGAACCCATTATGAGAAATCATACTGAACTTGGTTTTTTTAGTGTTATCATTGTCAATCCATTTCTAGGGAGTCAGAGTCCTAGTGTGCTTGTCCCAGTCACCCACTTACTACCCAATCTCACATGTGCTTCAATCTATAAATCAATAAATAATGGGAAAATCAATTATTTCAAATCAATTAAAATTTCAATTGCCCAATTTTAGTTTTCAACATTTCTTTTTCATTTCAAAACCAAATAATAGGTTTTCATCAAATTCATACATTTTAAAAACATCTTTTAATTTAAGTCATTTTTCTTAAGAATCAACTTTCAATCATTTCAATTTCTCAATGTAATCCATCTTTCAAAAATCCATCCCACATTCAAGTTTTAAATTAATTAAAAACTCATTTCAAATAAGTCAAGAAATTAGATTTTCAATTGTAGGGTAAATTATTATGGAACCACCTACCTTTAATCAGTTATGAAGCCAACACCCACCATGGGAAACTCTAAATAAGAATAAAGGAGAAGGAGATCAATGAAGAATTCCTAGATCACAAATAATCATGATCAAACTCCAATTCAATTGAAAATCACAAGACCACACCACTATAAATGAAGGATTCTATAAGGAAACTCATCGAAGATCAAATGTTTAATTGAGAAACCCGAGAGGGCTAGAGTCACTCACTAAATGAGAGAGAAAGCCTAAGGTTTCAGAGAGAGGCTCTTGAAGAATTCAAAAAGAAACCAGGTGTGCAATACAAAGAAACCACTAGGCCTGGGGAATTTATGTCATAATTCATTTATTTATGGAGTAACACACCCCACATAGCACACACACCAAAAAGTCTATTCCTTAGGTTATTTTTATCCTAAGTGACTATTTTACACTGTAAAATACCCACTTATTCCATAAAATAGTTTACAACATAAATTTTTTTACGACCTGTGCCTGGTGAAGCCTTTATACTATAATACATTATCTTACATTGTAAAAACTCCCTCAGGAATTAACCAAACTAGGATTTGGTGAAAAAACTCCTAAAATAATTCTTGAATCCCCCTAACCTAAGAAACACACTCTTAAAGAGAAAATAAGAAAAGAGAATACCTATAACTAGGATGTTACAATCATCCCTTCCATCATAGCCCTAAAAAATACACATATTCCTCCACTGGGTTTCCTAGGGAGAGGAAAAAAATAAATGTGTGATCAGATGCTCAATAAGGGTTAACATATAGTGGAAACTTATATAACATGAACATCACATAAGTGATATGGAAATAATAAATGAACAACATGAATCCAAAATAAACTAAAACTGAGGGCATGCTGTATCCACGAAAATAAATGAAAACATGCACAAAAATAATCATTGATCTCATATTGATGGAATTCATAACACTAAATATCAAAAATTGATGTCAAGGAATTATTCAAAGATTTTTATTATATTATGGGAAGAGGTATACACAAAAACCCAGTTTTTTTGTCTCATGAGGCCTTTTGATGCACCAAGAGGATATATATATAATTCTGTGCCCCACCCATCATGTGATTAAGTCCAATTCATTCACCATAATAGTCATCCATACCTTTCAAACTATTCCCTGAGGAACCAATTGCTAAATAAAACTTGGATATTTGTATAATGATAAATACAAACATCAAATACTTCCTGATTCAATAGAATTATGTGTATGTCTAAGATAACATCTTTTAATCAACTTGGAATCCATGGGGTATCATCAAAGTAACAGGTAATACCCTTATTAAAAAAATATAGGGATAAGGGTACATTAAATGTGTTGGGTTATCCACGGAAGATATTATTTGGGTTAAATAGTTTGAATTGATAGGATACCAATAAAATGTTAGGAAAAATCATTTATCATGGTTCATTAAGAGATTTGGAATATTCCAAATCATATCCTCATGGAGTGTCTCACCAGGTGTGCAGTCTGAGGCCCACTCATTGTGCATTAGGGTGATGATTTCATCAATGATCAACCAATCCTTTTTTGGGGTGATTACCCCTTGTATCATCTGATCCATAGCGGAATAAAATTTTTAGTATCTATAAATAGATGTATTTTCTAGGAAATTACACATAGTTTTACTTTTCCAAAACATAGGATAGTTTTCCCACCATGGAAAAGATTGAGTTTTGCAACAATTTTGGTAATAATTGGATCAAAAAAATTTGAGAGAGGGTTGATAATATTGACTTGTATATCCCTTAAATTTCATGATTAATAAGGTAAAATTATTCCATGTCAATGTATAAAACACACCAAAGAAAATAGGGGGTGATTATAACATGAGTCCCAAAGAATGAATATTGAGACGGAACAATCCCACTCATGGCTTGGGTAAAAACTCAATCATAACCTATTGAAATAGAGGGATTAAACATGATATTAAAATAACATAAAAAATTAATTTAATGATATAAAATCTCAAATATTCATTATATACACCACATAAAGGAAGTTAGGTGCATAATACAAAATTTGTCTCAAAGAGATGAATTTGAGACGAGAAACCCTAACCTTTTATCCTGACATCCAAAAACATACTTTAAGATCATGTATCATAAAAATATAAATATTTATCACCTAATTTTGAACCTTAGTCTTACCCATTTTCATCAAAACTCTTCATAAATAATCATTTTCTACATGAATTCTTTCGATTTTCTACATCATTATTAATAGTTTTTACTGTTTGTACTATTTTTATAATAATGGTGTTTGTATTAATTATTCTTAAAAATTTCATTATTACTAGGTCATTAATGTTACTATTAGGAATTATTTATAATAATTTATGAATTTTCTAATTCCATTCATAAGTGTTTTAGACCTTATCCTTGATTATGAATTTGATATTAAGCATGTTTTGGTGATTTTTGATGAATGGAGAGTGTTTCATTAATTGATGAATTATATATTGATATAATATCTCAAGAACAAAAAAGTAATTATTTACACATTTATATAATTTTATACCATCAATTAGGTTCCAATATTCATCCTTATTATAAATTCATTATATTGTTCAAGTAGGTTTGTTGAACCGACCCACACATGTTCATATTCTGATTTAATAAATGATAATGCGGTGGTTTTTCGATAATAAAATTATAAAAAAATCATAATGATTTTATTTAGTGTTTATTAGTGATATATATTAAAATTATAAGGAAGTATAAGAATCATAAATGGATATGAAAATATTACACAATTTGAATAAAATATTATCCTCTTATTATGCTTAATTTAAATGATTAAATTAAAAATGATCATTTGTTGAAAATATCATTAATATGTTCTCTAGTTTTTTATAAAAAAATAAATGATATCATTAAAATAATATTTAACATTTAATACCATCCTTATATCTATAATTCTAAGGCGGTGAAGGGAAATGAAACATGTTACATCGTGGAGGCGGTAGTCCACACAACACACAAACATCAATTTTCTTATTAATTGATGGGGTATATGAATAAATAATTATAATACCCATAATATAGTAAAATTAAAGCATATAAATGATAATAATATCATTAAATTATTTTTTATAATAAATTTGTAAGAAGATAATTAAGAAGAAAAACTAAGTATTTGATAATACTCACGTAAGGGAATTGAATTTTCCTTGGAAGTATCCTTTGAAATAAAGGAATTATGAAAAATAATAATGAATAGAATCATATGAGAGTGGAATAATATTATAGGATAAGTAAAAATGGTTGGGTTTCATGAGTAAAACTATTTTTTTATAGTGTATTTAATGGGTGGTGGGAGGCCCCTTTTATAAGTGGGGAGATGACATTTTTGTAAATATTTCAAATTAATATAATTTGAGCACAAGTTAAACATGTAAAGTGGATCAAAAAATAGGTAATAATAGAACCTATAATAGATGAGGTTAAGAAAAACCCCTAAAATCAAATTTATACATGTTTTTATCATTTTTTAAGTCCTTCACCCCTTGAATTATCACTTTTTTCCATTATAGATTTTATAGTAGTAACTAGTTTTTGTCACGACCCGCCCTCGGGGCCCGTGCCGTGACTATCCCAAGCCCGCCTTCCATAGGCCAGGGGCTGGCGACTAGCACCAAGGCGTAAATCCCAACAAAAAGGGAAGGCATTGCCTTTGAAAAGTAAACAAGCACCACAGAGTAAGCAAGCGGAAAAGTAAACACTAGGTAAAAACTGTACAAGCTGTGCTGAAAGTAAAAGGGGCCGGAAATACAAGCCCAACAGTAAAGAACAACTGAAAGGAAAAACAGAAACTGAAAGGGAAAACTATAGCGTCGAGCCGTCCTCTGGAAATCCCACCTGAAGGGTGGGTACAGATAGCCTCCACTGCTCCTTGGGTCCACCTGACCGCTCCGAGTACGTCCCGCCCAGTTGTCCACCTCCAGGTACCGTCCTGCTCCGCACGCCTCCACCACGATCAGCGCTGTCCGTCGTCTGCAACCAACACAATGTAGTGCGGGCAAAGCCCGTGCAGGGGTGAGTATAAGCTACTCAGTAGGGACCCTGAGACCCCCGAAGTTCTCCCGAAATCCACGAAGGATAATCCACAAAGGAAAGATACAATCACGAGGTAACATCTGACACGGCTTAGGTATATGCCCATACATATACCTAAGTCATCAATTCCCGTTCGGCTCCAACGTCCGAGCCCAAGTACAACCCCGTCCACATAGGAAAGCAAACGTATACCCACACAGGATAGCTCAACACAATCCACAAAGGAGAAGAAACAGTAAATCCACACAGGATAGCTCAACACAATCTACAAAGGAGAGTAACACAAGATTCAGCTCGCACATGTATACTTTTTCGGATGACGATAAAGATGATCACTGATCCATCTAAGTCGTCAGACCCACGAAGGATCGATAGGTAACTAACCCCCGCAATGACCCACACAGGATCGGGCCCACACAGGACCTGTAGGCGCTGTCTCACACAGAACCGCTGAGCGCGGACCCACACAGGATCGGACCCACACAGGATCGGGCCCACACAGGACCGGGCCCATACAGGACCTGTAGCACTGATCCATAGAGGATCGCTGAGTGCAGTAGTCATCGCAGTCCATTGAGGATCTCTGCACAGTCGTCGCCGCAGTCCATTGAGGATCTCTGCACGGTCGTCCTCGGAGTCCACAGAGGATCTCTGCACAGTCGTCGCTGTCGAAGTAGCAGTCGCAGCCAGCCTAGGGTTCCCGTACACAGCAAGCTCGTTCGGGAGGGTCCCCTCCACGAACCGAGAGTCTGATACATCAACTGACACAAAGTCTGAAGTTGATGTATCCAAAAGTTCTGTATCGTCAACAGGAACTCAACGTCGCAGACGGCGCGTCAATCGGACGCCCGGTCTGAGAGTTATTGGCATTTTCGTCCCAGGGGCCCGGTTGGTTTTTAAGGCAAAACCAACCTGACCGCACTCCACCTGCATCCAAACCTCGGGCGGAGTGTGCCAAAAGATCCGTCTCACTTAGAGGAAAACAACAAAGTTGACGGCACGTCAATCGGACGTCCGTAGCTCAAGTTATGAGCGTTTCCGCTCCGAGGGCCCTGTTGGTTTCGTGTACGAACCAACCCGGCCGAACTCAAAGTATTCCGAAACCTTGAGTGCGATATACCGAAATGACCATCTCGATCCAAGGATCGCGTTGCCGCTAACGGCGAGTCGTTTAGAGGCCCGTAGCTCAAGTTACGGGCATTTGAACGAAGACCGTCCGAAGACGGGGGGTACGGGCCCGGGCCGACCCGGCCCGACCCCCCCGGGAGTCGGCCGAACCGGGTCGACCCGACCCGGTCTGGTCCGGCCAGGGCACGGCCCGGCCGGTCGGACCGGCCTGGCCCGGTTCGGCCGAGCGGCCGAACGGCCGAGGCACGCGGGGCGCCGCCCCCGTGGCATGGTGGTGCCGCGGCACCCCCGCGTGGGGCCGCGCTGAGTCGGGACGCGGCTTCAGCCGCTTCCGAGGGCACCGGACCCACGCGGCCGCGGGTGCCGCCGCCGCCGTGCTGAGTCGCGGCGGCCTGTCCGGCGGCATGCCGGGGCGCCGCCTCTCCCGGCTGCCGGCGCCACCGCGCCGGCGACCCGCGCCGTCGGCGAGTTCCGCGGGCCACCAGGATCGTTCTGGTGGTCCGATTCTCTTCCCGTCTGCGCCATTGCTCCTCCCGGGACTCGTTCTTCACTGAGGGATCATCAAACATCCATTGCGGCATGTTCCGTCATCGCCCGTCAAATCCGCACAAAATGAAGAACGGTGGAGGGTCGTCGGGCCGTGTTCGTTTGGCCCGCACCCTCCGCATTAGAGATACACAAACGGGAGAATTTTATTCCACACAGGAAACAACAATTTTAATAAGATTAAAATTGTTCACAATGTGGTTATTTAATTTCTTTAAAGAAACATTGACGTGAATAATAAAAAGGGGGTAATTCCCATAATAAATCCCTACCTCGTCGATCGTCGCGCGCGGGCGTTCTTCGCGGAAAAGCTCGTCGCGGAAGAGAGGGATCGTCGCGTCGTCGCGGGGAGGCGTCGCGTCGTCGCGGAATCTGGCGTTGAGTCGGCGAACTCAACGCACCATGAAACAACAGATTTAATTTAATTAATTAAATCCGTGTTTTTGGTTAAGAACCACGAATGAGATAAAAAGGAAGGTCCGAGACTCTTACCTCAATCAGCCGATCGAAGATCTGTCGCGGAGGAAGAGACGTCGCAGAAGAACATTGTCGGCGACGCGGATCACGGCGTCGCGTCGTCGATTTCTGGGTTCGGCATTCTTCGCGTTCTTCGCGTTCTTCGCGAAGGAGGAAGAAGGAACAAGGATTCTGTCTCAACAAGTAATCCCCCAAAAGGTTTTGGTTGGTCTTATTTTATTAATATGACAACACACGAAAACAGGTTAAGAAACGATTGAATTAATTCGTTGAATTAATTCAAAGAAATAAACAGCCCACTTAATTCACAAAATAAACCGCCCAATTAAATGGTCTGTTAAGATTTTAAGAAACGCGTCAGTTGACTTTCATTAAGACGGGTTTTCGCAGGTGCGTTTCTTAGCGGAAAGAAACGGTGGGGCTCGTGCGGGCCCCACCTCACAAATATCCTACCAAGGGGGTAGGATATTTCTGGATAGCATCCTATCCGGTTCAACTCAGTTCAAGCCGTCAATAAGTGGCTTCAAGTGGCTTCCAAGTGGCTTAAGTGAAATAAAATAAAGTTGTTGCAAAATTATTTTATTTCTTAACTTTAAGCCCGAAATTTCAAAACCACACCCAAGCAAATGCAACTACGGAAGAGGCGTTTCTAAGCAAATACCGGCGCTGTGATTTCATCGGTGCCCTCAGAATTTGATTCCGGGCACCGGTTCAAAAGTTAGAAAAACCCGCTCGTCCGTTCACTGAACATACCCGAGCCAAACTTCGGAAAATGATTCCGGGCACACCGGGCCTCGGAATCAGGTGCCGTCAGAAACTGCGCTCTTGTAAAATTCCAAAGAAAATTAAGAAAAAAATTTCCTTGAAATTTACGGGTCTTTACATTAATCCCACCCCAGGACTTTACGTCCCCGTAAAGATACATCATAAACTAGGGAAACAAATGTGGGTACTGAGAACGCATCTGAGCCTCCCGCTCCCAAGTGCTCTCCTGGAGGTTCCCGTGCTTCCATCTGATGCACACAAGAGGAATCGATCGCCCACGTAGGACCCGCTCCTGTCGATCCTCTATCTCCACTGGGACCTCCGCAAAAGTCGCCCCATCATCCACGTCTAGCTCCCTATAGTCAATGATGTGCGTCGGGTCGTGCACGTATCTCCTCAGCTGGGATACGTGGAAGACGTCGTGCACCCGGTGCAACTGAGGTGGCAGAGCCAGGCGATAAGCCACCTCGCCAATCCTACTGAGGACCTGGAAAGGCCCGATGAAGCATGGAGACAACTTGCCGCCTCAGCCAAATCTCCGCAAACCACTTCGAGGTGAGACACGCAAGAAGACGTGGTCGCCATCCTCGAACTCTAGTGGCCTCCGCCTCCTGTCAGCATATGACTTCTGCCGGCTCTGTGTTGTCCTCATCTGCTCCTGGATGACCTGGACCTTCTCTGTCGTGGCCCAGACTATCTCTGGTCCCACAAGTGCTGACTCCCCAGGGTCTGTCTAGCACAAAGGAGATCTGCAAGGCCTGCCGTACAACGCCTCGTAGGGTGCCATCCCGATGGTGGAGTGGTAGCTGTTGTTGTATGCGAACTCCACCAAGGGTAGGTGGTCCTCCCAGCTGTGACCAAAGTCGAGGACACATGCACGGAGCATGTCCTCGAGAGTCTGAATGGTCCTCTCCGTCTGACCATCCGTCTGTGGGTGAAAGGCGGTTCTCAGATGTAGCCGCGTCCCGAATGCCTCCTGCAACCCCTTCCAAAGCCATGAAGTAAAGTGAGCGTCTCGATCGGAGACGATAGTCGATGGCACACCGTGAAGCCGTACAATCTCCTGAACGTAGAGACGTCCCAAGCTCTCCACTGAGCCCTGCTCTCGGATGGGAAGAAGTGTGCCGACTTGGTGAGTCGGTCAACAATCACCCAAATAGAGTCGTGACCTCTGGAAGTGTGTGGAAGTCCAGTCACGAAGTCCATAGATATCCCATCCCACTTCCACTCCGGGACCTCCAAGGGCTATACCAAGCCTGCTGGTACCTGATGCTCTACCTTCACCTGCTGGCAGGTGAGGCACCGTGAAACGAACTCTGCCCCAGCCTTCTTCATGCCCGGCCACCAGTGCTGTCGTCTGAGATCCTGGTACATCTTCGCCACTCCAGGATGTACCTCCAAAGGAGAAGTGTGAAACTCTCTCAACACCTCCTCTCGTAAAGTGACTGGTACCAAGGTACGTCCTCTGAAAAGGACGTCGTGCTCTGCTCCAAGGGAGAAACCATCAGGTGCCTGTCCCGAGGATATCTGTGCATGCCGTGTCTCACAGTCAGCGTCCCCACGCTGTGCCTCTCTGACCCGCTGTAGAAGTGGAGGAGAGACTGTGAGAGACTGAAGGAAGGCTGCTCCGTCTCTATCCACGAAGGATATCTACTAGGCGGATAGCTGCTCTGTCGCCTCCTCAAGCAGCTGGATGCCCGTCCTCCTGCTGTGGGCATTGGATACCACGTTCCCCTTTCCAGGAGTATAGACTATCTCAAAGTCATAGTCCTGGAGGAACTCGAGCCATCGCCACTGTCTCAGGTTCAGGTCCTTCTGAGAGAAGATGTACCTGAGACTCTGGTGGTCAGAAAAGACTTTGAAGCGCTCGCCCATCAGATAGTGCCGCCATGTCTTCAGGGCGAAGACCACTACTGCCAACTCCAAGTCATGGGTAGCGTAGTTCTGCTCATGCGGCCTCAACTAACGTGATCCGTAGGCAATCACGGCCCGCTCCTGCATCAGGACACACCCGAGTCCGGTCCCTGATGCATCGCAGTAGACTACGTATCCAACTCCCTCCTCAGGCAACCTCAAGATAGGTGCGCTGGTTAACCTCTGCCACAGCTCCTGGAAGCTCTGCTGACATCTGTCTGACCACACGAAGGGTTTCCCCTTCTTCGTCAATGCTGAGAGTGGGGCCGTAAATCTGGAGAAGTCTGGCACAAATCTCCGATAGTAACCGGCTAGGCCCAAGAAACTCCGCACCTCTGTCACGCTCTTGGGTGGATCCCAAGCTAGCACTGCCTCGATCTTCACCGGATCCACTGCAACTCCCGCCTCAGAAATGACGTGCCCCAAGAAGTGGACCTCACGTAACCAGAACTGACACTTCGAGAGCTTTCCATAAAGCTGGTGCTCTCGGAGTGTGTCTAGTACAACACGCAAGTGGTAAGCGTGCTCCTCCTCCGTGGTCGAGTACACCAAGATGTCGTCGATGAAGACTACGACAAATCGATCGAGGTATGGCTGGAAGATCCTGTTCATGAGGCTCATGAACACTGCTGGAGCATTGGTTACGCCGAAAGGCATAACCAAGAACTCATAGTGGCCATACCGACATCTGAATTCCGTCTTCTGCACATCCTCGTCTCGAACTCTGAGCTGATGATAGCCTGACCTGAGGTCTATCTTCGAGAACCACCGTGCTCCCTTGAGCTGATCGAAGAGGTCATAAATCCTGGGTAGCGGATACTTGTTCCTCACTGTCACCTGGTTCAGGCGACGATAATCGACACACAGTCGCAAGCTCCCGTCCGCCTTCTTGGCGAACAATATTGGGGAAGCCCAGGGTGAAACACTGGGTCAGATGAACCCCTTGCCCTGCAAGTCCTCCAACTGTACCCGCAGCTCTCGAAGCTCAGCGGGGGCCATCCGATATGCTAGAGTGGATATCGGGGCTGTCCCGGGGTACATGTCAATATAAAAGTCTACCTCTCTGCGAGGAGGTAGTCCTGGAACGTCATCGGGAAGGACGTCCGCGTACTGATCCACCACTGTAGGAAAACTGGGACTCTGCACGTCGACTGCTCCCAGGATGAGGCTAGCCAACTGATGAGTGATGGGATGACCTCTGCTCTGCGTGAGTCCATCCTGTGCTGCTAAGGCTCCCTTCTCGCCGGTGAAGGTGAACCTGCTCCCGTCGGTGCGCACACATCGCACCTTGCGCCTAATGTAGTCAATCTGAGCATGAACCATAGATAACCAATCCATGTCCAAGATGACGTCGTAAGGCCTCGACGCCACTACAAGAAGATCCCAGCCGAAGCTCTCGCCTCCTAGAGTAAACTCACACTGCCGGCACCAGTGCGTAATCATCGAGTCTGCTCCCGTAGGAGTCTCTAGCCATAAGGATCGAGCCAACGACTCTGTCGGAATCTCCGAGCTCCGAACAAGGGCAGTAGCTATGAAAGAGTGACTCGCTCCTGTGTCTATCAGAACTGCAGCAAGGGTGGAATAGACACAGATCGTACCTCGAATCATCTCTGGCGCACTGTGGTCGTAGGCCTCTGCTGCCTGGAGCTGCGCCTGTCTCTGCCCGCCAGCTCCCTGTGGTCGGGGCGGGCCTCCTGGTGGTGGTGGTGGCAGAGCCTCAAAGCGTCGCCCACCACCTACTGCTCGGACAACTCCTCTACCTCGTCCGCCTCCTCCATGCGGACCGCCACGGTCGACCCTCTGCCTCTGCCTGGGTGGTCCCTCCACCGTCTGCTGCCCCTCGGTACGACGGGTCGGGCAGTCACGAGCCATGTGGCCCTGCCCGCCGCACTCGTAGCACTGTCTGCCTCTCGGAAGGCTGGCTCCCCGCTGTGTGCCCCGCACCGCTGAGCCAGTGTCCCGGGGTCGTCTGCCGGAAGGCCTGGTATGCCTGGAACCCTGAGTCATCCGTTGGCTACCTGCTGCCGAAGACTCCGCTATCTGCCACCCTGCGGCAGGTCTCGCTATGGACTCAGCCAGGAAGCTCTCGATCAGAAGGGCTCGCTCTAGCACTCTTGCCTGGGTCGGGATGCTGAGGGAGATCAGTGATGCCCTGATCTCGTGTCTCAGACCCTTCTCAAAGGTCCGGGCCCGGAAGAAGGGGTCCCGTACCATGTCTGTCGAATAACGAGATAGGTCGGTGAACCTCGCCACGTACTGGGCGACCGTCAAGCTGCTCTGCCGCAGCTGAAGAAGCTCCTGAATGCGCACCGCACGGAGGGTGGCCAGGACGAACTCTGAGCGGAAGAGGCTCTCGAAGTCCGTACAGATGAGGGAGGCCTCATCGTGTACCTAGAGCATCAGGCTCCACCATCGTCCTGCTGCTGCGTGCAGTAGGCTCGCCGCGAGGATCACCATGAGGTCTGCTGGTGTCCTCACTAGCCTGAAAACTCGGACGACCGCCTCCAGCCAGTCCTCGGCCGCCTGGGGGTCCGACTCCCCACGGAACCTGGGTGGTCGCTGGCACTGGAACTCATGCAGAGCTCTGAGACGTCGTGCGTCGTCAGCTGCCAGTGCTGGAAGCATCGGGGGCTCGACGAGTAAAGGTACCGCCGGTGCCTCTGCTGTCAACGGGCCCTGTACCGAGGCCTCGTCGCTCGGCGGGCTGTCGTCGTGCTCTACTCTAGGAACCCTAGATGGCTGCTGTCGTCGTGCCATCCTGAAAAGGAAACAAGTGCGCCACGGTCAGAACAGTATACCTGGGGAGCTGACACAAGTAATCACGAAGAAAACTTGAAACACACATGCAATCAATGTTTTCGTGCATTAAGTCGGAAATCAGAAGTCAGGGTCCTGGTGTATGGATACGTCGGCCGCCGTACCAACACTGGACTCCCTGGATTGATAACCACACTCAATACGTTAAACACTTTTGCTTCACATAGAAGAAAGATCAGAGTTTGCGGTATAACCGACCACCTTTGATACCAATTTTTCACGACCCGCCCTCGGGGCCCGTACCGTGACTACCCCAAGCCCGCCTTCCATAGGCCAGGGGCTGGCGACTAGCACCAAGGCGTAAATCCCAACAAAAAGGGAAGGCATTGCCTTTGAAAAGTAAACAAGCACCACAGAGTAAGCAAGCAGAAAAGTAAACACTAGGTAAAAACTGTACAAGCTGTGTTGAAAGTAAAAGGGGCCGGAAATACAAGCCCAACAGTAAAGTACAACTGAAAGGAAAAACAGAACTGAAAGGGAAAACTGTAGCGTCGAGCCGTCCTCTGGAAATCCCACCTGAAGGGTGGGTAGAGATAGCCTCCACTGCTCCTCGGGTCCACCTGACCGCTCCGAGTACGTCCCGCCCAGTGGTCCACCTCCAGGTACCGTCCTGCTCCGCACGCCTCCACCACGATCAGCGCTGTCCGTCGTCTGCAACCAACACAACGTAGTGCGGGAAAATCCCATGCAAGGGTGAGTATAAGCTACTCAGTAGGGACCCCGAGACCCCCGAAGGTCTCCCGAAATACACGAAGGATAATCCACAAAGGAAAGATACAATCACGAGGTAACATCTGCCACGACTTAGGTATATGCCCATACATATACCTAAGTCATCAATTCCCGTTCGGCTCCAACGTCCGAGCCCAAGCACAACCAAGTCCACACAGGAAAGCAAACGTATACCCACACCGGATAGCTCAACACAATCCACAAAGAAGAGGAAACAATAAATCCACACAGGATAGCTCAACACAATCCACAAAGGAGAGTAACACAAGATTCAGCTCACACAGGTATAATTCTTCGGATGACGATAAAGATGATCACTGATCCATCTAAGTCGTCAAACCCACGAAAGATCGATAGGTAACTAACCCCCGCAATGACCCACACAAGATCAGTCCCACACAGGACCTGTAGGCACTGGCTCACACAGAACCGCTGAGCGCGGACCCACACAGGATCGGACCCACACAGGATCGGGCCCACACAGGACCGGGCCCATACAGGACCTGTAGCACTGATCCACGGAGGATCGCTGAGTGCAGTAGTCATCGCAGTCCACTGAGGATCTCTGCACAGTCGTCGCCGCAGTCCACTGAGGATCTCTGGACGGTCGTCGTCGGAGTCCACGGAGGATCTCTGCACAGTCGTCGCTGTCGAAGTAGCAGTCGCAGCCAGCCTATGGTTCCCGCACACAGCAAGCTCGTTCGGGAGGGTCCGCTCCACGAACTGAGAGGCTGATACATCAACTGACACAAAGTCCGAAGTTGATGTATCCAAAAGTTCTGTATCGTCAACAGGAACTCAACGTCGCAGACGACGCATCAATCGGACGCCCGGTCTGAGAGTTATTGGCATTTTCGTCCCAGGGGCCCGGTTGGTTTTTAAGGCAAAACCAACCCGACCGCACTCCACCTGCGTCCAAACCTCGGGCGGAGTATGCCAAAAGATCCATCTCACTTAGAGGAAAACAACAAAGCTGACGACACGTCAATCAGACGTCCGTAGCTCAAGTTATGAGCGTTTCCGCTTCGAGGGCCCGATTGGTTTCGTGTACGAACCAACCCGGCCGAACACAAAGTATTCCAAAACCTTGAGTGCGATATACCGAAATGACCATCTCGATCCAAGGATCGCGTTTCCGCTGACGGCGAGTCGTTTGGAGGCCCGTAGCTCAAGTTACGGGCGTTTGAACGAAGACCGTCCGAAGACGGGGGGTACGGGCCCAGGCCGACCCGACCCGACCCCCCTGGGAGTCGGCCGAACCGGGTCGACCCGACCTGGTCCAACCCGGTCCGGTCCGGCCAGGGCACGGCCCGGCCGGTCGGACCAGCCGAACGGCCGAGGCACGCGGGGCGCCACCCCCGTGGCCTGGTGGTGCCGCGGCCCCCCCGCGTGGGGCCGCGCTGAGTCGGGACGCGGCTTCAGCCGCATCCGAGGGCACCAGACCCACGCGGCTGCGGGTCCGCGGGTGCCGCCGCCGCCGCACTGAGTTGCGGCGGCCTGTCCGGCGGCGCGCCGGGGCGCCGCCGCTCCCGGCTGCCGGCGCCGCCGCGCCGGCGACCCGCACCGCTGGCGAGTTCCGCGGGCCACCGGGATCATTCCGGTGGTCCGATTCTCTTCCCGTCTGCGCCATTGCTCCTCCCGGTACTCGTTCTTCACTGCGGGATCGTCAAACATCCGTTGCGGCACGTTTCGTCGTCGCCCGTCAAATCCGCACAAAACGAAGAACGACGGAGGGTCGTCGGGCCGTGTTCGTTTGGCCCGCACCCTCCGCGTTAGAGATAAACAAACAGGAGAATTTTATTCCACACAGGAAACAACAATTTTAATAATATTAAAATTGTTCACAATGTGGTTCTTTAATTTCTTTAAAGAAACATTGACGGGAATAATAAAAAGGGGGTAATTCCCATAATAAATCCCTACCTCGTCGATCGTCGCGCGCGGGCGTTCTTCGCGGAAAAGCTCGTCGCGGAAGAGAGGGATCGTCGCGTCGTCACGGGGAGGCGTCGCGTCGTCGCAGAATCTGGCGTTGAGTTGGCGAACTCAATGCACCATGAAACAGCAGATTTAATTTAATTAATTAAATCCGTGTTTTTGGTTAATAACCACGAAGGAGATAAAAAGGAAGGTCTGAGACTCTTACCTTAAGCAGCCGATCGAAGATCCGTCGCGGAGGAAGAGACGTCGCAGAAGAACGTTGTCAGCGATGCGGATCACGGCGTCGCGTCGTCGATTTCCGGGTTCGGCGTTCTTCACGTTCTTCGCGTTCTTCGCGTTTTTCGCGAAGGAGGAAGAAGGAACAAGGATTCTGTCTCAACAAGTAATCCCACAAAAGGTTTTGGTTGGTCTTATTTTATTAATATGCCAACACACGAAAACAGGTTAAGAAATGATTGAATTAATTCGTTGAATTAATTCAACGAAAGAAACAACCCATTTAATTCACGAAATAAACCGCCCAATTAAATGGTCTGTTAAGATTTTAAGAAACGCGTCAGTTGACTTTCATTAAGACGGGTTTTCGCGGGTGCGTTTCTTAGCGGAAAGAAACGGCGGGGCTCGTGCAGGCCCCACCTCACAAATATCCTACCAAGGGGGTAGGATATTTCTGGATAGCATCCTATCCGGTTCAACTCAGTTCAAGCCGTCAATAAGTGGCTTCAAGTGGCTTCCAAGTGGCTTAAGTGAAATAAAATAAAGTTGTCGCAAAATTATTTTATTTCTTAACTTTAAGCCCAAAATTTAAAAACCACACCCGAGCAAAGGCAACTCCGGAAGAGGCGTTTCTAAGCGAATACCGGCGCTACGATTTCATCGGTGCTCTCAGAATTCGATTCCGGGCACCGGTTCAAAAGTTAGAAAAACCCGCTCGTCCGTTCACTGAACGTACCCGAGCCAAACTTCGGAAAATGATTCCGGGCACACCGGGCCTCGGAATCAGGTGCCGTCAGAAACTGCGCTCTTGTAAAATTCCAAAGAAAATTAAGAAAAAAATTTCCTTGAAATTTACTGGTCTTTACAGTTTTTATCTAAGGTAACTTAATATTTTTGCCTAAAAATAAAGTTATATTTATTAGATAATTCATACCTACTAATCATAAAATTAACATTCATTTTTTCTGATTCAATTTATATAAGTGTTAAAATTAATTTTAATATGATAAATGTATAATGTATTAAACAATTTTTGGGAAAATTATTACTTGAGTTCCAAAATTCCAATCACGGGTTCGTAAACTATAATTAATATTTAAAAATTGTATAATATCAATTATAAAATACATATTTTTTAATTAAATAGTTTAATAAATTTATTATATACTTATAATGGAAAAAGGCACAATATTAGTAAAATCAATATATTTCACTATTCACCTAAAAAATTATTTTTTAAGAAAAATACAAAAAATTTATCTTAAGAATATATCATTATAATGAATTAAAAAAAGGAATTTTATTTTTTAAAAATGAAATTATAAAATTCATAAATTAAAATTTTATATATACTTATGAATAAAGGCTCTTTAAAGTGTATGTCGTATGATAGTTTGGATGTAACGCCCTGACCCCAGTTATCCAGAGTCGGTGCATTATTACGTAACATTGGCATGATCACAAAAGATCAAGTCTCGAAATACCGATTAGTTTAGTAGCCTTGGAAACACTAGATATATTCATAAGTCTTACATTACATCATAAAGTGAAAAACTAAAATAACATGGTTTCCATAGTCCACACTCATATCCCCTTCAGACTATCCCTGCAGGTCAGTTATAAAATATTTCTTCACATCCTGAGAAAAATAAAACATATAAAGGGGTGAGCTCAGATGCTCAGTAAGGATAACAATATAGCGGAAACTTTTATAAATAAACATAAGAATTTAAGGCAATGTATAACTAAAAAAAAGCCTTTTAAACTTGAACTTCAGCATAATATGGAAAAAATAAAATGAAATAATGCCATTTACTTATTCACATGGATATTCTACTAGTCAAATAATCACATGCAATATCAATAACCACTTTCATAATGATGGAATGCATAATTCCAGACTATCATAACCACATAGTCAATGCCTTGTGCTAAGACTACAAATAAGATTTTTTCAAGGCCATGTTCCAAGACACTAGTTTGTCTCATGAGACCTACCGATGCATCGAGGAGCTATAGCGGGTTCCAACCTTCACATACTAAGTCCAATGCATTCTTTATATGAAAAGGTTTAAACATATCATAAACCATAACATAATCGTATCACATAAAACATGCATAATGGAAACATAACATTTCAAAATTTCTATCATAAGATATCAATACAACACATTGATATGATAAAACCATTTTCAATACCAAAATAAAAGAAAAGTAAAACTTGGTATTTATTTTTCATTTAAAAAAAAGTTATGGCTTGTAGAGGAAGCTGAAACTCAAATAATGGTCACGGTGGCGGAGAAGTCATTGTCATCGCATACGTATGAAGAAAAAAACATTACTTTTTGTCATTTAGTAAAATGCTTCATATAAAAATATTCCTTTTGAATAAATATAAAAGTCAAAGGGGTTTATACACCGTATAAAAGAAAGTTGTGTATAAAACAAAATATGTCTCAATGAAAAGAGATTGAGACGAAGTCTTTTACCTCGTGTCTGACTTGACTCGACCATTCTTTAACATCCTGAATAATAAACTAGAATTAATTTCTACTTGATTAAGAAAATTTTTCAAGTTCATTATTCCTTTTATATCAATTATTACCATGTTATGAACATTATGTAATTATTTAAGTTAATAACGGTCGTTTTGTCGATCTTTGGTACTTGAGTAAAATATAAACTTCTTATAATTACAAGTTGTTCATGTGGTAAAATATCCATCATATCCAGAATTATATTCATGATGTAGATATCATATATATCATATATATCCTGTATATACATTCATTTATAATATTACATAACATTTAGAGGTAAGAAATGAAATGCACCATTCATGGAGACGGTAAGCCGTACGTACGCATGAACGCTACTTTCATTTATATTTCATATTTAATGGAATGAAATCATAATGATATAAAGTTATATTATAATTATAGTATATTATCATATATAATATCATTTACTCCATCCTTTATACGTCCCACATATGGCATTAACGATTCAAATCACTTTGAGGGGGCGGTAGTCCGCACTTCTGAAAATGAAATTATCGCATTTACCCATAATTGAAATCATAAAGGTATTCCATAAATGAAAAATAAATAAGCATAAGGAAAAATAAACATAATATATATCATATATAAATATAGTGACATCTTAATGGACACCATGAGAGGTGTTAAAAGAATATTGAACAATCATCGTTTCGTGAGGCAGTAATTCACCACCCACGGAAACAGTATGTTCTTTAACCATTAGAAGAAGGTGTGTGTAAGTTTAAATCAAATAATTCTCATAAAAACATCCTAGTATATTGAAGATACTAGTGTTGTTACAAAATCAAGGAATAAAAAGAGTTTAAGGGGTTGGAGAAGCAAAATAAAACAAAAGAACATAAGAGAAGACATTACCTTAAAATTGGGTAACTCTTTTTGATTTGAGCCAAAGGCTTCCTTGGGAAGACTTATGACAAAAGTGAGGCTTATAGAAGTAATATAGGGAAGTTGAGAGAGTATTTGGGAAGATTTTGGCCGATCCAAATGGCTTTGAAGGTGTGAATAAGGTGGTAGAGGTGGGGGCCTTTTATAAGAGGGAGGAGGGGCACTCTTGGAAAGTCAAGAAATGTTACTTTATTATATAACGATTTTCGGATTTTAAAGGTCCCACAATTATATATTTCGAGGATAAGGTGACAAGGGTTCTAAATCTACTCATCCAATAGGTTTTTGACAAGTGTAAGTCTTATATTTTACATTATCTTTTCATTTTATTTAAATCATCAATTAATGAGGTAATCGCTGTATCATCATGGTGTCATAAAAATTTTAATTTATTTAATGTATAAAAATTATAAAAAAAATATCATGATGTAGGAAATCGTTTTTATTTCCAATGACTATTTGTAGTCCAAGAGATCATTTATACAGACAAAACTAAAATTGTTTTACTTGGGTGATACATACTTTGGTTATACTTTCCCTTTAAAAAAATAATATAATAAAATGTCACTATCACCCAAAAGTGATTCAATGGGGTCCGAAAGTTTGGCACAAGTAATCCCATGGTCGGTCATGACACAACCAGTAGCATCAGGACACATGTTGGTGTCATTTGTTGTTATTATGATATTATTTTATTACCCTTAACTACCCGATTACTAATTAATCACGATAATTAAAGATAATTACCGTCGTTACTATTCATAATGTCAAAAAAAGTGTCTTAATTACATAATTTGGACCTTATGATTCTAAATATGGAATCCATTTTACCAAATTCCAAACTAATAAATTGTAGTAATTAATTTAAAAATTATTACCGTTGTCAAAACAAATAGCGTGTTTTTAAGAAACAATATCAATCAAAAGATTGACAATTGTTTATGTCCAATTTTAAAGTGAAATTAATTCAAATGACCACCATTGGATAAAATGATAAAATTATATTCTAATTATACTTTAAAACCACTCAATAGTATAATTTATCACTATAAATTGTTTTGATTAAAAAAGTTGTTTTAAAGTATTTTTCACTATTCGTCGAAAATTGAAAGTTCTCAGAAAAATACCAAAAATTCAACATAGGATAATTCCGATATTCCGAATCCAAAAATGAAGTTCATTATAAAATATAAAATTTAAATAATTTAAAAAAGTTGGTAATACTATTCATAACGGCTACTTTGATTGGTCACGGTATGTTAGAATCTCAAACTTGCGTACAATGCAAGCTACTGTATTATTGAAGGAGAAGCGTACCGTGGAAGATTGGGGTGTTACATTCTACCCTCCTTCAATAAATTGTATCCTCGCAATTTGAAACTGTTATTCGAAAATAAAAGGTTGAAAGTAGAAAATACCTTTGTGGAAAACCCACATTGGAAATAAGGTTAATAAAATTTAGCCTTAATAAGAGGGAAAGGGAAATGAAAAAGTCACCACCAAACTATGATCTCGATTAGGAGAACATTGGTGGAAATTAGAGACAAATAATTGGAGGGAAAATGTAAATATTTATAGGGAGTGATTGAGGTCATCAATCACAAACAAGTGTAAATTTGAGGTCCTCAAAGCTTTCAATCTATGGTGATTTAAAATATCATCAGTTCAACAAAACATATGGTATTAGGATAACACATTTTTTTAATATCTCTTTACTAAAGTTTAAGAATTAATTTATTCATAGAATAAAAGAGAGGTATATATATATACACTTGACAAGTAGAGTTTCAACCTTCAACTAATTTCTACCACAAACTCATCCTTCCCTCAAAAAGATAATAGAACTCAAAAATATTATATTTATCCTAATCATACAAGGTTACAAATATTAACACATACCATTTAGATTAGGAAAACTATTTTGTAATAACCAGGGACTTCCTGTAGGATAGTGGTAGGTAATAAAGGCCTGTCTCACTATGGTTGTGGGTTCGATTCCTACAGCTTTGTCTGACGTGACGGGTTATCCCCCAACCTACAGGTTGTCCTTTTCCTAAAACTATAGTATTATAACATCCCAAAAATAATCTTCAGAAATGTTTTAAACTTAAACAATACTATCCAAAGTTAAACTTAATCCATTCCAACCTTTATAGTTATCCAAAATACCTCTGTCCAGACTTTCTCTAAAAGGTCTCTAAATTCCAAAATCAATTCATCATATTCCCCAAAAAAGGTAAAGTTTCTCTTATTGTCACATACTAAAAATATGATTACCTTCATCATATTAAAACCTTAATTAAAACAACAAGTACTACAGTACAATCCTTATATATATCACATTATTCTTATAACCATAATATATTTCTTGAGTCCAAAAACACAAATAAAATAATTATTCCACTTCAAATGTAGTAACATCATAAGATTGGCCTTGCTCCCTTGGCCTTTTTTGAGGTAAGTTTCCTTGGTGCTTAGGGAATTCATTTGCATAATGACCCATTTCTATACAATTGTAGCATTCAACATTGATAGCCTCTTTCTTTCCCTTGAAATCACGAGCCTGGTGAACTTTTTCTCCACATTTATAAAAAACTCCCATTCCTTTTAGGCAAGTACTGAGGTGATTCTTCCCAAAATTATCGCATAATGGAAAATCCATCTTTACCTTTTTCCCTTTATCTGTATCTTGTTCCACCGTTCTCTTCTTCTCTTGCTTTAATTTATTGTCATAAGATTTAGAGAATTCCTTTTCTGTCTTGATAGCACACGAGACTATATCTTCATACAACGATAAATATTGTGAGACTAAGGCTCGATGGAGAAACAGTTTTAACCCATCAAAGAAATGATCAATATTACTTCTTAGGTAACGTATATAATCTGCTGTATGCCTCGCTAACCTTGTGAAGTTATCCTCATACTTTGCGACATTATCATCCTTCTTTTGCCTCAGACTTAGAAATTGCCTTTCTATATCTGCACGATGGTCACGAGGAAAGTATTTTTCTAAGAAAATCTCTTTTAACTCTCTCCATTACATACTTGATAATTCTCCATTTTCCTTTGTATTTTGAATCAATGACCACCATTGATCAGCATCTCCAGTGAGGTGGTAAACTGCCTTGATAACCTTTTCCCTTTCACTACTCCCCAAGGCATGGAATATTTTCTCTAAGGAATTTATCCATTGCTCAGCTACTAAGGGATTTGTACTCCCATTTAATGTTGGTGGTTGTTTCCCCATGAAGCGGTCTAACATTGATCCTCCACATTGCGGATTAGGGTGCTCCATACGAGTAAGGTTATTATTCATAACCTGAGTGAGTTTTCCCAGTATGGTGATAAGTTGATCAGCACCAGTTGTATCACCAACTCCACAATAATTATCTTGAGTAGGAGGGAAATCCCTACATGGAGTGCGTGCATTGATATGGTTTTCATTCCTTCCACTTGGCGCCATTTCTAAACAATGGCATAAACTAGATCAGTTTTTGAATCAAAATACATAATTCCATAATTGTAAAACACTTAACATAAATTGAACAGTTTATGGATATAATCCATAATAATAAAAATGTTTTTTTTGAGGAAGTATATACTCATAAACCCTTCATAATGGTTTGTAAAGAAAATGGGAATTATCCTAAGCATATCCCTCAGGAGTGTCGTAACCAAGAGTACAACAAGTCCCGTTGTCGTGCACCAGTTCCCGTTTGAGTCTATCTCAAAGCGGTGTTTTCGGGTTTTACCCCTAGGTACATCTGTGCCAGATCCACCTCTACCTACTCGTATCCAGACATAGATGTATTGTTCGTAAAACTCACAAAATCTCTATAATACCAAAATTCTAGGAAGTTCTTCTATACTAATCCACAAAGTCTATCTTAGGGCTATGTGCTCTAATTAGAGTTTATCTAAATCTAGCTTCCAAGGTTAGTACTAAACTGCCTCTGATACCAACTGTAACGTCCCGACCCCAGTTACCCAGAGTCGGTTCATTATTACGTAACATTGGCATGATCACAAAAGATCAAGTCTCGAAAGACTGATTAGTTTAGTATCCTTGGAAACACTAGATATATTCATAAGTCTTACATTACATCATAAAGTGAAAAACTACAATAAAATGGTATCCATAGTCCACACTCATATCCCCTTCAGACTATCCCTGTAGGTCAGTAATAAAATATTTCTTCACATCCTGGGAAAAATAAAACATATAAAGGGGTGAGCTCAGATGCTCAGTAAGGATAACAATATAGCGGAAACTTTCATAAATAAACATAAGCATTTAAGACAATGTATAACTAAAACAAAAGCCTTTTAAACTTGAACTTCAGCATAATATGGAAAAAGTAAAATGAAATAATGCCATTTACTTATTCACATTGATATTCTACTAGTCGAATAATCATATGCAATATCAATAACCACTTTCATAATGATGGAATGCATAATTCCAGACTATCATAACCACATAGTCAAGGCCTTGTGCCAAGACTACAAATACGATTTTGTCAAGTCCTTGTGCCAAGACACTAGTTTGTCTCATGAGACCTACCGATGCATCAAGGAGCTATAGCGGGCTCCACCCATCACATACTAAGTCCAATGCATTCTTTATATGAAAAGTTTTAAACACATCATAAACCATAACATAATCGTATCACATAAAACATGCATAATGGAAACATAACATTTACAAATTTCAATCACAAGATATCAATACAACACATTGATATGATAAAACCATTTTCAATACCAAAATAAAAGAAAAGTAAAACTTGGTATTTATTTTTTATTTTAAAAAAATGTTATGGCTTGTAGAGGAAGCCAAAACTCAAATAATGGTCACAGCGGCAGAGAAGTCGTTGTCGCCACATACGTACGACGAAAAAAACATTCCTTTTTGTCCTTTAGTAAAACGCTTCATATAAATGATTCCTTTTGAATAAACATAAAAGTAAAAGGGGTTTATACACCGTATAAAAGAAAGTTGTGTATAAAACAAAATATGCCTCAATGAAAGGAGATTGAGACGAAGTCCCTTACCTCATGTCTGACTTGACTCGATCATTCTTTAACCTCCTGAATAATAAACTAGAGTTAATTTATACTTTCTTAAGAACCTTTTTCAAGTTCATTATTCCTTTTATATCACTTATTACCATGTTATGAACATTATTTAATTATTTAAGTTAATAACAGTCATTTTGTCGATCTTTGGTACCTGAGTCAAAAATAAACTTCTTATAATTACAAGTTGTTCATGTGGTAAAATATCCATTATATCCAGAATTATATTCATGATATAGATATCATTTATATCATATATATATAATATATACATTCATTTATAATATTACATAACATTTAGAGGTAAGAAATGAAATTCACCGTTCATGGAGATGGTAAGCCGTACGTATGCATGAACGCTACTTTCATTTCTATTTCGTTATTTAATGGAATGAAATCATAATGATATAAAGGTATATTATACTTCCAGTATAATATCATATATAATATCATTTACTCCATCCTTTATACGTCTCACATATGGAATTAACGATTCAAATCACTTTGAGGGGGCGGTAGTCCGCACTTCCTAAAATGAAATTATCGCGTTTACCCATAATGGAAATCATAAAGGTATTACATAAATGAAAAATACAGAAGAATAAGGAAAAAATAAACATAATATATATCATATATAAATATAGTGACATCTTAATGGACACAATGAGAGGTGTTAAAAGAATATTGAACAATCATCATTTCGTGAGGCAGTAATTCTCCACCCACAGAAACAATATGTTCTTTAACCATTAGACGAAGGTGTTTGTAAGTGTAAATCAAATCCTTCTCATAAAAACATCCCAGTATATTTAATTACTGGTTTTGTTACAAAATAAAATAATAAAAAGAGTTTAAGGGGTTGTAGAAGCAAAATAAAACAAACGAACATAAGAGAAGACATTACCTTAAAATCGGGTAACTCTTTTTGATTTGAGCCAAAGGCTTCATTGGGAAGACTTCTGCCCAAAGTGAGGCTTCTAGTAGTAATAGAGGGAAGTTTAGAGAGTATTTAGGTAGAGGTTGTCTGAGCCAAATGGCTTTGAATGTGTGAATAAGGTGGTAGAGGTGGGGGCCTTTTATAAGAGTGAGGAGGGGCACTCTTGGAAAGTCAAGAAATGTTACTTTATTATATAATGAGTTTCGGATTTTAAAGGTCCCACAATTATATATTTCGAGTATAAGGTGATAAGGGTTAAAACTATACTCATCTAATATGTTTTTGATAAGTGTAAGTCTTAGATTTTACATTATCTTTTCATTTTATTTAAATCGTTAATTAATGAGGTAATCCCTGCATCATCATGGTGTCATAAAAAATTTAATTTATTTAATGTCTAGAAATTATAAAAAAATATCATGATGTAGGAAATCTTTTTAGCTTTCCAATGACTATTTATGGTATAAGAGATCATTTACACAGACAAAACTAATTTTTTTTTACTTGGGTGATACATACTTTGGTTATACTTTCCCTTACAAAAAATAAAATAAAATGTCACTATCACCCAAAAGTGATTCCTTGGGGTCCCAAAGTTTGGCACAAGGCATCCCATGGTCGGCCATGACACAAAAAGTAGCATTATGACACATTTTGGGGTCATTTTTTATTATTATGATAATATTTTATTACCCTTAACTACCTGATTACTAATTAATCATGATAATTAAAGATAATTACCGTCATTACTATTCATAATGTCAAAAAACAAGTGTCTTAATTACATAATTTAGACCTTATTATTCCAATTGTGGAATACATTTTACCAAATTCCAAACACATAAATTGTATCAATTAATTTAAAAATTATCCCCGCTGTCAAAACAAATAGCATGTTTTTAAGAAACAATATCAATCAAAAGATTGACAATTGTTTATGTCCAATTTCAAAGTGAAATTAATTCTAATGACCAATATTGGATAAAATGGTAAAATTATATTCTAATTCTAATTTAAAACCACTCAATATTATAATTTATCACTATAAATTATTTTGATTAAAAAAGTTGTTTTTAAGTATTTTTCACTATTCATCAAAAATTGGAAGTTCTCAGAAAAATACCAAAAATTAAACATAGGATAATTATGATATTCCGAATCCAAAAAATTAAGTCCATTATGAAATATAAAATTATATAATTTTAAAAATTGGGTATTACTATTCATAACGGCTACTTTGATTGGTCGCGGTTTGTTAGAATCTTGAACTTGCGTACAATGCAAGCTATTGCATTATTGAAAGAGAAGCGTACCGTGGAAGCTTGGGGTGTTACATTCAGATATAATGTTTTCATAATAAAAAATGGTGTTAGTTATTACACACCCTATATATCTCACCCATTTAGGTGTGTCCAAAAATTTCCAAACATTGCTAGTATAAATGGATTCCATCTCAAATTTCATGGCCTCTAAATATTTACCATAACCATAACTCTCAATAACCTATCAGTAGGTAGTAAATTCATAGTATATGGTTGTTAATTCATTATCATTTTACATAATAAATACATATCTCTCATAATACTAAAGACAACTGCCATACTTATGAGGTTTTATATAATCTAATTTAGTTTAGTTTCCATAAACCCTTATGGAAACAAATCAATTTACACTAGAATAATTATTACAATTTGTTGGTATTAAACTTATTCAAGTTAAATTATCCTCATACTAATACCTTGATTCATGTGGTACTTATCAAGTATAACATCACATTAATATATTATCACTTTTTATTCTAATATATTATAAAAAAAATAATATATTGTTTCTTTGGGATAACCAACAAAAAGGAACTTATCAAATGTGAGGCCAATTTTTTTTGTAACATTATACTTTATATTTGATTTTCAACCCCAAATTTTCAGTAAAGACAATTTTGTATTCCACCCCCTCTATATATAATATAGTTTCTTTATATATTCCTTAGATGAAACAAGGTTTAGTATATTTATATCTGATTTATGAGAATATTCCTATAATGATATAAGAAGGTCACATTGACTCATCATATATCAAACCATGTCTAATAAGGTATGATTCCTCCTCTTTGACGCACCATTCCATTATGGTATTATTTGAGGAGTGAGTTTTGAAGCTCTTCCACAATATCTTATATGACTAGTAAACTCCCAAATCAAGTATTGACTGCCTTAATCTGATTGAATCATCTTAATTATTTTTTTTGAGTTTATTATGTATGTATTTTTAAAATATTTGAAATTTTTAATGGTTTCAAATCAGCATCTCATAAAAAACACATAACCATACCTACTAAATTCATGGATATATAACCTAAATTTTATTTACATATGATGTATATTGTCTATTTCATATGTGTTAGTATGGGGATATCAGAAAGTATGATATCTATGCATGTATTATGTTGTTTGGATATATCATTTAATGTGATATGTAGATATCATATAGTATTTTCTTAGCTACTTTTAGTAAATAAGAATGATATATAATAGTTGTGACACCCTCGATTTGGGGTATTTCATTGATTTATTGTGTTTTAAGTGACAAGGAGGGTTGGTTTAGGTTTAGGAAGTTTGAGAGAGAGGATTGATTTGGAAATATAATTTTGTATCTCTAGGCATTGCCACACCATATTGCTGATAGTGGGGCAGAATGCGGTCCTATACATTTTAGTGATATGGGTGTGGTGAGGTAACCATGGGTGAAGATTACACCACTCCATGGGGATGAAAATTTAGTGGGTATGGTGAGTGGGGGAGTTTCCTTGTAGGAAATGTGAAGGACACCATGCCCATGTTGGTGGGTATAATAGTTGATTCGAGGAGGGGTCGACTTCATGCAGGTGATTTGTAAACAATTTGGGGAGAGCCACCACACCGTGATCTAAGTATTGGAATATTTTTATTATTTATAAAATGAATAAAAACTCAATTGAGTTTGTGGGAAGATACATACTACATAAGGAAAAATTTGAGTGAGGTTTTTGGGGATCATCAATTTGATTTTAACTCAATTATTCCTCAAAAAGACCCTTACTTTTTTTTCACTAGGGTGCACAAACCATTGGTTTACATAGGTGATTTGGGTGAATATCATCTGTTTGAAGCTCTTTTCTTGGATTCTTCTTATAATACCCCAAATTTATGAAACCCTTACCTTTTTATTTCATGAGGTTTGGAGGTTTTGGGGGGGGGGTACTCAAAGGTATTTTCCCCTTTAATTTCTATTTTTTTGTCGATATTGATAGTTGATTTTGTTTATGTGATATTTTGATTCTTATTCATGTGGTCATTTGATTTTGTTCATATGGTCACTTGATTCATTTATTTGGTTAATTTTTTTTTTCATGTGGTCAGTTTATTTTGTTCATGTGGTCAATTAATTTTGTTTATGGAGGCAATCATTTTTTGTTCATATGGTCAATTGATTTTTTTTCATATGATCAATTGATTTTTTATTTATGTAATTAATTTATTTTATTCATGTAGTAAATTGATTTTATTCATGTGGTTATTTTATTTTATTCATGTAGTCAATTGTTTTTTGTTCATGTGGGCAGTTGATTATTGTTAACTTTATTAGTTCATGCCTTTGCAAAATTCCTGAAAATTCTACATTTCCCCAGTTTTTTCTAGAAATTCTTAAATATGGCATTTTATCATAAGTAAATATTTAAATCCTTAAATATGGGAATTTAATGTTCATTTAAAATAGTATAATTATATCATTTCATTCTTAAATGTTTGAAGTTTTTAAATGGGTCTTTCCACATGAACTTATTTCGTAACTGAATTAATATTGAATTAAGGAAGGTCTTGACCTATGATTTGGGAAATCCAATGGTCTAATATCTTTAAATCTAAAACAAATATCTTTCCTTCATTAATTACTTATTAATTTATCTCAATACCTAAGGTTACAATGATTTTCCCTTGGAGTCATGGAACCCATCTCCCATTGGTCTAAGTTCTTCCTGTGGTGTTTCTTACCTATGTGCCCAACCCTTATTTTGGTGCATCAAGTTATGTGAAGTTTCTTTCTTAAAGGTAGAGGATCTATTTACTTATCATTTATTTGTGAAATTGTGATTTTATCATGATATTATTTTATATTTAATCTAGATGGGATTAACCTTAATAATATAATAGTCTTTAATGTTAATCACATGAAATAATGACTGTATAATGATCTAGAAAGAAGGAACGAAAAATTTCATGCTATATAATATTGTAATATATTATTTATGATTAGTTAAACAATTGAAATAGGTGTATGATATGCAATATATGAAAATTTTTATCTTAAGAATCTATACATCATATGTTAAATATATATTTAATATCATTGATGACATGTGAATGGGGGAATATGATGAAATCATATGATATAGTTTAAAGTAATAAAATTTAAATTATAAATCATCCAAGAGGAAGATAAAAAGGATAACCACATGAAAAAAAAAATCTTCTTAATAAATTGAGATATAAATTATTTTTATAATTCTGGGAAGATACTAATTGGAATGTGAATTATCACATGATTTAGATATTAAAATCTTGAGATTCGCTGTTTCAAATGCATGGTTGGGTGTGTGATCTCTTGTGTTGTTTGATGTTATTTATGTTGACCATTTTTATTATTAATCATGTGATATATATTTGGTATTTTTATTATTATTTATTTATAATGATAGAATGATTAAAACTGTATAGAACATAAAGACAAGGAATATTATGATTAAATGGAAGAGGCACGAGTAGAATGATTTATACTCATCTTGGATTTTATTAATTATAGAATTAATGTTTGGGGATGAGTGAGACTATTTTATCATTTGGGATACATAACTAACTTGATTATATGATTTTATTTCTTTCTTCTTGTGTGAAGAATTATATATTTGAAATTTACGTGTGATCTATAGATTTTGATCTTTGTTTGTGATTATTGATAAATTTTTTTGTGGTTAGGAACCCATGAAGAGAAATTGGATGGAGGCCCGAGATGTGATGATGATGATTGGTGACTGATAGGATGAGAGACCAGGTTACAGTGATGGAAGGATTGATTTTATTATGGGTCAGGAGTTTGGGGATACTGTGATAGCTGATACCATTGATGGTGGGGAAGATTAATATTATGCATAATGGTGTGGGATTGACAATGTGGTGGTTGGTACCAGTTTAGAGAATGGTTTTAATTTTTTTTTAATGATCTCTTAATTAAAATTTAATATACTAATGGATGAATGTTATTTATATAAAAGTTATAACTATTGAATGGATTTTGATTCTATACACTAAAATTTTATCTTTTAAAGTGGTAGATTATGTTGATTCCTAGAGTACTCAGATGATATGAAATGATAAATGAATTAATAAATGAATGTTGTTAGTTCATGGTATTCATATATTATCATGGATTACCTGAGAATATATCAAGAGGATTAATAGTTCTATAGACACTTGGTTGAGAAATTAAATTATTAATCTTGAAAATTGAATATAGAGTAATAATATTAATTAATGGGTAATGATTCAATTAATTTTACACTTGATGCTTAAATGATTATTTGATACATAGACCATAAAACTAACAGACATCAGCCATTTCAAATGATAATAGCATATGATTCTAAGGTTAGGTAGTCTCCCTTAGTGTGGTTGTTCGTGATATTTCTTTATATTTTCTAATTTCATATGCTACACAACCACATCTATAGGGAAACCTACACTGAAATGTTTTTTTTGTTGTGGGTGTGTGTGTGGGGGGGGGTGTTTTCTCCAATATCCAGGTTGGTGAAGGAAGAAATGATTTAATTCTACCTCTCCCCACTCCCCTTTCATACATATATGAGTAGGTGTATCCTGGGCTATAATGGATTATAGTATAGGGTGCATTCCTTCCAGGGTTGTGATGGATCATAGTTTACTATAAATTTTTGTGTAGACTATAGTGTCTTGAGGTATATCACATACTTTTATTTTGACATGGTGACTATAGCTTCCTATGGGTGTGGATGCATGGGCTCTGATGGATTGATGTATAGTTCATGTACACAAGATGTAGTGACTTCTGTGAACAATATGTAGCAACTTCTGTGCATAGGCATGGATGTGGTTGGGATGATGATGATGATGATATAGATATGTGGGATAATTCCAACCTGTGATATTGGTCCCTATGCAATACTGAGTTGGGTAGGGCTGAGGCCCAACTCATACCAGGGACGACTTACTTATAGGAGGGATAAGCTTAAGTTGTGTCACATTAAGGTATGAGAGTGAAAAACCAGTGGAAAATTAATACCAATGTACTCTATTTATATATATGCTTTTGATATAGTAAATTTAATTATATTCATTACTTGGTGAGTGATCCATGGTGAGAATTAGAAACTATTATTACCTATTTAGGTGATGAATTAGTTTCATTTTTTTATTCATCGAGCTTTGATATTTATATTTCATATTTTTCATGAGAGGTTTCATATAGGATCATACTGAGTAAAAATTTTATACTTACCCTACATATAAATATAAAGTATTTTCAAGTCAGTAGGGATTGGTTGATGACTGGGCAAGATGTTACTAGTTTGGAGGTGTTTTTGAGTAACTATCAGGAGTAGATGGAGTTCATGGTTACTTACTAGGGTTTATTTGGGTTTATTTAGTTTTATTAGTGTATGTTTAACATTAGATATATTGGGATTGCTTATTATTTATGTATTCATAGATGTTTAGTTTTTTTCTCATCTTACCTCTTACTCCTTAAACTATATAGAGGTTAATGCCTCCCATGCATGATATTGATATAACTTCAGTTCTAGTCACTAACCCATGGATTCTTTGAGGTGTGATTTAGGTGGAATTATCTACCTTTATTCATTTTTAGCCCTGTAGGGATACCTTTGGTGGGATGGGGTCATGATAGGGTTCTATCAAATGTAATGGTTGAGAGAGAGAATTGATTTTTGAGTTAGGTACTAGTGAGGATGCATGGAATGGTAGGTAAATAGTGTCAACTAAACTTAAAACATGATATAAACAAGAGAGATTGGCTAGTATACATGATTTTATGGTCACTTACGATATGACATAAGGACCTTCAAGTTTATTGAACAAGATAAGAAAACAGATAATGGGTTTAGGGTAGAGACCTAGGTAAACATCATACATTATGATGTTATGAGCTTTTATTTGATTTGGGTAGATAGTGAGAAATAATGTAAAATGAAATAATGGATAAATTAATAAACTTTAAAATGATCCTTTATCATGGGTCTAGGAGTTAACGACATTTGTTATTTTGGAAATATGTCATAAGGTCTATGTACCTATCAAGTTCACATGAAATTCATTCAACATGATGCTCTATTAGATCACTATAGAGTGGTTATAGATAAAAATGAAACTTGGCGTAGTACACTATGAGAGTTATAGTTATAGGTTTTTAGATGTATGAATGCTCTGTTTTAGACTTGGAGACTAAGGATTGGTTGGAGGATGTGGAGATGAACTTTGGTTCTATCTATGATCTAAAGTAGCACTTGATGTCTTTAGCAGTGGCAATGCTACATGGGTTAGCTTTATAGTAATTTATTTTGTTCCTCAGTAATCATGAGGAGTTATCTATTGAGTGGGATATTTTTAGGGATTAGTTATAGACTGATATTATATATTCAAAATCCAGGGAGGATTCTTGGTAGGAAATCCTTAACCTTCGATAAGAGAATTATAGTGTTTTTGAGTTCATTATCTACTATAAGAACCTTCTATGATATAATTCATACTGTCTTCCAAATAAGGAGGCTTGGAAAAAGAATTTTTAAGAGGTTTTTCATCCGTATATCTAGTACTAGGTCACTAATTTTATGTTGAAATCATATTTTGTGGTACTGGTGATGATGGAGTTCATTTAGAGGATATTGGCTAAGACCAAGTATTTATGAGATGGGATCCTCCCAGACCTTTCGAAGAGTAGAGCTATGACTATGAGTTATTAGTTGTTTGGATAGAAGAATAATTTTTAGTTAGTAGGGATTTGGTTTTAAACTTCTTCAAATCATTTCATTAAAGGTATAAGTTATCATACACCTTCTAGTGGATTGATCAATTTTTTTCTTGTGGAGGTTATGACCATTAGAAGAGAGAGTGTTTGATCTTCCTCAGTAGTTAGTATGTAGTTGGTGGTCTATTTCTTCCCTATAATTTGTAGTTGTATCAACTGAGGAAGTAGTAATACTAGGGCCTTTTATTTCATGGTTAGTAGAGAGGGGATGACATAGACAGAGGAAAACACCATGATATCTATCATCCATAGGTATAATAAGAATACCATGACTATAGACGTTATCACTATCAGGTCCAGAGAGTCTATGGTGTTGGGAGTATTTCGATGAATGCTTTATCACTGTTAGAAATGGATGATCTAGACACTATTTTAGTTATTATATTCCTATTTTATATATAGGTTTATTCCTTTATTTATTTAAGAGATATGTACTCCTTTATTTCACCTACCCTATTCCAAGCTTTGGAACTTAAGGTAGAGAGGCTTCTGATTCCCTTAACATTGAATGTGCCAGTCAAAGGTCAAACTTGGCTGTATATTGTATGAAAATATTATGAGCTAGTTCTAGGGAAAACCCACTCTTGGGGAGATTTTCTATGTTTGTGGATACAACCATATTAAATCATCCTCAAAATTGATTGGTTATATTTTTTGTAGGATATCATGGATTTATTCAGTAGGTGTGTTATATTCCATGATATTGATGAAGACCAAGAAGTGTTTTTTAGCATGTGAGACCATTTAATGGGTCATAGGCATGTTGAGACTCTATCTTGTTTGATGGATGATTTGATGCTGAGTTCATTAGAGGTTTAGCTGATATTTTTTCCTAGGGTTGTTGAAGAGTACTTTTATGTCATGGTTATAGAATTACCCCCTTGAATAGAGATCAAGTTTGTGATAGATTTGCAACTGAGTCCTTCTCATGTATCAATGTCTATATATAGTATGAAACCTTATGGGTATCAAGAGCTACAAATTCAAATCAATGATATTTTGAAGTAGGGTTTTATCCAGCCTAATGTGTCATCGCGTGGAGCTCCAATTATATTTTCAAAGAAGGTTGACAGAAGTATTTGGTTGTGTAATGATTATTGTCTCTTTAATCAGGTGAATGTAAAGAACCACTATCCTCCTTCTTGAATTGATGATTTATATGATAAATTGATGGGTGATAGCTGGTTCTTGAAGATCAAATTTTGGTTGGGGTATCATCAAATGAAGGTAAAGGATGAGGATATTTTTAAGGTTTATTTACAATGTCGTCATGGGCATTAAAAATTCATTGTGATGCCATTTGGAGTAATGAATGATCCAAATGTGTTCACAAGACTTATGAATGATATATTTAATGAGTTTCTCGACTAGTTCATGGTAGTATATATTAACATCATCCTTGTGTTTTCAAAGTCTAGGGAGGAGTACACAAAGAATTTGTGTTCCATGTTGGGAGTTATTCAATTTCATCAGCCATTCAGGAAGCTGTCAAAGTGTAAGTTCTGGGCTTGTGAGGTCTATTTCTTAGGTCATGTTATATCTCAACATAGATTATCCATTTTTATTTTGATGATTAATGTGGTGGTTTCTAAGGTACCCCCCATAAATTTTTTAGAGGTGTAAAGTTTCCTTGATCTTGCTGGTTATTATACTTGGTTCATACCCGACTTATCCTTGATTGCAACTCCTATGACAACATTGACTAGAAAGGACTAGACATTTGTATAGGATGATTAGTTCTAGACTGATTTCAATTATTTGAAGGAGAATTTGTTCAGTGTTTTGAGTCTTCTCTTGCTAGAGGAGGGAATTTCATTAAAGGTTTATTATAATGATTATTGTCTTGGTTTGGGTTGTGTGTTGATGTAGTAGTAGGTTTTCATCTCATACATGTCTTGTAAGTTATGACCTCATGAATGTAACTATTCAAACCATGACATTGAACTTTCTATAATGGTGTTTACTTTAAAGATATGGAAGAACTGCCTCACCAGTGAGTACTTTATGGTCTTCAAGGATCATAGGAGCCTAATGTATTTATTCTCGCATCATGATCTAAATTTTCATCAGTGATGAGGGATGATGTTCTTACAAGACTATGAATTTGAGATTTTCTTTACACCTTGTAAAGGGAATATTTTGGCCAATTCATTGATATGGAAGTCAAATTTTGGTGTTGTGTGTGAGTATTTAGACTCATGGAGAGTAATGAAAGGGTTGGAAACAATTTAAATTGATATGGGAGAAGTTTATGGAAGTGGTTGTATTTATCAGATGAAAGGGTAGTCATATTTAGTGAAAAATGTGTAGAAATCCTAACTTGGGGATCCCGAGGTATTGGTTTATCCTGATATAGTGGTTTGTGGCTATGCTCCTTAGGGATGGTTCAAGGATGGAAACATTGAGTTTTGTTTTTGGGGAATTTTTTTCCCTTCAGTGATGCACAAGGTGGTTCCCTGTTAGTTCCATAGTTCACCCCTAGCAGTAAATCTGGTGTGATGAATATGTATCATGTCTTGATAGATCATTTTTGTTAGTCTGGGTTGAATTATTCATTTTTAAGGTTTTTCTATTGATGTTTATTCTACCAGAAAGTGAAGGCTGAGAATCATGGTCCAGGTGGTTTTCTCTGTTCACTTGATGTTCCCTAGTGGAAGTGGGAAGAAATTTTTATGGACTTTCTCACAAGTTTTCCCATATCTTGGGGTGGTTATGATTCTATATGGGTGATCTAGATTATCTGTTGAAGTGATCTCACTTCCTAGTGATTAAGGAGTCAATCTTATAGGAGGTGTTGTCGAACCAATATTTTTAGGAGATAATGCATATTCATGGGGTTATAAAGAATATCATATCTGATTGTGATCCAATTTTTACCTATATGGTGTGGAGAGGTCTCCATTGTGATTTTGAATCTCAGTTATTCCCTTTAGCAACTTTTCATCCATATAAGGATGGTCAGATAGATCAAACTATCTAGACTTTAGAAGAAATTCTACTTTCTTTCATTCTGGATTTTGGAGGTTTGTGGTGAAACACGTACCCACAATGGATTTTTCTTATAGTAATAATTACCACTTCACTATTGTTATGACACCTTAAGAATCTCTATATTCTCAACCTTTCTATTCTATATTATGCTAGACCAAAGTTTGAGGGTTAGCTATTCTTGGACCAGAATTGGTGGAAAGTATGACAAAGAAGTTATATGTGATCCAAAAGTGAATAATGGTGGTGTAGGATCAACAGAAGTCCAATTATTATCATTGGAGGAGGCCTATGGAGTTTGATATTTAAGATGATGTGTTCTTAAAGGTGTCTCCCTATCATAGACAGTGATGGTTGGTCAAGGGAGTAAGATGTGTTCCAGGTTTGTTGGGTATTTTGAGGTGTTGGAACATTTTGAAGCTATGGCGTATCTATTAGCACTATCCCCATTGATTATCCAAATTCATTATGTTTTCAATGTATCATAACTTATTTTATATCTTCATGAAAATTCTCATTTCATCAATTAGGGTGATCTAGAAGTTGTAGATGATGTGACATTCAAGGAATGACCTATCAAGATTTAAGACCATCAGAAGAAGGTGCACCATGGGCATGATATTTCTTTGGTTCTTGTCATATAGAGGCATGTTTGCTTAGAGGGTAGTAATTTGGAGTTCTATTCACAAATGCATGCTCTGTATCCCAAGTTGTTTTACGTTTGATTTCAACTATGATATTTTTTTAACCTTATGTGATTATATGAGATCAATTCTCTTCCTTGATTGATGATGATTGATATTTTCTAAACTATGTTCCTCTAGTTGGATGGTTTTGTTCCAATTACATCAAGATTCTTGATAGGTATCTTAGAGGGTGGTTGTTCAGACCCCTTTTCTTTTTCTTCTAGTTTTTTTAAATTCTCAAGGGTGAGAATTATTTAAGAGGCATCTAATGTAAGGTCCTAGATTTCAAAAATTATTACCTCTATTTTCTTGAGGTTTATAGGTTTCATGAGGGTGGCCAGGGTAATTTTCCCCTTTAATTTAAAATTTAGATTTTTTTCACGCATTTAGTTGATTTATTTTATTGTGATCAATTGATTTTTATTCATGCAGTCAATTGATTTTATTTATGAGGTAAGTTAATTTTTGTTCATGTGGTCAGTTGATTTTTTTTCATGTGTTCAATTGATTTTTTTTCAAGCCATTAGTTTATTTTATTCATGTGGTTGTTGATTTTTATTCATGCGGTCATTTATTTTGGTTCATGTAGTTAGTTTATATTTATTCATACTTTCACTTGATTTTTTTGATGTAGTTAGTTGATTTTGTTCATGCGGTTAATTGATTTGTTCATATGGTCATTTTATTTTTTTTCATGTGGATAATTGATTTTTTTATGCGGTTAGTTCATGGATTTTCCAAATTTATGAAAATTCTATATTTTCCTAGTTTTTCCTATAATGTCGTAAATATGAATTTTTATCATAAATATGAATTTAAAGATTTGAATATGGGAATTTAAAGGTCATCTCAAAGAGAGTAATTTTATCCATGTATTATTAAAAGTTTTAATCTTTTAAATGGTTTCTTTCATGTGAATTTATTTGGGAATACAATTAATTTTAAATTAAAGGAGGCCTTGAACTGTGATCTAGAATATCCTGATGGTCTCATATATTTAATTCTAAAACAAATATATTTACTTTGTTCATTCATGCTTACTTTCTCTCAAGACTAGATGTTCTAGAGATTTTCCCTTATAGTCATGGAACCCCTCTTATGCTGGTCTGAGTTCTTCTTATGGTGTTTCTAGCCTATGGAACATCCCCTATTTTGGTGTAGAGAGTCACTTGAAGCCTATTTCTTTGATGTACATGATATGTTTACTTCTTATTTATTTGTAAAAGTTTGATCATATCATGATACTATTTCCTTTTTTAACCAGATAGGATTAAACTTAATAAGATAATAATCCGAAATGGTAATCATATGAAAGTTTTATAATGATATGTAAATCATATAGAATAAGAAAAGATATAATTTCATGCTTTATAATTTTGTTAATATATTATTTATGATTATTTCAATAATTAAAATAGGTGCACCACATTCCATGGATAAAAATGTCTATTTTAAAAATATGTAAATCATATATTAAATATACATTTAATATTTTTGATGATATTTCAATAGTTTAATATGATAAAATCACATGATATAGTTTAAAGTGATGAACTTTAAATTGAAAATTATCTAGGATATAGAAAAAATATAATTTCATGCAGCAACATTAATCTTCTTAATAACTTGAGATGATAATTATTTATATAATCCCAGGAATATATTAATTGAAATGAAAATTATCGCAAGTTTTAGATAATTGATATCCTGGGATTTGATATTTCAAATTCTTGGTTGAGTGTGTCATCACATATGTTTATTGATATTATTTATTCTTCCTCTTATTATTATTAATCAAACAATATATTTATTCCAATTTTTTTTAGTATGGTAGGATTCTTAAAACTACAAAGAACATAAATCCATTGAATGTTATGATTAAATGGAAGAGGCACAAACATATTGATTTCGGCTCATCATGGATTTGATTAAATTTAGAATTAATGTTTGGGGTTATGAAAGCCTATTTTATTGTGTGGGATGCATAATTTCATCGATTCTATGTATTTGGTGCCTTATTCTAGTATTCAAAAGTATATATTTTTAATTTATGTGTGCTTTAGGGATTTAGAGCTTTGTTTTTGATTATTAATATTTTTTTTGGTTGGGAACCCTTGATGAGTAATGGGTTGGAGGATCAGGATGTGCTGACAATTAATGAATATTTATGTTCAAAGATACTAGGTTTCAATAATTTAAGGATTGATTATATTATGTGATAGGATCTTGGGGATGTTTTTATTGTTGATGTGGGTGATGGTGGGGAATATTTATATTTTGTGCAGTTACATGGGATTGAAATTGTGGTGGTCAGGAAGAGGTCAGTGTGGGGTTTGATTGTCATTTTTTATAACTCTCTCATGATGAATATTTTATGTTTGGATGTTATTTATATGATGACTTATAGATTTTGAATGAAATTTAATACTATGCACTGCAATTACATCTTTTAAAGTGGTAGCTTAGGCTAAGTCCAAGAGTACCCATATGATATGAAATGATAAAAGAATTAATAAATTAATGGTGTTAGTTCATGGTATTCATAGATGATTATGGAATACTTGAGAATATATCAAGAGGATTAATAGTTCCATCGACATTTGTCTAAAATATTGAAGTATTAATCTTGGAAATTGAATATTTTGTAATAATATTAATTAATTTATAATGATTTAATTAATTTTGAACTTGATACTTTTATACTTATTTGATACTTATACATTAGCAGTGTCAATCGAGGGTCCTATGTGATGATAGCAGATAATGATTCTAAGGCTCAATAGTTTCCCTTAGTGTGGTTGTGCGTGATATTGCTTTATATTTTCTAATTTCATATACTACCCAACCCACGTCAATAGGGAAATCAATACCTTTTTTTGGGGGGTGTTTTCTTCAACATCCAGGTTAACGAGGGAACATATGGATGAATTATCCTCAATCTCTACTCTCCCTTTATATATATATATATATATATGAGTAGGTGTATCCATATCTATCATGACTTACAATATAGGTTGTGTTACTACCAGATCTATGATGGATCACAATTTACTATACATTTATGTGTGGTTTGTAGAATCTTGAAGTATAACACATACTTGTATTTGGACATGGTGGATTTAGCTTCCTATGGATGTGGATGAATGGGCTATGACAGATTGAGGTATAATTCACACACAAAAGATACAATGGCTTTTAGGCATATACCTAGTTGAAGATGGGATGATGACGATGATGTGGATATGTGGATAGATGCCAACACGAGATGTTGGGACTTGTACAAGACTGAGGTAGGTAGGGATGGAGATTGAATCACATCAGGGACTACTTAATTATAGAAGGGATAATATTATTATGTGTGTAAATGGTGTGTGAGAGTGAAAAAATAGTGGAGAAGTGGACGAAAGGAACACTATTTATATATATTTGCTTTTGATATAGTACGGTGTACTTATATGCATTACTTTTTGAGTGGTCCATGGTGATGATGATAAAATAGTATGACCTATTTAGGTGATGAGTAAGTTTCATTTATTTATTCACTATAATTTAGTAAAATTATTTCACGTTTTTCATGAGAGGTTTTTGGTAGGATCCTACTAAGTATATATATTGTGCTCAAACTACATAAATATAAATCGTTTTTCAAGTTAACAAGAACTGGATAGTGACCAGGATGGATACTACTAGCTTGGAGGTGTTATTGAGAAAATTTTAGAAGTTTTTTCATTTATTGGTTTCTACCCAAGGTTTATTTTGGTATATGAATTTTTATTTCAATTGTATCAATTTAGGTATGACATTACATATATTGGGATTTATTCTTATTTTTGCATTCATTGTTGGTTGATGGTAATCTAATCTTATATCTTACTCCTTAAAATATATATAGGGTAATTCCTCCGATGTATGTGATCGATATACCCTTAGTGACAATCGCCAACCCATGGATTATTAGAGGTAGGCTTTGGGCATCATTATCTCTCTTTCATCATCAATGACCCAGGAGGGGAACCTTTGTAAGGAGGGGGTCATGACACTATTGAACAAACATGTTGGAGGTATGTGTCTTTTCTCTCACTCTAATTTTATTATAACTTGAATTATTATGGTATCTAAATTTATTATTTTTCTTATAAATATAAAAATTTAGGCAACTTATATTTTAATAAATGGTTTATTCTTCTTTATTTTTCAAAGAAAGTGTTTTAGTGTGCATTAATGTAAGATCCCAGCCTTTTTTAGAGTCATCATGGGTGCGTTTCAGGTATTATTTAAAGATTTTAAGTACCTTTAACTTGGATTAGTGGCTTGGGATGCGTTTGGATGAACTTTTAAGGAAAAATAAAGGATAGTGGGCTGTGCACGGTTTGTGCACAGTTTGACAAACCGTGGGACCAAACCGTGCCAAGCATACGAAACTGGATAGATAGGTCTGCATGGTTTGCACACAGTTTGACAAACCGTGTGACTATACCGTACCAACCATGAAAAACTGGATAGAGGGGTCTGTATGGTTGGATATCAATTTTCCTGAACCATGCACCTCTTCCCAGGAAATTGTGTGCGTGGGATTTTAATTCCGAACATCCTTTTTAAAACCACCCAAACCCCCAAGACTTCCATATTTTCGACTTTGGCTCGGGATTTTTGAATTATAGATGTTTCCAAAGCCTCCTAGAGAGATTCCAAGGTGATATGAACACCATTATTCAAGATTGAATGCTCGGATTGAAGATCTTATCTTCTCCTGGTAAGTGGATTTCATTCTGTTTCTTGTCCCATTCACTCCTCTATATTTCCTTGATATTTTCATGGGATATTTCCACCATTTTCTTTGATATAAACCCATGAGTTTAGATATAGATCTAGGATTGTGGATGCAGATCTATATTGGAAAGATCTTGATTCCTTTGATCTTAATTTTGTTTTAGGGATTTAGATCCGAAGCTTGATCGATGACATTGTGCCACTCGAATTTTGGGTATTTCCATTGGGCAAACTTTCATCAATAAACTAAGGTAGGTGGTCTAAAACGAACTCCCATAGTCATGTCTTATGTAGAGACCCAGAATTTCCATGTATTTTTGTAAATATATTAGAATTTTACGTGTCCGCAAAATCTGACGGCACATGATTCTGAGGTCCGGAGTGCCCAGAATGATCAGTCAAAGTTTTTTAAGCTTAAGTTAATGTGCATAAGCAGTTTACTGAAAAAGTCGAATAAATATTAAATGGTAACTCATATCAGAAATCCGAGGGCACCATTTCACTCAGGATGGTGGGTTTACCCTAGGTGTGACTTAAGATTAGTCAGCACAAGCCTCCTGTGAGAAAACCCAAAAATGGTATAATCGTAAATAAAATAATTAAATAAATTATTTTATTTTTCAAATGTTTATAACTCACAAATGGTAACTCGGATTAAAAATCCCAGACCACCGCTGAACTTGTGAGGGTATTCTTTCTTTAAGAAGATACTAACTTTGGCCAGCGCGGGGCACCAGAGAAAGTTAGTTTTTGACAGAAAATAAAATAATTAAGTGACAATTATTTTATTGTAAAATTCATAACTTCTAAATGGTAACTCGGATTGAAAATCTGAGAGTAACGTTGGGTTTTTTTGGGGTGTGTTTCACCTAGGTAGAGCCTAACCTTGACCAGCGCGGGTCGAGGGTGACTGATAATAATTTTCTGAACTTTTTTTCAGGTATGTTCAGTGAACGCGCAAGCGGCGTTTTGTAACTTTTGAACTGATGCTCAAAATTGAAATCTGAGGACACCGTTGAACTCGCAGCACTAGTATTCGCTTAAGAATACTTTCATATCAACGACAGTTGGTCGAGGGTGGAATATAGTTTTTTTATTTTTCATGTAAATAATAAAATAAAATGACGCATGTTTTATTTTATTATAACCATCCTAGTAGAAGTTGGAGGTGGGGACCACCACACCTTAACCTCCCATGAGAGGTTATAGTGGTGGGGCCCACCCGAATCTAACCTCCCACAAGAGGTTACGGTGTGGGGACCACCCAGGACTAAACCCCCCAATTAAATGAGGGAAACCACTCAACTCTCTCATAAATGAGGGAGAGTCTCTTGACCTCCTCTACCCAATTAATTGTGCCTACGCACCAATTAAATCTGCCAACCCTTCTCGTGATTAATTATGCCACTCACCATAATTAATTTGGATTTTTTAATTCTCACCAACAAAATAATAGATGGTCTAATCTATTATTTTGATAGCTCTTTTCTTTTTGGTGGAATTTGGGAGAAGAGAGAGAGCTTGGGAGAAAGCTCCCAATGAAGAACGCTCCTGACTAAGAACGCCGATGAGGGACACCTTCGACTACGGAGAACGATCTCATTCGACCTTCATCCTCAGACTCCTACCGACATGGGACTTATTTGACGACCGACCTTCCCTCCTCATCTTCACCAATGAGCCGACACACGATCTCGGGATTGGAGGTGTGTGGTGAACGCGATGAACGACGACAACTCCATCTTCTTCCCCGCGACTCCGTCAACGAACAACGAACAATGAACAAGTAGGGGTTTTATTTGAATATGATATTATTCCTTTAATTCTTCCCTTATAAGACAAATAATTATTGTGGATGATTTTCCTTGCGGGTTGGGAATTGTTTTTGAGGAAAGATGCGGGGTGTTGATAGACTTTTCTTCTTCTATCTTCTTTTCTTGTTAATTATTTGAAATTCAAGAAAGAATTTATCCTCTTGCTACTTCCCTAAATGTGGAGGGTACGTGCCAAACCAACCTGGCCCGACCCCTCTACCGCTCTTGTTTGTGATGTTCTTCAGCATGGTGACGAGGCGATGAGACGACAAATGCGACGCAGGCAACGACCGAGATACCCGCGGCCTCCGCGACCCGTGCCGCCTGCCGGTCGTGCCATCCACCGGCCGAACCAGTCCCGGCCACCCCGTGCGCCGGCCGAACAGGCTCCGCTGCCCCGGGATGAACCGTGGCGCCCTCCCGGCCGCCCGCACCTCCCGGCCCCGCCGACCCGCCTCGACACGGCGGTGCCTCCTAGATCCCAGCCAAACCGCGCCGGCCCGCGGCCTCCCTCGCGGCGTCCCGACCGAACCGCGCCGGCCCGCGGCCCCCTCGTGGTGGTCCCAGCCGAACCGCGCTGGCCCCGCCGGTCCGAGCCGCCTCGGCCTTCACGCACCCCGCGCCGCCGCTGGCCGAACTGCCCTCAGCCATCAGGGCTGAGCCGCCCGAGCCGCGCCCCTCGCGGCACTGGCCGTACCGGCCCCGGACTCCCGGGTAGAGCCACCGAGCCACACCCCACGTGCGCCTGGCCGATCCGGCCTCCCGTGCCCCTCACGACACCCCTGGGCTGAACCACCCTTACACCGACCTGCGTCCAGTCCACGCCCTCGCGCTACTCGCGATCTTTGCGTCCTGCTGGGCCATGCCAAACCCAACGGGTCAGGCCGAGCCGAACCCGAACCGGGTCGGACCCAACTAAGTCGGGTCGGGTCGGACCGCACCCGGGCCTACTACCGACCCTTTACTTTCTTTTGGCCATATATTTGGCACCGGACATCCTTTTGATGAACTGTCAGCGGCGCTGGTAATCTTTGAGCTTGACGGTACTTTTGAGTATACCCCACTGGAGTTTGGGGTATAGTTGAGATACGATCAGGTTGGATCATGCATGAATCCAATCGGGCCCCCGGGACTAAAAGGCTAATAACTCTCAGACCGGGCGTCCGATTGATGCGCCGACTGTCGAGTTGGATTTCTTATGACAAGATGAATCTTATAGACACATCAACTTGGGACTTAGTGGAAGTTGATGTGTCGACACCTGGCTTGAGGAGCAGACCCTCCCGGAATGAAGTGTGATTTGTGTGGAAACCCTGTGGCTGACTTCTTGTGATAAAGAGATCCTACGTGGACTGACTACTATTCGAGGATCCTACGTGGGTTCGACAGTTCTGACTACTGTTCCAGGATTCTACATGGGTTCGACAGCTCTGACTACTGTTCTAGGATCCTACATGGGTTCGAAAGCTCTGACTACTGTTCTAGGATCCTACGTGGGTTTGACAGCTCTGACTACTATTCCAGGATCCTATGTGGGTTTGACACCTCTGACTACTATTCTAGGATCCTATATTGGTTCGACAGCTCTGACTACTGCTCCATGATCCTACGTGGGTTCGACAGCTCTCACTACTGTTCTAGGATCCTATGTGGGTTTGATAGCTCTGACTACTGTTCCAGGATCCTTCATGGGTTTGACAGCTCTAACTACTATTCTAGGATCCTACGTGGGTTCGACAGCTCTGACTACTTTACCAGGATCCAATGTGGGTTCGATAGAGTAGATGATTTAGTGGCTACATCTAATCATCTCTATCTCTCTTTATAAGTTGTATACCTATGTGAGCTGATTCAGTAACTTATGTGTTTTCCTCATGATTGAGATAGATTGCTTGATAATTTAGGTATATGTATGGGCATATACCTAAGTGGGGTTATCTGTTGATTTCATACTTTGTGGTTTATCCTTGTTGAATTTTGTGAGACCTTGAGGGTCTCGGGGTCCCTACTGAGTATCGTTATACTCACCCCTGCACGGGCTATGCCCACACCTCATTGTGTTGGATGCAGACGACGAACAACGCTAATTGAGGTCGATAGTATCCGGACTGGACGATACCTGGATGTGGACCTTACGACGAGTCGGTACACGGAGGAGACTGATATATGTGGAGTGCTGAGGAGGCTATCTGTACCTACTCATCTAGTGGGAATCCCGGAGGACGACCCAACAACTATTTTTCCTTTCTTCAGTTGTACCTGTACTACCAGTTCCTTTTACTTTACAGTTGGGATTGTATTTTCGGACCCTTTACTTTTCAGAACTCTTTTGTTATACAGTTTAACTAGTGTTTTGTATCTAGATGTGTGAATTTATAGGTTATAAAGGCAATTACTTCCCAGTTTTAGGGAATTACGCCTTTGGTGCTAGTCGCCGGCCCTTGGCCTATGGAAGGCGGGCTTGGGGTAGTCACAACACGGGCCTCGGGGGACGGGTCGTGACAAATTGGTATCAGAGGAGTCAGTTCTTCTGCAGAATTTAGGACTATAATCTTTTCTATGAAGCAATAGTGTTAAGGGTGATGAGTGAGGTTTTCAGTTCAGGGAGTCCAGTGTTGGTGCGATGGATGACGTATCCATACACCAGGACCCCGAATTCTGATTTCCGATTCAGTGCATGAAAACACAAATTGCGTGTGTGTTTTCAAAAGTTTTCTTTGAGTCAGCTCACCAGGTTAATATTTTGACCATGTCGCATCTGTTTCTTTCAGGATGCCTCCACACAAACAACCAATTAGAGTTCCATGAGTTGTATGTACTGATAGCCCACCGAGCGACTAGGCTCCGGTGTAGGGCCCTCTTACTACGTTGGCACCTTCGGGTGGTTTACCAGCAGCACCACCACCCATTGGGCAGAAGATAACACTATCCAAAATGGCGGATGGTGCACGCCGACTGAGCGCATTGCATGTGTTCTGGCAGTAGAGGCCTCCGAGGTTTCGAGGTGAGACAGATTCCCACGCAGCTGAGGGCTGACTGGAGGCGATTTCTAGAGTTTCCCGTCTATTTGAGACCCCAGTAGGGCAGACAGAGATCATAGCTACTAGTCTTTTTCAATGAGTGACCATGAGGATGGTCCTCTTAGTGATGAGGCTTCGGTACGTGGACCGTTTCCCAAGATAGTGCCTTCGGGTAGTGTGCCAGCTATATCACTATCCATTGGTCAGCAGTTACAACCGGCGATACTGGTAGAGGAAACAAGTAGGATTAGTGCCTTACACGTGTTTCAGTATCAGATACCCCTCAGGTTCCTAGGCAAGCCCGACTCACATGTGGATGAGGACTAGTTTGAGGAGGTGGATGAGAGTTCTCTAGAACTTCTACAACTTTGGCAGGACGACATATCGATAGCTGAGTATTCATCTAGGCATACCGATCTTTCCTGGTACTCGATGAATACGATACGATCAGTGCTTCAGGGCCTGAATTTCTGAGCGAGGTGTGTTTAAAGGAAATCTGAGCTAGCACTATTCCTCTATGCATTCCTACTTATGCTAGGGTTATAGAGAGAACCTTTGTGGTTGAATGTTCTTTGGATGAACGGATACAACCAATGAATGTTAGTAGTGGGAAAGTAGGGAACTGGCGTTAGTCTAAGAGACTTGGGCGTGTAAAATGTTTCAGGAAGAGGATGTGATAGGGGAAGATGAATCTATAGGGCAGTAGACATGGAAGAAGAGCTAGGAGAGCAGCATGCGGTGGTGTAATTTTCAACAAGTTACAACCACCCCCTTTTTGTGGACCCTGCCAGGCTCAGGGAGATGGAGGACAGGGGAAGAGAGTTGTTGCATGAAGTCAAGGAATGCGACCCAAGGACTCTAAGAATGATTCGAGGTACAATCTATGTCTACTAATAGCTGACATATCTATAGAAATATGTAATAATAATTCCTTCCTTTAAAAAATCTTGTCTAGGACCTAGAGTCTCTGGTTAAACCGTTGACTTGACCCTCATGTCTGGAGATACCTTTGGGAGGAAACTCGATAGTTAAACTTATGCCGACGGTGTGATATGACCCTTGGGGAGAGAGTTTTGGTTGGAACATCTTGGTGGAAACGTCGAGGCATTATGACATTATTTTGGTTTTGGACTTGACATCCACAGTTCACACTCAGATTGAATGTATTAGGCAAAGAGGTTGTGGTTTATCTACAACATTGGAATGAGGTTTTACATGGTCAATGAAAAAGGAAACCCAAGAAGTTCAGGATAAAATGATGCATATGAGGGTGAATCCAATCACTCGTGAGTCGGCCCACATAATCCTCGTGACAGTAGAAGTTGACTTAGAGATAGTCTATACTCCTAGGAAGGGGAACAAGGTAGCAGACACACTCAACAGGAGGTCTAGCCTGCATCTACCGAGTGAGGCGACAGAGCAACTGGCTGCTTTACAGATATACTTTGTGGATAGAGATGGAGAATCCTTCCTTCAGTCTCTTACAGTAACTCCCACACTTCTTCAATTATTCAGGGAGGCACAACATGGGGACACTAACTACGAGACACGATGTGATCAGATATCCACAGGGTAGGCACCTGATGGATTTTCTGAAGGTGGGGAGCACGTCATCCTCTTCAGAGGACGTACTATGGTACCAGGGTCACTTCAGGAGGAAGTGTTGAGAGAGTTCCACACATCCCCTCTAGTGTTACATCCAGGAGTGGTGAATATGTTCCAGGATTGCCGACGATAGCACTGGTGGCCAGGAATGAAGAAAACAGTTGTTGAGTTTTTCTCTCGGTGCCTCACTTGTCAGCAAGTGAAGGCAGAGAATCAGGTACCAGCAGTCTTGGTTCAGCCTTTAGAGGTCCCAGAGTGGAAGTGAGATGGGATATCCATGGACTTCATGATAGGACTTCCAAGTAAATCCATGGTATATGACTCGATTTGGGTGATCGTTGACCAAATCACCAAGTCAGACCACTTCCTACTGATTAGAGAGCATGGTTTAGTAGAGATCTTGAGACTCCCCTATGTGCAAGAGATTGTGAGGATACATGAAGTACCCATGACGATTATATCTGATCATGACACACGCTTTAATTTCCAACTGTGGAAGGGGTTGTAGGAAGCTTTCGAGACACAACTTCATTTGAGCACAGCCTTCCATCCTCAGACGGATGTTCAGACTGAGCAGACCATTCAGACCCTCGAGGACATGCTACGTGCTTTTGTCCTCAACTTCGGTCGCATTTATGAGGACCAATTACCTTTGGTGGAGTTTTTATACAACAAAAAATATCACTCCACCATAGGGATGGAACCTTTTGAGGCGTTGTACGAGTGACCTTGCAGATCACCCTTGTGCTAGACTGACCTAGGGGAGTCAGCACTAGTGGGACCAGAGATGGTATGGGCTACCACAGAGAAGGTGAAGATCATCCGGGAGTGAATGAAAATTGCACAGAGAAAATATAAGCAGTATGCTGATAGGAGATGAAGACCTATGGAGTTCGAGGATGGCGACCACATCTTCCTACGGGTCTCACCTCGATGAGGTCTACAGAGATTTGGCCGAGGCGGAAAGTTATCTCTGAGATTCATCGGGCCTTTTCAGGTCCTTAGCAGAGTTGGCGAGGTGGATTACCACTTAGCTATTCCACCTTAGTTGCACCGGGTGCATGACGTCTTCCATGTATCCCATCTGAGGAGATACGTGCACGACCCTTCTCACATCATCGACCATAGAGAGTTGGACGTCGGCGATGGGGCGAATTTTACAGAAGTTCCAGTGGAGATTGAGGATCTAAAGGAGTGGGTCATATGTGGATGGTCGATACCTCTGGTGCACGTTTACTGGCTGCATGGGAACCTCCAGGAGAGCACATGGGAGCGGGAGGTTCAGATGCGTGCTTTGTACCCCCACTTATTCCATTATTTATGAGTTATGGCTTATGGGGACGTAGAGCCTTGAGGAGGGGATAATGTAAAGACCCAAAATTTCCATTTAATTTTTTTAAATATATGGGAATTTTAGGAGTTTTCAAAATCCGACGGCATGCGATTCCGAGGCCTGGAGTGCCCAGAATGATCCGTCGAAGTTTTGTTAAGCTTAAGTTAATGCCCGTAAGCAGTTTTCCTGAAAAAGTGGAATAACTCTTAAATGGTTACTCAAATCAGAAATCCCAGGGCACCGTTACGCTCAGGATGGAGGGTTTACCCTAGACACGACTTAAGATTAGTCAGTGCATGCCTCTTGTGAGAAAACCCAAAAATGGAATAATTGTAAATAAAATAATTAAATAAATTATTTTATTTTTCAAATGATTATAACTCACAAATGGCAACTCAGATTAAAAATATAAGACCATCGTAGAACTTGAAAAGGTGTGATTTATTTAATAAGTTACTAAATTTTGCTGGCACGAGCCACCAGAGAAAGTTAGTTTTTGGCCAAAAATAAAATAATTAAGTGAAAATTATTTTATTGTAAAATTTATAACTTCTAAATGGTAAATCAGATTGAAAATCCAAGAGTACCATTGGTTTTTTGGGGCATGTTCCACCTAGGCAGAGCCTAACCTCGACCAACGCAGGTCGAGGGTGACTGATAATAATTTTCAAACTTTTTTTCGGGTACGTTTAGTGAACACACGAGCAGAGTTTTTTAACTTTTGAAATGGTGCTCAGAATTGAAATCCGAGGACACTGCTGAACTCACAACACCAGTATTCGTTTAAGAATACTTTCACCTCAACATCAGTTAATCGAGGGTGGAAGATAGTTTTTAGATTTTCATGGAAATAATAAAATAAAATGATGCATGTTTTATTTTATTATAACCACCCAAGTGGAAGTTGGAGGTGGGGACCACCACACCTTAACCTCCCAGGAGAGGTTATGATGGTGGGGCCCACCCAAACCTAACCTCCCACGAGAGGTTATGATGTGGGGACCACCCGGGACTAAACCCCCCAATTAAATGAGGGAAACCACTCAACTCCCTCATAAATGAGGGAGAGTCTCTTGACCTCCTCTACCCAATTAATTGTGCCAATGCACCAATTAAATTTGCCAATCCTTCTCTTGATTAATTATACCACCCACCATAATTAATTTGGCTTTTCGAATTCTCACCAACAAAATAATTGATGGTCTAATCTATTATTTTGGAACCCCTTTTCTTTTTGGTGGAAATTGGGAGAAGAGAGAGAGATTTTGGGAGAAAGATCCCAATGAAGAACGCTCTTGACGAAGAACACCGAAGAGGGATGCCTTCGACTACGAAGAACGATCTCCTTCGACCTTCATCCTCAGACTCCTACTAACATGGGACATATTCGACGACCGATATTCCATCCTCATCTTCATCAATGAGCCAATGCACGAGCTCAGGATTGGAAGTGTGTGGCAGACGCAAAGAACGAAAACAACTCTGTCTTCTTCCCCGTGACTCCATCAATGAACAACGAACAAGTATGGGTTTTATTTGAATATGATATTATTACTTTAATTCTTCCCTTCTAAGAAAAAGAATTATTGTGGATGATTTTCCATACGGGTTGGGAATTTTTTTTGCGGGAAGATGTGGGGTGTTGATAGACTTTTTTTCTTCTATCTTATTTTCTTGTAAATTCTTTGAAATTCAAGAAAGAATTGAGCTGATTGCTACCACCCTAAATGCGGAGGGTACATGCCACTCCAACATGGCCCGACCCCTTCGTCATTATTGTTTGTGATGTTCTTCGGCATGGCGACGAGGTGACTAGACGATTAATGCGACGCAGGCAACGACTGCGCTACCTGCGGCCTCCGCGACCTGCGCCGCCCACCGGCCGCACCATCCACCGGCCGAACTGGTCCAGGCCACCCCGTCCGCTAGCCGAACTAGATCCACTGCCCCTAGCTGAACCACAATGCCCTCCTGGCCGCTTGTGCTTCCTGACCCCGCCAGCCAGCCTCAACATGGCTGTGCCTCCCGGCTCCCGGCCGAGCCGCGCCGGCCCGCAGCCTCTCTCTCGGCATCTCGGCCGAACCGCGCTGACCCGTGGCCCCCTCGCGGTGCTCCTGGACGAACTGCGTTGGCCCTGCCGGCCCGAGCCGCACCGACCTCCGGTCTCCACACGCCCCACGCGGATTACGCTGCCACTGAACAAACTGGCCTCGGCCATCCGGGCTAAGCCACCTGAGCGACGCCCCTCGCGGCGCTGGCCGTACCGGCCCCGACCCCCTAGGCCGAGCCACACCCCCTGTACGCCTGGTCGAGTCGGCCTCCTATGCCCCTTGCGGTGCCTCCGGGCCGAAGCGCCCTTACATCGAACCGCTCCCTCACGACTGGTCCGTTCCCTCGCGCTACTCGTGACCTTCGCAACCTACTGAGCCAGGCCCAGTGGGCCGGGCTGAACCCGAACCGGGTCGGACCAGACCCAGGCCTACTACCGACCCCTTTACTTTCTTTTGGCCATATATTTGGCACCGGATTCCCATTTGACGAACCTTCAACAGTGCTGGTAATCTTGGAGCTTAACGACCCCTTTGAGTATACCCCACTGGAGTTTGAGGTATCGTTGAGATATGATCAAGTTGGATCGTGCACGAATCCAAGTGGGCCCCCAGGACTAAAAGGCTAATAAATCTCAGACCAGGCGTCCGATTGACACGCCGATTGTCACGTTGGATTTCTTATGAAAATAAAGATCTTCTAGAAACACCAACTTGGGACTTCATCGCAGTTGATGTATCGACACTTGGATTGAGGAGCAGACCCTCCCAAAATCAAGCGTGCTTTGTGCGGGAACCCTGTGGCTGGCTGCTTGTGATAAAGGGATCCTACGTGGACTGACTACTATTCGAGGATCCTACGTGGGTTTAACAACTTTGACTACTGTTCCAGGATCCTACGTAGGTTCGACAACTCTAACTACTATTCCAGGATCCTACCTGGGTTCGATAACACTAACTACTATTCTAGGATCCTATGTGGGTTTGACAGCTCTAACTACTGTTCCAGGATCCTATGTGGGTTTGATAGCTCTGACTACTGTTCCAAGATCCTACGTGGGTTCGATAGTTCTAACTACTGTTCTAGGATCCTACGTGGGTTTGACAGCTCTGACTACTCTTCCAGGATCCTACGTGGGTTTGACAACTCTGACTATGGTACCAGGATCCTATATGGATTCGACAGAGTAGATGATTCAGTGGCTACATCTAATCATCTCTATCTCTCCATATAAGTTGTATACCTCTATGAGCTGAGTCAGTAACTTATGTGTTTTACTCATGATTGATATGGATTCCTTGATAACTTAGGTATATGTATGGGCATATACCTAAGTGGGGTTATCTGTTGATTTCATACTTTGTGGTTTATCCTTGTTGAATTTTGTGATACCTTGAGGGTCTCGGGGTCTCTACTGAGTATCTTTATACTCACCCCTGCACGGGTTATGCCCGCACCTCATTGTGTTGGATGCAGACGACGAACAACGCTAATTGAGGCCGATAGTATCCGGACTGGACGATACCTGGATGTGGACCTTACGACGAGTCGGTACACGGAGGAGACTGATAGATGTGGAGTGCTGAGGAGGCTATCTGTACCTACTCATCTAGTGGGAATCCCGGAGGACGACCCAACAACTATTTTTCCTTTCTTCAGTTGTACATGTACTACCAGTTCCTTTTACTTTACAATTGGGATTGTATTTTCGGACCCTTTACTTTTTAGAACTCTTTTGTTATACAGTTTAACTAGTGTTTTGTATCTAGCTATGTGAATTTATAGGTTATAAAGGCAATTACTTCCCAGTTTTAGGGAATTACGCCTTTGGTGCTAGTCGCCGGCCCTTGGCCTATGGAAGGCGGTCTTGGGGTAGTCATGACACGGGCCCCGAGGGACGGGTCGTGTCATTTTATGATATGTGTATGTGATTTTATGATTACTAGATTCACTTGATGATTATTTTCCAAAATTGGAATAGTTAGAAATGTGGAATTGAATTGAGTTTCCTTGGTGATTTAATTGATAATTAAATCACAAAAAAAAAATGATGGGGGGGGGGGGTGTTCCCAAATATATCTTTTGGAGATTTGATTTTGTATTTGAGATTTTTATTTTACTGTGATAAGATAATTAATTGGGGCGGAATTAATTATGGAACTATGTTTGGCTATGTAAGACAATTAATTGTGAGAATTAATTATGTTCCATGGTGTGATCTAAGATAATTAATTGTGAGAATTAATTATGACTTGTTGGTTTTTGATTTGGATAGTTAATTGTGAATAATTAATTATGGAAAGATAATTATGTTGATTGGTTAATTAATTTATTAATTAATTAATGGGTTATATTCTTAGTTAATTGTTTAATTAACTAATGGCCTTTGAAATGTGTAACTAATAATTAGATTAGTAAATGAATAACGTGGAATATTCTTATTACTTAAAGAATGATTAAATGGATGAGATTTTGTGGTGCTAGGCATGGTTTCCTAGACTGATCAGAATTTGGGACTTGGACATGGAATTCCTCCCTAATAGTTATCTAAGCTTGATATTATGGGGTGTTAGGAATGAAGACCTACACTGATTGAGAAAATAAGTCCTAGGCATGAAGACATACTCTCAATGGGATTTGGGGTGCTAGTCACGATGAACTACACCCAATTAATGATAATAATGAATGATTATTCAAATAGGAAATATGAATTGAAATTGTCCTAATGTGTTGATTAAATATTAAATGACAATGTGATAATTGTTTAAATTATGCACTGTATTTATTGTTTCATAAAAATACATGCACTATCTTTTGACTGGACTCGTTTTAGACATCATTGGTGTTGTCCTAATAAGTTGTACTCACACCCTATTCGGGCTGCCTGATTGGCACCCAAGAAGTCTTTTTTGTTGCAGGACATGATAAGGGTAAGGCCTTGGGACAGGTTGCTGTTTGGGATTGAAGCATGGGAGAGGGAACTAGATGCAGTCTGGGACCTGTTTTGGAGTTCTTGTGTCTTTACTTTGTGTTACATTGTGAATACTTGGTACTTTCATTGTCATAGCATGCTTTACCTTTTAGTTGAGTATTGTATTTCTTGGTTTGACTATCATATGTCATGGTGTTGTTCTAGTTATTTATACGCTTCCGTACTAGGTTATTGTTATTTTTCCCCCTGGTGTTTTATTCTGATAATAGAGGGTATAGTATCCAAAATAATGACTTACCAGACCCTTACTGCTAGTCGACACCCTCTCGTGTACGGGGAGGCGTGCTTGAGGGCATGTGGACAACTGGCTTGGGGCACCGTTCAGTGGCTCCCGGTTCGGGATGTCACAAAGTGGTATCAAAGGAGTTTTATTTTCTTTCTTCTTCTTTTGTCTTACTATTTTGGGGAAGGTAGACATGATACTAGGAAGATTTGAGGCTTGGTAATGAACTTGTGCATGGGAGTTGAAAACCCATGTATGAGGGAAAATATGAGTACTTAGGGTGGGATTTTTGTGATTGTTGTTTGTTGTTACAGTTTAATATTATTTTACCTTGGGTGACACACTTGTGGTGTGATGTGGTATTTGTTTTGAAAATTGTTGAATTTTTATTCGTGGCCTAAAGATACACGATACTTGAGTCTGCATGCATCATTCTTGGCAATTAGGCTTGTTGTGACATGCATCATTCTAGGCACTCACAGGAAAATGGGTTATGGGTAAGTTGTTGAACTTGAACTGTTTTCCTTGTCGTGAGATTGGAATAATGATGCAAAATGAGAATAAATGGGTGTCTAAGGAGAAAATTGATTGTTGAATTGAGTATGAGAAATTAGTTAATTATTTAATTAATTAATTTAGATAATGTGATTAATTAATGGATGAATTAATTAATGAGAATGAATATACCCTTGTTAACCAAGACCTAGGATTAGGATGGTTAAGGGTAGTGATAAGGCCTCAGTGTTGATCGTGTGGTGATAAAAAGGGAGAAAAAGATGTTGAAACTTTTTGTGATAGTTTCCCCTCTTACGTAAATGTTGTAAGGTTGTGTTATGAGACCTAAGAAGTGTGTTTGGATTAGTAGGAGTATGCCTCTACGATTCTTGTTGAGGGAGATACTGGGGGGTATGGCCCGGAACAAACTTCCAGATAGGGAGCTTGAGGCACCATTGGTGCAAGGTGAGGAAGACAGACAGTGGAAAGCAAGGTGGATAGTCAGGAGGAACAGTTACACTGGATCTTTCTAATGTGATTTTCCACCAGTGCGGTAGGTAGGGACATTATCATACACATTGGCCTTGACCACCAATGGAGTGCCAGTTTTGTGGCAAGATGGGACATCTATAGAGGTTCTGCAGGAAGCAGTGACAGGCTAGTGCTGAGGGAGTAGCTGCTCAGAGTCATAGTGTGAGAAGGGGGTCTCCTACACCATATAGGTATAAAAGCTGGAGTTTCACTGGAAGAGGTGGTAGAGGAATTAGGCATGGTGATTCTGGATATGAGCACCCGTACCAGTAGAGTGGTGCTACTTATGGGAGTCAGACGACAACATAGGGAAGAGGGGCAGGAAAATTACCTGCAGTATAACCTACACTCGTGGAGAGTGAGGTTGGTCCATCAATAGTGAGATGTACTATTCTAGTTGCTTCTAATTTAGCTATTGAATTGTTTGATAATGTTTCCTCTCATTCCTTTATATCTGAAAACCTTGTTAATGGCTTGATCCTGGGGGTGGATTCCATAATAGGAATGATGAATATTGATACACCATTGGGAACAAGGACTAGGGATATCTATTTATGTAGGGGATTTTCTATAGAGATCGAAGAGTATTGTTTCCTTTGGGATATATGTGTCCTTGATATAACGGGCTTTGACCTGATTATGGGTATGGATTGGATAGTCGCATAAAGAGCCCACATAGATTGTTACTATAGGAGAGTGACCTTTGTATATCCTAAGGGTGACCAATATGTCCTTCATGGAGAATGGGATATCCATGTAGGAAGAGCTATGCCAATTACTCAGCAACTAGGAGAGCTCACAGCCCAAGTTTATAGTCTTTTTCTGGATGATGGGAGTGGTAGAAAAGACGTACATCCACCAATAGTAGAACTATTTCAGGATGTATTTCCTGAATAATTTTCAGGGTTTCCAACTAATAGAGATTTGGAATTCACTATTGATGTCATGCCAAGGGCTGATCCGGTATCTATTCAACCTTACAGAATGGAACTGACTAAGATTCAAGATATCAAAACGCAGTTGGAATATTTAGAGTATAAAGGGTTTATCCATCCAAGTACATCGCCTTAGGGATCACCTGTTTTATTTACAATGAAGGCCGATGGGAGTCTACACTTTTGTGTCGATTACCGGAAGTTGAATAAAATGACTGTGAAGAACCGATATCCTCTTCCGCGTATCGATATATGTTTGACCAGCTGAAGTGGGCTAGTGTGTTATCAAAGATAGATATGAGATAAGGGCATCATCAGGTGAGAGTTCAGACCTCTGATATACCAAGAACTACTTCTCAGAGTAGGTATGGCCTTTATGAGTTTGTCGTAATGCCATTTGGGTTGGCTAATACTCCAAGAGTGTTTATTTCCTTGATGAAAAAGATATTTCATCCATACAGAGATCAGTTTGTGTTGGTGTTTGTGGATGACATCTTAGTGTACTCTAAGACTCATGATGATCATGCTCAACATCTTGATATCATACTGGGTACACTGAGAGAGCATCGAGTATATGACAAGCTATCTAAATGTCAATTTTGGATTGACAGGGTACACTTTTTGGGGCACATCATCTCAGAAGAAGGTGTGGTAGTGGACCTAGAAAAAGTGTAGGATGTGATTTCTTGGGAGCAGCCCAAGAATGTTTTTGATATTCGAAGCTTTTTGGGATTAGCTGGTTAATACAACAGGTTTATCCAGGACTTTTCCCAAATATAAGCACTACTTACTTGTTTGATGAAGAAAGGGATAAAGTTTGTTTGGAAAGAATCATGTGAGAATGCTATCTAGGATTTGAAGAAGCTCTTGACATCGACACTAATTTTTATTGTACATGAGTCAGGTGAGGAGTACACGGTGTATTGTGACACTTCTAGGATCAAGCTCGGAGTTGTGTTAATGCAAGGGGATAGTGTGGTTGCCTATGGGTCTCAGCAGTTGAGGCCACATGAATGGAATTACCCTACACATGACCTTGATTTGGAATCAGTGGTTTATGCTCTTATGTTTTGGAAAAACTATCTTTTGGGTGAAAAGTTTACAGTTTTTATGGATCGCAAAATCTTAAAGTATATCTTTTCACAGCGTGACATGAATCTTTGGCAGCGAAGATGGGTAGAGTATATGTAGTCCTTTGATTTTGAATTGGAATATACACCTGGAAGGGGGAATAGTTTGGTAGATTCCTTAAGGAGGAAAACTTAGACTCAGTTGGTACATGAGTTGAGTGTAGAGTGGAAGTTGATGACACTGCTGGTGGAAATGCATGTGGTTATTCAAGAGAGTCAGGAGAGTATGACTCTAGTTTCTATAGTAGTGGAGTCTATACTCTTGATATGGATTAGGGATAGGTAGTATGAGGTCTATAATGTTTATCCTTAAGAGAAATCCTTAAAGGTTGGGAGACACCTTCATATTGTAAAATAGATGAGGATGAGATCATATGTGTGAAAAATCAAGTTGTTGTGCCTATGAGTATGCAAGAGGAACTCATACGAGAATTTCATGATTCAAAGTGGGTGGTACATCCTAGGGTGACGAAAATGTACCGTGACCTTTGATGATAGTTTTGGTGGCTAGGAATTAAAAATGAGATAGTAGGGTTTGTAATAAGATGTTTCACCTGTCAATAGGTGAAATCATAGCATCAACAACCAACATTCCTTTTGTAGCTGTTACCTATTTCGAAATGGAAGTGGGATGACGTAACTATGTATTTTTTGGTAGGACTTCCAAAGACTCTTAGGAAGAATCATTCTATTTGGGTCATTGTGTATCGACTAACGAAAGTACCTCACTTCTTTTCTATCAAAGAACCCTTTATAGTTGAGCAGTTGGGAGAGCTGTATGTGAGAGAGATTGTTCGTTTGCATGGGGTTCCATGGACTATAGTTTCAGATCATGATTCACACTTTACTTCATGCTTCAGGAAGGGTTTATATAAGGTTCTTGGTACACAGGTTCTATTATGTGTGACCTTCCAACCACAGATAGATGGGCACCCAGATCATACCATACATGTGTTAGAGGATATGCTATGAGCATGTGTTCTTGACTTTGGTGGTTCTTGGGAAAAGAATTTATCTTTAGTGGATTTCACCTATAAAAATAGTTATCAGGAAATTATACAGATATCACCATATGAGCCACTTTATGGTAGACCTTGTAGATCACCACAATGTTGGTTAGAGGCAGGTGAGTCAGAGCTGTTGGGACCGAGTCTCATTCGGGAGACATCAGAGAGGGTGCAGTTGATTTGAAAACATATGGATACGGCTCAGAGTAGACATAATTCGTACACTGATAGGCAGAGAAAAATACTAGATTTTATAGAGGGTGATCATGTATTCCTTTGGGTGTCACCTAGATTGGGTCACTACAGGATACAGGGGTAGGGCAAGTTAGCACCCAGGTTTGTGGGACCGTTTGAGGAGTTGGAGAGAATCGGGCCGATGGCATACCGATTAACACTTCCACAGAAATACAACACTTTTCATGATGTTTTCCATGTGTAAAAACTACGATGGTATCACCCTGAACCAACTCATGTGATTTATGTAGAAGAGGTTGACCTAGAGACAGATGCGTCCTTTGAGAATCATCTGATACGTGTGCTGGGTCGCAGTAAGAAAGTGTTATGGGGAAAGACTGTGCCGTTAGTTCATGTGTTATGGAAACATCAAAAATTTCAAGAGGAAACTTGGGGACATAAATCATACATGAGGGCTCAATGGCCCAATATTTTTGGCTTGGAATATTAGAGAAGTTCAGGAGTGCACCTCAAGGATGAGCTGTCATAAGGTGGAAGGATTATAAGATCCTGACCTTTTCTGGAGTCATCATAGGCGCATTATAGGTATTTTTTTAAAATATTTTAAGTACCTTTAACTTGGAGTATTGGCTTGGGGTACATTTGGGTGAAATTTTAAGGAAAAATAAAGGAAAATGGTATGTCCACGATTTGAACATGTTTTAAAAAACGGTGTGACCAAACCGTGCCAAGCGTACGAAACGAGAAAGAAAGTTCCACACATTTTGCGCATGGTTTGAAAAACCATACGACCAAACTGTGCCAATCGTGAAAAACTGGACAGAGGGGCCCACACAGTTGGTGCACAGTTTTCCCTAACCGTGCACCTTTTCACAGAAAACCATGTGCATGGGATTTTAAATTCGAAATCCTTTTTAAAAGCACTCAAACCCCCAGAAATACCATATTTTCGACTGTGGATCTGGCTTAAAGAATTCTAGGTGTTTCCAAAGCCTACTAGAGAGATTACAAGGTGATCTGAACACCGTTATTTGAGATTAGAAGATCGTATTGAAGATCTTCTCTCCTCCCAGTAAGTGGATTCCATCCCATTGCTTCTCCCATTCATTCCTCTATCTTTCCTTGATCATTTCATGAGATATTTCCTCTATTTTATTGGATCTAAACCTATGATTTGAGATATAGATATAGGATTGTGGATCTATATCTAGATTTTCAAGATCTTGATGCCTTTGATCTTAATTTTGGTTTAGGGATTTAGACCCAGATCTTAATTGATGATGTTGTGCTGCTCAGATTTTGGGGATTTCCATTGGGCTAACTTCTGTCAATAAACTGAGGTAGGTGGTCTAAACCGAACACCCATAGTCATGTTTTATGATATGTGTACGTGAGTTTATGATGTCTAGATTCACTTGATGATTGTTTTCCTAAATTGGAATAGTTAGGAATGTGGAATTGAATTGAGTTTCCTTGGTGATCTAATTGATAATTGAATCACAAAAAAAATAACGGGGGGGGGGGGGGGGGGGTTGACCAAATAGATCTTTTGGAGGTTTGATTTTTATTTTTGATTTTTATTTTATTGTGATAAGATAAATATTTTGGGGGAATTAATTATGCAACTATTTTTGGCTATGTAAGACAATTAATTGTGAGAATTAATTATGTTCCATGATGTGATCTAAGATAATTAATTGTGAGAATTAATTATGACTTGTTGGGTTTTTATTTGGATAATTAATTGTGAAAAATTAATTATGGAAGTAGAATTGTGTTGATTGAATAATTAATTTATGAATTAATTAATGGGTTATATGCTTAGTTAATTGTTGAATTAACTAATGGCCTTTTAAATGTTAAACTAATCATTGGATTAGTAAATGAATAATGTGCAAAATTATTATGAATTAAATAATGAATAAATGGATGAGATTTTGTGGTGCTAGGCATGGAATCATAGACCGATTAGAAGTAGGGAATTGGACATGGAGTTCCTCCCTAATAGTTATCCAAGCTTGAAATTATGGGGTGTTAGGCATGATGACCTACACCTATTGAGAAAAGAAGTTCTAGGCATGACGACCTACACTCAATGAGATTTGGAGTGCTAGACATGAAAACCTACACCCAATGAATGATAATAATGAATGATGATTCAAATGGGAAACATGAATTAAAATTTTCCTAATGTGTTGATTAAATATTAAATGATAATATGATAAATGTTTAAATTATTCATTGTATTTATTGTTTAATAAAAATGTATGCACTATCTTTTGACATGACTCATTTTGGAAATCGTTGGTGGTGGCCTACTGAGTTGTACTCATACCCTATTTAGGCCGCCTGATCGGCACCCGAGAAGACTTTGTTATTATAGGATAGGATATAGGCAAGGCCCTAGGATAGGTTTCTATTTGGGATTGGATAATGGGAGAAGGAACTAGAAGCAGTTCAGGACCCATTTTGGAGTCGTTGTGTCTTTACTTTGAGTTGCATTGTAGAAACCTGGTACATGAATTTTCATAGCATGATCTACCATTCATTTGAGTACTTTATTTTTTGGTTTGACTATTATATTTCATGGTATTGTTTTGGTTATTTAAACACTTTCGTACTTGGTTATTTTTATTTGTTTCCATTGGAGTTTTATTCTGATAACAGAGGGTATAGTCTCCTTAATACTGACTTACCAGAGCCTTTCTGGTAGCTGGAACCCTCTAGTGTATGGGGAGGCACACTTGAGGGCATGTGTTCAACCGGCTCGGGTACCGTTCAGTGGTTCCTGGGTCTGGACGTCACAATTAATGACACACTATGTAGGGTATTATTGGTTCAGACTTAGTTCTAGGTTCTAAATTTAGGGTCATGTGGATTTCTACTACCAAGTGAAAACTTGAGTTTTGTGAAAGATGTTATACTCATGAGTTAGTCCTATCAGGGAGTCCCATATAGCGGGGGTTGCATTGGGTTTATGAAAAAACATCTATAGTGAAAAATTTGTAGATTTCAAGGATTATTTTCACTACTAGGTTTTGTTCATATATTTTGATACATTGGACATCATTATTTATCCCTTTTTATATAAATGTTTAGGTTTATTGTGAGATAACTTGTTCTTGTCCTAATAGAGTTTGTGAAAAGTCTTTGGGGATTACCTACTGGGTTGTATACTCATCCCCTTCATATTCACTATGGTTCATATGAAAATGTTCTTTATCGTGATATAGTTAAGGGAATGGTCACTTAATTTTCTAGTAGAGAACCTTGATGCATTAGTCATAGAAATGGTAGGTTGGATCTTGGATTCAGTCACTCTATAGAGAATGGGGGTGGTTCTACATTTTTCACTAGATTTTTCTTGGGTGACTTCTTATATTATTAGAACTTTTGATTGTATTGTTTCCCATTGCGACTTTGATTAGTTTATATTAGTTTTATAGAAGTTGGTTCTCTTTTATCGTACGTCATTTTATATCTATTTATATCATTTGTTTCTATAGTTTTAGTGTCATGTGAGGGTAAATCATACCCTGATAATGTCATATACCCTTGGAATTTATTTACAACCTTTTGTGTCCAAGGGATGTACCTAATGTTAATGAAATTATTTTCCTATCCAATACAATAGATTAAGGTTGAGATGTTACAAATTTCATCATTTCAGCATGATTCTTCCATTGGGATAATTGTCTTGGGGATAATATAGGCCATGAATCAAAATCTAGAGTATAAAAAGGCATAACAAACCTATTTATATTTAACATAAAGTTACTAGGGTAGTCTAGGTACAAAGAGTGTTTTGAACACTTATAGGTCTATCATCACCTCATAATCATGGGATTAACCAATTATATTTTTTGATCATGCATTATTTAGAGACTTACCACTATCAATTTATCTTTCTCATGATATTTTATAGCTTATGGCTTGAAATTTTAACATTATAACTTGCTTGTTGTGAAACTATATATGGTGAAACCTAAGATAAGATAACTACATATAAATTCCACCAGTTTGGAGATGAAGGAACCAGTATGAGGGAAATGATGAAAATGTGGTAACACCTAAACCATAGGTAAAATACATGCTTTTGAGAATCATTGTGGAAGATTTCCAAGCTATCAAAAATAAAACCAGATAGCGAAATCATGCTATACTGATCTCTCATTGGAATTCCCAAGGTAGAATCCATTAATCATTCTGGGTAACTTGGGACCTGAATAGAATGAATCATGGTTGGGATGGATTATCTAAATATTTAATTTCCTAGTCACTCTATTTAACAATAAGGTGAAGTTATCTATGTATTTTCTTGAGGATTTGGCATGAAAATGGTGGGATCTAGCTTTCCAAGATAAGGTTGATCACAACCTTACTTGGGAAGGATTTGATGGATTTTTTGACAAACATTATACATAGATAACTTATGAATATCAAGCATAATATATTTATTTGATCTAAAGAAAGGGTACCTTTCCTTTATGGAATATAGATATCGATTTATGCACCTAGATCACTTTACACCAGAAGTGGCTGCCAATGAATCTCTCAAAGCATGCATGTTTGATTCATGTTTACAACCATCCATTTTCTCTAGAGTAGTGATTTTATAAAATTAAAATTATATAGACATGGTGAATACATAAATGGTGTTATAGAAGGAAATTTCTAGGAATTTTAGTGGAGGGAACACCTTTTTGCATTTGGGAATAGGTGGAAACTCCAGTGGTGAAAATAAGCATAGGAGGTAGAACTAATCCCAATGTTACAAAGCTCTAGATAACCAATCTATGAGAAAAAATTATTTTACTCTATAGAGTAAGAACTAGACATGTTTTATTTGATTTGGCCCTGTGGAACACTTTAAAAGGGAATGCATGGAAGCACCGCAAAAGTGTCATGACTGTGGTAGGATAGGTTATATCATTTTTTTTGAAATAATACCCAAAATTTGAGTAAGAGGAATACTTCTAGAATGACCTAGGATTCGAATGATCAACCAGGAAGATATCATTAAAGTGTCGCTCATCCTAATCATAGAACTAGTCAAAGTGATTATATGAACACCACAATGACACAACATGCTCAATATGATCATAGGGGAAAAAATACACTGGGAGGGGATGAATGGTGGATTTTTGGTTCTTAGTAGGTTTTGTTTCATTAAGAAATAGTTCCTTTGAAAGTTTTAGGTATGATTATTATCAATTATAATTTAATTAAAGTTTTTTTTGGAACCAGTGCATTATACTCCTCTGTTTCTTCTCTAGCAGTTAATCAAATGGGATTGCATATGGAAATGATTCCTCATGTCCTAATCATCAAGTCACCTCTTAAGGAATGTGAGTGTATAGCATTTAGGTGTGAATAATGTTCTATTTCCATGGATATAGTCCTATTTAAATGGAAGTTAACTATATTGTAAATGGATATTTTTGATCTAATATTGGGGATGGTCTAGTTGGTAGCATTCAAGGATAATATTGACTACTACTCCCAGATGTGTACTTTCATATCTCCCAATGGGATCTTATAAATTTTCAAAGGGTAATGGGGAATTAATGTTGGAAGATTAGGACCTATAGTGAAATAAGTTTGAACCATATCTTATCAGTTTTCAATAGTAACCTTGAAAGAAATAGACATGATTTAGAAAAAGGATCTTCCTGTTATAGTATATTGATACTCTGATATCTTTCTAGAAAATTTATCTGGATTACTACCCAAAAGGGAAGTTTAATTCACTATTAACACACTTGAGGATATGATTCCTATTTATCTTATATCATATAGGATGGAATATAAAAAACTACATGAATTAATGGACCCATTAAAGAATTTGTAATAAAGGGATTTATTAGAGCAAGTGTGTCACCTTGGGCCACCCCAGTGTTATTTGTTAATAGGGAAGGTGGTACTCTTTGACTCTACACCAATTATCGTAAACTAAAACATGATATGATAAAAAAATAGATATAACCTTAATTTATTTTTTGATTTTATTGACTAATTAAAAGGATCCAAATGGTTATTAAAGATTAATCTATGATCAGGCTACCACCAACTCCAGTTTATAAAGGAGGATATTTGAAAAACTGATTTTCAAAGTTGTTATGACAACTAAAAGTACTATTCATCTCATTTGGGCTTATTAATACACAAGCAATAACTATTAAATTAATGAACCGTATCTTTCATTGGTATCCAGACTTATTTGTAGTGGTGTTTGTTGACAACATTTTTGCAAAGTCTCGAACTAGAACTGACCATGAATGGAACTTATAGAGTGTCTTGAGTGAATTACGAGACCATTATTTCTCTAAAAAATTCTATTCTTGTGATTTTTTATAAAAGATGTTTGATTCCTTGGAAATGTAATATATGAAAAAGGAATATCAATGTACCCAATTAAAATAGAGGCTATCATTTCTTGTCCGCCACCTAGGAATGTATTTGATACATAAATCATTCTAGGGTTAGTAGGTTATTATCACCACTTTTTTCATGATTTATTATGTTTATCTTATCCCATGACTACACTAACTAAAAATAGTATTCTATTCCATTAGATAAATGATTGTTAGTAATATTTTAAAGAGCATAAGACTCAGTTTACTTCAACAGCTATTCTAGTTTTTTGAAAATTGGGTGACAACTATGTGTTCTATTATGATGCACTTGGATCAAGATTAGGTTGTTTTATCTTGTAGGGAGACCATTTCATAGTATATGGTTCATGAAAAATATAGACACATGAAAATAAATTTCTGATTCATTTATTAAATTATCTACAGTAGTCCATGCATAAAAAACCCGGCGCCACTACCTCTTTGGTGAAAAATTTAATGTGTTCTCTAATCATAAAAGATTGAAATACATATTTTCACAATGGTATCTGAAGAAAAGGTAATGAAATTGGATGGATTACCTCAAAATGTTTGAATTTTACTTGGTTTATATGCTTAGAAAATAAAATTTAGTAGCTGATGCATTAATCAATAACTCATATAACCAAGTGGTTGTTGAAGCCCATAATCAGTGGAAAATAAAGGGGGTAATCACTAAAATGAAATTGGAGTGTATAGAATAAAATGATGTTATGATTTTCTTTCTAGTTACACTTATCCATAACTTTTTGGAAAAAGTTAGGGAAGATCAATGGCCAAACACTAACTTCCTTACTATTAGGTTACACCTCAATTATGGGGAGACCATTGATGGAAGATAATTATATGTTTTTCTTCCAATATATAATTGTTTTTTCTCTTTATTTCCAAAAAAAATCCATTTTTATTATCATTATTCTAAGTGTTTTTTAAACCTATGTATTCAGAAGATGTATAACACAATGGAGGACTATTTTTTTTGTTCAGGCATGAGGCAAAGTGTATCTAAGTATGTAGGAATTTTCCTAACCTATTAGCAGGTGAAGCCTGGACAACAACACCCAATAAACATGCTTAATTTTTTTACCTATACCCATATGAAAATAGAATCATATTTCTATGGATTTTTTCACTTGGTTACCAAGGACACTTAAGAAGCATGATGATATTTGGGTGATTATATAACAACTTACCAAGTAAACACCATTAATTCCAATCATAAACCTGAGTTTGGTTTTCAAGTTACAAAAATTTTATATGCAGTTGGCAGTGAAGTTACATGGAGTATTGGTTTCAATTATCTTTAACCAAGACCTTTTATTTACCTCACTATTTTGGAAATATTTGAAAAATTCCATTAGAAACTAGTTGAACATAATCACAAATTACCACCCTCAAATCAATGGGTAGTTTGATCAAACTATTCATCCTTTAGAGGACATGATCAAATCATGTGTTATGGAATTTGGTGGTTCATGGGAGGATAATTATCTATTTAATAATATTTATTACTAATTGATACATATGGATATATTAGAATAATTGTACAACCAACCATATTGTTCTCTACTTTATTGGGTAAAGACTTGGGAAACTTCATTGAGTGGACCTAGTATTGTACTTGAAACAATGGAGAATATATATATGATAATAAAATGGATTACAATGACCTAAATTAATCATAAATCTTATACGGATCATCATTTTCATCCTCTATCATTTGAGGTGGGTGACTATGTTTTCTTATGAGTATCTCGAAGGTTGGGGAAATTTCATCTTGGTAAGAAGGGAATGCTAGATCCTTGATATATAGGGCCTTTTAAATTCTTGAGAACATTAGTTAAGAGGCATATCTGTTGGATTTACCACTAAGATTCAGTTCACTCCATAATCTTTTCCACATATCTCAACAAAATAAGAACTAGTGGAATTTGGATAATGTGATTGGATGGGATCATGTTATAATTTTTTTGGACGCTATGTTCATTCACTAATTGATTCTCATTCTAGATAGGAAATATAGGATCTTTCAAGGAAGATGAATCTCATTAGTGTGAATATTATGGTTGTATGTGAAAGAAAATGAGGGAACTTGGGAGAGCAATAAGTGTATATAAGAGACATGGAAAAAAATCTTCTAGAACACCACTAACTGCCAAATTTTTGAAGAAGGAAATCCTAGTGGTGGCAAGAATGTGACACCCCCAATTTGAGGTATGTCATTGATCTATTATGTTTTAAGTGATAAGGAGGGTTGGTTTGGGTTCAAGAATTTTGGGATAAACTATATATTGGGAAATAGAATTTTAGATCTTTGGGCATCACCCTACTATAGTGCTAATCATGGTGTAGGACATGGTCTTGTGCGTATCTGCATTGTGGGTGTAGTGATCCATCCATGGGTGAAGATGACACCGTGCCATGGGGATTCTTGTTTTGTGGGAATGGTGAGTGGGAAGGTTTCCCCATGGGAAATAGGAAGGCCAAAATACTGTGTTAGTGGATGTGGCATCTGATTCAAGTCAGGATCGGACTTACACTGGTAGTTTAGAAATGGGTTGGGAAGAGTCTCTATCTCATGGTCTAAGACATGGTTTTGATCATCACTTTTTTAAATCTCACAAAACTACCACTAATTTTGAGTAAAGATATGCACCATGAAGGAGAAATCATGTGTGAGTTTTTTAGGTCTCATTAATTTTATTTTTGACCTGATTATTCCTAAAAAAACCTTAATGTTTTTCTCACCTCTAGTTATAATATCTGAGATTCTACTTTAGTAGGAAAACACTATGTTAGAAAAATATATCCCATTTCACATTCTAAATTTCAAACTTTTATTTTCATATAATGGATATAATTTTTGATTTTAGAAGGCTAAAATTATCTTAAGGTGATTTTTTTGGATTTTTATGAAATGGTTGATTTTTGGGTAAATAGTGAAAAATATAGATTTATAAAATACTATTACTTTGATGAAATCATCATTATATTAAAATTAATTAATAGTTTTTGAAACCTTTTTATAAAAAAATTATATATTTAAGAAGTAAAATAAATCATTTAAAAATATTGCATTGAATTTAGAGACCCATGTTTTACATTTTAGAACCCAAATAAAAGAACTATTTTTAGTCATTTTCTTTAATTAACTATTTTAAAGGCTAAATTCGGTTTTAACTTGGTTTTAATGCCATATAAATCTCCACTGATTAATAATAATCCAACTAATGTTATAATAATCAATTCTATACATGATTTTGGTGCAAATAAATTTTTATGTTTAAAAATAATTTTTTCTAAAAACTATTTTTTGTTACATATTATGTAATTATACTAAAAGTAATTTTTACCTCATATATAAATTGAATTTTGTAAAATTGATCCCATATTTTTAATCAGAATATTCAAATTATTTAATAAGTTCTATTTCATTTTTCTTCATAAGGAATAGTTACCATAGTAAAATTTTGCCACAATGGTAAGATTTAAAAGGTTTAAGGTGGGGGTTAAACAAAGAGATAAGACTTCAAATATCACTAAAACTTGTATAAATATTGTTTGATAAGTCTATTTTGACTCTCCCTTATCATATCTTCAAATTTTTTCCATTTGGTGCTACTTTCACGTGAAAATGACTTTATATTTTATTAATATTTAGAGTATTTACAAATGTAACGACTCTGGTTTTTCCATGTATTGATTTGTAATATTAAATGGATTATTTTTGGAGCTAGGCACTGAGACGGTGTGAGATTATGAGGTCTGATACTCCCTAAATTAATTTTTGAAATATATTAAAAATATTTAATATCACACATGCACATTTTTCCTAAAAAAGTGGGATTAATCCTAAATCGAGTCTCAAATCAGAAATATGAGGCCTCTATTGGGTTCAGAGAGTGTGTTTTACCCTAGGTGAAACAAAGCCTTGGAGCGTATCGGGTTCTCAGGTTGTGCATGGTCATGAGAGAACATTTAAATAAATTAATTTATTCAAATAATTTGTTTAATTAAAATTTCCATGATATATTTTTCCTATAATTATATGGATATTAGGAAATACCAAGGTTATGTACATAAAACTAGATCCATTGGAGAGAGCATTAGAGGATCATTATCAAGAAAATGACATCTCATTGTGGATGGTCGATCAGTGTGCAGCGAATTTAGAGGATCTCACCAACGACAATGATGTAGATTCATTCTTCATCAACAATCGATCCACCTTGAGGTATGATGTTTTTATTATGTGTATTTATCCCCATTTTCTTATCCTATTATGAACACGAATCAATTTTCAAACATATTGGTCATATTGTGGGTATGGGTTTATTTTATGGGGATTATTAGGAGACTTGTTTATTTTATTATGGATCTTCATTCATTTTTCTAATAGAAATGGATCAAGGCCAACCTAAAAACATCCAAGGTTTTTCCTCCCTGTGTGTTTCTTGATTTTATCCCATCATTATTCATGCACTAATCACTAGTATTTCATTTTACTGGTGGTTCAAAAAATAATGGATAATCGATCATTGCACACCTATTTCTGGGCTCAATGGATTGATATCACAAATATTGGTTTGGAACAATGATGAGAAAGAGTTGCGATGATGGTGATGATGGATTAAGGATGGATTTGAGACCCCCGAAATTATTGGGGAATGTTAGGGTGATTGGGAAAAATGGTGATTATTTTCCCATGTATTTTGGTGGTTGAATTCTGGTGAGCGGTGATTGCGAGACTTGGCCAGACGAGATCCCTGTTTTCCAACATGATTCATGGAAGGATTGGAGATCGGAGGATCATGCGATTATTTGTGAAATAGATCCATAGGTTCTATAAAATCCCAATATACACAACATGTAATCTGAGAATACATGCTGTGTGGGGCCCTGGAAACGATGTTAGGGTTTCCACGAAGAAGATAAATATCACTCGACATGTTACTTCTATCACATTGTGTGTGACACTTACCTCGTGGATTGACATTTACCTCAAAGGGTATATTGATATGGCCAGGTTTATGCAGGAAGAGTCATGTACTTGGACACAGTCAGGAGTAGATAGGCTCAGACACACCATGTACTCAGATATGAACATGGACACCGACACATGCCATAATAAATAGGCAGGACCTGGTGTTTAAGGGACATTCCATGTACTACCATTACATGCTATGTGATTTTTGAAATATGGCTTAGATACCTTATCCTATTCATCTTGTAAAAATTTCTTTATAGTAAATTTATTTATTCCTTTCCTTGAGGGTTATTTAATTGATTCCAGTGCATAGGGTGGTGATCCCCTCTAAGGAACAATAGGTTTGGATAGAGTTGATGGAATATCTTTACGAGACCCATAGTGAGATCCTCTATAGTCATCATTTACCTAGGCAAAGTTCTTGGTATCATCATGACCAATACTACATGGGCGTCAATCCCCCATTTAGTGGGTTAATCTATATTGATTTTTTTGGTATACCCCATGGACTTAGGAATGATCCCTATATGTGTATCATTCTCTTCATACTTTAAATGTGTACATATTATGGAGATTCCCAATCAAATTAAAATCTAGGATAGACACCATAATTGATATGTAACACATGGAGTGAGCTCTCTTGGATGAGTGGTAAGTGGAACCTTTGAGTAGGAATCCCAGGATTTCATTAGAGTTGTGAATTTACCTTTATATTTTATCTATGTTTAATATATCTATATTTTCTTATTATATATGCTGCTGACATGTACTTGTGATGAGATGAATTTTTCTTGTATTTGAATTTTTTTCTTTCTAGTACTTTTTATCATACTATGACGGTGGGATTTTAGATTTATGCTTGCATGGTTATTAGTTTCTTTACATTTTAGCATTTTATAGGCTTGGATATGTGTGCGTGCATACAGGTACATTAGGATAAGGCCTCCCATTTGTGTGATATGCCTACTCAGTGTTGGTCTCTATCCCCTAGACTATTGGTGGCAAGATTGTGGTAATCATGACATGGGCACTATTGGAATGGGTCATGAGAATGTGGTATTAGATAAGTTGGTTCAACCTTAAGAACAAACTTTGCGAGATTGGTTTGGGGAAACAATGTCAAGTTTGATGAGTCTAGATTTTAGGATAGGGACTCTAGTGTTGGTTTTGCGACTGACATATCCATGGAATAAGTCTTTGATAACCTATTTTTTGACTTGGTATATGTATACAATGGTTGTAGGGAAAACATTGGTACATGCATCATATAGAAATGGGTTGTGGTTTCCATGTCCTTCTCGAGTCATCTCTCAAGATATACCCATTGATCATGGTACCTATTACCTATTTAAAGATTCCTAGATGACATTTTATAGCTAGGATTCAACATCAAGATCATGAGGATGATCCCTTTATTGATGAGGCTTCAATACAAGGGCCTTTTCATGAAGTGTTACCTCCAGGTGGTGCACCAGTCTTACCACCACCTATCGAGAAAAAGATGATACCCGTAATACCAGCGGATGAGGTGTGCATGCTGAGCATAATTCATGAGTTTCAGTGACAACTACGTATAGGTTTTGAGGAAAGACCAATCCATAGGAGAATGAGGACTAGCTTGAGGTAGTGACATTAGTATTGTATCTTTTCAGGACACCTATAAACCAGATGGTGGTTTTGGCAGCGAGCCTTCTTCATGGATCTGCATGATGATGGTTGGGATTAGTGACCCAATCATACAATGAGGCTACCCTTTCATGGTTAGAGTTAAATTTCCTTTTAAGATATAATTTCTCTCTAGATACGTTGTGGGATATACACATCCAAGAGCTTCTATAGATTTAGAAAGGCAGTATGATTATGGTTGATTATTCATCGAGGTTCACCAACCTCTCTCAATACTCAATGAATATGGTATGTGATAAGTTCCTTTGGGATTAGACCTTTGACCAAGGACTAAATAGAGATATTTGATCTATAATGATACCTCTATGAATTCTCACCAAGGTAGGGGTGATAGAGCATGCTTTGGCAACCAAGAGTTTCTTGGATGAGTAGACCTAGACAGTTGATGCCTTCAATGGGCACATGAGTGTTGAGACTTTAGAGGTAGGTATCCAACATCATACATAAGGACCTAGATGTGTGAGAGATTTTATGAGGTGATCAAAATATAGAAGTTTTACTTTTTAGGGCTCACATTATGGATCTAGTTAGCCTAGGTAAAGGAAGTGCTACTTTTTTGATGGTCGAGGACATATTGCCTGGGATTATCCAACCCGTCATATGGTTGATAGTGAGATAGTGGGTGGACCACATAAGAAGAGTCTATGGACGGATAAGGTAGGTTCTTAGGGTGGAGGACATGGTAGAAGAGTTGGGAGAGTAGCTAAAGTTGGTAGATGTTTTTACTTGTTACCACCACCACCCCTAGATGGCCAGTTCTAGGCTCAAGGTGCTGGGGGACAAGGGTGAGGGTAGTTGCATGTGGTTGAGAATTATGACCTAAAGGATATAAGGATGATATGAGGTATGATATATGTTTTTTATATCGTATAAAAGTACAGATAGACATAGGTGTGATTCATTACTTTATTTCCGCTTATCAGGTTAGAGATGTAGAGATTGTGGTTGAGCCTTTAGCTTGATCATCATGCTTAGTGACTCTTACTAGAGTTGAAACAGTGATCATATAATTCTACCAATAGTGTGACCAAAATATTGGAAGTGAGAGTTTATTTTGGGATCTCTTTGTAACATAGATGAAGTCTTACAATGTCATCTTAGGTATGGACTGGTAATCTATAGTTCATACCCATATAGGCTATTTCAAGTGGAGGATGCGATGTGTCCGTAGTAGTGGGATATGGTTTTACTTTATGGGTGAAGAGGAAACCCAATAAGATAAGGATGAAATCATGTATAGGAGGGTGAAACTAATTAATCATAAGTTTTCTAATACGACCCTTGGGGCAATGGATGCTATGAGTTTTATGCTTCCTACAATTGTGGTGGAGTATGAGGATGTATTTCCTATGGACATTCCAGGATTAACTCCCCAATGATACATTTAATTATATATTGATATAAAACCCAAGAAAACTCCAATATCTACACCAGTATATTGGATGACTCCCATAGAGCTTCGCGATCTTAGGGTGCAATTGGAGGACTTACAGCAGAAGGTCTTGGTCAGACACAATGTTTCATCCTGAGAAGCCCTATTATTGTTTTACAAGAAGGTGTATGGAAGAATTAGGTTGTGTGTGGATTACCATAACCTAATCTAGGTGACTATAATGAACAATCATCCACTACTAAGGATTGATGACCTCTTTGATTAGTTGAAAGGGGCATAATGCTTCTCAAGGATTGACCTTGATCAGGCTATCACTAGTTGCGAGTATGGGATGAGCATATACCAAATATGGTTTTATAATGTTGTTATAGTCAATATGAGTACTACGTGATTCCATTTAGCATGATGAATTCCTTAGTAGTGTTCATGGGACTCATGAACTGGATCTTTTTGCTTTTCTTAGACTGGTTTGTGGTATTTTTCATTAACGACATCCTAGTGTACTTAGCATCCAAGGAGGAGAATCTGAGACACCTGGGAATGGTTACAGATGTAATATAAGAGAATTAGATTTATAGGAATATCTCAAAGTGCCTATTCTATTTTCAAGAGGTCCACTTTTTGGGACATTTTATCTCATCAGATGGTGTAGAAGTGGACCCGACAGAGGTCATGGAAATGTTATCTTAGGATCCACCCAAGAGCATGATGGAGGTTTAGAGATTATTTGGGTTGGTAGGATACTATTATAGATTCATACATGATTTATCCAAGATATCAACCTCTTTAAATCCTTAACCTGATAGGGGTATCCTTTCACGTGGACATATAGGTTCAATAGGCTTTTCATAAGTTGAGGTAGAGATTAATGAGTGCTCCCATATTGATATTTTTAGGGGGTGTTTTAAGTATGTAGTGTTATGCAATTCCTCAGGGACTGATCTTGGTTGTGTTCTAATATAGAGACAAGAAATGATTTCATATGGTTTATTCTAGTTGAGGCCACATGAGTAGAACTACACAGCCTAAAATCTTGATTTAGTAGTGGTAGTATTCACACTAAAGATGAGGTGACACCTTTTTATGTTTCCTTCCCCTAGTTGCAAAGATATGTATTATTTTTTATGGTTCTATGAAGGGTTATAGTCAAAAAGAACCTTTGTGGGAGTTAATTTATCTCACTTATGTACTAGTGTTTATGTTTCCATGTTTCAAAAGGCACTAGACTAATAAGGTCTTTGGGCATCTGTTTGTATAAAGATTTAAGTATTCCACAAAAGTTATGTAATGTTAATGTATGAAAAGTGAGGGTCTATATAAAGAATCAGTTCCCATCCAATGGTCTCGCATACCATCACCATGAATATCTATGGTGTGAACCTCCTCTAACAAATGATCATCACCATACCATAAGTTGTTAAATCTATTGAGGTCTCCATCCACATTGATTGGTAAGTTCCACCTCATCGAGTCCTTATCTATGTGCACATTGGAATGATGCTATCAACCAATCATAATGAGTGTAAATAACCAACCATACCTAATAAAAACCATCTGGTGAAACTCCATCTCCCCATTTGAACCACATCATCCAAATTTGGCATGATATGCACCATCCACCTCAACCTGATGAACCATATTTCCTCAATTCTAGTGGTCAAAATTACCACAACACCTTAATACAAGACCAAACAGTTCCCATGGAACCTGTATAATATTTTCACAAGTCAATTAATTTAGTCAATTGAAACCTCAGTAAAAACTAATTTGGAAACTAAATTCACAAATACCATTCCATTATAGTCTCAATGAACTTAAATAAACATGAAATTTCCTATTAGAATCCTCCAATAACAATTATAAAATACAAGAATTAAATGAAAGGTATCACCCAGACAACCCCAATCACACATATTTAAATTCACATCCCATATAATGCATATAAATAAGGATAAATCTAGTAACCACCTACCTTATGCTTTTAGGAGATCACTCATCAAATACCAGCCTCTAATATGATATGAAACAAAAAGAAATGATGAATCTAACAAAGAACCTAGATTTATGGTAAATGATCTCAGATGGAAATAAAGTTACAAAAATAGAGATTAAATATTAATAGAATCAAGAGGATTATTAGAATGACCACTAGCTATCCAACGCACCTAAAGGTGCTCAAATTAGATCTAAAATGAGGGAGATAGGCTGAAGCCTAGAGAAGGAAGAATAGGAGATCCCTGACTATTGGAGGTGTAAGAAATGGGAGAAGAAATAAGTAGTAATAAAGACATAAGAGGGAGGTTAAGAATATTGAATTGAATTTATTTATTGAACTATATGGTTAGTCTATATGATTTGGCTAACCATGCACCAACCGTGTGGTGCGACTATCCAAATGGATCATCCCCATGCATGGATAGGCACATAGTTTTTCATACCATGTAAAACCCATGTATATCACATATAAAATAAAAAATAGACTTATCCTATGTCTGTTCACCCTAGCACACATGGTTTTACTAACCATGATCTAGAACAAAAATGGGATGCACTATTTCCCTTAAAGGGCCACATAATCTGAAAAAACTGTGTGCCTCTATCAGCACCTTTCAAAAATGAGTTTTTGGGGACCGACACTCCCAATACAAATTAGATCCCCCAAGGCACTCACAATTACTTAAAAAGAATCTAAAAACAATACCATGGAGTGTTATACCTCTTATAATTAACCTTCTAAGTCCAGAATGAATGTTGGCAAGCTCACCAAAATCAAAATGAAAATTTACAAGGAAATTCCAACATGCTCAATAACCCGGGGCATTACAATCTCCCCAACTTACAATAGCTCATCCCTGAGCTATTTGGTCTCACTATGGGATGGTACTAAACATAATCATCCCATAAACATCACCTTGGTCTACCCTAGTCACCAATCAGTTATAAGTCAATTCCTCTTATGGCTCCCCACATTAGGAATTACCTACTCAGTCGGTTCATGACCCAAACCAACATTCCAATGGTTCCTTCAAACACCCTCTAGATATACACATCCCCAAATAACTTATAATCATTCCTTCACCTCTCTAGGTTCTTATCTCATGCTCATGACACTCATGAAACCCATATTCCTTCATCTGAACTGATTCCCAATAGTTCCTGCATCACATCTGATGCTCAAATCCTTCTTGCATCATCCTCGATGCCCAAAAGGTCCTAAATCATAAACAATGCTCGAAAAAACCCACATATCATCTGATTGTAAATGAGATATCACATCACAAACAAAAACACAAGCACACACATGTATGAAAAAAAATAACCTAGATGCTTATGCACCACATATATGCCCCACATCACTCTCAATGCTCACATATTAACCCATACCCAACTAATTCAGATAATATATGTGAACCTCATGCATCCAAATTCAATCATATAAAAACAATGACCATTATCAGGGTGTAGCACTAACCTTCATTGGTTCTATGGCCTACTCTAACTATACCATCTCAACAACATGCACTTTTCCTAAAGCCCTACTAGTCAAGGCCTGACCTCCTTGGAGAGCTACACCAACTACCATCCATTGACCCCACTACTGGGTATCTCTATATGTTCCATGAACTATGAAAATATTAGAATCTTAGCTACCATCTCCAGGTAATGATCTTGGTCCAACCTCTGATTCCTGATTCTGACTCAGTACTTAACTCCCAGCTTCCCAAGAAGTCTTATGACAAAACCTATCTAGATGTACCATATATCTAAATTCCCAAAACTCCTTTAGAGGCCACTCAATCTATGTCTGAACATGTACTGGTTGAATATACTGGAAGCACGCCATCGATTACCCACTCCTCGGTGGTTCACTCGAGTCCCTGACCTGGATGACTTACTGTGAATCCTCAGTGTACCACTTCTTGCTACCCAAAGAACCACTACTAGTCTCACAGGGTGCTCTCACCCAGCTTGAATAAGTCTAGTGTATCAAGATTCCCTCGGTTATCAGCATCTGATTTACTACCTCTGAGATCGAGGTCAACATGAATATATTTACCATCACCCTGATTGAATTACTCAATCCATACCCAAACAATCTCACCCTAGAGATGTTATCATCGTCCATATGAAGCCCAAATTAGGATATGTCTGTGAACCTTCTGGTATAATCCATAGTAGATGTATCCCCCTAATACAAGTTCATGAACTCATGGGATCAGTAATCCCTCAACATATCTAGGAAGAAATGATATAAAAACCTGGTCTTGAAATCCTTCGATGCCAGTCCCTCATTCCTACAATCCTATACCTATACATCCCACCAGTTCTTTTCTAATCCTCTAAGCATATAAGTATTCAGCTTCACCCTCCGACCTAAGGGTGTCTTGAGATAGTCAAATATCTTCTACATAGACTTGATCCAATTATTTTTGCCTATAATCTAGCCTCACCCTAAAATAATGGTAGGTACTGAGACTAGAACTCTCACAAAAAATAATCCATGGAGGAATCATCACCCTAACCTCCCCTATTAATAATCTATATGACTCACACCGAGATTATCCTGAGTTTCTTGAATATCCATGGCTCAAAATCTTCCATCTTCTGTAGCTGTCCTACCTATCTCAAAGCCTCTAGCTATGGTTCATTATCATCTCGACCCTCAAGGGCCTCATCCTAACCCTCAGAGGACACATCCCATACATGATCTAGTGGAACCACATCTCTTCCCTCTTAACAATCCACTTGATCCTATCTTAGTGGAATCATTCTGAATACCATGTATCATGATCAATAACAATAATAACAGTATATATATTGAAAATAGGGAAATCTATAATAGGAAAATAATATCACCACCCTTACACTTCCCTACTATACCCTTATCAAATTTCATCCTACCTTATGCACCCTATCTACCCATATCAGATCCAGGTATCACATATCATGCATATCAAAAATCACCAGTCTTGGATGGCTGAGTAGAATTCTATAAAGAAGCTATGTAGGGAATTTTTTTTAGCTTTTTGTTGAAATTTTAAATAGATCACCCTTTCCATTTGTCCCTACCTAATCATATTAGAGTTAGGAATACATGCACCATACACATAGGATCACATGTCAACCTCATTAGGAACCACATACCTGGGACGACTGAGTACAATTCCACTAAGTGATTATATAGGAAAACATTTTTTAGCTTGTTATTGAAACTTTAAAGAGACCAAACCCTTTTCATGTATTATAGGTTCTGGAAAAAAGCTATAATAACATACAAATTTCATATGATCCTAAGTGCCTACCATTATACATAAACACACCTCCCCTTCCATACTGGTCCAAGGGTCAAAATATCATAATCTAATAACATCACACCCAAGTGCACGAATCGAGTTGGAAATCAATCAAATATAAAAGCACAAAGCATAACATTAATTTCCCACGCCTAGAAACATGATCTATCCCCCATGCATGAGGTTTTAGTTATCCAAGAATGATCTTTTACCCAATTCAAATTAGATCCTAGTATCTAGTCTACCACAACCCAGATATCATGAAAAAATTAAAGAAACACCTTTAATACCATTTATAGCACCCAGAATTGGGAGAAACTTGACTTGTGATTTGGAATAGAGGTCTACTAGGTCTTAAGCCCACCTCCATGCACACCAAAGGCTTTTGACTAGTAGAGATGGTCTAATTAAGTTATTATGGGGAGACTATACCTTATGGCAATGATAATAGTAATGATAATATAATACCAGTAATATATAAGAAATGAAAAAACTCAGTAGAATAAATAATAAACAATGGTAATAATAAGAAAAAAGAATATATCTAAATACATTTCAGCTAGAATATACACATGCCATATCAGACATACAAAACATGTAGTATCTCCTGAGGGCCGATCACATAAGTGAATACTCAAAAGGCCAAAAGAGACTCTAGCTTGATGAAGAAGAACCTACTTGGTCCAGCTTCCATCCATCCCATTCACTTATGCATCAATAATATTTATGGTCTAATGCATGATCCCAGTCCCTTACTTGATCTCAAAGCCATAAATTCTACATGTGTCCCATTGGGCCCATGTAGGGTGAGGATGAACTCAGTAAGCCACCATGAACAAGTTATTATATTAAATACATATTTATATAATTGTATGAATTAAAAAAATAGAAACTAAACTTACACATAAATTAACCAACTTACCTTATGCTCAAAAACCACAAGGAAGCCTTTACCTGCTTTAGCTAATGCTAGAAAAGGAATAATGTATCCATTTTCAGACACCCTCTGAGAACCCTCAGTCACATCTCATGACATGTCACATGGAACCATATTCCAACTAAAATATCACACACACACACACACACATATATATATATCCCATAAAAAGTGAACCAGTTTCCCAATGACACATCCAATAATCATGTCACAAATACCTTGGACTTCCACTTTCACAACCATCATCAGATCAATAGCTTGATGTCCCAACGCATGGTGATATCCTTCCTTCTAGAAATAATGATCCATCATCATCTCAGTATCTAACATCCAAGGTATGATAATATCCATGATTCCATGAACCTATCCCATTAACTAAAACATACACAATGAGCCTCATCCCACATAAAATGGTCTCATATACCATCACCCATGACTTTCTATAGCGAGAACCTCCTCTGACATATGATCATCATCTTCCACTAAGCTGCTAATTCTATGGAGGCCTCCACCTACATTGAGTGTTCGACACCACCATACCGATTCCTTATCTATATAGCTAAAACATACACAAAGAGCCTCATCCCCCATCAAATAGTCTCACATACCATCACCCATGAGACTCTATAGAAATCACCTCCTCCAATATATGGTCATCATCTTCCACTAAGCTGCTAAATATATGGAGGCCTCCACCCACATTGAGTGATCAAAACCACCATACTGAGTCCTTGTCTATGTTTACAAGACTCCAACGATGCTATCCGCCAATCACAGTGAGTAGAAATCACCAACCATACCTAATCCACACCATCCAGTGGAACTCCATCACCCCATGTAAACATTGTTTCACAAACCTAGCATGGTAATCTCCATCTGACTCAATTCAATGAACCATGTTGCCTCAATTCTGGTGACCAACATCAGTCCAATCACCTCAGGCCAAGACCAACCCATTCCCATGGAACCCACATGATCAAATCACAATTCAATTAATTTAATCAATTGAAACCTCATTCCAAACTAATTTGGAAACCAAATTCACATATACCATACCATTTAAGGATCAAAACACTTAAATAAACACAGATTTTCCCATTTAAATCCTCCAATAATAATTATAAAATAAAATCATTAAATGAAATGTCTCACCCAAACCACCACACTAACGTGTATTTAAATATGCATCCCATTGCATGAATATAAAAAATGATAAATCTAGGAACCACCAAACTTATGCTTATAAGTTCTCACTCATCAAATACTTACCTCTAATCTGAGCCAAAATGGAAGTAAACAAAAAATATGACAAAGAACCTATAAATTAGGTAAATGATATCATATGGAAATAATATTCCAAAAAAGTGAGATAAAATATGAATAAAAGAAATAGGATTTTTTGCTTTACCTCTAGATATCCTACTCAACTAATGGAACTCGAATCGGAGCTCAAATGAGGGATATAGAACAAATACTAGAATAGAAAGAAGAGGAGATCCATGACTACTTCCCACATAACTATGCACTGCACCCCACATGGTTTGACTAACCATGTTCTAGAAAAAAAATGGATTGCACTATTTGAACTAACCATGCGCCTCGGCTTACACCTTCTGAAAATTAGTTTTTGGGGCTTAACACTCCCAAAACTCTTATGAACCCTTGAATCACCCATTAGGCCTTAAAACCCATCCAAAAAATGAAACCTTAAATCATTAAAACTCTCAAAATTAACCTCTTAAGACAAGAATGAATGTTGTCCCACTCACCAAACTCAAAACTCAAATTTACATAGAAATTATGACCTACTCAAAAACCCAGGATGTTACCCATGAGGAAAATAAGTTACCATTTCTTAAGGATTATTTGGGTGTTTATTTTATACCTACCAATTTATTAAAAGTGTCTTATCTAAGGCATTAATGGTAATATTACGTTTTTGGAATTCTGTATTCCATCATTGAGAAATCATTTATTATTTTCCATGTGATCATTACATTGTTATTATCCATGGATATATTTTGTTCTCAAGTTATTAATTAAATGGAATACATATTGATTATTAACTCTACCATATCATTTATTCTATACGTTTTCATGTCATATTTCATCATATACAACCCCTTACCAAGTATTTGGGCTCACCCATTATTTGTTTTCCTTTCCCCAAGGTATTAAGAAAGGATATTTTAATGATCTCTAGGATATAAAAAAAGGAATGAAAAGTTTTCATAAAGTTTATAATCTATGATTTATGCTTCCAATGTATTATAATAATCATGTGTGTATTTAGTCTCTTAATACTACTAAATTGTTTGATCCTTTGGTATGAAATATCTTTTATTCTATACCAATGTAGTAAAGTGAACACTAGCTCTATGTGAGTGTAATTAGGGTTGTTATAGTTGTATGAAATAAAATTTGATAGGAACCTTGAGAATTAGATTATATAAGAACATAAATTTCATAATAATTATGGTAAAACATTAATAATATTCATGAAACGTTTACTACATAGGAAGTTTTTATGATATAATTAAGTATATTCCATTGTTTAGAGATGGTTTCTAGAGGAAAGAATGGGAAACTTATAAAAACCTTTAATCAATGTAAGGATTTCCCTCTCAAGTAGACCAACATGGATGGTGTTGTAGCTAAACGAATTATAACAATATTTGGGTAGTTGTATTAGGTTATGACCAATAACCTCTTATGCATAGAGAAAACTATTAAATCAATACATAGAGCAATAATGTTGGACCAATTCATGTGGCTAGAACCTATATATTTTAATGGAACTAGAAATCCATTGGTAGATGAGAAATGGATCACTCCCTTGAAAAGATATTCCTAGATTTGTTAAGTAATGAGAGGGAGAAGTTTATTCTCTAATTGTATTTTTTATGTAGATTCTTATTAATGATCACCATTCATTCAAAATATAAAGGAGGAGGAAGAGATAGATAGTATAGAATGGAATACTTTTAATGTGTTATTATTTGATAAATATTTTCCATGATAGAAAAGAAATGATATGGAAATGAAATTTATTAATCTAAAGTAGAATAAAAAATAAAATGTTTCTAAGTGTTAAGATAAGTCTACCATATTATCCAGACATGTTGTGGACTATATATGTAATCTGGAAGGTAAGATTAATCATTTATTTGATGGGTTAAAGCTGAGACTCTAAAGGGATCTATTGTAAGAAACTGGATATTCTTTTCTGGTATAGATCTTGTTATTCTGGTGTTTTTGATAAAAAGAGGAGTTTCTAGAAAATTAAGGAGTACACGCCGTGTACTTAGGAGTACACACCGTGTACCATGTTGCTGTGGGTAGCCGTGTGTTGACCGTGTAACAGCCGAGACATGGCCTTGTGAGGTGACTTGGAGACCGCATAAAGCGGGGCCCGGTAAAGGCCTATACATGTCGTGTATCCTCAGGGAACACACCGTGTATTTTTTTTTATTTTTTATATCAGACTGGGACCATGTCTCATTTAAAGAAACATCTTTTTCTAGTGTTGTCTCATCCAGGAGTGATCGGAGATCACCTATTATTTTCCAAGCCCCCGATCGACTATCCGTGTTCCGAATCGAGCACTGTCGATTGTGTTGGAATATCCGTGGTGAGTTATTCCTTATTCTAGAGCCTCATATCTTGATTTCTCTTATTTCATGAGATATATGTGGTTGATCATTTTTTACGTTTTGTATATCTAAGATGTTCTCGGTCAATTTAAATGCTGAGGTTCAACTATATCGATCATACAACATCGATGTAGGTGGTTTGTTCACTTCTGTAGAAGTCTTTGCATTATATGTGAAAACGTTCCCAATACCCTAGTTTAGGGTATTGCGTGTTTAGATAATTTTACCCTGTTAATGCCTGTTGTGCTTTTTTTTCTTGAGTATGGGTGTTTAATTGTGAATAGAGTTATTTACCATGCTATGGATGTGTTTTCCCATGTTTGTTGATATTGGATATTTGGTCTAGAATTGTCTGTTAGGATGTTTTTCTTCCATGACTAGTGCTGTTAGGATGGAGTTGATATTATATGACATGCTTGTTATATGAATTGTAGCTGTTTATCCAATTAGTACTTTGAGTTTTACTTTGGATGTTGGATATTGTTTGTGCACGATTGACTTACACAGGGTTGTGGGAACCTGGTGTAGTTAGACCATAGGGGGAATAGATGCTGAGGGCTTCCTCAGAGTGTCTGTTATTCTTTTCATGTTGTTATACCATAGGGGGGATGGATGTGAGTGCTCCCTCAGAGTGATTGTAGTACAAAATTGCAGGACCACAGGGGGAATTGGACATTGAGTGCTTCCTCAGAGAGTTTTTAGTTACCGTTACAAGACCACAAGGTGAATTGATGGTGAGTGCTTCTTCAGAGAGTCTTTGTTAAAGATGAACCAGAGGGGTTAGAATGTGAGAACTTCCCAAAGGGTTTCTTGTGTTTGTTTGGTTGATTAATTTGATAAATGTAAATGAATGTAGTTGAAACTGTAGGATTGTTTACTTTTGAGTAATTCCTTGTTTATTAATTCATTTTACATATTGCTTTCTATATATATTCACTGACTATTAGGCAAAAATATTTGGGTGGATGCCTAATGGGATCTATCTAACACCCTATTTGGGTCATGCATTTGGGCACAAACAGATTATATTGCTGTAGGTATAGATAAGGGAAAAATCCCTTCTAATTTAGGTACTTGACTACTGTGGAGCTAGAGAGCATGAGACCAAGATGAGTCTTGCGATGATGCTAGAGTTATTTACTTATTTTCCTTTGTACTTGTTTAGTATTGTATTCCAGCATTGTGACTTATTTGGATGATTTCCAAGATACTTATGACATGCATTGTTGTTTATATATATGTTGTAGTTATTTATTTACTTTTAGTCTTCTGTTGTTTACTTGTCGTATGGTATTACTACTTTCGCTACTATTATCTGTTTGTTTCTACTGTGTTACTCTGCTAATGAGGGAATAGTTTCCCCACTATCACACCCAAGGCCCTCGCTACTAGTCAGAAGCCTGTGGCGTTAGAGGAAATTCCCTTGAGGCTATCTGACCAACCGGGTACAGGGAACCTCTGGGTAACACCCGGAACCAGGATTTTACAAAGTGGTATCAGAGGAATTATTTTCTTCTTGACTTACTTTTTGGAGCCTATAGACAGGGATAAGAAGGAATAAGTAGTTTGCAATAAGCTATGCTTGAGAGTAGCTAACCCATGTACAAGGAAAAGCTAATTTACCTCAATTATTTTATTTTTTTTCGTTTTTCAATTATTACAGTTGATTTTATTTCACCGTTGGGTGATTCAAATACTTTGTGTTTTTATCGTTGATATTATTGGGGTTCTATTTCTATGGAAACATGATGAGATGAGGGTATTCCATCTCATGCATCATATATGCACCTGCTAGAGATCACATGTCATGCATTCTTGTTATACCATTTAGGATGCGTTATCGATTTCATGTTGTTGTGGTAGATATTGTGATAGATATGCATTCTTTTGTGATATATACCTTGATAGAATACCTTCTATTTGATATGGTATTTATAATATGTAAATTTTCTTTTGGATGAATGCCCAACTTTGGTTTCTAAGGTGTTATGGTCCCTCATGGATCAGAATTCCATGGATCATTGCACTGTTATACTTGTATATGACATGGATATGATGCCAATCTTTGATTCATGGGGAGTATGGGCTCCCACATATCAGAATTTGGCACTTTAATGTTTGTTTTAGTGTTTTATGGGCTTCCAGAGTAGTTTCTGAGGCTTACTGTCTAGAAATACCCTGAATACACGGTGTGTAATGATGAATACATGCCATGTGTCCTTCTGTTCGGGAAGGAACTATTTTTCTTAAGCACACACCGTGTACTGTATGTAGACGCCATGTAGTCCTTAACCGTGTGACTGACTATGTGGGTAGAGACACAGGGTTGGGAAAACCTTGGTGGGACACGCTGTGTAACAGACGTACATGCCGTGTTGTAGATACCATGTATCCGACCATGTGACTAATGACACGGGTGGATGAAGATCATGTCCATATTGAACACACCGTGTGAAGTCAACTATTAAACGACCGTGTGACTAATGACACGGGTCAATGAATTTCTTCTAGTACACACTGTGTTTGTTACAAACATGCCGTGTAGTTTTGTTCTAAGGAAACAGTGTGGTTTATCCTTATAGAGGAACTCGGGAAGGGGAAAATGATTCAAGTACACGCCATGTCACATGATGAATGTTGGATAAAATATGTAAAAATGAGATGCTCAAATACAAGAGGGGGGGGGGGGTGAATTGTATACTTTAAAAATCCCTAATGAAATATTTTCATAACCAAAATTCACAACACCTATAAGCTCTAATAACTTGATTGATTCCAGAAAAGTGACTCCAAAATTGAAACTTAACAAAAGTTTGCGACAACTAAGATTCTACCTTAAAGCGTATAGAATCCTATATAATCAGAGTACAAGTCTAAGAAAGTATAATAAGATTATACTTTACTCAAAAACTAAAACTACAACGGAAAACAAAATAGAAATACTACAAGTCACAAGTAGTAACTCTTTTAACCCAAAGAGAAGAGAATCCAACAACCTTGGATAAAAGGTCCTTGATTTATACTTTCAAGAAAGTATGTATTACCCAAACCCAGGTAAGCCCTAATTCCGAAGATCGGTATCTGTCTTAATATTCCCGCAAGCCCTCGATTTGTAAGGAAATAGGCACCTCTGACTTCACAACCCGAAGTATCTGATTTCAAGGAAATCGCACCTCTGCACTAAGCAAATCTGCCCGAAGAAAAGTTTGAACAAGATGTTCAAACTTTCTGCACGAAGCCTGAGAGTTTATAAGAGCCTCTCTCTCTAGAAATCAATTCAACAACATGTAAGCACATTTTTCAAATTTCAGTGACTCAAAAGTCTTGAGATCTTTCAAATGAGCTTCTATTTATAGGCGCAACTTCAATGGTTGCCTCCCTCCTCCAACGGTCATATTTTTCCTTGAATTTCAGTGGGACCTATACACATGTCACTCAAACAACGGTTAGTGAGTAACTAAAAGCATAACATCATTTTATAGCAAAACAAGTGTAAGCATAACTAAAATATGATATTCAGAATGTAAGAAAATGAAAGTTCATATTCTAACTAAAAATGAATTTGGAGTCTTATAGTACAAGGATATTTGGATTCTATTTTTAAGGAATTTGGAACCTGAATTCTATAGAATTCCGGAGTCTGAATTTCAAGGAAATTTGGAATCTGGATTCACAAGAATTCAGAACCAGAACTTAAAAAGTTCGGAGTCAGAGTTCATGAGAATTCAGATTCAGAACTCATAAGAGTTCAGAGTCTGCATTCAGAGAACTCAGAATCAGAACTCAGAAAAGTTCGTAACTAGAATTTTTATTCGGTATTTGGAGTTAGAACTCAGAAAGTTCGTAACCAGAATTCCTATTCAGAATTCGGAGTCAGAACTCCGAAAGTTCGTAACCAAGATTTGTATTCGGAATTCGGAGTCAGAACTTAGGAGAATTCATATCTAGAATTTTTAATCAGAATTTGGAGTCATAACTCAGAAGAGTTTGTATCTAGAATTCGTAATCATAATTCGAAGTCAGAACTCAGAAGAGTTCATATCCAGAATTCGTAATCAAAATTCGGAGTCAGAACTTAGAAGAGTTCGTAACCAGAATTCTAAGAATTCAGATCCTAAAACAGAATGATTCATATCTAGGTAATTATAGGATTCCGAGGTTTTGGTTTCAAACTGAATTTTACACTTATAAAAATTATGACATGAGCACTGAAAACATAGTAAGGATAAATTTCCTTGGGAAAGGAAATTTTTCCTTATTGAAGTAAAACATAGGGTAAAAAGAGTTTTTCCTTGAGATAAGGTGTTTGTGATTTTCAAAATAATAAGGAATGGTAAAGTCATAAGGAAAACCTTAATGACTCAACAATATCCCCCAAGTATGAAGGAATGGAAAAGTCATAAGGAAAACCTTATTAACTCAAAAATCTCCCCTTTTTAGAAAGCACAAACATCCTTATGAAAAAGAATATAAGGACTTAGAAAATATTATACTAAACTTTGCAAATAAAACTTATCTCCCTTTATTCATGGACAATGATGAATACGACTAACTCCCCCTTAGCCTTTGGAACACTAAGGATCATATTCTAGATTCCCGAAATGAGAATTTTCATTATCTTGAGTATGAAAATCTTCGTAATGAGAACTCCCCCTTAGATAAACTCCCCCTTTCTTAGGGATATTTATTATTTACTTAGAATTATTTTTCCTTCTCCCCCTTTTTGATTTTCAAAAAGAGTTTGAGGGACTGGAAAAATAATATAGTACCTGAAATATTAGTACAAACATACAAAAAAAATGAGCAACCACAATTTCATTATGATTGGAAGAATTTATACATGGGAAAAAATACAACAAAAGATCATATTTGGATCTATTTTTATTCTTTTTTCCTTGGGTATCAGCTTCTTCATGATGTTTTTCAGCTTCTTTAGCTCTTTTTGATCTTCCTCTACTTGCTTCTCTAAGGCTTTGATCCTATCATCTTGAGCCTTCAGAGCCTCTGCCTGAGCCTTCAGCAAGTCATCTTGATTCACTAGCTTTTCTTGAATCTCGTTCCAGAGATCCCTTTATGTTTTCCAACTCTGGACAACACAATTCAACTTCCCATTCAGATCTTTGACATCCTAAATCTGATAATTCTGCTCAAGAGTTATCTTTTTCTCAAAGCTATTTGTGAGATCCTTGATTTTTCTGTCTTGAGTATCAATATTTTCTTTAACATCACATTAAAAGTCATCAAGCTCTATCAAATATTAAACTATATTATTTGACCAGCTAACCATTTTCCTACAAGATTTTCTATGGGCTTCATAGTTGATAAGGAAATTATTGTGTTCGGACTCAATCTTTATGCACCTATCCATCACCATGGATATAGAGTCTGATTTCTAATTCTTGCTATGCTGGATCATCTGGAATCTGGAGTTAATTTTTGGAAAGATCGGAATGGTGTCCACTAGCTTCTTCTGGGACTAAATGACAAAATCATGTCCTAGAGCTGATGACTCTAAATCTGACACTCTTCTAGGTTGTGGTTCTTCCTATAGCTCGACCAACTTCCTCTTAGAAGATCCTACGAATTCCTTCTTCCTTATAAATGCTTTGTTTGGGGTATCAACAAACACTTGTTTTCCATTGTTAGTTTTTGGAATAGCTTATTTATCTGGAGACTCATGCTCACTCTCAGAAAACTGAACAATCCTATCTTCATCAATTGTTTCTTTCTCAGCTCCTGCCTCAATATACTCAGGATGAATGAAGTCATGATTATGACTCTCTTCCTTAGATAACTTGTCCACTTCCTGTTCAAACTTATCTTCTTCACCTTCCTCATCCTTCTAGGGAGTTGGGAGCTTTGATGACTCTACTTCAGAAGTTCGTATAGATAGCCTCTCGGATGGGGTTTCCTTTTCATGAAAGGCCTCCACTTGCTTAATCAAATCAGCTGCATCTTCACTGCTTTGTTCTTCTTGAAATTCTTCCATAGCTTTCTTTTAAACATCCTTCTCTTGGTATTTTTCCAGAGTCATGTACTTCTTCCACAGTGTCTCAGGTAAAGGTTCAACTAAGAAGGCTTTTGGAACCAGAATTTTCTCAGATGATACTTCAGTGGTATTCAAAAGAGATTGCACAATCTCTGCCTCCGACATCTTCTTCTTAAGATTATTCTCTTTGGATTTCTTCTCAAGCTCTTAATCAGCTTTCTCTTTCAATGCTTTGGCCTCTGTGGGGTCTAGGCCAAACTATAGATCCCATTCTTTCCGGTTCTTCTTATCCTCCCTCCATTTGGAAACAAATTCATCTGGATAATCTTTCTGCTTCTTGGGCTTTGGAGGTGCGGTTTGAGCTTCCTTATCTTTAGGGGTTTCACCTCCATCTTCTACTTCCTTCAATTTTCTATTCTTTCCTACCTTCTTTGATGGTTCAGCCTCTTCTGTATTCTTCAGAATGACTTCTGTATCATCTTCTAGTAGATCATAAAACTCACCTGACACCTTAGAGAAACCAACTTTAATCCTCTTGAGGGTATCATCACTGATTAACATTACTTTACAATTCCTCGGCATGGAAATGCAAGGGATATTGAAATATTTAAGGCATTGAACAATCAACTTGGAGATTAAGATAGGATACATGATTATATATGCTCTCAGATTCCCATTCTTGATATTCTCTATCGTAATGAGAATATGCTTCATCAGATTGATTTTCCTTAGATTTAACAAAAAATACAAGATATAAATATCACTTTTCTTAAGAGTGTCCTTGTCACCCTTTCTCAGTACGATAAGACCCTGAACCCATAACTCTAGGATCTTATTGTTGGTAGACATGTGAGAAATATTTGCGGTCTTGACATCTGTAAGTCCAAGACTTTGCATAGCCTTCACTTTTACAAAAATCCCTTGAATATCTAGCAGCTTGTGGGAATAAAATTCTGCCTCTCCTTCATAAGATAACCCTACCAAGTTAGCAGCCTTGGTGTATGAAAGTGTATATGTTTTTCCATAACTCTTGAAGGAAAATTTTTCTCTGCCATCTTCCTTGAAAAAATAGGCTGATTCATAAAACTCAATGAGGAGATCCGGATACACAAGATCTTGAGCTCCTGGCTTCAAAATGGATACACTCTTCCATCCATTAAGCTTGATATTATTGGAGATAATAGAGTCATATTTGTTGAAGAAGTTAGGATGTACCAACCTCTCCCTGTATATCTGCCACTCCGCAATCAGATTGACAGTATACATCTCTTGAGAATAATCTTCACCAGACATTTGGAATTGAGCACTTCTGAAAATTTCGGAATGAGATTTTTTAGAGGGGAAGATCTTCGACACGCAATGTCTTGAGAACCATTGTGGGACAACCATCGGGGGTCCCCTTTTATAGGTGTTTAAGAGACGTTTCAACTTCCCATCTAAATCCAATGGATGATAATTCTTTGGATCAGATCTGATGATTGAAAAGATAGCCGCAAGGAAAAATTGATAGGATCCGATCTTTTGAGGTTTTTAAAAGAAAACATTCAGATTTAAGAAAACTATAATATAAGAAATTCTAAAAATACAAAAGAAACTAATAGCAAGTAAAAGGTTATTATGAAAACTTAAGAAAGAATCATACCTATCGGATTGTCAGGAGAATTATTCGTGTTGAGGAAAATTCTTCTTGAAGGACCTAGATTCTGAAAAAAAAACTTGAGTACGAAAAAAAAATTGAGTAAAAAGGTCTTCATTATGAAAATTTTCATTACAAAAACCTTCATTACAAAAATCTCAAGTATGAAAAAAAACTCATTACAAAAAATTTCAAGTATGAAAAATTTCATTATGAAAATTTGAAGTATGAAAAATTTCATTACGAAACACATGAAAGAAAAAACATCATTATGATTTTTTTAAAAAAATAGACAGAAAATTTTCAAAAACTTCATTACGAAAAATCTTGAAAAACTTCATTATGAAAAGTCATGAAAAACTTCATTAAAAAAAGTATGAAAAACTTCATTATGAAAAATATGAAAAACTTCATTACAAAAAATATGAAAAACTTCATTACGAAAAATATGAAAAACTTCATTATGAAAAATATGAAAAACGTTATTACAAAAAATATGAAAAACTAGCAAGAAAATGTACTCCCCCTATGAAAAGGAGTTTATTACTGTAATAAGATTGGTTCAACAGGAAGTTATTGAGGAGTATTACCTTACAGATATCATTCATAACTTATTTTTAATGTATTCAAATCTATCGGAGGGTAAATATTTTGTGAAAATATTAGCAAGTTGATCTTGCGTTCTGATAAATTGAAGAATGATATCTCCTTTTTGTGTGTGATCCCTAAGAAAGTGATGCCTAATATCTATGTTCTTTTCATGAGGGTGATGTGCAGGGTTTTTACTAAGGGCGATGGAACTTGTATTATCACACAAAATTTGTGTTTTGGTAAAACTCATACCATAGTCTGTGAGTGTTTGTTGCATCCACAATTCTTGAGAACAACAACGTCCAGCTGCTACATATTCAGCTTTAGCAGTGGAAAGTGATACTGAATGTTGCTTCTTGAATGACCAAGAAATTAATGAATCTCCTAAGAAATGACAAGTTCCGGATGTACTATTTCTATCCATTCAACATCCACCAAAGTCAGCATCCGAAAAACTTTTTAAAACAAAATCATTTGCAGAAGTATAAAAGAGTCCTAAATCCATGGTTCCCTTTATGTAGTGAAAAATTATTTTCACTGCCTTTAAATGAGATTCATTGGGATTGGATTGATATCTTGCACATAAGCATACTGAAAACAATAATTATGGACGACTAGCTTTCAAGTAAAGTAAAATTCTTATCATACCTCTAAAAGTTGTTTGATCTACTGGTTTCCCAGCTCCATCAAGGTCAAGTGTGTTTGAGGTACCAATGGGAGTAATTATACTTTTAGTATTGTCATATCCATACTTTTTAAGAAGATATTTAATATACTTATGTTGGGATATATAGATTCCTTATGGTTTTTGAGAAATTTGAAAACCAAGGAAAAATGTTAACTCACCCATCGTACTCATTTCAAACTCAGATTTCATTAGATCCACAGAGGAATCGGTTAAAGATTACTGAGTTAAACCAAATATAAAGTCATCAACATAAATTTGAATAATCAAAACATTTTTCTTTTCTTTGTTTATAAAAAGGGTTGGATCTGCATTTCCCTTAACACAGTTATTTTGAAGAAAAATACTGTAAGTCTATCATACCAAGCTCGAGGGGCTTTCTTAAGTCCATAAAAAGCTTTGGTAAGTCTAAAAACATGATCAGGATGTTTTATATATTCAAAACCAGGTGGTTGTTCAACAAAAACTTCCTCTTGAACATAACCGTTAAGAAAAGAACATTTCACATCCATTTGAAAAAGTTTGAAATTGAAGAATGATGCAATGGAAAGTAAGATATGAATAGATTCAAGTCTAGCTACTGGAGAATAGGTTTTTTCATAGTCTATTCCTTCTTGTTGATTATAGCCTTTAACAACTAATCTAGCTTTATTTCTTACAATTATTCCATTTTCATCACACTTATTTCTAAAGACCCATTTTACCCCAATAATAGAATTTTCCTTAGGTCTTTCAACCAAGGTCCATACTTCATTCCTTTCGAATTCATTTAGTTTATCTTGCATGGCTTTAATCCAATCATCATCACCTAAAGCTTCATCAGTGCTTTTTGGTTCTAATTGGGAAAGGAATGCTAGATGTTCTACTTCATTTCTTAAAGAAATTCTAGTCCTTATAGGTTGATTCACATCACCAATGATGCTATCACTGGGATGATTCTTTAGAAACAACTGATTTGGGTTTTGTAAAACCTGTTCATCAACATAGGGTAGGAAATATTCTGGGGTAAATGTTTCAGAAGTATCTTCTTGGACATTTTCCTTATCAGAAGGATCTTCTAACACAGGTTGATAATCAGTTTTTGAAAACACATCCGAAGATGTAGGTTGTAGTTGTTTAAAAACAAAAGGATCAGTTTCATCAAATTTTACATGTACTATTTCTTTAACAGTACAAGTATTTTTATTGAAAACTCTATATATCTTAGAAGTTGTGGAGTAGCCTAAAAATTCCTTCATCAGATTTTGGTTCGAATTTATGTATATTATCTTTAGTATTCATAATGAATACCTTGCAACCAAAAACCTTAAAGTAGGAAAGTCTAGGTTTTCTACCATTCCATAACTCATAAGGAGTTTTATTAAAAAAATGTTTTATCAAAACTCGATTTATAGTATAACAAGAAGTACTTATAGCTTCAGCCCAAAAATGTTTGGCTACAGAATATTCCTCAACATGGTTCTTGTTATCTCTTGAAGAATTCTATTTCTTCTTTCAACAACACCATTCTGTTGAGGTGTTCTGGGTACTTGGAATTTATGAGTAATGCCTTTTCTACTACAAAAAGTTTCAAAATCAGAATTTTGAAATTCTACTCCATGATCACTATGAATAGTTTTCAATGGAAGTCTTTTCTCATTTTTAACTTGGGCTCTAAAAATTTTTAAATACGAGAAGGATTCAAACTTCTTTACTAGAAAATAGACCCACGTAAATCTAGTGTAGTCATCAACTAAAAAAAATACATAATACTTGCCTCCAATGCTTCCAGTTTGTGTAGGACCAAAGAGATCCATATGCACTAACTGTAATGAATCAGTAATTGAGACTTCACCGACTAATTTAAAACTTTATTTATGTAGCTTTCCATATTGACAAGGGTCACAAACTTTTGAAGAATCAAATCTAAGCTCTGGTAGATCCTTAAATAATATTTTCTTAGAAATTTTTCATAAGTTCCTAAGGTTATAGTGTCCTAACCTTATATGCCATAACCAAGAATGATCTTCCATTGCACTAAGTCAAGGTAAGTCTTGGATCCTAAGGTCTTCTAAGTTTAGTGTGTAAACATTCTCTTGCCTATGGGAAGAAAGAATAAACTCTTCCTTGGAATTGTGTACTAAGCATTTTTCATTCCTAAAATTCACAAGGTAACCTTCATCACATAATTGGATTATGCTAATGAGGTTGTGCTTAAGACCCTTAACAAATAAAACATTTGAAATCAAAGTTTTTCCAAGAAGAATGATGTTACCTATACCAATAATTTCTCCCTGAGCATTATCTCCGAAAGATACTTTTCCTCCTTTCGTCTCGATAATCTTTTCAAAGTAGTTTTTGTCACCAGTCATATACCGGAAACAACCACTATCCATGTACCACGTATTGTTGTTGGTACTTTCTCTACTTTCCTGAAAACAAAAGAGTTAGACTTTTGGAATCCAAATTTCTTGGATCTGGAAATTTTAGAAAGCAAAATTTTAGGCACCCACATATTCTTAGAAAAATAGGCTTTATGAAATCCTAAGGACTGAGTTTTGTTTAAGGAACAATTTTTTTCCCAATTCCCACCACACTAACACTTAGTGCAGAATGAAGTACTTTGAGAAACAAAATAATTGTTACTAAAAATCGGTTTAGAACCAGTATAACCAAAACTAGAACTATTCCTTAGAGGTCAGATTTGAGAATACATTTTATCAAAATTTTCCTTACCTATGGTAAAGTTTTAAAGACACTTCCTCAAGGAAAATATTTTGGATTTGAGTTTGATAACCAAGTAATTGTCTTAAAAAACATTTGATTTTGAACTAAAGCTAGGCTCGAAAACATTTTTCTTAGAAATTACGTTTTCTAGATCTTTAGAAAGTTTATTCTTCTCAAAATTTACTTCCTAAATATTTTTTGAAATACTTTCAAAATCAACATTTTTATTATCAATATCTTTAGAAAGATATGATATTTCCTTAGTAAGAATAATATTCCTATAATTTTCCTTATGAAGTTTTTTCATGAGTTTTGAATTCTCAATCTCAATAAGTTTGGAAAACCTAGAAACTTATTCATAGGTAGGTAAAGTATTATCTTCATCAGAAGAAGATTATTCATTCGAAGAGTTATAATATTTATCATTACTATAATTTTCATTTAAAGAAACATTGGTCAATGATTTAGAATTGTGTACCTTAGCCATTAAACAATGATTTTTAATAGGTAGTCTGGCTATTAGACCAAGATTATTCTGTCCAGAAGATTCATAATCTGAAGATTCATCTAAAGAGTCTCCACCATTGGCACTACAGGTTTCATTAGCTTTCAAGAAATTATTAGCTTTAGCCTTGTAATACTTATTTCTGTTTCTCTCTGAATTCTTTTCCTTTCTTTATTTTCTATTGAGCATAGGACAATCAGGTCTTATGTGTCCAACTCTCTTGCATTCGTAACATGTGACTGCTGAATATTTCTTATCTTTCCTTTCCTTTTTCTTATATCTATATTGAAATTTCCTCTATCCATCTATCTTGTTCATCCTTCAAGCAAGATTTTCTAATTCATTTTTTGAGGATTCACTTCCACTAGATTCAGATTGGATAACAACTTTCTTAGATTTGGATCTAGTAACTCTCTCAGGAGTCTTAGATTTCATATGATTTGAACTTGTAGTAAAAGAAACACTTCCATTTCCATTATTATTATTTACGTTATCAACATGTCTCTTCGTTCTAGTCTCATGTTGAAGAAGAGTTCCAAACAGTTCATCTAAGGAAATCTGAGTAACCTTTCTGTTTTCATCAATAGCAGTCCTCTTGGATTCCCACTCATTGGGCATGATGTCTATGATCTTATCAACAAGAAATTCATCATCTAATACTTTCTCACCCATGGATTGTAAACTATTCACAATGGTCATGAATATTTGTTGTACCTTACATATGGGTTCTCTATAAGGAAAGCAGAAACCATGATATTCAGCTCTGAGCATGGCTCTTCTAGTTTCAATTACTTTGGAAGTTCCAAAGTGAGTAACTTCAAGTTTCTTCCAAATACAATTTTCTGATTCACAAGATGAAATTTGGCTATATATGTTTCAAGTCATGGAGCAAAGAAAAGTATTGCGTACCTTATAATTTAGTTGATATTCATGATTTTCTCGATTAGTAAAGGTACTAACTTCTTTGTCAGGGATTTTATATCCTCTAGTAAGCATAAAAAAATTATCAACTCCAGTATTGATAATGAAAGTCTTCATGCAATCTCTCCAATATTCCTAATCATTTCCATCAAAGATAGGTGGTCTAGTTGGATTGGGATTGTCTATGGAACCAACATTGATTCCTTCCATCTTAAAGAAAATTCTTTCTACAAAAACTTGTTAATAGAATAAGTTCGTAAATAAGGAGAATATTCCTAAGCAAGGAAAATATAGAACAAGAGTATCTCTAAAAAAAATGAATCCGAACTATACGAGTCCGAAAAACTGATTCCAAAAATGTGTGAATCCAGAAATTCAATTATGAAAGAAATAAGAAGGAGAATTCTCTTTTGAATCTAATCGTGAGATTAATTAAGAGGTCACCTTCTCTGGTACCAATTGTTGGATTGGGAAGAAAAAAAACTTGAGAATGGAAAACTTATATGTGAATATAAGTATTTTAGAAACCTCCTTTGATACCAATTGTTGAATAGGATATGTAAAAATGAGATGCTCAAATACAAGAGGGGGGGGGGGTGAATTGTATACTTTAAAAATCCCTAATAAAATTTTTTCATAACCAAAATTCACAACACCTCAAATATCTAATAACTTGCTTGATTCCAGAAAATTGATTCTGGAAATGAAACTTAACAAAAGTTTACAACAACTAAGATTCTACCTTAAAGCATATAGAATCCAATATAATTAGAGTACAAGTCTAAGAAAGTATAAGAATATTATACTTTCCTCAACAACTAAAATTACAGAGGAAAACAATATAGAAATACTACAAGTCACAAGTAGTAACTCTTTTAACCCAAAGATAAGGGTATCCAACAACCCTGGATAAAAGGTCCCTTGATTTATACTTTAAAGAAAGTATGTCTTACCCAAACCTAGGTAAGAACTCAATACAAAAATCGATATCTATCTTTCGATCCCCGCAAGCCCTCGATTTTTATGGAAATCGGCACCTTTGTCTTTACAACCCGAAGTCTCTGATTTCAAGGAAATATCACCTCTGCACTAAGAAAATCTTCACGAAGAAAAGTTTGAACAAGCCATTCAAACTTTCTGTATGAAGCCTGAGAGTTTATAAGAGAATCTCTCTCTATAAATCACTTCTACAGCATGTAAGCACAATTGTCAAAGTTAAATGACTCAAAAGTCCTGAGCTCTTTCAAATGAGCTCCTATTTACAGGCACAAATTCAATGGTCAACTCCCTCCTCCAACGGTCATATTTTTACTTGAATTTTGAAGGGACCTGTACACGTGTCACTCAAACAATGGTTAGTGAGTAACTGAAAGCACGACATCATTATATAACAAAACAAGTGTAAGTATAACTAAAATTTGATATTCGAAATGTAAGCAAATGAATGTTCAGAGTCTAACTAAAAATGAATTCGGAGTCTTGTAGTACAAGGATATTCAGATTCTGTTTTTAAGGAATTCAGAACCTGAATTATATTGAATTCTGGAGTCTAAATTTCATGGAAATTATGAATCTGGATTCACAAGAATTCAGAACCAGAACTTACAAAGTTCGGAGTCAGAGTTCATGAGAATTCAGAGTTAGAACTCATAAGAGTTCAGAGTCTGTATTCAGAGAACTCGAAGTCAGAACTCAGAGAAGTTCATAACCATAAATCGAATTCATTATTTGGAGTCAGAACTCAGAAAGTTCATAACCAGAACTCGTATTCAGAATTCGGAGTTAGAACTCAGAAAGTTCGTAACCAGAATTCATATTCAGAATTTGGAGTCAGAACTCAGAAAGTTTGTAACCATAATTCATATTCGGAATTCCGAGTCAGAACTCTGGAGAATTCGTATCCAGAATTCATAATAAGAATTTGGAGTTAGAACTCAGAAGAGTTCGTATCCGAAATTCGTAATCAGAATTCGGAGCCAGAACTCAGAAGAGTTCGTAACCAGAATTCTGAGAATTCGGATCCTAAAACAGAATGATTCATATATAGGTAGTTATAGGATTATGAGGTTTTGGTTTCAAACTGAATTTTACACTTAGAAAAATTATGATATGAGCACTGAAAACATGGTAAGGATAAATTTCCTTGGGAAAGGAAATTTTTCCTTATAGAAGTAAAACATATGGTAAAAATATTTTTTCCTTGAGATAAGGTGTTTGTGATTTTCAAAACCAGAAGGAATGGTAAAGTCATAAGGAAATCCTTAATGACTCACCAATATCCCTCAAGTATAAAGGAATGGAAAAGTCATAAGGAAAACCTTATTGACTCAACAATGAACAAGCTGTGTGTAGGGGTGTTACATAACCAGTTTTGGAAGAAGTACAAGCCCATGTTGAAACCTAATGGAACACGCTGTGTGGAGGTTATACACACCGTGTAACCCTGTTTTGTTAAACTTGATTGTTTTCATTATCTTGTTCCGTCTAGAACTTCTATATTTTAGTCCTTGATAATATTTAACTAAGGTGTGAGTTTGACCTTGTAGAGTCATGCCACCAATATGTCCTCTGATTGTACTCCAGATACAGGGCTGTGATCCGACACAGGACATGGTAGATTATGGACTACCAGCAGACCCTCCCGTCATGCCCATCTTGTCACCAACTATTATTATAGATACAGGTGTCGATTCACAGTTCCGAGAAGGTTTCATAAGGTTTATACAGTCCTTCTAGAAATCACCGCATCTTACCCCGTCTATGGTAGAGTTGATGAAGGTTTTTCAGTAGCAACATCATCCCAATTTCTAATGGGATGGAGGACCTCAGGCTTCAGAGTCATGGTTAGAAGCCCTTTTTTTGATCTTCAAGCATCTGTATATGCCTCTAGAAAGGAGGGTGAAGCTCACTACGTACATGCTTTGGGATTCTGCCTAGAGATGGTAGGACATGATATCATAGGTAGGGCACCAGCAGGTTATGGATTGGGATGAGTTCCAAAATGCATTCTATGACTACTTCTTCCCAGATACTTTGAGGTCCGATCAAGCCCAAGAGTTCATGATTCTCGAACATGGTACTCTTTAAGTCGTGGATTATTCTTCTCGCTTCAAATATTTGCAATGTTTCACACCCATTCTAGGGGGTGATGAGCTTTTTCTAGCGAGGAAGTTTGAGGATGGTCTCATGCATGACATCCGACCTCAGGTGAACATATTTAGGTTGACTTCCATAACTTCTATAGTCAAACAAGCGCTGATCACAAAGCACAACTTGAGGGATTCTATCTCTATGAGCTAGGGTGGCTTGGTATCTTGATTTTTCACCCCTCAGACTGAAAGTAGGAAGCGCCATAGGGAGTCTACGCATGGAGATTCGAGTAGGAGAAATACTTATTCAAGTAGCCATGTGGTATGATAATAGTACGGGAATGGCAGGAATATGAGGAAGCATAGCCCAAGAGACCCAGTTGAGTGCTGATCTTGTATCAAGATGGGTCATCTTTAGTGGTTATGTCAGTTTTTCTCACCAACAGCTGGTGAAAAAGGTTCTTCTATGACCCCTCATTTAGGAGCAGGACCACCAGTTTCTCATCAGTCTGAGATCTGGAGTTCATCTGACCGTTTAGGCTGAGGTGGAGTTTGTGGTCATGGTAGCTTTTCGCCAGGACTTCAACGACAAATAGGGTGGATTAGCTCAGGGCGCTCAGGATGGGTCACAAGGCTGTGGTACATGTCATAATTTTTCACTAGATCAGACCCAGCATGAGCCAGATCCCAGACCCTATAGAGTTAGAGGTATGATTCTAGTTGCCTCGGTTTTAGATTATGTGATTTTCGATACAGGGGATTCCCATAGTTTCATATCTGTTTTTGTGGAGAGACTTGGGATCTGTATATTTACCTCTACTGATATCTTGATGCTGGACACTCTGTTGGGGACTAGAACGACTAGTGTATGTCAGTGCAAGGAGTGGACTCTTGAGGTTGGTGGGTGTCACTTATCATGGGACCTCTATGTCTTAGAGATGACATGATATGATTTCATTCTTAGAATGAACTGTTTGGTTCCTTACCAGTCTATTTTCGACTTCAATCACCGTAGGGTGAGTTTCACATCACCATAGGGTGGTTTGTTTCTATATAAGGGTGAATGGGATGTCTAGGTGAGCAGAACGGGACCCAAGCGTCATGTGTTGGGAGGAGTTACATCCCATATTTATAGTTTATATCTGGATGACCAGGGGACTTACCAGATAGACATTCCTCCAGTGGTTAATTGTTTCAGGGATGTATTTCCAGATGACTTTTCAGGTTTGCCTCTAGAGAAAGAGGCAGAATTTTCTATTGAGCTTGTGCCAGGAATGAAACCAGTGTCCATTCCTCCTTATAGGATGGCTACACCAGAGTTATGGGAGCTCAAGAAGTAGTTAGAGGAGTTACAAGGAAAGGTTTTCATCCAACCTAGTACTTCTCCTTGGGGCTTGCCTGTCCTGTTTGCGAAGAAGGTAGATGGTTCCCTCAGACTTTGTGTGGATTATCGGAAGATGAAATAGTTAACGGTCAAGAACCGATATCCCTTACTGAGGATTGATGATCTATTTGATCAGCTTCGAGGATCCTGGGTGTTCTTGAAGATTGACTTGAGATCCGGTTATCATCTATTGTGCATTAGACCATCAGATATACCTCTTACAACCTTTCAGAGTAGGTAAGGTCTATACGAGTATGTGGTTATGCTTTTCGGTCTCAAAAATGCACCTGTATTTTTCATGGAACTGATGAACCAAGTGTTCCATCTATACTTGGATTCCTTTGTGGTGGTTTTTGTGGATGATTTCTTGGTGTACTCTTACACTCGACACGACCATTCTACCCATATTGATATTGTGTTGATTACATTAAGAGAACATCAGTTATATGCTAAGATATCAAAATGAAACTTTTGGATAGAACAAATTCACTTCTTGGGTCATGTTATCTTAGATATATGAGTATCAATAGACCCAGAGAAAGTGAGAGTAGTAGTTTTCTGGGAACAGTTGAAGAATGTATTTGAGGTATGGAGTTTTATAGGGCTGACTGGTTACTACAGATATTTTATATAGGACTTTTCATGCTTAGTAGTTCCACTGACATGCTTGACTAAGAAAGGTGCGAGACTCCTACGATTTAGCCTTCCAAGAGCTGAAAGGGAGGTTGACCTGAACACCGATACTAGTTTTTCCAGAGCCAGGCAAGAGTTATATAGTTTTCTGTGATGCATCAGGTTTTGGGCTGGGAGTAGTGCTTATATATGGGGAAGGAGTCATTTCATATGAGTCTCGGAAATTGAGGTCACATGAGAGGAATTACCCAACGCACGATTTGGAGTTGGCTGTAGTCGTTCATGATTTATGCTATTGGAGACATTATCTTTTAGGAGAGCATTTTGTGGTTTTCACCAACCACAAAAGTCTCAAGTACATCTTCACTCAGTTCAATATGAATTTGAGACAACAAAGGTGGGTTTAGTACCTTTAGTACTTTGAATTTGATCTTTACAACCTGACTGGGAAAAGCAACATCATGGTTGATGCGTTGAGTAGTAGGACTCAGATACAGATAGTTCAGGAGGCTAGCAGTGAGTGGAAGCTTATGGATCTATTCTCTGAGATTCATTTGGAGGTGCACGATAGACATGAGCATACATTTTTTTCTTCTCTATCTATTACCTATACTCTACTTGATTGAGTGAGAATGAGGCAACTATCATATTTTGAAGGCCTAGTTCTATGGGAGAGTGTGTTTGGAGAGGACCCTATTCCTGGATGGACTGTAGATGAGGATGAGATATTTCACTTTCACAGATTCATATGGGTGTCAGCAGACATACACAAGGAGCTTTTTCAGGATTTTCATTCCTCAGTTTGGTCATTTCATACTAGTGTCATGAAGATGTATCGAGATATACACCATCAGTTTTAGTGTCCTGGCATGAAGAGGGATGTTGCCAGTTTTGTCATGAGATGTTCCACCTATTAGCAGGTGAAGGCGGAGCATCATCGACTAGAATGTATTTTACAGCAGTTACCTATTTCCGAGTGGAAGTGGAATGATGCCACGATGGAATTCATGATAAGTTTACCGAGGCCGCCTTGAGGGAATGATGCAGTTTGGGTTTTCATTAACAGACTCATGAAGGTTGCACACTTATTACCTATCAAGGATACCATCAGTGTTGATGAGCTGGGAAGGTTGTACGTTTAGGAGATTGTACGTTTACATGGGGTTCTGAACTCCATCGTTTCAAACAGGGATGCCCGTTTTAATTCTCGGGTCTGGCAGTGACTACAGAGGCCTTTGGGTACATGGGTACTTCTGAGTATAGCTTACCATCCCCAGACAGATGGCCAGTCTGAGCATACGATTCAGGTGCTGGAGGACATGCTTCGAGCATACGTTCTAGATTTTAGAGGTTCTTAGGAGAATCACATACCTATGGTGGATTTTTCCTACAATAATAGTTTTCAGGAAAATATTAAAATGGAACTCTATGAGGTTTTATACAACAGGCCATGCCGATCATCCCTATGTTGGCTGGAAGAAGGAGAACCAGCTATGCTAGGACCTCGTCTTGTCTAGGAGACCATAAAGCAGATAGAGTTGATTCAGAAGAGGATGGATACTACATAGTCATGACATAAGTTTTATGCTGATTGACGAAGACAACCTATGGAGTTCGAGGTCGGAGATCATGTTTTTCTACGTGTCCCACCGACTTTGGGACAAAGGTGGATTAGAAGATAGGGTAATCTTTCACCAAGATACGTTGGGCCATTTGAGATTTTGGAGAGAGTCGGTCTAGTTGCCTATCGGTTGAAGTTACCTCAGAGGTACCAAGCTATGCACGATGTCTTCCACGTTTCTTATCTCCGAAGTTACTTCTTAGAACCATCTCATGTTTTTACACCTAAGAAGGCTGAGTTGGAGGTGGACGCCTCATTCGAGGAGCATCCTATCCGGATTTTTGATCATAATGTGAAAGTTCTCCTTGGTCAGTCTGTTCCTCTAGTACGAGTACTATGGCAGCATGGGCGAGTACAAGATGAGACTTGGGAGAGGGAGACTAATGTGTTATCGTAGTGGCCAGAGCTGTTCGAGGATTCTTCTTCTTCGATGCCTCGTTAGGGAAATTCAGGGACAAATTTCTTTAAGGGGGGATGTTTTTAAGAACTTGGATCTTCTTTTCAGGTATAGATCTAGTTTTTTTTGGTGTTTTTGAGAAAAAAGGGAGTTTCTAGAAATTTAAGGAGTACACGCTGTGTACCTTGTTGTCGTGGGTAGACAAGTGTTGACTGTGTAACGACCATAAAATGGCTGTGTGAGGTGACCTAGATACCGCCTAAAGCGGTGCCCAGTAAAGGCCTATACATTCTGTGTATCTTCAGGGAACACACCATGTATTTTTATTTTCATTTTTTATATCATAACGGGACCCCATATCGTTTACGTAAATATCTTCTTCTAGTGTCGTCTCATCCAGGAGTGACCAAATATTTCGGATTCTTCTCCGAGCCCCTGATCGACCTTCCATGATCCGAATCGAACATCGTCAATTGCATTGGAATCACCACGGTGAGTTCTTCCTTCATCTAGATCCTCATCTCTTGATTTCTACTCTTTCTTGAGATGTTTTGGTTAATTTTTGTAACATTTTTGTAGATATACGATGTTCTCGATTGATTCAAAGGCTGAGGTTCAACTATATAGACCATACAATGTCAAGGTAGGTGGTTTGTGCCTTTCCGTAGAAGGTTTTGAGTTATATGTGAAAAATTTCCCAATACTATAGTTTAGGGTATTGTGTGTTTAGGGAATTTAACCCTGTTAATGCCTGTTGTGCTTTGTTTGCTAGAGTAGGGGTGTTTGATTATGAATAAGGCTATTTAGCTTTCTATGGATGTGTTTTCCCATGTTTTTTGATATTGGATGTTGGGTCTAGAATTTCTTATAAGGTTGTTTTTCTTCCATGACTAGTACTGTTAGGATAGAGTTGATATTATCTGACATGCTTGTTATATGCCTTGTAGCTATTTATCCAAGTATTACTTTGAGGTTTACTTTGGCTGCCGGATATCGTTTGTGCACGATTGAATTATATAGGGCTGTGGGAACCTGGTGTAGTTAGACCATTGGGGGAATGGACGCTGAGGGCTTCCCCAGAGTGTCTATTATACTTTTCATGTTGCGAGACCAAAGGGTGGATGGACATGAGTGCTCCCTCAAAGTGTCTGTAGTTCCACATTGTGATACCACAAGGGGAATTGGACATTGAGTGCTTCCTCAGAGAGTATGTAGTTACCGTTACGAGACCACATGGGGAATTGATGGTGATTACTTCCTCAGTGAGTCTTTGTTAAATCTGAACCAGAGGGGTTAGACTATGAGAACTTCCCAGAGGGTTGCTTGTGTTTGTTTGGTTGATTAATTTGATAAATGTAAATGAATGTAATTGAAACTATAGGATTGTTTACTTTTGAGTACTTCCTTGTTTATTAATTCATTTTCCATATCGCCTGCTATATATATTCACAAACTTTTAGGCACAGATCTTTGGGTGGTTGCCTATTGGGATTCGTCTCACACCCTATTTGGGTCATGATTTTGAGCCAAAATAGATTATATTTCTATAGATATAGATAAGTACAAGATAACTTCTACTTCAGGTACTTGACTGCTGTGGAGCTAGAGAGCATGAGACCAAGATGAGGCTTGCGATGCTACTGGAGTTATTTACTTGTTTTCCTTTGTACTTTGGTTTAGTACTGTATTCCAACATTGTAACTTGTGTGGATGCTTTACTAGATACTTTTTACATGAATCATTATTTATATATATGTTGTATTTGTTTAATTACTTTTTAGTCTTCCACTGTTTACTTGTTGTATGGTATTACTACTTTCTCTACTGTTATCTATTTGTTTCTGCTGTGTTACTCTGGTAATGAGGCCATAGTTTCCCCACTATCACACCCAAGGACCTCTCTGCTATTCAACAGTCTCTAGCATTCGGGGAAATGTGCTTGTGACCATGTGGACAACCGGGTACAAAACACCTCTAGGTGGCACCTGGAATCGCGATGTTACATCTATCCTCTCAAATGTTTTCATAATATATTGATATAACATAAAGTGACATGAATAAAATGAGATAATTATCCAGTTCTAATATTTTTAAAGGAAATCAAGAAGACAAGAAGAAAACTGATAACCAAGGAAAAAAGAAATGTGGCAAAAAATAAGGGAATGGTGAAACTTATAACATGTGATAATTGTGGAAAGAAACATTCTGGTACTTATTTAAAGGGAATCAGAGTTAGTTTCAAGTGAGTAGATAAAAGAAATAAGTATTATGAATGAAAGGTAAATTAGGAAGACACTAATATCCTATCCTTCAATTTATAAGGATATGGGGAACTATTAAAATCAATATCCTAAGTGTCAAGTGAAAAGAGGATTAGAGAGAAAGGAAAAGATTATGTGATTACCCCAACTGAAGGTAAAGTTACTAAAGATATGATAACATGTAATTTTATTGTAAAATAAAAGCTAAAAATTTATTTATTTGGTTTTGGATCTTTTTACTCTTTTATATATTGATTTTTATAGGAATATTAAAACATCCTTTAGTGCCTTGAGAAAATAGTTGTCAATCAAGACACACAGTGGGAATATTATTGAAAAAAATATATATCAATTAGTCCCCAATCTGATTAATAAATATACCTTAATTGTGAAATTGATTATCATATCTATAGTTGAATTTAAAATAATCTCGAGTATGGATTGTATTTCAAAGTATAGCATGGAAATTAATTTCCAAGAGAAGGAAATTACAATTCATGAAGGTGGCATGGAATTAATTATATTTAGAGGGTTGAATTCATTATATAAGTAATATTTATATCCACCACCAGTGGTTCACCTTAATGAAATTATTATAGTATAACAGAAAACACAATATATAAATGGTAAAATGAAATGTAAGAATATAATATCTACCTATTGTTCTACAATACATTGATATACTTATTGAATAATTACCTGGACATTAACCTAAGAGTGAAGTTTAATTTTCCATTAAACTCATTCTTGATTCAAACCTATATCTAAGACTACTTACAAAATGGACCTAGTGCAATTGATGGATTCAAATAATCTACTATAGGAGTTATGTGATAAGTGATTCATTCACCCAAGTGTTTCACCTTATAGATGACTTATTATTTTTGTTAATAAATAGGATGGTTCTATGAGGTTGTGCATGAATTACAGGGAGGTTAATGTAGTTACTATAAAGAACATGTATCCTCTATCATGTATTGATGACTTATTTGATGAGATTAAAGGGTTTGAATATTTTTTAAATATTGATATTCATTCTAGGTAAAATAAATTATAGGTAAAGAAGGATGATATATTAAAAATTCTATTTCACAAGAGATATAAACATTATTATTTTATAGTAATTCCCTTTAGATTGACTAATTCATCCTCTTTATTTATGGATATGATGAAAAAATTATTCAATGACTGTCTTGATAAATTTTTATGGTATTTATTATTGATATATTGGTATACTCTAAAATATATGAAGACCATACAAATAATTTTCGCATCATCCTTGAGACACTCATTGAAAATGAGTTATATGGTTAATTCATAAAGTGAAAATTTTGGATTTAGGAATTTTATTTTCATAGACATGTTTTATCCAAGTATGGTATTTATGTTAATCCTTTTAAGAAAAATGATGTCAAATAATGACCCACATCATTGAATATAACCAAGATACATGGTTTCCTTGTATTGCAAGGTCACTATATGAAATTTGTTGAAAACATTTCCTAATTGGATAACCCATTAAAAAAGATTACACAAAAAGGGTTTAAGCTCATATGGTCAAAGGAATTTAAATAATGTTTTTAGGATTTAAATAAAAGATCTATCATTGCACTAATATTGAAATTACCACCAGATATGGATGGATTTGTGATATATAGTGATGAATTATAGAAATAACTTGGATGTGTCCTTATATATAATGACAGAGTTGTTACTTATACATCCATATAGTTAAATATCCATTGAAAAAATTATCCAACCCATGATCTTGAATTACAAGAATTGATATTTTCCTTGAAGATATTGAGTCACTATCTCTATGGTGATAGATGTGAAATATATACATATCACAAGAGTTTGAATTATATATTCTCTTAGAATTATATCAACATGAGTCAATGGAGATGACTATAACTATTTAAGTATTATTATTTATAAATACACTACCACCCTGGGAATGTAAACATGGCATCTGACATATTGAGTAGGTTGGATCATAGAGTTCTGACCAAGATGAGGATATATGAGGATCCTATACTCACATATTCAGTAAAGATATATATATATATATATATATATATATATAAATTATTAGTTAAGGGGAAACATCACTCCTTTTCCAAATTATTTAAAAAATGTCTTTACTATAGAAGATAAAAAGATCCCAACTTGAGTGAAAGAGTTCACAGAAGAAAATTAAAGCTGTAAATGATGAGAATTTGGAAGTTTTTTCTAAGAAGATGGTATATTGAGATTTTAAAAGATAACATGTATTCCATCCATACCTGATAAGGATATGAAATTACTAGATTAATCCCATTAATAAAATTTGTTAAAAAAATCTGGAAGCACCAAGATATACTGGGATTTAAGAGAATATTTTTTGTGGGACAGTATGAAGTGGGAAATTACTAATTATGTATCAAGATGATTATTTTTTCTATGGATAAAGGATGATAAAAAACATCCTAATGGTGACATGAAATATATAACTATACCTATATATAAGAGGGATGATATTACCATGTACTTTTTCACTGGAATTCTAAAGAATCCTAGAAAGAATAATGATATATGGATTATTGTGGATCACCTTACCAAGTATGACCATTTTCTTATTGTAAATGAGGATCAACATATTGAGTGAATTGAATTAATCTATGTTAATGAAGTTATAATAATTCATGATGCACCTATTTCAATTGTATCTAACCACAACCTACGATTCACAAAAAAATTATGGAAGTGTATTCAAAATCCTTTTGACACCAAGATACATTTGAACACTGCTAGTCATCCCTAAAATGATGGACTATCTAAAGGGACTATTAAAACATTAGAAGAATTTTTTAGTTCATGATCACATAAATTTAAATTTATGTGGGATTAGTATCTACCTTTGGTAGATTTTTTTTTCTAATAATAGCTGTAATTAAAGCATTTAAATGGCACTATAGGAAGAATTTTATTGAAAGAGATGTCATAATATAACTTGTTTAGATGAAGTTGGATCAAGGAAACTATTAGGCATGTAACTTGTTAAGGAAATAGTTGTGAAAGTACTTGCTATTTAGAATCATATCATGGAAGATCATAGAAAACAAAAGAGAATAGAAAATAATTAAAGCAAGGATTTGGAATTTCAAGTTGGGGATCATGCCTTCTTAAATGTATATCTATGGAAGTGAGTTATGAGGTGTGGTAAAAATGGGAATTTAAGTTTTAGGTACATCAAGAATTTTGAAATTTTAGAGAGGATTAGAGTTATGTACTACTATTTGGCTACACCACCCCTCGTATCTAAAGGGAACAACATCTTCTATGTTTCATTATTCTAGAAAGATATACTATATTCAAGAAATGTAATCACATTTTTGGAAATATATTTTGGACTCAAATTATCTTATAAAGAATACCTTGTTTATATTCATGACATAAGATATAAAGTGTTGCAGAATCAAAAAACTTGGCTGGGGAAAGTTTGTTAGAAAAACCACAGGTTTAAAAAGGAAGCATGGGAGATGAATGAAGAAAAACCAAATATTTTATGAATTAATTTAAATCAAATTTCAAGGATGAAATTATATAGGATGGTATGTAATATATGAAATTTTACTTTAGCAATTAAACACTACATACCCAAACTATAGGCCAATGTACATTCTCTTATTATAAAAAATGGTTCATGAATATATATAAAATTAAAATTTATGAATTTTATAATTTTAATTTGATAAAATAGATATAATTTTGGAGTTTATAGGGATAAAATTATCATAGGTTTAATTTTTTGGATTTTTATGAAATGGTTGATTTTTGGTTGAATAATAAAAAATACAGTTTTACAAAATACAATCACTTTTAGGACATCATCATGATATAGGAAATAATTTAATGTTTTAAACCTTTTTATAGATTAAATATATATTTAATAAGTAGAATAAATCATTTTAAAATACTACATTTAATTTATAGACAAATGTATTATATTTTAGAAACCATATAAAATAATTATTTTTGATTATTTTCATTAATTAAGTGTATGAAAGGATAAATTTGGTTTTGACTTGGTTTTATAGTAACACTAATATATTTTTTTAAAAATAATCTGATTAATTTCATAATAATAAAGTATATACATTATTTTTGGGTAAATCCATTTTTATGCTTAAAAGACATTTTTTATAAAAACTATTTTTCATTTCATATCACACACTTATATTAAAAGAAAATTTTAACACCTCTAGAAATTGAATATTTTAAAATGGATAAAATATTTTTAATTATTATGTTATAATTATTTAATAATTTCTATTTCATTTTTAATCATAATGAATATAGTAAAATTTTATCACCACAGTAAGGGTTGAAAGATTTAACTAGGGGGTTAAACTAAGATATAAGACTTAAAATATCACTAAAACATGTATAAATTCAATTTTATGAGTTTATTTATACCCCCTTATCTTATATTTTAATTTTTTCCATTTGTTTTCAATTTCCCATGAAAATTACTTTTTATTATTTTAAAGTTTAGATTATTCACAAAGGTGCTACTCCTCTCACTTATAAGAGGAACCCCTCACTCCTCACCACCACACACTCTTTATGACATTTATATCAACCAATACTTATCAAAAAAACTTAAAAAACCCTTATATACTACTTAGAGGTTCTTGTCTCACCAAAAATCCAACCTAAGAAGGATTAAGAGGAAATCGAAAGGATGGTACCCAAGGAAGAGGTAATTGTTTTAACTAAGTTATCTCAAGTTTATTTCTTTTTAAACCTCTTATAAATTTTATATAACATAACTAACATAACAAAATTAGAATCATTAATTTAAATAAATTTTATTATTTTTATAGAACAACCATCATTTACCTATTTTCCATCAATTGTGAAATTAAAATGTCGCTCATGCATACGTGTGGACTACTATCTCCATGAACGAAATAATTAATTTTTATTCACCACCTAAAATTTATGGTTATAAATATGGATTTAATGAATAAAAATTATATATATTAAATAATTATTAATCTTAAAAGATATTTCATTATCTACCTTCCTTTCCTTTCATTCATTGAAAAATGAAAATTCTATACATGTGTATGTGCAGACTACTACTTCCATGAATGATTTTTTTATTCATAAATATATTACATATATGGTCCTAAAAGTGTATTTAATTGATAAATACTATATATATATATATTACATGATCAAAATTATGTAGGTGGTCAAACCATGTCCAAGGTACAAGGACTAGAATCGTCAAATTAAAACATGCATAACTGTTAATGCTTAAATAATTGATTTCAAAAAATAATTTTGAGTAAATGGGTAAAAAATAAGTTATGAAAGAGTGATAAGTAGAAATAAATATAAAAATATTGATTTAATAGATATTAATAATAAATATAAATTTATTATACTGAAGTTTTAAATGTGTTCGACAAAGAGAGTATCCAAGGTAAGAGTTCACTTCACAATCTAACTTTTCACCAGGATTGTTTATGTTTCAAATTACATTGACAGAATTGTGTGTTATTATTATACTAAATCCTATATTATTTATTCTAATTTGGTTATTTCTAGGTATTATAAGTATTATTTCCATTTTCCTCTCTTTGGTACTCAAAATCTTTAAAATAATTTTGATAAGAAAAATTGACTTTATTTCTCCTTTTTAGTCAAGAATCTTTCTATTCCATGTCCATATTCTTTATTTTGTTTCCAAAATTCTATTATATATATATATATATGATTTAAAAAGTTCAATTTCTATAAACTTTGACTATATTTTCAAAAATTTAAAAGGAATCTTCTAATCATTTTTTGTATAAATAATTTTTGTCTTTCTTTATAAGAGTGTGAACTAAATATCTTTTTAACATTTTTTTGTATGAACGGACTTTCTCACCATCATGAAAATTACTAATTATTTATATTATTTTACAAGTATTTATGGTTTTATAAAGTAATATATATTCCCATTATTTTAGAAATTTTTCATTTTTATAATAAAATTAAAGGATATTATTTTCTTGAAATTTTTGAAAGGGGTTTCATTTTACTTATGTCTATTTTTATCTTCCACTTAAAATTTTCTTACATAATTTTGTTTTATTTAAAATATTCCATTATTTTTAATTATTTTAGAATTAATATTTTAAAATTATCCTTAAAACCTAATGAAATGAGTTTTTTAATTTATTTATAACTTTATTTTTACAACAAATTTAAAAATGTTTTAAGAAATTTCTTTTTAAAGTTTCTATTCCACTTTCCTCTCTATTTTATAAAAGGAACATCTTTTCTGAAAAACATTTATTTATGTTTAATTTATACTCTCCTTTCATGCCCTAATAATTTATGGTTCATATCTCATTTTTCATGCAATAATTTATTCTTAGATCATTCACTTCCTTGAATTTATGTTCTCTATTACTCTCCATCATTAATTGATTTTATTTTTATATTTCAAATCCATGGTTCTTATACCATTGATATAATTAGTATTATTTCCTCTAATTAAATACTTTATAAACCATATAATCATAGTTATATAAGGTGTGAATTGAAGGAATCTTACGCAGAAAGTTATTCCATTTATTGGGGAAATATTGAGGTTATATATTTTTGATTAAATACAAATATATATTGATTACTAAGGCATATTAATTATGAATTTTATTTTTCATTAAATACACAATGAATTTATTTTACAAATTTGAGTGAATGGTGGGGTTTATTATATCCCTTGTACTTGTTGAAGTTTCAGGTGAGGTACATTATATCCCTTCGATGTATTGAGTAAGGTCTCATGTGACAAATAAGCTGGCATGACTTAAGAATTATTTGGGTATTCGATGTATACATATCCATTTATTTAAAGTGTCTTGGATGATGAATCAATGGTAAGATTAATATGTTTGTAATTATGTATTTAATCACTAAGAAACTTGTTATTATTATATTGTTATTATCCCTGAATGTATTTCATGATCAAGTTATTGATTAATTGGAATATTTATTGATTATTCACTCTTCTATATTCTTTATGACTTATGTTTTCATGTTATATTTCATCGTATGAAACCAATTACCAATCATTTTATATCACCCTTTATTTTTTTTCTTTTCCTTTGGGTATCAATAAATTATATTTGAATGATCTCCATGAAGGATAAAAATAAATAATAAAGTTTTCTTAAAGTTTATAAGCCTTTCTTCATGTTTACAATGTATTATGTAAATAATGTATATATAGTATCTCAACAATACTAAAATATTCGATCATTTGGGATACGATATCTTATATATTTTGATTATTTAATAAAGAAAACATTTCCTCTGGGTGATTGGATTTAGGGTTGTTACAATAGGGTACCTAAACCTTAGGTTTCCATAGGTGAGTTGGGTGACTCTCTTCCTTTGGAATCTCTTTTCTTGGATTTTTCTAGATGAATGTTTTGGAGGTAGGTGGATTATCTATGACTCTACTTCTATTAGAACTCAAAAGATTATGGTATCTAAATTAATATTTTTTACTTAGTAACAAAAAACTTTGGACAAATTATTTTGAAGTAAATGGTTAATTTTCCCTTAGTTTTCAAAGAAAGAGTTTTTGTTTATGTTCATAACATGCATGTGCAAGGCCTTATTGGTTTAGAATTTTATGATAGTACTACATTTTGGGGACAATAAGTCTCTACCACCATGTAATTACTTGGTGAATTATGTTCTACTCACCAATTAGTATGTTCAGGAAGTTCCGCATATTAGGGGATGTATTGGGTTCAATGCATGGAATCTATGGTGTAAAATTTAGTATATTTAATGGGTGATTTTCACTACTGGGTTTTCTTTATATATTTATTTTACACTATACACAATTATTTCTATTGTTATACATATATATATGTTAATTGTGATCTTACTTGTTCTTTTCCTAGTGGCATGTATGAGAAGTATATAGGGATTTCCTACTATGTTGTATAATCAAAACTTGATATGAACTTTGGTGTGTATTTATATGTTTTTTATCATGATAAATGTAAGGAAAATTTATATTAAATTATTTTCAGAGCACCTTGATGTGGTAGTCATTGATAAAGGAGGATGGATATATGATTCAGACATAGTATGAAGCATGAAGTGGTGATAATTTGTCATTAGAGTTTTCTTGGGAATCTTCATTTCATATAGACACTTCTGATTTTAATGTTTTACACTATGAATCAGATCAGTTTATATTAGTTTTCCTGGTAGATGGATCTATTTTCTCATGTATCATTTTACATATGTTCTTGTCATTTTTGGCTGTAGGTTGAATGTAATGTTAGTTTAAATAATCCCCTAATTATGTCACATACCCTTGAAATTTATCACAAGACTTTGGTTTTTGTGGGATTCACCTAAGGTTAGTGAAATTAGGGTCTTTTCCAAGTAAATTTATTGGTGTTTGGATGTTATAATAATTTATTAAATCTTATATCATGATCCACATAAACTACATATGATATATTATGAAATATAATTTTATATTTTAATGTTAAAATAATTTTCCACACATAATATCATTTATAAATAAATTTTCATAAGATAAAATGTGTAAGAGTTGGATTGGTTGATGTTTGAAAGTGTTATAAGAACATATCATTAACATATATTCAATGAATATACAAGTGAGTGAATGAATTCTTGAGAGTATCCCAAGGGCCTTTATTAATAGGCTGATGCCCAATGGTTATGTGGTGTAATATAGGATGGTCACTCATTATTTAGAGGGAGGAGTATGACATATCATCTCATAATAAAGGAGGAGGATGCTCTCTTATTATTGAGAGGGAGGATAAGGATAATCTCTAATTCTTAAGGGCTTTCTTGAAAAGTTCTCTCTAGATTTTTGAGAGAATTCTCTAGGGGAGTCTATTGTGCACACAATTTTACATATCCTCCAAAATGATATAATTTAGTTTACATACATAGAGAGTGTCCCTTTAGGACTATTTCTTATTATAATTTGGAAAACCATCTTAAATTCTAAGATTAGTTCCCAGAAACCTGTTAAGGAACCAATATTGAATGATGTTAATGTCAAAATGAAAAATACATTATATGAATGCTTATTATGTAATATAATCCCTTTTTCTTGATATCTAATCAAGCAGGTTGCATAATTGTTTCATCAACCTATTTTTTTGATTATTTTTATTTTACCACCTAAAATTCACTCATAAATAAAACTTCATGTCCCTAGACTTAATCAAACATTTCCATTTCAATCAAAGGTGTGGATATATATACATCCATTAACTCAAAAATGGAAAATCCTTTCTTTATTTACTTAATTAATTTCATGTCGCTTATGAAACACCCAACATATTATACCTCACTATGAGCATATACTATCATGGTTTTCATTATTACTTTAAAGTACATGATTCATGATACACTTTAATAATAATCTCAAGTCTAAGGACCAATACACATCTTCATGAAAAGGAATATAAAATAACACATATAACTTTTTTAATTCTTATAAACAATGTTATTTATTCACTATAAACATATTTTTATGATACATATGAATGAATGCATTGAACCCAACATAATTTTGGTTGAGTTTATATATATACCACCTTGAATACTAAGTGTATGTGTTTTCTAACTCAGAGGGAAAGTGCATGAATCTGCCACCTCACAAGCTGAGTGCATGCATTTTTTACCTATCATGTGATTTTCTTTGATTTCCAATCCATTATGAGGGGATTTATTATAGATTAAATGACCATTAAATGAGTTTAATGGTTTCATTCAATGGGTAGTAGCGAAAAGCTCAATATGTTGCATATGTCCAACATGTTTCATTAAATGGAGAGTATTTTGGTTGGTTATATAAATGGATGTGATCCCTCTTATTATGAGTGGTGAATGATCATATATTTCATGAAATATTTCTGAAGAACACTCTATTACTAAATTCTTATGCATAATGTTTTAGTGAAGTAACTGACACCCCTTTGAGCATTATGAGAATCCCGAAGTTAAAAACATGGATCCATTGGAAGGTGTTCCTCCCTCAGAGACAGGAGGCTTAACTCAACTTCTTTATGATATTTATCAAGATTTCTCCCTCAAAAATGGATGATTGATGATTCTATTATCATGTTTTAGTTATGTTGTACTTTGTTTAAATAGGAATGTTGGATTCTTGAAGATATACTATATAATTATATGGGGTTTTCCCTCTATGTATGATCATAATATGATCTCACAAAACCCATTAATGGTATAAAATCTAGATTCTTCAAGGATTAAATGTGTTTAATTTACAAGTTTTTTGAAGAATTTATATCATAATTAATATGTGGTTTTATCATAATATATGATATATTATTTTTCTTATGTTTTTTTCTACCATAGTATATGATATATTTATATCATAATTTATGATATAGCATAAAACCTCATTTTTTTCTAGTATCATATATTATGATATGAGATAGATCAATATGAGATTCTATTAGGGTTTTTGAAAAAATAGAGTGTTCGTAAGATAATTACAATACCCACTATATCACTAAATATAGTTGACATTATACGATATCACCAATCATAAACAATGATATGAGTCATTTTTTAGGATTTAATACCATATTAAAAAATAAAATTTCAATATTGGCATCCCTCACCAAAGTATTAGTTGTATTTTATAACTGATAATATGAATATTAGTCATAAAATATGACATGTACCTAAATTTCCAAAATTTTATATTTCGGTAATTTTGGTTGTAATTTTTAAATTGTTTATAAATCTTAAGTGTTAGGAATTATAAAAAGGATTTTACAAACATAAATTAAATATGAAATTTTTTTATATTTATTTCTCATGTTTTTGGAAGATAAATAAAATGGTTATTTATTTGTTAAATTTATTTTATATTCATGTTGATTAAAGTTTTTAAGAGATATAAATATTTTGTATGGTTAAGTTTATATGATAAACTGTTTCTGGGAAATATATCCTTACACTTCAGGCTAAGTGAAACTCCATAAGATTTATTTTTTCATCTACATTGACCTCAGTTTGTTATTTTGAGTTATAAGATTGAGAATAGTAGTTGAATATAGTTTTTTTATTTTATTTATTAAATATATTTCGAATTGGATTCTCTCTTGAGTAATTTATTTCCATGTATAGGTACTTTGTGTTGGACATCCCACTGGCCAGGAGGCTTATGCGTTGTTCTAGAAAAGTGGGGGCTAACTATCAATAACTCCAAGATTATTCGTGTGTTGATTATCATTTTAATATAACTCTATGCCTTTACCTAAAAATTTTATGTACCTTATTAATGAGATACATTCAGATATGAATAAATATACTTGTTTTATATTTTGGGTGAATATCAAAAACTTACGGGTTATGTAAAGAGTTACACATTAATGTGGTGTGAATATATTAATTTTATGGACATAATAGGGATTTAAAAACTAAATAATTATAAGAATGAATACACAAAGGAATAAAACACTAGAAGATAAATATTTAATAAGATATAATAGTCATGAATTTTATATTAATTTGATTTATATTAAATTGGTGAGACTTTTAAAAGGAAAACAACTCAAATATACAGTGTGAAATTCCTTCAAAAGTGTAACTGATCAAGATCTTGACCATCCAACTGGGAAGTTTCAATCCTAATTTAGGTGATCCTAGATTATCATATGTAAATAAAGCAAGTAGTAAGGTTACCTTATGAGTTAGAGACTTGTTCTTGGACTTTGATTTGGGTTACACTTAGCTTGGAAACACTAATGGTTATGATACTAGAAGATTAGAGTTAAGAATATCCATATGTTAGATTTGGATAAAGAGTTATTCACTCGAATCTCTAAGAATCATAAATTTTATGATTAGGAGGATTTCTTACTTAAATAACTAAGTGATGAGATAAATGATAAATCATCCTCATTAATTTATGAAATATTGATCTTAGCTCACGAAATGGATATGACGTTTGAGGTTATTAATATAGTGGGAGTGATTTCATTAAATGTACTTTATGAAAAGATATAAACTACGATACTCACCTATTTATATTCCATTATTATAGATTATAAAATACTATATGATAATCATATTGAGATCCATTATATGAATGATCAATAAAATTGTTAGAGATTAGTATATAGGGTTGAGAAGTTTTCTCAAGGAGAAGTATTGAGAGCATCTACATGTGAATGTTATAAAGACCAATTTTTCCTTATTTGAATCATGGGTATTAGATACTAGGTATGCATAACACACTTATATTCATAAATAATTTAACAAAATAACCTGGGTTAAAATGTCACATCACCCAAACCGACCTGCTATAAGGTCCAAAGAATGTTCTTGATCACCATGATAAAGAAACAAGTACTAGGGTATCAAAGATAAACAAGTGTAAAAAAATTCACCCTCAAACCCAGATAATAAAAACCTAGAGTTCCACCCAGGAATATATTCTAAACCATATATATATTGGACGTTCAAGTGAACAATTAAATGGATACCAGTAATAAGCATCACTTTAAACTGAGTAGAACACAACATAAATTTAAATCCATAAATGATATAAAAATATAAAAAAGTGGTAATCTATACAATCATATAAATAAATTAAAGTCTCAAAACATGACTACGGTCAATTTGGTCGATATATGATCAAAATCCAAGAACCCAAAATCCAAGGATCACAAAATTTTCGGTCAATATATCTCCATGTAGCTTTTCCTTACCAACAAACCCACACCACATAAGGAAGCAATATTTCAAGAGGATTCTCTAAAATGTGTACCTCTTTACCCTTTATAGTATCTAGAAAAACCAAATTTCCATATTCATTAAGGAATATATAGGGGGGGGGGGGTTAGGGGCAGATCGTGGGGTCAAGTCCCCGGCTTGTGATTTACATATTATTTTCTTACTTGCGTGTGTGCCGCTTTCGCAGTTGTACCCAATTTTTTTTATATAGGGTATGCAGAAAAAACTAGTAGCATACCACCATGAATCTAAAAAACACATTTAACAATAAAAAACTTTGGTTCTAGTTTTTAAAATAAATAATTCCTTGGAATGAAATTTTATTTTTGAAAGATACATTTTCAACCACTTTTGTTTTATAAAAAACAATTTCACCATTTAAAAGAGAAAATAAAACATTTAAAACTAACGAGAGAAGTAAACCATAATCACAACATCATAAATACAATGATATTTCACATAAATATCAAGTATAAACTCAAGAATAATATGAGAAACATGGTAAGAGATCTGACCAATAAGTTCTAAGGGTAACTAGGACTCAATCATGAAACACTAGCCAACCTATGTGATCAAAAAAAAGAAATGTAACCTAGGGCCTCCCAAGACCTTACTAGAATTGACCTGTAGAAAATTTATATCTAAATCTAAGGAAATTATTATTTAGTCCCCACCTACCCAAGGTATCCCATGTGCCAACAAAATCAAAACCCATGATAAATAAATATCCAAGATAAAAAGAACAAGAAAAAATAAAAAATATAATCTTAAACCACATTTTATTTCAAAATACTCTATGAAAACTCAATTAGAAAAAAACCTTATTGAAACATTTCCACAAACACCTTGTAGGATTACCACTTATTTTCAATGGAAAAAAGTTAAGTGGAACCATCATTTTTATTCACACAAGAAAACATATAAATGAAATCACAAACATAATCAATCATTAATTAATTTTAAATGTTTTTTATTAATAAAACAAAAATAAATCTAAATAAATTTATGTATGCTAAAGAAATAGTGAGTTATGTAGAGACACACAACTTTAATGCATTGATAAATAATCAACTTCTTGAATTAACTTAATAATGGAAGGATTTGTATACTTAACAACCTATAAATCCATGTAATTCCTTAAACCCAACCTAAAATTATGTTTTAGAATTACATGGCCATTAGGGTTAGATTATTAGAAGAAAATCATAAGAGCATGGAAGAATAGGAAGGAAGAATGAGAAGACCAAGTATAATCAAGGTTTACTTCATGATAATTGACCAAAACACCATTAAAAGTAACCAATTTAAAATGGGATAAGAGGTCCACAGAAGTTAGAGGAACATGGTTGAAAAAGGGGAATAAATGATGGGTATTGAGGTTAAAAATAAATGGGGTGAAATTTAGTAAATTCGTTGTTTTTAGGAGTTATGTTCATCCTACACGGTTAGCTGGAGAGTTATGCACAGTTAAAATAATCGTGCAGTAACCACGTAATATTAAATTGGAATAATTCACCCCCATTTTTCATGGATGGGTACATGGTTATAACTAAACATTTTTTAACCAAGTTACTAGAACTATTTTACCAAAATTTGAAAGTTCAACCCCCAAACTCATGAAAACTATAAAAATAAATAAAAAAGAAACAAAAACTAAAAATAAAACGTATAAGTGACACAATGGGTGTCATAATTTTTCCCACCATAACAATTTATACCCCAAATAGTCCTAAAGGATATATATATATATATATATAAGAAATTAAGTAGGTCCACTTATATCCCACAAAATCCTCATGCTCCCACATATTATGGCTATCCCAACCACACTAAAACTACACATTGAACAAAATAATTGTATCTATACGAAACACTTTTTCATAGTGATCCATGATAAAAAATGACTTCTAAATAAAAGATGAATTATATTATTTTTTAAAATATTCCCACTCTTTTATTTGTGATGTGTCTGGTAGTTACTTCTTTAATTGATAATATTGTAATAAATCATGAATCCCTATCATTTGAAGTGGAAAATTTAATCGATATGCTACCTTTATGAGATTCCTCATGATCTAAAATGAATTTACATACCGAGGTATCAACTTACCCTACCTACTTAGGTGATTATGTACTAGTATTTGAGAGATCCAGATAAATAAATAATCACCCATATATAATTATAACTAATTTTAAGTATGATTAGTATTTAATTTTTTGAAAGTCTAGGTCATTGAACACCTTTTCCAGATCTACTAAAATTTACTCAACATCTCTTGAATGATACTTAGTTTGAGGAAAGAGTATTCTACCATTTTTTCCCAACAAAAAGGGGACTAACATGACCATCTATAAAATATTTTAAATGTAGTAATTTTTATCATGGATTTATAATTGTTATTATAAGAAAAATCTATAAAAAATAATGACTTATCCCAGGTTTCACTAAAATCAACCATGGAATTCTGGAGCATATCCTTGAGAATATGGAGAGTTTTCTATAGATGTAAATTTACCTAGTTATGTTAGTTAATTATCTAAATTAACTTAGAATCCATTTCTTCATAAATCCCCTTTTATAAAAAATAAGTAATACATGGTTCTCAATTACAAAAAATGGGAAAGGTCACTCTATATAGCTTCACAGTCTCTTGGACATATATGTTTCCAAGATCCCACACCCTTTATCAATTATTTAATGTAAAGAAAATGGGTCAAACTCATTAAATGATCAATAAATACCAAAATTATATCCTTCTTTATAGGTTATTAGGGTAAGAAGATAAACCAAATCCATTGAGATCTCATTACACTTACAAATAGGAATGGGGAGATGCCATTAAAAACTAGTTGGACTTTAGTGATCGACCTTAATTATTATGAAATGAAATAATATTATTTTTGAAAATATCAATTTTCATTATATTCGATCATTATTGGAACATAATATCAAAAACACATTATTATTTCCTTGAGATTCTCTATATAATTGGAGTGGTGACTACTTTGTATCACCTCCTACCTCAATGTTAGAAGAAACAGTAGCCATTTTTTGAAATGGATAGTACCACTGGATGCATGATACAAATAATATTGGGATCCCACTTTTTTTGGTGTTGTGTTTAATTTTAATTTAAAATATTCATTAATATTGTATTATGTAAATATATTGAATGAGAATTATAAGATATTGGAATTTTGGTTATAGAAACCAAGCTTGGATAAGGAGATATCAAGAGAGTTTTAATTTTAATATGTTCATAAATATTGGATGGGTCATCTTGGAAGTTGATATTTGAAGATTATTATCATTATTTATATGAAAAAATAAATAATTACCTATCTTGGAACCATTTATAGATTTATTTATGTTTGATAAAAAATATGGATGAAGATTTAGAGTTCCGTCCTTATACTAACATGATTTAGAAAAATATAAAGAATGAAGTTGAGGAGATTTAAAAGGTAAACTACTTTATGTTTTTGGTTCTCGATGAAGAAGTTGTACACTATTATTTGGTAAAGGAATTGATTATATTTGGAATTAAAAGTAAAATAAAATTTTCCAACTATGGAACCAACTCTACCAACCAAGAATTATATCCACCATTTGTATTTAACTAATATTAAAGCTAGGAGCTAGCTGAAAGTAGAATAGATTGTGCGTATCCAACATGGGTTGGTGTCAGTGTGAGTGAATAGTTCATTCCAAAAACATAGCTGAAGGGTTCGTAGAACCCACATGTGTGGGATGAGGTAGAGTACCAACTCCCATGAAACTTCATTGGTGTGTTAATGGAACCTAAAGGCTAATAAAGAAGTGTTATCCCAAAATAAAATTCTATGTGGAATAACTGATTCATAAAACTATTCATAGATTAATATGCATTCTATATTGAGATAAAATTTAAACTATTTATATTATCTTCTTCCTCATGCCATTTTAAGGACCACACAAGTTTCAATTATTCCATAATCATAAGTGATCATGAAGATCACAACTAAAGTTACCCTAAGTTTCATATGACTTCATAAGGTATTTCATATGACTTACTGAGTTTTTTATGACTTTGATTATTGATTGTATGACTTTTTTAATTGATCGTATTACTTATAAAGACATATGAAAATGTTTGGAATATGTGTTTATTAAATAATTATGATATCTAAACATGATGATGCCTTGTCATGTGATGAAGGAAGAAATATCTTGAGGATATGAAATAACTATGATTCAAGTACTACTATATTTGAGAAGAGTGAATTATAAATAGTAAATGAATTGAGGCTATAGTATAGTGGTCCCCATGGTAAGATCTTAGAGCATGATGAACTATATGAGCTTTTAAGCACAAGTTAAAATAGAATGAATAAAGATACCATGTTGTAGTGATGAGAATTTCAAGAAGAATGTTTAACTATGAGAATGGTCAACTTATTTACACTATTTTAATGATAATTTTATTTGATTTGCTTCATGATGAGTAATAAAAAGTCTCATCAGATCCATTTTGTTTTCAAATAATAGAACGAAAAAGGACCATGCTCTAGTAGAAATCATGGTGAGAATTATAGTTTTAAAATAGTTATATATAGAACACCATTCCATAATGTTGAGATTTTTAGGAGAAGTTTTTATATATGGGAAATAACGAGTGGGAATTTTATATGGAGGTGACTATGGTGACTTACATGAAGTGATAAATTCTAGTAATTGAAAATAGGTAAGACCATTCCATGGTCTGGTCTCAATGATTGTTTTAAGATAAAGTCATTGCTTGAAGTTTTCTAAGTCCCAAAATGAGTGACTCCCCTCATTATCACACACTTTTGTGTTTCATGTTTCATGTATACATGGATAGAATTCAAATGAATTTAAATGTGAATATTTTAAAGATAATTTAGATTGATAACAATACCATAATATTTCAAAATATCATGAATAATTAAATGATGATGAGTCTTCAGGTAGATGAAGAAGAAGGATAATTGAAGTTTGATATTTGATGATATTAAATGTGAAAAATTTATGTGGAAAGATATTGTCACAATATAGTGAATATGTATCCTGAGAAAAAGAAATATAAAAGGTGTGAGTTTAACTGTGTGCTTCTGAATATTCTATAAGTCTAAAAGAGAAATATCTGGAACCAAATTTGTATACATCTACTCATTCTATTAATTAAAGGAAAGAATAATTCATCCTAGTGCTGAAGCAGAAAGAAACCCCATTTTCTTTGAAGAAGAAAAAGGATATGTGAGTTTGGTTATGCTATAATTTTTGGAATCCAATCCCATACATTGAGTATCCAACATACTATATGAACATATATTATATAGGTATGAATAACATCTATGGAACCCATTTATGTGTGGTAAGTAAGGAAGAATATCATCCATACCATCCAAGAGGGATACTAGATTTTCATTACTGATTTACTTCACATGGAGCTAGCCAAATCCTATATTCCATTGAGATTATATAAGAGGAAGTTACTTATTTCATTATACCTGGTTATTTATAGGAAAAAGACTTTAAGGATTTACCATTGATTATGATTTCTTTGATATTAAGAAGGAAGCTATGTACTTGGGATAATAACCATGATAAAACAGCGATGTAGTTATCCTTAGGGAGTTAAACCTCATTAACAAACCTTGGTGTTCACTTGTGATGATTTCCTTTTCTATATATGAATATTGACTAAAGGAGAGTAATAAAAAGAGAAATATTCTCATTGAATAAGTGAATAGGTATTAAATGCTAAAATTAAAATTATAATCAAATTATAACCACACTGATTCACCCCTATCAGGGTTTCACATATCCCTATGTAATCTTACCAATTAACATTAAAGTAAGACACACCTCTTTTTATATTCTCAATTTTAAAGTTTTATTTTAAGATTTGAATTTATATTTTCAAATCCTTCATGAAGTGAATATTTAAGGAGACATGTGAGTTCTCTTCCAAATAAACCATGGAAGAGATTTCTTTCAAGACACTAAATAATATGAAGAAAAGAGTTAGAAGCAAGTTTAGAAAGGGCCCATCAAAAGGGGAAGAAAATAATGAATATATAATAGTTAAATGTAATGAAAATAGAGTTTATCCTAATATTTATATTTATAACCTATCACTTATAGGGTTTTTGATGATATTATATCCCTCTTAATTAAAGAGGAATAAAAATAATCTTTCCTATATGTCAATCCTAATGATTTTAGTATAAGTGTTGAAGATCATATCTTTGAAGAATCATGCGGCGAGGCATATGATGATTCATGAACGTTTTTAATGATGAAAAAATAGAAATTTCCTTGATATGTATTCAATTTTATTTGGGGATCTATCTGAAAAATAAACGATGATATCACCCAAGTTAAATAAAATTCATAAATTATGGTGAAATATTTCCAATAAAGGAAATTGATGTATATAAATCTCTCTAAGAAGGTAAGATCCATAAATACCATTAATGGGGATCTTGAATAAATATTATACAGTTTTTTTAATCAATGAATCATTACAATTATTGAGAGAGAATAATACAATAAAGTTATTAAAGGAAATATCCTTTTATTTTAAGAGAAAATTTCTATTAAAAATGATCAACTGGATTTTAGGGAAATGAGGATTAAAGAGATTGAACATCTGCTGTAAAAAAAGAGAAAAATGAGTGAAGATCAAGCTAAAGATAAGTGAAAGGAATGAGAAAAAATAATAAAGTTAATGGTAAATGGGAAATATATTCTCAATATGATATTATTGTATATTGAAGTTAAAATGATTTTTTTGAAACAACTCATGACACACCTTTATAAAAATCTGGAAATAATCTACTTCCACACACACTACTATAGAGGATTCTTATACTGAAAGAAATATATCTGGTGGAAAAAATAATCTAAGATCACCCAATGATCAATATATAAAAACCTCAAAATTAAAGGAACCATCCATATCTAAAAATAATATATGTTATAATTTTGGATTTATTCATATTTTCAGTTTAAAAATAATATTTATACAAATGTGGATGAGGAAAAGTGTTCAGGTTCCCACCACTATATACAAGGTGGTTAGAAGAAAGTTCCCAATTATTTTTTACTCAATTGAAGGCCACTATTTGATGTAAATTCTAAAAATATAAATTTATTTATTCTAGAAAATATTAACCACATATAGTTTAAAGAAGGAAACCAAGGTTAGTTCGTTACTATTTTTTTGTAATAAATTCACGCAGATGACTTTAGACTTCTAGTATAATGTGTCATTCTATGGAAGAAAAGGAAAGCCTAATTTTAAGGGGTTAAAGAACATGTTTTTGTAAGATTAAAAAAATTAGGATAAAAATTTGTATGTTTCAAACAGATTTGAAAGATTTGAATATCTCTATGTAAATTTTGAAGCATGTGGCCATAATGAGAATATTTGTCTCTAAAAATCATCCAAGCATGCATTGAAAATAAAGAAGCAAATAATAACACAAATTGTAAATAAGTAATATGTTCGAACCTTGGGAAGTAATCTAGATAAACCTACTAAATAGAATAATCCCAAGAAGATTATTCTGAAGAAGGGTGTGTTATCATTGTGCTATAATCAAAAGGAAAAATCTGCTCAAAAAAAGCATAGAAAATAAAATAAGAATGATACTTAAAGGATATATATATACTTATTTTATGAAAAAAAATACATTACATGGAAATGTAAAAACAATCCATGGATGAACTTATTAAAGTAATAAAGCATAAGAATAATGAAAAATCACTCCAAACAAAAAATAAAAGGACTAAATTAGTGATGAACTCTCCTACAAAACCAAGTGGAAGAAGAAAAAAAGACTGATCACATTCCTAAATAATGATTGGAAATATACGCAAATAATTTGAATAAATTAAGAGAAATGGAAGCATAATATAAGGATAGATACAAAGGGAAAGAAAAAATTACACATGAAGAAGAAATCAATTTTATTTAGAGGTTATCAAAAAGGAACAACCTAGGATCTCATGAGGAGCTCTGTTGGAGGTGCAAATAGTTTGGACATAATTCAAATGATTGTGTCACAATCATACCCAAGCAAGAATAAATATTAAATAACTTTAAAGATTCTACAAGTGATGCAAGTGAATTTATGGATCATGTTAAAAGGAAGACACCATATAAGGATAGAACAAAAATACCTATGCTATCTAAGACTGGATAAATATTTAGAAATTCACACATGAAGAGATCATCTAGACATAGATGAATTTCATGGTTGAGAATAAATTCTCATAACTGATTCACTCACTAAGGAGAAAAATAGGTTATATGTTATTCCCTAAATTATTTTTGTTTTTTATGTTAACTATACAGGGAATTGAAGATGAAGGTTGTTCTTGAGAAGGGAACTAAAGAATAAATGTGATCCATCAAAACATGAAGTAATGAAAAATTGAATATATATTACATATATAAATAAGTTACAATATTATTGTGAATGATTAATTGATAATCAAAATAACATATAAATAAAATAGATCTACCTTGATGAGGTAAAGATTGGAAATTTCCCTTGAGGGGGATTTTTCTTGAGAAACTACCACATTTTTTCAATTCATATATATCTAAAATTTATGTAAGGTGATTGACTTTTTATAATTATAAAAATTATAAATTCTCATTATACCATCCCTATTTATGAAATAATGAGGGTTGATATTAAGTGGGTAACTTAAATTAATCAATGGTAAGAAAATGAAGAATATTGAGGAGTTATAGGGCTAGTTATAGAATCTAAAACCTACTATATATACTTGAATGTTTCTACCATTTATGTTGAGATGAGTGAAAAACCTTAAGTTATTACCCCAAAGATAAATAAAGATTTCAACTAGTGTCACTCAGTTTTAGAATAAGATCATGTTAATAACCTTTAATTATATTTAGGTAATGTGTATGAGTCAGTATCAATTCTTTGTATTATATATAACTTTTGGGGTTAATTTAAATCATCATGTTTTCTACACCAAGCATGTATCACATAGATATTTAGTGGAATAAATGATGGAAAATTTCTTAATAATTAATCACTACTATCCTATATTATATACTTTGTAATTATTTTCAATAAAGGGGGATATAATAAAATGATAAAGGAAAATAAATTTAAAGAACATATTAACATAAATTTCTAGCATTTTTAGTGACAAAAAATAAAAAAGGGATGTTTTTAAGATCACTTTGTGTTTTTGTTATATTTTTTGTTGATTCACAAGAAGTATCAATATTTCTTGATGTTAAAATGTTGAAGAATAATTTGAAGATCTTGGAAGTTTGATTGGAGAACCCAATCTTGAAGGAGTAGATCCTAAGGGTGTGTCACTTTGATCAAGTGGATTAATATTGGAAAGAATATCTTGGAAGTTGATGTTTAAAGTTGAATATTGTTATTTATATGAAAAAAGGAAGAAGTACTTGTCTTGGAAGTATTATGAGATTTATTTATACTGTAGGAAAATTTGGTTGAATATTTGGAGTTCCATCCTATTTTTATATGTTAAATAAAAATATAAATAAGGAAGTTGAGGAGATTTAAAAGGTAAAATAGATAATGATTTTGTTTGTCTATTAAGGTGCTACATGCTATTATTTTTAAAAGGTATTTATAATATTTGGAATTATAATTAAAAAAATTGTCTAAATTTGGAACCGACTCGACCAACCAAATATCATGGCCACCAATGGTTGTAAACCAGGTTTAAATCCAATAGCTATATGACTATGACATAAAGGGTGCATATCTTGTATGGTTCAATACAAATGTGATTGCATGGGTCGTTGAAGACATGTATGTGATGGGTGTTTAATATCCACATGTATAGGTTAGGACGGTGGGTCATGGTAGATCAACTCCTCCCATTAGACTTTATCAATATGTTAATGGAACAAAAAGTCTAATAAAGGAGAAAAATGATAAAGGTAACTTCAATGTGTGATTACTGATACAATATATTTTTCATAGATTAAAACTATCATTGTGTCAATCCGAAAGAGAATCCATTTATATCATTTTACACCTCACACCATTTAAATTATCACACTTGTTTTAACCATATTTTAATCACAACTAATTGAGAATATCACATCCATATAATTATCCATCAAACATGAAGTTTTAAATTCTATTCTGGGGATAAAAATGTATAAGTTACAAAGTCACCATGAGTTTTTTTGACTTCATAAGGCATTTAGTATAAGTTATTGAGTTTTTTATGACTTTGATAATTTATCACATTACTTATAAAATGATCATGTAACTTATAAATCCATATAAGAATGTGGAGTGTATGGATTTCCTAAAGACTTATTATATCTAAATATGACGATTCAAGGCTGTGTGACCAAATAATAAATTTCAAAAGGATACAAAATATCCATGATTCAAAGTGTTATAAATAAGAAGAGTGAATGACACACATGAAATAATTGGATTCTATAACTTAGTGGTCATCATGGTAATATCTTAACGAATTATATACTATGAGAGTTTTTGAGAAAAATGAAAAATGGCATGGAGATGGATACCACACTATAATGATGTTCATTTCAATAAGAATTTTGACCTATGATAAATGTTGACTCATTTATACTATGGAAATGAGAGTTTTAGGTGTCTTCATGATGATGAATAACAAGACTCATACCAATCACTGTTTTTTGGAAAATGAGGAAATATAGAGGTCTAATCCATAGTAGAAACTATGGTAATAATTTTGGATGAAAAATGGCCAGACAATGAACACCACACTATTATATTGAGAATTTTAGGTATAATGTTTACCAGTTAGAAATAGTGAGTGGGAATTCAATGTGGTGGTGAATGTGGTGACTCACATAAATAGATAAAGGTTGATAATTAAAAATGATGAGGACCATGATATAATCTAGCTTCATTAAAAAATTTTGAAGTCTTTGATGCTAGAAGTTTTGTGAGATCTAGTACGAGAAACTCTATACCGTAGCATACATCATGGACCTTTGTGTTTAATACATACATGGATAGAATTTAAAATTTTGGATTTTAGGTAGAATTTAGTTTTAGAAGAAGATAATTATATTTCTAAATTTGATGAAGAATTAAATGAAATCCAGTATCCATGAAGCCTGAAGAATAAGAATAATTGATGTATGAGATTTTAGGAGATTCAAAGTTCAAGAATTGTGAGGAAAAATATTCACAAAATATAGTGAACATATATTCTAATAATAATAAAGGAAAATGGTGTGATTTCAATTATGTGTTAGTGAATATTCTATAAGTCAGAAAGAGAAAAGTGGGAACTGACTTTGTATAAATCTCATCATTATCTGATTTCATGGAAAGTATAAGGTCTTATGGTGTTGAAGTATAAGGACAATTTGAGTACGCTGAAGAAGAAAAAAGGGGAAGTGATTTTGGAAATGCTATAGTTGATGGAATCCAATCCCCAAAACTAAGTATCCAACATGAAATATAAACATATATTGTAGAGGTCTAAAGGAGATTGAGGTAGCTCATTGAACTTCTACAAGTGAGGAAGAAGATAATTTATACTATCCAAGAGGAACACCAAAGTTTCATTACTGAAGTAATTTACAAGGATCTAGCTAAATCCTACATTCTTCTAAGAGTATATAAAATAAATCCATTTCTTGCATTATAGCTAGTCAGTGCTAAGAAAACGAGTTCATATCCATATCCTTGATCGTGATTTCTTTAATAATAATAAGAAATATGTCTATGTGCATTTATAACCATGACTCACCTGGTACATAGTTATCCTTAGTGAGGATAACCTAATCAATAAACCCCAACATCCTATTTCATTTCATTCCTTTTTTACATCTACATACCAAACAAAAGAGTGTAAGGAAAATAGAGGTCTTCTCACCCAATAAGTTATGAGCTGATAAAGGGATAAAAGTAAAATTAGAATAAAATTATAATAATAAATATTCAACATGAAGTGTTATACACATCCCTATATGATCCTCACACACTCGACATATTCCCACCATTTAAAGTTCTACCTATTAAGTGGAAATCAAGATCCTTAACCATCTCAATTCGGACCTGTTCATCAAAATATGATGTGACCTATTCATCGGTAAAAAACACCTTCTCATATTTATCCTAAACATATACATATAATTAGTCAAATAGGATCATCATATTTAATTCTTATTCTGAATCCTTCAATGATAGAGTCATTAGATTTCTAATAAATCATATTCCACAACACTTCCTTTACTTGGAGTATACAAAAATAAAAATTCAATAGTATAGAGTTAGTCCACAAATTATCTTTGGATAAGATTCATATCTATCTGAGTAAATATATACCTCAATATTTTTTGTTCAGAGTACATGATAAATATCTCCCTTAGTAGATAATGATGCCACTTCTTTAGAGAATACATAAAAACTATTAATTTTATGTAATGAGTGGGTAATTTATTTCATGGGGGAATAAATAGAGGGATCCATAATCTATGACATGATTTCTCTGTATCAACATGCACCCCAACACTGGACTTGGAACATTTAAGAACACAACATAACACTTTCCTAGATCAGGAATAAGAAATAATGGATATGAGGTAAACCTCATCATTAACTCTTCAAAAGACCGTCGACACTTCTCATTCAATTAAAAAATCTCACTATTCTATATTATAACTATAAAAGGTTATGTTAGTGTAGATAATTCCTTTTAAAATTAACTTATAATATACTACTGGGCCCAATAAAATTATAACCTTGAATAAATTCTAGAGTTTCTCCCAAGATATCATGACTTGGTTCTTCTTTGCGTTCACTATAAAACCCTTTTTAGATAGCATATGTTCTAGTAAATTCACTTCCTAGTTATGAAATATCCATTTAGAAAATTTAGTGTATAGGTAGTGGTCCCTTTAAGTTCCCAAAAATTATTCTCAGATAGTCTTTATGGTCTTCTTGGATCTTGGTTTAAAATAAGATATTATCAATGAACACCACCACAAAGGTATCAAGGTACTGGTGGAATATCTGGTTCATTAGGGAAATGAAACCACAAAGGAATTATTGAGGTCAAATGGCATAAGTATATACTCATAATGGTTATACATGCTTCTAAAAGTAGTCTAAGTAACATCTTCTCCACAAAAACTCAATAAATGTTATCCCAATCTTAGATCAATATTTTAAAACCATCTCTTTCCCCTGAGATGATAAAAAATATCATTGATTATGGTAAAATGTTATTTATTCTTAATGATCATCAAATTAAAATTTCTATAATCAACAAAAATTATAAGTATTCCATTATATTATTTATAAAAATGACCGGTGAATCCCCAGAAGAAACAATTGGGAGAATAAAACCATTAACCTCAAGATCTTCCAACAACGTTTTTAATTGTTTTAGTACATCTACATCCATTCGATTGGATGGTAGAGATATATGAATCATCTTGGGGAGTAGATCAATAGTAAAATATACTTTACACTCGGGTGGTAATCTAGAATAATCATTATGGAATACCTTAGAATACCCATCAACCACCAATTAAAGTTGATCATCTGAGCTCTGTTCAAGGGAATCTCAAAGAATCATGGATATATGATAAAATAATTACTCCACCATAGAAATGGAAAGGCCTTATCTACCTGACCTTAGGTCCTAATAAACTTGTAATATGTGATTTTTCCCATTTAGTGTATGAAATAACACCTTTTGATGGTATAATTCCACTAGATAATTGGAATTAACCATATAAACCATGTAATAAATATCCAGATGAAGCACCCAAAAATCCCAAATGACATCGACATTTGAGAGAACCATGTGTCTCTCATAGAAATTAATGCTTTTATCTTTCCTCCTTCCCAAGGGAGTAGAAAGGTCTATCACATATGGTATCAACTATTTTCATATTATCAAGGAACCAATAAATTTCAATTAAATGAATGAATGAGATGTACCCAGGTTAAATAAATCTAGTTCCATCAATAAAGTAATAAACATCATACCATAAACAATTTCTAGCTAGGCCTCTTACTATACTGTTAAATTCTTTTCTACATTAAAGTGCCTAGATTTGGGCTCACTATAAGTATTAATATTATAATGGGTGTCTAATTATTTCTAAGGGAGAGACCCCACTCTCTTTTATGAGTCTGACTAAACCTAAGAACTCATGATATGAGAACAGACCACCCAACTTCATTAATAAATGAATCTATAATATCTATAAAGATTCTACAGGCAACCACACTTACTGAAAGCTTTCAAAGACTCTTGATAGACTTTCTTGGAATGTCCTCGATTCCTATATTTATTACATACCATTGAATTCCATATTGAATATGACCCAAAACGAGGGTTATAATGATGCATTATTACACTTCTTCCTCATCAATACTCCTCATTTTTCCTCTTTTAACATAAATAAGAACTCCAACGGCCTCCCGCCGTAATTAGGTCACCCCTCATACTTGCCAAACTGACTATGTTTACATTGACCATAACTGGTTTTTACACTACTTCTATATAGGTTAGAATAAAAATAAATATGATCCTTGACTTGATCTCTAGATTTAACCCCATTTCAAAAGACGAGCTTTCAAATAGTCTGTCATGAGAATCCTAGGTGAAAGATAAACCAACTCAGTAAAAAAAGTAGAATAATCCATAACAGAATGGTCTTTCCACTTGAGTGTCATAAACTCCCTACCATTCACTACTCTTAAAGTATTTGGTTATATATTTGGGTTGAAAATATTCTTGAAATTAGTCTACAAATTATATTTATGGAGCTTAGTCAACATAATTGGATCCCACCACATCTAAATAGTTCCTTCTAGTAGATAGGGGTAAAAAAACCTTTAATGTATCGAGGGTTTATAGGAATTAGAATATACACTAAATCTTATCTATAAATTCTTATGGTTCTTGAATCCCTCGATCACCTTAGATTGATAGTGGATTTTTCTTTATAAATTCTTAGGCATGATCTACCATCCATTCTTGTCTAAGATCACCTTTCCCAAGATATTGAATGGTTTTAATCACTAAGTCAATAATATCGGGTTCTATAAGAAGATTGAATTTCATATTACACTCTACAGATCCTTTCCTCATATTCATGGAAGCCTTTATAGGGGATATAATCTATGAAACATGAAATATAAGACTCAATAAATACATTATTAAATTATAAAATACCAATTCAATCATAACTATTTAAATTATAACTCTTAAATGAATTATAACATCAAAAAAGGAAATTCTCAACACAAAATGCATGAAAATCCCTAAATCTATATCTTTTTCCCATTTTGAATGGTTTTTCCACACCATCTAGAAAACCATGAATTAAACATGAAAAGTCCTAATGGAAGGGTTCCATGCCTGACCACACACTTACCACATGATTTTTGAGACTATATTCTTATGGTTTCCTTCTCTGTTTTACTCCTTGAAACTTCAAACTTCTCAAAAAAATTGATATTCAGAAGTTAATAACACAAAATCTCATTAATATAATAAAAACTTCAACCTAGGTTCAATCTATGATTCACTATCTACACATGGTAACTCATGGTTCAACATGTGGGAGAGCTTGGGAGGTTTCCTCCCTCACCTACCCATTAAGTCCCAATTGCCCAATATCCATTATACATTTACTCCCAAATAACATGAGGGATCTTTGATACCCTTTTTTTAATAAACTGATATAGGTAAATATGGTGACCCAAGATAAATATACATAAATAATACATCGATATAATGGTTTACTTATTATATCTAAGAAATATTCATGCACTCCAAGGTCCCAAATATTTAGTGTCTTGGAGACTAGAAACATAAAAACACTTATTTAACATGATGTGAAAATTTATTTATAAATTAAATCATCTCTTATACATTCCATGATACACAATTATCTTCAAATCCAAGGGAAGGGAAAAAATCTAGAAGTAGTGGGCTCAAAAACCCAGTAAGTGAGAGCATATCAAATGCCACAATAGTTAGATCACAAACATGTGGGAAAGCATATATAAGGGGAAATATCAGATTTAAAAGAACTTAAATCAATAATTGTTAACCATAAACAAAAAGATAGACATTCATAGGTCCACTATGCTAGATAACCTAGGGGGATGAATCAGGGTATGATAGATTAAAACAACTTCCCCTTTTGATCTTGTTTCTTTGTTAAACAAAACTATCTTCTCTACATTTACTATAGAAAAGTATAAACATAAATTAGATCATTCACAAGACACCATAATTTTTACTTGGTTTACCCTCACTGGGCTACGTCAAAGGATAATACAATGAAAATTTGATAATGTACAAAATCCACTAAAAATGCATAGCTGTTTACAAGTTTGAAGTGGACTCACTATCCCTCCTAGTTTACAACCAATAACAATTTGAAAGATCACTACTCTCTTAACTAAAGTGAGCTCAATGCTACTTCATAAGATCCACTCAAAGTTTATAGACTTTTATATCCCTTCATTATCTCTAATGAAAGCATCCCCCACTATATGTAGATGCTCTATTGATGTACCAATTTCATCCACTGATGAATACCACTTTACCATAATATTATTTGGCAACCTTAAATCTTTCGTGCAACCCTTACTATGTATTGAACACAAATTTAATGCCTTTCATGAAATATTCCACTTTTTTCACAAAATACCCCTTTCATGAAACTTAAATCTTATGCACAACTCAAATCATACATGCAACTTTCTCAGCTTGTGTACAACTCAAAATCATTGGTACAACTACCTTTTATTAAATTTATTACATGATCCAGAGCTCCTATTCTCTCTAAGTTTTGAGATACTTCAAATGAGGGGGGTCACCTCTTATTTATAGGCGTCTTCAACCCCTGTGTGGAAGATTAGATGTGTCGTGCAAGTTTCTCCTAGAGCGTGAAAATCCCCATTTGGCGTCACTTTGGGTGCACAAGTTTCTTTCACACAAGCTCATCTTTCGCACACATTTCCAAATATTTTTCATACATCATGCCTTTTCCATTTTTTGACATTCTAATCTTGGAACATGAATTGCATGCAAGTTTCCAAACCACCTTATATATGTTCTTTTTGTACCACCTCCAGATCGACCATTATTTTTTCATGATTATTTTTCAACATAGGTTTTCGAAAAATATCTATGGAACTCGAATACTCATCATGGAAACCATATCTTTCAATAAACAAACCCTCTTTGTCAAAAAAACAATCAACCAAAAAATGCTTCAATGCTTCATTGAGGGGGTTTTTCCCAATAGACTCATCAACTCAAACTATAACACATTTTTCATGGAATGAGAAAATAAAACATGAAGCATAAAACCTAATCCATGGAACGTATGAAAGAAAGTGTCACAATCATAAAAATATAATTTCTTATCACTTTGAAACTAGTTACCCACCATCTCGTTCACACGTAAAATTGTGAGTGGGGTTAAATTTCAACACACTCACCCTTTTTGAACCTTGCTAATCACTAAACAATTCAGATAATATTTCTATCTCATGAGATATAAGCCTTAATAAAATTAATTGGAGGGATATATATATATATATATATGTCCCACCAATCTCATAATCTATACATTTTTGTGCCACTTGAAAAATAATCATCACATCATAAAATAACCCATAGAAAAAAATGGATTTCATAACATTATCAAATGGTATCTCAGAAAATAGTTTCAAAAATAAAATAAAATTATGCTAAAACTTGTTTACTAAAATTAAATAAATTATAATATTAAATAAAATAAGATTCATGAAAAAGACTCTATTGGTGGAAAATATTTTAGAGACAAATAAGAAATTGGAAGCAAAACTATTAAAAAAATATTTCTTTAATACATTTGTAAATTATTTGTAAAATTGAGTTTAAAATAATTTACAATATAATTTCTATAAATTTTAAAGGATAATTTTAAAACATTATTTATGTAAATAAATAATTTTTAAAGAATAATTTTCTTTTATAATAAAATGTGGGTTAGAATATAAAGTATAAGAGCTTGAAATTGAAATCCTCCAAAACAATTATAATTTTGTCAAAACCCAAATAGTTATAAAAGTAAATAAATATAAATTTTAAAAGTTTAAATTATAAATATGAGGATAAAAAGATAAAAAACAAAATATATTTACAAATTAGAAGACAAAATTTAGTGGGAAGGGAAAATATGGACATGGAAAAGAAAGGTTCATTAAAAAATACTGGAGTTATTCATTGTAATCTCACACTTTATAAATGAAATAATCATAGAAGAATACATGTATATAAAACATATTTACTTGGAAAATAAATAGGTATTATAATATAATATCATGATAGGTATTATTATTACCAAATTTTAAGGATAAGGTTCAGTAAAGAGGATTATAACTCAATGAAAGGTAATTGAATTATCAAATCCCATATAGTGTTTTCAAATTCCGAATCAAAGGTAATTAGAATATTAAAAATCATATGGATATATGAATAAAATGAATTAAATAATGGGGTTTTTAAAAATACATATTTGGGAATTATATATTCCATATAAATAAGAAATGGGTTCATAACATTAAAAAATGTCTCAATGAAGAGAAATTGAGACGAAAACAGTTACCTTGTTCTAGATTTATAATGCACATGTGCTTAACTGATTGAATAATAAAATTAGGTTTTTAGATAACTTATTTGGAACCTTATTATTCTATATTTAATTTAATATGGGTTATTTATTATTTTATTATATTTATTTATTATATTTAATTTTCTAAATTTTCTTGAAAATCGAACCAGTGTCATCTTATTTTGGAAATTTTAGTAATTGACGACGATATTTTAATAATGAATTAAATATATAATATAAAAATTAACTAAACAAAAAATATATTTAAATTATTATTATTATTTAATTTCCCATTGTAATCCATGAGAGAGTCTTATATCATTTTTTCATGTAGGTGGTTAAACCAACTCAAGCATGAACACGCTATGTCTCGATGAGTCAGTTTGGTTAAGGAATTGTATAATATCCTTATAATATAAGATTAATGATATATTTATATGTTTTTATGTTTTTTAATAGTATTTTAATTATATTTTATAAATAATTACAATCAAGATGAAAAATAGAAAATGTTACTTTGTGGAGGTAGTAGTCCACACAACGCACAATTAACATTCTTATGTTTTTCTAAGTGAATGGAAAGGAGTAAATAATTAATTTTTAATTAATATAATGTAATTTAATTATATTAATTATACTTGTTTCATTATGTTATTAATGTTAGAGTTGATTGAGGATATAATAGAGTAAAATAAGGAATCATAGAAAGTACTACTCATATTATAAGCTTGGGTTTTCTCTTAGAAAACTCCTTATAGATGAAGGCATTAAGAAAAATAAAGTTGAAAAAATTATTATGGATGTAGGATATATTTATAGGAGGATAAAATTTACATATTTTCTTAAAGAAATTTGAAGGGAAGGTTAATATATAAGTGACAAAATTATTTTCTTTATAAAAGTGAAGAGAAGTGTAGTTTATAAGTAACCCATACATTTTCAAGGATGTAAAGTTATTATTCATGTTCCAGTGGCTAGAAAATGGAAACAATTTAGAGGGAAAAGTGGTTTTGGGTCTAAAATAAACTAAAAAACTCTTTTAAAAACATTTTTCTAACATGTTATATCCCTTTACCCTTATTAAAAGACTTTCTTACCATTTTTACTTTTTAGAGGGGAAACTATTTTTTACAATAGTAATTAATTTTAGTGATCAAAAATTTAAATTGAACTTATTATCTAATTTTAACATCATGATTTTAAATTTTAAAATCATTTTAGAATATCAAATTTCTAAATTTGTGAGAAGATAATTTTAAAATAAATACAATTAATTCTGTAAAAAAATAATATTAAGAAAATTGTGTTTTAAACTTAAAAATTATGTTTAAGAAATAGTTATTAAAATTATAAATTTACATAATATAAACTAGTTTATTATAAAAAAAATATAGTTTATGAGGAATTCATAGTAGGAAAAAATCTAAATCAAACCTTAAAAGTACTTGATTAAAAGAAAAGGGATAAAACAATTTTTATTATGCTAACATTTTAATTTAGTTCTAAAAAAGTTGGACATATGATTTATAAGATCGTATAATATATTAAAATTCATAATTTTATTCCTCAAATAAATATTTTATTACTTAAAATGTTTTTTAAACTTATCGTATTTTCTTACATAATGATGAAATCATAAAAATTTTAATTTTCTTGAAAATCATATTTTTTGACTAAAAATTAATATTTTCAGAAAAACAAAAAAAAAATCATACTAAGTAAATTTAGACTGATTTATTCCAAAAATTAATTAAATTTATATTTTAATATTTTTAAATTTAGTTTTTAAAATAAAATACACAATATAAACATACTAAATTTTATTGAAAATAACTTTTTTCAATATTAACTCATATTAGTTATTTGTCTTATAAACATAATAACTTTTAATGGTTTACCATATTTAGCTTTATTATAACTTTATTAATATTATTATTTAATTATTTTTTGGTTTTTTATATTTAGTGTAGTGATTAAAACATGTTATTGAACATAAAATTAGTTTTACAAGGTTTAGAAGTTTTGGTCATTACATTCTACCCCCTTAAAATAATTTCATCCAGACATTTTTTTTACATAGAGGAGAAAAATTGGGATAATTTTTCCTCATTACATCACTAGGTTCCCACATATATTCCTCAATATTATGGTCTTTCCATATAAACTTAACTATATAGGTGGTATTATTATGAGAAACCTTGTCTTTTTTATCCCAGATCTCAATGATATGTTCTTCATAGGAGAGGTCATGTCCTAGTTTTATAGCTTCCAAGTTTAGTACATGTGATGGATATGGTTTGTACTTCCTAAAAAACAATGAATGTAAGAAATCATGAACATGGTATAAGTGAGTAAGGATCACTAAGTGATAAACTATGACCTCAACACAATCAAGGATCTTAAAGGGACCAATGTATCCAGGACTCAACTTCCCTTTCTTCTCAAATTTCATAACCCATTTCCATAGAGATATTAAGAGAAACACTTTATCACTAACTTTAAATTCTAGATCTCTTCAATGATTTTTTGTATAGATATTCTATTTAATTTTCACTATTATCATATTTTGATGAATGTATTGGACTATATTCATCATTTCTTAGACAAGGTTAAGCCCTATTAGATTTATTTCCCAAACTTCATTACAACATGTTGGAGTCCTATATCTCTCCCATACAGAGCCTCATATGGTTCCATTTGAATTCCAGAATAGAAAATGTTATTATATGAGAAATCTACCAGGGTGTAAAATACCGGTTAAAATTTATTCTCCCTTTTATGTTTAAGAGTTTTAATTTGGGTTTTGATTATTGTATGATCTTTTTGGGAGTTTTTGTAGGTCCTCGTATGGAAACTACCTATATTAATCATCCACACCATGAATATTATTCATGATATGAATATTTCACTTGTAAAATCCATGAATTCTTTTTAAATCCCAAAAATGGTTCAATTTTTGAATTAAAATCATGTCTTGAAAACTTCTTTCACTTTTTGAAGATGAGGTGATGGTTTTTTTTGCGCACTTGCTACTATGGGAGTTCATGTTGTGATTCAAGGATTCACAATGTGAAACATTCGTTACTTGTAGGTTCTTGGCACTAAAATCTTGAATAATATTAATTGGATATTTTGTCCCCTTCCTCTAACCCTAGATAACACCCATGTGATCTTGGGTGGTTCCTACCCTTTTGAATCACTATGTTTGGGACCTTGATCACCAGCACAACTGGTTACTCTTCCTTTGGTAAGAGTTTCATTTTCCTTTACGATTCTTAATTTCTGTTGGTTATAGTAATAGTGTTGGGATGAATTTATGGGATCCATTGATCATGTGATGATATTTGTTTGATCCCTTGTTTATCTGTTGGGTGACCTTTTCCCATAGGTTGGTCTTGTCATTGGTTGCAGTGCAACACATGTTTTTCTCAAGGTATTATTTGATACGTATTCCTTGGTTAATTTTTTTCTTACGGAGTCGATCCAAATATGTGGTAATTAGTTTTAGGGTCTCCCCTCATTTTTTAGGTGTTCTAGTTATGTAGTTGGTGTGTGAATCATGTTATGGGTGGTGTGTCTCTCATATTGAGGTAGGTAGTTCCATCTCCAACATATATTGTACAAACCATTTAATACTCTTTTTTTCTCAAAAAAAAATGTGTTGGGATGATATATTGTTTTTTTGTGTGAAAAATATATTTTGATAAAATTTGGGTTTCCCCTTACTTTGGTAAAAGAAAAGGTGTCTCTCAAAGAATTATGAAATGGATTATGAAAAGTGGTTTCAAGGAATGTTTTGATGAGAATGGTTGTTTGGAACTGTATTGTGAAATGTGATAATAACTTTTAAAATGATTTGACAAATACAGAAAATATCAAACCATGGGTTCTTAGGTGGAAGATGTAGTATTGGGCCTCATCTGTGAGTATTTTCCAGGGGTTCACTCATGGGGTGTTCCTATTCTCCCTATTCCATGTGTCCTAGGGACTTGGTCTCTACATTGTTAGGGGTTAACTCATGGGATGTTTCTCTATTCCTTAATCCCTATGTCCTAAGGACTTGAGTGTGTACTTGTCATTGATTATGGTATGATTGTTATGATAGCTTGAACTATTTTTATATTAGACATGTTCACCATTATTCTTTGTATTTTACTATTTTTGATTTCAAATATGTGATTTTATAAGTGAAAATTTATTCTTATAAACTATTTATCTGAATTTTCTTAGAAATATGAAGAAAAGGGAACTGTTTTCCATGATTTGATAGAGAAACTATTTTAATTATTATTTTTCATTGTTTTATTTAAATTGTGAAAAATTGTATTTTTGTACAAAGAATTGATATGGAACTCTTGAGTGGGATTATACTGAGCCTGTTTACCTCACTCCCTACACACCCCTTTGATGTTGTGTAAATATTGTACTATGTTTTGATACAAGAAAAAAGGAAATGTTCCATGGTGAGGTAGATATGTTTTTATCATCTAAGAATGGGTAGCTAGTGGTGAGATGGTGGACTGTTTCCCACATATCACATGGAGTAGTTATTTCCTTTTCCAGCCACCCTTTTTGGTTGTTGGACTTATTATTTGGGTTTTGAACTTTTTTCTTTGAGGTTGCATTGTACGATTGTCTCTCAAGTTAATGGAATATTCCTTTTAATTTTCTTCATTGATTTATTTATTTTGTTTATATATATATATATTCTATGTATCTTGTTTTATATTGGGTTAAATCATTCCCTATGGTTTTTGTATGATTCCCGGGTGTAAGCCGCCAGCTAATGGGGATAAAGAATGCCCTTCAGGTATATAGAAGATCATGTTGAGTGTTAGTTTGTGAGGGTATCCTGGGTCAGTGAGTTACAAATTGGTATCATATAATGGATTTTCATCAAGTTTCCTTATTTTGGGACATATGGTAGATCAAATATAGGATATTACAAAATTGATATGTAGGTTGTAGAAAGTATCTGGTCAGATCTTGACATGATGAGGCTCAAGTTACCCTGGGATGTTGGGAAGTGTGAATCCTATTTTGGGTTTTGATCTCAATATTAATTTTCACTTGTGATTTTATAGTTTAAACTGAGATTTTCCTATTGTATGACGATTTCATTTTGTTTTTGGTGTGTAATAATTTACCTCTAATGTATCTTCCATGGGTTCCATAGGAGGGTGTAGTGAGAAATTTTCCTCAAAGGAATCTTTCTCTGGATTAAGATCATATGGATGATATCATTCATGAAGTTTGTGTTGTGGAAAAAAATGTACCATGAGTTTAATACCAAGATATCAAGGAATATCCAAGAATTTTTTTGAGATATAAAATGATCATGAGAGTTCCTATGTGAGAATACACCACCCTTTAAAAGTGTGAATGAAACTCAAGAGGCAAAGGACTAGCTGGAAAAGATTGACCAGATCTTCAATAACCTAGAGAAACCTAAGGCTATCATGGTGAAGTGTGTAATGTTCAGGCTTAATGGTCCCAATGAGTGGTGGTGGTATTCTATGGTACAATTAGATTGATATTTGGGATTAAATTGTAAGGGTTTAAAGAACCTATTCTTTTAGAAGTTCTTCCAAGTGTCTCTGATGATAGAAAATTATCTAGAGTTCCTCTCTTTGTAGTAGAGAGAGTTTTTTGTGTCAGGATACACCAATCATTTTTCCATTTTCTCTAGAGGTGGTGAGGAATGATTAGCTAAAATCTCAAAAGTACATACATGGTTTGTGAAAATACATCCAAAAAAAGGTATATATGTTGAAGGTAACCACATATGATAAGATGGTAGATAGAGATACAGTGAAAAAGATGGACATTAAGGGAAGGATTATCTTTTTTATCCCTTCTCTTCCATTGAGTGGTAGATTTAATGGTACATAAGGAAAGAAGAGAAACTAGCATGATAATCATAGGGGTGGCGTAGGTGTTTCTCAGTAGAGTGCCTCTACCAAACCATTAGAAAATCCCAGTAGTGTGCCCCTGACTTACTACCAGTTCAGCTAAGTAGGTGACACCCAACATACTTATCCTACCCCCTTGAAGACTTATAATTCTTGTGGACACCATGACCATTGTAGAGGTTCTTCCAAGATATATATATAATCCACTATGGTCAGGGAACCTTGGACCTTAAGGTCACTACAATGAATCCAGAAGATTCAAATTCCACAAGGCTCAACTATAGATTTTAAGTGTGAATCACCTTCATGTAATGGGTGGGTTTCCGATGGATGTTTATACAGAGCCAAAGATAGTGAGAGGTACCATATTTGTTTAATATTATTAGAAACTACATTATTTCAAAGAGTCTCCTACCAATCATTTTATATATCTTTTTTTATCAAAGTGTCAAAAAATTTAAATAAATCTCAGGTTCCTTATTATTGAGCTAGCGACACTTCTTGGAAAGAGGAAAGACTAGAAGTTTTGTTGTCCTTCTTGTTCTCTATTGATAGCTAACATATAGTTTGTTTTGGATTTCCTAGTTCTTGATATATATTTGTTTGATATCATCAACATGATGGATTTTCTAGTGTCTCATATTGCTAAGATTTATTATTATTAACGAAATGTTTTATTCTCTACCATTTATGGGAGATAGAGGGTATTTTAGGGAGAGTGGGATCTAAGGTCTAGTAATACAATAACTTCCTTCCCAGAGCTTATGAGTTTTTGGTCTCTTAATTATATTTGGTTTTATGACATTTCTTCTCTTAGATATCTTCACTTAGTCATTAGGTAATTCCATGGTGTCTTCCTAGAATACTTCTCTAGTATTCACCCAGAGATAGATGTGGAGTTTATAATTGACATGGTGTTGGGTATGCACTTGATTTTTATACTCTCTTAGTGCATGGAACCAACATACAATAAATATATGAATATACTATTGAATTATTTGATGGAGAATGTTTTTTTTCACCCTTTAATTTCAACATGGGTAGCCCATATGTCCTTTCCCAAGAAGGAAGATGGTTCACTTTATTTATGTGTAGACAATCGAAAGTTTAACTGGTTAAAGATCAAGAATAAGTACCCTTTCACCTATGTGGATTATTGTTTGATTACTTGAATGGGGTGAAATGGTTTTCAAAAATCAATATTTGGTCAGGTTATTATCATCTCAGGGTTTTGGAGTCTGGTATTATAAAGACCACTTTCATGAGAATGTATGTCAATTATGAATATCTTTCGATACCTTTCAGTTTGACTAATGATCTTATAGTTTTTATTTATTTTATGTACAAGATATTCTATTAGTATCTTGATAACTTAATCATTGTGTTTATGGATGATATCCTAGTTTATTTGAAATCTGAGCATGAACATGAGCACTAAATGAATAGAGTTTTATAAATCTTAAGACACTTATGAATTTATTGAAAGGTTTTAAAATGAAAATTATAGGTATAATAACTAAAGTTCTTGGGGAACCTTATTTTTGAATGTGTCCCACCATTAGATCCTAAGATTTTAAACACTATTTTATTTGGGGAAAACCACAAAATGTTTTTGAGATATGAGTCTTCATTGGTTTGGATGGATATTATTAGTGGTTCTTCATGGATTTCTTGAAGTTGGAATCAATGTTGACTAATCTTACTAAGAAATGGGAAAATTCACATGGGGAAAAAACTTTGGATTATTTTGATGATTTGAAATGTATAATAATATCATCTCCTATTTTGATCATACCTAATTCTGATAAGGGGTATGTGGTGTACTATGATGCATCAGGTGCAAGTTTGGATTATGTTCTTATGAAGGATAATAAATTTTTAGCTTATAGATCTCATTATATTTGGCCATATGAAAATAATTACCCCATTATTTATTTGAATCCTACCACAGTTATTTATGTTCTTAAGTTCTAGAAACACTATCCTTTTGGGTAGAGGTTCACAGCCTTTTCTAACCATAATATTTTAATCTATATATTCTCCCCAAAGTACTTGAATCTCAGGTAGAGATGATGGGTAGAATATCTTTAGATGTTTGAATTTGACCTTGAATACACCTTAGGGATGGGGAATATCATTATTTATGCTCTCAATAAGAAAGTTCTAGAAACACTATCCTTTTGGGGAGAGGTTCATAGCCTTTTCTAACCATAATATTTTAATCTATATCTTCTCCCCAAAGGACTTGAATCTCAGGTAGAGATGATGGGTAGAATATCTTTAGATTTTTGAATTTTACCTTGAATACACCTTAGGGATGAAGAATATCATTATTTATGCTCTCAATAGGAATGTTACACCATAGGATGTTCTGGAATCGAAGTAAGAGTGGAACCTTATAAGGATTTTTTCTCAATGAGGTCTAAACACACAAGATAATGTTTCAATTATGGTTCTAACTAGTATTCTATTATCATCATCTCTCCCTGAGTATATTCTACATAGGTAGTATCAAGATGATGAGTTAATTGGAATTGGGGAATCCTTTAATGGTGGGGATACCATTTTTGGTTGGTCACTCCCTTGTAATGGTATTATCAAAATTGCAGATTAGTTTTTCATCCCATATTTTATGAAGAACTTAGTGTTGTATAAATTTCATTGTTCTTCATGGGACATTCAACCTGGTTCCATGAAGATGTATTATGATATTAGATATAAATTTATATTTTTTAGGTATGAATCATGAGATTATTGAATATGTGACCCATTTTTATACCTACCAATAGATAAAAGAATAGAACCCGAATCCTTCTGGTCTACTTCAGCATCTTCCAGTGCCAGTATGGAAATGGGATGAGGTGTCTATGGACTACATTGTTGTATTTTCATTGACTACTCAAATAAATAATTCTATTTGAATGGTGGTTAATCAGTTGATTAAATCATCTCATTTTATTCCTATCAGTGACACCATTATAGTTGATGATATGGATAAGTCATATGTTCAAGGGAGTGTGAGGTTACAACGGTTCCCCTCATCCATTGTATCAAATCGATGTCATAGGTTTACTTATAGATTTTGTAGGACTATCCATTAGGTGATGGGGAATCAGGTTAGGTTGGCCATAACTTATCTTCCATAGATGGATGGTCATACATAGCATACTATTTAGATCATAGAGTATGTGAACTATGACTTCATGATGGTTTTTTTTGTATTTTTGGGAATCTATTTTGGATTTTTTGAGTTTGTGTATAAAAATAGTTACCAATTTTAAATTAAAATGGAACTCTTCATGTCTTTGTGTGGTCACCTGTGTAGGTTACCTCTTTATTGGGAAGAGGTGGAACAAGCCTCTCTCATGAGATTGAGTCTCATTCAGGATACATCACTAATGATTAAGGATATACTTCAACACTTGGTTATAGCTTAGAGTTGGAAAATTTATATGTATATCATCAATGTCATCCTTTGGAGTTTTTCCATTAGTGAATGAGTTTTATTAGAATTTATCCTCAATTAGATCACCATCATCTTGGTAAAAAAGGAAAGATAACTTTGATATATTTAATACAATTAGAGGCAAATGAGTGGCTTGGGAATGTTTCTTATTGGTTGTAATTTCTGTCTCAGCTGATAAGTATTCATGATGTTTTCAACATATCTCATCTTAATAAGTACTATATTGATCCTTCCCATGTACTGAGTTGGGGAGAGATTGAGTTAGAGATGATTTTTTCTGTTGTCAAGTTACCAGTGAAGATCATTCATTCTGAAGTGAAGGTCATTTGTGGGAATTATATTCCATTAGTCAAATTATTATGGTGGAAAAAATTATATTCTCATGATACATGGAAGTACGAATCGTTTTTGAGGGAGCAGTTGCCTCACATATTTAAGAAGTATTCTTCTTCCACATGAATTACCAAGGTTTAAAAGTCTAATGGTTTTTATATTTTAACATTATTTTTTAAAATATATTCTTTCTTTTTGTGTTTAATAGTTGTATTTGGGTTTTTAGGAGCGTCATAGCCTTTTAGGAGTTTCTATAGGGCATAGTCTTGGAACTACCTATAGAACACATTCATGCTATGAATATGATTCATGATGTGAATATATCACATGGAAGATGTTTTAAATTTCATTTAGAAGGTGAAAATGGTTCAAACAATGAATCAAATTCATGTCATGAAATCATCATTTGATTTTTTAAGCCAAGGTGATCCCTTTTTTGGCATACATGTAATCATGAGAGTTCATGTTGTAAATCAAGGATTCATGACATGAATCATTCAAGTCCTATAGTTTTTTATGATATGAAATCATAAATCCTAATTCATTTAGATTTTATTCCCATACCTCAAACCATAGGCTAATCCTAGGAAATTTTGTGTGGTTCCACCCCTTCCAGATTACTTCGTTTGGTGCCTTGATCTTCATCATGGTTGGTTTCTCTTTCTTTGGTTAGTGTTCAATTATACATTACACTTCATTGTTTCTCTTGGTTGTATTAGAAATGTTGGGATATATTTATGGGATTTGTTGTTCATATGATGATTATGTTTCTATGATCCATTATAGATCTGTTGTGTGAACTATTTATGGATGATTGTCTTTATATTGGTTTTTGTTTGGCTTGTGTGTTTCTAAAGGTATGATTTGATCTATCCTCCATGTTTGACACTTTACTTATTGAATCAATTCTAATAAGTGAGAATAATTTTTATGTTCGAAACTCTTTACTTATGTGTTCTCTTTACACTCTTGGTATGTGGATCCCATTGTGGGTAGTGTGCAACCTGAATTGAGGTAGGTAGTTTCGTATCTAGCCTATGTTGTATGAACTTTAGAATTATCTTGTTTTATTAAATGTTTTTTTAAATGGAATGGAATTATAGATTGATTTGTGTGCATGGAAACACGTATTTGAGAAAATGTGGTTGTTTCCCTTAATTTTCTAAAAGAAAAGTTTCTTTTTAGAGCATTATGAAATGGATTGTGAAAGGTTTTTTTCAAAGAAGTTTTTGATGAAAAGGTTTTTTTGGAACTATATTGTGAAATGTGATACGATATTTTGAAATTATTTGAAAAAATGAAACACATGGGAAGACTTGGTAACTCAGGTGGAAGGTGTATTATTAGACCTTGTTTGATGGTATCCTTGGGGGTTCAATCATAGGGTGTTACTATAAATATCTATACCCTAGTAGCCTAGAGTCAATGGTTACTTTATTACATTGGCACTAGATAAAAGTAATAACATACCAATGGACTGAATATTTTATTCTTATTCAAAAAATTGGATACATAGTTGAATATTAAATTACATTTAAAGACATAACATGAAATAGTATTTTCTTTGACTAGACCATTATCCCCTTTAGCATATCCTTGCATATCAGTCAAAATACACTTCTTAGAATCTTGAGAAAAAATGATCATATGAAAGGGTTGAGCTTTGATTCTCAATAAAGGTGGGAATAAAAAAATCTAACATGAATAAATAAGAAATAAAAAATATGTCAAGGTAAATATCTAACAACCCATTCCATTTAATCGATAACCTAATCATGAAAAATAACATGGGAGTAATAAGTAATGATAAAATAATTCCAAATATATACTCACATGATCTTGAAACTTGTCTAAGGATATCATAACTAATCAAATAATCATATATACATAAAATTAATAATATGATAATGAAGAAATTTATAATTTTGGATATCATAAACATATCAGTGAGGCCTCATTCCAAGACATCTTACATAATTTGGTAATACCTCTACCAATACCAAACTAGTTTTTATCATGAGACCTACTGATGCATCGAGGGTATATAGTGGGCCTCGACCATCACTTACTAAGTAAAATTAATTACTCATTTAAAAGTGGTGAAATATAATCAACATATACATTAATATTTAAACTATCATATGAAATATTAATAATTACCCAAATCAATAAACAAAATCATAAACTACCTAGAGTAATATGAAAAAATGGTATTAAAAAAGTATATCCCTAGTTAAAATGATCATAAAAAATCCAATAAAATATAGTATGTGGTATCATAATATAAAAAAATTAGTAAATCATAAGATTAAATAAATTATTTTGACATAGATGAAAATACTTGTAAAATATCATTTGAATATTCTTTAGGAAAATACCATTTTTCACATAGAAATCACTTTTTAAAACTTCATAAACATGAAGGAAAAAATTTTAATTGAAAAGAACATTTCAAACATAAAAATTATGGTTAAAATAAAATATTATTCATGATGATGGAAAAAATCATTCATTTCATATAATTTAAAAAGATACACTCCTTTCATATTATTGTAAAAAGGTCAAAAAGTACATTGTTCGGAAAACACAATAAGATTCCTTTCAAACCGTTTTGTAAAAAGATAAACATGGGTAAAAATATCATTAAAAAATAATTGGAGAGTAATAGAAATAATATTTAAAACATTTTAATGAAAATATGGACATGGAAGAAAAATATTCTTTCAATAGGGACTTATACATAAACAATCCCGAATAATGATTAGATTGTAAAATAAACCATTACCTCAGGTCCTATTTTATTTTCATGTGTTTGAACCTTTTGTATTATAAATATAGATATTATATATATATATACAAATTATATAAAAATAATCATATATATGATACCATTTATTATTTACTTATAATCATTCATCACCCATTTATTAAAAATTATTTGTTAAAAATCACTCTTTTGGGAAATAATTGCTTCATTTTCATTTATGATTTGGTTCAATAGTTTTGGTCATTATAATTTTATCAAGGCTCCATCATATATTGAATATTAATAATGATATAATTATAATATATATATTAATTATATATGTATCTATATTTATCCATAAAATTTATATATCGAAAATGAATTACACTGTTTATGGAGACGATAGGTCATACGTTCGCATGAACACTATTTTCATTTTTTGAAAGATGGAATGAAAGAAGTGTAAATAATAATTAAAACCTACATAATAATTATTATTATATCACATAAATTATATATATTCATAAAATAAATCCTTATTACTATCCAAATAAAATATAAATGAAAATAAATCACATTGTTTTGTGTAATTGGTTGTCCATACGGACGCACAAGTGACATTATCATTTCCCAATAGATTGTAAGGTAAGAAGGTATATATGATATTATTATTACATAGGTATAATAATTTCATAATTACCATATATAAATATTTAACCCATCATAATACCCATCCATAAAATATGCTGATATAAAATTAATTGTATGGCTATATGGAGATGGTAAGTTGTGCGTACACACGAACGATAATTCACTTACTACTTGATGGGAAAGAGGGTGGTTAAGAGTGGTTTTATAAGAATAATAAAATTTAATTATATTTAGGATAATTAATTTACCATTTTATGATAAATTCAATATATTTAGAAAAATTATAAGAAGAAATAATTTAAAAGAGGTCTGATAAGACAATTACCTCTTCTTTGGGAGACATTCTTTAGATCTTTTCTTATGGAACAAAGGTTGGTCCTTTAAGGAGACTATCACATAATTAAATTGTATAAGGATATTTATAAGAGGAATTATTAGGTCTTTTTTGATCTAGTTTTATAAAAGTGGTATAAAGAAATGAAGGAATGTGTGTCCTTTTATAATTGAGGTGAGGTGCATTTTTTTGAATTTCATAAAAGATTAATAACAATTAATTCATTATCTCACCCAAATGCATAAAAAAGATAATATATTTGAAACTATGATAATATATTATTGAAATATAATCAACCAATAAATTTTTTTCAGGTTTTTGTGGGGGTTGAAACCTTATCTTTTTTATTAACCCCTTAGTTAGTCTATTATAACATTAACTGTTGTTACATATTTTTCCCACTTAAAGGGTTATAATTTTACATATAAGAAAAATATAGAATAATAAATGGAAACTGTATTACATTTTAAACCATATCTTACCCCAATTGTCTTATTTTAGGGGTTTAATATTTTAAAAATTTTAAAAAAATTTATTTTGTTAATTTATCATTAATGTCAATTTTGATACTATTCATTTAATTTGACTTCAAATACATAAAAAAAGTTTTATTTATAAAATAATTCATTTAAATATAACTAATATGACATATTCATCTACAAAATTCATGGAACACTATATATCAGAAAAATTATATAAATTTTAATATTTTTAATATCATTTATATTAGTTTTATATTAATTTAATAAATATTGTATTAGTGTTGCATAAGAATTTAAGATAATTATATAACTACTAAATATAATTAATAAATTATAATAATTAATATAGTTTCATTTTTTTCAAAATTTTCATTTATATTCATTCATAACTTCCCTATTTCCCTATGTAGACAAATAATAGATTGTTAAAACTAAGAGAATGACATTTTGTAACTTTAATTGATTTAAATATTATATTGGTCATTTTCATAGAAAAGTGTCTATTAAACATATCAATTTTGATCATAATATGAATATATTTAAATGAAATTAATCCAATAATAATTAAGAAGAAATATTATGACTTTACCACTTAGTTTTAACCTAGATTAACTTGATTTACCCTTTATTGAAGAGATAAATTTTACTATAGTTACAATTCATATTAGAAAAAAATAAAAGGGACCTATTTACCAAATTTAAAACTCAGGATTATTAATATGGAATTAATTTTCTAGATTAAATTTCAATTTTTTTTGAAATTAATTTTTAAATAAGTTCACAAAACGTGATGAAAATAATTTTTTAGAAAAATATAGTTTTATGAATAAAAGTGGATTTATTATTAACAAATACTTAATTAAGAATCTAGATTAATGTCAAAAAATTTGGTAAAATATTTAATATGTAAATTTAATTAAAACCATACACTAATAGGGAACAATTCAATTTATTATTATATAAACATATTTCATGCACACAAAATAGTTTTTCAGAAAAACATTTATTTTACTTTAAATTGTTTTTTATTTTTATTGATGACCAATGAGTTTATTTTATAAAGGTTTAAACCATATAAATTTCATAATTTGTTTTTACCTATTCATACCACAAATTTTTAATGACTAGGTTATAATGGTCATATAATAATAGACCATGGTTCATTTAAACTTAGTGATTCGTGAAATTGAATCTACCAAAGTGATTAAATTTATTTAAAAAGAGACATACCATAAAATATTGGGGTGTTAAATTATTCCCTCCTTTAAAAAATTTCTTCCTCAATGCTTCCAGAATGTCACCTAATGAATAGTTTTGGGTATTTATTCCTCATAATTTACTTAGGTTCTCACTTTATGTCTTCTAACTTTTGATTTTTATAAATTAAATTTACCACCCTACTATTAAATTCTTCAACACTTTTTATCTAGTGTCTAGAATTTGGATAGGATCTTAAAAATAAGACAAATCATGTTCTAATTCTATTTTTTTGGAGGTGATAATATGCATCAGGTCTATAATTTACATTCTTAACAAAGAGATATGGAATAAATCGTGTACTTTAGAAAGGGTTGATGACATTTAAAAATGGTAATCCGTAGTTCTAATACTTTCCAATATTTCAAAAGGCTCAACATACCTAGGGATTAGTTTTCCTTTCTTATCGAATCTAATAAAATCCTTCGATAGAGTTACCTTCACAAAAATTTGATCTCCCACACGAAATTCCAAATCTTTCATTTGGTTATCGACACAAATCTTTCTATTGTTTTATACCAATTTGATATGGGTTTGAATAGTCTATACCTTTTACATTGTCTACTCTGCAAGTTTTTATCCAACAAGATTCCTTTCACCAACCTCATTCTATCATGTATGAGTATGACATATCTTTCTATATAATTATTCATATGGTGTCATTTTAATACTTGATTGGAAGCTATTATTATAGTAAAACTATAACAAAGGAAAATAATGATCCCATATACCATGAAATTCAAGAGAGTAAGACCTCAACATGTCTTATACATTTTGGATAATACTTTCTAATATCCCATTAGTTTGAGGATGATAAGCAGTGCTAAAATGAAGTTTGTTATCAAAAGCCTTCTGAAGAAATTTCAAGAATTTAGATGTAAATCATGGATCATGATTAGACATAATTGAAATATGTGCACCATGAAGTCTTAAAACTTTTTTAATATAGAGTCATGCAAGGCACCCGAGATAAAAATATTCTCTTATTGTGTTAAAATGTGAATATTTCTTAAGTTGATGAACAATAACCCATATCACATTATTATTTCTTGAAGTATTTAGTAATATAGTGAAACATTCCATATAAATTTCATCTAATTTCCATGTAAGAATAGGCACAGGTTGTTTTAATCATATATGATTCTATTTCTCAGCCTTTACCTATAGAAAAACAAAACATGTTGACACATAATTAGTAATATGACAATTCATATTTTCCCAAAAAAATGTTCCTTAAAATATTTATAAATATTTGTGCTTATAGTGTGTATAGATAAATTTAAGCTATTAGAATCATACAGTTATTCCCTCTTCAATTTACTTATAGATGGAACACATAGTATCTATACAAATTTTAGAACACCATCTTCATTTATTAAGTCTTCCAATTTACCATCATTTACAACATTAATTTTATTTTGAAAATTATCATAATTATACTAAGAACTTTTTATCTTTTACATTAAATATGGTTTGACAATCATTTTAAAAATGAGTGATATTTCCACTTCCTCAATAATTCAAAAATCCATTTTTAATAAATAAAAAAACTTAGGATCCACATAGATCCTCATTTTGGTCATTACACTATGATCCATCCTGCTCAATTCATCCACTTCCTTATTTTTCTTCCCTTGAAGGTAGTGTATCCAACAATCATAATCCTTGAGTAACTTGAGCCATCATCTTTGCCTCATGTTGAGATATTTTTGTGAAAAGATGTATTTTAGGCTCTTATTGTCAATGCATATCTTACATATTTAACCATCGAGATAATGTCTCTATATCTTCAAAGAAAATATTATGGATAGTAAATAAATATCACGAGTGGGATAATTATGTTCATGGTTATTTAACTATCTTGATATATAGGCAATAACTTTATCATTATTCATAAGGACACAACCAAGCCCCTTCTTTGATTCATCACTATATATAACAAATCTATAATTTCTTTATGTTAGAGTCAAAATATAATAATTCACTAATCTCCTATTACATTCTTCAGAAAATTATTCATATTTCTTTTTCTATATAAACGTAATCCCTTTATAAGTAAATTTGGTTAATGTGTTAGCATATCAGACAATATTTTAAACTAATCACTGATAGTAACCTACCAAACCAATGAAATTACACACCTTAGTTATGTTCATTGGTGTAGTAAATTATTGGACTACCTTTGTCTTTATCGGAACAACTGATATTCCATCCTTAGAGATAATATGGTCGTGGAAAGAAAATTTTTGAAACCAGAATTCACACTTGAAAAATTTATCATATAAATATTTTCTTATAAGAGTCTCAAGAATAATATAAAAGTGATTCTCATAGTCTCAATATATCTTAGATTATACCAAGATATAATCAATCAATACCACAAAAAATATCTAGATATTCCTTGAATACCGTGTCTATTAGATCCATGAAAACATTGGGTGAATTAGTGAGTCCAAGTTATATTATTGTAAACTCATAATGTCTATACCTTGTTCAAGATGTTATCTTTGAAATATCTTTCTTCTTTACTAGAAATTGATGATATCCAAAAAAAAGGTCAATATTTTAAAAATATTCAGCTCCATAATGTTTAACTAATAATCCATAAATTAAAGGTACATTATACACTTTATTTATCATAATAGCATTTATTTCACTACAATCAACACATAGTCTCATATATTCACCTTTATTCTTTATGAAAAGGATGGGGATCCCCAAGGTGAAACACTAGGAATTAAAAATCTCTTATTACACATCTCCTCTAGTAGTTTCTTAAATTCCAATAATTACATAATGTCTATTATATAGGGATTCTTTGATATAGGTATTGTATTAGGGATTAAATCAATGGAAAACTCAATTTCACACTCTGGTGTATATCTAGTTAATTCCTCAGGAATACATCAATATATTCCTACATTATAGGTATATACTCAATTTTAAGATTTCATTTTCCATACATAGATTGTGCCTTCTATTCTCCCATAATAATATCATTTATAAGAGCTATTAGGGGTGGATCTAGACATGAATATGATGAAGTTTACACTCTAAAGATAATGAATTCCACATATTCATCCAGAATCATAATTTCTTTCTCTTTACACTATTTTTTGGAATTATATTTTAAAAACTAGTCTATCTAAATGATTATATTAAAATCCACCATAGGTATAATAATAAATTTATCAAATAGGATACTTTTATGTGTCACAATGGGAACTGAATGACGCATCCTTGATTCAGTGAGACTTCCACTAGGAGTCTTTACTGATAAGTCCCTTCTTAAGATGATAGGTAAATATCTAATTTTCTTGTAAAAATTTTAAGATATAAAATAATGTTATAAACTATAATAAAATTAAGAATTGGATAAATTTGAGTATTTGATTAAAGTACCTACCACCACATCATTTGGAACTTCAACCTCAACTGTTGTGATTGCATAAAATTGGTCTTTTCTAGGACAAGATTCATTGATTCATAAAACAATCATTTTTATAGTGTCTCATATCCTCAATATTGAATCATTGAACATTATAATATTAAGTATTTCCCTTTTAATCAAAATCCTGGTGGCCTTTATCTCCATACTTGTAGAAAACTCCTATTCATAGTAAGAATGTTCCACGATGTTGCTTTCCACATTTATCACAAGTTTGAAATTCCATCCTTCCCTTTTTCCCCTTTTCCTTATTTCCTTTACTAGATTTCTCATTAGCCCTCTTCTTATATTTCTTTCTTTTAAATCCATAATAGTTGGATAATTATTTCTCTATCTGGATAGTACATTATACTATATAATCATATGATGAGAATGTCTGGGAGACTAGTTCCCTTTTAAGTATTGGATTAATCCCTACAAATAAACATAAAATATTACTCTTTTGATTATATATGTATTATCCTACATTCCTTTATGACATTGTAAAGTTGGATTCATACATAGAAACATTTTCATCTTCCTTTTTCCTTTTATTCATAAATTTTATCTCCATATTGGCTCATTATTTATGAAGAAAATATATTTCTAAGAAAAGTTCCTTTAAATACTTCCATTCCATGGTCTCTATTTACTCCTCATATTTACTTTTTAAAATAAATGAACACCATTAATTCACATCACCTGGGATATAATGAATCACCTAACATCTCCCATTTATTACTTCCCAAAGAGAGAAATAACTTCTATAAGGAAAATATTTTTTGTTCAGCTACCAATGGATTTGTAGATCCATTAAATGATGGAGGTTGATGACACATGAAATAGAATAAAATTTTTACACCTTATTTTAGATATACAGGATACTATTTATGGGAATAATTATTAGTTATAACATGGGCCTTATATACTAGTAAATTTATAATTTTTTCAACTCCAATTGTAGATTTATCTTTAGCTTCATTATCTTTCCTAGGAGGGAAATCCCTACCAGGATTACGTGCATTAATATAGTTTCCATTCTTTATTCTAGGTTCCATTTCTAAACAATTTAATAAACTAGATTAGATTAAAAATTATAAGGTATAATTTTGAAACTAGTGAAATACTAAACATAAATTGAAATTTTTTTTATAAGAAATATTAGAAACATATGATTTGTTTCTTTGGGAATATTCTCAAAGTCTATCATAGGGTTTCATTACCTAATCTATGTTTTCCTAAATCTAGTTCCCATGGTTTCTACTAAACTTTTCTAAATATGAACTATAAATACCCCAACCCTATTATCCTAGAGTCTATGGTTACTTTTTTACATTGGTAATAGATACAATAAATAACATCTCAAAGGTCAGAATAATTTAGTAGTCTTGGGAAAACTAGATAAATAGTAGAATATTACATTACATTTGAAGATATAACACAATATAGTATTTTATTAGATCACGCCATTTTTTGAGTTATAAAATCCTTGCATATAAATCATAATAAACTTATTGGAATCCTAGGAAAAAATAAACATAAGAAAGGGGTGAGATATGATGCTTAGTAAGGGTATTCATATAATAAAAGCTAACATGAATAAATAGGGCATAAATAATATGACCAGGTAAATATCTGACAACACATTACATTTAATAAATAACATAATAATGAATAATAGCATTGTAATAATAAATTATGATAAAATAATTCCATATAAATAATCACATGATCTTAAAACTTATCCATAGATATCATAACAAATCAACTAATCACATATAAATCGAATAACTAACCTCATAATAAGGAAATGAATAATTATAGACATTATAATTATACCATCAAGGCCTTGTGCCAATACATCCTATATAAATGTGTAAGGCCTTTTCCAATACCAAAACTAGTTTGAATCATGAGCCCTACTGATGCTTTGAGTGGCTATAACGGGCCCATTCCATCACTTAATAATTCTAATTAATTCATCATATAAAAGAGGATAAATATAATCAATATAAACATTCATATTTAAAATATGATATGAAATGTTAATAATTACCCTAATTAATAAACATAATCATCAACCATTTAGAGTAATATGGCGAAATGGTATTAAAATAGTACAACCTTAGTCAAACTAATCATAAACCATCCAATAAAATATAGTAGATGGAATCATAGGATAATAACCTAAATAAATCAGAAGATTAAATAATGGATTCTGATATAGATGAAAATAATTCTAAAATATCATTGTATTTTTTTAGGAAAATACCCTTTTCACTTTGAAATCAATTATTTTTTAAGAATTCGCAAATATGAAGGAAAAAATTTTATTTTAGTTTTTTTAAAATTTTAAAGGGAGATTAAAATAAAATATTATTCTTGATGGTATAAAAATCCATTCATGATGTATAAGTTAAAAAACCATTCCTTTCATATTATTGTAAAAAGGTTAAAAAGTACCTCGTTCGGAAAATGACAAGAAGATACCTTTCAAATCATTATATAAAAAGTAAAACATGGGTAAAAAATTAAAAAATAAATCATTGTTGGGGAATATAAATATTATTTAAATTTTTTTATGTAAAATATGTATATGTAAGAGAAATATTTCCCTAGTGGGGAGTTAAATATAAACAATCCTGAATAATGATGAGATTGTGAAACAAACAATTACCTCAGGTCCGAATTAATTTGTACATGTTAGAACATCCTCTATAATAAATATAGACTTATTATTCATCAAATACATAAACATAATTTCATATAAACATTAAACCCATTATAATACCCATCCATAAAATATAGTGATGAAAAATGAATTGTATTGATAAGTGCAGAGGGTAAATTGTACGTACACACGAGTGATGTTTTCACTTACCACTTGATGGGAATGAGGGTGGTTAATGGTGGTTTCATAATCATAATAAAATTTAAGTATATTTATGATAATTCAGTTGTTATTTTATTATAAATTCTAGATATTTAAAATAGTTATAAGAAGAAATATATTGAAATAGTTCAGGTAAGATAATTACATCTTCTTTGGAAGACCTTATTTAGATCCATTCTTAAGGTACTTAAGGTAGGTATTTTAGGGAGAAAAAACCTCAATGAATTTTCTAAGGATACTGAGAAGAGTAATGGGTAGGTATTTTTCAACCAAGTATTCCCAATGTGGTGCAAATAAGTGAAGGAATTTGTGTCCTTTTATAATTGAGGTGAGGGGTACTTTTGGAATTTCATTTGAGATTAGTTATAATAAAGTAATTATCTACAAAAAATTCATCTGAATGGATATTTATTATAACCTAGGGTGTTATATGGTTGAAATTTCATGAAATAATAAAATTTGGATAGGTTTTTGTGGTGGTTTAAACCTTACATTTTGGTTTAACCCCATAATTAACCTATTTTAACATTAACTACTATAACATATTTTTCACTCTTAAAGGGTTATAATTTTACATATAAGGTAAATATTGTAAAATTAATGTAAAATAGATTCCATTTTAAACCATATCTTATCCCCATTTCCCTATTTTAATATTTTAATGTTTCTAAATTTAATAAAATATTATTTTGATAATTTAACATTAATGTTAATTTTGACACTATTCATTTAATTTGACATCAAATACATCAATATAAAGTTTTATTTCGAATATAATTCTTTTAAACATCACTAACATGTCATATTAATCTATAAGATTCATGGAAAACTATATATAACTCAAATTATATCACTTTTAATATTTTTAATATCATTTTTTTAGTATTCTATTTATTGAGTAAATATTGTATCTTTCTTATTCTAGAATTTAAGGTAATTATATAATTACTAATAAATATAGATAAATTATCATCATGAATATAAATTCCTTTTTCACAAAATTGACATTTATATTCATTCATATCTTCCTTTTGTCCCTGTGCAGACACATTATAGATATTTAAAACTAGAAGAGTGACATTTTATAACTTTCTTTGATTTAAATATTATATTGGTCATTTTCATGGAAAAGTCTCCATTAAACTTATAAATTTTGAATCTATTTTCTAATATTGGAATTCGTTTCATCAAATAATAATTAAGATGAAATATTATTACCTTATCACTTATTTTTAATGTAGATTAACTTGATTTATCCTTTACCGAGGTGATAAATTTTATTGTATTTACTATTCATATTTGGAAAAAAATAAAATGGAAATATTTATCAAATTTAAACCTCATGATTATAAATAGGGAATCCATTTTTAAGATTTAATTTTTATAATTTCTAGAAGTTAATTTTAAAATAATTTCACAAAACCCGATGAACATTGTTTTTTAGAAAAATATAGTTTTTAAGCATAAAAGTGGATTTATTTTTATCATATTCCTTGTAAAAACTCTAGAAGAATGTTAATTTTTTTTTGAATATATAATATTAAAATATTGTTAAAATAATTTACCAATAATTACTCATTCAATTTATTATGATATAAATATATTATGAGCACAAAAAATAGTTTTTAGAAAAAATATTTTACTTTCAAATGTTTTTTATTTTTATTGATAACCAATGAAATTAAATTATAATTGTGTAAACCATAAAATTTTATTAATTTTTTTAGTCCTATTCGTACCCATCATTTTTGATTGCTAGGTTATAGAGGCCACACAATAATATATCATGATTCATTCGAACTTGGTGTTGCATGTAATAGATATACAAAAGAGATTAAATTTATTTAAAATGAGACATACTATAAAATATTGGGGATTAAATTTCCTATGATCCCTAGTCCATGTATCCTAATGAATTTATATATACATTGTTTGGGGTTCATTCATGGGGTGTTCCTCTATTCCTTAGGTACTATTCCCAAAGTACTTGAGTGTGCACTAGTCATTGATTATAGTACAAGTAGTCTGCTAGCCTGACCTATTGTGATCATAGGAATGTTCACCATTATGTTTTGGATTGTATTGTTTTGGATTTGAAATACCTTTTTTGATAAGTGAATATTTATTCTTTTAATTTATTTTATCTGACTTATTTTAGAACTGTGGAAAAAGGGGAACAGTTTACCATGATTTTATATAAAAACTATTCTATTGCTTATAATGAATTGTTTTCATTAAATTGAGTGAATTTGAATTGTTTTATAGAAACTTTATTTAGAAAATATGGGCGGGAACCTATTAATCTTATTTAGATCACACCCTACACACCTGTTTAGTGGTGTGTAGACATTGTATTGTCTTTGGATGCAGGAAAAAGAATGGTGACATAGTGAGTCGATGAGGTTTATATTAGATGGGTATGGGTAGTTGGTGTTGAGATGGTGTGACATTTCTGACATATCATATGGAGTAATTGTTTCCTACTTTAGCCTCCCTTTTTGGTGGTTGGACCTATTCTTTTGGTTTTGATCTTTTTTATTTGAGGTTGTATTAGTACCATTGGAACTTCAGTTTCTAGAATATTGTTTTTTGTTTTATTATGTTATTTATTTATATTATGAATATATATATGACATGTATCTTTTTTCATTTTGGGTGAAATCATTCCCTATGGTTGTTTTTTGATGCCCAGGTGCTAGTCGCCTTCCTATGGTGATTGGGAATGCACTTTAGTCATGTGGAGGATCGGGTCTGATACCATTTTCTGAAGTTATATTAGGTCGGTGGATTACACAAGGGAAAGTATCGATCCAAACATGATTATAAATACATTAAACAATACCTAAACATATCTTATAGAGTTTTAATGGTTCTCTCAGAATTAATATCTATTTAAGGGTGATAAGAGGTTATATAATTCATCTCCATCCCCAAAAATTGATGATGATTTTTCTAGAATTCTGATGTATACATTGAACCATAATCAGGTATAATAAAGAGTGGTACTGCATTAATCCTAACCACCTCTTTAATTTATATCTTGGTTCAATTATCCAATGAAAAAAATTATTTGATGGAAATAAATTGTGCTGAATTTGTAAGACTATCAACTATAACCCATATAGAACTATGATCTTTATATGTCATGGGGATTCCTATGATGAAATAAATGGTTTTTTCCATTTCCATATATGTATGATTAATGGTTGTATCATCCTTTTATGATCATATCACTATTCCTTAACTTCATAACATACTATGTATTGAGATATATACTTCATGATCTCCCTCTCCATGTTATCCCATCAAAGTTTTATTTCATATTTCTATACATATTTGTGCCTCCATGATAGTCATATAAAGATGAGCTATGTGCATCATCCAAAAGACCTTTCTTCAGTTCTAGTAAATATGGGACTCATATCCTATTTAAAAACCCTATAATAGCTTCTTTATCAAATTTTAACTCTGTAATATTCTCTACCTTCTTTTGTAGCTTTAATTCACCCTTTTAGGCTTCTTTGATCCTTACATGATTAGAGGGTTGAGTAGAAACTTAAGAATGGTAATATTTCTCCCCTTCCCTTATAACTTCAAGATTCATCCTTTTTAGGTCCATATGTATTTGGTCTTTTGTGATCCTCATCATAGATGATGTATCGTGATCTTCTCTACTTAGAGCATCAACCACATTTTTTTCCTTTCTTGGGTGGTATTGTATTGTGGAATCATAATCTTTGATTAGATCCAACCATATACTTTGTGCATGTTTAAATCCTTCTATATAAATATATATCTAAATATCTTATGGATAGTTTACATATATAAATTTTCACTATAAAGGCACTAATTCCAAATTTTCAAAGCAAAGATTAATATCTCTCATTCCAAATCACATGCTGGGTAATTTTTCACATGAGCATTTAATTGTCATGAGGCATAAGTAATTAAATTTTTTATTTCTCATGAGGATTCATCCCATTTATTTTAATTATGAATCACTATAAATTATAAACCCTTCACCAATATAAGTTAATATAAACATAGGTGTAATGACCAGGCTTTCCTAAAGAACATTGGAGATTCCATCACATTATTCTATGCAGAGGAACTTGATCCCTTTATATGTTAACTTGGTTAATGATTTTTATATCCATGATAACTTTATCAAAAATCATTGATAATATCTAGATAAACCATGAAAACAATATATTTTAGTCATAGTGGTTGGCCTAGGACATTACACAATAACCTCAGTCCTTGACAGATCTAAAAACATACCCATTCTTATGATGACAAGACCCAAGAATAATACTTTTTTAGCTAAAATTCACACTTTATGAGTTTGGAATATAGTCTATCCATCCTCATATTCTCCAATATAGTTATTAAGTGATGTTCATGATCTTCCTTACTTTTGGAATATATAAGGACATCATCTATAAAGTCTACCAAAAATTGATCAGGGTAATATCTAAAGACTCTATTAATAAGATCTATAAAGATTTCATTAGCATTGCAAAGTCCAAATGATATCAATACAGACTCATAGTGTCATTATCTAGTACGGAATGTCAAATTTTGAATATCCTCCCACTTTTACCATTAGTTGATGATATCCAAACCCAATTTTAATCTTTGATAATAATTTAGCTCTTATGATTTGATTGAACATGTCATCAATACATGGAAGAGGATACTTTTTTTCTTATTATTCCTTTATTAAGGTCATGATAATCAATGAAAATCTTCATTGATCCATATTTATTCTTTATAAATAGGACTGGTGCACCCCATGGTGAAGTACTAGGGCATATAATACCCTCGTTAAGGTTCACTTGTAATTTCTTCTTAAATTATTGCAATTCAATAGAATCCATTATATAGGGAGTCTTTAAGATAATTAATGATTTGAGGACAAGTTCTATTGGTAGTTTAACCTCTTTTTCTAAGATAAGAATAGAAAATTCATTAATAAATACATTATTATATTCCCATATAATAGGAATATTCTCAATGCTAACTACCTCCCTGATCATATGAGCTAATAACACATTTTTATTGGGAATGAAGACCCATGTTATAGAATTTTCTTCTGAATAAGGTGCATGATCCTCCTTACATTGATACTTGATATCCATATGATTAGGGATATGAAAGGATATTTCCATTTCTCAATAATTATATGATATTTTTATAATTTAATCCATTACATACTGAGAATTATGTCAAATTAAACTATAGGAAGATGAACCATATCTTCTGGATGTATCTCCCAAAAAATCTCAATTGGAGAATATTTTTACACCTTTTTTCATTCAATGCACCTCCATGTGTTTTTATAGATAGATTAATATTCAAAGTTTCATGTGGTGAATCCACATTCTTAAAAAACTTATATGATATTAAAGAATGTGAAGAAATAGAATTAAATAAGGAATTAATGGTTACAAAGTAGAGAATTAGTGTACCTTTTATGAATTTATTTTTGTTTTCCACCTTTTCAATTGTGTTTATATATGCCCTCCCTCTTCCCTTGGTTTAAGAGGTTTTTAATGCCTATTAACTTTCTTGACTCTAGGGTTAGGGAATTTATTCACATAATTCCTATACTCCAAGAATTTAAAGCATTGAAAAGTGGGCAGAACATCAACTGGGGCCTTCTTCCCCTCAGTGGTGTTATTCAACCTCTTTCAATTTCTTTAGTAGTCACGATCTAGATGGCCTGGTTTACCGCACTTATATGAATTTATAGAATGTCTAGGGTAATTACCTGGGTGTTTACTCTCATATATTATACATGTGGGTAGTTTTAAATTTTTATCCCCATGAGACTGTTTATTAAGGATTCCATGATACTATGTCTTTACTTTTTCCTTTATCTGGAATCACATTGGTCTCTACCTTACATTTAAACCTTATGTGCATGTTGGAAAAGTTCCTCATATCATAAAAATTCATTTAAATTTAATTAATTCCAAAGACTATATTTTTAATCCACCAAAGAATTGATCAATATTCTTTTAAGGTATAGGTATAGACTCTATGTCTTGCCATGTGAGTTTCATGGAGTTTTCCTCAAAATATCAATAAGGCTCATCTTTCCATTTTTTTCAATTCTAGGAATTATTGTTTTATTTTAGTGAAAAAATTAAGAGGGAAATATTTAGTTAATAATATTCCCTTGAAATCCTCCCACACTATATAATCAAATTCTTCCCCTTTAATTGTATTCGTAATGATATTACACCATTGGTTGGCCTCAACTTTAATATTATAGACAACCAAAAGGATATTGTCATGCTTCGAGCATTAAAGGGCATAAAATATATTTTAAATTTCATTGATCCATTAATTAGCAATCAATGGGTTGGAAGACCATTAAATGATGAGGATGTTGATTTTTAGAATATTAAATAATAAGATTCTCCATTATTTTTGAATTTTGGAGTTCTAAATTATTTATGTTATTATTCATGACCAGATAGATTTGAGTGATCATTTCCATTATATTTTGAAATCTAGTTCCTATATCATTTGGATAATAACCAAATTTTAAATTATATCCATTATTAGCTTGGTTCCTTCTAGTTACAACCATATCCTTGATATAAGAAAGTTCATGGTGAGGATACTTAAATTAGTAGACATGTAAAATGAAAAACTATGTTCATAGAATAAGTAACACAAAAACAAGGAGTATATTATTCCTTAATATCTCCCTAAGTTTCAATCTAGGTTATCCATGGTTATTTTAATGTTAGGTTTTTTCTTAACCAACATAGTTAACATAATAACCAAATCCTTCATTGTGGTTCATTATATTTAATGTGAATTTAGAAAAGAATACCCACAAGAGTGTCTGTTTAGGTGTGCAGTTTAGCCTCTTTTTCATGCACTAGGTCATGGTTTAGTTAATCCCAAAAATTACCTCTTTAGGACTACTTAACTCATGTATAACTATTCTATACAGCCACTATCCAGTATCTAGAAAAGGTTGTATTTTCCCAGAAACCGACATAATCCATACTTTACCAAAATATCAGGATGTTATCTTAAACTTATCCTTAGGGTTTTCGCTAATGTTTTCTCAACCTAATCTTTAATAATAACTAAACCTTTCTCTAATAAAAACTATATAAACCAAATTTATATGTACATAAATAATAAATTGATACCATGGTTTTATTAACATATTTCATAAATTATCGCACAAGACAAAAACCTAAAAATTAAGTGTCTTGGAGACTAGAAATATAAAAAAACTTATTTTAAATGCTATGAATATTTACCTATAAACTAAATCCCCTATTGTACATTCCATGATACATAATTATCTTCAAATCCATTGGTAGGGAAACACATAAAAAAGGGTGAGCTAAAATGCTTAGTAAGTGATAAAATATCAAATCCCATAATGTTTAGATCATAAATATTTGAGAAAGAATGTATTAGAATAAATATCTCATTTTAAAAGAATATAAATCAATAAGTGTTAACTATAAGCATGAAAGACAGACATATCATCTAAAATGACAACTCTTTTAACTTGGTATGAGATAATAGAACATGAAACATATAACATGAGCTATGGAATGTATGAAATAAATCAACATAATGATAAATATATTATTTATTATCATTGTGAACCTAGATACCTAGAAAAATGTTAACACATAAAATCATGATTAGAGATAAACACCATCACACTCACCTTTTGTGAACCTATCTACCATCTAACCTATTTATATGTAAAATTGTGAGTATAGATAAATTCCATCACACTCACCCTTTGGGAACCTAGCTAGTCACTAACCTGTTTACAAAAAATTTCTATCTCATGAGATATAATGATATACCTAATTAATTGGAGGGATATATAAGTTCAACTCATCTCATAATTCACACATTTCAATTCCACATGAAAAAAATCTTCACATCCTAAAATAACATAGGGAAAGAAAAATGGGTTTCACGAAATTATCCAATGACATATTATAAAATAACATCAAAAATAAAATCAAATGACAAAAAAAATTGTTCAAAAACTGAAATACATTATAATAGAACATAGACATTGAATCATGAAACACAACTCCATTGGAGGTAAATATTTTAGACATAGAGAAGAAATTGGAAGCAATTTTTTAAAAATATATTTGTTTAAAACCATTATAAATTATTTCTAAAATAGAGTTTATAATCATTTCCAAGATAGTTTATAAAAATTTTCAAATATAATTTTCAAATATTATTTATAGGACAAAATAATCTTGAAAGAATAATTTTCTTATATAAGAAATGTGGGTTATAAGATAAAATATAATAGCTTGAAATTAAAATCCTTTTATAAAATAAAAAAACTATTATCAAAACCTAGATCTTTTTATGAGTGGATAAAAAAATACTTCTAAAATTTTATAATGAGAAATATGAGGTTCATAATAGAAAAAATAATATATTTTCAAATAGTAATTAAAACTTTGGTGGGAAGGGAAAATATGAATATGGAAAATAAAGGTTCATTTAAAAATAAGGGGATTATTGATTTAAATCTAACAATTTATAAATGAAATCAACGTAGAAGATGACATGGATATAAAAAAATATAAAAAAATAAATAGGGTTTATAACATAATATAATTATTGGGATGATTAGAATCAACTTTTAAGTAAAAGGTTCAATAAAGATGAGTATAACTCAAATAATTGAAATTGAGTTATCAAAACTCTTATGACTTTAGTAATTTTTGAATCAAAAGTAATTGGAAGCTTGAAAATAAAATGTGTCATTAAATACCATGAATTAAATCATAGATTATAAAGAAATAAATTCATGAGAAATATATACACCATAAAAGTAAGAAATGGGAGTGTGACATTAAAACATGTCTCAATAAAGATAAATTGGCACAAAAAACCCTTACCTTGTTCCTTATTCATTTTTTCATGTGATTAACTTTTTGAATAAAAAAATAAATTTTATTATAAAAATTCTTAGGAAGAATATTTTTAAATATTTAATTTAATATGTTCCATTTATAATCGCATTCTATTTATTTATTATATTTTCTTTTTCTTATGTTTTCATGAAAATTGAATTGGTGTCGCCTTATTTTGGTAATTTTAGCAATCAATGGTGATATTTTGATAATAAATTAAATAACTAATATAAACATTACATAAATATAATCCAACCTTTAATTTTTTATTAACTTATGATAATATTAGTATTTATGTTCCCATAGTCATCCATGATATATTTTTACAGCATTTATTCAAGTTGGTGGTTAAACCAACCCAAACATGAACTTGCTATATCTCTATGTGTTAGTATGGTTAAGTAAGTATATAATATCATTATGATAGAAGAATAATGATATTATTTATATTATTTTATGTTGGTTAATAATATTTTAAGTTGTTTTTATAATGAAATAAAATCAAGATTAAAAATGAAAAATGTTACTTCATGGAGGCGGTAGTCCGCACAAGGAATAATGAACGTTATTTTGTTTTTCTAAGTAGATGAATATGAGTAAATAATTGTTTTTTAATTAATATAATGAAATTTTAGTATACTAATGATTCTTTTTCATTATATTAATAAGTTTTTAGATGATTTATGAAAGATTATAATAAAATAAATACTAAGAGAAATAAATACTCATATTGAAAGGTTGAGTTTTATCATGGAAAATTAATTAGAGAGGAATGCCTGAAGAAAAAATAAAGGTGAAAAAAGATTAATTAGAAAATATAAGGTTATAGTATTAGTAAAGTGGATTAATTTAACATAGAAATGTGATGTAAAGGTGATCCTTGAAGTGGTGTAAGTGTATTCTTTTTATATGTGATGAGATGGGTAGTTTTGGAAGTAACCCTCACAAATTAAATAACGTAAAGTTACTATTCAAGGTTCAATGGTCAAAAAATCGACAAAAGTGGAGGGTATATTGGATGTGGATCGAATCTCACTTTAAAAACCCATTTTGAAACATGCTTTAACATGTTTTGTCTCTTTACCCTTATTAAAATACTTTGTTCACCATTTTTTGTTTTTACTGGGGTAGCTATTTTTTTACCTTAGTAATTAATTTTAATGATAAAAATTAAAATTAAACTTATTACCTAATTTGAACCTTAGGATTTAAAATTTTAATATCATTTTGTCACATAAAATTTCTAAATGTGTGATAATTTAATTTCAAAATAAACACACTTAATCATATAAAAACAGTTTTTAGGAAAAGTCTGTTTTTAAGATTAAGATTCATGTGTAATACATATTTTTTGAAATTTTAAATTATTATAACATAAATTAGTTTTTTTGAATACCCAAAAAATCTATGAGGATTCGATGGTAATAAAAAACCTAATATTACTTTGAAAATTATTTATTTAAATAAAACAAAAAATAATAATTTTTATTAAATATCATTTTAATATAGTTTTAAAACTATTTAAAATCGGATTTATAGGATAAAATAATATATTAAAATGAATAATTTTATTCATTAAATATATATTTTATAAAATTTAATGTTTTTTTAAAATTATAGGATATTATTACATAATAATAAAATCATAAACATTATAATTATCACAAAAACAATATTTTTATACAAAAAATTAATCTTTTCAAAAAAAAATAAAAAATTAATACAAATTAAAATTTGACACGAGGAATCAAAAAAATTACCAAATTTATATTCTAAAAATTTTAAATATAGTTTTTAAAATAAATTATATAATATAAATAAAATATCTTTTATTAAAGATATACTTTTTTATTATTAACTAATATTAATTATTTATCTTCTAAACTTAATAACATTAAATGGTTTACCATATCAGGGTTTATTATATATTTTTAATAGTTTTCCTCTAATATTTTGTGGTTCATATACATTGGGTGTATCATATAGAATAAGTTATCAAACATAACATTAGTTTTAGAAGTTATGGAATTTTGGGTCATTACAATCAACTAGTCACATCACCCAAACTGACTTTCCACAAGGACCAAGGTGCACCCTGAATCACTACAGGATTATGAATATCATCAAGGTATCAGAAAAAATGTGTAAATTATTTCACTATCAAATCTAAATAATCAAAACATGGAGTTCTATTTGGGAATCTGGTACGACCCACCCATATATTGGATGTTACAGCTGAAAAGTAAGTAAATACCAGTAATAAAATCCACTCAAAATAGAGTATAACACAACATAAACAATAATCTATAACTGATATAAAAATATAAACAAATATATTAGCTAAACCATTATATAAATAAACACGAATAATAAAATATTTCTAAGGTTGATACGTGATCAAAATCCAAGAACCCAAAAGAAGAGGGTCAATAAATTCATAGTCAGGAAATCTCTATGTAGTATTTGGTCATAATAAAACCCATACCAAAGAAGGTAACAACATTTCAAGAGGCACTTATGAAATATAATGCTCCTTTACTTTTACCTACATCAGACAAAACTAAATATGCATACACATAAAGGCATATAAGGGTTTGAAGAAAATCCTATTATTTTACCACTATAAATTAAAATAATAGTTTTCAAAATGAAAACATTTGATTATAGTTTAAAAAATAAAATATTCCATGAAATGAAATCTAATTTCTAATATAAACTTTAACATCCATTTTGGTTTTTTAAACAAAAACCAATTCCACCATTTATAAGAGTAAAGAAAACATTTAAAAATGAATGAGATAAGTATACCATAATCAAATCACTATAAAGTGAATGAGAGTGCATATAAATATCATTCATAAAATAAAGTGTAATTTGAGAAAAATTGTAAGAGCTCTAACCTATAGGTTCCAAGGGTAACTATGACTCACTCATAGAACACTAATTGAACTATATGATCCAAAATACGTAATGTAACCCAAGGCCTCTCAAGGCCTCATTGGAAATAGTTCTTATCTAGTTTACAACTATAACTAGGGAAACACCTATTTGGTCACCCAACTACCCATGGTTTCCTATGTCCCAAAAGAATCAAAATCCATGAAAAATCATTATACAAGGTAAGTACAACAACCAAAAATTAATAATATGGCTCAAAACCATATTTTATTTCAAAATAATCTTTTAAAACTTACTTATAAATAAAAAATACCTTTGAATGATTTCAACAAACACCTATGGTATTAAAAAATATTTTCAATGGAAAATGTTAATTAAAAAACATTTTACATAAAAACACCAATATAGTAATTAAATATCCTAAAACAATACTCATTAATAAATTTAAAACATATTTCATCAAAAAAACCAATATAAATATCAATAAATTTTTCTTTTCTAGGAAAATAATGAGTAATGTAGAGACACCTACCTTTGATTCATTGAGAAATCATCACCTTATCAAAATAACTTAAAATGGAAGGATATGGATCCTCACCAACCTAAAAAATCAAAGAATTTCATCAAAACACCAACATAAACCATAGGTTTTCCCCTCCATATTTATTGGAGTTTAATAAATTGAAAAAATTTAAAATAAGATGGAAAAAGAGGAAGGAAAAAGAGTAAAACCAATAGGAATCAAGGTTTACCTCAAGATAATCCACCAAAACCCCAAGGAAAGTTACAAAAATCATAGGGGAATGGAGATTCATAACTAGAAGTGGAACTTGGTAAAACATGGAGATTAAATGAGGGGTATTGGTGTTAAAAATTATTCTTTGTAGTTTATTAAATTATATTTTTTTAAAAGTTATGTGAAGGGCACATAGTTTGGCCACATGGTTAGGAAAACTGTCTAAAAACCATGCACATCACACCGTATACAAAAATTGGGAAACACATTTTCCTTGAGAGTTCCAAATGGTTAGACAAACCACACTGTAACCATTCAAAATGCCACTGAAATCCCTCACCTCTCTATCATGACTAGGTGTATGGTTCACAGTAACTATGTGATAATTGTGCACTCATTCCTATTTTTCAAATATTTGAAAGTTCAAACCACAACACCTGTAAACTCTTAAAAAAATCAAAATAAAATGTACTAGTGACCATGTAGGTGTTTTAAACACATACTCAAATATAAGAGGGAATTGATGAAGGGTGATATAGATTTTTTTTAGTAATGGAGTAAGGGATATTTCATTATAGGTTTTAACTTATGATCTACATCAACCCATTATATTAATATTATAATTGGATAAATATTATTATATTCCCACCTTAAATATAAATTTTATTTTTGAATATTTTTTTGTAAAATATGGGATTTTCATTCATTATTAAAAATAAGAGTTATTAGTTATATAAGAATGAATTTTTTATGGAATTAAGGATTTCGGTAAATGTTTTATAATTTATAAATATGGATAATCCTCTTTAAATCATTTTAAATAAAAAGTCAAGTGTTGATTCTAATCCCAATTACCTTTGAAATTGTCATATTGTACATAAAAATGATAAACACATTCACAGAATCTATAGAGTTGGATTTCTGGACTCATTTTTGAATCATTTGATATATTTGAATCTTTTTTATTTAGAAAATTTAAAAATAAACCTTTTTGAAAGAAAAATAGAAATGTATAGGGGATTATTGGGTCTCATACATTGTTATGTTTTTTCACCAATGAATACACACACAATTGGTGGATATATATACCTTGTTACCTTTAGTGATGAATTTAGTTAACATGATTATGGGTATCTACTAAAACAAAGTTTGAAACTTTTAAATGTTCAAAGAGTTTATAAGAGCAATAAAAAATTAGCTGGGAAAGAGTATCAAGATTATATGACCAGATCGAGGTGGTGAATACTTGTACCAAGAAATCATAAAACATCTAAGAAGTTATGAAATTTTTCCACAACTCCCTCCTCCTACAACACCACAATGGATTGTTTTGTATGAGTGAACCAATAATAACTGGTTAGGAACTTTTTTATTGATGATGAGTATAGGTGACCTTCCTATTATATTATGGGATATTCTTTGGAAACTACTACATTATTACTAGACCAAATTCCATATAAATTAATCATGAAGAAAAAAATATGTGATGTGGGATAAGAAACATTCCAAAAATTTATTCCTTTAGGATTTGGGGTTAAGAATAAATCATATAGTTATTGAATTCTGATAAACTTAGTATCAAGTTTGATAATTTCTTATTTATTTTTTATCTCAAGGAAAATATGTGATATTAGTTCAATAAACCTACAAAACATAAATTATTGGGGCATAAGTAACATATAAGTTATGGATTTAGTGGGAGGAAATTTGATTTTTATGAAGTTGAAGACTAAAAAATTATGTGGTCTTAAGATAGAGGTTGATATAGTTCCATAAAGAGTTTTGGAGGAAGAACCAAATAAATGTATACAAGTAACTCAATGGTTTGGTAGTATTTAATAATAACCCATGAGATATATATTTTCAATGGATAACGATGGTGAAGTAATGTTCATTAGGGATGGAACTATTTCCTAATGTGATCCTATTGAGAGTTTTTATTTTGATAAATAGTTTAAATCCATGGAATATGAAATGAAATCAATATACACCAACCAAGTTTGTAACTTTTTTGGATGCATCTGAAGGGGTAATACACATAGATTACAAATGGATTTTCCATAAGAAAACTAACATGAATGGTAAAGTATCTACTTATAAAGTATACATAGTGGAGTGCGGTTATAAAAAAATTCATGGAATTAACTATGAAGTAACCTTTTAACTAGTAGCAATGATTAGTTCCATTAATATTATACTATACAGGATAACTTACTATGATATTTAGATATATCGAGTGTATATTAAAACTACATATTTAATCAAAATTTAGTCAAGTATGTGTATATGGTACAAACCGTAATTTGTGAAGTTCCTAATGAGTCAGCTAAGGGGTCAAAACTCTAATGATACATTTATATATTGAATCAATATTCTCAGAGTTAGAATATATGGTTTTATGATCAAATCAAAGAGTTTGGTTTCATAAAGAATATAGATTATTCTTATATATATAAGTGGATTAGTTTGTGTATAGAAGTGTTTTTGATATTTTATGTGGATGACATACTAATTATCAGAAATGTAATAACAACACTTCACTCTATAAAGATGTGGTTGGGAAAGTGCTTCTCGATGAAAGATATGGGTTGATGCAGTGGCTATTGTGATCCTTGTGGGAAATAAATTTCAACCCAATAAAAATGTAGTGAAATGGTGGGACTCAATATTTCTATAAAGAGGAGGGTGTTTTGGGTGCGATTTACTTATTTTTTAGATACGTTCAATGTTTTTGTTTGATAATGAAATTTAAAAGAGTGTTTGTATTCAATTTCAGAAGTAGTAGAATAACCATGGATATCTACTCACATGACTTTTTAAATCATTATTAAATTAAACAATACTCTCTATATCTATATTAATCAGACAAAACATTAATTGATCACTCAAACATGGTTGTTTTATCTTGAATATAAAATTGAAATAACCACTGTATTCCCTATACCTACCTTGCTAAGTTACTGGATGTATCCAATCTCTCATGAAGCAACCCACTACTCAACATCATAAGACATAAATAATTTATAGATGGCCTATATTTCTAAACCAATGAAGAAGGGAAGAATAATTTAAATATATAGATTAATTGAAACCTCCTACTCTCTAAGAAATCAAATACGTCCCTAGAAAATAGTATACGAGAATTAATAATTAAAAACATAATTTATTAAAAGTGGTAGAGAGAGTCTACTTAGACCAACCATTATAGTTTTATTATGCCATATCTATAGATATTATAATAAAAATAATAAAATAAAACTCTCTAGTTGTTGATTTTATCTCCCTCCACCCCCATCTAGTGAACCATATTCCTATTTATATAATTAACAGAGTGATTAAGGTTCCTTCATGCAATTAACTAGTTTCATATTCTATGTAACTAGCACAAAAAACCTTTTGATTCATCATAAATTCTAGTACATTTAGAATAATCATTAATTTTATTTCCCTACTTGAATTCTGTTGAATTGAATCTATGTTTCTAAACCAAAGTTCCTTTTTTCCTTCCACAAGCTCTCTTAAAATATTTCTATCTTAGTTTGGTTCTTTGTTCTTCTCCTTATTTATTCAGATGGATTCCATTTGGATGATGTGGAACCACCTATAGGATATAAGGGTGATTATTGAGAGAGTAGAGGGATCAATGATCTTAATTATTTTTATATTTTATTCAAAATGACCTCCTCCACTAGTTAAGATGAGGGATGTTTTCTATCCACACCCAATTTCACACGCACACTAACATAAAGAGAAGGGTGATTTACAAGTTTAACCTCTCAATGTAAGAAGGTTAGTCCTTGGTGTCATATGGGATCCTTTGGGATCACACTACCCACTAGAATAAACTTGTAGGTACAAGTGAGCTAGTTATATACTTGAAACTCACATTCTCATTTCCCCTGAATACGCTTCAATGTATTCTACACACAAGTGAATCCCAAACACTAAAATGATATTAGATGTTGGTAGAAAATGTTATGAATTACACCAATAGATATCTGTCGACTTGTTGAGTATACTGAGTTCTTTTTCATATTATATTATTTCATGGAGGCGAGACATGGCTTGAATTGACATGAACAAAACTACACACAATCTACTCTCTCTACATCTTCATCATGAATTAGGTTAATTAAAAATATATGGTAGAAAAAAAATTCTTCTCTCTCTCACTCTATTTTGAACTTCATGATGAACTCGCCTATACTTGTTTATAATATTCTTGATGATTTTCTATTGACTTCATACACACATTCATACACTCCATTTCTTATTCTTCCATTTAAAATATATATTCATATAACTAGATGGATATTTTCCCTTCCATTTCTTCTTATTTTATAGTCTTAAACCTATAATTAAACTATTATAGATATCTGAATTTAAATTCCCAAATGAATCAGCCTGATTTATTTCATGATATTTTCATTTTTATAGACTTATATTTCATCTTTAAAATGAAAAGTAAAAATAACATATAATTACTGTACATAAATAACATAGTTTCTAGATAATATTTTAATTTCCCTGGTCTAGATACATCACTAAGAGTAGGAGGGGTGAATAAATGATATCTTCTCATTTTACAAAAAATCATCCTTTTAAACTTATACCACTATGGATGGTTAAATCCTCAATCCTCTCATCTTTAAAATATCACAGCCTCACCTCATGTATGGTAATAGAAAGGGGATGATCTCCCAATATTTACATGGTTCGACAAAATCCTACTCCTTTCCATAGTTGGTTAGGTGCCTAAATCTATGGATTCTCCACTATAATATTATTATCTGTTAAAATGGTTTCATGACTCCTATGAGAGTGTGATTCTTTATATATACTAATCAAAATTATATGATAACAATTGGTTATACACCCCAGTAGTCGATCCTCTAGTTATTTCTAGTTATACCCCCTTGAATAACTTTTCTTCCATAGTTGATTATGTACTTGACCGCAAATACTTCATTCTTTACATCTTATACAGCTTTGCTAACAATCTCCAACAATATCTAGTTATACGACCCAACTATAGACAAAGGATCCAATGGTATAAAAATCTCCAACATTTCTAGGTTAGTTTTTTCAAACACTCAAGGTGATATTCCTTCACTAGTGTATAAGATTCGGTTCACTTGTGTAAAAATTAAATAATTTCTATATCTATTTAAAGAAGTTTTTTTGTATTGAAAATATCACCAGATATTTAGTGATCTGGTTCTTCCTCAGCCTTCATAAATACTTATATTCTTGTGATATCCTTCTTCTTAGATCACCCAATTTAGATCCCTACTCTCTTCTAGATACTATACAATATCAATCTCTTAAAAGTTCTCTCACACGGTGATTTATTTTTCATGAGCCCTAAATATTATATCATTTCTTCTTTGATATATGCAGTTTTATATTCACCATATATTTTGAGAATATTATTTCATTAATTTCTAGAGATTATTTTATCTTTAATATTCTATAAATATTGATAGGATCTCCATCTTATTCCCCAATCATCAAATGTCCCGGTTTATCCTTTTTTAAATCACATGAAGACTCAATCATAAACCTCATGTGGTATTTGAATTTATTTTTTCTTCATATTCTCCACAAATATGTAAAATTTTGGCCTGGGTTCCACCCAAACTGGTTCCCCAAGACAAATCTCCACATAACCTCAAGCATGCCTTCTCGTATACCAGAGGCTACCGATTAGCAGCTGGGGTCTAAGATGGTACTATGAGGTGACTATACCCCATATCAGAGTGTATAGTAGATATATAAATAACCAAGAATCATAAAGATTAGAGTACGTAGAAATAATAAATCAACTGGACATAAATTAATAAAATTAAATGTAATAAATTAAAAAATAACTATATCATACATACCACATCGATCACCCATTGGGACGATCTGCTACATAAAATAAACAATTGAAAATAAGTACATAGAGACCTATAAAATCACTAAGATTAACCTCATCAAATACTCTAATACTATCTAAGTCATCTATTCAAACCATGAAAAACTCAACACGAGCCTCAACCCACACCTATGCCTGCAATAACATGCGAGAACTCCTCAGGTACCCAAGTGCAATGGTGACCCAAGTCAGGTGTGAGTACAAATCAGTAAGACACCACCAACTATTTCAAAATAAATACATGTTAGTAAAAAAGGTGTTTGAAAATATATACATGTTCACTAAATAAATAAGATAGTAAAATGAACATCTTTCACCACTAAACATTTTTCATTAGCATTTTAACCATTTGGGTTCTACTGGTTCAACAAATAAACCAAACCTACCATGACCATGCTAAGAGTCTAAGTCATATACCATAGGGGTCAAGATCATTAAGTCACAAGGGGTTATTAATTTATCAATTACTTTAATTCAGTGTAACTCAGAGCATCGGTCCATGTACTCAATATGGGATTCATAAGTCCTTGACCGACCATCCAAATAATATATAAAACTAGTCATGCCTCGACCATCAATATAGTACCCATACCATGGATGAATAATTCCACATAAAATATCCTAAATCAATTATACAAAACAACATTTCAATACCCTTAGATTCAAGAGCATCTGTCCAGCCTTTGAAAGTTATAGTGCATTGGGGCACCCAAAGCATCAGTGTGGCCAACCCAAAACTTTGGATGAGGGACAATACATCCAAAATTCTAAACCATATATAATACTAGCAGTGCATTAATAATTATTTTATCACCTATACCAGGGATGAGGAAATCCATGTACAATATCATAATACATCTCTTTATCAATCAATTTAAATATCAATGGTTCAACATACTTAAACCTTTTAACATATAGACATGAATGGTGCACCACCATTAATTTATCAATATTCAAACCTTTAATTCAATTAATGATTTACCAAGGTCCCAACAGGAATTCAAAACCAAGACATGCCTAAAAAACCCAACCCTTTTCACATGTCATAAGATACAAAATCCAAACATCCTCACCTAAGATATTTGAAACCAACTCTTTTAAACAAGGGTCTTTCTCTATGAAAACCAAAAAAGGACCAAGACCTTAATTTTCCATCAAACCCATTAAAATTACTATTATGGAATTTTCACTAAAGATGGAACCACAAACTCTTTTCAATTAACATTTAGAGACCATTTAAACCCCTTTAAAATCACCTTGAGTTCAACACCCCATTTCAAAACAACATCCACTTTTAGTCATAGTTTTACCACATTATAAAGTACATAATTTAATTGTTTCAAAATGACTCATATGGTTTTTACAAAACTTCACATCTAAATTGTTACATTTTTCAAAGGTGGTACACCCCATGGGTGGATGTAGGTTTGGTCTCACAACGCTAAAGAGCCAATGGGATCCATGGAAGGTCTAAGGCAACAAAAGAAAGAAATAAAGCATAAACTTAAACTAAGGGGGAAACCACAACACATAAGGTATCTAAGGAACATGACACATACACAAGAAAAAAAATTATCAAGACTATATTTATAGCTTTTAGACCACCAACCTCATTAGAGAAGATTTCTATAACATTTCCAAAGCATAATGAATTTTTAAAGGTCCATCTAAGTCTCTTCCAGCCTATTTGTCATCCAATAGAACTATACATAACCGTCAAATATCTAATCACAGATCAAGAATAAAAAATTAATTAATTATAAAAATTATAATTAATTAACGCATTAAACCCAAACTCGACATATTGTCGAAAACCCTACAGGCACTCAACTATAATCAAAACTCCAAGAAAATACTATAAAAGGTCCAAAACAGATTCCCTACACCATTAAAAGGAAAATACCAAAGAGTTGATACCATTTCAATACTTAATTAAATTAATTTAACACGGAAACCTAAGAAAAATTCACCATATTCTCATACCCTATAGAAACACCACATAACGATGTGCGAAACTCATCTTAGGATCTCCTATATGAAATAAGACCAAAATCCACATGAGAAATGGAATATTTCTATATTCTTTGGTGGAATCATAAAAAAACCTAAATTGAATACATAAAAAATTAATATGAAGAAATAAAAGGAATTAAGTAAGTCACTAGAGGTCATTTCCTACCTCAGAAGCCAAATAAATCCACTATGAACACCTCGTTAATGAGGATTAATGAAGGGAGGAAGGGAGGATAATCCCTCATATGGTTTGTATATGTAAGGGGAAGAGAAAGGGGAGGTGTAAGAAAAATACTAATAGGGGAAAATGAAAAAATCTCTATTTTAATAAGACTTTGGGAATACACACAGTTTGGAAGCATGGTTTTTCAAACTATTGAATAACCATGTGATTAGAACTATATAAGATAAAAATACCACATGGTTTGGACTCATGGTTGATGAAACCATTCACTAACTATTAAAACCCCAATAGACAACTTCTGTAATTTCACACATGGTTGTTTTGAAGCCATGTGTAGGTTGTGCTCCCTATTTCATACCCTCCTCATCCTCGCATGGTTTCCCCTTGAACCCTGCATATTTTTCCCTTAACTATAAATTAACAATAAAACACAACTATTCTCAATTAAAAATGATCTGAAAACGTCTTCAACATCAAGGTGTCAAATAGTTTCCCCTAAACCATGCACAAAAAACTATGCACCACTTCTAGAAAACTCAAAAATCCCCAAAACTTATCCTGAATCCTCTAATACTCATCTGAACACCCAATCTACCTCTATAGACTCATTACTTGTATCAATAAAACACTTTGAGGCATTAAAACTCTTGGATTTTCATTTTGATACTTGATTAAAAAGTTAACCCATACAGTAAATGAAAATTCATATTCCTTCTAAAATTTTAATCTCACAGAGACACATGATCATACAATTAGTGCACCATAATAATTATCATCCTAGAGAAGTCTCAGTGGTCATCAATATGCACCAACCAAACTATGTTGGTCATTATTTATCACCAATAGCCTCATTAAACTTCCAAAAACATAAAATGATTCATGGGTACACCATCGAAATCAAGGCACTCAAGAAGAAAAAACTTAATCCAACACTCTTGAAAAAACCAAAACACCCTTATGGAACTTACCCATTCCCATCTAACCGAAACATAGATCATACTTTTACCAGACCACTCATTGGATATATGGTTCTCCCCACTATAATATTTATCTTATATCTACCAACTTGTGATGTGTAACACCCTTTCCATTATAAAATCCCAACATAACCTGAAATAATACTACCACCAATAACTTTACTTGGTTCCCAAATTAACATTACCAAAAACCCATGAGAATGAAAATCATCATTGATACCAATCCTCGACATCCATAACCAACTAGAGTGGATGCACAACTATCATCCATACATGAACAATGAAAAACTATATTTTCCATGTAAGACCTATCTTATTTCCAAAATTCTTCCTTATTCCCAAAATGAAATACTATATGTGATTTGAAACTTCTCACACCCACCTTATACATTTATTTGGTTCATAATATCCTCAACAAACTCATTCCAAAAAATTATGGACCCCATCTATTGGTACATCTCTACCTCACCTAATTATGATGTCTTCACTTCTAGCGGCATTCCATGATCATTCGAACACACAAACTCGAGTCTATAACCGAATTCCAGTGTGATTATATAGTTATATACTCTATAGACTTGAAACCCAAATTACATCATAAAACACACATAGTCACCTTCAACATAGCCACCTTAAATTAATTTTTTACACCACTTTGAACCCAAATCCAATTTTTGGATCGACCATCCAACACAACACATTTCCCATTAGCATTCCTTAAGGAATTTCAAAATTCACATCAATGGGTTTTTATTGTCATCAGAATGAAACTATGAATGATCCATAAGCCAAATGACATAGAATACCTTCACGTGATCCTTCCCAAAAGATCTAATTAACTCAATTCCATTACACTCTCTTACATAACCCAAACCCAAAACTCATCTCAGAATCTAGTGACTCCCATTTCATGAAACCTCATATCTCAAGACCTATCTACTGGTCATTCCTCTTTTTTATTCCCATCTCACCCAATGAATGGTACCTTTGGTGCTTTATAAAAATGAAATATTATAATAAATCCAAAAACATTTGCACAACAACTCAAAATATTATTACCACTCAAAAAAACCAACTAAGATTATTTATGTTCCCCCATATTTCTGAAGACCATCAATAGTTTACTAGGTCGAGCATACAACCGGTCCTGCCCTCTGAAACCACATCTGATACCAAATAATTCATCTGTCTAGTGCTTTCCACCCCATAGAATCTTGAAACCTTCATGTGTCTCATGATGTAAACATTAAAGGTATATCTATCTTATACGGTCATCCCCCATCACAAACTTGTACTTCCTATCCAACACTAATCCACTAGGCACATCCTTCCTGTACAACCATCACCTGACTGAGGCATCTAAACAAGACTTCTCATTCAGAAACCGACCTCAAGGATAAAACTCTATCACTCATGTTCTCTTTATCAAAACCAAATTCATCCGATTCACCAAAACCCCATGCAAGGATGCACCATTTGTGAATTGTTTTCAAAATACCAAAGAATCCAACTATGCCTCATGCACCCAAAAGAATTTACAACTTGGTTAAACCCTATCTTAGGCCACCCTCGAAGGTCACATTGTACTGAGTCCCCAAATAGTTTTCGCTTCAAAAAAAGTCACTGAGCTCCCCTAGCTACCCCCACTAATCAAGCCTCATGACTGTCACTTGGTCCATACCCCTAGGTCTATACCAACTCATAGAAGGCCGAAACTAACAAGGTTTCAAGAGATATATTATCCCAAGGTCACTCAACATCAACATGTCAAAACACCCCTCTATAGGGTATCACATACAGACATCATAACTTGTAAAATCATCCACCCACAACCCAGGTACCTATCCTCTCTGAGCATCTATATGCTAGACCACTCCCTTAAAGACCAAGCTTCATAAAATGATACATATAAATGTACCTGAATCTAAATAACAACCAACCAATTCTAGGTAATCTATCCTTTTTGAGAATATTCACATCATACCACTCGCTAGAGGAACCATAATTACTACAAACCTCACACTAATACCACCCAGAGGGGTCCAAAAATTATACTCTTAGGGAACACTGACCCACTAGGGTCACTACACTAGTTGCGCCTGAGGACCAAAAAAACATCCTCATTTTTGAGTGTCTCTTTGTTGATCTATATAACCTACAATCAGAAAAAAAAAATCCATAAATTCGCACACTATAAATCCTATAACATGTGGATCCTATATAAATAACATGATGCACGACATGGCTCTTCCCACTAGAGGCCAAGTGTCAAAATAAATATGCATGCCTCTTGATAATGGGATAAATCTATAAATCCATCATAGGACATGAAATACAAAAAAAATGTGAGTCACTCAAAGTGAAAATCATATACAATAATAACATCACAAATTAGAATAGAAATACTAGCCCATGGTAACCTGAACATACACTAGAACAATTGGTCATGGTGCACCATCTTGATATCTATCACAAGCCTTGACACATCCCTATATATCCAGTCTACCAAACCACAAATAGTAAATAAAAATAAAATTTACTACCTTTGAAACCATTTTGTAACATCCCAGACCAGGTGAACTAAAACTAGCACCCTGATCCAATTCATCTCATAACCTCATTCACATCTCCTCATATGTTAATAGTTGTCAACTAACAGTGAGGATCTTGGATGGTATTGTAAGGAGAATATACCCTCATATCAGAGTATGTAGAAGTACTATAAATAAAAAATCATAAAACACATCAAATTACATACAAATAATAAACCAATAAGACATCTTGTAATAAAATGAAATGCAATATAGGCCAAAACATCCATATCATACATACAACATCGATTTACCACTAGGCTGATCCCATACATATAATGAACAAATAAAAATGATTACATAATTTTCTAAAACACTACTAAAATGAACCTCATTAAATACCATGATACCATTTGAGACATCCTAACCAAGCATGAAAAACTGAACATGGGTATCATCCCACACATGTGCCTACAATAACATGTGAGAGCTTCTTGGGTATCCAAGTGCAATGGAATCCCAAGAAGGGTGTGAGTACAAATCAGTAGGGAAAAACCTATGGTTTATAAAGTAATAAATATTAGTATAATAGTGTATGTAGATAGAAATAGGTTCACTAAATAAATACGATAATAAAATAAACATGCTTCACCATTAAACATTTATCATTATCCTTCTAATCATTTGGGTTCTATCGGGTTACCCAATCAACCAAGGCTACTATAGCCTTACTAAGATTCTAATCCATATACCATAGGGGTCACAATATTTAATTCACAAGGGGGAATTCATTTATCAATTAATTTTATCCAATGTACCTCAGAGTAGTAATCCATGTACACAACTGGGGATTCAAAATTCCATGTTCGAGCATACCTATCTTATATAATACTAGTGGTTCCCTGAGAATCATTATAACACATATACCATGAATGAGGAATTCCATATCCAAAATCCTAAATCACTGTTATGGAACTCCATGTACATACCCTTAGAGTCAAGGGAATCATTCCATTATCAGAAAAATATGGTGCACGAGGGTGCCTGAATCATTAGTTTTGCCCACCCAAAACCATGGATGAGGAACGCCATGTGTAACATACGAAACCATATATAATATTATTGGTTCCTTAATTATCAGACTAACACCTTTACCATGTATTAGGAACACCATGTACAACACCCCAATCCATTTTTTCATCAATCAATTTCATTATTCAAGGTTCAAAGTTCTTAACCTTTTTAACATATCAACAACAATGGTGAATAAACATTAATTTATCAATATTCAAAACCTTTATTCAATTAAACATTTACCAGGGTCCCAATGAGCCTTTAAAACAAAAATGTTCCTCAACAAAACCCAACCCTTCTCACATGTAATAAAGATATCAAAACCAAATATCCTTTTTTAAATTTCCTCTAACAACCTATTTTAAACATGGTTCTTTCTCTTTAAAATCCAAATATGACCCAAGAATTTAATTTTACATCAAAATCATTAAAATATCTATTAGGAAATTTTCACTCAGGATGGAACCACACACTTTTTTTAATCTGCATTGGAAAAACATTTAAACCCCTTTAAAATCACCACGATGTAAACACCACATTTCAAAAGAAAATCCATTTAAAAAAATAGTTTTTCCACATTGGAAATCACAACTGAATCAAAATCTAAATAATTTCATTTAAACATTTTAAAATTCCTCATAGGACTTTTACAAAACTACACATCTAAATCATTCCATTTATCAAAGGTGGCACATCCCATGGGTGGCCATAGGTTTGGTATCACAACATCATAGATCCAACGAGATCCATGGAAAGTCTATGGAAATAAAAGAATCTCTAAGACATCAAATTAAACCAATGGGTTAACTAAACCACACAATATATCTAAGTCACATACCATATACACATGAGAAACAATTATCAAAACTATGGGAAATTCTCTTAAACCATATAACTCATTAGTGAAACATTCCATAACATTTCTAATGCATGATGACCATATTGAGGCCTATACAAGTACTATCCAACCACTATGGAATCCAATTGAGCTAGCTACAACCATCTAAGCTTCAACATCACACCAATCATTAATAATTAATTGATTGTAATAATTATAATTAATTAATGTACTAAACCCAAACTCAGAATATTTCCAGCAAACCCTCCTAGCACTCACCTCTAATTGAAACTCCAAGAAACCACTATGGAAGATCTAAAAAGATCTAGAACCCATTTATAGGAAAATATATAAAGGGATATACCATTTAAAAATTTAATTAAATTTATTTAACTAGTAAAACCTAAGAAAAAGTCACCACTATATGATACCTTATCGAAATGAAATAGAACAATATAAAGAACTCTTCCCGATATATCCTCTACATAAGACAACCAAAAGCCTCATGAGAAACAAATGATTCCACCATGATCTGGTGGAATCGTTAACAAAACCTAAATTGAATACCTCAAAAATTAGAGAGAAGGTAGAGAAGGAATGAAGGAAGTCGGTAGAGGTTTATTTTTACATCAAATACTAAATTAAGCCATTTATAACACCTCCTTGCTGATGATTAAAGAATATAGGAAGGGGGAGTGGCACTCTTCTAGTTAATGTACAAAGGTGGAAGAGAATGGGAAGAGGTAAGTTAAAATCCAAGATGGGGGAAACGGTAAAATCACTATTTTAATGATATTTTGGGTAGACACAAAGTTTGGGTACACAATTTTCTAAACCATGCACCAACCATGTTATTAGAACTATCCAAGAAAAAACTAATTCATGGTTTGGATGCAAGTTTTTCCAAATCATGTGCCAACTGTGCACCCCCATTTGAAAAAATCTGTAATTAAGTGCATAGTTTTTCTAAAATCCCACCCAAACTATGCACCTTATCTTATACCGTCATCTTCCAGATAAGGATTACCCTTGAAACCTATATAGTTTTCCATTAAACATGTAGTAACTAGGAAACAAAACCATGATCAGTTCAAAATTAACTAAGAACATCCAAATTATTATAGTGTCACACAATTTCTCTTAAACCATGCACACCAAATTATGCACCCTTTCCAAAAAATTAAAAAATTACCAAAGCATAACACAAAGACTATGATACTTATTTGACAACCCAAGATACCACTTGAGCCTCATTACTTGACTAAAAACAAAACTTTGAGAAATTACAACTCTTAGACCTCTATTCTGAGTCTCGATTCAAAATTTGACCCATTGAGTAAATGAAAATTCAAATTCCTTTTGAAATTTTCAGCTCGTATGGATGTAGGATCTTAAAATTATCCCAACATTAAACTCTTACTAATTATCCACATGCTTTAAAACACACTCAATTGAAACTTGGATATCCTTCTCGTGGCATGAAGTATATCTCAACATCTTTGTATAAGTTTGAATAATAATAAATTTTCTATGTGTTGAAGTCACACACTCATATAATTATAATCAAAAGGCTTCACAATAGATCTAACATAAATGTACTAAGACATGTTCCATTTCACCATTTCTCATAGGTGAGTATCTTAGAAAAATATCTCATAAAAACACCTATTGAAAAATATTTCATGGTGGAATCCTCATTTCAAGCTCCATATAGCATGGTCATCATTTATTCAGAGTGGAGCTCTTCTTCTTCATATCAGCTTCATATTATACTTGTAATTCCTTCATTATTCGATTGGATTATGATCAATTTGAATGATAATGATATTTTAATCCTTTAATATTGGAATAATAATTGTTTGATTATAGTCTTTTATTCATAATTTATTTCAAATATTATTTAGAATATTCTGACAATATTTATAGAATATTAATTCTAAAAAACATCATCATATTATTACACTTATATGTTAATTTCTATTTGAATGAAATTTATATAACATTTAGAACTTACTAATAAGGTCCTATATCATAGATTCACATTTAAATTAATGGAATTATACCTTTAAAAAAATTGTGATACATAAAGTTAACTTTATATAGATAGCGTCCTTTCTTATTACTTTTACAAAACACACTGGACTACCTTCACATAGGTACTAAAAATATTTGATTACACTTATATTGGTAATGAATTTCAAATTTTACCCTTAAAAAAGTTACATATTTATTTATCTTTACATAGATATTGGTCTTTATCATTACCTTGACACAACATGTTAAACTACCCTTATCTAGCTTGTAGAGCTCCAAATTACTTTTACGTAACTATTAGAATTTTGGGATTATATTTACATAGCCACAAATTTAAGTTTACATAGATAATTTTCCATTTTATAGAATTCTATATTATACATAATTAAATCTAGAACCATCTCAAACCAATTAAGGCCCTTCTTTAACCCTTCTCAACCACCTCAACCATGATTCTAAGACATTGTAGACAATGTTACTTCATATACCAAAAGTTTTCATTAATTAACTTTAACATTATCTCAAAAATTATCCCAATTATTTTTCCATTTTTTTAAACCCTTTGACAAGATTTATTCAAGATGTAGCCCCCAAATTCATCCCACTTTTACTTTACTCTTTCATCACCTTATTGAAAAAATACAACTTCTTGATTTGATCACCTTAATCCACCATTTATATTTTCTGATGAATACCATTTTAAACTTCTCCAAAGTAAAAAAAATTCATAACCCCTTGTTAATAATAAATAGAAAGATAATATGGGGGGGGGGGGTAATATCACCATCTTATTCACATTCAATAAAAAAAATGTATTATCCTTAAAACCAGTTTAATCTATTTATGAGGGAAGGATGATACCATATGATTTTACTTAGAAAAGATCCTTTAGTTTGTCCAATATATGTCTACATGGTCTATCCCTAGGTGGAAAATAAGAGGGATATAACCAAGGTTGTCAATTATTTCCATAAACAACCAACATGTGAAACCATTTTTAGAACCAATTGTAGGGGATTCTCAAAAAGATTCATTAATAAATACATTATAGCAATCACACATGTCAAAAAATACATTAAAAAGTTCTATGTAAAAGCCTAAGACTCCAAATTTTTATCATAGTTTTATCAAACCAAACTATACCTTCAAAAACATATATGATATAAAAAAAGATAAGGGCTGGAAGTGTGATTGTAATTCCATTTTCACCAGTTTTTTATAGCTATCTAGAATTTATAGATTCAAAAAAAAAAGTGAATTTTTGACATATTCACGTCATTTTTTCTCCCCTAAATGGATTTAATAATTTACTTCACATAATAAAACTAAAATATATAATTAATAACATCATATTTTCTATTCATTAGTGATAATACTCAATCTTGTCCATTGATTCCCAACACATTAACACAAATAAACATGATTTTTAGGTAATAAGGAGGGAACTCTTTGTTACGCAAAATTAACACTATGATTGAGAGTTTCCTCTTAACCTTGACCAATATTTCTCTAAAAAATCAATGATTATTTTCCAACAAACATTTTTAAAATTTTTATTACTCATATTTTTCTCCTGAAATTGTATTTTTTAGGGGTAACAATTTTATTCACCTTATAAAACAAGGATACTTAATTCCCCTGAGCATGTATTATATTTCTCATTGCATATTCCTAGGATAGTAATAATTTAAAACAATATTTTTTCCATTAATATACCATCCACACCTTTTAATCAACTAATCATGAATTTTTATATCACTAATTATGTATATATTCTCATGAATATCAATTTCATTATGTGTAACCACTTGTTTTATTTTATATTTCACATGCATATCTTTTTTATTCATTATCGTGTCCATATCTAACTAGTTTGGAATGATATATAAGGATTATTTATTTATCAATGTAGCTTATTTGGTTTTATCGCATTACTTCTTGACATCCTTAATATTTCACGACACCTCCTCTTGATCTTTTCAAACTTTATTACCTTCCAAAAAATATAGAGTATTTATTGGTAAATTTATCCTGAAATATCCATCATTTTGACCTTCCAGTCCTAAGATTCTACCTACTTCTTATAAAAATAATATTTTTTTTGGATAGATTTGATGCAGGTCTATTAACAACTTTATTTCTCTTGAAATATTTCCCCACATGCTCACCAAAGCTCACCCTTGGTTCCTACCGCTTCCCTAGAGAAGACATATTTTACAAAAAACTGAAATACTTTTGTTTGAAAAACACATGTAATATTAATAATAAATCTATTTCATGTGTTATTAATGTTTATAATTATATTTTGTATATTCATATTCAATATAATATTTTTATAATATTTTTTCAGTCGAAAAAGAAATAGCCTTATTCTAACCCAATTGTTTTCCATGAATTATATGGATTTATTTAAAAGATAAATTTCTCAATTTTATTGTTTTAGTTTTATTAAATTTACTTTATTTTTTAATTAATCATGATAAAATTATATTAGGGTGTTTTTTTGTGATTTTTCATAAAATGTTTAATTTTAGGTGAATAGTGAAAAATACTGTTTTTATAAATACTATCACTATTATGACATCATCATGATAAAAGAATGGATTGAAAGTTTATGAAAACTTTTTTCAAAACAAATATATATTTCAAGAGTAAAATAAACCATGAAAAATATTACATTTAATTTAGAAAACCTATGTTTGACACTTTGGAACCAAAGTGATGTTTTATTCTAATAAAGAATATTTTTGTCTATTTTATTTTAATCAAGTAATCATAAGATTAATTAAAGTTATTTATTAGTTTAAAATACACCTAATTATACATTTTTTTAATAATAAACTGATAAATGTTATGGTAATCAATACTATATAATATTTTGGTGTACTGTCATTTTTATGTTTAAAATTTCATTTTCTAATTACTATTTTTCATTTTTTTACACGTACATGTTTTAAAATTAATTTTTAACAAAAAAAATAAATTAAAACATAGAAAAATAGATTCTATATTTAATATTATCTTGTTAAATTTTTTTAATGAGTTCGAATTCATTTTTGGTCATAAAAATAAGTTGCCACGATAAAAAGCGACCCATTTCAGTAGAAGATTAAATGAGGTAAAAGGTTTAAAAATATGAGATAAGATCCCAAAGTCTTATATATAATATTATAGTATGAGTTTTTTCTACAATTAATATATTATATTTTAAATTTTTCCATTTTGTTATAATTTTATTTGAATGAGACCTTAATATTTTAAAAAAATTGAATATTTAAAAGGGTGCTACTCCACTCACTTAAAAAAGGATCCCTTGAACCCTCACTATTCCACACATTTTGATCACATTATCTCAACAAATATATACCTATATCCATAAAAAATTCTATTTATAACGTCCTATAGTTCTTGGTATCAACAAGATACCAAACGAATAAGGTTTAACGTGTAATTTAATGGAGGATATCCAAGGAAGAGGTAAAAGTCTTAACCGTGTTCTTTAAAGTTTATTTATTTTTAAACCTCCTTAAAATATTTTATAACCATATTAATATAATGAAAATATTAAAATTAATATTCTGAAATTTTATTATATTGATATAATAAAAACTTTCTACCTCCTTACCATTCATAGGAAAATGAAAATGTTGTCCTTGTGCATGTGTGGACTACCACCTCAATGAATAACAAATTTTATTTTTTTTATCACCATCTAACATAGATGGTTATTAATATATATTAAATAAATAATTATGATATTTTTTATATAAATATAATTCCATAATTATAAGTCATTATCAACAATTTTTTCTTTTGATCAATTGGAAAGTGAAAGCCTTGTTTGTGTGTACATGAGGACTGCAACATTCATGAATGACATGTTTCATTTTTCATCACCTCCTTACATAGACGGGTATAAGAGTGTATTTAATGAATATATATGATTTCTATGAATTTATTAAGTTTTTTGAAAAATTATGGAACCATTTTATGACTCATTTTACACTAGACAACACACCGAATGTGTTTTGGACTGATTGACCCTAAATCATTTGATATGAAGTTAACCGAATTATTAAATAAAAAAATGGTAATAAATGAAATAAAAGGAATAATAATGAATGAATAAACATTAAAAAGGGTATAAATAAATTTAATAATTAATATAATTTTATTAGTCTATAAATTCAAATACATACATATCGATTCAGGACCGAAGGTAAGGGATATCTTTTCTAAATTTTATTTCTTTAAGACTTATGCAATTTTCACTACATTTTTTATTTTATTTTTGGTTTGTAAACTGACCAATATATTTATTTTTTAATAAATTTCCTGAAATTAAAGTGTTTTACAAATCCATTTCAAGTTTTATCCTTAAATTTCCATTTGATTAAAAAGTTATCAAAGTCATATGAGATTTCTTAAAACTTTATTTAAAATTTTTAAAAACGTTTTCTCCTATGTCCATGTTCATTAAAATGTTTCAAGAATTTTATAATTAATAAATGAAATATTTTTTAAGGTTATTTTTGAATATATTATACTTTATTTATAATTTTTTATAAATTAATATTTTTAACTTTTTCCACAGGGTCATTTTTGACTCCGTGTGAAAAGTATATTTTTTAACATTTACCAAATGACCGAATTTTACCACCATCATGAACATTATTTATTATGAAGATTTAAATTCCAATTTTCATAGTTTTAGGAGTTAAATTAAATTATGATTATTTTTAAAAATTTTCATTATTAATGTTTAATCAAGATAAAAGGATTTTTCATCTTAATTTTATAAGATGTATGAAAGTGCTTTTTTTTATGGGTCCAGTTCAGTAAAATGATAAAAAGTGATAGCTTGTATATTTTTTATTCATTCAATGGTTATTATAAATTATGGATGATTACGGGTGGGCCTAAGATATACCCCTCCAATTCCATATGTAATGATTTATTCTAACGTTAAATGGTTATTAGAAATAATAAAATTTGAGTCATTCCATTACTGGTGAAATAATAGGAAAAAAAGTGATGAATATAATATCCCATGGTCCGTAAATGGTTTTTATATGATAATGAATAGTTTTAATGAAAATAATTTAATTTTAAGAAGAATTTATTGAAGAATTTGAAGGAAAAAACTTTTGTTTTCAAGGATATATTTCTTCATGTGTTCTCAAGTTTCCCAATATACATTCATAGTTTATATATAGATTATATGATGTCTAGATGTTTTATTTTAAGAAAATATTATTTTTAGATGTGGTTATTTTTTATTCATGAGATCAAAGTTTTGTTAATTGAAAAGTAAAAGTTTCCCAATATTTTTTTTTTCAATGGGCTGATAGGTTTCCTTTATTTTTATATCCCATACTAAGATTTTCTCTATCATTTATACCTAAGGATTTCTAGGAACTAGGGAAAGGTCACTCATTAATTATTCTTTATTTCTTTAATGATGTAAAAATTTCATGAATGAAACAAAATTTTTAACATAAGAACATTCTTTTGTGAGAAGAATGCACATTATGTGGAAGTGTCTACTTTGTTATGTAATGGGTTGTTTAAGTTATGAGTTATTATATTTAGTATCATAGAAGAGTTTAGATAAATTTATATGTTAGTATGTTATTAATAAAAGATAATTTTAGGATGATAATCTATGGTAACATTATCATGATATGGTATCTTAGGATTTCTATGCTTCTTTTCCTAATCTTTACCTATTTTTAATGGATTTTCATAGAGAAAATTTTGAGAATGATGTAGGAATGATAAAAGAGGATAAAATACTTATAAAATAAAAACCTAGTTAGAAAATAGTAGTTTTTATCTATTTTAACTCAACTGATGAAGACTATCAATTGTGGTACCGATGCAAAGTAGTGACTGCATTCTCCAAAGAGTAACATGTTGATAGTGGAGTATTTCATGAAACAGAAAGCTATATATTTCATTGGAACCACAAAAATTGTGAAATATGAAGGATGTAATAATTACTTATAGAAAATATTCAAACTTTTGGGTTGTTTAGAGAATTAAAATTTAGTATTTATAGTTTATCATTTTAAAGGTGAAACCAATTAGTGGAAGTCTTTAATTAAAAATACCAAGTAGAAAAATGAAATTTATATGATGTGGTGGATGAAAATGAAAGATATATTCATTGAAAAATGTTTTCCTAAATTTATTTTACTTATAATGGAAAATAACTTTCTAGAGTTAAAGTAAAGGGAAAAAGATTTAATGGATGATTATAAATAAAATTTTACCATATTGGATAGGTATGAAATAAATTTCATTCTTGACCTTGAGAGTAAAATTGATAGGTTTTACATATGTATAAAACAATGTTTAGTAATATAATTGGCCAATCATGAATTTAAAATTTATGAGTAAGTTGTTTAATGTTCTGAGAAAGATGGGATGATTTTTTTTAACCCTTATACATCTTAGAAAATAAAAAATAGGAAGATGTAATGGCAGTGGTAAATAGAGAAATAATAAATAAGGTAACCTAAAGATAATTTCCCAAAATTCCACAAATGTGGTTATAAAAAATTTAGAGAATGTTTAATAGGATCATAAAAGTGTTATTGGTGTGGTATGTTCTGTAAATTTGCCTATGAGTGGAAGGAAAATAATACTGATCATATCAATAATGGGAAATTAGATGGTTAGGTTAAAGTGATATATATTAATTTCAATGAGTTATGTCATTATGAAAATTGATATATAAATTTTGTTACTTTATTTTGGAATCATCAAGATTGAAATAAAAATGCTAGGGAAAATTCATTTTCTACTACTTTATAAGATTATGAACCATCAAATGAATTTGTGACGGGTACAATACTTATTTACTCAAATTATACCAACATCATGTTTGATTCAGTGTCTATGATTTCTTTTATTCCTAATAGATTTTATAGTAAAATGGAAATATCCTATTAATATATAAAGATAGTAATTTTTTTAAAAACTCATGGTTGATGTATTAAAGAAACAAATCTTTATAGTAATATTACTATTTTTTATATATAATGGTTTTCCTAAAAATATTATTGTCTTATCCATAGTATAGATTGATGTGTTTTTAGGTAGAGATTTAATTTTATTTTATCATGCTAATACATATTACAAAAAAATTATGTTATATTAAATTTTTATTATGAGATTCAATTCATATTTATGAATGAGTTCATATGTGTGTTGAAATATCAAGAATATGATAAATTGATTAAATTTGGGGGTAAAAGTTATCTTGCATTGGTCATTGAAAAAAAACTATTTATCTTGGTAATGTACATATAGTAAATGAATTTTAATATGTATTTATTTATGATCTTCCTAGTGATATTCTAGATTATGAGGTTCAATTCACCATTGAATAGGTTCCCAATGCTAAGGGAATTTAAAAACATCATTATCAAATGGATCCAGAAAAAATATTATAATTGAAAATGACATCACAAGAATTACTTGATAAGTGTTTCACCAACTCTATCATTTCAACTTGGGTTGATCCTATTTTTTTGGTTAAAAATAAATATTTTTCTATGAGTATTTTTATTGAATATAGAGTACTCAATAACATTACTATTAAGAACAAGTATCTAGTTTCACATATAGATGACTTATTTTATCAGCTCTATGGTGCTCAATATTTTTCAAATAGTGACCTTAGGTCTAGGTAGAATCATCTAAGAGTAAATTATTAATACATTATGAGGAAAATTTTTAAGACTAGGTATGTCCATTATGAATTTTTTTATTCCATTTGGGTTGATGAATGAACCCATTATATTTATAGATCTTATGAATACGTTTTTTGTGAGTATTTGATAAATTTATGGTAGTGTTTATTGATTATATTTTGGTATTTGATACAATTTATAAGGATCATTAGAAACATTGATGAAAGTTTCTACAAACATTAAAATAAATGAAGATTTATGGAAAATTTAGAAAATGTGAATTTTAATTTTATTATATTTCATTCCTTGGTAACTTTATAACTAAATATGATATAACAATAGACCCTATTAAAAAAAAGTAGAGGGAGAATATCAAAGACATTATAATGTCATATATATTCATAGTTTTATTATAATTTTTAGTTATTATCTATGAGTTGTTGAAAACATTTCTAATTTAGTTATCTCATTAACCAAGTTAAGTCGAAAGGGATTTAAATTAATTTGATAAATAAGTGTGATAAATGTTTTCAATAATTAAAAATATGTTTGGTTAATGATATATTTTTATCCTTTCCATCAAGAAATTATGATTTTTTTATTTATAGTGATTCATAATTAATGGGCCTTGGTTGTGTATTGATGAAAGATAATTGGGATATTTCATATGAATCATACCAATTAAAACCCCGTGAGAATAACTATACAACGCTTTATTTTGTGAATGCAGTGGAAGTTTTTACTCCTAAAATTTTTATATAATATTCTATATTTCTAGATATATTATATATATACCAATAATAATAGTTTGAAATATATATTCAAACAAAATATTTGAACATGTGACAAAGAAGATGGTTGAAACTGATAAAGGATTATGATTTCGTGATTCACTATCATCCAGGTAAATATATCAAGGTTGTTGATTCATTGAGTCAAAAGGATAATACATTTTTAACCATGATATATTTGTAACATGATCTAATATATAATGATTTAAAAAATATGGCATTGTAAGTTTTTTATACGTAGACCATTTTTGTTTTTGCTCAGGTATTTGTACAATAATCCTTATACAAATTAATTAATAAGGATCATAATGAAAATCATGGTTTGTGAAAAAATAGATAATTAGTTGAGAAAGGAAAGTTTCATGAGATTAATATTGATAAATAATGTGTTATAATATTTTGAAAGTGGTTGTGTGTGTTGGTTGTTTCACAGTTCTTAATGTAATTATTGAACAAAGCTCAAAATTCTCTATTTTTGGTTTATCCTTATAACAAAAAGATATTTAGAGCCCTTCAGGAATATTATTTGTGGGAAGTAATGATGAAAGATATTAATAATTTTACTATGAAATTATTAACATGTCAATAGGTTAAAGTTGAATGAAAACTATCAAGGGGGTAGGTTAAGACATTTAGAGTACCAGAATGGAAGTGGAAGAATATATCCATGGATTTCATGGAAGGATTACTAAATACATCAGTGGGTAATAATTCAATTTGGGTTATTATTATTATTATTTCACTAAATCTATACATTTTCTTCCAATTTGAGATACCATGTCTTTGTATGATCTTGAACAAATATTTTATAAAGTGATATTTAGGTCACATGGAGTGCCTATTTATATATTTTATCTTACCATAAACCTATATTTATATTGTATTTTTTAAAGGTATATCATATTTCATTGAGTATTGATTTAAATATCATTACATATTTCCACCCTCAATATCATGGATAGTTAGAGAAAACATTTCAAATTATAGAGGAAATTCTCCATGATTTCTAATTAGATTATTATATTGGTTTGAATCAGTATATTTAATTAGTGAAATTTTCTTTTAAAAATAATTTTTATTCCAGTATATAAAGGGTTCCATTTCAGGAAATATATAGAATAAAGTGTCGGACTACAAAATGTTGGGATTTACTTTATGATATAAAGTTTTTGGTACCTGATTTAGAAGAATATATGGTTGAAAAGGTAAATTTTATTAAAAAATATATGAATAAAACTCTAAGTTGGTAGAAATGTTATTTAGATAACCATGGGAAAGATATTTCATTTGAGTTTGAATACCATGTTTTTCTTGAAATATCTCCATGTAAAGGTGGGATGCATTTTGTAAGAAAGGTAAAATTAGGACCTTGCTTCGTTGGTATGTATGAAATTCTAGAGATGATTGTATTAGTTTCATACCAAGTATTTTACCACCAAGTTTATCTCACATACATGATGTGTTTTATGTTTTGTTTTTAAAGAAATATGTACATGGAACGCCAATGAGAATGTACCTGAGTGGTAAAGGTCACTTCATGGAATAAAAAATACTTAGTATAAAATTAGAGTTGGGGTAGAATTTCTGAGTTACTGTAGTAGTCATTGCAGTATGCATTGTACTAGTTTCTATAGCATCATAACTATTCGCCTTATTTGGGCCTTTACAGCATAAGGAAATTGTGCCATAAAAGGCCTTTAGGCTATAGGGCCTCCATGCCACCAAAAATAAATGTGTGATGAAAAATTGACCAGATGATTAGTTAAATGCATTAGGTAGGTAATAAAACTTGTCTTTAGGCAACATCGTTGGATGGGTAGATTCAAAGAGAGATAGGTGCGTTGACACCTATTATTTGGACCTCTAACCACTTGGGATTGAGGGGTGATCTTACGTGGAATTGTAAAGGGCCACACAAAGTTTTAGATATTGGAATAGGGGGAAACACATCATGTGAATGTTAAAAACCAAAGATATTAATCAATAAATCTTATAGGCATCATGGCATGGAGACATGTAGGAGTTTCTTATAGGGCTTCTTGAAAGAGAGATGGGTGTGTTTAAATCTATAATCTGAACTTCTACCCAGTTGTGGGTGAAAAGCGCGGTTCTATTATAGGTCTTAATGGTGGGTTAGTTCAATGTAATAATAGATGGTGGGGGGGGGGTTGCGACAAGGAGACTGATATCCTGATGCAATGCTAGACTGGTCATCTTGGGCTATTAAGGTCCTAGAGCCTTGATAACATTAAAAAATTGTAATGGTTATTAAATCCACTAAGCCTTTGGTTAATTTAATTGTTACCTATAAAACCTGTTGAAAAGAGGTATATCATTCCTTAATAAAAAGGGTGTGTGTCCCCAACCTGTTAATAAAATGTACCTGAAGCATCTTATTATTTGATCTATGAAGAAGTTCACTTGGAGGAAAATATTTCATAAGATGAAAAGATAGTGTCTGATTCTAAATCATAGAGAGTATGTATTGTGGAAGAAGTTGAATAACTAGGTTTAAGTTTTATTGAATAACTATATAATGGAAGAAGAAACAAAGGAATTTGAAGAGGAAATGATAGAAAAATATACTCACATATTTATTAATGAATAAAATTATGAGGATATAATTACTTTAATGGGGAAGAATGTGAAAACCCAATTAATGTTAATAATAAATTAATTTCATGTATTATTGATTTTTATAATTTTATTTCATGGATCTATATTCACTAGAATAATATTATTTTATTTTTCTAATCGAAAAAGAAACAGCTTTATTCTAATAAAATTTTTTCCCATGAATTATATGGTTTAAAATTTAAATTTATAAATTTTAGAATTATAATTTTATTAAATGGAATTATTTTTTGAATTCATCATGTAAAAATTATCTTAAGGTTAATTTTTTATATTTTTCACAAATAGTTTAGTATTAGGTGAATAATGAAAAATACCATTTTTACAAATACTATCACTATTATGAAGTCATCATGATATAAGAATGAATTTAATTTTTATGATCTTTTTAGACCAAATATAAATTTTAGTTGAAAAATAATTCATTAAAAATATTATGATGAATTTATAAAACATACGTTTGACATTTTGGAAGAAAAGTGATGTTTTATTCTCAAAGTGACTATTTTTTTATTTTTTTATTTAATTAATCATAATATTCCTTTATATTTTGGATTAGTTTTAAATATAAATAAATATAATTTTTTAATCATAAACCAATAATTTTTATATGAATCAACATTATACAAGGTTTTAGTTTAAAGTCATTTTTATGTTTAAAAATGATTTTTTTTCTAAAGACAATTCTTTATTGCGTTATATGTCAGTGTTTTAAAATTAATTTTCACCAACTCAAGAAATGGAATCCTATAAAATTAATTCTAAATTTGGATCAAAATGTTCAAATTTTTTAGTGAGTAAAAATCCATTTTTGATAACAAAAATAAGTTACCATGGTAAAAATTGAGTCACCTTAGTAGAGGGTTAAATGAGGTAAAAGGGTTGAAGTTATTAGATAGGGTCCAAAAATATTTTCTCTAATATTATTAGATGAGTTTATTTCAAAAAAAAAATTATCCAATCCTACATTTTTTTTCTGTTTTGGACAAATTTTATTCAAATGATACCTTTGTATTATTTTAAAACTTGGAATATTTACAAGAGTTCTACTCCCCTCACTTATTAAAGGAGACCTTCATACCTCACTTCAATACATACTTTGATAACCTTATCATGAAAAATATATGCCCAAAAACCCCTTTAAATTTATTATTCACATCCTAGAGGTCATGGTGTCATAAAAATACAAAACTAATAAGAATTAAGGTGTAATCCAAAGGAGTATATCCATTGAAGAGTTAAAGGTATTTACCGGGTTCTTTCAAGTTTCTTTTTTTCTTCCACCTCTTTAAAATATTCTATAAGTATATTAATATAATAAAATCAGTATAATTACTATAATTAAATGGTATATATTTATTAAAAAACCTTTTTCTACCCTTTTTTCATCTATTGAAAAATGAAATCACCATCCATGTGTATAGGGAGACTACAACTTCCATGAATGATGTATTTTCTTTTTCACCACCACCTTAAATGTATGGTTATAAAGATATATTAAATGTATAATAATGATATTTATATCATATATATGATTTATTAATGATAAAATATTATCTAAATTCTTTACCATTAATACATTTTAATGTGAAAACGTCACTTGTGTATACGTACAGACTACCGCCTTAATGAATGACTTGTTTTATTTTTCTTCAAAACCTTAGATGGATTATTTTAAAAGTATATTTAATCAAAATATATTATTTTTATAAAATTATTATGATTATTTAATTATGATTGAACCATTTTCACCCCTTTTTACCTTGTACAACACACAAAGATGTTTTGGACTGAATGGCCCAAAAACATCCAACGTGAAATTAACTGATTTAGTAACTAAATAAATTATGGAAATAAATGTAATAAAAGGAATAATAAAAAATTAAAAAACATAAAAAAAGATTTTTGTTAGTTAAATAATTAATATAAATTTATTATTTAGGAAAGTTAAATATTTATGCGGTCAGTTGGGACTCAAGTTAATGGATTTCTTATCTCAATTTCATTTCTTCGAAACTTATGTTATTTTTATCAAATGTTTACATTTTTTTGTGGTGTATGAAATACCATATGAATGTATTTTATCATAAATTTCTTAAAATTAACATGGTATAAAAATTCCTTTCATGTTCTATTCTTACATGTTGTTTGATTAAACTATTATCAAATATGTAATGGATTTTTCTTAAAAAGTTTGTTTTGGAATATTTAAACTCGTTTTATTCCATGTACATGTTATTTTAATTGTTTGAATAAAATTATTTTTTATATAAAATATTATTAAAAGAAATTATGAAGATTCCTTGACTTTCTTTACAATTTTTTAAAAATAAATATATTTATGATTTTCTGTATTGGTCAGTTTTGACTTTTTTATAATGGTGTAAGCAGAATATTTTTTATTATTTACTAAATAACCAAATTTTTCCACCATAATGTACATTATACATTAGAAATATTCATTTTAATGTTTTCATGGTTTTATAACATAAATTCTATTCTCATTTTTAGGGGATTTTTTATTTTTTAAGAATTATCAAAAGAAAAGGATATTTCATCTTATTTTATGATTTGTTTAAAAGTGACTTGGATTATGGTTTAAAATTATTGTTATAATAAAAAGTAAAATATTATGTATGTTTTTTTAATTTAATGTTTCTTTTAAATTATAAATGATGATTTTTGGTATCGGGAAATATCCCTATAATGCACAGTGTAATAATTTATTATATATAGATATGATAATAACCATTATCTGTTTATTTCTATAATAGGTGAAATATGAGTGAACAGGGGGAATAAATATAATTTCCAAAGATTCTTATATTATTTTACATTATTGTGATGAGTTTTAATAGATTTTTTATAACAACAATAAGGTATATGATATCTTAAAATTAAAAATTTTGTTTTGAAGGTAAAGTTCTTTCTTAGGTTATGATGTTTTCTAAAGTTACCATTTTGTTTTTGCTATAATTGATATAAGTTTTAAATTTTTTATTCATGTAAGTATTATTTTCACACATGGTTTTGTTTTATTCATTATCTCATAGTTTAATTATTTTAAAAGGTAAATTTTCTCTTGGGTTTTGATGTTTTTAAATGGACTAGTGGGTTTACTTTCTTTTTTATGTCACTTATTGAGATTTTTTTTCTCATCCTACATTTTTCAGATGTTTTTAAAAGGTAATAAAGATGTATAAGATCTATATAACGTCCAATAATTCAATATTGGTGATGAACTGATTGAAGAAAATGATTCATGAATCAAACAAGTTTTTAAATATAAAAACCTATTTTTGTAAAAAAATGTACATTGTGTGGAAGTATACACTTTTTTATGTAATGGTTTTCCTAATTATATAAAAGTATAAAACTAAAAGGTCAAGGGAATGTAAAAAGTACAATATTATCTATTAAACTCATAATTATGGGTTTTTTAAGTTAAAACTTATTATATTGTGTCCATCCCTTGAATAATACAAGCATAACCCTTAGAATTTTGATCTCACTGGTTTATATTGATGTAGTCCTATAGAAAAATAAACTTTATGTTTACTTTGGGGAAGTGGTTTCATTGAGATAAACCCCTATTATTTTAAATTTTAAGAGGGAATCTCAATTTCATTCTAGTCTATGTAATTTTGAACTCAATTTTGAACACTGTATTTTCAAGAGCGACGAATCTATTTTGAGATTTGTTAAGTATATATTTTACTAGACTATTAATCCAATTTATTTCCCCTTCTTGAGAATATTTTACTTTAGTCTCAATAACTTTAGCGAATCCTTATTTTATTTTCTTTTATTAATTTTATACTGAAATATAGATGTTTTATGCATTAGTTAACTCCCCTTCCTTCTGAACTGACTTCTCCTCAATATCACTTACTATATTCTCAAGCTTAGTCACCTTCAATATGTTATTTTTATTTTCATCAATAATAAATATTTCCTTTTTATAAAACTCATGATTCTCAAAAGCCATTATTTTTTTTCTCTTTCTTTGGATTCCTTTTCTCTTTCTTGAGTTGTGAATTATTTTTAAGAGTTGATTCTAAATTTTCTTTGTTAATCTATTATAGTTTTTTTATTTCCTCACAATTATCATTAGTAGTTGATGATGATGATTCTACCTTCTCCATTTTCTAAAAAATATCATATTATTGTAAATGAACTCCCATTTATCATTATTCTCCATATCTCTAAAAAAATATCTGATCCTCAAAGGGGACCTCTTTCTGATAACACTAGAAGTTCCTAGGTTCAGATAGATCGCTGAGAGGGGGAGGGGTGAGTAAGTGATCTCTTTTAGTTTTTTTAATTTCACTAATTTTAAAGTTAATCCTATGTGGCTAGATAAATCTTTAATCCTTTGTTTTTTAATATCTCACCACCCCACCTCATGTGCAGTAATAAAAAATGATTAGAATATACAACATTTTCTAGGTTTAGAAAAATCCTAATCCTTGTAGTAGAAGGGAAGATTACCCAAACTATAGATTCAAGACTATAATATTGTTATAAATTATATTTATCTCTTGAATCCCATAATATTGTGGTTTTTTATATAACCCAATCAATATTCTTCGGCAACAACTGGTTATACACCCTATTAGTTGATCCAATAGTTGTGTTTGGTTATACACCCAAATAATCAATTCTTATTTCATGTTTGGTTATACTACCCAACCCCAAGTCCTTCATTTGTGACTATTTATACACCCCTTCCAATAATCTATAACAAAAACTAGTTATACACCCAAGATAAAAAAGGAATGATCCAATGGTAAGAAGATCTCCAATATCTCATAGTTTTGTTTGTACCAACTCGAGATAATGTTCCTTCATTAGCATACAAGATCTGGTCCAATATCACCCAGAGTTAGTAAAAGTGGAACATAATTTCTGATAGAATATATGACATGAAACACCAATATTATAAAATAAGGTTACACTTTTACACTTTATGATATGTTTACTTTTAAATAAATTCAATCTACTTGATAGCCTATGATGCATGTGACATCAATTTTAAACAAAACATAATACTTTATAAAAATATTATTATTTAAAATGTGACCATTATAACCAAAATGTTATGTTTAAGGGTATAAATAGTAAAAATAAAATTATGAAAATTATGGTAATCTATTTATTATAAATAACATAAGAATCTTTTAAAAGAAAAAGGAATGTTTTCTAAAAAACTATATTTTTCTAAAAAATGGATTAGCCAAACATTGTGCTCAAAATTTAAAAATAATTATTACCAATTTTAGAAAATATATTTTAAAAAATTAATTTCCTTTTTACAACATAATTTAAAAAATATCTTAGGTTAAATTTTTGGTATTTTTCTGAAAATTTTCATCTTTGATGTGTTTTTATTGAAAAGTTCCTTTTTTATTTAAATAATTTACAAGGTTAAATTATATTTAAAATAGGTTTTAAATTACAATTAGTTAAAATATGTCACCATTTAAATAATTTCGTCCACTATAATTAATTTCATATTGAATTTAGATATTAAAACCTTCTATACTTATGAGATTTTTCTCTTTGGAAACCTACTTTTTTATTGCTTTAGCGTGTATAATTTTAAATTGGATTCTAAAAATTCTATGAATTGAATGTGAAAAAAAGGATTCCATATTTGGAATCATAAATATTTATATTATCTAATAAGTTCAACTTAAATTTTGACCATTATGAATAGTAAAATCAATAAAAAATATTTATCAGGTTTAAGGTAAAAAAATATTGGGGTTTAACTAAAAAGATAAGGGTTAAAATGACATAAAAACTTTTCAAAAATCCATGTGTATCCTCTTAACCAATTATTAAAGGGCACCCCATGTCCACCCCTATTCACACATCCAAATCGATTTGGTTTGAAAAATACCTACAAAAATAACTTCATTACTACACTACTAGAAAAATAGGTATTTGTGACGGGTCATTTGCGACGGGGGCCCGTCGCAAATGGCCCGTTGCTGAAAACGGTGTCGTAACAACACTTATTTGCGACGGGCCCGTCGCTATAGCCTTTTTTTGTGACGGTTACTTTCCCCGTCGCAAATAGTACTCCGTATATTTGTAAAAAACTTTTAAAATAGTATTTGCGACGGGACCCGTCGCAAAAGCTATTTTTTAAAAAAAATAAAAAACTATTAATAAATTATTTTAATGCATATAATAATACTAGTATTTGCGACGGGCATAGTATCCCGTCGCAAATACTATAAAAAAAATAAAAAAAATAGATTATTAATAAATTATTTTAATTAATATAATAATAGAATTATAATTCACAAATAAAAATAATAAATTATTTTAATTAATATAATAATAATATAATTATAATTCAAAAATAAAAAATAATAGAATATTAATAAATGATTTAATTAATATAATAATATTAGAATTATAATTCATAAATAAAAAAAATATTAATAAGTTATTTTAATTAATATAAAAATAATAGAATTATTTTACATTCAAATATTAAAATAATTCAAGCATTACAAAAAATATAATTAAATTATAATATTATAAAATTTTAATATATATATATTTTTTAATATTATAAAATATAAATAATATTATTATTCATATTAATATTGTTATTTAAAAATATAATATTATTAATATTTTATAATGAGACAAAAACTAAGAATAGAAAAAAAAATATTTTGATTTCCCAAATTTTATAACATAAATACAAACTCTAATCTGAAGGAGGGGGGGAGGTGGGGGATCTGCAGATGGTGGTGGAGGAAACTCCATCCCTAAAGCATGAGTGAGTCGGCGCATGTACTCCATCTGCTCCTGATGCTGCTGCTGCCACCGACTCGTCTGCTCCTCGTACAACTGCTGCTGGCGTCGACGCTCCTCCTCATGCTGCTGACGCATCTGCTCCTGCTCCTATCGGAGACTCTCCATCTGTGCAGTCTGAGATCGCAACTGATCCTCATACTGTGTAGTAGAAGAAGATGCACGAGCTCCTCTCGAGCTGGACGCCGACATCGCAGCACTGCCATAATAATCTCCGGGAGTCAGTCGAGAGCCGATACCAACTACCCGACCCTTCTCGAAGGCATACTTGGTGGCCTGCATCCATGCCGCCTCATCAAACTGACGGGCAGTGGTCTGATCTGATGACTCGGCCTGACTCTCAGGCCGGGCCTGTGACGCTGCGGCCTCATATGACTCCTATAGTTGCAATTTAAAATTAAAATTGTGAATATATTATATGTAGTTAATTTTTAAACTTTAAAACAAATAATACTGACCACGATGTGATGCTGACGATCACCTCTGAGCTCCCCAGTAGCAGGATCACTATACATCCTCCGATATACGTCGTACTCTGTAATATCGGGGTGCTCGACAGCCTATAAGAATAAAAAATAAACTGTTAATATTTATAGTTATATAAAATATTTATAAATAATGTACGTACCAGATATTGTCTATGAGTACTGAAAGAACGACTCCCAGCTCGATGAGTCACCTCCTGTCTCCCCAGATTCTACCTCTCCACCGATGATCTCCTCTGAAAGGCACCACTCAACCAGTACGCACATAATCCATCCCATACATGGGATGAAATATACTCTGGTCGGTGTGCTCTACATGACTCCTCAAAATCTGACACTCTTGCTTTCTTCATCGCAGCTTTTCTTAAATTGTGCAAAAACTGACGAAGGCGATCACGCATGGCCACCTCCCATGCCTCGTGGATGGCGTCACGCATGGTATCCTCGATCGGATACCATAAACCCTACAAATAAATCAAAATATCAAGTTAGAAATGAAATAATTTTCAAAATAAAAATTATTTATTTACGTACGTACCAACCAATGGCCGAACATGGCCTGCTGCACATCAATGGGAATCTGCTCCCATGTGGTCCACGGCTGAGAGAAATAGTTGCGCAAAATAGCGCTGCCCTGTCCGACTACTATATGCGGAAAACTGAAAAAATAATAAACATTTATTATGTGAATAGATTAATGAAATCTTAGTCAAATCCACAGGTTATCACACAGGTTATCACACCTCCGTGTGCGTGGATCAAACCCAAGACGTGGACGTCGCTCGGGGACGGGGTTAGGAATCATCAATCGTGCAAGACCGCGCCCCCTCCGCATACTCCCTGGAGCGCCTGCAGGCTGAGGGTCATCTGTCAGCAACGCATCCGCATCGAAAGTCAGGTCAGCATCCGCCAACTCACGAAATGTGGCGTCGTCCATCTGAAACAGAAAATGTTAATGTTAGAAAATAATTGATAATTACTATTATATATACATATATACATATTATGATTGTATATAAATACCATGGAATGCTATCAGTGTTCATCTTCATCATCATCTTCATATATGTCAATGTCATCTTCATATTCCTCCTCAACATCATCGATATCCATTCGAGTTACAGTTGCTTCATCTCTTACCATTTCAAATTCATATGTGACATCATTAACATCATCGTCATCACCGACTCTTAAATGTGGGGTGTCGTCATCGATACTCATGTCTCTTTGTAAAAAAGATTGATTTTGAGTACTCTCTTGAAAAACTTCAATTCTTTGCACATCAGTGAAAGCACATTCACATTGACTAAACTGATTGTCTCGAATTTTGATTTTTATTATACTCCACCAATCAGTAAAGTCTCTTGATGTTGCACAGTACTTTGCATAATAAACTTGATATGTCTGTTGAGCCAATAAGAATGGTTCATTTACTGTGAGAACACTTTTACATTTAATATCGATGATTCCATGAGTCGGATGAACACGCACACCTCTCTCTGTATCCAACCACCGACATTTGAACATGGTTATATAATTTTGTCCAAGATAACAGAGTTGAATGATTTCATCAAGTATGCCATAAAAGTCAACTTCATTTTCTCGAACATTTCTAGCTTCTAAAGAAAAGGATGGATGCACTCTATCAAAATGTTTCCATGAATCACCATCGGCTGGATGATTCAAGCTTTTATCGGTTGAAATATTCTCTTTATGCCATGACATCATTGTCGATGTATTCTTAGACATGAATAAACGCTGAAGTCTGGATGTAAGTGGAAAATATCTCAACTGTTTTACAGGAATCAAACCAGACTTCCCGTGTTGTCCTTCTTTGTATCTCAGTTGCCCACATGTAGGACAACTATCCAACGACTCATTTTCCCCAGAATATAAAATGCAGCCATTTGAACATGCATGAATCTTCTGACAAGTAAGTCCCAAATTTCGAACCAGCCTCTTACTCTCATAGTAATTTGCAGGTAAAAAATTTCCTTCGGGTAACAGTGTTTTCAGCAAAGAAAATATCTGGTCAAAATAGGTGTTTGACATTCCGTTATCTGATTTGATAGCCATAAATTTTGCAACTGCTTCTAATTTGCTCATCTTGCAGCCCGGATATAATGCATCCTCAGCAGATTTCAACAACTCATAAAATTCAGACGGTGCCAACTCAGGATTTGAAGCTATATTAGCCGGAGTTTCTGTATGTTGAACAGATGAACCTGCAACATCATGTACTAAATCTTGAAACCGGGATGGATCCGGAATCAAGTTGGTATCACCTGCTCTGGAACTGCGTTCACCGTGTTGATACCAAAAAACATAATCTGGTTGAAAACCAAAACGCAAGAGATGTTCTCCCACTTTGTCAAATGTGTCAAACGTTCTCAATGCACATTTTCTGCAAGGGCATTTTATTTTTCCTTCTGAAACAAATTCTGAATTTGATGCCGAAAATGATAAAAAAGTCTCCACAACCTCAACATATACTGGATTTAAACCAGAACCGTTTGGATTTCTACGTTGATTTATCTATATGCGGTCACCTAATAATGATTGTTGACGACATCGTTGTTCCATATTTCTCTATAAAATATAAAAGCATTACTGGTTTAGAATAATTTGTTAGAAAAAACACTCAAGTAAAGATTGAATATATTGATAATAAAGCAAAACATGTTACAAATATTGATAATTTTAATATTATATTGATTTTTTGTTATTTTAATAATAAAAAATCAATATAATTTTTTCATAAACATTAATTATATAATAATAACATTATTACATTATTAGTATACTTTATTATTAATATTAAAATAACATAATTTTTTATATTATATACAATTCTCCTTTCATCTGTGTGTTTAACATTTTGTCTCCACATGTAATATTTGCATTCACTTTCACCTCTCCATTGGCGAGTAGGTTGATAATTTTGAAAAAGAATGCGAATATTACATGTGGAGACAGAAAACACACAGATGAAAAGAGAATTGTATATAATATAGAAAATTATATTATTTTAATATTAATAATAAAATATACAAATAATGTACTAATGTTATTATTCGTAAATATTGGTAATTATTCCAAATTATTGGTAATTATTTCTAATTATTGGTAATTATTTCTAATTATTGGTAATTATTTCTAATTATTGGTAAATATTGGTAAATATTGGTAAATATTGGTAAATATTGGTAATTATTGGTAAATATTGGTAATTATTGGTAATTATTGGTAACTATTGGTAATTATTGGTAATTATTACTAATTATTGCTAATTATTACTAATTATTGGAAATTATTACTAATTATTGGTAATTATTACTAATTATTGGTAATTATTACTAATTATTGGTAATTATTACTAATTATTGGTAATTATTACTAATTATTGGTAATTATTACTAATTATTGGTAATTATTACTAATTATTGGTAATTATTGGTAATTATTGGTAAGTATTGGTAATTATTGGTAAGTATTATTAATTATTACTAATTATTGGTAATTATTACTAATTATTACTAATTATTGGTAATTATTGCTAATTATTACTAATTATTGGTAATTATTACTAATTATTACTAATTATTACTAATTATTGGTAATTATTACTAATTATTGGTAATTAATACTAATTATTGGTAATTATTACTAATTATTGGTAATTATTACTAATTATTGGTAATTATTACTAATTATTGGTAATTATTACTAATTATTGGTAATTATTACTAATTATTGGTAATTATTACTAATTATTCGTAATTATTACTAATTATTGGTAATTATTACTAATTATTGGTAATTAATACTCATTATTGGTAATAAATACTAATTATTGGTAATAAATACTAATTATTGGTAATTAATGGTAATTATTGGTAATTATTGGTAATTATTACTAATTATTGGTAATTATTACTAATTATTACTAATTATTGCTAATTATTACTAATTATTACTAATTATTGGTAATTATTATTAATTATTGGTAATTAATACTAATTATTGGTAATTAATACTAATTATTGGTAATTAATACTAATTATTACTAATTATTTTTAATTATTGGTAATTATTACTAATTATTGGTAATTATTGTTAATTATTACTAATTATTGGTAATTATTACTAATTATTGGTAATTATTACGAATTATTGGTAATTATTACTAATTATTACTAATTATTACTAATTATTACTAATTATTGGTAATTATTACTAATTATTGGTAATTATTACTAATTATTGGTAATTATTCCAAATTATTGGTAATTATTACTAATTATTGGTAATTATTACTAATTATTACTAATTATTGGTAATTATTACTAATTATTGGTAATTAATACTAATTATTGGTAATTAATACTAATTATTGGTAATTAATACTAATTATTGGTAATTAATACTAATTATTAGTAATTATTGGTAATTATTGATAATTATTACTACTTATTGGTAATTATTGATAATTATTACTACTTATTGGTAATTATTACTAATTATTGGTAATTATTACTAATTATTGGTAATTATTACTAATTATTGGTAATTATTACTAATTATTGGTAATTATTACAAATTATTGGTAATTATTACAAATTATTGGTAATTATTACTAATTATTGGTAATTATTACTAATTATTGGTAATTATTACTAATTATTGGTAATTATTACTAATTATTGGTAATTATTACTAATTATTGGTAATTATTACTAATTATTGGTAATTAATACTAATTATTGGTAATTAATACTAATTATTGGTAATTAATACTAATTATTGGTAATTAATACTAATTATTACTAATTATTGGTAATTATTGATAATTATTACTACTTATTGGTAATTATTACTAATTATTGGTAATTATTACTAATTATTGGTAATTATTACTAATTATTGGTAATTATTACTAATTATTGGTAATTATTACTAATTATTGGTAATTATTACTAATTATTGGTAATTATTACTAATTATTGGTAATTATTGATAATTATTGATAATTATTACTAATTATTGGTAATTAATACTAATTATTACTAATTATTGGTAATTATTGATAATTATTACTACTTATTGGTAATTATTGATAATTATTACTACTTATTGGTAATTATTACTAATTATTGGTAATTATTACTAATTATTGGCAATTATTACTAATTATTGGTAATTATTACTAATTATTGGTAATTATTACTAATTATTGCTAATTATTACTAATTATTGGTAATTATTACTAATTATTGGTAATTATTACTAATTATTGGTAATTATTACTAATTATTGGTAATTATTACTAATTATTGGTAATTATTACTAATTATTGGTAATTAATACTAATTATTGATAATTAATACTAATTATTGGTAATTAATACTAATTATTACTAATTATTGGTAATTATTGATAATTATTACTACTTATTGGTAATTATTACTAATTATTGGTAATTATTACTAATTATTGGTAATTATTACTAATTATTGGTAATTATTACTAATTATTGGTAATTATTACTAATTATTGGTAATTATTACGAATTATTGGTAATTATTACTAATTATTGGTAATTATTACTAATTATTCCTAATTATTGATAATTATTGGTAATTGTTCCTAATTATTAGTAATTAAATGAATAATTACTAATAATTAGGAATAATTACCAATAATTACAAATAATAACATTATTAGTATATTTTATTATTAATATTAAAATAATATAATTTTCTAATTTATATACAATTCTCCTTTCATCTGTGCGTTTTCTATCTCCACATACAAATAATACATGTGAAGACAGCAAACACACAGATGAAAAGAGAATTGTATATATATAAAAAATTATATTATTTTAATATTAATAATAAAATATACTAATAATGTAATAATGTTATTATTCCTAATTATTGGTATTTATTATTAATTATTAATATTTATTCTTAATTATTAAAAATTATTACTAATTATTCCTAATTACCATTAACTATGAACAATACTAATAATTTAAATTTATTAAGTAACAAAACAATGTAAACATAATTAAATTACAACTAATTAAGAATAATTGAAACTAATAAAAAATTAAAAATAAATATTAAATTAAAATAAACATAAATACCTTGAAAATTGATCTGTTCTGATCGTTCTTCAAATCTTTAATATCAACTCCGGAGAAAAAAATCCACCTGGAGAAAAAATGAACTTTAGAAATACAACTTTGAGAGAAGAAGAAGATGGAGTTTGATAATGATTTGAAAAAAACGGATGGGGGTATTTATAGGTTAGATTATTTGCGACGGGATTCCCGTCGCAAATAGTGTTATTTGCGACGATACCCGTCGCAAATACCTTAGCTAACATTTATTACGGTCAACGGTTAAATAGTTATTTGCGACGGGACCCGTCGCAAATAACCACCTGCCGACATACTATTTGCGACGGGGGAATATTCCCATCGCAAATACCTTTTACCACCGCCGGTTATTTGCGACGAGAATATTCCCCCGTCGCAAATAGTTTTCCCGCGATTTGGCGCGCAACGCGCGCCAGTTCTTTTGCGACGGGGAAAGCAATCCCGTCACAAAAGCCTACTTATTTGCGACGGGTAAACACCCCCGTCGCAAATAAGTTTTTCACGAGGCTATTTGCGATGAGATTTATTCCCGTCGTAAATAACCCGTCGCAAATACCCATTTTTCCCGTAGTGCTACCATATAAAACTTCAAGATCCATTAGTTAGATCCAAAACCCATCCTAGTAAGGATTTTGAGGAAAACTTAAAGTGGTCATTTGAAGAAGAGGTAACATTCTTAAACGATCATTTATATTTTATTTATTCATCCATCTCATTCGAATATTATTCAATCATGATAATAAAATTACACTAGTATATTCCATATACTATGATTTTATTATGTCAATTTCATAAAAATTATCCATATCCTCCCACATAAAATGGGAAACAAAATTGTCAACCATGTGTACGACAGAGTACCGCCTCACAAACCAATATAACTCATTTTACATAAACACATCTCACTATTGTATATAATTATGAATTTAATATATATATATATTTATAATATTTATGATATTATTATACTTATGTAATTATAATATCACATAAAACTTCTTACTTTCCATGTCATTTAAACTACAATAATATCGCTCGTGTGTGCGGCTGCGGTGGACTGCCGCCACACGAAGTGATGTGATTCATTTTTCACTTAAAATTTACATGGAATATAATAAGGATATATTTAATGAAAAAATATGATATACATTAAATTATATTGATTCTTAAAAATTATATATAACCTACTTGCTTACCCTTTCACAAGTTAATGAAATGATAACATCGCTTGTGCATACATACGACCTAATTTCTCCATGAAGTGATGTGATCTATTATCTGTGATAAAATTTAAATAATGATTATAATTTTTTACCAAATAAAAAAATTATATTTATAATGTTAATATTATTCATAAGGTAATGGAATTATATAATATTCTGAATAACCAAAACTTTAACTTTAAAACATGCATGAGAAAATAAGGCACTTATCACTCAAAACAATAGTAATAATGAGAGATTACTAACGAAAATGTGATAATATGTATTAAAAGGATCATATATGATATTATATATATTAATATGGTTATATTATAAATTAATAAATTACTTAAATCCATTATACAGAAGGTTAAATCACGTTCAACCAAAAGGAAGCATAAGGGAAGGGACTTCGTCTCAATTTATCTTCATTGAGACATATTGTAATACTATGCACCTAATTTATTTTATATTGTGTATTTAATATCCAAATTACTTGTAATATTTTTAATAACTCATAATTTATGGTATTTTATGTTTTAATTTTAATTATTTATCTAAAGATATTTGACTTGAAAATTACCTAATGGTGTAGAATTCCAAATATCAATTTCTTTTCATGGGTTATATAACTTATTCATTGTCCTTGACATTCTAATATTATGTATGTAAATAATTTTCATTATATTATATTTTAATTAAAAAAAATTATGTTCATTTATATATTATACACTTACTTTATTCATTGATTAATTCTCACTTCAATGTTATGATCTTTATATGAGTTTATTTCACAATATCATTTTAATTTGGATTGTTTATAATTGAATTTAAATTTAAAGAAATTATCTAATAATTTTATAATAAAAAACTTTCATTTTATTCTCTTATAGTTATTAAATATTTTTTCAAGTAGCCTTACCAAATTCCTCTCTTTGGTACTTAAAATGACGGGGATTTTTTTAATAAAATATAACATCATTTCTATAACACCCGGACGTTTTAATGAAATATTTTCTATAAATATTTTTTATTAAATAGAATTAATTGCACACAATCATGATTCTAAATTAACCATAATATGACCTTGGTATAAAATGACCATTTAAACCTAGCCATTAGGTTAATAGGAATAAATATATCTAAATTCTGAAAATGCATGGTGAAATCATTCGCTACCAATTATTATTAATAAATTGAGTGAATTGCTATTAGTAAATGAAATTTATGAAATATATATTTTATATAATTAATAAAATATTTTTTATATTCATCCAATATATATTTTTGTTATAGTGTATGAATAAACCCTATTTGATGTATAAAAACATATATGTTTCAAATGGGTAATTTTCCACCTTTTAATGGTGAAACCCTTTTAAAATTAATATTTTGACACATTAATAATTTTTAAACGAAAAAATAAACATTTTCATTGGTAATGTAATATAAAAATTCATTTTGGATAAAATTTTAATATTTTTCTAATAACATTCAAATTTTTATGAATAGTAAAAATACACTAAATTTTAATTGAAAACATCTGTTTTCATCGAAATAATTTATATGGTAAAATTATAATGTTAAATGGTTTTAAATTATTAATAGAATATATTTTTATCATTCAATATAATTTATATCATTAGAATTAATTTTACATTGAATTTATATTTAAAAACATTTCAATCTTTTGGAAGGTTTTAACTTTTATAACATGTTCACTCTTTCCAACAATGGGAATAATTTTAAAATAACTACTGAAACTTCTGTATTTTGAATTTTGAAAAAATTATTTCATATTTGGAATCAGTAGGTCCAAATTATGTAAATGTATTTATTTTATTTTTGGGAAATATGAATAGTAACTTCGTTAATTTTTATTAATATGGTAAAAGGGTAAATTGGGTAATTAAGGGTAAGAATACTATTATAAAATTACCCTAATTGTTGTCTTAATATAATTGGATGAACTTTTTTCAACCTAAATCATCTTTGGGTAGAAATGGTATCCATTTTAGTCCAATTGAATTAGATTAGGACATTTAATTTATTTTATTTAATGAAAAGTTTAATATGTATCACTCATATTTTAATAATTAAATATTTTTTAATATAAGGTTATAAAATATATAAATTATACTCTAAATAATAATTTTATATTTGATATTTTTTTATTTATCATGGTATTTTATTTTAAATTTTTAGGAAATAAATAATTACCTTTATTATTTATACAGTAATGATGCAAAATTATTTAATTGATGAGAAATCAAGAATATAATTATTATTAAAATAGTAATACCATTTAAAAGACCCAAACAATTGAAAAAATATTATTGGTCAAATATATATAGACCATAATCATCCAAGTGTCGAGTTAGTGTCCATTTGGGGCCTTATATAAGGGATTATGACACTTGTATTGTTTTATTTAAAGTGATGTTACATTTGGAACATTCATAATTTAATAAGTATAACATTTTAAATATTGGATTTTACAGAAGATTAATTTGACTAAAAATATTATTATGAAATATAACAGAATTACCCTCATCATAGTATTTTTTTAATTTTTATTCAACAAATAAGTATATTAAATAATTTCACAAAATTGATGTAGTTATTATTTTATTAATAGAGATAAAAAATAAATGTAATAAATAATGTTAAAATAAAAAAAATTTGGGATAATTAATATTTATAATGAATATTATAGATGATATTTACCTATTAGGAATATAAAAAATAGTTGGTTCGAAGTTAAATTGTTATCTTAATATTTTTAAAAATCAATGAATTGAATAGTGTAAAAATTGACACTATTGATTATTTATCAAAATAATGTTTTATTAAATTATTTCAAAATCATAAAACATTTTTTAAAAATATATAATAAATATTATAGGGTATAAAATGTTCTAATCTATTTATTTATGGTCTATTTTACCTCAAATAAGTAAATATTTTACCCTTTTAATATTGAATTATTAGTTACCCTAGTTAAAAATTAAATATAATGACAAAATGTTAATAAAAAAGATAAGGTTTAAATTGACAAAAATACTTGTCAAAAAATTATTTCTTTATGAGATTGAAACCTTATCTAAGATATTATTCTAATATGGGTCATTTTTTAGGGTTTTGGATGGGGATTTATTTTATTATAAATTAATATGCTTGGAGATCCCAAAAGTGCCACTCATCTCAATTATAAAAGGGAACCTCATCCATTACCTATTCACTTCACTTTGAGCCTTCAAGCACGGTCATAACCTACCATTTTATGTTATAAACTACCATATTAACATTATAGATATTCTAGTCTTCTTTAAAGACCAACTCTAGTGCTCTAAGAGGATATTTAGAGGAATCACGTTGAAGAAGAGGTAATCTCCTCTACCAATTCATTCAAACTTCTTTCTTATTGTACTTTACATCATGATTTGTTTCATTATAAAGTAATAAATCCAGTATAAATTATATAATTATATTTTATTATGATTATGAAGGAACCATATTCCATCTTCTATCCATCCTGTAAAAAACAAAACCCCCACACGTGCGTACGTACGACTCACCATCTCCACACCGGGGTGTAATCTTTTTTTTCACCACCACCTTACTTGGATGGGTATCATGATGTAAGTACTAACTATATATTATTATTATAAAATTGTATTTATTATGAAATTTTATACACCATCCACTTCAATACCATTCAACAATTATGGGAATGATATCGTCGCTCGTGTGTACGTATGACTTACCGTCTCCACGATGCAATGCGATTCATTCTACATGATTTTAATTAAAAAATGATTATATAAATGTAAATAATGAATAAATTTGGTATATCTTATATTAATATCATTTTTTAATGATATAACTATGAACTAATTTGGATAACCAGAATTTATTCGACAAAACATGCACAAGAACATAAAGTAGTTAATATCCTAATAACGAGTAATAATGAAATACAATTTAGAAAAGAATGATAATATGATCATATATAATAACATAAAAATAACTAAGATTACGAAATAAGTGAATGAAATTATTGGAATAATTATATAGGAGGTTCAGATACATAGAAAGGAAATAGGACCTATGGTAAGGGATATTCTTGTAATCTCATTATTATCCGAGATTATTTATATGTAAGTATTTAATGAGGTATATTTATTATCCACATACCTATTTCCTAAATATTTAATATTATTTCCATTATTGTACAATTATTTAAAGTCAATTTTACTCATTACATAATTTTTATTAAATGTTATGAAATGAATCTTTTTTCATTTTTGGTATGAGGTACTTTTTTACTTTTCTATAAAAAGTATGAGAATAATGTTTTATTATATTATACAAAATCAAGGGATTCTTATGATTTTATAATGCATTTTTTCCATGAATCTTACTTTATAATATTTCTAGTGTATTTTTAGATAAATTATATTCTTTTAAAATTTTGTGGAATTTTGATAAAATAAATCATTTTTTAAGAATTATATTTTCCTCAATAAATAATTTCAAGTGTTTTATCAAAATTATTTTCCATGTAAGATGACATTATTTTAATAGGATTATGTTTCTATCCATATTATTACTATGATTTTATTTTTTTATGATGGAATTATTTTTATGAAATCCATTTATTTTTTATGGATTATGATGTAATGATGTTTAAGAAACCCATTTTCTCCCTTAGGTTATGATATGATGAATGATTTATATTTTTGTGGCACACATAAGAATGATTTCATTATGATATGGTTGGTACCTATATATCTCTCCAATTAATTGGGTAAATATGTATATCTCATGAGATAAACATGACTAGAACGATAAGTATATCCAATTCCAAAATATAGAAATGGAACAAGGAATGGACTCGGTTCAGTAACGGACTTTGTCCACTATGGTGGTCTTGGATATGAGGTTGAATAATATGAAATGACATTCTATGCTTATGTGTATGCCAAAAAAAATTCATGTCTTATGTTATGACTTTTGGGATTACATTGAACTTTTATTATTTATCCCATGACATGATATCCTGATCTTTTATATAAAGGATAATATTTTAAAATGTTATGTTTTTTGTGTCATATGATTATGATTTGATTGATATCTCTCTTGTTTACCATTACTGATCATTTTATCTCACCCTTTCATAAGTTTGTTTTCCCCAGTTCATGAATAATGGTATTAAGCAAGATATATCAAAAAAATTCTTATTATGACAAATAAGTAAGGGATAATGTAAATGTTTTATGAACCAATTATTTATGTTTCCTAGTTTATAATGACACTATACCTATATGGTCCTATCGTGGATTTATGATATTTTTTAATGAATATTATTCAATTTTGAAGTAATATCAAGGTATGTAAATTATGAGTCATTATATTTGGAATTAGAGGGAAGGTATAGTGCACATGAGCCTCAACCCAGTTGGTGAGGACTCTTTAAGTGCATCCATGAGACCTAAGTTCGAAGCCAGGTGGAGCAATATTTCCAGGTTACTGTAGCAGTACTGTGTGAGTACTGTAGTAGGTATTGCAGTAGTTACTATTGTTGGTACTGTTAGATATTTCAGCAGCCATATTTATTCACCTTGGGCCACCGGTTTGGGATTGGAGTCCTTAAGGCCTTCGGGCCACCCAGGCCTTTAGATCAGTAAGGCTTTTGGGCCACCTTTAAGGCCATCAGGTCACCTCAAGGCCTTCTGGGACATGATTAGTGCAGTTACGCTAGACATACTCTACAAAAAGGGAGTAGCCCCAAAAGAGGATTCAGGGCAAGTGCACTGACCAGAGAAGAACCAAATGGATTTGGAAGAATGAGAGGGTATGACTACGCCATCAGGACCATCCTGTACATGCATGGGAAGCCTAGCCAGACAGTCATGCAAAGGTGGAGATCTACCATCACGATGCATATGATAGGGAGGGGAAATTCCTTGTAGTTATATTCTGGTTTAATTCCCTAATACCTTAGGGTCATGTAATCTCTTGAGCCTATGGTCCATGTAATCTCTAAGACTACGGGCCTTGTAAGGGTTATCCCTCATCCCTTGAAAGGGGGGTTATTAAATATCAATAAAAATTAAGGCCTTAGGGCCATTTGGGTAGAGGGAAGTTATAGTCAACCTTTGGAAACTAGGATGATAATACCTTACTAAGAACCCAAAGGATATATTTAAGTATTGGTTACAATATCAGTGTTTTAGAAATGATCATAAATAAACAAGGATAAAACCCAAAGTTTCCTAAATTGAAATTTTATTCATGATTATGGGGTTTTACCATTATGATTAGTGTTGATCACACTATGATTATAGGTTTTATTTAATGGATGGAACCTGAAGGAACCACATTAATGCTGAATATGACAGGCAATGGAATGATTTTCCTCCAGAGAAACCAAATGTTATGGGAGTTGGAATGAAAAATATTTTATCTATGCTCGCAAAACTTTCTCAAGATATGAATCATATAGGCCTTCCAAAGGATCAAAGGAGGGAACAAAATTATATTGAGTCCTTCATGAGGAAGCGTCCACCTTATTTCTGCAGGTCTTATGATCCATTAGTGGTTGAACAATGGATCAATACAGTTGAAAAGGCATTTTTATTTCTCCAATGTTCAGAAAATGATAAATTCATCTTATTAGTCTATTATTTGGAAGGTGAATCTAGTCAATGGTGGAGCCTTATCAAGAATACAAGGCAAAGAGATGAAATTGAGTCCATGTAATGGGACAAATTAAAGAACTTATTTTTCAATAAGTACTTTCCTCGTATTCTTCGGAAAAAGACAGAGAAGGAGTTCCTTGAACTTAATAAAAAGGACGATGAATCTATTGGTACCTATGAATCAAATTTTACAATATTTTCAATGTATGATTCTATAATTATTATCCAACCTAATAGTAATATTAATTTACTCTTTACTAGCTTAAAAACAAGTCTTTGAAGGTAATTATCCATAATGGGCATTAATATCTATGAGGAAATCATTCGATATGATCTCAAGGTTGAGATAGATATTGGGGTAACCGATCAATCCTATAAGTTTGATAAGAAGAGAAAAATGAAATTCAAAGGAAAATATAAATATCACACTGAAAAGAAGATTAATTTTCCCTTATTATCAAAGTGTGGAAAGAAACATGGAGGAATTTTCCTTAAAGGTACTTGTAAATGTTTTAAGTATAGAAAAAAGGTTATTAGGTAGTTGAATGCGGATGTGAGGGGAAAAATATGTCTAATGATATGAATAGAGGAAAGGATACACAGAATGTACCTCCTACACTTCAATGATACAAGTGAAATTAAATGGGGAATTATTAAAATAAATTACCTATTTTAAGGGGTATTGATGATGATCTATGTCAGCAAACTCTTAAGGCCAAAGACAAAGGAAAGTCACATGTGATCACTATCTGTGATGTGGATTACAATAATGAAGTGGTGAAAGGTACAATTACCATCCGTTCTAAAGTATAAATTGTTTTATTTGATCCTGGATACATTCACTCTTTTATTTCTGAAAAATTTATAAGGGTATCACCATATTACCTCAATAATTAGATGTTGAGTTAGCTATGATAACTTTTAATGACACAAAGATTACATAAAAAGTTTATAATTATTCTCCTATTGAAGTTTTTGGTAAAGTGATTCCAAAAAATCTTGTGATCCTTTCTATAGTGGAATTTGATGTGATTTTTATCATGGATTGGATTTCTCTATATGGAGCTCATATCAATTTCCAAGGAAGGGAAGTCACATTTCATGTTCCATATCAATCTATAATCATTTATCAATGAAGGGATGAGTATGACCTTCTAGTGAACATTTCTTCCATATTATGAGTATTGATCCCTATAAATGAAGGTTATCTATCTAAAATGGTTGGGGATAAACTCACCATTAATAATACACCTCTTTTATGGGAGTTTTATAATGCCTTTCCATAATAATTACCAGGTCTCCACCAAATCATGAAGTTAAGTTTTCAATAGAACTCATATTGAGTGCTACTATTATTTCAAATACACCTTATATAAAGTCCCCAATTGAGTTTCACAAATTTAATAAGTAACTCCAAGATAATCATAATAATCACATTCCCTAGTGCGTCACCTCGGGGAGCATCTATTTTGTTTGTTAAAAAGACAAATGGATCATTGAGACTATGTATTTATTATCAATAACTTAACAAGATCACTATCAAGAAAAAATATCCCCTTCTCCATATTTATGACCTATTTGACCAACTACGTCGAGCTCAATAGTTTTCCAATATTGATCTTCATTCAGTATATCATCACTTAAGGGTCAAGAAAGAGGATTACCAAAGATAGAATTCCTTACAAGGTATAGACACTATGAATTTATAGTGATTACTTTTGGTCTTACTAACTCCCCATTTATCTTCATATATCAAATGAATATAGTCTTTAGAGACTATCTCTATCATTTTTTGGTAGTTTTTATAGAAGATATTATTTTTTCTTCAAAGATAAAGGAAAAACATGAAAATCACTTGAGAATTGTACTGAAGACCCTGAGAAATAATAATCATTATGAAAAATTTACCAAGTGTGAATTTTGTCTTAAAAAAGATTCATTTTGGGGTCACATAATCACAAGAGAGGGTATATCTATGGATCCCGCAAAAAATAGAGGTTATTGAAATTTGGCCAAGACCAAAAACGGGAAGAGATATCTGAATTTTTTTTGGTTTGGCTAGATATTATCGACGTTTTGTGAATTTTTTTTCACTATTATCTAATACACTCACCAAGTGGACTCGAAAAGGAGGTAAGTTTGTGTGGATGGAGGAATGTGAAGAGAATTTCAAAGTGATCAAAAGAAGGTTTTCCAGTGTACCTATGCTCACACTATCTTGTAGTGGAGAAAGGTTTGTTATCTATAGTTATGAATCCAAGAAGGGTTTAGTATGTGTTCTCATGAGAAATTATGTGGTGATAGATTATGCCTTGTGACAATTGAATATCCATGATAAAACTTACGCAATGCATGATTTGGATTTAGCTGCGGCAATCTTTGCATTAAAGATGTGGAGGCATTATCATTACGGTTAAAGGTATGATATTTATACTAATAATAAGAGTTTAAAGAGTATTTTCACATAAAAGGACATGAATATTCATCAAATAAGATGGTTGGAGTTGATTAAAGATCATGACTACTCAATACATTACTATCCTGGGAAAGAGAACAAGGTGTAAAATGCTTTGAGTATAAAATACCATGCTAGCCTATCTAAGATGAGGATAAAAAAGATCCAATATTTATGGATTAAGAAAGGATGGATCTTAAAATTTTAAAGGAAGGAGAGAAATCTTGTCTTTACCAAATGAAGTTTCAACCATCTATACAAGTGAAGATTAAGGAGGTGCAGAAGGAAGATGTAGAGGTACAAAAAAAGGTGAGAAATGATCCTGAATTCAACCTTGATTGTGATGGAATAATAAGAATCGGAAATCGGGTTTGTATTCATCCCATACAATAATTAAAGAAGGAGCTATTGGATGAGGCTCATAGTTCTTCATTTCCTATTCACCGTGGAAGCACAAAGATGTACACGAACTTTAAAGAGTATTTTTGGTGGGATGACATGAAAAGAGATGTTTCCAAATATGTCTCATTGTGCTTGGTTTGTCAGCAAGTTAAGGCTGAGAGACATAAGTATAGAGGGATGTTACAACCTTTACCCATACCATAATGGAAATGGAAAAAATCACTATTTACTTTTCCATAGGACTTTCCAAAATATCGAAATTCTATAATTCTTTATGGGTTATAGTTAATCACCTTATGAAGTTGGTACACTTCATTTATATTAGAGAGGATTCCTCTCTTGATCAGATTTCCATGATATATTTAAAGCAAGTGGTAAGATTACCTGGAGTACCACTTTCAATTATATCTGATCAGAAACCAAGTTTTACCTCAAAGTTCTAGTGGAGTCTTCAATAGGCTCTAGATACAGAGTTAAGTTTCTACACTATTAATCATCCTCAGAAAGATTTTCAGTCTAAGAGGACAATTCAAACTCTATAATAAATGTTGATAGCTTGCTCTTCGGATTTCAAGGGTTGTTGGGATAAACACCTATCTTTGATGGAATTTTCTTATAATAATAGCTTTCACTGCAGTATTCAAATGGATCCCTATGAATCCCTCTATATATTGAAGTGTAGAACACTAAATTTATCTGATTAATTTGGGGAAATAAATCTATTTTGACCTGATATTTTTGATAAAATGGTAGAAAAGGTCAGATATATTCAACAATACATAAGATTAGCTCAAATTCGACAAAACAATTATGCTGAAAACTGACGAAAATACCTAGATTTTGAAGTGGGGGATAAGTTTTTATATTAGTATCTCCCTGTAAGAGAGTAATGAGATTTAGAAATATGGGAAAGTTGAGTCCTAGGTATATTGGTCATTTTGAAATTCTGGATCGTGTTGGGAAGGTAGATTATCGATTAGAACTTCCATCAAATCTTTCTCAAGTTCAGGATGTGTTCCATGTATCTCTCTTGAGAAAGCACATAACTGATCCTTAACATGTACTAAACTCAGAAGTCGTACCGCTGGAGGAAGATCTCTCTTATGAATAACAACCGATAGATATTTTGGATCGTAGCGAGAAAGTTCTACAAAATAAGACCACTCACTTAGTTAAAGTTTTATGGCAGAACCACCAATTTGAGGAAGCTATGTGGGAAATTGAGGATATGATGATGGAGAGATATCCTCTTCTGTTTTTATTCAAGTGAAAAATTTTGAGGGTGAAATTTAGTTTAAGGGGGTAGAATGTAACACCTAGATGTTTTAATGAAATATTTTCTCAAAATAATTTTTATTCAAAAACTTTCATTGTAGGAAATCATTATTTTAATTGAACTGGTTGATTAACTTAGTATAGAATGACCATTTTAACCTAGTTGTTAGGTTAATGGGAATAAATATAACTAACTTATGAAAATGTATGGTGAAGTATTTACTACCAATTATTATTAATAAATTGAGTGAATTACTATTAGTAAATGAAATTAACAAAATATATATTTTATATACTTAATAAAATATTCTTTATTTTCATCCAATAGATATTTTTGTCATAGAGTATGAAATAAAAATTACTTTGGATGAAGTTTTAATATTTTTCTGATAACTTTCAAATTTTGATGAATAGTAAAAATACACTAAATTTTAATTGAAAACAACTTTTTTCATCAAAATAATTTATATGGTTAAATTATGCTATTTAATGGTTTTAAAGTATAAAAAAAAATATTTTTATTATGAAATATAATTTATATAATTATCATTAATTTTAAATTGAATTCAAACGTAAAAACATTTTAATCTTTTTTAATGTTTTAACTTTTAAAACTCATTCCCTCTTTTCAACAATAGGAATAATTTTAAATTAATTATTGAAAATTATGTGTTTTGAATTTTGAAAAAGGGATTCCATATTTGGAATCATTAGTTTCAAATTATGTAAATAACTTTATTTTATTTTTTGGAATTATGAATTGTAACTTTGATAATATTTATTAATATGGTAAAAGGGTAAATTAGGTAATTCAATGTAAGAATAATATTATAAAATTACCATAAAACTTGTTTTAATATTATTAGATGAGTTTTTTTCAACATAAATAATCCTTGGTTCTAAATGGTATCCATTTGAATCTACTTGGATGAGATTAGGATATTTAATTTATTTTATTTAAAGAAAAGTTAAATATGTCTCACTCAAATTTTAATAACTAAATCATTTTTAATATAAGGTTATAAAAAAGATAAATTCAACTCTACATAATAATTTGAAAGATAATATGTTTTTCTTTATCATTTTAATTTATTTTAAATTTTTAGGAAATACATAATTACCTTAATAACTTATACATTAAAGATGCAGAAATTATTTAATTGATTAAAAATAAATAATATAGTTATTATTAAAATAATAATACCCATTAAAGGACCTAAACACTTGAAAAAAATCTTATTTTAGGTTTATATCTCTATTATAATAATCCAGAGGTATATTTATTGACTATTTGGAGCCTTATATAAGGGATTATGACACTTTTATTATTTTATTTAAAGTGATGTTAAAGTTGTCACTTTCAAAATTTATTAAGTATACCATTTAAAATATTTGGTTTTACAGAAGATAAATTCAACTAAAAATATTTTTTTGAAATCTAACCGACTTATCTTAATCATAGTATTTTATTTATAATTTTTATTCAACAAATACATTTACTAAATAATTATATAAAATTAATGTAGTGATTATTTTATTAATAGAGATAAAAAATGTTATAAAAAATGTAAAAATAAATATAATTTGGGATAATTAATATTTATAATGAAATTTATAGATGATATTTCCATCTTAATAATATAATAAAATAGTTTTTTTGAAGTTAACTTGTTATCTTAATATTTTAAAAAATCAATGAATTGAATAGTGTCAAAATTGAAACTGTTGATTATTTATAAAAATAATGTTTATTAAATTATTTAAAAATAATAAAACATTTTTTAAAAATATATAATAATTATTATATGGTATAAAGTGTTCTATTTTATTTATTTATGGTCTATTTTACATCAAATAAGTAAATATTGCACACTTTTAATATTGAATTATTAGTTACCCTAGTTAAAAATTAAATAGAATAAATAAATTTTATTTTAAAAGATAAGGTTTAAATTGACAAAAATACTTTTCAAAAATTTATTGGTTGATTATATTTAAATTTTATCTAATATTATTTTTTAATTTGGGTTATTTTGGACGTTTTGGTTTGTTTTATTATAAATTAATATTTTTGGAGATCCCAAAAGCACCTCTCACCTCAATTATAAAAGGGAACCTCCTCCCTCACCTATTCACTTCACTTTTAGCCTTCAATCTTGGCTATAACCTTCCCTTTTCCCTTATGAAATTCCCTAGAAAAATTCTAGAGGTTATGGTCTTATTCAAAGAACACTCTAGTTCTCTAAGAGAAAATTTAGAGGAAGCACATCGAAAAAGAGGTAATCTCCTCTACCGATTCTTTCAAACTTATTTCTTCTTTAACAATCTATTCATGAGTTATTTAATTATAATTTAATAAATCCAGAATCTCTTATATAATGATATGTTTTTATGATTATTAGATAATCATATTCTATATTCTAACCATCCTACAAAAAATGAAATCACCACGCGTGAATTCGTACGGCTTACCGTCACCACGCCGCAGTGTATTCTATTTTTTCACCACCACCTTACTTAGATGGGTATAATGATGGAAGAAATAATTATATAATATTATTATGAAATTTTATACACCATCCACTTTAATACCATTGAAAAATTACGAGAGTGATATCATCGCTCGTGCATATGTACGACTTACCGTCTCCACGATGTGATGCGATTCATTATACATGATCATCATTAAAGCATGGTTTTATAAATGTACAAAATGAATAAATATTGTATATATTATGTCAATATCATTTTTTAATGATATAAATATGACCTAATAAGGATAAATAGAACTTATTCGACAGAACATGCATAAGAACATAAATATGTTAATATCTGAATAACGAGTAATAATGAAATGTTATTAATAAATGAATGATAATATGATCATATATGATAACATAAAAATGACTATTATTATATAATAATTCAATGAAATTATTTGAATCATTATACAGGAGGTTCAGATACATATAAAGGAAATAGTACCTATAGTAAGGGATATTTTCACAATCCCATTATTATCTTAGATTTTTTATACATAAGTATTTACTGAGGTGTATTTTTCATCCACATCCGTGTTTCCTAAATATATAATATTATTTCTATTATTATAAAATTATTTAAAATCAATTTTACGCATTGGAGAATTTTTATTAAACGGTATGAAAGGAATCTTTTGTCATTTTTGGTATGAGGTAATTTTTATCATTTCCAGTAAAAGTATAAGAATTATGTTTTTTAACTTATACAACATCAATGGATTCTTACAATTTTATAACACCTTATTTCCATGAATCTTACTTTAAATTTTTTTTGTGTATTTTCAATTAAATTATTTTCTATTAAAATTGTGTGGTATTTTGAGAAAAACAAACATTTTTTAAGAAGAAAGGATATTTTACTCAAGAATTAATTTCAAGTGTTTTATCAAAATTATTTTCCATCTAAGATGAAATTCTTGAAATTGGATTATATTTATATACCTATTATTACTATTATTTTATTATTTTTATTATGGAATTATTTTTATGAAATCCAATAATTTATATGGATTATGATGGAATGATGTTTAAGAAACCCATTTTTGTTCCTTGGGTTATGCGATGATGAATGACTTGTGTTTTGTGGCACACATAAGAATGATTTCATTATGAGATTTTTGGGACCTATATCTCCCTCCAATGAATTTGGTTAAGATTTAAATCTCATGAGATATACATGACTGGAATGGAAAGTTAATACAATTTGGTAATACAGGGCTAGAATGAGGAGTGCACTTGGTTCAGTAATGGACTTTGTCTACTATGACGGTCTTGGCATTGAGCCTTGACTATTATGAAATGATTTTATATTCTTATATGTATGACACAAAATTTCATGTCTTATGTTATGACTTTTGGGAATATGTTTAACTTTTATGATTTATTCCATGACATGATATCACAATATTTTATATGCAGGATAAGATTTTCAAATGTTATGTTTTTATGTCCTATGATTATTATTTGATTGATATCTCCCTTGTTTACCCTTAATTAGCATTTGAGCTCTCCCTTTCATATTTTTCTTTTCCCCAAGTCATGAAGATGGTTATTAAGTAAGATATATAAAAAATGAGTCTAATTATGAAGATATAAGCTGGATAGAATGTATATGTTTTATGAACCAGTTGTTTATGTTTCCCAGTTTCTAAAAACAATATACTTATACGGTTCAATCGTGGCTTTATTATATTTTGAAATGAATATTATTCAATTTTAATGTAATATCTATATATGTAAGCTATGGGTTTTTATGATTTCCCTCTTAGACTAAAAACCATTTTCCTACCAAAACTATGTTTTCTAAAAAAATGTATTCAAATATGTTTTTAACATTCTATAAAATATTTACTAAAAAAAATTTACCCATGTTTTAATTTTTACAAAATATTTTGAAATGATTCTTTATATAATTTTCCAAACAAGTCCCACTTCTCTTTTATAAAAAATGTGAAAAGAATATTTGTTTTAATTTGTACGACATGTATGGAATTTACAACCATCATGAACATTCAATGTTTTAAATCTTACTTTATAATTTTAAAAGGATATCTTCAATGAAAATTATTTTCAAAATATTTTGTGAACTTTTAGTTTTAAAATGTGATTTTAAAAATGAAAAGGATATTTTCCTCAAGAATGGTTTTAATGATATTTTTTTTAATTTATATTCCTCAATGACATCAACTATTTATTGTACTTATGATCCATTGGGGATATGTTTTATTGATACTATCCTTATTATTTCTCTAGATGGTTTATGATCAGTTTGACTTGGGTAAGTATTTTCATTCTCTTTATTTAATTGTTTTTTTTAATCTTTAAATCTCTCTTGAAATATTAACTTTCTTATCATTTTAGGAAATTAAATTTCCCCTAAATAACCCTATTATTTATCTAGGTTGTACTTATCACTTCAATGATATATTATTTCTACATGTGGTATTTTACTTTAAAAGTTATAGAATTTATTGGGGAAATTATTGATAATTATTATCCATTACTTGATATATAAATTTATTGATAAGTCATATTATTCATGAATTAAATTGATTATTTGATATATGAGGAATTATTTGGACATGCAGATAAGAGTAGGGGATGATTATAGATATCCTCTCAATGCATTGATAATCTCATGAGATAAATCAGCTGGATAGCCTTAGTTTAATGGATTTATAGTATATACCTACCCATCAATTTTTAAAAATAATATAAAAGTTCTTTATAGTGGTGGTATCATGATTCTTGAGATCATGAAATCTGATAATTAAGAATTTCCATTTACAAGAATTTATTTATTATCATCCATGATATTTTTGTAATGATATAATATATGGATGAATTTAATTCTAATTTAATTTATTAAATAACTTGTGTTTTCTGTTATTTACCTTTTCATATTGATTATTCATTTTATATTCATGATTATTAAGTTATTTAAATGGAATGTGTGTTTAGTTGTTTACTTTACCATATTGATTATTCCTTCTCTATTAATGATAGTCCGATTATTTAAATGTCATGAGTATTTGGTTCTTTACCTTTACGTATTGATTATGACTTATCTAATCATGATAGTCATGTTATTGATTAAATGTCATGTGTGTTGATATATTTACCATACCATATTTATTTGGACATATTTATTATTATTCATTTACCCAATACAACTTCCCCTTTACTAAACCTTTATTGAGCATTTGAGCTCATCCTTATTTTTTTTCCTTTCCCAAGAATCCATAAAGTGTACTGTGAATGATATATAAGGATATTCTAGAGGTATCAATGATATTCTCAAAAAAATTATGTTGTAACTTCTGTATTTGAATGTAATATGATAATCATATATTAATCTATTTTACCAAGGCTACTAAAATATTTGGTCCTTTGGGATGTCAATCCTTTTATCTTATTCCATTGTAATAAATCAAACACTTACTCTGGTATACTAGGGTCGAGGTCGTTATAATTGGTATTAGAGGAAGTTTAATAAAAACCTTGGGAACTAGATTATGGAAAACATAGATTAGGAAACATAAACATATGATAAACTTGGAGGATAAGTATATAAGAACATCATAATATTTTGGTAATGTTGATATTATGTGATTTTTCATTGTAATACATCCCTTTATTGATACTACAAGGGTATGTGGTTCTAACATAGATTCACTTAGGGGTTATAACTCTAAAAAAGGAGTGTAGGGCTTGACTAAAGAATTACCTGGTATAAAAAAATAGGACTTAATGTGCACATGGTTTGAATCTCTTGGGGGATATTATTTGGATAATACAAAATTTCTTTTAAAACCATTATGAAGGATTTGAATAGATGATGATAATGAATCACATAGATTAAACCTAAGGTGACTTATATTGAAATTGTTTCATGATTTAGACATTTAATAAATGATTATATAGTTTTCCTACTATGTTTATTATTTCTCAAACAATTCCTTTTGGTTTTAGTAAATGGATATAACCTAAAGGAATCATGTTAACAATGAATATTAAGAACAATGTGGTGAATATGAGAATCCAAATGGGATGATTATAGTAGTGAATGATATCATTATTATGAATAATCAGTTATCCTAGAATATGATTAACAACCTATACCTTAACCAAATCTTAGACTCACTAAATAATAGAAGGATGGAGTTCTCTAAGAGATTTAGTGGTGGATACCATAGACGAAAGAAGGATAAATTTCCTTTATGTCCTAAATGTGGAAAGAGACACCCATGAAATTTTCTCAAAGGAATGGGGAAATGTTTTATGTGTGGAAAATATGGTATTAAATTAATGAATCACTGAGAAAAAAATGAAGATTCTGATGGAAGGAAATAATTTTTATCCTATGGATCCATTTATAATTCATTTTCTTAAATGTGGGGAACCTAGTCATTATCCAATTCAATTCCCTCTTCCAAATGTTAACCCCTATACTAAAGAAGGAATTATGTTGAAATAAAATGGTTTAAGTATTTATATATTTGGATTCTAGAATTAAATCGTTGAATTATTTATTTTTCCAATGGTATTTTGGTTATAAGAATCAATAATCATCTAAGGACTGAGTCAAGTTTTAGAAGAATTTATGTATTTATTAACTTAATAATTATTGATACCATTATGGGTATATGAGTTTAATTCTAATCATAAGTTTGATGTCTTAAACACCCCTTTTTTATGTTTATGTGATGAGATTATTCCAAGATTAAGTATATTTTGGGAAAAATTTATATAATTACAACCCATTTTTTTAATATATGTTTTAGTGAAAAATTATTTTAAGGAAGAAGGACCTTACATTTTATGGGAATAAGTTTAATGGTATTTTTTACCTTTAGGGTTTATCTTATATTGATGTTTAGGTAATTATGGGTTATTAAACATTGGGATCATTATTGGAATTATAATAATATTTTATTACAAAAATGAAAACCCAAATGCTGGGTGAAAACCTGTCGCATCTGGCAAGGACACTGGGCTTGAACCCTCAACCGAATGATGATAAATTTTTAGCGCCAACCATTATCCTACATGATGTTCTGGTTAATATGTAATTATTTTTACTTGAATGGTTTGATGAATAAATAGTAATGATGAACCATTGGTGTTACTATTGTAGTTTAGATATTAATAACTTGTGCTAACCATATTGGGTTTTGAAAATATCTTGAAATATGTAGAAATAATTATAGCTCTTTTATGGATCTTATGACCCATTAGAAGTTAATTTTTAATCTTAAGGAATAAAAAGAAATTGGATATTGATTTCATAGAGTAATATATGAAGTGGAAATTAATCAAATCATAACCAAATGATGAAATTATTCTTATATAATTATATTAAGTAACTAAATTTCCTTATATTCTTAGATAGTAAAATAATTCCCCTATTTTAGGAAAAGGTTCTTGAAATAAAATTTTATCCAATTACTATCATATATGATGAATACATGACCTTTTTTCTTATAATATATTTATTTTTTGTGGTTTTTTACTTTGTCTTGATTGTTCACTTTATTTTATCAATGTCCTCTATCACCCTCTATCGTTATTTAGGTGTGACACTTTTCTTCCATGTCTATATGTTCACTTCCTACCTATGTTATCCTACTTGGAAACCTTGTTTTTTATTATTATAGATGAATTTTATATTCCCATTTCTCTCTAATAAATAAGAAATATTGTTAAACCTTTTTACGATGAGGGTTTTTCAATAAAGGGATTTTTAAATTTCAACCCCTTGATTTACAAATGCAAGTTCAAATTTTAAGGACCTAATTTATCGAATACGGGGAGAATGTAACACCCTGAGAATTTAAAAGAGTAATATCATGTTAGATAGTGTTTATGACACAAAAAACCAATATTATAAACAAATTTTACTCTTCGATACTTTATTATATATTTATTTTGAAATAAATTCAATCTCTTTGATTTCTTTTGATGTACGCACAATCAGGTTTAAATGAAACAAAATACTCTACTAGAATATTGTTATTTAAAACACAAAAATTATAACCTAACCATAAAGTTTATAGTTATTGATAGTACTAAAAAATTATGAAAATTATGGTTATCTATTGATTAGAAATAAAATAAGAATCATTTAAAACAAAATTATATTTATTCTGAAAAACTATATTTTTCTAAAAAATGGTTTAGTTTCACTTTGCGAACATAATTTAAAATGAATGTTTTGAATTTTTAAATTTTTTTAAAAGAAATTAACTTCATTTTTTACATCATAATATAAAATTTATATTAGGTTTTATTTTTGTGATTTTTCAAAAAATATTCATTTTTCGAAGAATAATGAAAAATACTGATTTTTATTGAAAACTGTCTTTTCATTTAAATAAAAAAAAGTTAAATTATATTTTAAATTTGTTTGAAAGTAATATTAGTTCAATTATATTAATATATAAATAATTTCGGTAATTTGAATCAATTTCATATTGAATTCTAATGTTAATACATTCAACGTTCTATACTTACGAGAATTTTCTCTTTGGAAACCTGTTTTTTCTTCAAGTTTCCAAGTATATTTTTAAATTGAATTCTTAAAAATATATGAATTTAATTTGTAAAAAAGGATTTTATATTTTTAATCATAACAATTTTTATTATCGAATATTTTAAACATAATTTTTACCATTATAAATAATAAAAGCACTAAAAATCAATTACCGTAGTTAGGGTAAAAACTGATTTACCAAGGGGTTAAAATGAAAGGATAAGGATTAAAATGACCTCAAAAATATTAAAAAAACCCATTGGATTTATATATTTCAACCTTATAACCAACAAGGGTAGATAATTACCCATTTTGAGTCTTTTTTTGGGATAATTGTTTTGACATAGTTGATTCTTTTCAAAAATTCCATATGTGTCATATCCCCCACTTATAAAAGGAGAATCCATATCATCCCCTATTAAAACTTAAAAAATCATATGGTTTGTAAAATATATAAAACAATTATTTACTTACTCCACTATAAAAATCCTAGAGGCATTTTGTTTATCAAAAATCCATCATATGAATGATTTTGGTGCAACCCTAAAGAGGCCATCTAGAGAAGAGGCAACATTCTTAAACGATCATTGTTATTTTATTACTTCTTCCAAATCCTTAAAATATTATTCAATAATGATAGTATAATAACAGAATTAGATCCCATATATTGATATGTTATTGTTTTATTGGAATGACCTTTATCCATCTCCAACTCCATCAAATGGGAAACAAAATTGTCGATCTTGTGTACGATGGACCACCACCTCACGAAATGATGTAACTCATTTTCCATCAATTCATATTAAGATTTTATATAATGATAAATTTAATGAATATATATATATATATAATATTTATGATATTATTTTAATTTTGGAATTATAATATCACATATAAATTCTTACTTTTCATGCCGTTTTAAATTAAGATAACGTCCCTCATGTGTACAGTGGACTACCGCCTTACGAAGAGATGTGATTTGTTTTTCACTTAATCTTTACATGGAATGTAATAAGTTTAAATTTAATGATATATGTGATATATATGACATGATATTGATTCTGTAAAATTGATATATCACCTTTTTTCTTACCCTTTCACCTATTAAGGAAACGATAACGTCGCCTGTGTGTACATATGACTTACCATCTCCACGAAGTGATATGATCCATTATCCATGTTAAAATTTTAAATAATGATTCTAAAATTGTATCTAATGAAAAAAATTATATTTATAACATAAATATAATTATGTATATGATGTATCTCTATAATATTGTCAATAACTAGAACTATCATGTTAAAACATGTAAGGTAAAACAAGGTTGTTATCACTCAAAACAATAGTAATAATGAAATATTATAAACCAAAAGTGGATAAAATGTTATAAAAGGATAATATATGATATTTTAAATATTAATATGATTTAGGTATAAATTAATAACCCACCAAAACCCTTATAAATGAGGTTAAAACATGTTCAACCAAAAGGAAGCATGAGGTAAGGGACTTCATCTCAATTTCTCTTCATTGAGTAATATTGTAATATTATGAACTTAATTTATTTTATATGGTGTATATAATTCCCATTTTTTGTTTAATATCATGAATAATTAATAGGTCATGGTATTATATGTTTTAATCTAAATTATTTCATCTTATGGGATTTGAATTGAAATTTACCGAGAGGTAAATAATTTCATAACTCAATTTATTTTCATTGGGATATATTAATCCATTATTATATTTGACATTTTAATATTACACGTGTAAATAATTTTTAATATCTTTAATTTTAATTTTAATTTTTTATTTTTATTTATATTTTAAAAAAAATAATTAATTCATTGATTAATTCTCACTTTAAAATTATGATCTATGTAACTGTTTAGTTCAAAATCTTATTTTAATCAAGATTTTTTATACATTAATTTACTTTAAAGGATGTTATTTGATAATTTTATAATATACACCTTTAGTTTTATTATCCTAAAATTATTCATGATGTTTTCAAGTAATTCTACCATATTCCTTTATTTGGTAAATAAAATGATATATTTTTTTTAATAAAACTTGACATCATTTATCTTTTCGATCGATAATTATTTTCATTTCAAAATAATTTTTCACAAAAATGTTTTCAAAAATGTTTTTAGAATTATAAAAATGATTAAGTAAAGTAATTTTTACCCATGTTTGAGTTTTTTTTAAATTATATTAAAAGAATCTTTATGTCATTTAACAAACAATTCTAATTTGACTTTTACCAAAAAAATGTGAAATGAACCTTTATTTTAATGTGTATTGTATGTGTGGAATTTCTTGATGTCATGACCACTTAATGTTTTGAATATTAATTTATATGTTTCAAAGGTTGTTTTAAAAGAAATGTATTTTCAAAATATTTTTTTAAATTTCAGTTTTAAAAGATTATTTTCAAAATGAAAAGGATATTTTTCTCAGGAATATTTTTAACAAGAAATTTATTATATTTATATTCATCAATGACATAAACCCTTTATTTTAATTATGATACCATAGATATGTGTATTGTTTATATCATCCTAACTATTTATTCGGATCGTTTACAATTAGTTTGACCAAGGAAAGTATTGATATTCTATTTCTTGATTGTTTTTTTGTAATCATTACCTTTCCCTTGAAGTATTTACATTATTTTTATCATTGGGAATTACATTTCCCCTAAATATCCCTATTAATTATCATGGATATACTTATTACTTAAACCATATATCATTTATAAATATGGTATTTTACTTTGAAATTTATATTATTGAATGGGGAAATTATTATTAATTCGTATTCCTTACAAGATATCGAAATTTATTGATATGACATATTCTTTGTGAATTAAATCGATTATTAAATATATGAGGAATTATTTGTACATGAAGATATGGGTGGTGACCAGTTATATATATCCCCTTGATGCATTAGTAGTATCATGAGATTAATCATTTAGCTATAATTATTTAAATGGGTTTCTGATGTATACCTAGCCATCAGTTTTAAAATGTCTTTTGAAAGGTCTTGATAGTAGAGGTATTGTGATGTCGGAGATCATGAAGTCCAATAATTAAGCATTTAATTTATTTATAATTAAATTATTATTATCCATGGTAGTTTTTCATTGATATTATCTCTTTATTCATTTCATTCTCATGTTATTGATTAATGGACATGTTTTTTTAGTTATTTACCTTACCATATTGATTATTCCTTATCTATTCATGATAGTCAAGTTATTTAAATGGAATGTGTTTTCAGTTGAGTACCTTTCTATAATGAGTATACCTTATCTATTCATGATTTTAATGTTATTTAAATGGAATATGTGTTCATTTGTTTAACATTACATATTTATTATGCCTTATTTATCCATGATAGTTAGGTATTAATTAAATGACATGTGTTTTTAGATATTTACCTATACATATTGGTTTCCTTATTTATTATTCATCATTTACAAATGACAAATTCATATTTTCTTAACCCTTACTAATAATTCGAGATCACCCATATTTTTTTTCTTTACAAGGAATCTAGGAAGTGTACTGTTAATGATATGAAAGGATATTCTAGAGGGAATAATGATATACTTGAAAAAAAATTATGTTGTAATTTGTATATTCAAATGTAATATGGGAATCATGTATGTATCTAGTTTTCCAATAATGATAAACTATTTTGTCTTTTGGTATGTGTTTCCTTGTATCTTATTCCAATTTAATAAAGTATACACTAGCTATGTGGTAGTGGTGTTGGGTTCATTATAGGTTCCCTCATGCACACCTTCAATAACTTCAATAGTTTCTTAAAGAAGTTTTATTGGTATTGAAAATCTCATGATATAATGAATGATATGGTTCTTACTTATAATTCATGAATACTTAGGTTCCTATGATGTCCTTTTTCTTATATCACTTAACTTTGATTTCTTCTATCTCTTCGACACTACGTATTATCAGGCTCTCAATAAGTCTCTCACACAATGCTTCCTTTTTGTAAGTTCTCAAAATTTTCTCATTTACTCTTAAAAACCCATAGCTTTATGTTCACCATATATTGTGTGAATATTATATCATTTATTTTTGGATATTATTTATTTTTAAATAATCTAGAAATATCTATAGTATTTACTTCTTCTTCCTCTGTTTTCAAATCTATCATATAGTTCCTATTTTAAATCTCTTGAAGACTCATCCTTGAACTTCATGTGGTATTTGAATTTATTGTATCTTCATATTCCATATTGATCTAATAAACTTAGAATATAGTAAATTTTCCATGTTCATGAAATAATGCTTGACTATAATTTGTTGAGAAAATGTTTTTTTTTCAATAATACATAATATTTTTATTAAAAAGGGGGAGATTGTTGAGAACAATAGTCTTTCTATTTATGATAATTTTGATGCTCACAAATTCCCTTAATTGTTTTTATAATGATTTTACTTTAAGTATATTTTAGGAATTAAATATTTTATATATTCTTATTTTTGTAAGAGTATTCAAGTATTTATATAGCGTGGAACAAGTGTTAAAGAGTTCAGAAATAAATTCAAAGTATTCTAGAAACACTGTTCATATCCTGTGTTTGGGAGCGTAGTGTAAAGAAAGGAACCCACTGTTTACTTTACAAGTTATCAAAAAAGTATGGTTAAACAACCATTGGTTATCAGAAAAGTATGGAAGAAGAATCCTATGTTAGGAAGAAACCCTACGTTTTGGATATTGGAAAATTATGGAAGAAGAACCGTACGTAAGTTTTAAATGTTGCGTTTGTTTCTCAAAAGTATGGTTCATCAACCTTACTTTTGTGAACAACCTTATGTTTCATCAAAAAGTATGGATCATGTACCTTATATTTGGAAAATTATAAAAGTATGGATCACTTATCATACGTTTGAATGTTTAAAAGAGATGTATGGATGATCAACCCTACATTTTTGATCAACCCTATATCAACCCTATGTCATCAACCTTACATTTGTATTAAACCTTACGTTTCAAGGATGGGACATCAAACTTATGTTTGTGATCTACCTTGCGTTCAGAGGATGCTTGCTATATAGTTCAACCTTACATTTGACATTTGAGAATTAAAGACGATATTATTATGAAATGGTCTACAAGTGAATTATTTGGCTGATTTCAAACTGGTTTAAAAGATGATTTTAAAGCACATATTTGAAAATTTCATAGCCACTTATTTATGATTCAAAAGATCAAAATTAAAGGAGCTTTTCATGGCGAATTTCAAGGGATGTTACGAATTCTCTGTTAATTCAAATGTTTGAATATCGCGAGTCAGAAGGGGACTTTTCTGGATCTGACTTTGTAGAGAAAGAGCTCAATATATCTATTCTATTTTGAAATTCAATATATACACAACAAACAGGATCTAGAACAAGAACACCAGAGCAGATACACTTACAATATTCAAGATCTTCTATACAACAACATTGATACATAATAGATAAATAGAGGTAAATCAAGATCTACAGATATTCTGATTACGAAGAGCTACAAAGCTCTATTAATTGAAGAAGAAGAAACACGACAGAAGATTATCCCATTCGATATCAAAGATCTATTATGAATCTACTGCTGCTGAAGTTGCTAATTATATTTCTATATCTACTACAACTGGATCGACTCAGAACAACTTTTACTTAAAGATCGTTATTTCCAAAGACAATGATCCATCTACTGTCAATTGAATTATGTTTCAATTGTGAAGAACAACTGGGAAATTATTTTCAATGATCAAATACTCTTTTATCTTGAGTGATCAGATTCCCATATTAAGCTATGTATTCGGTTCTGTTTTTGAACCAGAAGGCTCTATTCAGCCTTAATATTTTAAAGGTTTCAACTGCCTGTAGTTAGTTGTGGAACAATCTGTTGATAAGAGGACTATATAGTGAAAATAACCAAGATCGTGGAGTAGAGTGTTGGTGGAGTGGACTAGGGGACTTTTGTTCCTCTAACCACTATACATCGTGTGTCCTGTGCTATTTATTTTAAGTTGCTAAATCTTTGATATAATGATAAAAGGACAATCATGATTATGCAAAGAAATTATAAAATACACAATTCACCCCCTTCTTGTGTATATTTGGTATAACCCAATCCAACAATTGGTACTAAAGGTTGAGATTTCTGATAAAGCCTTAACAAGATGAAAGTGATTAAGGATTATACATAGAGTAAGATGACTAATACACGAGAGGGAATGTATATGGTCAGAGAATCGTACTTAAATGGAGAAAATTATGGATGTTGGAAGTCGAGAATGACAATTTATCTAAAAAACCTTTGATATAGAGTATATTCTATGATTCTGACTCCATATAAAATACTTGAAAATCCCGAGACCTGGAGTGTAGCTACTGAAGCAGAATATGATATGAAATCGAAGGCAATGGATTCAATTATATGTGGTCTAGGACCTGATGAATTCAATAGAGTATCTCAATGGCCGACATCATATGAAATAAGGCAAACTATTTCTATTGCTTATGAAGGAAATGAAAATGTCAGACAAATGAGATATGCAACTACAAAGCTAAAATTTGATACATTCAAAATATTTGATGGTGAAAGCATTACTCAAATTAATGGAATATTGACAGAAATTTTCAACAATATAACTATTTTGGGAGAACCAATCAAACAAGAAGATCAGGATTTAAAAGTACTGAGAGTACTACCTACTAAATGGAATGGAATCTCTGTTGTAATCAGACAGTCAACACCTATCAAAGACTTAACCATGAGAGAGTTGATTGGAACAATTCTGATGTATGAAGCTGAGATGCAAGATGAATCAAACAAGAATACATTTTTTATCAAGAAATATGACACTTCCTTAAAAGTGTCATCACAAAGTAAAAACAGAAAGATAAAGAAAAAGGAAGTAAAGGTGAAATCAGAATGCTCTTATTCATCAAATTCTGATGTATAACTAGCTCAGCTAGCCAGAAAGTTTAGTAAATTCTACAGAAAGAAGAAAGGCTTCAGAAAAACATTCAAAAAGGATGAAAAGGAAGTTAGATGCTATGAGTGAAAGAAGATGGGTCATATCAGACCTGAATGTCCTTAGTTAAAAGAAGACAAGAAGAAGAAGTTCTTCAAAAGGAATGATTATGCTAAAAAAGACAAGAAAGAAATGAAAGCTACATGGTGTGTATCTAAAGTCTCCAGCATCTCTTCAGAATTAGACTCAGAGAAGGAAGAAGTAAATTTGAAAGCCAACATGGGATTTATGTCAGAAACAGATAATATACAATCATACTACTCTTCTGACTCCAATGCTGACTCTAGTTCTGAAACAAGCTATTCTAATGAAAAACTTGCATCCAACTCCAATTTTCTTGAAGAAAAATATGATTCTCTTTTTAAGAAGCATAAGTATTTAAAGAACATTCACAAGGCTATTTAGAATGAAAGAGATATAATGCTAAATCAACTTAAGGAGTTATCTTATAATTATAATTCAACTAACACTAACTATACAGATTATGAATCAAAGATAAAATCACTGCAAAATAAAGTAGAAACCTATAAAACTGCAGCCCTTGTTTTTACCGAAGGAGAAAACTCCTTGAATGAAATTCTTGTGAAAATTGTCATTTAGAAAGAAAGATTTGGAATTGGTAGTAAAGGTGAAAAACCTAAGTTGTACAAGAATTATTTTGTTCAAAGCACAACAAGATTAAATTGTAGTCACTGTGGGATAAGGGGACATATTTCTAAAAACTGTTTCTTAAGACAACCACAAATAAGTTGTATTAAAATAGATTTTGTATCAAATAATTTATTTGATTCTGCTGAATTTAGAAAATCTAAGCAAGTCTGGATTCTCAAATCATTGCTGGATAACACTCCTGGACCCAACAGAATATGGGTACCAAAGAAATTTGTTTAAATTCCTCTGTAGGGAGCAGGTCACAAAAGAAAAAAGGTCATGTGGTATATGGACAGTGGCTACTCAAGGAATATGAGTGGAAGCTCATCGAATTTCACTACACTAACTCAAAAAGATGGTGGTCTAGTCACATTTATTGATAATGCCAAAGTCAAGATAATTGACATTGGAACATTTTGAGATCCAGAAGTTGTATTAATCAATAAAGTACTCTATGTACAAGGATTTAAACACAACCTGATAAGTATCTCTCAACTCTATGATGATAGTTATGCTGTTGCTTTTTCTAACAATTATTGTTCTATTTTCAAAAATAAATTTCTTAAATTTATAGCACCTAGAACTGATAATGTGTACACCCTGGATTTAAATTCCTTGTGTAAACAAAAAGTAAACTGCTTAACTGCTAAGATAAATGAATCATGGATCTGGCATAGAAGACTTGGACATTCTAATAAATATGTTTTAAATAAGTTATCTAAGAAATAGCTAGTTTATGATTTTCTTAGTCTAAAGTTTGAAAGTGATAGATTTTTTTATGCATTTCAACTTCGCATGAAGTACAAATAATCCTTAAAATTAGTTAACAAAATTGCTACATTTAAACCTCTAGAACTTATCCATATATATCTGTTTGAACCCTCAAGGGTAGAAATCTTGGCTGGTAAATTATATATATATGTTTTAGTTGATGACTATTCTATATTTACATGGATTTTCTTTTTAAAATTTAAAAATGAAGCTTTTACATTATTTGAAAGTTTTTTCAAATCTGTTCAAAATGAAAAAGGTTTTAAAATAATTTCATTAAGAAGTGATCATGGTGGATAATTTGAGAATCAGTAATTTAATTTCTTTTTCTCAAACATAGGTATTAAATACACCTTCTCTACCTCAAGAACACCTCAACAAAATGGAATTGTTGAAAGAATAAATAAGACTATTCAAGAAATGTCTAGGACGATGCTAAATGAATATAGTCTTCCTACCCATTTTGGAGAAGAAGCTATAATTACAGCCTTATATATTGTGAATAGAGTTTTAATTAGATCTATTTTGAAAAAGACACCTTATGAACTCTGAAATAATAGAAAACCTAAAGCAAATTACTTTAATGTTTTTGGATGCAAGGTTTACACCTTAAACACCAAGGAAAATCTTGGTAAGTTTGATCCAAAATTTGATGAAGGCATTTTCTTAGGATATTATGCTACTTCCAAAGATTATAGAGTTTTTAATAAAAAGTAAAAGATTTTTGAAGAATCAGTTCATGTGAAATTTTATGAATCTTATCCCTTTGAGAAAAGGATAGATCAAATATATGATCTTGATTCTAATGATAACATGAGACTTGAAAACCTAAAAGTTGATTTTGAAAAAGATATAAATGAAATTCAGTCCAGTCCAGAAGAACATGACACTGAAGAACCTATAATTGTACTACCTATACAGTCAAGAACCCTAAAGAATCACCCTTTAGAAACTGTATTAGGAGACTTAGAAACAGGAATAAAAATTATAAGGAACATAGTAAATCTTGTTAAGTTTTCTGCCTTTCTATCCCAATTAGAACCCAAGACTATAAAAGAAGCCTTAGTTGATGAAAGTTGGATGATAGCAATGCAATAAGAACTAAACCAGTTCAAAAGAAATGAAGTTTGGAATTTAGTTGAAAGACCTCAGAACTATCCAGTTATAGGAATGAAATTGGTCTTTAGAAATAAACAAGATGATCAAGGAATAATACCTAGGAATAAAGCAAGACTAATAGATAAAGGATATAATAAAAAAGAAGGTAAAGACTATGATTATAACTTTTCACCTATAGCTAGATTAGAAGCCATTATAATCCTTTTAGCTTATGCATCTCATATGAAATTTAAATTATTTGAGATGGATGTTAAGTCGGCCTTTTTTAAATGTTTATTTAATGGAGGAAGTTTATGTTTAGAAACCTCTTGGTTTTAAAAATTCACAAAAACTAGATTCTATTTTAAACTTACTAAAGCTCTTTATGTCTTTAAACAAGCACTTAGAGCTTAGTATGAAAGATTGAGCTCTTTTCTTTTGAAAAATGATTTTACTGTTGGAATGGTAGATCCAACACTATTTAAGAAAATTATAAACTCTAATATTTTATTGGTTCAAATTTATGTTGATGATGTAATTTTTGGATTAACTAATAAATCGCGTTGTCATGAGTTTTCAAATTTAATGAAAAAAAGAATTTGAAATGAGTACGATGAGAGAATTAAATTTATTTTTAGGACTTAAAATTTTTCAAAAATGTTTTTGGAAATGTTTTAAATCAAAGAAAATATATTTCTGATTTATTAAAGAAATTTGGACTTAAAAACATAAAGACATATACAACTCCTATGTGTACTAATATAAAACATGATTTGGATGAAACTGGGAAATCAGTTGACAACAAGTTATAAAGAGGTAAGATTGGTAGTTTATTATATCTTACTATTAGAGTCCAGATATAATGTACTCAGTATGTCTCCGTGTAATATTTCAATCAAATCCTAAAGAATCTAATTTAACTACTGTTAAAATAATTTTAAGATATTTAAAAGGAACTGTTTTTCAATCTCTTCTCTATCCAAAAACGTCTGATTTTAATTTAATTTCATATTCAGATGCAGATTTTGGGAGTTGTAGATTATATAGGAAAATCACTTCAGGTACTTTTCACTTTTTAGGAAAATCCTTAGTATCATGGTCAAGTAAGAAACAACATTCAGTTTCCCTGTCAAGATCCGAGCTAGAATATGTATCTGCTGGCAGTTGTTGAGCACAAGTTTTGTGGATGAAAAACAATCTTATGGATTTTGGACTAAATTTTAATAATACACATATTTTATGTGATAATACAGGTGCTATAAATATTTCAAAAAATCCTATTAATCATTCTAGGACTAAGCATATTGATATCAGACATCATTTTCTTAGAGACCATGTTCTTAAAAAGGATATATTCTTAGAATTTGTAAGTACTGAAATTCAATTAGCTGATATTTTTAGCAAACCACTTCCCACTATAAGGTATGATTTTATTAAGGGGGATCCAGGTTTATTTAATTTTAAATAAAGTTTTATTTTATTAATTTGATTATGCTATTTCTATTTCATTTTTAACATTGTTTAAAATAAATTAGTTATTTTTTTCAAACAGAATAATTTTTATTTTTGATAGATTTATTTTTATATGCGCGCATACAATTTTATTTGTTTTTAAAATTTATTTAATGATTGTTGATGACACAGTAATCAAGGCTGTCAGAGACCTTTTGAATTCTGAATCATTTCATTTCTACCAAAAACCCTTTTGAACCCGCAAATCATTACCACTCTTTGTCAATCCTAATCCAAACCTTTGAAACCATCATCTGTGAACCTTCAGAGATCTTCATAGCGATGGAAAAAACTAAGAGGAATGATGAGGCTGTGACCATCACTGCCAAGAGTCAGTGCTCAGAAGGAAGGAAAATTTTTCAAGGAAATTTCCTAGATCTAGAATGGTTATATTAGACGAAATTTTTACTGAAGTAGGATATTACTTTTCAAAACCTCAAACATATTTTTAATGGTGAGAAACATGTTTTTTCATATGATGTGGAGCTTCTTTATTTCTTCAAATTTATTCATTTTATTCTGGGGGAAGATGAAGATTCCATGATAGAGAAAATAGAAGGCAGAGATACTTCTATCTCTTCTGTAGAGATATATCAGATTCTAAACTGTCCGCATGGGGGAGTTTATAATTTTGATTTGAAAAATATTGGTGATAGTGTCCATAAATCTGAAGATATTATGTCGTTTCTGTTTGGTTTAACTAATATTAAAAAAAAATTAGTAAAGGACTTGGAACTAGACCATTAGATATTGGTTATGTTTGTGAAAACTGGTATTTCACCCCAGATGTATGAAATGGAAAAGATTCTTTATTCAGATATGTATTTAATGTTTTTACTGATGAGTGATATTAAATTGAACTTTCTGAGATACATGGTGAGGTATCTCAGTTACTGTTTCCAACTAGAGGAAAGAATGAATTTTTATCCTTTTGAAAGGGTTTTCTCAATAATTCTATTTAAGATAGATATGATAAGATTAGTGGATTCTCAGGTGAGATGCCACCATAGTAATATCTTCAATTCTGGTACATTGAGAAAAATTGGATATTTCTGGAGCATTGCCAAAGGCAATCTACTGCCTGTTGGCGCTGAAGAGGATGAAGAAAGTGCTCAGGCCCAACCAGTAAAATCAAAAGAAGAAGTAGCTGAATCTAGAACCAGTGCAGTATCATGGAGGATATTATTTGAATCAATTGGTCCATAATTTTATGAGGAAAGTCCAAATTAACTTCAAATGTCAAGACATCGAGTGCCTCAAGTTGATGAATAGACTATTCAAGCACTCCCAGATGAAACTAAACCTATTCTGAGCTACAGATTCATTAGAGACTCTACATTACAAGACACTGCTCGACCAATAGTTTCTAAGATTGAGGTGACTACTCAAGTGGATCATGAAAGTGTGCCTCAAAATGTTGAAAATCCTAGAGAAGTTGAAGTGGCTCAATTGTAATCTTCTCAAACAGAATATCCTACTAAGAATATTCAAGAGGAAATAGCTCAATATGACCTTGTTTTAGAGAATCCAGTGATGGAGGAAGAACATGCAGATGATGCTCATGAGGAGCAACCTCCAACACCTGAAAAACAATAAGAGAATTCTTTTGAAATCCACACTGAGGTACTGAATAATAATTTTTCTATGGATGATTCTGGGAAAGGTTCGAAAGAAAATTATGTGGAGAAAACAAAATAGAGAAGGAACGAAGAAAAATCTGATGCTGAATCCTTTCCAATATTGTTGTTGCATCAGAACAAAGATGAGATAGAGTATCAAGCACAAGGTGCCTCTGATTCTGATAATGATTATGTGGAAGAATTAATCAGAAATTTTAATAAAGTTTAAGCTGACAATGTATCTTTGCCAAGTGCATTAGAAAGGGAGAGGAAAAATTTTCAGAATCTGAAATCAAGTACTGTTTCTAAACAAGAAGTTGAAAGTTTTAAGAATGAAATGTTCATTGAATTTTAAAAGTTGAAATTAGAGGTGGTTATGAAGGAATATTTAATGGAATTTATATCTTTCATGGAGCAACAGTTTGCATCTTTCAGAACCAATGAATCTAGTACATCAGGTACTTCACCTGATTAAATCAGAACATTTCAAGAAATTACATCAGTAATGAGTAGTATGAATTAAATATTTCAAGACCTTTAATGCAATAGTTCCCCTTTTTTAGTGTTGTTAGATAATCATAAGTTTCTAGTTGATCAGTTGACCTCAAGTGAACCAAGTATTAGAACTGTATTGAATTAGTTCATAGAGAAGTTGACTCTGTTTATGGAGAAGGAAGAAAGGTTGCATGAGTTTTTCAGAGTAAATTTGATAGAAGATATTCATATGTCTCAGGATAATAGATATCTTATTATCAAGTTGGGAGATGGCATGATGATAAGGCTAAGGGATCAGTTGAAAAAAATCAAGGCAGTAGTTCAGAGGAGATAGATCTTATCTCATACCCTTACCACACCTTGATTCTTGTGTTCATCATGATTGTAATTGTTACATATTTTCAATAAAATTTTGTTTTATTCTATATTTGTGTGTTTCTATTAGTTTTAATTTTTTGGTTTAGATATTCCAATAATCCAGATTCACTTATTGACAAACAATAAATAATAGCATTTACTTAATTTTAGTGTTACATTAAAATGTGTTCTATTCCATATTCTATCATTTTTTTGATATCACAAAAAGGGGGAGAAATTTGGATAAACACAACATTTTTTTAACTTTAATATTTAAAAAAAATCTCTTTATTAGGGTAGAAATTTTTTTTATAGAAACTTTTTATTTTAAAATTTTATTTATAAGCTTTTAAATCTTTTTACACTAAATGAAGAAAAGAAAATTTTCTTTTTCTTTATTTTTATTTAAGGGGAGATATTTTTATTTTTTTCACTTTAGAAAAAGGGGGAGAAATTTACTTTTATGATCATGGATAACATAATGTTTATTTATTTTTGAAATAATCTTGTTGAAATTAAATATTGTTTTATCTAAAAAAAATTATAAACTATATGTAATTAATTTTGGAAGTTAATTTCATTTATTATTTTATGGGTTTTGTGATCATCAAAAAGGGGGAGATTGTTGAGAAAGTGTTGTTTTAAACAATACATAATATTTTTATTAAAAAGGGGGAGATTGTTGAGAACAATACTTTATCTATTTATGATAATTTTGATGCTCACAAATGCCTTTAATTGTTTTTATAATGATTTTACTTTAAGTATATTTCAGGAATTAAATATATTATATATTCTTATTTTTGGAAGAGTATTCATGTATTTATACAGTGTGGAACAAGTGTTAAAGAGTTAGGAAATCAATTCAAAGTATTCTGGAAACAATGTTCATATCCTACGTTTGGGAGCGTAGCGTAAAGAAAGGAACCAGCTATTTACTCTACAAGTTATTAGAAAAGTATGGTTAAACAACCATATGTTATTGGAAAAGTATGGAAGAAGAACCCTACATTAGGAAGTAACCATACGTTTGGGATATTGGAGAAGTATGGAAGAAGAACCGTACATAAATTTTAAACGTTACGTTTATTTCTCAAAAGTATGGTTCATCAACCTTACTTTTGGGAACAACCTTACGTTTCATCAAAAATTATGGATCATGTACCTTACGTTTGGAAGCTTATAAAATTATGGATCATTTATCATACATTTGAATGTTGAAAAGAGAATTATGGATGATCAACCCTATGTTTTTTATCAACCCTATGTCATCAACCTTACGTTTGTATTCATCATTACTTTTGAAAGATATGACAACAACCTTACATTTGTGATCTACCTTACGTTCAGAGGATGTATGCTATACAGTTCAACCTTACATTTAGCGTCGGAGAATTAAAGATGATATTATTATGCAACGGTCTACAAGTGAATTATTAGGCTGATTTCAAACCGGATTAAAAACTGATTTTAAAGCACGCCTTTAAGGAGTTCGCAACCACTTATTTATGATTCAAAGGATCGAAATTAAAGGAGATTTCCATGGTGAATTTCTAGGGGAGTTATGACTGCTCTGTTAATTCAAATGTTTGAATATCGCAAGTCATAAGGAGAATTTTGTGGATCTGACTTTGTAGAGAAAGCGCTCGATATATCTATGCTATTTTTAAATTCAATATATACAAAACATACAAGATTTGGAACAAGAACACGAGAGCAGATACACTTATGGTATACAAGATCTGTTACACGAAAATGTTGATACATAAGAGATAAACAAAGACAAATCAAGATCTATATATCTTATTATTATGAAGAGTGATAAAGCTCTGTTAATTAAAGAAGAAGAAACACGACAGAAGATTCACCCATTCGACATCAAAGATCTATTTTGAATCTAATACTTCTGAAGTTGCTAATTATATTTCTATATCTACTGTAACCTGATCGACTCTGAACGAATCTTACTTGAAGATCATTATTTATGAAGATGACGATCCATCTACTGTCAATTAAATTATGTTGCAATTGTGAAGAAAAACTAGGAAATTATTTTCAATGATCAAATACTCTTTTATCTTGAGTGATCATCTTATCGTACTAAGTTGTGCATTCGATTCTGTGTTTGAACTAAAAGGATATGTTTAGCCTTAAGATTGTAAAGGTTTCAACTGTCTATACTCAGTTATGGAACGGTCTATTGATAAGAGGACAAGATAGTGAAAATCTCTAAGCTCATGGAGTAGAGCGTTGGTGAATCGGACTAGGGGCCTTTTATTCCCTGAACCACTATACATCATGTGTTCTGTGCTATTTATTTTCCACTACTAAATCTTTGATATAATGATAAAAAGAAAAATCATGATTATGTGTAGAAATTTTAAAAGACACAATTCACCCCCCCCCCCCCTCTTGTGTATATTTGGTATAACCCTAGCCAATATAATGTAGACCTCCTACATAAAGTTTAAAGAACATCTCAATATATTCATACGACTTGGAAACGAAGCCTTATACTTATACATTTTTTATCATATGACCTCAAAAAACATATAGAAGTATTTGAATATATATTGGTCCATTTCTTTATTTCTTATAGGTGATCATGTCACACGGAACAATCATAAAAACCCTAGTGGAAAATACACTTCTATGTGGTGGAATCCTCATTTTAGGATCCATATGGTGTAGTCAACATTTTTTTTGTTATGGGGATTATCTCAATGACACGAGCTTTATCTTTGGATGGTTATTAATTCATTTAGGGATTATATCATGATCAATGAGTGTTCATTATATTTTATTCCTTGAATCTTGGCCTAATCATCATATTATTATCTTCTTTTATTCCGAATTTATTCTTAATATTATTTGTAATTTTATCAAAATAACAAATAATATTATTTTCTCTAGAATTTATCATTCTTGAAACAAAAAATTTCGTTTTGAATAATTCCCAAAAATTCGCTATGTTAAATATCGTACCTGGTAGAAAAAAGTCAAACACCAATCAACAACATCATATGCTCTATAAAATTATCATTCGATCAACAAATATCATGTGGGGAAATATCTTATGCAATAAAAATATCATATACAATTCAAAAATAAATTATGCGACACACAAATATTGTACATAGTCCAAAAACATCATACATGACTCTAAATGACTTATACAAAAAATCATAAAGTCATAAAAAACTTCTAATGACTTACTCCCTATCATATATGATATATTCCTTTATTATTTTCCAATAGTTTCCCCATAAATTAGAATCCCTATACACTCTTCCATCACTTTTTCATATCAGTAACTATCATCTCTAAACAACCAAAAACCTTTAACTCAAATATTATACTTCGTATAATGTTATTTAGAATATGATTTAAATATTGAAAAAAAAATCAATCCTAATTAACATATTAACTACTCTTTATTTTAAAAATATCTCTACAAACTTCAACAATATCCAAAACAACTATTGGGATCAAAATCTCTCCATTTTGATTTTGTTTGAAACCTACGAACATAAATCACTATCAAACTCTAAATTCCTAGTAATGAATAATCATTTAGTATTTTTAATCCTATATGAGTAAAACTAGTGAATTAAAAAATAATATGGAATAGTAATATGATATTTTCCATAAAATTAGTGATTTACATTCATACCTATTCAAACATGATATTCTGAATTCAACTTGATGAAATTATATGACTTGAGTATAAAATTTATAATTAAAATTTCTTTAACCAATAATTCACCATCACATCACATTTATCCTCAATATGAAATTTCTATCCAAGGAACTTGTTTTATAAAAAAAATGCCTATATTCAATTCAATAAAGCTATTAACATAGTTCACAAATTAAAAATACTAACTTCACAACTTAAACATTTTAAAAAATTCCTCAAAATATAAGATTCCCCTAATATATTACTCATCCTAAAGGTAATACATATCAATGGACACTACCCCTATATTACATTCTCCCCCTTTGGAAAAAATATAAGATGACAAACATAAAATAGGATTTATGTTTTCTTTTATTTTATCCACCTTTGAAAATAGTATCCAAAGAGAAGATCAGATGTGGTACTAAAATACCATACCTTATCCTTGATATGGATAAATTTGAACTCCCAATATAAACCTTATATTATGGAATGAATCCTTCAATAATGCATTGGTGAACACATCTTTAATTTTTTCATTTGTAATAACAAATGGGAACTTTAGATCATTTCTTTTCATAAGATCCTTGATGAAGTGATACTTTATATAAATGTGCTTATATCTTTAAGGCTGAATCAGATTACTTTTAATATTGGCATCACTTTTCTTATCACACCCACTAAGTAGTGGAAACTTCACTTAAATTTTACGATCCTCCAACTATTTTCTTTTACCAAATAATTGGTCATATCTTGACTAGAATCCACATACTTAGCTTCAATAGTGCTTAGAGTCTCATAATTTTATTATGTTTTTCTTCCTATAAGAAAACCTATCCCAAAAGAATAAAACTCTACTAAATGTGGAACTTAGGTCATCAAAACAACCTTAATAATCGTCATATGTGAATCCAAAATGATTAAGCACACCCTTGTTATCATATTATATCCAAAAACTTGTTGTAACTTTAATATAACTTATAATCCTCTTAACCACTAAAATGAGACTCTTTTGGTGCACTTTGGTTTTTGGACCAAAGGGAAACAACAAATACCAAATCTAGTCTTGAAGCTGTAAAGTACAGTAGAGCTCCAATCAGCTTGAAGAACTCCCTCAGATCAATCTCATTTCCCTATACATATTTAGAAAACATTATTCCCTTTGAAATTGGTGTGTAAATAGGATTTTAATCCTCCATTACGAACCTTTTGAAAATTTCCCTAGCATGCTTATCTCGAAGAAGTAAAATTTAATCATTCTCTTGATAAATTTAAAGACCAAGAAGGTACCTCATCTCTCCAAACCTAGAAATTTTGAATAACATATCCATATCTTTGGAAAACTTCTCACAAAATTCTTCATCATTTCCAAAAAATATAATATCATTTTCATAAATAGTAATAAATAGAGATACCACTTTGTTATATTTTATGTAAAGATTATTTCCCACTCTTCACTTTTTGAAATTCAACTTATTTATGTGTGTTTCCAACTTAAAATACTAAGATCTTAGTAATTTTTCCGCCCATATAAAGTCTTATTTAACCTAAAAACTCAATTCTCATATTTTCCAAGTAATAATTCACTTGGTTACTAAATGTATACCTCTTTTTAAAACTCCCCATTAAAGAAGGAAGACTTGATATCCATTTAAAAAATATTTTATTTCCGCTGGGCTATAATAAAAAGAAAAAATATTATGGTCAAAAGCCTTGAAACTAGTTTATATGTAGCATCATAGTTTACTCATTCAAATAATGAGTAGAATTTACACATTGATCGTGATTTAGTTCTCACAACATTACCTTTTTCATTAAAATTATTTCTGAACACCCACTTTTTCCTGATGAAATTATTCTCTTTAGGATTTGGTATCAACTCTCAAGTGTCATTATTATCTATGTGGTCCAATTATTCATTCATAGAATAAATTAAACATTGATGCATTAATTATTCTTTAACATATATCAATTATACTTGAGAAAACAGTGAGGTATGAGTTATTGATCTAATTTTTTTCTAGTTTGTACCTCTGTTCTTTGATTTCCAAAGATATTTTAGACTTTAACTTAATACTAATACTTATATGGGATGTATGAGATTTGTACTAATCAATTTAAATTGTTGAATATTCTTTTTGAATATATACATTTTCAATAATTTCAGCTATTTTTGAATTTTCTTTAGGTAGTTTGAAGAAAATACCACCATCATCTTTTCTGGAAGTTTCTTCATCATGTCTGAATGAAAGATCTCCAAATGTTGAGTAGATTGAATATAAACCTTCTTTTATAATGTTTTATCAATTTTTCCCTTTTATAGAGTTTATAACATCTAATATCTTTCTTTTTTCATCAATGAAACTTCTGAAAACTGTCTATATAGGTGATCTTATTCATGTTATTTTATTTTAGATGGCCAATCCTTTGATTACATGATTCATTCTCTTTATTTATGCTTAGATATCATAATTTTTAAAAATAAACCAATTGAAATAAATTCCCTTTAGTATACTATTCTCTTTTCACCAATATTCCATCTTCAAGGCTATTAATCAAGAACTAATCCTTTATAAATAAACAATTTGTTTCCATTAGTAAAAATCTATGAAATACTTAATATATTGTGTTTCAATCCATAAAAAAAATGTGTTTTTGGATTTTATATTTTCTTTCCCAATTACTGTCAAACTAACTCTTTTAATACTGAGTGACCCAATATTTCAAAATTTCACCCAAACTTCCTTGAAATTTTCTCCAGAGTTTTGATTTTCTTATCATGTAAGATGAGTAACCAACCTCCAAGATCCATAGACTGCCCCCTTTGGATTCTTTGAGTGAAACTTCCATAAATAATGATTTGTACTTCTATTTTATCTTATTCTCATTAGTATTTTGAGTATTGAAACATTTATTTTTTGGGATGGTAGTAGTATGATAAATTTATTATAATTAGTAACCCACTATTCACACCTTCTATAGACTTATTGAAGTAATTGAAACCTCTTCTTAGATTTCTATTTAGATTTATTAATCTATTTTTAAACTTACTTCGATTGGCAGGGATAAATCCCCCTAAAACATTGATTCCCAAGACTTTTAGGCATGTTATGACTTTGGTATTTAAGCTAAAACATCTTTTACATATACCCAAATCCTCTAAAGTACCATAAAAACCCATAGAAATCATACTTTCCTTCATATACAACATGTTTTCCAAAATATGGTGCATGCCTTACTTGAAAATTTATGTTAGTGTTGAGGGATATTTATTGAAAATAATTATTGTGAAATCGTAAAATATTCTTCTTCATATTATTATTATTCTAAACATTTATAGAGTAACTAGTTTTATTAGTTTTTAACATCAATATGATGTTCATTGAATTTCTGTATTTTTGAGTGTGACCATATTTTTCTATAAAATTGACCTTTATGAATTTCTTATTCTTCTATGATGCTTAAAAAATATTTTCAAACATATTTCATACCTTTGAGGATTGTTTTTATGGTCTTCCAGAGTCACTTTCTTCATTGAACATTCTTCAACTCCTAAAATAGAATTATAAAATTTGGAATTGTAATTCTTATATCTTTTCCTACTTTGATCTATTTTTTTCTTAGGGTAAAAATAATTATATTTTTCCTTCACTTGTTCTTCCATATTGAGGTTATGAGTCTTCTAATCACTAATTATATTCTTTAGATTACAAATATCTTTTTAGTAAGGATTTTTCTTCCATAGATACATATTATTTACAATTATAGGAATGGTTATCTTTTTTGATATTTATTATTTATTTCACCATGTGAGATATATTTGAGAGACATTATTTGAATTATGTCTTCAAATTGAACTCCATATCAGCCTCATTTTCTTCACCTTCAAAATTACTTTTATCACTGGAAATATTTTTATTAATAAAGTTTTCTATAAGAAATTTTTTACCATAATTATCACCATTAGACCCAACTTCATATTCATCATCATTTCCTTTAATTTATTTGGAAATAAAGTTTCTCCATTGAAATTTATAGAAATTATTATCCTTATCTTTGGAAGAAAGATTATAGTTATTGTATTTATTCTTTGAGAATATCCTATTATTAACCTCTTCCTCATCACTATCTTCTTTGGTTCTTGATCATGGGTAGTTTGCTTCAAAGTTCCCAATAACTCCAACCCAGAAACACTTTAAAGGGATGTTTACATTGTATTTTACTTCCCCTCATCTCATTTTTCTTAAGATAAGGGAAATAACTTCATCATATTTCCCATTCAAATAATTATCATAATCTTAACATACTATATCTTCATATTAAATGATAATATTATTGAACGTCTCAAGTATTGAGGTTTTAAAAGAAATTTCCTTTTCAAACATTAAATTATTTTTTTAAACACTATCTTTTCACATATCATAGGGTATAAATTTACTATTTAAGTAGTCAAGAAAGATTTCATATTGACATTTAAGTTCCAAATTAGATAATTTTTCATAAAAATTGTTAGGTAAGATATGAAAGATCTTGTAACGATTGTAGAGAATTCCAACTTCTCAGCATTGCCTCTTATTATACTCACAAATTTATTTACCCATGTAATGAAGTTAGTGATATTCTCATCCTGAAGAATCCATATATCTTAATACTTATGTCTCTAAATATGAAACTTTTCCCACTTCACTATGGTATTTTATACATATATATTATCTAGTTGTCCCAAATAACTTTTTCTATTTTGATTTGTTTGACTTTTATAAATTCACTCTATGAAAGAGTAGACATAGTAGTACTTCTAGCATGACCACCATTCTCTATATTCTTCTTATTTTTCTCTATTATGGTAGCACCTTTAACACTAAGGGAGAATACATCAGTTGTAGCTTCATAAACACCATTAATTATTGATAACATTCATGACAACATCCAATCCTTATATATTTGATAGCATTTTCTATAAAATATATGAATCTCATTATTGTTCACTGAGTTTAAATTGTCCATATAAGATAATTGGAATTAATGACTACTTCTTCAACTAGAGATACTTTATATAAAAACATCCAAATATCCAATTATAAATAAATGTAACATGTCACTCTGATACCACATATGGAAAACCTATAGTATTTATGAGAGAGCACTGAGAGGGGAGTGGGGTTGAATTTATGATATTAATTATTTTTAGGTTTCTTTCAACATAGCCTTCATCACTAGTTTTGATGAGTGATGTTAGTTGTTTTCACACACTTTAAAAAATAAACCAACATTAGGAGCATAGTGATTCACAAGGTTCACCTATCAATGTGAGAAAACTAGTTATTTATGTGTTATGGATTTTTATGAGATCACACTAACCACTAAAATCATCCCTTAGTTATAAGCGAGAGAGGTATATCTTTGAAATTCAAGTTTTCATGTCTCATAAATATGCTTTAGTGAATTTTTCACTTAAGTGTATCCCATACATTAAAATGTTATTAAGTATTGGTGAAAAATGATATGAATTCCAACAATAGACTGATATCAAGTTGTTGTGTATGACGAGTCATTTTTCCTCTTATATTATTGAACACAGGCAAGAAACCACTTCAATTTTCATGTATAACACCTCACACAACCATGAACATTTACATATTCATCATGAATGAAGTTCTTAAAAAAATATGGTAGAAAAAACTTCTTATTCTCTCTCTATGTATTGTGAAATTCAAAACCAAATTTTATATACTTCTTCAAAATATTATTATTTATTTTATGTAGGGTTTGTTTACAAGTTCATACATAGTATTTATTATTCACTTACTTTGAATATATATTCATAGAACCAATGAATATTGATCTATTTATTTATCATTATTTTCGGGTCTTCCACCTATAATAATTTTTTTTAAATATTAGAATTTAAATTCCATGGAGACTTGAATTGATGTCCTTTATAATATTTGAATTTTTATGGTGGTATATTTCCTCTTTTAAATGATAACTATATATAAATAACATGAATACTAACTAGTCTTTAATTTTTTCTCCAATCACGGATCTCTTCCTTGTATCATTCCATGTAATCTTTCTTTTCTTCCATCATAAATCAATGGATTTAGTCAATACTTACACCATATCAATGTTATGTTTTTTAAATTAATAATGATTTATAAAGTATTTTTTGAATTATTTTCTTTAAAATATTTAATTTTAGAAACTTTAATTAACATTTTTTCATAATTATAATAAAATATAAATGTTAAAATTCATACATGGTAGAAGAAATTCATATACCACTCATAAACATCGCATTATCTATAAAAATATTGTATGACTCATAAATATCATCTATAGAACATTTTACACTGCAAAAATATTTTATATAGTCAATAAATATAATATGGAGATTAAAAATATCATACATGTTTTAAAAACATCATAAATGATTCGTAAATATTTAAATGTAGATCAAAAAGTCATACAACCCTTCAAAACGACTAGTTTCCTCTCACTATTGATATATACCTTTGATATTTTCCAACAATAGCTTCAAAAAATCATAATACCTCCAAACCCTTATAGAACTCATCCATATTAGTAAAAACCATCTCTAAAAAATCGAAAACCCTCACCTCATATATTATAATTAATTTAATATGAGTTTGAATATGATTTATTTTTTGACCATAAAAACAATCATAATTAACATATTCTCTATTCACTCTTTCAATTATCTTTCCCTAAACTATGAAAATATCCAAAACATACTTTGGGGTAAAAATAGGATCATGATCATTCTTGTCAGATTTGAGAAAATTAGAGAATTAAGAATGTATTTTGGATCATTCCATAGTAACTTTTTATTATTATATTTTATTCCCCTTATCGAGGTTTTTGAAAAGGGAACTATCACTCATATGTAAGCGTGGCTTTCCTCCCGTGACTCGTAAACAAGTCTGGTGTCACATATAAATATGATGATAACTTATACATGGTCTAATGAATTAATTGTAAAAAGATATAATAACCTAGTATGTTGGTTGTAGATGACTCACATGTTGAGTAGTGAATGATTCATATACAAATAATGAATTTACCAAATTTTATCTGTAGACCTACAATTCATGAAAAACAATAAAATTAAAATTTTATTTTTATAGATTATTCCTAATTTATTAAAATAATGGGAATTTAGAAATAAAATATTATTCATAATATGACTCACAAAATAATTGTATGGATATCTTGTTAATTTAAAAATTGATTAAAATAATTAAAAAAATGACTAAATTCATTTAGAAAACAAATCTAGATTCACTCAATTCTAAAAAGATGTGATGATTACTATGGTTTTAAATAAATTTTGGGGTTAATTGTATTTTTAAAATTAGAGTAAAAATTTAAAAATAGTGTCTCTCATCACTCCCTCACACTTACACTATTTCACTCTTGGGAAATACAATTCTAGTTACAGAAAATTTTATCAACCCTTTTAAGAAAACACAAACTAGAGAAGTAAGAAAACAAAGATTCGTTTACCATTGTAATTATTATGCCTCTTCTATGAATCTATCCAACTTTCTTACTTAAATTCAAGCTAAATATCATGTTATATGAGTTAAAAAAGAGTAAAATTCAGTGGAATTAAAACATTAACAAGTGGAACTTCCATTTATCCATCTTTCAAAAGATTCTTATACCGATGTTTCAATTCACAGTTCTTAGATACAACTCAAATTAGTTGGTCCACTCTGGCAGCCCGTTCTGCTTTCCCAGCTCATCCTGGTGGGCCGGTTAGTCGGTCGGCTGCCCCCCTTGTCTACATGTGGCCCACAAGGAGTGAGTCGTTCCTCCTACATGGTGCTAGACTGGCATTGCATCCAGCCCACCACCGCAGCTAACAGACCGTGACCCTCATTCATTGCAGAGTGCACGGAGCGCGCCACCTCTACCATTGTGGTTGACATGGGCCGAATGCTTCATCTCGCTTGTGGAATTATTTGGCACAGCCTCCCACCTGCAGCCACAATCGTCTGTCGCTGTCGTCGGTCACCAGCGCCGCCGCGCTAGAGGTACCGCACTGGCGGCACCTTCCGTGGGCCCTCGGGTCCACTCTGGTGGTCCAATATCAAATCCACCTATTCCCTTTGGCCTCTCGGGTTACTGCCATCATTGCCACCATCTCGGCTTCACCTTGCCTCCATTTCGAGGATGCAGCCATGAAGAATGCACATGCAGAGGGGCTCGGGCCTTGTTCGTGTCAGCCCGCACCCTCCATGTTATAAGTTAAAAATAATAGAGTCTTGGTATCATAGTTCTATAGGATAATCATCAATCATGATGCAAAAAACCCCAAAGTAACCACCCTCCCGCAAGAACACACGATCCGGGGATCAACCAGTTTGTGGGTTGATCCGTGTTCGTTATTTTAGAATAAGAATAGGGAAAACTTAAAACAATTAAACAACTACCTGGTTTAAGGATCCATCACTGATGAGGGAAAAATCTCTAATCCTTCCTTAATCCTCACTCTTTTATCATTTTTCATCATTCATCATCTCTCGAATCCGTCCCACCAGCGTTCGTCTATAGCATTCATCGTCGTCAAAGAGAGAGAGTGGGAGGTTCCACATTTTTCAGAGAATTTCCCAGCATTGTTTCCAAACTCTGGATCATTTTTTAATTAAAATAAGGAGATGCATTGTGCATCACCATGCTATCTCATTAATGATGTTCATTAATTATTCAGCATCGCCTCATCGTTGCACCGTAGCATTGACTGGTTGTTGCGTCGTTGTGGAAATAGTTTGAATAAAATAAATTTTTATTTTATTTTTATTTTTATTTTTCACTAAAATTACGAAAATTATATTTCCATCCAACCCTTGAAAGTCAAAGTTAAGTCATTTCCAGTCGAATCTTGGTGTTCTGAGTTCAACGGTTCCCTCAAATTTTTGACCTGAGCACCATTTTAGAAGTTAAGAAAACCCACTCGCACATTTACTTAAAAAAACTAAAAAAAGTTTATAATTCCATTCTGGGCTCACTAAGCCTCAGAATCATGTGTCATAAAATCTTATGGTCTTGAAATAATTTCATGTAATTTAAAAAAAATATCATGGAAATTCCTGGGCATCAAATTCTCACCATGTTAGGGTTTTATGTCCCTGAAAGCCAAAATAATGGTTTAATAAAATAAATGGGGGTACTGAGCACGAATCTGAGCCTCTGATCCCATGTGAACTCCTAGAGATTCTCATGCTACCATCAAACGTGCACCAGAGGAATTGGCCATCCACGAAGGATTCACTCATGTCAATCCTCTATCTCCACCGGGAACTCTGCAAATGTTTCCCCATCATCAATGTTCAACTCACCCCAGTCGATGACCTGCAATGGGTCATGCACGTACCTCCTCATTTGTGACATGTGGAAAACATCATGCACCATGTGCATCTATGGGGGAAGATCTAGGTGGTATGCCACCTCTCCAACTCTACTGATAATTTGGAAAGGTCCGATAAACCTTGGAGATAACTTGCCACCCCGACCAAATCTCTGCAGTCCCCGTTGAGGTGAGACCAGAAGAAAATCACGGTCTCCCTCCTCAAACTACAAGGGTCTCCACCTACTGACAACATATGATTTGTGGCTGATATGTGTAGTCCCCATTTTCTCCTAGATGATCTGCACCTTCTTAGTGGTATCTCGTACCAAATTTGGACTCATTAGCGCTGACTCCCCTAGGTCTGTCCAGCATAGAGGTGATCTGCATGGCCGCCCGTATAAGGCCTGAAACAGTTCCATGCCGATGGTGGAGTGATAAAAGTTGTTTTATGAAAAATCTACTAGTGGAATGTGGTCCTCCCAACTGTGACCAAAATCAAGGACACAAGCATGAAACATGTCTTCCAAGGTATGTATGGTCCGATCTGTTTGACCATCTGTTTGGGGGCGAAAATTTGTTCTCAAGCGCATCTAAGTCCCGAACGCTCTCTGTAATCCCTTCTACAACCAATATATAAAATGAGTGTCACGGTATGAGAAAATCATCGATGGAACCCCATGAAGCCACACTATCTCTTGTACATAGAGGCATCCCAAGACCTCAACTGATCCCTACTCCCGGATGGGTAGGAAGTGGGCCGACTTGGAGAGTCAATCAACGATCACCTAAATAGACTCATAGCCCCTGGACGTGCATTGTAACCCCATCACGAAGTCCATGGAGATACCATCCCACTTCCATTATGGTACCTCAATTGGTTGTTCCAAGACTTTTGGGACCTAATGTTTGGCCTTCACTTGCTAACCAGATATGCATCATGAAACGAACTATGCCACTGCTTTCTTCATCCCTAGCCACCAGTACTGATGTCGAAGGTCCTGATACATCTTATCCACACTAGGATGTACCACCAAATGGGATGTATAGAACTCCCTCAACACCTCCTCCCATAATGTCACTGATACTATGGTGTGTCATCTGAAAAAGATGACATGCCCCACACCTATCGAAAATCTATCAGGAGCCTATCCTGAGGATAACTGATCATGTTGGGCCTCACAGTAAATATTCACAAGTCATACCTCCCTAACTCGCAGTAAGAGTGGGGGAGTGACAGTCATCGAATGAAGTTAAGCTTATCCATAATCATCTATGAAGGATATCTATATCGCGACTAGCTACTCTATCGCCTCACTCAGCAGCTGTAAACCAGACCTCCTGATGAGCGCGTCTGCCACCATGTTCCCCTTCCCAGGAGTATAGAATATATCAAAGTCAGAGTCCTGGAGAAACTCCATCCAACACTATTGTCTCAAGTTCAGGTCCTTCTGTGAGAAGATATACCTGAGACTCTTGTGGTTAGAGTAGATGGTAAATCATTAACCCATCAAGTAGTGCTGCCACATATTCATGGAAAATACCACTTCTACTAACTCTAGGTCATGGGTCGCATAGTTCTTCTCATGATGCCTCAACTACCATGATCCGTAGGTGATCTTTACTCACTCTTACATAAAGAAACAACCCATTCTGGTCCCTGATGCATCATAGAAGACTGCATACCCAACTTCCTCTTTTGGTAGTCTCAAGATGGGGGCAATCTTCAGTCTCCACCTCATCTCTTGGAAACTCTACTCTCACTTCTCTTTCCACGTGAAGGGTTTTCCCTTCCATGTCAAGTATAATAAATGTGCTACTACTCTAGAAAATTTGATCACAAACCTCTAGTAGTATCCAGCCAACCCCATGAAACTCTGCATCTCAATCACGCTTTTGGGTGGCTCGCAAGTAATAATTGCCTCTATCATTGCCGGATTCACTACAACTCCAGCCTCCAAGATGATGTTTCCTAGAAAGTGGACCTCCCAAATACAGAATAGGTCCGTTGAGATATTACTATAAAGATGGTGCTCTCAATGTGTATCCCGAACTATCTGTATATGTGTAGCGTGATCCTAATCCAATGCCAAGTACACCAAGATGTCATCAATGAAGACCACCAAAAAATAATTGAGGTAAATATGGAGTATCCTTTTCATGAGTCCCATGAACACTGGTGGGGCATTGGTTACACCGAAGGGCATCACCAAGAACTCATAATGGACATACTATCACCTGAAGGCTATCTTCTGCACACCCTCATCCCTTACGCAAATCTGATGATAGACTGATCTGTGGTCTATCTTCGAGAAAGACCTCGCTCCATTCGAATGATTGAAGAGGTCATTAATCCTCAGCAGTGGATATTTGTTCTTCACGATCACCTAGTTCTGGCACTGGAAGTCGATTCATAGCCTCAATCTCTCATCTGCCTTCTTAGAAAACAACACCGGGGTTGCCCATGGTGAAACGCTGGGTCTCACAAAGCCCTTCTCTTGCAAGTCCTCTAGATTCACCCTTAATACACGAAGCTCTGTGGGATCCATATGATATGCCGGTGTGGATATCGGTGCTATCCTTGGGTATAGATCGATGAATAATTCTACCTCCATTCGAGGAGGTATTCCCGAAACATCCTCAGGAAACGCATCCTCATACTCATCCACCACTACAGGAAAGCTCATACTATTATCATCCACCACACCAAGGGTGAGGCTAGACAACTGGTGAGTGATCTTATGTACCCTCCTATTATAAAGTCCATCATGTTTTGTAGAAGTTCCATTATCACCGGTAAAGGAAAACATGTTCTCATCCTCATGGACACACCACACTTTTCACCTAAAATAGTCGATCTGAGCATGGACTGTAGATAAACAGTCCATACCCAAGATGATGTCGTAAGGCCCCAATGCCACTACTAGGAGATCCAAGCCAAAGATCTCACCTCCTAGGGTAATATCACAATACTATCACCAGTGTGTAATTGTCCAATACCCTCCCATAGGATTCTCTAATCATAAGGATCGAGCCAACGGATCCACCAGAATCTCCCAGCCTCAAACAAAATCTGTGTAAAGGAAAGAGTGACTGGAACTTGTGTCTATAAGAACTATAGCTAAAGTGGAGTAGAAAAATATCATACCTCTAATCATATTTGGAGGGCTATGGTCATAGGCCTCCATCACCTAAAGCTATCCCCACCCATGTCCACCTGCTCTCGGAGATCGTAGTGGACCGCCTGGGGGTGGTGGTGGTAGTACATTGTATCTTCTACCAATGTCTGATGCTCTCCATGCTCCCCTTATACATCTGCCTATCTATGGAATTCCCTGTTTGACTCTCTACCACTACCTTGGAAGTCACTCGACTGCCTGATAATTGTCTGTAAGTCGGGTCAGGCAGTCTCGAGCTATGTGCCCCTGCCCGTCGCACGTGAAGCATAACATATTCCTCTGCTGGTGTCCGCTTCCTATGGGGCCTCGCACTGCAGATCCAGTATCACAGGGTCATCCCCTAGAGGATCTAGTCCTCTTGGACCCATGGGTCAGCTGTCGGCTTCCCACTGCTGAGGAATCTTCTATCTTTCGTCTGATAGTAGCTCTCACAGTCGGTGTAGGTTCTGCGAGGAAGTTCTCTACTAGAAGAGCTTGTTCCATCACCCCAACCTATGTTGGGATGCTGAGAGAGATCATTGATGCTCTGCTCTCCCATATGATCCCCTACTCAAAGGTTTGGGCCCTAAATAAAGGGTCCCTCACTATATTAGAAGAGTATCGATAGAGGTCTGTGAATCCCACAGAGTACTCAGCCACGGTCAGGTTTCCCTACCGTAAGTGGAGATTATTCTGTATCCATACTGAGCGCAAGGTCACGGGGAAGAAATACTCCCTAAAAAGGTGCTTTAAGTTTGACCAGGTGAGGTTCTCCTCCTCATGTGTCTGTAGTTTCAAGCTCTACCACCTCCCTGCAGCGCCCTGTAGAAGTCTAGCAGCTAGAACCACCATCTGGTCTGAAGGTGTCCTCACCAAGAAGAAAACTTGAATCACCACCTCCATCCAATCCTTATCTTTCTAAGGATATATCTCACCTCTAAACATTGGGGCCTCTGCCTTTAGAACTCATGGAATTCACTCAGTTGGCATGCATCCTCTTCTGGTATGGCAGGTAGCAAATTCTGTTCGATGGGTGGTGGTGCCTCTGGTACACCACCCGGGGGTGCCATCTCAGGAACCAGTCCCTGTAGTGATGCCTCATCACTCAGTGGAACATCATCGTGATACTATATCAGGATCATGGGGGGTTATCTACATGTAGGCATCCTTAGAGATATCAAGGTGAACCACAGTTAGTTAATTATACCTGGTGAGATGACTCTAACTCAAAGAGATTCATGAATAACATTTTAAAGACACAAGAAACCAGTGTTTTCATACACCAAGTCGGAAAGTAGAATTCAGGGTCCTGGTGTATGGATACATTGGATGCCACACCAACACTCGACTCCCCAAATTTGAAAGTCGAACTCGAAAAAATTAACATTGTTCCCCAAATAAAACAAATGACTCTCGGCATTTGAGGTAGAACCGACCACCTTTGATACCACTCTGTCATGACCCATCCCCTGAGGCCCATACCATGACTACCCCAAGCCCGCCTTCCATATTCCAGGGGCTAGCGGTGGTCACCAACAAGGCATATCCCAAAAAGGGAAGTAATTTCCTTTAAACCTGTACACACACACAACCCATACTGTGGAAAGTAAAATTGAAACTGGGATACCAACAACAAGCACGTCACATGGAGAAACAACCACACAAGTAAAGGTGAAACTGAAAGGGAAAAGGGACCAGAATATAGACCCAACTAAAATGGAAAGTATATTAAAAGGAAGTACAAGCTCTAAAGGTTTTCCGTCAAGGATCCTATGTGAAGGATAGGTGTAGCTCACTATCGGATGTCGTTGAAGCGTACTGCATCTGTAGATCCACCCCCCGAGCTCCACCTGGCCCTGGACCTCCAAGATCCTAGTCAAAGTTGTCCATAGTATGTACAAAACACAATTGGTATGGTCAGATCCCATGCATGGGTGAGCATAACAATACTCTGTAGGGACCCCGATACCAACTTGGGACTCACAGAAATCCACAAATGAAATTATGAAATAATGCACAAAGATTAGAGTCTCTAGAGTCAACTCGACATAGGTATAAGTTAAATTGTTGGTAGAAAAACCAATGGTTTCAAACACCGAACATCAATTACTGCAAAGGCACTCATCCCTGATAAGTCCTTTAGGATAACTAGGTCGCCTAGACCTATTCAGTTGCTGAGTAAGGAAGTCTCACTGATAGATGTGTCATGAAACCTCGCTGGGTAGCTGAGTCACAGAGTCTTGATAGTAGTTGAGTCATGGAGTCTCACTGGTAGCTAAGTCACAAATTATCACTAATAGCTGAGTCACGTAGTCTCGCTAGGAAGCTGAGTGACGAAGCCTCCCTGGCAGCTAAGTCATAGAGTCTTGCTGGGTAGTTGAGTCACGGAGTCTCATTGATAGCTAAGTCACAAAGTCTTGCTGGGTCAGATTCCATGAAATCTTACTTAGATAATTTCATAAGGATCTCCCCATCACGTGGGTCCCAACACCATTGCCGACGCATCAATCGAACGCACGGTCTGGGAGATACGTCCCTTTTTGTAAACATGGGCCAGTTGTATCTGGGCCCGATCCGACTCGTTCAGACCGTCCTGACCAACCCTACCCGAGGTCCCACATCACCAGATATTCTCTATCTGGACCATTCGCCTAGTCCATTGGGCCTTACTGGACCTGACCGAGGTTGGTTGTTGGTCCAATCCGCTTGGTCACCTAGTGACCTGAAATTTATCTGGCCCAGCCTGCACTGGCGGGCCAATCTTTTTCATAGCCTGGGCCACCATGCAACTTAAATTTATCCCGTTGGCCCAGTCCACTAAGGAGGACCGACTCAAAAGTTTAGCAGGGCCGCTCGGGCGGCCTGGTATACTAGCCCGGATCGGCCCTGTGGGCCTACCGGTCTGGTTGGGGCATGCGTGGCCGGTCAGCCAGCCGCCCCCCTTGTCCACACGCCACCCGAAAAGAGCGGGCTTCTCCTCCCACACTGCACCAGGTTGGTACCATGTCCCGGCAACCGCAGCAGCCGACAGGCTGCGGCCCTCCTTCACCACGGCACACACTAAGCGCAGCACCTCCACTAGCATTGCTAGCATGGGCCAACCGATTTTTTCTGTATGTGATGATGGTTGGCGCTACCTCTCGCCTACGGCCACCACTGCCAGTCGCCGATGCCACCATGCCTGGGGTGCCGCATCAGCGAAACCTTCTACAGACCACTGGGTCCACTCCGGTGGTTCGATCTCAAATCTACCTACTCCCTCGGGCCTCTCGGGTCATTGTCGTCATTATCACGACCTCAGATCAACCTTTCCACCATTTCGAGGATGCATCCATGAAGAACGCATAAGAAGAGGGGCTTGGGCATTGTTTGTGTTGGCCCTCACCCTCTGCCTTAGAATTTTAAAAATATAGGGGGGGCTTGGGATCATAGTTTTATCAGATAATCATCAATCATGGTGCAAAAACCCCATGGTAACCACCCTCCCATAAGAACACACGATCCGTGAATCAACCTATTTGTGGGTTGATCCGCGTTTGTTGTTTTTGAATAGTAATGGAGAAAACTTAAAACAATTAAACCCCTACCTGGTTTGAGAATCAGTCATTGACGAGGGACGAAGTTGTGATCCATCATCGATACTCACTCAGTTATCATTTATCGATAGCATTTGTCATTGAAGAGAGAGGGAGGGAGGGAGGTTCCACATTCATTATATAATTTCTCATCATTGTTTCCCAACTCTGGATCCTTGTTTAATTAAAGTAAGGATATGCATTTTTTTTCTCCACGCTACCTCATTAATGAGGTTCATTAATGATTCAGTGTCACCTCATCATTGCACCGTAGTGTTGACTGGTTGTTATGTCGCAGCAGAAACCGTTTGAATAAAATAATCTTTTAAGTTTATTTTATTTTTCACTAATATTCCAAAAATTAACTTTTTCATCCGACCCTTTCTGGTCGAAGTTAAATTCATTCTAGGAGAATCCCATCATTCCGAGTTCAACGGTGCCCTCATATTTTGGATCCGAGCAAGGGTTTATAAGTTAGTAAAACCCACTCGCACATTTAATTAAATAAAGGAAAAAAAGTTCATAATTCCATTCCGGGCTCATTGGGCCTCGGAATAATGTGCCGTAGAAGTGTGTGGTCTTGAAATAATTCCATATAATTTAAAGAAAATTACACAGAAATTTCATAAAATTACATAATTTAGAAATTCAAAAATTATTTTTATATTTTAATTTTTATTATTATAGGTCTAAAAACATAAAATTAAAGAAAAAAATATTTACATCCAAGAACCCTAATTTTCTCCCCCACACATATGTTATACACTACTTATAATTGGTTTTGCTCATAAAATTATCAATGAATACAAGAAAATTTAATGAGTATCTAGACTAATGGAAAATAAGGAGAAAACTTTGCGGTTCTTTATTTATGTTTAGTACAGTGGAGTTTGTAATCCTCCATTGTTTCCTTCAAAAAGTCTTTATTAAAATACTTCAACTACTTCCCATTCACCTTAAATGGTTGATGTGATTTAGTTATGAACTCTATTACATAAAATAGAAATTTGTTAGTCATGGTAATTGGTCCAGAACATTCATAATAGATCTTACTAGGAAATAGTTTCATCCTAGATGAAAATAGCTTCACATTATCTCCAACTTGAAAGTATCTATTCTGAATGAATCTATCATGGATTATTCTATCTATTTCCTTTTATAATAGAAAGTTTCCATATGATTCCCTTTGGAATTCTTCTAATTACCTAATTTATATCTTTATTTTTTATCTATCCTTGAGTGATTCCATGTTTACTTTCATTATACTCCACTATGCTTTGTGCTACAACTCAATAGGAAATTGACAATATTTTTCATAAAATATTTGGTAAAGGGAGATAACTAAGGGGTTTTGATGGAAGTTATGTATACTAAAATATTATCCTCTAACTTGGATATCCATTATTTCTAGTGTAAAAATCCTGAAAAAGATATAATAAATAACTATCATGTTTATTAATATAGTTATATTCACTATATAAATATTAAGTAATTTTTAAATAAAAAAGTAAATAGTTTTAATTAAACACTTTTCTTATAAGGTTTTATTTTAAAGTTTAATTTATAAATTTTTGAATATTAATTTGAAAAAATTAATATCATTTTTTAAATCATAATATCAAAATTTACTTTGGGAGAAATTTTTGTAATATTTGGAAAATATTGGCTTTTCAGTGAAGAGTGAAAAATACCATTTTTTGTAAAAAGTATATTCTATTCAATAAATTCATTAATTTAAAGAAAAAAAATATGATTTTAATATATTTTCATGTAAAATAAATATTATTTATTTATATTTAATATAATTAATTACCTTTTTATCAAATTAATATTGGTTTTTTTTATATTTTTGTTTTTGGGTTTAAAATGATATTTTTCTAAAAACTATTTTAAAATGTATATTGTTTCTACATTTTAATTAATTAAAATAATCCATAATTCATAATGTTTAAAATTAATTTTATTTTTTATATATCTATAAATATAAATTGAGTTTCATATAGTGATTATTTTTAATCATATAGTTAATATAGAATCATATTTTCTCAAAATATTCTCTTTTTTAAAACACTCTTTTTCATCGCATCTATGTTTTTTTATTTTAAATTAATATTTCTAATTCTGTGAATTTAATTTGAAAAATTGGATTCAATATTTTGATACAAAATTATTTATATTTTATAATAATGTCAACTTAATTTTTTTTACCAAAAGAAATAGTGAAAACAATAAAAATTAATTACCACAGTTAAGGTAAAAAAGAATTTACTAAGGGATTAAACTAAAAAGATAGTGGTTAAAATGACCTAAACACTTTTAAAAAACCCATTGGAGGGAAATATTTTGACCTTAACTCGTATTTTTTTGATAATTTCCCATTTTGGAGACCCTTTTCATGATAAAAACATGGGTATGATTGGATCGTTTAAAAAAATTACAAGTTTGTCACTAGCCTCCCATATAAAAGGCCACCCCCTATCCTCTCTTCTTCATACCTTCAACCCAACTTGGTTCAACCAATACTAGAAATTATTCCTTCCAAAATTACATCCTATCATTCTATAATCCTTGTATTGGGAATAAATATATCCTATAATGGCTTTTTGATGAAACCTAAGAAGGATACCTAAAGAAGAGGTAACAATCATCAACAAGTGTTTTTGTTTTATTTATTCCTTCACCTCCTTAAATTATTATTATAACATGTTTTTATAATAAAATTAGTATTTAACATATAATGGGATATTTTTTTAGGGTCATTACCTAAAACCATCTCCACTTCTATCAAATGGGTTACAAAATCATCATTTGTGTCTACGGTGAAGTACTACCTCACGAAACAATGTCATTTGTTTTCCATTACCACCTCTCACGTTTGGGTATTATTATGGATTTAATATACATATATATTATATTTATAACATAATTATAAATATTTATTAATTATATCATCTATATTTTTTTCATTCCATTCCATTTGGGATATGATAACATCGCTCGTGTGTACGACAGACTACCACCTCGTGAGGCGATGTGATTCGTTTTTCATGAACACATTAGATGGAATATAATAAGCGTAAAAATAATTAATATTTGTGATATAAATGAAATAAATATGATATTAATGACATATTTATCATTATTTAAATATAAGATATCATTTTATTTCCTTCCTTTTTCACTCATGAAAATGTTATAACATCATTTGTGTATGTGTGGATTAGCGCCTTTATGAAGCGATGCGGCACTCTTTTCATCACAACACCACATGGATGATATATATAAGTAAATTTAAAAAAATATTATGAAATATATGATATCATTATAATTAAATAAATATTAAATATTACTTTCATCCTTTCCAAAATTATTTTCAAGAAATGGAAATGTTACTCAGGCGTACGTTCAACCTACCATTTCCATGATTGTAACATACTTGATTTCTCAAAAAAAATTTATAAACTATAGTAAAATTATAATTAATGTATAAATAAGATAATTATGTCATTATTATTATTTTTTAGATGTTTAAATAATGAACTCTTTCACCATAGTCAACCTACCGAGTCATTTTTTTACAAATAAGCTGAATATGGTCAAAACATCTGATATAAACTTAATTGATTAAGTAATTTCATATAAAATGATAATAAGTTAAATAAATGTAATAAATAAAATGAAAAATGTTCTCAATCATGTAAATAATTAACATATTTTTATTATTAGGGGAGATAAAGACATGTCACAAGTCAGACTCAAAGTAAGGGATTTCATCTCAATTTTCTTTCATGGTGTCATATTTTGATGTTATGCACCTATATGAGGAGTTTATACAACCATTTTGGCATGTTATATCATGAGATTATTTATTCTCATGGAATTTAATGTTTTTATAAATTCTATTCTTTGAGGGGGCTTATGATTTAAATATTTATAAAGTGATAAGGGACTTTCCATCTAAATAAATCCTCCTTTAATGTTTTCCTTAAAACTCTCCTTATCTTTTAGGTTTATTTTTTTAAAATAATTTTTGAAATGTTTTTATATGTAAATAAAAGCTTTATAAATTTAATTTTACTTTATTTGATTTTTTTTCAAATGGAATATATTTTCATGTTTTAAATTGAACATTTTGGCAAACTGAAAATTGAATGTTCTATTTTTAAAGTATAGGATTGCAATGACTTTTAATTCCACTGTGAATACTATTTTATATCTATATTCCTTTTAAATATTATATGTTTTATTATATGAAAACCCCAATTTTCATTTTTTTGGTATTTTGGTATTGAAAATGGTTTTTAAAATAAGTTGGTATTTTGATATCGTAATGTTATTTGTATACAAGTTTAAATTAGTTTTTCATTCATTTTATAATGAAAACTAAAAGCATAAAATATTTTATTCATGTTTTGGTTCTTGTATATTATATATATTGGGTGAAACAATATATAATTTAGTGATACCATTATAGCATATATGATGGACATGCCCATATAGTTCCCTAATGCAATGGGTAATGTTTATGTTCTACATAGAATTATTTTAAAAGTTTGTTGCATGGTTATTCCAATTTTTAATGGTTTAGTAAGGTTTCTATGAGATGATGTTCCATGGTACCTACCTGATTTTTCAATAAATTATATTTAGTTTTCATGTAAATAATTTATTTTCAATAGGTAAAATAAATTATTTTTTAAGTAATGATAATCAACTTTATGTGTAAAATGTTATGGTTATTAAGAAAAATGTTTTTCATGGATTTTCATATTTTTTATTGGACTAAAATTTTTATTATTTTTATCTCTCTTACCGAGTTTTTGTTTTTATCCCAAATTTTTAAAATGTTTTCAAAGGATTTAAGGATGGTAAATGGAAAGGAAGAAATCATGTTGAAAGATATGAAGCATTTTCATGGAATGAAATCATGTTTCTTTTAAAAGTTTTATATGGTTTGGAAAATGGATACTAATCAGAAGAATACACATTTTATTATATGATTTTTTAGGTATGATTTATGACCTAATTATCTAAAAAGATAATCCTGAAAATATTCTCAAAGTAAAAGAAAGTAAATTTCATGACATAAAATCAAGATTATGTAATGTTTAATGCAGGGTCCTTATAGTCGGTATCAAAGTCCAGTATAGATAACTTTATAGGTTAGGATAATGTTAATATAATACCTTTGAAATATTATATATTATTTGTAGGTTAAAATGATATATAATTTTTATATTTCTAAGTTTCATAATCTAAACTATGTTCATTCAGAACACTATTCCATAGAGGAAATACAGAATATGTAGTGGGAAGGCATCAAGAAGAAGATATCCTTCGAAATCAGCATCCCAATATAGTTGTAATTAGAATAGAGTGGTTTTTTAGTTATGTATATGTTGAAAAATCTATAAATTTTTGTGGTATCCAAGATAAAGAGGATCCCGATCTACTAAAGAGGAACACGACTATTATGAATCATTTTATGGGGAAAAATCCCCCACCATTCAGTGGATGATCTGACGTATTTGTATTCGAAGGATGGATCAATGATATAGAGATGATATTTGATGTCATGGGATGTTCAAAATGTCAAAAAGTAACTCTTTACATTTATATTTTTGATGGTAAAGCTGATAAATGGTGGCTTTTTGTTAATAATACCATAGAGAAAGATGATCTTGAATCCATGTAATGGGAAACATTTAAGGATATTTTCCAAGATAAATATTTCCCTAAGTCTGTTCAACTCTGGATGGAAAAATAATTGTTGGAATTGAGGTAAAAACTGATAATTCTATAGCTATATATGAAGAAAACTTCACAAGATTGGCTAGGTATGTGCCAGATTTTATTTAGGATACTGATATAAAAACTAATAGGTTATACTCAGGTTTCAATTAAAGTATACAAAGGGATTTTGATTCATGAGAATTTAAAAGGTATGAGAAAGTTTTTCTTTGTGCTAAAAAAGTTGAGATAGTGTTTTATGACTCTTATGTGCCTCTTAAGGATGAAAGTAAGAAGCCTTAGATATGGAAGGATATGGGGAAATGTACAATAAATAAATATAAATGTATGAAAATAAATCTCCAATCTTTTGGTAATTTTCATAAAAAGAACCTTGGAGATTTTACTATGAAGTTTGGGAAGTGTTATCAATGTGGATAGTTTTTCCATATATCCCATGATTAAAAGGAAAATAATCCAGAAAAATCAAATAACGGGATAACCAATATCCATACAATAGTAATATGTTTTAGTTTCCATGATTTGGGTCATTATGATAATATGTTCCCAATGATAGTAACTCAGTCCGGAAATCATCAAGATCAGAAGAAAAAGGGTGTGGAAAAATATTTTATTATTACTACGATTGATGATAGGCCATCAAATGATGCGGTGATAGGTATTTTACTTGTGTATTAAAATTATTCCAATACCCTGTTTGAATCTGGATCTTCATATTTATATAATATGAGGCTTAACATACAAGGATTAATCATTTATGTGAATATTCAACACATTACCAAAGTACATGCCTAAGGACCGTAATATTTTATTGTATTTGGAAACATGGAACACAATATTCTAATTCAGTGAAAGATCTTTAACATATCCCATAAAGATATTCCTATTTATTACTCCTACTTAAAACCTTTCTTCACAATGATGGGGAAAGTAAACATAAGAAAGTGTGAGTTTAGATTCTTAGTAAGGGTAAACAAGTAAGATACCTAAGCATACCATGAACATTAGGGTATGAGAACATGTGAATAACATTTTAAGATCATATATTACATATCAAAGATCATATATTTGAGTCATTGAGTAAATATAAGTAGTTCATAGGGCATGAATCATAAGGGAATCGAGAAAATAATCCATGAAAGCATAAAATTGGAATAAGACTTGGAATTGTGAAAGATACATAAACATATAAAATGATTTCCATAGTATTCAAGGATTACTTCCAAATCCATCTCAAGGGAATGGGTTCACTCCCCAGACCATCTTAGTAGTCATGGTTCACTCCCAAGACTACCTTAGTGGAAAAGTACTTTACTAAACTAGGTTCAGTCCCTATTCCATATATGAATTATTGAACCTGATTCGCTTCCCTTTTCATCCCTGTATTACCGAACCAAGCTCACTCCTTATTCCAACCTTTTATTACTGAACCAAGTTCACTCCTTGTTCCAGCCTTGTATTAATGAACCAAGTTTACTCCTTATTCCAGCCCTATATTATTGAACTGAGTTCACTCCTCGTTCTAGCCTAGTATTGCGGAACCAAGTTCACTCCTCATTCCATACCTATCTATATGATGAGATATAAATCATTACCCAAAGAATTGTGGGTAGATATAGGTACCACCTACCATATATTTTAATGATACATACATGTGCCACAATATAATAAAACATTTATCATATCATGACCCATAAAAAGGGATGGGTTTCATGAGTGTTTCATCATGGTATAACCCGTGGAAGAGAAATGGGTTCCATAAAAAACATTCCATATTAAAAATAAATCATTAAAATAAATAATGATAATAATGTCCTTAGATCATATACCCAATAAATCATAAACTATATCAAATTATTACATCTTAGGTGGAGAAGGATTTTAAAAGTACACTTGGAGCATTTCTTAAGGAAAAATACCTTTCATTGAAAATAATTTTTTAAAACATAGAAATTTTTTAAAATACTATTCTAAAAAATCACTTCAAAATAATATAAAGTAAGCATTAAAAATAATTTAAAACATTTATTTTGAAAATATCCTTTCCACTTAAAAAAATATTTTTAATACATAAAACATTTTGAAAACCCATTTTCTATGAAAATAACCTTGAAAACTTATAAATGAAGCTTTGAAATAAATTGTAAATAATTTTTAAAACATAAAAAAATTAAAATTCTTTTAATTGAAAATTATCTTAAAATATCATTAAAAAAATTTGAAAACATTTTTTGAAAACATGGTTTTTGAATAAAATGGATTTTCGACCGAAGAGAGAAATAAAGTTGAATTTTCTTAAATACATTTTCTTAATTATATTTAGTACAAAATAGTGAAAAAAATGGTACCATTGCCTGATGATATCATTAATAACCATAGGATAATAAAATTCATGAGTTTTCTTGATATATATATCATAATATTTCATCAATTGATGCATAATTGTAAAAAATCTTGATAAACGATGAGATTGTATCAAACAACTTTTACCACATTGATAAATTTGAATCATAATACCCATAAAATAATTACATTATATAAAGCTTAGAATATAATGAAAATTAGGATATTCATGATATAACATGTAAAATTTCAGTATATACAACTCGTAAAATAATGTTGGTGTATAACAAAACATGTGTCTCAAAGAATACAAATTGAGACAAAATTACCTTATATATTTGGTAACTTTTGAACCATAAACCCCATGAAAGAGTGATCATATTTTAGATATGTGATTATAAATAAATTTAAGGATATTAATAATATATTTAACTAATGGGTAGTATATACACCACACAAAATAAATGAGTGGTGAATATAACATAAGTCTCGTAGAAAAAAAGTGAGACTTGAAATCCCCTTACTACTTGAGTAACATTTAAATCATGATACCCATGAAAGAATAACATAAATTTAAACTTTTAATATCATTAAATAAATTAAATTAATGATATAACATGTCATAGGAAAGTATATACACCATATTAAATTAACTTTTGGAAAATATGACATGTGTCTCACAGATATAAAAAGTGAAATGAAATACTCATACCTTAAGTCTTGACTATATTTGTACACATTGATACCTCCAGTATAATAAATAAAAGTTTATTATAAATACAAAAAGGAACAATTTTCTCATATAAAATACCATATATGATTTTATTATGAATTTATATTACCTGTTTACTAACAATTCCATGTTAAAGTTAAGTTTTAGGTAATACCCGTTTTGTTTTTTATATATGTTTTGACTTGTTATTATTGATCATCTTACTTAGATCATGATTTACTTAATTCCAGAATGTAAAACATGATATAAATATTAAATATATTAATTATATAATAATTTATAACAATATATAAAATATATAAATATGAAATGAAATACACCATTCATGGAGACGGTAGGCCGTAGATACGTATAAACATTGTTTCCCATTTTCTTATCATATTTTGAAAGAAATAATAGTAAATTAAATATATATATATATATATATATATCTATATATTATATTTAAAATATAATTATTATTCCATATATATATATTTGTTTATTAAAACCATCCTTAATAAATTCCATGTAAAGCGTGATCGAATCACATCGCTTTGTGAATGAGGTAGTCCACACGTTCAAAAACCATATTATTATATTCACACAAAATGAAAAACATGAATGTATGTGTTATATAATAATTAAATGAGCTTAAATTAATAATAAATATAATATTTATCATATAAAAATAGTAATTACTTTAATATTACCAAACTTTATAGGTGGTAATGGAAGAATGAACAACATTGGTTCGTGAGGCGGTTGTCTGCCGTACGCATGAACATTGATTGTGTATCCCATTTGATGTAAGTATGTTAAGGTATAGGTAATAACCCTAAAATTAAAAAATAGAATTATATTTTGGATACTTATGTTATTATATAATCTTGATATAATAATAATTGAATGGGTATCTAAGGAAATAAAACAAAAGTGCTCATTAAAGAACGTTGCCTCTTCTTTGGGTAGCTCCTCTTTGGTTTGCACCAAAGGACTTCCTTGGTTTGATTTTTGCCCAAATTTATGATTCTATATTTAGATGATGGATTTTTGGAGCTTATTTGGGTAGGTTTTTGATGAGAAAAAGTTATTTAGAGGTGTGAAGATGTGAGGGGGGTGACATCCCTTTTATAGTGTAGGAGGATTGACATTATTTTAAATATAAAAAAGGTAAACAATATTGGGAGGTCTTATTTACTTCATGTGACTCCAATAATGAATAAAATTCTATAAAATGGAGTATATGGTCAAAATATTTCACGAAAATGTATTTTTGACATGTTTATAGATTATTTAGACCCTTAAGGTAATGTTTAACCACTAAGAAAACTAATTTTCCCCATAATCGTTGTAATTAATTTTAATTAATTTCACTAATATTTTTGGTCAAAAAACAAGTTGAACTTAATAGAAATTATAAATTATAATTATTAAAAATATAGAATCTATTTTTACAAAATCTAAATATATAAGTATCATAAATTAATTTAAAGTTAATCCCAGAGACGGGATGAGACAACAAATTTTTAAAGTGAAAATGTTCAAAAGTTTGAAATGTTTTTATATCCAATTCCAGTGTGAAATTGATTCCAATGATCTAAATTTTATTAATATATTTATAATTGATCTAAATATACAAAATAAAAAATTTAATTTTACTATATAAATAAATTTGAATAATATTCTGTTTTTAATTAAAATTCAATATTATTAACTATTCAAAAAAATGAAACTTTCGAGAAAAATAAAAAAAAATCCACCCAAAGTAAATTTTGATATTCTGATTTCTGAAAAGAAGTTTATTTTTTCAAATATAAAATATAAAATTTTCAAAAAAAAATTAATACAATACTTCCATTAAAAGGTGGTAAAAATGCCTTTTAGAAAAATATAGATTTTTATACCTATAAATGGATTTGTTCTTATTTAATGCCTATAAAACTTATTAAATAAATGTATAAACATTTGGTTAAAATTTTAATATATAAATTTCATCAATATCTCTCACTAATAGTGAATAATTTAATTTATTAAGATAAAATTTCTTTATGGGCATAAAAATAATTTTTTCATAAAAACAAATTATTTATATTCAATTGGTTTTTAATTTCATTTGTAATTAATTGGTAACCAAAGAATTAATTTTATAAAAATGTGTAAACCATAGTTTCATAATTTATTTAATATTATTCATATATTCCATTTCAACGGTAACCTGATAACTATAACAATATTTTAATAATAACATTAATAGTTTGTTATAGTTCAGTAAAGCTTGGTTTTGCATGTAACAAAAGATATCGAAAGAACTCATAATTGTGTGTAATATAAGCCAAAAAAAGTGTTTCATGTTCCACAGGATAATCTATTTGTTTCACAAATTGTAATCGTAACTTGGTGTGGTATATAAAGAAATTTTACATTGGCTTATCCTACAATGTAAGTAATCAATGAATTTTAATTTATCCGAAAAAAAAAATTATTTCAAAAAAATCAGGGTGTCACAGTATTGCTTAGTTTATGAGTAATTTTCAAGTAAATTGGGAATATCACCTCATGAAAGTATGATAGTACTTTTTTGAAAACTCTAAGTTGAATTATTAAAGCCACCAATATTTATATAAATCTTCCCATATTTTTTTGTATAATGGTATTTCCTGTAAATTTTGTTAAACTGATCATAGTAGAGTTTTATTTCATTTTGGGCATAGATTGAATTTTATTTTATAAAAATAAGATAGATTTTTTAGCTAATAAAGTTGTTTTCAATGATTTCATATCTTTGATAACATACCAAGAAACTGAGAAATTTATTAGTGGTGGTAGTGAAATTTACCCAACTCATATTGTTGAATATTAAGAAACAATTCTAATTAGTGATGCTCAAGTAGTAAATAAATATATGTATGTATTTCCTAATTATTTTCCTAGTGTTATTTATAATTAGGAGGTTTAGTTTACTATTGACTCAATACCTGATGTTAAGCCTATTTTAAACCACCTTCTCAAATGGTTCAATTCGAACTTTTGTAATTGAAAACGAAATTATAGGAGTTAGTAGATAAGGCTTTCATTCGACCCAGTACATCACCATGGGGTGATCCTATATTTTTTATTAAAAATAAAGATGGTTAAATGAGAGTTTTCATTTATTATATAGACTTGAATAATATAACTATTAAAAACAAGTATCATTTTTCTCATATCAATGATTTATTTGATTAGATCCAGGGAGAAAAATATTTTTCAAAGGTTGACCTGATGTTTGGGTACCACTAGTTGAAAGTGAAGGGTTCACACATTCCAAAGACTATGTTTTGGAATAGATATAGGAAATATGAGTTTTTAGTTATGCTACTTTGGTTTTCTAATTCCCTTGATGTATTTATGGACCTTATGAATAGAATTTATCTTAAGTTAATAGAAAAGTATTAGGTGGTGTTTGTTGATGAATTTTTGGTATATTTCAAAAGTAAATAGGAACATTAAAGTTACCTAAGGATTGTTTTTCCAACCTTAAAATAAAATAAATTATATTTTAAATTTTGTAAGTGTGAATGTTGGTTGAAAAAAAATTCTTTCCTTGGAAATATTTTTTCTAAAGATTGTATAACTACTGGCCCTTCTAAAAAAAGTTGTTCAAGAATTTCCAAGACCCAAAAGTATCACAGAGATTCATAGTTTTCTAAAATTAGTGGGTTACTACCTAAATTTTGTTGAAAATTTCTCTCAATTTTCTAGCTATGTAACTAAGTTAACTCAAAATGTAGTAAAATTCATCAAGAAAAAAGAAATTTATTATTGTTTTCAAGAACTAAAAATAGTATTGGCGAATGGTCTAGTTTTGTCCCCACCTTCTAGAAATGGTGAATTTTTTATCTATAATGATGCTTTGTTGAAAGGAATTGGTTATTTCCTAATGCAGAATGATAAGTTAATTTCTTATAATTCAAATCAATTGAAACCTCATGTGTTAAATTACCCTATACGTGATTAGGAATTAGCTTCTATGGTTTTTCCTTTAAAAATTTGGAGCCATCATTTATATGGATTAAAGTGTGAAATATCTCTAGATAACAGAATTTTAAAGTATATATACACTCAAAATGAATAAAACATGATACATGGAAGATGGTTTGAACTGGTCAAGGATTATGATTACACAATTCATTACCATACTGAAAAAGAAAAAAAGTGGCCAATGTTTTGATTTGAAAAAATAATGCCACATTAACCCTATTTTATTTGTAATTTGACCCTTTGGTTAATGATTGGATAAATTTTGTCCTATAAGTTTTGGATGTAAGGACATCCTCTATTTTGTTTTAGGTTTCAGTATACTCAACTTTGAAAGAAAGAATTAAGCATGCTCAGAAAAAGGAAAAATATTTGTAGGAAAATGTAGAATCCATTAAAAAGGGTATGTTTCTTGATTTTAATATTTATTAAGAAGGTGTTTTATTATTTGGAAAAAAATTATGTATTCCTTGTGATTCCCATTTAAGGAAAGATTTATTGAGTGAATCTCATAATTCTTCATTTTCCATTCATCTAGGAAACACTAAGATGTGCATAGACATTCAGGTGTATTATAGGTGGGATGGAATAAAAAAATATATTACTGACTTTAACATGTAGTGTTTGACTTATCAATGGGTTAAAGCAGATGGATAGTTACTTAAGGGGATGCTTCAACCTTTTCCAGCATTGGAGTGGAAATGGGAAATTATATCAATGGATTTCATAGTAGGATTGTCAAGGACTTCTCAAGGTAATAATGTGATTTGGTTTATTATTTATATATTAACTAAATCTATTATTTTTCTTCCCATTAAAGACACAATGTATTTATATTATAATTCTTGACTACATATAAAGTAGGTAGTCAGGTTACATGGAGTGATTTTATCATTTGTATCAGATCATGATCCCAGGTTCACATCTAATTTTTAGAAGGGACTTCAGAAGTCATTGGGTACTGAATTAAATTTCAATACAGATTTTTATTGTAAATATGACGAACAGTCTCAGCAGACAATTCATACCATAAAATATATGCTTTATTATTTTTCAGTGGATTACCAGGGATATTGGGATCAACAATTTTCTTTGGTTGAGTTTTCTTATAACAATAGTTTTCATTCTAGTATATAGATGGAACCATTTGAGTAATTATAGGGAAAGAGGTGTTGGAAACCAAATTTTTTGGGATGATAAAGGATAAGGGAGGTTGATGGGACCGTATTTATTGGAGGAAATGGGTGATAATGAGTAGTTGATTTATTACTATATGGGGATAGCTCAGAGAAGGAAAAAAGTTTTACAGATGATTGGAGGAAATATATTTCTTTCAAGGTAGGTGATCATGTATTTATCAATGTATCTCTATTGAAAAGTTTTAAGAATTTTTATAAAAAGGTAAATCTATGTACATGGTTAACTGGAACATATTAAATCCAATAAAATGTCATATTAGTTGCCTTCTGTGTATCTTTTTCCTAGAATTTATCTCAGGTAGACAACATATTTTGTGCTTTAATATTAATAAAATATATGCCAGATTCGTGTCATGTTATGAGCCCTAAATTAGTTCAGTTAGAAGAGAATATTTCTTATGAGTGAAATTCGGTTCATATTCTTGACCATAAAGAGAAATTATTGTTGAATATGGTGGTTCACCTGGTTAAGGTTTTATGAAAAAATCATATCGTTGAAGAGGCAACATGAGAATCTGAAAATGCTCTGAGGAAAAGATATACCCACTTGTTTAATAAGTGAGTAAAAATTTAAGGAAAAAATTTATAAAATGGTAAAATAAAGTAATAACCAAGGTAACTATGGATTAATCACTATCATTTTTATTAATATATCTATATTCATTATATAAAATATTATGTAATTTTTAAATCCAAAAGGATATAGTTTTAATTTAATACATTTCTTATAAAGTTTTTTTTAAAGTTTAATTTCTAAATTTTATAATTTTAATTTCAAAAAATTAATATATTTTTTAAAATTATAATATTAAAATTTACTTTGGGTGAATTTTTGGTATTTTTCAAAAATTATTGATTTTTTAGTGCATAGTAAAAAATACTGATCTTTTAAAGTCTTTTCTTTTAAATAAATTATGTAATTTAAAATTACCAATATGTTTTGAATATGTTTTAAATTAATATAAATATTATTTATTTATATTTAATCTACTTGATTAATTTTTAATTAACTATAAATTGGGTTTTAGTATAAGGTTTTTTTGTTTAGAACAATAATCTTTAAAAAACGATTTTAAAATGAATAATGTTTATACATTGTCATTAATTAAAATAATACGTCATGGGGAATTTTTAAATGAAATTTATATATTTTATATCATTGAATATTAATTAATTTTCAGATAATTATTATTTTTATACATATAGTTAATATAATATTATCTTTTTCTCAAAAAATACTCTTCTTGAAAACATGTTTTTTCATCACATCTACGTATTTTATTTTAATTTAAAATTTTCCACTTGTGTGAATTTAATTTGTAAAAATATATTAAATATTTGGAATCATCATAATTTTTATTTTCTAATATGTTCAAATTATTCTTTGACGAAAATGAATAGTGAAAATAATAAAAATTAATTATCATGGTTAAGGTAAAAATGGATTTTCCGAGGAGGGGTTAAACTAAAATAATAAGTGTTAAAATGAACTAATAAATTTTAGAAAACCAATTTTATGGATATATTTCAACCTTATTCCATCTAGATTACATAATGACCCTTTTATATGCTTTTTCATGATAAAAACATGGGTATGATTGAATCTTTTAAAAAAATACAAGTGTGCCACTCACCACACATATTTAAGGGCTCACCCTCTCATCTATTAATAACACATTAAAACCATTTATTTTCATCCAATATCTGACCAAATACCTTTCAAAATTTCCTTCTCTAGTCCTACAATCCTTATTTTGGGTATAAATCTAACCTATGAAGGATTTTGGAGGAAACCATAGGAGGATACCTAATGAAGAGGTAACATTCCTCGAAAATCATTTTTCTTTTCTTTATTAATTAACATCCTTTAATTATCATTATACCATTATGATATAATAACCTCATTATATCCCATATAATGATATTGTTTTATGTTATGTTCATGATATACAACCATCTTCACTTCCATCAAATGAGTTACGAAATCATTTGTTGTTTGTATAATGGACTACCACCTCACGAGATGATGTCATTCATTTTTCCATTACCACCTTTCCTGATTGGGTATGATGATGGATCTAAAGTATATATATGATATTTATAACATAATAAATCTATAGTTTCATTATATCATATAAATTATTTTACATTCCATTTCATAGGGATACGATAACGTTGCTTGTGTGTATAATGGACTACCACCTCACAAAGTGATGTGATTCGTTTTTTCACTAAAGCATTAAATAGAAGTTAATGAGGGTAAAAAAATTAATATATGTGATATAAATGACATAATTATGATATTAATGAAATATTTATCACTATATAAGTATAATATATCATTTTATTTCTTACCTTTTTCACTCATTGAAAAAGAGATAACATCATTCGTGTATGTGTGGACTACAGCCTTCACGAAGCGACGTGACACTCTTTTAATCACCAAATCACATAGATGATATATATATATAATTACAATTAAGAAATATTATATTATATATGATATTATGATCATTCTATAAAGATAAAATATTTATTACCTACTTCCCATAATGATTTTCAAGTAATGGAAATGTTACTCATGTGTACATACGGCCTACCATCTTCATGATCAAAAAATACTTCATTTATGAAAAAAAAACCTTCATGAATGGTATTAAAAGTATAATTTATCTATAATTATTATAATTATTTCATAATTATTATTTTGGATATTTTTTAATAATTACTTCATTGACCATAGTCAACATACCAAAGTCATTTTTGACACATAAGCTGAATATGGTCAAAACATCTAGTATAAACATAATTGATTAAGTAATTTTATATAAAATTATAATAATAGAAATAAAATTAAAAATAAAAATGAAAAGTTTCTCATGAAATTAAATAATTAACATAAGTTTATTATTCATGAAGATAAATATACATGCGAGAAGTCAGGCTCAAGGTAAGTGACTTCATCTCGATTTCCTTTCATTGAAGTATATTTTGAAGTTATGAACCTATATGAAGTGTATATATAGGCACTTTGACATTTTATATCATGAATATTTCTATTATAAGGGTATTTAATGTTTTATTAAATTTTATTCTTTCATGGGTCTTATGATTTAAGTATTTCCAAAGTGATAAGGGACTTTTATTCTAAATAAATCATATTTTAAATTCTTCCTTAAAACCCTATTTAAATTCCATGTAATTATTTTTAAAAAAAATAAAAAAATTTATTTAGAAATAAAATATTTATAAATTTAATTTTAGATTGTTTAATTTTTTTAAAGGAATCTTTTTATTGGTTTTAAATAGAATGTTTTGAAAATAAATAAATAAAAAGAATGTTTTACTTTTAAAGTATTCAATGATAATGAATTTTTTTACCAACTTGAATGTTATTTGATTTATAAATTACTTTGAAATATTAATCTCTTTATTAAATGAAAAAAACTCTTTCCCTTTTTTTAAATTTGGGAATTGAAAATGGTTTTTTAAAGAAGATGACATTTTGAAATCCAAAAGTGATTTTTATGAAAGTTAAAAATAGTTTTTATACCTTTTATGATTAAAAGTGGAAGAATAATTTTTTTTATTCATGTTGTGTTTCTTGGACATTATATATGTTGGGTGTGCCCAGATAGCACTAGGTGATTCCATTTTATCTTATACGATGGGTGCTCCGAGATAGTGCTCCAATGAATTGGGTAATTATTATGTTCTCTGGATAATTATATTGGAAGTTGGTTGTATGGTTATTCTAATTTGTAAGGGTTTTTTAAGGGTTATATAAGGGTTATATGAGATGATTTACCAAGGTACCAACGTGAGTTTTATATGCTTGGTAATTATTTTTCATAGAAACAATTTGTTTTAAAGTGGTAAAATACATGTCCTTTTTAATGGAATGATAATTCCATTTATGGGAAAAAAGTTATGCTTTTCAAGAAAAATTCTTCATGGATTTTAATGTTTTTCAATGGAATAACGATTTTATTCTTTTTATATACCTTACTGATCTTTTATTCTAATCCCATATTTTTTAAAAAATTTCTTTATATGAATTAAAGACAATTAATGGAATAGAATAATTCAAGTTGAATATCATGTAGAGTTTTCATGAAAATAAATCATGTTTTTTATATGTTTTATATGGTGGAAAATAGATATTGATAATAAGTTTCCACTTTTTATATAATAGTTTTGTTATGTATGATTTATTAACTATTCTCTAAAAACTATAAACCTGATAAGATCCTCAAAGTCAAAAAAATTAAAATGTATTACTTAAAATCAAGATTATATAATGTTTAAGACCAGGTCTTTATATCCATTTCAACTAAAATTTCCTTTTAAGAATATTATTTATCTCTCTATTATATACCTCAACATTCCCATTTTTTTGGGTGTTAGGACAAAGAGGTATTATTTTGTACTCCATACTTATTTATTAGTGTTTCCATGATTTGACTTTATAAATAAGAACCTTTAACACTGATTATTTTCAGAGGTATTCTAACCCTAAAAAAATACAGGTGATTTTATAAATTCTATAAAAACCTTTGAATCATCCATTATATGGGCTTGAGCTTCAATACACTTATAAAAATAATCTAATAATAAAAAAATATAGGTATATCGAAAAGACATAAGAAATTTTCCCATGAAAACTAATCCTTATATATCAAATTCATCATAAAAATCAATGGTCGTTGGGTAATTTTTTTTATTTTGGAAATTACTCTAAAAAATTTAAAATTATTACATTATTTTCAAAAGGTATGTGAAACATTAAAAATTGTTGAAAAAATCCCAACTTATAACACCTTTTTAGATATTCATTGAGGTCTAAAGTGAGCTCTACAAGAAACTATATAAAAAAATGTGAGCTCGAAATTTATCTCCTCCACTAGTATACCACCTTCTAATTATTTTATAACTATAAATTTTACTCAAATATCGTTCTTCCCAAATATATTATAATGATTTATATTTTATCTTAAGAGATATATTAATAGAAAATAAGTATTGTAACTTTTATGTGACCATGAATTTCATCATTTCTTCTTACCATGGTACCTTAATGACTCTATACAGCTTCTCAACATGGTATAAATCAATTAAAATTATTTATATTGGGGATTTGGCTTCAATAGTGTGGTGAAACTTGCTCATGTGGTCTAATATTAGGTTCTCACAACCCTTATTATACTTGATCTCTAATTTTAATTCTTATAGTAATAGAATTCATCTCATGAATCTAGAATTTACATCATTTTTCATGATCAAATATATGAGTGTTATATGATTAGATAAAATGATAGCTTTTATTTATAACAAATATGAATGAAATTTTTCTAAAGCAAAAAAATAGAACTTTTTTTGTGTTATTGTGTAGTTTGGACAATTTCTAGTGTTTTTAATGTATAATCTACCACATGTAAATTAATATTGATCTTCTAGGAGAGAACTTCTTTCACTTTTAATTTGGATGAATCAAATAATACTTCAAAGTGGTCTTCCCAGATTTGTAGAGATGTGGTTCTAATTTATTTGAGTTTATAAAAGGTTTTCCTATTTAATTCATCAAATAAAAAGTCAGTATTGTTCTTGATTAGGTTAGTCAGTGATAAATAAATTTTACTAAATTCTCTTATAAACATTATATAAAATCAAACATATCCTAAAAGTGATATAATATGTTTCAAATGGTGGGATAGGGAATTGTGGAATTTATGTTATAATTAGCCTTATCTTATTTAATTACATCCTTTAAAATGATGTGTTCCAAAACATTAAATTTATTTACCAAGAAATGACATTTTCAAAGTCTTAAAACAAGAAAAATTTAAATATTTTCATTAATTTTTTTATATATTTACAAGAAAAAATTCAAAATATATTATATAAACTCTATAGTCATTAAGAAATACCCCCAATCGTCTTTCAATAAAATCTAAGAAAATTATTACCATACAATGTTGAAAAGTTCCTTGAGAATTTCATAGTTTGATATACATTCTATGGTATACAAACATACCAAAGGGGTAGGTTAATGTGGTTTTGTTTTTACCTTTGAGTGACATGGGGACCTTGAAATTAATAAAAAATCCATAAAGTAAATAATATTATCCCTTCCAAACTATTATTTCTAGAATTTGGTTTAAAATTGGATGGCTAAGTGGTATTTTTGGTTCACATGGTTCAATTTTCTATAGTCAATAGAGACCCTAAAATTATTCTAAATCTTAGTGGGAACTAATTCATTATACTCACTTTTCACAACGATGAATTGATTTTTTGGAACTATTTGAATGGGGGTAACCCACATATAGTTTGGAATTAGGAAAATTATTTCATCACTTAATAATATTTCAATATTTTTTTTTAAAACTTCAATTTGGGTCAGGTTGACCCTTCTAGGTTTTTAATCATTATCAATAAGGATCCAGTACACACAAATAGTGGGGATAATCTTGATAATGAATCCTAATGACCAACCTATGTCCCTAGATTTTTTTTAAAAAATGTATATCACTTGGTGTTCTTGATTAGGTGATAAAATATTTGACATTATCAAATGAGGCTTCCAATTTTATTTGAGAAAGAATATTTCAAAATAAAGGGTAAAGAATTATGTTATAATTGAGGCGGGTGTTCTAATGATGGATTTAACTTAGTTTTTCCTGTTCTTTTAACCTGCAAATACCAAGAATAAGTTTGAGAAACATATTTATGTAAATCATCAAAATTTTACTCGTCTAACTCTTCAAACTCGTTATTGAATAAATCTTATTGTAGATTTAATTCATTTTCAAAAAATAAAGGTAAAAAATATTATGTTATTTCACGAATTCTCCTAATTTTATGATCTCGTATAATATTCCAATTTTTTCATAGAACAATAGGTAATCTTAGAGTGTGATAATGTAAAAACATATTGTTCTAAAGAGTATTTCATTGATTCTAAAATATTTAAATTAATAGTATATTATCCAAAATCCATTTAAAGTGTCCCCTTATATAGTTTTATGATGGTGCTAGTATTATTAAGAAATTGAATACATAAAATAGTAGTGGAATGTGTTGAACCTCTTTCTTCCTAAATTTTTATGAAGTAAAAATTATATAGAAACAATAGTACTTTCACTCATACCCATATATCTTCTAAAACTCCTACTTGGTAGGAAATGGTTTGGTTTTCCAATTGTACAACCAACCATGTTGGATTAATTTTTCTTATTTACTGGGAAGTATAAACTGAGTTTGGAATAACATTAATTGATGGTCCTTAATCACACAATGAATTAGTAAAATTAATTTCTCTTGTGGTTAAAGGGATAGTAAAACTAACTAGTTATTAAAATTTCTTAGGTTGTTGGGTTGTTATTAGAGTAGATAATTTTATTCATAGGCATCCATTTTAATCTCCTTAAAATTTTAATTTTTGGGTACACATATCTTTTACAAACTTTACATACATTAGAATTCAGTTGATGGAATCCCTAAAGGATGTTAATATCCACTTTTTAATTTTTCTATCATTTATTGTTGAACAAATTATTTATTTGTCTTCTTGGGTAGTTTTATTCTTGAATGGAAGGGAAATTTGTAAATACCCCTACCCTAGTAGCCTAGAGCTGGTGCCTATTTTATTACATTGGCATAATAAACATAGAATTCACATATTTAAGGACCATATAGTTTATTATATTTGGAAAACTAGATAAAAACATAATTTTTACATTACAACTTGAAATTAAATACAACATAGAAACTTTACTGGAAACACCCATAAACATTTGGATTATCCATGAAAGTCATTCATAATATACATCTTCACATCGTAGGGGAAAAACATAAGAAAGGGGTGAGCTCAGATGCTCAGTATGTTTAATTAATTCAACAAAGCTAATATAATCATAAAAAATAAGTCAAGGTGAATAACTAAAATCACATGCCATTAAAACACAATCTTGAGCATATTATGAGAGGAATAAAAGTTGAATAAATAATTCCCTATAAATAATCACATTAGAATAAAACCTAATCATGGATATTATATTAGTTGGATAATAACAAGTATTATAAATTACTAATATCATAATGATGGAATGTAAAATACTGGACATCTAAAACATAACGTTGAGGCCTCAACAATGACATCTGAAAATAAATGGTTAAGGCCTCATCCAAATCCATATATGTTTTGTCTCATTATACTTACCGATGCATCAAAGGTATATAATGGTACCTAACCATCACTTCCTATGTCCAATGAATTCCTTATATTAATGGGGTGAAATATAAACAATATATACATAAATTTCCCTAATTAGAAAACATATCAGTAACCATTTTGAGTAATATGGTGAATGGTATCAAGATAGCACATCCATAGTAAAACTGATCAAAATATATTTAATAAAATATGGTATATGATATCAAAAAATGTAAATATAATATAATAATGATATTGAATATATGGTGTTGAAATAGATTAAAATTCCCTAATAAAACCATTGAGGAATTATTGAGATAAATTCCCTTTTTTATTTTACAAAAAGAGTTTTTTGGAAAAATAATTTGAATAAAATCAGATTATAAATATTTATATCCCAGAAAAGAAAATTGAAGTAAAATGAAATTATTTTTGAGGCACAAATTAAGTTCAAATGAAGTGAAAACATGTAAACAAGTGTATTTAAGAAACTTTAGAAATGACCCACTTCCGTGCAGTTTAAGAGAAAATGTAAGAGTCTTTAAAGTAGAAAAAGGATTAATTTTTTACATAAATATAAAAATGAACTAGGATATTTTTTCATTATAAATTGATTTATTTTATAAAAATATTTATGGCTTAAAATATATTATAGATTATAATTTAAAATGGGTAAGAAATTGGGAAGTACCCTTTAAAAGGGCTTGCTTATCGGGAGGAATTGAAAAGGGAACCTTAAAAAACATGTATTATATCATTAAATAAATATGAACTAATTTGGATACATGATATTGGAACATAAAAACAAAATTTTGAATAATTAAAAAAAATTAAAGAAGAATTACATTGGGGTAAAGGGAGAGAAAGTGTAACCCGGAAGAAAAATGGAGGTTTGGAAAGAAACCCTTACCATATGTCTAAAAGTGTTCTTCACTTCCAATTAATTTCATGGATATTGAAATTATATTAATTAAAAATTTAATTAAAATCCTATTAAATAAGTATTTTATTTATTATAATTTTATTAAGTTAATTTATGGTCTTTTTAATAAGTTATAAAATTCAGTTTTATCATTCAAAAGTGCACATTTCATTGGTTTTCATGATTAGTTCACTTATATACATGTATGGATGATCATCTGAAATTGGAATTTTTATAAATAATTGAAATTATATTTTATTAATGAAAATATTTTCTATTTAATGGACTTCTGTATCATTTTTTCTAGATATGAGGACGATTCATGAGATAATACATTAATGATAACCATTTAGATTATTTTGGAATTTTTTCGATCATTTAGAACTAGTTTTGTATTGTGTATTAATATTATTTATATATATATTGGTTTAAAAACATTAAATAAGGTTTATTACATATATTAAATTATTTTTTATTCATAAAAATGGGTTTATGACCTGCCTTGAAAGAATAATTGAAAAATGAAGACTCGTTGTCCATGAAGGCAGTAAATCGACACCTCACATACGATGTTTTAATTTTTAGAATAAAAAGTGGAATAGAAGATAATTGATGGCTGATATTAAATTTACCTAATAAAATTATTTTATATATAAGATAATGGAGTTATCATGCATGTTGGGATGGAGGATTTAAGGAAAAGATAAGAATAGAAAAGAAATTGAAATAAAATTAAAAGAACAAAAGGGGATTTTACCTCTTGAATTCCTCTCCTTGAGAACCTCCTTAAGGAACATTGAAATGATATTTTGGACGAGACCAAAAAGATAATAACTTATGGTATGAGTTTGGGAGAGTTATTTGGTAGAAATTGGACAATATTCAAGGCTTTGGGTGCAAGAAGAGAAGAGGTGGTGAGGAGTGGTATTTATAGTAGAGGAGAGATGTGTCTTTTAAATATTTTATTCGTTAGTTTATTATTTTGGCTCAAGACTGTGAATATTTTTTATTCCCATGAATTAATAAATTAAATATATAAGGATAGTTCGATATTATGGGAATACATTATCCATGAATTAGTAATTCATGTATTTGTTAAATATCGTAATTTACCAATTTTCACTATTCACCAAAAATTCTATTTTTTTAGAAAAATACAAAAAATTCACCCTAAAAATTTTTCAATTTGTATAATTCAAAAATAGACTCCATTTTATGAAAATAGTTTTCAAAATATGAGAATTTTAATTTTTAAATAAAATCCTTATTTACTTTAAAAATATAGATTTTAATATTATAACTATTATATGATACTTTGAAAAAGTAATTAAAGTCTCAAAAAATTATATTATAATCATAAAGAAAACAAAATTTTAATTTATAAATATATTTTTTTAAAATAATTTTTTATTACAATAGTTATTTTAATTATAAAATTGTAAATGAACATTTCAATTTCACAAAAATACCAACACTTAACTTATCATTTTTAAAACATTTATTTACTTATTCCATGATATAAATATAAAATATTTATATTTATAAGTTATGATAATTTTATTTATAATTTCATCGGTGAAGTCACTATTCTATTGGTCATGTTTCTATTCCTAATGGTCACATAACTATTCCAACAACCATATTTAATTGTATATTACAGTTTTAAACTCAATGTTGTGTGAAGAATAAACTATCGAAGATATTAAATTTTAAAAGATACATACCATAAGATCATGGCATGTTACAAGGTTGGTGTTTAGTTATATCTTATATATTATATTTTCCCCTATCCTTCATCACTGAATAAATCTCTCTAGATACATCAACTTCTTTCTTAACAGGGGACGGCTCTTCGTGTTCCTTAGACTACCCACTTCCATATTCAACATTCAGTGGTGATTCTTTACTGCACTTGAATTCCTTTCAAATTCATATATAAATATAATTTACCGTTACCTTAGGATTAAGAATTTATTATATAGGGAGCTTACCAAAGCCTTGATATACCATGTTATTTAGAGAGGAAAGTATCCGCCAAAACTTACCTTTCAGCTCCTTCAAATACAACCCACGAGTTTTGAGAATAGATTTTTTGGTTACTTTGGGACTTGAAAAGATTCCTCTATATGTATTTCATTGATAGTTCTTGGTTATTCAATTGTTGATACCTTGTATAGGGTTGAAAGAAAATACATTGAAATTGTGGGGACTGGTAGGATGTTTGGAAGTTTGTTGTAAGGGTGGACTTTGAGGTTGTGGGTTCCAAACTTAATATTGAATTGTAATGTAGTCCTTAAATCCATGATTTCTTGTATGTTTTTAGTAACCTATATTGTACATGAAATCATATCACTTGGACTCTTTCATAGATGGACAACCATGAGTAAAATGCTACAAATAATGGTAAAGTTGGTAGACTCTAGGGGGTGTGGATAGTGATGCTTCCTCCACTTTGTGTAATGATATATCATAAGATAAGTTAGTTATTCAATTTTATTTTAAATTAAAGGAGAGTTTTTATTTTTTACCACATGTAGTCCTCTAACCATGGATGTTTTACAGAATTGTTAGGAGTTTTGTGATATATTCTCTAATAGTTCTCTAACTTTAGCTATTGATTTATCTATTAGTTCTCTTCCATAAGAAGAATCCGATAGGTTTTCATCATTATAAAATAGTCCTTGGTAAATGAACACCAAGAAATGGTTCCCTTAAAATGTTTATTGTGGGAATCATGTTTTCAATCTCTTGAACCTATCCCAAAACTCAAATAGAGTTTCTCCACTTTCTATCTTGATTCTATAAACCTCATTCTTCATATGGGTGCTTCATGAGGTAGGGGATAACTTCTGGAGGATGAAACTTTGGAGTTCATACTTGGTGGTGACTTCTCTAGGCTATAGATTTTCTAGCCACTCCTTGTTCTATCCTTGAATTAATAAGGGAAAACCCATCTATATGATCTAAAATTCAAGGAATCATTTGGGTCTGGAGTTACTACATACATTACCAAACCCTATTAGGTTTCGGTTAGGGTCCACTATTTTTTATCCATGAAACTTAAGAAGTATTTGGATCATTATTGTTATAAATTAAAAGTCATATTGATTATTTTATTATTCTATAAAATTATTATTGTTGAAATTAGGTGAATAAAAAATCTATTTAAAGACCTATTTATTTGGTCCAAATTATCCTCCATATTATCACACCTTAGGGTAACTCTAGTAGTAGGAGAAGAAGGGGATAAACATCATGTTAAAATAATTATAACAAACTCTATTTCAACTTGCTCAATGATTAATAGATTTCTAAATCTATACAATAATATTATTTTAATGTCTAGATCAAAGATAAATAGGTTATTAAAACCAGATATGGTCATCAATCAAAAATATGTTAATCAAAAGAAAACAATAAAATAAAATCACATCACTATCATTTCTCCCAAGCAATGATTCCAGGTTGATGTGGCGACAATCATGGTCCTTACAAAAAATTGAACCCAAGTAAAATGTAGTTAAATAGTTGGATTTGGGCTATTTCTAGAGAGGAGGGTTTTTTGGGTGTTATTTCCTAGTTATTTTTATGAGTTAAATGTGTGTATTTTATAATAATATTTAAAAAGATTTTTTTGTTTTTGTTTTAGAATTTTTTTCTTAACATTGGATACCTCCTCACTTACCTTGTTTAATTAAATTACCTCTCTCTCTCTCTCTCTCTCTTAATTATCTAAAACCTCAAGTAGCCACCCTCACATAGTAGTTTTATATTAAATAGAGAATTTAAATAACCATTGCATTCCATATCATTATCTAGGTAAGTTATTGGATATCACCAATCACTCCTAAATTTCCACATTGATAACCATTATAGGATGTGAAGAAGTTCTAGGTGTCCTATGTTTTTGCACTGATGGTGAATAAAGAAGAATTTAAATATAAAGATGAATGAAAACCTATTACCATCAAAGTAATTAAACAATACTAGAGAAATAAAGTAGAATATAATTGATAATTAAAATTATAATTCATTAATAGCGGTGGGGGAGTCTCCTTGGTGTTGGGCGGAGAAAAACGGGAAGGATGGCAAGAGGGGGGGTGAATTGCCTTTTAAAAAAAATGATAAACAAATTAAAATCAAAGTTAAAGGTGCAGCAGAAATAAATGAGGCAAGACACAAAATTGATAATGGAGTTCGGCCAAAAACCCGGCCTACGTCTCCGCTCCCAACTCAACCGTTGAGAGATTCTACCGCTTGCTTTTCAATGGTTGTAGCAAGAAACCCACTAGGCTTTGAGGTAGCACTAGGACCTATTACAGCTTGCTTTTGAATTGGTTTAGCAAGAACCCACTTGCTTTTAATGGTTGAGCAAGAACCCACTAGCCTTCTTACAGGTGAAGGCTAGCTCACCTATGACACAAGCCTTTTAAAAGGAAAGGCTTGAAGAAACCTCTTCACACCTTAATGGTGATGTGAAACCCAAAAGAAAGAGGGATGAAGAAAGAGTTTGGGGTTTGTAGGCACAAACCCAAATTTAAAGCTCAAAATAAATAAAACAATAAAACCCGTATGTTGAGAAGCCTTGGGCTCCTTTGATTGATTGGAGATGTTGAAGGCCGCTTCCAAGCTTCTTTGGAGGAGCTCCTTGGATGTGGAAGTTTGTTGGAGCAAGATGGGTTCCTTGAAGGAAGTCCGCCGGAGGTTGGCCAATTGATACAAAATATGTCCGTTGGCTTGGTATATGATCCGGGAGGTGTCCGGGGCTTCCTCAGCCTTTAATTATAGGCATGGAACCCATTGGGGGCCTTCGGAGCCGTTGGAGAGGTCTTCGGAGCCGTTGGAGGCCAAAAGAGGGTTGACTGGTCAAAGCCAACGGCTAGTTTGAATGGGCTACCGGCTGGCCGGTACAGGGCCACCGGCTGGCCGGTGCCTTGGTAGAGGAGAAGAAATTTGGTCCAGGCTCTACCGGCTGACCGGTGGAGGAGCCACCGGCTGGCCGGTGGGGAGACAGAAGCTGGCCCATTGGTCTGGGTGCCACCGGCTGGCCGGTGACAGAGCCACCGGCTGACCGGTGGAACCTGGCAGTGGGAAATGCCTCTGCCAGGTCCACCGGCTGGCCGGTGCTATTACACCGGTTGGCCGGTGGACTGAAATTCAGTCCACTTTGAGATGCTTTCTTGGGCCATTTTCTTGGAAACCTTGTGCCTATTAACAAAAACACTTGAAAGAGGATTAGATAAACAAGAGGGTGATTGTGATCATGAAAATAAAACCACGAGGGGTTCGAGAGGTACAACAATCTCCCCCTATTTTGATGATCACAATCACCAAAACAAACAATGTAGAAAATGAAATGAAAAGAATGCTTTAAAGGATTTCTCCCCCAATCAACCAAGAATTTCTCCCCCTTTGTGATTATCAAAATAGCACGGGGCATAAAACTTGATTGAGGGAAAATGATTTGAAAAACAAGATTTGAGATTTGAAAATCAATTGAAATTTTGGAATTTGAAAGATTGAATAACAGTTTGAATTGAAAGTTTTGAAATCAAAAACCAATTGAAATTGAAAATTTGAAACGAACTCAAAAAAAAGAACTTAAACAAACCTAACTCCCCCTAAATAAAACAAAAGATCATCGGGGAAACGAAACTATTTTTGGCCCGGAGAGACTTGCCAAAAGGGATTTTTCAATCCATACTTGTTTCATGGCGGGTCTTCTCCTATAAAATTCGTCCGAAAAGTAAATAGATTTAGGCATACCATAACGGGCATTTTTGCAATCGCATTCATAAATTAGGTGCCCGGGTTTCTTACAATAATTACAAAATTTAAAACAAGAGCTCCCCCTTACAAAAACAGTTGGAGCATGGGAGGAGGAAGCTATATTGGTGTAGCCAAGTCCATTGGTGGTTCTAGATACTCGTTGAGAACCTAAGAGTTTGGACAAATTTTGTTCACCTTGGGTGAACTTGGCTAGGGATTCCCTAAGGTCCTTAATGGTTGATTCCAAAGAATCAACATTTGGGAAATTTTGGATTTTTAGGGAGAGTTCCTCCTTCTCTTTGAGAAGTTGTTCTTTTTCGGAGGAAAGTTTTTTGAAATTCTTTTTCAAAGAAACAAATTTAGAAGAAAGTTCATGAAAACCATTTTCTAATTGGTCTCTAGCATGTTGGAGTTCTTCTTATGATAAATGATTAAAATAATTAGAAGAACTAGAGGAGGAAGAAGAGGAAGAGGATGATGATACCTCATGTTTTTCCATTAGGCATTTTGTACCTTGGTCGCTTGAGGAGAAGGAGGAGAAGGAGGAGCTATCACTCCAAGATGCCTTTAAAGCCTTCTTCTTTCCCTTCTTTTTCTTGGCCCTTTTCTTGTGAAGTGGGCAAGCGGGTTTGAATTTTTCGTCGAGTTCTTGCTCTTGAGCGGGTTCTTGCTTTGGAGCCTTGCTAGTACCTTCATGGGTTAGCTCTAAATATTTCCAAATATCATAAGAGGTAGTGCAAGAAGAAATACAATTAAATATATTACGGTCTAAGCCACAATGAAGAGCATTCATGGCTTTGCCATCAAGCTCGAAATTTGCAATGTCATTGGGGGTCCATTTAGACTCATCGGGAGAGGAGAGGGAAAATCCTTGCATAACAATTTTATAAATTGGATAACCAATACTTTTTAAAAAAGTGGTCATGCGGGTTTTCCAAAAAGAATAGTTGGTTCCATCAAACAATGGAGCACGACCCAATGAATGACCTTCGAGGGTTTGAGAAGAAGAAGCGGTAGAAGCCATCAAAAAGGATCTTTAATTTGAAACCGGTTAAGGTATTACTCAAATTTCCCTCTAATACCAATTGTTGGGCGGAGAAAAACGGGAAGGATGGCAAGAGGGGGGGTGAATTGCCTTTTAAAAAAAATGATAAACAAATTAAAATCAAAGTTAAAGGTGCAGCGGAAATAAATGAGGCAAGACACAAAATTGATAACGGAGTTCGGCCAAAAACCCGACCTACGTCTCCGCTCCCAACTCAACTGTTGAGAGATTCTACCGCTTTCTTTTCAATGGTTGTAGCAAGAAACCCACTAGGCTTTGAGGTAGCACTAGGACCTATTACAGCTTTCTTTTGAATTGGTTTAGCAAGAACCCACTTGCTTTTAATGGTTGAGCAAGAACCCACTAGCCTTCTTACAGGTGAAGTCTAGCTCACCTATGACACAAGCCTTTTAAAAGGAAAGGCTTGAAGAAACCTCTTCACACCTTAATGGTGATGTGAAACCCAAAAGAAAGAGGGATGAAGAAAGAGTTTGGGGTTTGTAGGCACAAACCCAAATTTAAAGCTCAAAATAAATAAAACAATAAAACCCGTATGTTGAGAAGCCTTGGGCGCCTTTGATTGATTGGAGATGTTTAAGGCCGCTTCCAAGCTTCTTTGGAGGAGCTCCTTGGATGTGGAAGTTTGTTGGAGCAAGATGGGTTCCTTGAAGGAAGTCCGCCGGAGGTTGGCCAATTGATACAAAATATGTCTGTTGGCTTGGTATATGATCCGGGAGGTGTCCGGGGCTTCCTCAGCCTTTAATTATAGGCATGGAACCCATTGGGGGCCTTCGGAGCCGTTGGAGAGGTCTTCGGAGCCGTTGGAGGCCAAAAGAGGGTTGATTGGTCAAAGCCAACGGCTAGTTTGACTGGGCTACCGGCTGGCCGGTACAGGGCCACCGGCTGGCCGGTGCCTTGGCAGAGGAGAAGAAATTTGGTCCAGGCTCTACCGGCTGACCGGTGGAGGAGCCACCGGTTGGCCGGTGGGGAGACAGAAGCTGGCCCATTGGTCTGGGTGCCACCGGCTGGCCGGTGACAGAGCCACCGGCTGACCGGTGGAACCTGGCAGTGGGCAATGCCTCTACCAGGTCCACCGGCTGGCCGGTGCTATCACACCGGTTGGCCGGTGGACTGAAATTCAGTCCACTTTGAGATGCTTTCTTGGGCCATTTTCTTGGCAACCTTGTGCCTATTAACAAAAACACTTGAAAGAGGATTAGATAAACAAGAGGGTGATTGTGATCATGAAAATAAAACCAAGAGGGTTTCGAGAGGTACAACACTTGGCTCAAACAATAAGGGTCTAGTATTCCATAACTGGAGTGATTATACTAAATAAAATAAATAAAAAAACCTCTCTAATTGTATGTTTCAGTTCCCTACTCTCCCTTATAGTGAATTATCATCTTCTTTTTAGAGGTATTAGAGTGATCAAGGATTTTCCACGTGCTTTAATAGTTTCATCTCCCATATGAGCAACATAAACCCCATATTCCATATTTATCGAGACAAATACCTTTTGAATCCTTCTTCACTTCATTTCCACACTCACTTCCTCTCCAATGAACTCCAAATGTCTCGGATAGGTGTACAAATTCCTTTGGTAAGATCCCATTGAACATTTATATCTTGGTTTAGTTCCTTTGCCATATCCTTATACATTCATATGGATGTCGTATGGATTCTTAGGAGAATTACTACATGAGTTGGACAAACTAATAAAATGTGAATGTTTTTGAATCCTTCCATATTTACTTTGGTAATTTCATATTTTATTCCCATTATTCAATTTTTTTAAATGGATAGATCACTCGTATGTATTTTTGGTAATCCTATGATGATTAATACATAAGTCTACTGACTCATATAGTGATTTTAGTTACTCATACACAGTTTAATGAATGACTTATACATATATCTAGCTGACTAGAACATGTGTTGTAGATGATTCATACATAGAGTTGTGAATAAATTGTATGCAAAGAATTAATTTTCCATTTTCAATTTTAGACATAAAACTCAAGAAAATAACAGAATTATTGTATACGTTTTCCATATTATTCATAACTGATAAAAAATGGAAATTCATAATTAAAATCCTCTAAACAATATAATTCACAAAATTGATGTATAAATTTATCATTAATTTAAAATTTTAATTAATCAATTAAAATTCGTGATTGGAGACATTTTAAAAATACATATTCACTAATTTATATAAAAATGTGGTGATTGAACTAGTTTTAAATTAATTTTGGAGTTATTTATCTTTGAAAAAATTATTAAAAAATTGAAAATACTGTCTCTCATCAGTGAATCTCATTACGTATTGTGTTTAAAAATTTATATATATAGATCAATGAGGATATTTGGACTTAGTCAAGATACATATATTGGTAAAGTAATGAATAGGTTTAGCTTGGAGAACTCTAAATTGGTCCATTATAATTTTGTAATGTAATTAATCATAGATATATTCATAATCCTTCTTCTATGTTAGGAAGGATGGATAAAATTCCCTATGTTTCTTCCCTAGGTTTTATCTTGTATGACATGTTGTGAACTCGAGATGATGTCACTTATTCTCTTATAATATCTATTAGATACCAATCCAATATCGATGAGGGTCACTGGATTGATGGGAGGAACATTCTTAACTACTTGAGAAGGATTGAAGATATGTTCATGATATTTCACAAAATGGATGAGCTCAATGTAAAATGCTATACAAATTCTAGTTTCCAATATGATATAATAGATATGAGATCTAACTATTGTTTCATTCTTTTCCTAAACAATGGGGTTATTTCTTATAATAGTTCTAAACAAGCCACTATAGGGGACTAGAAAACAGATGCATATATCATCACTACATCAGATGCTATGAGGGACGCTGTTTGGATCATCAAGTTCATCTCTGAACTTAAGGTGGTTCCCAACATTCAAGTAGAAATCAATATCTAATAAGATAATAATGTAGCTATCTCTCAGGATAAGGAACCCCGATATAATTAAATTACTAAAATAATCCTTCAAAAATACTATCTCATATGTGAGAATATTGAGAGGGGTTATGTAAGGTTCTTTTGGGTGGCTATAGAATACAATGTATATGATCTGTTGACAAATCCATTATCACAGCAACAAAATGAGGATCATGTTAGGTCTATAGGTATTCAGTAATTAAGATTTTTATGTAATGGGTACATAATGTATCATTAATTTATAATAAATGTAAATATCTATTCATCATTCATTCATGTGTGCTATAGTTTATTTTACATGATTGGTCAAATGATAATATCCCCACTAACTACAAACTTTGGGTTTTCCCAAGTTGATGATCATAACAAAGAAGTGTGGATTGTGATAGTATGTAAATATTAGAATGAATAGAATCTTGTTCTCATTTCCAAGGGTTATATATAAGATATGAAAAATAGATTTAGGAGGTAATAAAAAATATAAATATTACTTGGACTGACCTGTTAAAGTATATCCAATGGAGTGTCATAAAATCATCGATATACTTAGAGGTATATGTTCATTATAAATTCTTCTACATACGTTTTGAGAGATACCTATAATTAGAACCTTAATACTTTTATTCCTTTCAAACACATGTAAATGGAGACATAGAAAATAAAGGGGTGGCTAGGTATGTTGCTGACCATGTCTTCAGTTGGAAAATAAAGGGGTGGCTAGGTATGCTGCTGACCATATCATTATGACCACACATTTCTTTGATGTTTCCTTTAAAAATTTTAAGGGTTATTTTTAATGAAATATTTTCCCTAATATTATTATATTTTTTAGTTTTAAAAAGTTATCTCTCAAAGTGAAATGGTTTTTTCCCTTGGGAATGGTTTTAATGATCCTTTTATGGTGTTTCTATTCATAAATGATAACAACCCTTAATTTTATTTATTCTCCAATGGGGATGTGTTGTAACAATACCATCCATATTCTTTTACATAATGTATTATGATTCCTTTGACTAGGGAAGGTGTTGATATTCAATTTGTTTATTTATTTTGTATTTATTAACTTTCCCTTAAAACATTCATTTTATCGTGATCAATGAACACTACATTTCCTTTAAATATCCAAATTATTTGATTCAAGGATATGATTATTTACTAAACCATATAATATTTTTTTGGTGTTTTAATTATAAAGTTATTTGATTTAATGTGGAATTATTGATAACTTGTATTCTTTATTTAATATGTATATTTGTTTATAAGGAATATTGTTCATGAATTAAATTGATAATTAGATATATTTGGAAAACATTTGAAATGAAGTGACCTGTGTAGCCTAATTATAGATATCACCTTGATTAATTGAAATATATCATGATACAAATCTATAATATTTCATTAAATGGGTTTTGGTGTATACCTACCCAAAAATTAAACTATCATGGAATAATGTCTTCATGATATAGATATCATGATGTCAGAGATCATGTCATCCAATATTTAACATTTATTTCATTGAGAATTCAGTTATTGTTTTCCATGAGTTTATGCAATGATATTATCCATATATTATCTTCATGATCATGTGATTATTTATTTGGTATTATTTGACCATCATTTATTCTTTCCATATTATTCTTTGTGCTCAAGTTATTGATTAAATGGAATGTGTTTTTATTTATATATCTTATTATATTTTTTATTACTTATTGATACATGAAATATTCCCTTGTATGTAACCCTTAATGATCATATATTCTCACCCTTATTTTGTTTCCTTTATTTAGGATATGAAGAAGGAATATTTTAATGATTTTAAGGAAGAAGAATTTTTACTTTCACTATGTTGTATTTCTTGTTTCCAGATGTAATGTGAGATTCAAGTATGTGTCTATTTTACCTAGAATACTAAACTATTTATTAATTCATGATGCAGTCGTAGTAATCTTATTACAATGTAGTAAACCAGCTAAAAATTCCAAGGTACTGGGGTTGATGTCTTTATAGTTGGTATCAGAGGAAGTTTAGTAGAACCCTTGGGAAATAAATTTAAGAAAACATATATTATTGAATATATCCCTATGAATGACTTTGAGTATGGTTCTAAGTATATGATAACATCTAAAATATTTGGCAAGGTATTTATCATGTGGTTTTCCTAGAAATACATACTGATTTTGAAATGACCTGGACCCAGAATCCTAGAGTCGGTGCCTTACTTTATTACATTGACATGATTTAAAGGAATCAAATCCTAAAGGATTGATCAGTTTAACAGTTTTGGAAAACCAGATACATACATAGAACCCATTTTATATTGGGAATATAAAATAAAACATAATACCTAAGAAAATATAATAAACCCCAACCTTGAAAATTCATTCAAAGATATATTCTTCATAACATGGGGAAATGAAACAAAATAAGGGTGAGATAAAATACTCAGTAAGGGTTAAGTAAAATAGAATACATCATTAATCAAGGATGAATAAACAATATGTAATGGTAAATAAATTAGCACATAATCTATTTAATCAATAAACAGAGAATAAAATGCATTCATAGATTTTTTTCATAGTGAAAATCCTATGGATAATAATAACTGAAATGAAGTAAATGATTAATTATTAGACATGATGAATCTCAAACATGAACCACTCTACAATTAGGACCTATCCTCAAGACAATATAATTATGTGGGTAGAAACCCATCTTATTCTTCTTGTAAACAAACCCTAAGGGTTTGTTTCCAACTGATTTTATCTCATGAGATTATCGATGCATCATGAGGCATTCCCTAATGGCCCGAAGGACTTCATTTTTTTATTTATTTTTGATAACCCCCCTTTAAAGGGATGAGGGGGAACCCTTACAAGTCTCGTAGGCTCAGATATTACATGGACTTTAGGCTAAAGAGATTACATGACCCAAAGGTATTAGGGAATTAAACCAGACTATCTACAAGGAACTGCCCCTCCCCAGCATCTGCATCATGATAGTAGCTCTCCACCTTCTCATGGATGTCTTTCTAGGATTTCTAAGCAAGCACAGGCTGGTCCTGATGGCATAGCCAAACCCTCTCACATCATGAGGCATGCATTAACCGGTACCCAACCTGTAGGGCTTGCATTAACCGGTCCGCAACCCATGGGGATTGAATTAAATGGTACCCAACCCATGTAATATCAGTCTAAAGTATTCCTTATATATCTAATAATTTATTTAATTAATAAATAATATTCTTTTTCATAAAATATCCATATTGAATAAAATATATGAATTTGCCAATATTTCCCTAATTAATCATTTAACTATCAAAGTAAACACTATATATAAAAATGGAAAGAGGTTTAGAAAATAATCATATAAATTACAGAAGAATATTTATATTCAAGATAAATTTAATTTCAAATGAAAAATTATTTTAATAAATTTATTGTCCAAATATAAATTTAACAATCACAAAAGAAAATGAGATTGTAGGATAACTTTTACCAGTTAGTAATATTCAATTTTATTCCCATTGGATGTGATAATTAAAATTAAAACCTTAAATACCATGAATATAAAAGGGTTAATGATTTAATATATCAAAAGTTGTAGTATATAGACCACACAAAAGAATTTAGTTGTGAATATGACATTTGTCACATAGATGTACAAAATGAGATGAAAATATCTTACCTTAGGCTCTATTTTGGTTGAACGCTCTTTAACCTCCTATATAATGGTTTTAGTAACGTTATTAACTTATAAAATAACCATATTAATAATTATTATATCATATATATTCATTTTATAAAGTATTATAACCCATTCATTAATAATATTTCATCATTTTCATCGTTTCAGTTATTAATTGCCTCATTTTTTGAGTATGTTTTTATTTGTAATTTCTTTTAATATTAATTAGATAATGATTTAATCATATAAATTATTCAAAACATAATTTTAATATAAAATATATTTTTTATATAATTATTTAGTTTAATCCATAAATTTTGAAGATAGTAAATAGAATGCGTCGTTCATGGAGGTAGTCGGTCGTACGTACGCATGAATGTTGCTTCAATTTTTTTTGTCAAATTTTTGGAAAGAAAAGTAAAATATATACATGTACATTATAATTCCATAATAATATTTATTTCATATACATAACATATTTTTATTTAAACCATCTTTAATACGTTCAACATAAAGCGTGAATGCATCACATCACTTTGAGGAGGAGGCAGTCCACACGTCCACAAATGATGTTATTGTATTTCAACAAAATGGAATACATGTAGTTATGTGTTATATAATATTTCAAGTAGAATAAATACATTATAAATATAATATATATAATGTATAAACTAAAAATACATCATTTTTTCTAACCTTGAAAGGTGGTAATGGAAGAATGAATGGCGTCAGTTTGTGAGGCAGTAGTCCACCGTACACATGAATGATGATTGTATATCCCATTTGATGGAAGTTATTGGAAGTGTAGGTAATAAAATTATGATAAAAAATATAATTATATTATAGATACTTAGGTTATTATATAATAAATACATAATAATAATTGAAATTTTGGAGAAATAAATAAAACAAAAGAGCTCACAGAATAATATTACCTCTTCTTCGGGTAACTCCTTTTGGTTTATACCAAATTCCTTCCTTGGTTTTCTTTGTAGACAAATTTATGCTTCTATAATGATGTTAGGGATGTTTTGATATTATTTTGGAAGTTTTTGGTTGAGTAAATGTTTCATAATATGTGTGAGTAAGGGGAAGAGTGAATGCCTTTTTATAGTGGAGGAGTAACATTCTTGTAAATACCAAAAGGTAAACACTATTAAGAGGTCTCCCTTACCTCATGTGAATCAAAAATGGACAAATAATGGATTAAATGGGAATTATATTCAATAAAAACTATCACCACACAAAAAGGAAATAATTTTTTATCATTTTGTTCCTTAGTTTTTAAGATTCTTTATTTTTTCATTTTGGTTTATCATTTAGGTAACTAGTTTTATAAGCTATGTAACTCATCCATTAATAATAAATTAAAGGGATACTTATTATAAAATATTTTACAACTGAATTATAAATATTATATATAATTTAAAAATTAAAAATACTATGTGGGTTGGAAATTAATTTTAATATAAGCGCACTTAACGGGCAAAAACGATACTTTAACCCAAATTGTGCTAACAATGTTTTTAATATTTAGGGGTCGTTATGATAATTATAAAAGATTTATTGGTTCAAAAATGGAACATATTTAATATTTATTAACACTTAAAAATAATTTTAAAAAATAAAGAATTTTTTTTAATTTTAAATCCTTTAACAAAATATCATTTATTGTAAAATAACATTAATGTACATTTTGACATTATTTATTTAATTTTAAATTAAAAATATCAAAAAAATGTTGGAATTAAAATATATTAAGTTGAAATATTATTGAAATTATATATCCATCTATAAAAATAATGGTATAAATTTTTTAATAAAATTTACTTTAATTATAATGTTTTTAACATCATTTATTTTGTTTAATTATTAACTAAATAATCTGTGTGTTTGTGTTTGTTAAGAGTTTAATGTAATTATATCATCTATAAAAAACTAAAATAAATTATCATGATAAAAAACAAATTTAAATTTCAAATTAATATTTATATCTGAAAATATGTTGTGTTTTCCCTATCTCAATGGTTTATAAGTGTTAAAGAAACAGAAGGTTCCTTTTTGTCCTTTTCCTCACATAACTTTTTATAAAGGTAAATTTCATGGAATATTATTCCAATAATAAATATTTCCATAAAATTGGTTTTGGAAAAGTGTTGGGTCATTTACATATATTATATTTTAATTTTAATCATTAAGTAAGCTTGTTGTTACCTTAATCACTGTAATTAATTATAACTACATCCATTAATCTTTTTGGTGAAAAATTAAGTTTACCTTATCAGACTATAAATAATTTACTGATTCCATATTCATATAACTATTTTTCCAAATTCAATTCCCATTAGTGGTTAAAATTAATTTAATACTAATCCTGGAGATGTAATGGGAAAAGAGATTTTTAAAGTAAAAATATCTAAAGTTTCACTAAGTTTTTAAATCTAAATTGAATATAAAAATGATTTCAATTAAATAAAATGGATTAATAGATGTATAATTGTTATATTATGACTTTAAAAAAAATTAACATTAATAATTATTTAAACTAAAAGGTAGTTTTCAACTAAAATACAGTATTTTTCTCTATTCGTAAATAATGAAACTTCTCATAAAAATATAAAAACAATTCACACTAAAAATATTTTGAAATTATATATTCAAAATTAAAGTTTATTTTTAAAAATAATATTTATAGAAGGGTGAAAATTTAGTTTTGAAATAGGTTCACCATAAAAAGGTTGCAAAATTAAGTTTAAAAAATACAATTTTTTATGCGTAAAACTGGATTTTTTTTATCATATGTCTATAAAATATATTGTATGAATGTCAAAACATTTTTTAATATATAATGAAGTCTAGGTATTTTATATACACTTCTATTCTTGGTCTTTCAAATCTTATCCATTGTCAAAGGAACTCAGTATTGTGTGTAATACAAGCCAACTTAGTGTCTCGTATAAAGAAAGCTAGGAAAAAAATTAAATTTATTATAAAAGAAAAGTCTTGTAAAGTATATGGGTGATATATTCTCCCCACTTTAAATAAATTTCTTCTCCAAAATTCAAACTTGATCTTGGTAATCTAGGGTTTGATTTTTGAAAAATACTATTTTTGAAAACCCCACATCCCAAATAGGGTTAATAACATATATTCTTAACAAGAGGGAAAATGAAATGTGTAGGCCACCACAAAACATGTATTTAGAATAGAAGAAAATAAGTAAAAACATGTAAATGGAAGAAAAATCTATCTATAAAGTTCTAACGTAGAGTTATATAGAACATGTTCATGAGAATATTTTTTACCACAAATCCATAAACCAGAGGTGTGAAAAAGGTCATTGATAACATAAAAATGGATGATAATAGAACAAATTTTTTATTTCAAGACCCTTTTTACTAGAGTTGAGGAATTATTTCACTCTTTCTGAATATCAATAAATATACATTTCTATAATCAAAATCTTATCCTTGGGTTTTTCCTTGATCTATTTCTACTCCATTTCATAGTATTGGTTTCATCATATGGTGAAGTAATACATTAACCTCTAAAACCTCATCCAAATATTAACTTAAACCCTTTAATAAATGTTTATTTTTTCAAAAATGTATGATACAAAAATTTATAAGGAAGTTCACATTGAATTTTAAAAATTAAATTATCACTAGCATTCAATTTACATGAAGTATCTCTTTAATTATCTAATATTAAACATGTGAACACCTTTATCATGTATTCTCTAGAAACATTTTAATAACATGAATTACCATAAAAACTTATTTAGAGCATTAATGATTCCTTATTCCTTAAATAGAAAATATATTACTAGATATTTTACTTAAATCCCAAAATTCTGTAAACTCCATTAATGATAGCATAAACCACTTTTTCAAGAAATCATTAATCAGTTCTAATGTAGTCAAAACGTATCCAATCTACATAAACCAAAATCAGTTATTTATCCTAACATACTTATCTCTACATCAGGAATATATTAAGGGTTATATTTCCCTCAATAAATGTTTTCCAATAATATAAACTTTTGATTGAATCATTTTTCTTATTCAGCAGTACCATTCAACACATGCTTTCAAATACTTAATGAAGAAGTACTCTAGAAAAATACTTATACATTTCATAATACTTATAACAAGGATATCATCGATAAAATACATTTCCAACCTTACTCAAGGATCAAAATACATAATCACAATAATCATCCCACTTTGGATGTATCAATAACATAATATTGACCTTGATCACTTGAATTCTTCTAAGGTATATTCCCTTGATGTTTGAGGCATTGATTTGTGTAGTTCCCCATCTCCTTTTAGTGAAATCATTTCACATTAGAATTATCTTTATTTCTATTACAATAAAAAACTTTATGGCCTTTTTCTCCACACTTATAGAAAACCCTCATTCCCTTCAATTATGTACCATGGTGTTTTTTTCCTTACAATCATGAACATGGTGGCATTTTTTCCACACTTATAGTAAAATATCATTCTCTTCGAGCAAGTATCGCGGAATTTATTTCCAAAATTATCACATGTAGGAAAAATAATCGTTCTCTTATTTACATTATATATATTTTCCTAACTATCCTCTTGTTTTTTTTCTTCACTATGAAGCCATAATTCTTTGAGAATTATTTCTTGGTCTCGTTAACACATTATACTACGTCCACATATGTGAGAATGTCTGGGAGACTAGTTCCTTTCAAAATACTGGCTTAATATCATAAATGATACGATCCTTATTACATTTTGGATCATATTAATTGGTTAGATTCCCATTCCTTCTACTATGTTCCATTTATAATTGATGACGTACACTGGATTGGGTCATATCATTATGGAACATAATGTATAATCCAAAAAACTAGTGAAATACTTAACATAAATTAAAAGAATTTATGAATATCTAATCTCATAATCATAAATGTGGTTTATTTGGGATGTTCCGCTATATTTATCCCCAAAGGTAATCTTAGGGATATGTTCTTAAATCTATGTTTTCCTAAATCAAGTTTCCAAGGTTTTTACTAAAATTCCTTTGATGCCATTTGTAACAGTCCAACCCCAGAATCCCAGATTTGGTGCCTAACTATATTACATTGGCATGATTATAAAGAATAATATCCCAAAGGATCGATCATTTTTAAAATTTTAGTAAACCATATACATTCATGGAACCCATTTTATATTGGGAATAGAAAACAAAAGATAATACATAACAAAATCTAAAAAACTACAACGTCAAAAAATCATTCAAAGATCTCTTCTTCATATCCTAGGGAAAGGAAAAAAATAAGGGTGATCATAAATACTCAGTAAGGATTAAGTACAGAGGAAGATATTATGAATCAATGATGAATAAACAATATATAAAGGTAAATAACTGAACACAAATTCCAATTAATCAGTAAAATAAGAATAATGTGAATCCATAGATTTTTTCATAGTGAAAATCATTTTTATAATAATAACTGAAATAAACGAATTGATTAATTATTGGATGTAATGTATCTAGAACATGAACCACTATACCGTCAAGTTCTATACTCAATAAATTTTAATTCTATGGGTAGAAACCCATCTGAGTCTTCTTGAAAAAAAACTTGAATGGTTTGTCTACAACTTAGTTTATCTCATGAGACTACTGATGCATCGTAGGTCTTGCATTAATAGGTCCCCAACCTATAGGGCTTGCATTAACTGGTCTGCAACCCATAGTTATTTCATTAACCGGTCCCCAACCCATTTAATACTAGTCGAAATCATTAATTTTATGTCGAATAATTGATTTAATTAATTAATAATTCATCTTGTCATCAAAAATCTATATTGAATAAAAGGTACAGATTTATCAATATTTCCCCAATTAATCAAATAAATGTCAAAGTAAAAACCATATGTAAAAATGTAATATGTTTAATGAATTAATAATATAAATTAAACAATAATATTTATATTCAATATAAATTTAACATCCAATGAAAAATGATTATGATAAAGTGATTGTCTCAAGAGAAAGTTAACAATCATAAAAGAAAGTGAGATTGCAAGAAAAAATTTACCAGTTGGTAATTTTCAAGTTAAAACCATTTAGATGAGATAATTCAAATAAAACTATAAATACAATGAAGCTAAATGGATTCATGATATAATATATTGAAATTTTTAGTAGATACACCACATAAAATTAGTTAGAGGTAAATATTAAATTTATCTCATAGATATAAAAAGTGAGATGGAAATCCCTTACCTTACACTCTATTTTGATTGAAATCTCTTTAAACTCTTATATAATGGTTTTAATAATTTTATTAACTTATACTATAACCATATTAATATTTATGATATCTTATATAGTCCTTTTATAACAAATTATAACCCATCTATTAATAATCTTTCATCATTTTCATTGTTTTGGGTGTTAATTGACTTGTTTTTCGAGTATGTTTTGAATTGAAATTTTTGTTCATATTAAATAAATCATGAATTTATAATCTAAATAATATAAAAATTTATTTAATTATCATATATATTAATTTTATATGGATTTATTGTAATCCATAAAATTTGGATATGGGAAATGAAATGTACCCTTCTTGGAGACGATAGGTCGTACGTACGAATGAACGCTGCTTCCATTTTATTATCATATATAACAAATGAAAATTAAAATATATACATTTATATTATAATAATAGTATAATATTTATTTCATATACATACTATATGTTTATTTAAACCATCTTTAATAAATTTCATGTAAAGCATGAACATATCACATCACTTTGAGGAGGCGGTAGTCTACACGTCAACAAACGATTTTATCGTATTCCTAAAAAATGGATTACATGGAATTATGTGTTATATAATAATTAATTAATAATAAAAACATAATAAATATCATATATAACATATAAAAAAATTCTAATATTATTTATAAACTTTAAAGGTGGTAATGGAAGAATGAATGACATCGGTTTGCGAGACGGTAGTCCACCGTACACACAAACAGTGATTGTGTATCCCATTTCATGGAAGTGTATAAAAGTGTAGGTTTTACCCTTAATATAATAAAATATTAGTATATTGAGGATAATTATGTTATTATATAAGTAATATATAAGAATAATTGAACTGGTGGCTAAAGATATAAAACAAAAGAGCTCTTTGAATAACATTACATCTTCTTCATGTAACTCCTTTCTGTTTATACCAAAAGACTTAATTAATTTGATTTATTAAAACATTGAGGATTCTAGGATGAGAGGAGAGATTTTGGGAGATTATTTTTGTAGGGGTTGGATTATCCAAATTGTCTTGAGAGGTTTGAGGTAGGGGAAGAGTAAATATCTTTTTATATTGGAGGAGGAGAGTCATTCTTATAAATACCAAAAGGTAAACACTATTGGGATTTATCCCTCACCTAATGTTATTAAAAATGGAAAAATAATGGATTAAATGTGAATTAAATTCTATAAACACTCACAAGACACTAAAATAAAAGCATTTTACTAATTTTTTTCTTATAATTTTGGTTTCCTTATTTTTTTCCATTTTGCTTTTTCATTTAGGTAACTAGTTTTCTAATCTATATAATTAATCCATTTTTGCTAAATTAAAGTGATAATTATCATAAAATATATACCAAATTAATTATAAATATTATATCTAATTTAAAAAATAAAAAAACATGTTTTTTTGAAATTAATTTTAATCGAATTGCCTATAAGGTGCAAAAACATTACTTTAACCCGAACTGTGCAAAAAATGTATTTAATATTTAGGAGTTAATATGTTAGTTATAGAAGATAAATTGTTCCATTAATAGAAAATATTCAGTATTTATTAACACTTGGAATAATATAGTATTTTTAGTAATTTTAAATCATTTAATAAAATCTCATTTATTGTAAAATAACATAATGTCAATTTTAATATTATTTATTTAATTTTAATTTTAAAAAAATTAAAATATAATAAGTTCAAAGATGTATAAAATTATATATTTATCTATAAAAATAATTTAACATAATAATTCATTAAATTTACTTTACTTTTAATGTTTTGAGCATTATTTGTTTTATTAAATTATTAACTAAATAATTCATGTGTTAGTGTTTGTTAAGGATTTAATGAAATTATATCATCTCAAAAAAATTAAAATAAATTATGATGATAAAAAAACTAAATTTCTTTTCAAAATTATATTTATAGCTAAAAATATTTTTTCCCATATCTCAAAGTTTTATATGTGTTAACGTAAAGGAAGGTTCCTTTTATGTATTTTCCATAACTTATTTTATAGGCTAATTTCATGGAAGAATATCCCACTATATTATAAAAATAGAGACTAATATGGTTAGGGTTGAAATATGTCTATAAAACGGGTGTTGGACAATTTTTGGGTCATTTACACACCATATATTCTATGTTTAATCCTTAAGTATGTTCGTTCTTAACTTAATCACTGTAATTAATTTTAACTGCATCCACTAATAATTACAGTAAAAAAATTAAGTTGACCTTATTAGAATATAAATATTATATTTATTCAAAATACTTATAACTATTTTTTAAAATTAAATTCACAAAAATGGATAAAATTAATTTATATCTAATCCCACAAACGTGATGGGAAAGAATGTTTTTAAAGTGAAAATGTCCAAATGTTCAGAAAGTTTTTATATATAAATTCAATATAAAAATGATTATAATGACCTAAATTTTATTAATATATATAATTGATCTAATATGACTATAAAACCAATTTAAAATATTATTTAACATTAATAATTATTTAAATGGAAAGTCAATTTTCAACTAAAATTTAGTATTTTTTCACCATTCATTAAAAAATGAAACTTCTCAGAAAAATACCAAAAATTAACCCTAAGATATTTTTACAATATTAATTAAAAAATCAAGTTTATTTTTACAAATAAAATTCATAAAGGGTCAAATTTTTGTTTTAAAATATGTACACCATTAAAATATGATAAAAATTCCTTTTGAAAAATAACATTTTTTCTGCATAAAACTGGATTTTTTCTTATCATATGTCTATAAAATATGTTGGATGATTGTAAAAAAATGATAATATATCATAAATTTATGTGATGTTATATAAACTTTTATTCTTGGTCTTGTGTGTTTTAAACTCTATCGAAGGAACTCATTATTATATGTAACATGAGCCAACTTAATGTTGTGTATAAAGCAAGATAGCAACAAAATAAAATTTATTTTAAAAGGAAAATATTATAAAGTATTGGGTTGTTAAATGTTTTTATACTATAAGTGGATGTGTCTAAGCATATTTTTACCTAGGGATAATAAATATGAAAAATGATCAATGGTCATTGACTCGATTATCACATGTTGCACGGAAATAGGCCTTGCTACATACCTGGTTTGATACTCTTGAGGGATATTATTGGATTAATAAATATTTTATTTAAGAAACCCAATGAAGTATTTTAATAGATTATTAGAGTGAATATACTAGGTTAAACGGAAGGTGTATTAGGTTCAAAAGAGGTTTTTATGATTTATACTTCCTATAAATGATCATTTGTTTTTCCCACTATGATTATTGTTGCTCAAACTATGATTTTTGGTTTTAGTTAATGGATGGAACCTAAAGGAATCATTTTAATATTTAACATGATGGAAAATGTGGTTATTATGAGTAAAAAAATCTGTTGATGACTGGAGTGAAAGACATTGTGATTATGGCTAGTCATTTATCAAGATATATGATTAACAACCTATACCTTAACCAACATTCAGACTCACCAAAGACGAAAAGGATGGAGTTCTCTAAGAGCTAGAGTGGTGGAGTCTATAGAGGAAAAAAGAATATAAAGAATCTTTATGATAATTTTTTAAACAATTTTTTTGTATTTTTTGACAACTAAACTTTTTGTAAAATAATTTTTTTTTTTGTTTAGGATCGGATCTGGTCCGTAGTAATGATTTTTCATAAGAAATATGAAACTGGCTGAATGTTACTGAATCTGAACACAAAGGGAGATAAAAGTTTTACCCTTAATAAAGTTGTTTTTTGGATATAGGTTTTCAGACTTAGGTTATCAGACTGAGAATCACTGGATGTAGAATTAGTTATAAAGATAAATTTATCGACCAGACACACCATTAATCTTAGTCCATCAATATGAAGTTCAAGATCCATAGGAAATAATGTTTATTAGAAATTTAAAAGTTCTTGTGTGAAGTATTTCTAATGTCATTGTAGTGTTTTGATTGAAGATAGTGAAGTTAGTAGCTTGAAAGTTTTCATAATTTCTAATCTTAATTCAAATGATTATTTTTTTGTAATTAATTTCTTACAAATAATGAAAAATATCATGATAAAATATTTTGAATAAATGGAGGAATCAAGATGTTTGTATCAATTTGAGAAACTTGGACATAGAAGATTGGATCCACAAGTAATGAACTGAGAAGTTTTTGAAAATCAGAATGTGTAAATCTAATGATGTTTGAATTTTTTCAAAGTTACTGAGTGGAGTCCTCATCAGAAGGAGATCATCGTAATGATATTTCCATCATAATGATAACTTCATCATTATGAGGTTTTTAACCAGACTTACTATAAGGAGGAAGATCAATTAGATCCGGAACAGGCACAAGTTAATTAAATGAATGCCTCACACTGATAACACATCAGATGTAGAACATCAGAGCAATCAAAGTTGTCTATTCTGATCTATAAAATGGAGGTCAATTATAAAAATTAGGGAAGATTTTAAAGGAATTTATTTCTCTTGAGTTGAAACAAAGGGAAAGTTTAAGTTTACAGTCAAATATGATTAAGAAACCAATAAGTCATCTACTGAGGAAGTCAAATTGTAATGAAGCTAAGAAAGATAATTAGACTAAATCTGATCAAGATAATCATGATTAACTTGAGAAAGATAATCAGATTGAATTTGGTTAAGATAATCATAATGAAAAAATTTATTATATTCAAGAAGACTGATTTCAAATAAATCCTGATAAGTTTGAAAAAGTAAAAGTTGGAGTTTAAATGAGAGTTATTTTTTGAGTTTTGAAATTTGAGTAAGAGGGAAATTTATTTTAGTTTCCTACCTTTTCTTTTTTGAGTCTCCTATAAATAGAGGCACAGTTCATTCACACTTTTCAACTTTTAATTCAAGAGAAAAAGGTAGATCACTAAATAATTTAAGAAAGAGTTCCTTCTGGAAAAATATTGCATTAGTTGATCAAAAATCATTTGTGTTGTTAACTAGATAGATAAAAATCATACCAAGAATTTCATATTGATTTGATCAGATTAAGAAAGATCAGAATGAGTTTTCATCAAAGTTTAAGAGTTCCAAATTGAGAAAGGGAAGATTTAATTGAGTCGATCGTATAATGTCAATTATACTAGGTTCATCAATTTTAAGGCCATCAGTCCATGGTCATCAGACCTAGGAAATTTGGTGGTGTAGATTGAACAAAGTATTTACTCTTTTTTTTTCTCAATTGTTTTGTAATCAACTTGGAAAACTGATGGGATTCAGTGTAATCCTTCCTATTAGGATATAGAAGGTTTCTAATAGGATTTAAAACTAGTTGTAATAATTTATTATTAATAGTGAATTTCCCAAGACCCATGGGGTGGTTATGGAAAGGATTTAGGTTCTCACACTGAGGTCAATCCTTTTAAATCTTTTGTGATTTACTTTATTTCCTATTTTTCATGAGTGAGTATTTAATAAAATGTGATAATGAAATAAATCATAATAGGTTTCATGGGTTAAGTTTCTAAAAGTAATCAAACTCATAAAAAGTGAACAATTAATTTGACCCCCACCCTATTCTCAGTTGTTTTTAGATACTTGGAACTTCAATTTTTATCATAGCACAGGTTCCTTTATTTAATCATTATCATAGATAATATAAATTATGTTAATAATAGAGGAATTACTACATATTAGGGGGGGGATTTTTTGGATGAAAAAATAGGATGATTCCTTAACTCTTATCTATTGTCCTAGATGTTATTGATGCTTCCATAATAGGGTTCCCACTTATTGAGAAATAGTCCCTGATGATTTTTTCTAATAAGAAAAATATATAATTTGATTTCAAATCTAGAAATGCTATTATTATTTCCTTATCAAAATTTTTTTATCAGAAGTTGATGGGTCTCAAAACTTTAAAGAGTATGTGGTACAAGATGACAATTATTTGAAGTGAATACTAATGTGAAAGAAGAAAAGCTATAAATCTGGCGTAGTATGTATGAATATATAAGGATGAGAGATAAAGAAACAATTGATGAATACTTCACCAGAGTAAATAATGTTTTTGCAACATAATAGTATTTAGTGATATCCTAGATGATTCTACAAATTTGAAAAAAAAATTGAGAAATTTTCTGGATAGGATTCATTATAAAATTACCTCTTTAGAAGATAGTGATGATTTATCTATTGATTAATTTCATAACTTTCTTATTTCTTATAAAATAAGGAAAGCATAAATGTTCAAAAGAATATTAAAATATGCATGTATGGTATAATAATTTTTTTAATAATTTTTAGTGGATTAAAAATATGCATGAATAGTTTCCTGCTCAGGGCCCATGGTTACTCCTAACTGTGCACCGAACTATGTGCCTCCTCTTGGGGAGCTGCATAGTTACTACTAAGAGGAAACATGGTTTGGAAAACCATTCACCAACCATGAATTCCCCCTCAGCCTGGGGTTGCATGGTTTTCTAAGGTAGGGAACATAGTTTGTTCAAACTGTGAGGAAACTGTACATTACCCTAAACCCCTCTAAAAATACAAATTTCACTCGAAAAAATAAAAGATAAAACCCAAAAAAAATTATACTAAAAACTAGGAAAAAGAGTACTTTTAAACAAGATAGATAAATCTCTAGAAAAGTTTAGGATCTTAAACTATGTAATCCTGGTGTTAATCTATCTGGGAGTATTTTCTTGTGATGGTTCTTGTTACTCCATGGATTTGGTTTGGGGTTGTTGGGTTATATGAAAAGGAATGATATTGTTTTCATGATATTTATGGTTTTGATATTTTTAGCATGGTGGAACCTATTCTAATATTATCTTCATTATTAAATTAAAGTAAAATAATTTTAACGCTAAAAAATCAGGGAAATCACATCTTTATTCTCAAAATGGATTGTCATTCCACTTTTGTGACCCCATTCATGTCATGATTTTATGTTTTTGAGTTTTTAATGTAAATTAACATGCCTACTAAAATTCTTTTCAATTTACACAACCTTTTTCAAATCTAAGGTGAAAATAGTTTGTGTTTAGTGAACTTTGACTATCCTTTGGTGGATCTTTGGACTTGGATTCATAAGATTAAATTCTCATCGAATAAAGGTTATCTTCCTATCCATTTTATTTTTATTTTATTTTTTTTATTTTAGGGGTTATGGAAAAGAAGGTTATATATATTTTGTGGTGTTTATTCATGGTCTTGATAGGGGATTTACATGCTTTTGTTTTGTGGAAAAATATTATGAGTTTAGAGGAGTTTGATCTTCACTTCCTTCTTACACTTGTGTTGTGATCATTGAAAATATTTTTGAGGTTAGGGATTCAAAAAAATTCTAAAACATTTACTGTGAAACTGTGTACCTAGCATGATTTTTTTTAGTAAATATTTAACATTGACCTAATGAAGATAATAACTGAGTATAATTAAATAAAAAGATAGGTGGTGTTGTCATTGAGCATAATTTCTATCATTATTTTCAATTTTTTACTATTATTTCTAATTGATCTATAAATTACATGTTGTCGTAAATTATGATACTATTTATTTCATAAAATTGGGTTTAAATTTGATAAAAAAATTAAACATGGTAAAAGGGATGGGAAGAATGAGAATTTTGAATTGTTGTTATATTTTGGTTATTATGGAATTACTTTGTTGATGAAATTTATATAGTGGTTATGGTAGAGTCTTTGTATGGTCAGAGTAATATGGTAGAAGAGTATGGGAGAGTTTTATAGCTATGCTATTCTGGTTACATGGAGAGTTTAATATGGTAAAAGACTTTTATGGTTGGATTGATGTGGTCTAATAGGATGGGATATCTGTGTGGATATATTATTGCAGTTATTTGGAGAGGTTAATGTGGCTCTGTGATCTAGTTTACTAGAATAAGTATTATTACATTATAAATAAAAATACATTTGGAATTAGGATATTATGATATGAATTAAAGGGGTTGGAATTTATAAATTAATTCCTGGGAAATTGAATAGAGTTTTAAATAAATAAATAACTAATTAATTAATTAAAAAAATAATGAGGCAGTAAATGGGATTAAATGTATCTTAATAAATGTAATTTGGCTAAAAATTGATAAATTTGAACAGGTAAATAATTATTAAATCAAATTATGTGTGGTTGTTTGGTAGTTTTTTCATGTTGATGGTGGGGATGGTGTGTATTATAATTAAAGGTGGAAGCAGTCATTGATATGGAATGGTAGTGATGAAGTTACTATTTTATGTCGTAGTAATTAAAGTGTTTCATCTAGGAGTTGACTCCTTAGATTCACATGTGTGTTATGCTATACTGATTATAATTTTTATTATTTCATATACACCACCACTCAAGTTGGGTAACCTTACCAACTCCTATATGGTCTAAGGTTTTACGTATTTTCCCCAACATTCAGGCGAGAGGTGTTTCAGATAAAAAATCACTCCCCCCACTCCTGTCTCTCTCATCCAGATATAGTATAGGTTGTGATGACTTGAGGATATTATATGTTTTGATATGGAAGAAATGTGATGATAATGAGGTAGTGATGTGGTTGAAAGGATAATACTTACATGAAAAGGAGGGAGTAAGGATTCTTTTTCATTATATATATGTTCCTGGTCATAATCTGATGTGTTTTTTGTGGTTATTGACATATATGGCTATGATGATGATTTAGTATGTGACTATGGTAATGAAGTTGTGAAATTTATATGGCTACATGGTATAAAATTATTTGGATATGTAAGGGATGGGAGAACCAAGAGATATGTCATTGGGGCGTGAGGGTGACTAGTTTATTATATAAGTGGATTTGAGGCACTATTCCATTATGCATTCTCTTGATAACAATGATACTTTATTTTTATATGGATTTGGTGAATGACACTTGGTGAGATTGGGTGGTAAAGGACTTGGTATAGTTAACGAGTTTGTTCCACTATTTATTCATGGAGTCTTTAGTATGATTATTCCAAATTTCTATGAGAGTGTTTAATGAGGATCATATAGAGAATACTTGTACACTCAGGCCTTTCTATATATACCCGATTTTTACATATTTATTATAAATTTTCACTAATTATGATATATAGTACTAGCTCATTTGTTTTGGCAAGTGCTTAGGGAGTTTCTGTCATTAGAGTTGCATTTTTTGTATTACATTGGAGACCCTTATTTATGTATAAAATTACATATATTATTGTATTAGTTTTATTTATTTTATATGTATTTTATTGGTTTTCATCTTATTTCTATGGGTTTTGAGTGTATTTCCTCCAATTTATGTGTTTTATACCCTCAGTGCTAGTCACCAACCTATGGCCTATGGGAGGTGGGATTTGAGGGTCACCCTTGAGTTTAATAATGGAACAAAAGGGTTGTTGATGTAGAGAAACTATCTTGACATACATGGACATTATATTACTTTTTTGGAATACATAATACATGAAAAAAACAGATTCCCAAAGACCGTATTAGTTTAGTGTCTTTGGAAACTTGGAACATAATCTTTTAATCATGGTGAAAGATCTTCAACATCTCCCATAAAGATCTTCCCCTTTTGTTTTCCTACCTAAAACCTTTCTTTATATCCTGGGGAAAAGAAAAAATAAAAAGGTTGATCTCAAATTCTCAGTAAGGGTAAATATGGAGAACATAAAAAAAATCCATAAACATTTGAATGTAAAAACATGAACATAAAGTTTAAACATCAAAATCATGAGCAATGACATAAATCTTGGAAGTACGTAAGGCATAGTTCATAAAAAACATTAACCATGATAGAATATCATTGGCATAAAACATGTAATTGTGGAAAAGTAATAATAACATATTAATATTTCTATATTATAAAATTCATTACTTCCATGACCATTATAGTGGACAAAGTCCATTACTGAACTGGGTTTACTTTCCATTCCAGCCATGTATTACTGAATTGGGTTAACTTGTCATTCTTGCCATGTCTATATCATGAGATATACATCTTTACCCAATGGATTTAAGGGAGATATAGGTCCCACCCATATCATAGTGAAATCATTCTTACATGTGCCACAAACATAAAAACATTCACCATATCATAACCCATGAAATAAAATGGGTTTCTTTAACATCATTTCTTCATAACATAATCCATATAAGATAAATGGATTTCATAAAAATAATTCCATCATAAATATAATCAAATAAAAGTAATAATAGGGATAGAAACATAACCCCTTTTCATCTTATATGGAAAATAATTTTGATAAACCACTAGAACTTAGCACTAGAGGAAAATATCCTTTCTTCTTCAAAAACATTTTTTCTCAAAATGTCATGAAATTTTAAAAGAAAATAATTTATTTGAAAACAAATTTGAAATAGTGTAGATGAATATTCATGTAACTAAGGAGTTAATAAGACCTAAAAATCTATTTATGTCGTATGTGTTAAAAAACCATTTTCCTCGTACTTTTACGAGAAAAGTCAAAAAGTACCTCGTATGGTAAACAAAATAAAGATTCCTTCCATACCATGTAGTAAAATTAAAAAAGGGGTAAACATGAATTTAAACATACATTTAATAATAGTAAACATTTTATGAAAATATTTTTAGAAAACATGGACATGGATGATAAATATAACCCTAGTAAATACTTACGAATAAAAAATCTTGGATAAAAATGAGACTGCAAAATTATCCCTTACGTTAGGCCCAATTTCTTCCATACATATTCAAAACTCCTATATAGTGGGATTAAACATATTATTAAATTGTATCATAACCATAATAATATTTATTATGTCATATATGACTCACTTATGACTTTATATTATCCGTTTATTTATCAATTCCATGTTAAAGCGATGTTTTGGGTAATAATAGTTTTATTTGTCGTACATGTTTGGACTTGTTATTCTTGATATTATTGCATAGATCATGATTTAATTACTTAAAAAATTTAAAACATTATTTATATATCATATATATTCAGTATATAAATATATATAATAGATCGATAAATGGAATGGAATACACCGTTCATGGAGATGGTAGGTCGTACGTACGCATGAACGTTGTTTTCATTTCCTTATTAAATTGATTGAATGTAAGTAAATGACACATATATATACATAAATCCATTAGAATTATTATGTCATATATTTCATGATTACTTATTTTATATAATTTAAAATCATTCTTGAATGTTTAACATGGAGAATGAATCTCATCGTGTTTTGGAGATGGTAAGTCGTACGTACGCACGATCGACGATATCATTCTCATAATTGTTAAATAGTATGAAAGTGTATGGTGTATAATATATAAGAATTAGTATCATGTTATAATAATAATATAAAGTTATTTTTTCCACCATTATACCCATCCAAGTAAGGTGGTTTTGAAAAATATATTACACCACGGCGTAGAGATGGTAATCTGTTCGTACGCACGCGCGGTGATTTCATTTTTCATAAGATGGATAGAAGATGAAATAGGGTTGTTTCAAATTTATAATAACATATAATTATATTATTTATACCATTGTTATTACTTTATAATGAAACAACTAAAGAATATTAATTAGAATAAAAAATAGATTTGAAAGAATCGGTAGAAGAGATTACCTCTTCCTCGATGTGCCTCTTTAAACTTTATATTAGGGCACTAGAGTTTGTCTTCTAAGAAGACCAGAACCTCGAGAATGTAACTAGGGAATTATATAAGAGAAATGGGTGTGGTTTTTTTAATATTTAATTCTCAAAATGGAGTGAATAAGATAGGGTAGAGGTGCCCTTTTATAAGAGAGGAGAGGGGCACTTTAGGAATCTTCCAAAATATTAATTTATTATAAAATAAATTTTGGTTTAAAATGGTCCAAAAATTATTTACATATAAGATGAGATGATTTTGGTTGGAATAAACATCATCCAATAATTCTTTTACAAGTTTTGAATATTTTTTTAAACTTATCTTTTTGGTTTTACCCTTATTTTACACTTTTTAATCTTACCTTGATATCATGTTATTTACACATTGTGGGTTCATTTAATTACCATATCATGTCAAACGACCAAAAAAAAGTTTTTTATGACATATTTGTACTTATATTAACCATTTGAATAAATATTATATTGTTATGAATTTAATATCATTTAATAAACTATTTTATGTCTTAAGTTATGAATTATGACACTTTTGGACACTATTCATACATGATTCTTTAAAAAAATTATAAAAACATGTTTCCTTAAAAAATAAGGCATTAATTGAAATATATTATGTCAATATAATCCATAAATTCGTGGATGATATAAAAATAATAAAATTAAAATTGTTTTAATATTTATAAATTCATTTATTTGAATCATTTATTAATGAAGAAGTCATTGCATCATCCTTGTGTCATAATTAAATTTATTTATATAATCTCAAAAAATTACATGTAAAATATCATGATGTAGAAAATATTTTTTTATTTCTAATTAATATTTATAGTTGAAGATATCAATTATATAACCTCATATAAAAATTTTTTTAGTAAAATATATATGTTTAGGTTATACTTTCCTTAACATTAAATTAAAAATCATTAAAAGTCATTTTCACTTCCAAGTGGCTCCATGGGGTCCCCAAATTGACTCAAGGATGCCCATGGTCAGACATGTATCATAAAATAGGGTTAGTAAATGTGTTAGGATAATTTAATATTGTTATAATATTATTATTTTACCCTTATTTACCAGATTTACCCTTTAACCATGGTAAATAAAATATTTACTGAAGTTACTATTCATAATGTCTAAAAATAAAATTTACCTATTTAAAAAAATTTTACCTCCTAATTCCAAATATGGAATCCATTTTTTTAAATTCTAAACAAATAATTTGTAGTAATTAATTTAAAATTAATCTTGTTGTTGAAAAAACGGGTTTTAAAAGTTAAAACATTACAAAAGATTGATATGTTTCTACCTATGAATTCAATGTAAAATTAATTCTAATGATATAAATTATATTAAATGGTAAAAATATATTATATTTATACTTTATAACCATTAAGTATTATAATTTAACCATAAAAATTATCTCAATGAAAAAAAGTTGTTTTAAGTAAAATTTAGCGTATTTTTACTATTCATCAAAATATGAACGTTATCAAAAAAATATCAAAAAAAATTCCAACATAAATTTTTATATACTTTTTAAAAAAAGATTTTTATTTTGTCAAATTGAACTTATAAACATTTCAAAAACTACATTTAAAATGGGTGTGCCATCAAACGGCGGTAAAACTGCATTTTTCTGAAAAATACTTCTTTTATCCGAAAAATTGATTTTATTATCATATCATGTTCTAGAAAATGTGTAGGATGAATACCAGTGATATAAAATTAAAAATTAGGTAAATAATATTCATAATGGCTAGTTTATATCCCATTAAATAATAATATTTAATAATATATCATTGTTTAGTGAAACTCGGTATCGCGTACAATGCAAGATATCGACGAAGGTCGCTCTTATGTGTAACGCAAGACAAGTCAGTGTTGCTTGTTGTGAAATCTTCCTTTGGTTTTGAGTATTACATAATCAAAACTTATTTTATTTATATATTGAACAAAATCTATACTCGGTGTTATGTGAAATGAATTATATCAAAAGAACTTGGAATTGTGTACAACACAAGCCAAGAATAGTGTTTCATATACTAAAAGATAATATTGGTGTAGAATAAAACACAAGACATAAATTAAATTAAAAAATATATATCTCATAAAATCTTGGGGTGTTACATTCTACCCCCCTTAAAATGAATTGCTCCCTCAAAATTCTTCGGGGTTATAAATGGTTTTCTACATGAAATTTTCTTTCATGGAAACCCACATAGTAAAAAGGGATACTAAGACATAATTTTAAAAAGGAAAGTTAGAAATTTAATGGTTACCCAAAGTAACTCATCACTGGGTTTCCACATATGAGAACATAGGTGGGAAATAAAAACATAGATATGGAAGAGAAATCTAACCATCAGGTTATGATGGATAGTGATGGGAATAATGTTTGGAGAAATTTAACTACCAGAAAGCGATAAATCTATAATGATTTAAGGGACCATTTGATCCATCAGATAAGAAGGTACATGAATAACATTTTTTGTTTTTCATATCCTTTTCCTAAAGTTGAATAATTTTTTATGAGAATAAATTCTTACTTGATTTTGGTACAATCTCACCGTTGTTCATGCCTTGAACAATTTACACTTCATCTCTTAAATAAATGAAGTTGAATTTGTCATTATTGATGTGTTAGTAGATCACATGATAGAATGATAGGTCATTCCATATGTCTCTATCACAAAAGGGTTAGCACAAGTTATTAAATATACATAAGTCCATCTATGGTGATATTAATTGTATATGGTTCAAAAAATGGACTTATAATTCATATATTATACCTCTTAATATAATAAAACTAATTTCTACTAACCATGGCATTCATGTAGGCTAGGGGTAGGTGATAAAGGCATGTCTTACTTCATTTGTGGGTTCGATTCCCACATCCTTGTCCGACACTATGGGTTGTCTCCCATCCTGTGGGTTTTCCTTTTTCTAAAACTATACTATTATAACATTCCAAAAAAAATTCTAGTCTTAAACAATACTATTTGATGTCCAACATAATCCATTCCAACCTTTATGCTTATCCAAAATACTTCTGTCCAACCTCACAGTAAAAATAAAACAATTACAAGAAAGTTCATATAACAAGTATGTGAATACCACCATTTATCCCCCATATATCATAAGATATATATTCTTGGTCACATTCCAATCATGTGAATACCTTAATCATTTATTCTCTTGAAACATTAATTACCATAGAACCTTATTGAAAACATGAATTCCATCAAAAGTTAACTCTTTCGAAATACCAAAATCCCAAAAAAATCTATATACTCAAACCATGTTATCACTTTGTCCTTATACCAATCATGAGCTTATTAATACTATTAAACATCTCATTATATCCTAATCCATTCATTATAGTAATATCATATACTTTCCAAAAATATTTCAAACACTTTTCATGGTTACCGGTACCATATAATTATGAAAAACCATAATAGAACAATACATAGATATTCCAATATTCAATAATACTATAAATGAGATTCCACAATACTATTTTGAAATCACATTACAAAAACACTTAATCTTTTCATGACTTCGTTTTCATACTCAACATCGCCAATAGTGATCGTATGTGACTTCCCTTTGTCTTTTTCCTTAAGAGGTTGTTGATGTATATCAGCATTAACCCTTGGATTAGGGAATTGGTTAGCATAATGCCCCATTTCCTTTCACTTATAGCATTGAAGTGTCGGTGGTTCATTCTCTGTAGTCTTTTCTCCATTCACATCATTAAAAACATTTTTCCCATTACTTCAGCACTCAACTACTCTCTGACCTTCATTTCCACACTTAAAACATTTTCTATTCCCTTTAATAAAATCTCTACCATGGTTCTTTCCACACATTGATCATAAGGAAAAATTTATCTTCTTTTCACCATTGTTTTGAGATTTTCCCTTGAACTCCATATTTCATTTCTTTTTGAAACCATGAGATGGATATGTAACACCAAATTCCAGTTCTACCTTGATAGCACAATGCACAATATCTTCACAGCTATTGAAGTCTCTTATAGCTAATTCCCTTCTAAAAATTGTTTTTCAGCCACTGAAGAATCGATAAACTCTACTTTCAGGTTGGATGATAAAGCTAGAATCATACCTTGAAAGTCTTGTAAAATTCTCCTCATATGTACCAAAAAATTCATCATATTTTTTATTAAGATCAAGGAACTCCTTTTCCATATTTTTTCAAATAATATGAGGGATGTACTTATTGAAAAATAAGTTCTTTAACTTGTCTCATTCCATGGATTCAATTTAATCTTGCTGCCTTGTATTCTTAATTAGAGTCCACCACTAGTCTGTTTCACCTTCTAAACGATAGACAGCAAAAATGACATTTTCATGTTCCGAACAGCAAAGGATGGAAAATATCTTTTCAATGGTACTGATCTATTTTTCAACAATAAATGGATCAGAAGACCCACTGAAAGAATGTGGAAGTTTCCTCATGAAGGACTCAATATAATGTTGTTCGCTTCTCTGCTCATTTGGGAGTCTCGAATGATTCATAGCTTGTGTAAGTATAGCAATAAGATTTTTAATTCCATGTCCCATAACATTTGGTTGTTTAGGAGGACAATCATTGCATTTCCCAGTGCATTGATCATTAACATGGTTCCTTCGGGCTCTAGCCATCGTCTAAAACCCAAAAATAATAGTGTGAGAGGCACAAATCATACTAGGAAAACAACATAGTTAAGGGTGTTTACATTCAATCTATAACCTCTTAGGTTTAATACTAGGTTTTTCATCATTGTTACCATAATTCTAGGACTATATCCAATACTTATACTTATCCTTAGGGACATCCCTAGACATCCCTTATAAATATCTCTAGGTATCTCATTAAAGTTTTTTCATCCTAGTTTCCAAAGGTTAACTAAACCTTTGCTCGGATACCAACTGTAGAGACCCTAGATTGACGTACATGGACATTATATTACTTTTTTGTAATAAATAATACATGATAAAAATAGATTCCCAAAGACTGTATTATTTTACTGCCTTTGGAAACTTGGAACATAATCTTCTAATCATGATGAAAGATCTTCAATATCTCCCAAAAAGATATTCCCCTTTTGTTTTCCTACCTAAAACCTTTATTTATATCCTAGAGAAATTAAAACATAAAAATGGTGAGCTAAAATTCTCATTAATGGTAAACATGGATAACATAAAACAATCCATAAACATTTCAACATAAAAACATGAATATAAAGTTTATATATAAAAATCTTGAGCAATGAAATAAATCTTGGCAGTACCTAAGACATAGATCATAACGGAACATTAAAAATGATAGAATAACATTGGAATAAAACATTTAATTGTGGAAAACTAATAATCACATATTATTATTTCCATAGTAGCAAATGCATTTCTTCCAAGACCATCATAGTGGATGAAGTCCATTACTGAACCGGGTTTACTTGTCGTTCTAGCCCTGTATTACTGAATGGGGTTTACTTGTCATTCTAGCCATGTCTATTTCATGAGATATAAATCTTTACCCAATGAATTGGAGGGAGATATTGGTACAACCCATCTCATAGTGAAATCATTCTTACATGTGCCACAAAACATAAAAACATTCATCATAGCATAACCCATGATATAAAATGGGTTTCTTTAACACCATTTCGTCATAGTATAATCCATATAAGATAAATGGATTTAATAAAAATAATTTCATCCTAAACATAATAAAATCAATGTAATAATAGGGATAGAAACATAACCTCATGGCATCTTATATGGAAAATAATTTTGATAAACCACTTGAACTTAGCTCTTGAGGAAAATATCCATTCTTCAAAAAAAAATTTCTCAAAATGTCATGAAATTTTAAAAGAAAGGAATTTAGTTTAAAATAAAATTGAAATCGTGTATAGTAAGATTCATGGAATTAAGGCATTAAGAAGACATAAAAATCCATTAATTCCATATAAGTTAAAAAAATAGTCTCCTTGTACTTTTACCAGAAAAGTCAAAAAGTACTTCGTATGGTAAACAAAAAAAAGATTCCTTCCAGACCATGTAGTAAAAGTAAAAACGGGGTAAACATGAATTTAAACATACTTGGAAGAAGTTTAAAAATATTATGAAAATATTTTTAGAAAACATGGGCATGGATGATAAATATAACCCCAGTAAATACTTACAAATAAATAATCTCAGATAAAATGAGATTGAAAAATCATCCCTTACCTTAGGCCAAATTTCTTCTGTACATGTCCAAAAATCTTTTATAGTGGGATTAAAAATATTATTAACTTGTATCAGAACCAAAATAATATTTATGATATCATATATGACTCACTTATGATTTTATATTACCCGTTCATTTATCAATTCCATGTTAATGTAAAGTTTTGGGTAATAATCGTTTTATTTATTGTACGTGTTTGGACTTTTTATTCTTGATATTATTACAAATATCATGATTTAATTACTTATAGAATGTAAAAAATTATTTATATATCATATATATTCAGTATATAATTATATATAATAGATCGATAAATGGAATGGAATACACTATTCATTGATATGGTAGGTCGTACGTACGCATGAACGTTGTTTTTGTTTCCTTATTAAATTGAATTGATATAAGTAAATGAAAAATATATATACATAAATCCAGTAGAATTATTATTTCATATATTTCATTATTATTTATTATATATACTTTATAATAATTCTTGAATGGTTAACATGGAGAATTAATCTCACCGTGTCTTGGAGACGGTAAGTCGTACGTACACATGAGTGACGATATCGTTCCCAAAATTATTGAACGTTATTGAAGTGGATGGTGTATAATATCTTAGAATTAGTATCATGTTATAATAATAATATATAGTTATTTTTTCCACCATTACATCCAATCAAGTAAGGTGGTGGTGAAAACAGATTACACCCCGGCGTGGAGACGGTAATCCGTACGTATGCATGCGTGGTGATTTCATTTTTCATAGGATGGATAGAAGGTTAAATAGGGTTGTTTCACATTTATAATAACATATAAGTATATTAGTGATTCTTATGTTTTTACGTTATAATGAAACAACTAAATAAGAGGAAGTATAAGATGAAATAAATTTGAAATAATCGGTAGAAGAGATTACCTCTTCCTCGATGTGCCTCTTTAAACTTCTTATTAGGGCACTTGAGTTAGTCTTTTGAGAAGAGTAGAACCTTTAGAATTCAATTATGTAATTTTATAAGAGATATTTTCAGGGTCTGTTCCACCTTGAATTCTCAAAATGGAGTGAAGAGGAGAGGGAGGAGGTGCCCTTTTATAGGAGAGGAGAGGGGCACTTTAGGAATGTTCCAAACTATTAATTTATTATAAATTCAATTTCGATATAAAATGGTCTAAAACTTATTTAATTATAATATAAGATAATTTTGGTTCCAATACCCATCATCTAGTAATTTTTTTACATGTTTTTAATGTTGTTTTAACCTTATCTTTTTTGTTTTACCCTTATTTTATCCTTTTTAATCTTACTGTGATATCATGTTATTTACACATTGTGGGTTAATTTAATTATCATATCATGTCAAACGACCAACAAAAAGTTCTTTATAAAATATTTGGACTTATATTAACCATTTGGACAAATCTTAGATTTTTAGGAATTTAATATCATTTAATAAACTATTTTATATTTTAAGTTACGAATTGTGTCAATTTTGGATATTATTCATAAATGAATTTTTAAAAAATTCATAATAACATGTTTACTTTAAAAATAAGGAATTAATTAAAAGATAATATGTCAATTTAATCCATAAAATTCGTGTATGACATCAAAATAACCAAATTATAATTGTCTTAATATTTATAAATTCATTTATTTGAATCATTTATTAATGAAGCAATCACTACATCATCCTTGTGTCATAATTAAATTTATTTATTTAATGTCCAAAAATTAAAAATATAATATAATTATTTAGAAAATCTTTTTATATTTCTAATTACTATTTATAGTCTAAGATATAACTTATATAACCCCATATAATTTGTTTCAGTAAAATATATGTGCTTAGGTTATATTTTTCTTAACATTAAATTAAAAGTAATTAAAAGTCATTTTCACTTACAAGTGGCTCTATAGGGTCCCAAAATAGACCCAAGGATTCCTATGATCAGACATGTATCATCCAATAGTGTTAGGACACATGTTAGGGTAAGTTAATATTATTATAATATTAATTTTTACCCTTATTTACCAGATTTACTCTTTAACCATGGTAAATAAAATATTTACTAAAGTTACTATTCATAATGTCTAAAAATAAAAGTTACATATTTAAATATTTTGGAACTCCTAATTCAAAATATAGAATCCATTTTTCCAAATTCAAAACACATAACTTTCAGTAATTAATTTAAAACTAATCTCATTGTTGTGAAAGGAGGTTTTAAAAGTTAAAACGTTGCAAAAGATTGAAATGTTTTTACCTATGAATTCTATGTAAAATTAATTATAATGACATAAATTATATTAAATGGTAAAAATATATTCTATTTATACTTTAAACCATTAAATATTATAATTTAATTATAAAATTTATCTCAATGAAAAAAAGTTGTTTTTATGTAAAATTTAGCGTATTTTTACTATTCATCAAAATATGAAAGTTATCAGAAAAATATTAAAAATTTGTCCAACGTAAATTTTTATATCCTGATTCAAAATAAGAAGTTTATTTTTTCATATTAAACCTATAAATGTGTCAAAAAACTATATTTAAAATGGGTGGGCCATCAAAAGGCTATAAAACTGCATTTTTTTGAAAAATACTTCTTTTATCCAAAAAAATCATTTTGTTCTCATATCATGTTCTAGAAAATGCGTAGAATGAATACCAATGATATAAAATTAAAAAATTGGTTAATACTATTCGTAACAGCTATTTTATATCCCATTAAATATTAATATTAATAATATATCATTGTTTAGTGAAACTCGGTATCGCGTACAACATAAGCTATCGAGGAAGGTCACTCTTGAATGTAACGCAAGCCAAGTTTGTGTTGCGTGTCGTGAAAAATTATTTTGGTGTTGCTTATAACATAATCCAAACGTCGTTTATTTATATATTGGACAAAATCTAAACTCGGTGTTATGTGAAATGAATTCTATCAAAAGAACTTGGAATTGTGTGCAACACAAGCCAAGAATAATGTTGTGTATACTGAAAGCTAATCTTGGTGTAGCATAAAACACAATACATCAAAGAAATTAAAAAGAATATATATCATAAAATATCGGGGTGTTACAGTTGAGGTGACCTGAGTATTTCATACATATATATTACATACTTTTAGAGAAATATTCAATACATCTCAAAATAATACACACCCTAGAACCATAAACATTTATTTTATTTAAATACTGGATACATAATCATCTTATTTCATAAAATATCTTCACCACCTAAAAAAATTATTCTCACATAGTACACTTCATAGACATACCCTCCTTAAAACCTTTCCTCAAAACCTAGGGAAAAGAAACATAAGAAAGGGTGAGCTCAGATACTCAGTAATGGAAAACATATGATATATTAATCAATAATCATAAAGGTGTATAAGATATCCATAATTGTATGAGAACATGGTCATAACTTAGAATAATCATACCCAATCAATCAAATATTATTAATCATAAATTATTTCATAATTATTTTTCATAACAAAATGCATAATTCATAAGTTTATGAAATTTAAAATAATTAATCATGATCCATGAGAATATATCATAATTATAATATATAGTTTTTTTTACACACATAAGATTATAAAATAATTTCTATACTCAAGGAACACTTCTAGGAATATCATGGCTGATTGGGTTCACTCTCCACTCCATCATTTCATTAGTCAAGATTCAATCCCAAGACCATATTATTAGATAGAGTCCCATACTGAACTAGTTTCAATCCCCATTCCAGTCCTAATTATCCCATGATATATCCATTTTTACCCAATGCATTAGAGGAAAATAAAATTTTTGTACCACCAGTCACATAATGAAAATCATGCATATTTGAGCCAGAATATCATAAAACATTCATCATATCATCATATAATAACCCATGTAAATGAAATAGAATTCATGAAAACTTCATAACTTCATCATATAATAACCCGTGGAAAAGAAATAGGTCTCATAATGATTTCATCATAATTTAATTAACCCATGGGTAAGAAATCAGTTTCATAAAATCATCCTTAAATATTCCTTATCATAAGTCATCCATATAAATAAAATTAATTCTATCATAAGATCATATCTCTAGTTAAGAATGAAATCCTTAAAGTATTTATTAATTTATAAAAATATCTTCTAAAAGAACATTTGAGCCTTTATTTGAGAACACAATAAAAAAACCATTTTCTTTTGATAACATTTTAATTAAAAATTCAAAAAATATTGATAGAAATATTTTCTTTGAAAATAACCATAGAAAATTCAAAATGAATCATCCAAGAAAATAGTAGTCATTATGGTGGTAAAATCCATTCATATTGTATATATTAAAAGAGAAAATTCTTTTCTCACTTTTTCAAAAAGTAAAATAAGTCTTTTTTAGAAAATGTTTCTTAAAAAATATTCTTTTTAAAAAATTGTAAATAAATTAAAAGGTATTAAAAAATAAATTTTTAATCAATTTCATTTATATTTAAAACCCTTCATAAAATTAATCATAATATTATGGATATGGAACAAAATGTTCTTCTACCAAAAAGAAAAAATTGTCAAATTTTATTTAAAAACATTTTCATGGTAATTTTGTGTACCAAAGAGAGGAAAATGGTACTAATACATAAAAATTGTATTAATAACTAGGGTGGAATAAATTATATTGTTCTTGAAGGATAATATCCATATAATTTTCATCAATGGAAAATTAGCATAAACAGTCCCGAAAAGAAATGAGATTGTGATATAAACCCTTACATAAAGTCTCATATTTATTTATATGACTTCATATATCCAGTATAATAAATATATATTTTTTGATAGACATATTATATATACAAATTCATAAATAACCTATTATGTATAATTAATTTATAATTTAAAATTATTCTTTTATTTATAATTCCTTTATTAAAAAGAACATTTGGGTGAAAACTGGTCTGTTTTCTATCCATATCTCAGTTCAATGATCATGGTACTTTCACCTTGGTCATGGTTTGATAATATTTAAATCTTAATCATGAAATATGCATCATTTTTATTCATAATATACATTTTTATATTTATATATATATATCAGTGAAGAAAAATGAATCACATTTTTCATGGAGTTGGTAGTCCACACATACGCACGAGCAACGTTATCATTTTCCAACAAATGGAAAGGTAAGATGGTAAATAATATATTATTACACTATAAGAATAATTATTTCATAAATATACTATATAAACATTAAATAAATTATAATATTAAACCATTAATGGGGTGATGAAATAAAAAGGTACATTGTCATGTGAGGCGGTAGTCCAAACGTACGCACGAACGATGCTTTCGTTTCACATTTGATAGAGAAAGATATGAATAAAGGTTGAACTAGAGACATAATAAAATATTAGTATATGGGTTATAATAATGTTTCTATATCATAATTTTCATCATGGAATTTTAGGAGTTATAAGAAGAAATAAAAATAAAACACTTAGTTAAGAGTTATAACAATTCTTTGGAAAACCTCCTTTGGATTACACGTTAATCCTTCTAAGGATAATATTTTCATCAAAAGAAAATATATAGATCATGGTATTTGAAAATAATAATTTATTTGGTTAGGTATTTTCCAATATATAAGCCACATTAATTTTGAGGAATATAAGAGAGGTGATTTCCGTTTATAAGGAAGGGAGATGACACACTTGGAATTTTTCAGAAGATTAAAATATGTTCATGTATTTCTCAAGCCATGTGGCTCTAAAATATACTATTTTAAAACTAAGGAACAAATATAATTGAAATATTGATATATAATTGGATTTATACAAGTTTTTAATTAATTTTAACCATTATCTTGTTTGTTTACCCCCCCCCCCCCCCAATTGATCCATTTTTACCTTTACTATAGTAATGAATATTTACCTTGGTTATTATTCAAAATAACCAAAAAATCAAAGTTAAATCAATAAAAAAAATTAGACATGATATTCTAGTTATGGAGTTTATTTTTTTATAATTTAGTTTCTATAAGTGAATTATTTAAATTTAAAAACAAACTTGTAAAACCTAATGAAAATCAATTTTTAGAAAAATATGTTTTTAAATCCAAAAATGAACCTATAACAAAAGGAAGTATAATGTATATTAATATGTAATTAATTATATTTTTCTAATTAAAATAGTATTATGTTAATTTATTACAATATTTAAATCATAATAATGATTTTAAATTACTTGATTTTATGAAAATAATGTTAATTTTTCAAAAAACAGTATTCTTCACTATTAACTTAAAAATAAATATTTCCAAAAAAATCACCCTAAGATAATATTGAAATGTTTATTTCAAAAATTATATTAATTTCCTCAAATAAAATTTCTAAATGAAATGTAGAAATTAAATATAATTTTCACGTAAAAACATGAAATTAGACGATTATTGATGAAAACATATTTTTGAAGCATAAAATGACTTTACTGAAGATTGAGTAATTATTTATTAAGAATTAACATTGATAAATATTTTTTATAGTGTATTTAATCCTATTCATATCCACCATTCCTATATCTAGGTTATAATATTATATTATATCATGGTTTATTTAGACTCAAGGTTTCTATATAACAATCTATCAAATACATCAAGTTTATTTCAAAGGTGTATATATATAATCTTAGGGTGTTACTCTCTACCCCCATAACCTAAATGAATTTTCCCCTTTAAATTTTTTCACTATTATATGAACAAATAAGGATATCTCTGTTTCATCACACCATCAAGTTATAATTTAGCTTATATAGATTTATGACTCCCCCAAAGAGTATTAACCATGTGAGTAGTCTTGTTCTATAGCACTCTATCGTAATGATCCAGGATTTCAAATTGTTTTTCTTTATAGGAATAAATATGTTACATCTATTTGGTATCTAATTTTAGAACTTGTAAAGGATTAGAAATTTAATTTTTCGAAAGAGATATGTGGAACAAATCATGAACATCAGAGAGGTTTGGTGGAACTGCCATGTGATAAGAAACCATCCCGATGAGATCAAGAATATTAAAGGGTCCAATATAACTAGGGATCACCTTTCCCTTATTTAAAAATATCATATAATTATTCCATGTATAAATTTATATAAATACCTTCTCACCAATTTCAAATTCATATCTCTCTGATGATTTTCAACATAACACTTTTTTCGGCTCTCATATGCCTCGATATACTACTGAATAGATCTAACCTTATCTAATATTTCTCCAACTAGATCAGGTCCAAATAGCTTTGTTTCTCAAACTTCATCCCAATATGTTGGAGTTCTACACTTCCAGTAATAGAGGGTTTTATAAGGAGTCATCTGAATTCTTGAATGAAATATATTATTATAAGATAATTTGTTATAAGGAAGGGGTTGATCCCAACCACCATTGAAATCTAGATAAGAGGATATCAGCATATCCTTGAGGGTTTTAATGGTCCCCTCATAAGAAAAATATATATTAGTATGATATATAGACCCAATGTTCAACTCTATATTCAATTCTTGTTGAGGACTTCTCTAGAACTTCAAGGTAATCCATTGATCCCGATCAGATACAAAATAATGTAGTACTCCACGAAACCTTACCAGATACTAGATGTGTATCATTAAAATATGAGAAGAAGTGAAATTTTCTCTGATGGAAATAAAATGTGTTTATTTCATAAGTCAATCTACTAAAACAAAAAAATTATTATTCCCTTTAGATAAGTTTGGGAGTCTAGTGAAAAAATATATAGTAATTTCATCTCATTTCTATTATTGTATGGGTAAAGGTTGTGACATCCCATTATACTTTTGTCTCGTAGCCTTATCTTTTTGACATACCAATCATCGAGATACATACTATGAAATATCCATTTTCATGTTATCCCTATAGAAATAATCTTTTAAATCTCTATACATCTTCATATATCTAAGATGAATAGAGAATGATTCAATATGAGCTTCATGCAATAGATCCTTCTTCATGTTTGGTAACTATGGGACACATACTCAGTTCTTGAACCTTATCATTGGATCAAAATCATGGTTCAAATTGGGAACATTTATCAAATACTTCTATAGTTCCACATCCTCTTTTTATGCCTCTTTAATCCTTACATGAAAGGATAGTTGAACATTCATATGATAAAGATATGATCTATCCATTTTACTTATGGTTTTCAAGATCCATCTTCTAAAAACCATAAATATTATACCTCTTTCAATCCTTATCATGGACAAAATATCTTGGTCTTTCCAACCCAGATCATCATTGACCTTGTTTTCTTTCTCGTGGTGGTAGTGTTTTGAGCAGTAATAATCATTAATCAATTCCATTTATCTCATTTGGTGTATATTAAACTATTTATATGTGGATATATACATCAAGATTTTATGATCAATATATATATAATGTCTTTCACCATAAATATAATGCCTCTATATTTTTTATTTAAAAAAATAATACTAAAAACTCCAAATCATGAGTTGGGTATTTTTTCTCATTAATTTTCCATTGGTGTGAGGCTTAAGCTATCACCATATCATTCTATATGAGGATATATCCCATTTCCTTATTTTATGCATAAATATATATCACAAACCCTTATCCTCTACTAGGTATTGTAATCACAATTGTGCTGGCCAACCTTCTTTTCAACTCCTTGAAAATTTTCTCATATTCATATATCCAAAGTAATTCAGCTATGTTCCATGTCAACTTGGTTATTGGATTAAACAGAAATGATAAATCCCTCAAAAATCATCTGTTGTATCCATCCAACCCACAAAAAACTATGGATATTGGTTACTATGGTTGGACTGGGAAATTTATCAATATCTTTTTTCTTTATAAGATCTACTGATATAACCTCATTTGAGATTATATGAACCAAGAATGAAACTTTTTGTAATAAGAATTCAGACTTTATAAATTTGTTACACAACTTCTCTTTCTTTATGGTCTTCAAAAAAATATTCAAATGATCTTCATGGTTTTCATTTCTATTATAATATATAATAATATCATCTATAAAGACTACCACAAACTAATTGAGGTAATCTATGAATACTATATTCATTAAATCCATGAAGATAGAGAGATCATTGGTAAGTTCAAATGGAATCACTATAAATTCATAGTGAATATACCACATATTTAAGGGTTTCTTAGGTATATCCTCCTTGATTCTCAATTGATGATATCTAGAAATAATTTCAATCTTGTAAAAGTGTTAATCTTTATGAAGTTGATCAAACAATTCATCAAAATGGGATATATTATACTCTTTTCTTGATAGTGATCTTATTAACTTCTCAATAATCAATAAAATGATGCACTAACCCATTTTTATTCTTAGAAAAATAGGTTCACCCCTTGGTGACACACTAGGGCATATGATTCCCTTATCAATATTATCCTAGAGTTACTTCTTCATCTCATGCAACTCAATCAGGGACATTATATATGGATCTTTTTAAATAAGTGTTGAACCATGTATGAGTTCTATTGAAGATAAAATTTCATTATTTAGGGGAATACTAGGAATTTTTTCAAGAAATAAATCATTATAATCCCAAAAAATAGATGTATATTTGATTTAAAGTCTCTCCCTAACCATTTGAGATAAATATCTCTGATGAATAGGTAGTGTGACACATAAAATATAAGTAACATCCATTAGAAGTTCATATTCATCCTCACACCAAAATATGATCATAGGTAGATTTGGTATATTAAATTTGATTTCCTTATTCTATAAAATCGGAGGGGATATACATAGAGAGATCTAATCAATGCTCAAAATATAATAAAATTGCACAAAATGAAGAATAAAAATATTTTCATAGGACACAGTATTACAAAATTTAACATGGAATCCCCATATCTAGAGTGGAGGATAAGTGTGTCGTATACATCATGATCTACTTTAATGATTGAAATTTTCTAATATCTTACTTTCTCTAGGAGTTATCCCTTAGATTGGTTCATTGACTCGGATAATTCTCAATTTCCCAGTATATAAGATATGTATATATAAATTGAACTTTAGGATTTACTTTATTTACCTCTATCTAAATATTCATTTTCCCTCAATAATTAATTTCTATATGCCCTTATTTTTTACAAATAAAACATCTTATCATTCCTTTGAGACATTATAATGAGTGATTCTTACCACATTCTTGATATATATGAAGCTAAATCTTATTTCCAATTTTGTCTTCATCAACTAAACTCCCATGAAACTCCATTTTTCTATTATTAAGTGCATTAGAAAACTCACCCAAGTAGAGTTTGTTAATTATAAATATATATATATATATATATATATATATGGTTAGGAATGGTCATAAGGTTTCATATTTCAACACCCATTTAATTTGGTTTCACATAAGGACAATCATTTCATTTTCTGTCACATTTAGGGTTAATCAGATTCCTCATAGTTCCAAACATTGACTAAAACCAAAAATTATAGTGTGTTAAATAATAATCATCATGATTAATCCTATAATCATGAAAAATCATTCATAGTATTTATAAATCATGATACCAACTTTTCATTCAAGGAAACCTTCGACTTAACCTAAGTCATTCATGGTTATCATCTATTCAAATCCATCAAAATGATTCATAAAGAAAAATTCAATTAACCCAAGAATATCCTTTGATAATTTCATGATATGTGTGTAGTCTGAGTCCCACTCGTCATGCACTAGTGATGATCAAGCTAATACACACTCCACCACTTTCAGACTTCTTATGCCAATGTGATTGTGTTCCATGGCCGCACCCACCTCCCAGTATCCGAACATGGATTTATTTTCTTAGAAAACTATGTTGTCTCTACTTTACCAAAGCTTTGAGATGTTATCTTATAATTTTACCAATTCATAGGGTTTTCAGTAAATTTATCTAGTCCTAATATCAATAAATAACTAAACCTTACCTTGATACCAACTGATATGACATGATTATTTCATAAATATATATTACATAATTTTAGATGAATATCCAATACATCTCATAACAATACACACCCCAAAACCATAAAGGTTTAGTTTATTTGTATAATAGATACATAATAATCTTATTTAATGAAATATCTTTAAAACAAACCACAATTTTCTTCTCACATAGTACACTTCTTAGGAATACCCTAATTAAAACCTTTCTTCATAACCTGGGGAAAGGAAACATAAGAAAGGGTGAGCTCTGATGCTCAGTATGGGTAAAAATAATAGATATCAATCAATGATCATAAGTAAGAATAAGATAATAATAGCAATATTATAACATAATCATAACTTACAATAATCATAACCAATCGGTTAGAGATTATTAATCATAAATAGTGTCATAAGGCTTTGTCATAATAAAATATATAGTCATAAGTGTGTGGAATCATCAATAATCAATCAAGATCCATGAGAATATATAATAATAATAAGATAAATTTTTTTTCATACACATAAGCATATAAAATAATTTCATTAGTCTGGGATTACTACCGAGACTATCATAGTGGATTGGGTTCACTCCCCATCCCATCATTTCCTAAGTCAATGTTAACTCCCAATACTATCTTATTAGATAGTGACCCTTTCTGAACTGGGTTTTACTCCCCATTTCAATCCTTATTATCACATGAGATATCCATCTTTACCGAACTTATTAGAGGGATATATAATTTTGGTCAACCGTTCACATAATTAAAACTGTACATATGTGTTCCACAAGATCATGAACCATTCATTATATCATAAAATTATAAACCATATAAAGGAAACATGTTCCATAACATTTTATCATTTCCTCATAACATAATCGTTGGAAAAGAAATAGGTTCAAAATGGTTTCATCATAATTTAATTAACCCATGGTAAAGAAACAGATTTCATAGAATCATATTTAAATCAACTTTATCCTAAGTCATCCAAATAAAGAAAGTGTATGGTTTCATAATATCATATCCTCGGTATAGAGAACCATATTTATCATACATAGATATCACATCTTAGTATATGAATATTCATTACATATCAAAACAATATATTCCATAATTGTATGAGTATAGTGTCTTTTGAAACTTAGATACATAAAAAACTAGCTCATAAGTGGACTGCATCATCTCTCACAAGGTTCTACATAACTAGCACCTTTCTTAGACATGTAATACACAATAACTTTATTCATAACTTGAGGAATGGAAACATAATAAAGGGTGTGCTCAGAACCTCAGTAAGACTATGCAAGGTAGATATCAATAATAAAAAAACATGATATGAGCATAATGGTAAGATAAAATGATCATAACAATTTAAAATCATAGCCTTCATATCATAGATCATAATCTTGGTTCATGTCATAAATCTTGTAATTTCATAAGACATGAATCATAAACGATTCAAATAATAGGATCCATGATAGTATAACATTGGAATAATACATATATTTTTTTAATACACTTAAGTATAGAAAATCATTTCCTTAGTAGTCAAGGATTATTCTTAATAGTATCATATTGTAAAGGTTCCACCACCCAAACCATCATAGTAGACATGTTTCACTCTATAGACTATCATAGATGATATATTCTCATGATAAATTAGATTTACACTTCATTCTAATCCTATTTATCTCATGAGGTATCCATATTTACCCAATGAATCAGAGGGATATATAATTCTAGGCCAACCCATCACATAATGAAAATCATACATATGTGATTCATAAGATCATAAAAGAATTCATTATGTAATAACCCATGAAAAGGATATGTGTTTTATAAATAATTCACCATTGTATAACATGTGGAAGAGAAATGGGTTTCATATACATTTCATTAATTCATCATACTTGTGTAAATGTAATGGGTTTAATAAACATATTTTTATCATAATCAATAACCATATTGATAAATAATAATTATGGTATTCTTTGATAATATCCCCAATAGGGCATAATAATAATCAATGGTTATTAATTTTTATGAATAGAAATTCCATTAAAATATCATTAAAATTTTCTTGAAGAAAAAATTGATTTCAACTTTGAAAATAACTTTTAAAAAATAAAAGTTCAAAAATTATTTTAAAAATATTTTTCATTGAAAATAACCTTGGGAAATTATAAAGGAATCCTTAAATAATTTATTGGATATAATGGTGGGAAATTACATTCATTCTGATTAAGTTAAAACAAATATTCCTTTAACAATTTTGATAAAAAGTCAAAAGTAACTCATTTGGAAAATGAAAATAAGATTCATTTTAAACATTTGTTTAAAAATTAAAATATGGGTAAAAATTACTTTAAACCATCATTGGAGAATGTTAAAAAAATATTGAAAACGTTTTTATAAAAATGGACATGGAAGAGAAATTTTTTTCACTAAATAGAGAAATAAAGTTAGCTCTCCTTAAAACATTAATTCAATCTATTTGGTACTTAAAGAGAGTAAACAGAAATAAAAACATGTAATATCTCTAAATAACTACATTATAATATAATTCATGAGTTTCTTGAAAGATATATAATAATATTTCATTATAGGAAACTTATTCATAAACAATCCCAATAAAAATGATATTGTAAGATAAAACCATACGGCTTTGGTAACTTTTGAATTGTAGGCCCCATGAAATAAATAACCCTATAAGGATATGTAGATCATAATAAATTTCATAAAAATATACACAAAATATATTCATGGGTAGTACATACACCAAATAAAAGGAATAAGTGGTGAATATAGCATGTGTCTCATAGATATGAAAGTGAGATGAAAATCCCTTTCCTCAAGTCTCGACATTATTTGTACATGTTTCAGCCTCTAGAATAAAAAAATATAGATTTATTATAAATAAATAATATAACTATACTCATATGTATCATACAATATATGATTTAAAAATAACCTATTATCACCAGTTTATTAACAATTCTTTATTAAAATAAATGTTTCGGGTAATATCTACTTCCTTTTTAATGTACGTCTTGGTTCGATAGTTTTTGGTACTTGTAATTTGATAAATATTATATAATATGATGAAATTAATAATGATATAAAAATAATATATATTCATTATATACATATTTACAATCATCCATAAAATTTATAGATAAAAAAATGAATTACATCGTTCATGGAGATGGTAGGTCGTACGTACGCATGAGGGTTGTTTTTATTTTTTCGATGAATGGAATGAAAGAAAAGTAAATAATAATTTATCTTTTAAGAATTGTTATAATATCATTTATTTAATATATATTAAAAAAATCCACCCTTATTTCCATCCATGTAAAGAGGAAATGAAAAATGAATCACATCGCTTCAGGGAGGTAATAATCCACACGTACACACGAGTGATGTTATCGTTTTTCAACAGATTGTACGGTAAGAAGGTAGGTATGATGTTATAATTACATAAGTATAATTATTTTAAAACATCACATATATATATATATATTTACATTAAATCCATTATTATATTCATCCTTGAGAGGCGGTGGAGGAAAACGAGTTACATCAGTTCGCGAGGTTGTAGTCCAGCTTACACAAAATCACCTATTTTGTTTCCCATTTGGTGGAAAAGGATATGAGTATAGTATATTTTATTAAAATAATAACATATAATTATATGTAATATACTTTTTATATTAATTCATCATTGTTAAATAATATTTGATGGAGGTGAAATAATGAATAAAACACAAATTCTCAATTAAGAACGATACTTCTTCTTCGAAAAACCTCTTTAAGTTTGCACCAAAAGCCTTCTTAAGAGTGTTTTATAATCACGCCATAGACTATAGGGTTTGATAAAGGAAATAAGGAAGTTATTGGTTCATGTATTGGATGAAATAAAATTCTTATGAAGTGTGAATAAAAGAGGAGAGTATGTTTCATTTTATAAGTGAGAATGAGTAGCATTTTGTAGATAACTAAAAAATTAAATAATGGGAAGTCACTATCAAAACAAGTGCCTAAAAAAATATAAATAATGATTTAAATGGAAGATACGGTTGGTAAAAAAACATCCAAAAATAAAAAATAATCATCTCTTAAACATGTTATTCTCTTTACCTCTTTGGTTACTCACTTTTACCATTATAGTTTCCACCACAATAACTAGTTTATTTACCAAGGTAATTTATCATTTAAGACTAAAAATAAAATGGGAATTATTAGATAATTTTGAACCAATTATTATAAATATTAAATATTATTTATCTAGTAATAAATCCATGTTTTTGGAAAATTAATTTTTACACATGTGCCTGTAGTGCGCAAAGCCACATTTTAACCTTAACCGCGGTAATTATTTTTTACTATTTTTTCTATTCATATTGACCAAAAAAAGTTGATATTATTAAATAATATTAATTATTATAATTAAAATAATGGAATCCATTTTTTCAAATTCAATTCAAATTAGTGAAAGGATTTAATTTAAAATTAAAACAACAAATGTGATGAAAATTTGTTTTCAAATGAAAAAGTTTTCTCAAGTATAAAATGTTTTTACTTAAAAATTCAATATAAAAATTATTACAATGACCTAAATTTTATTAATAATAATACAATTAAAATAAATTTTAAAATCATTTTAGAAAATTAAAAAATTGGAATTATTTAAAGGAAAATACACATTTTAATAAAAATCAGTATCTTTCACAACTCACAGAAAAAATTAACCTTTTCAAGAATTTATTAAAAATTGACTCTAAGATAATTTTTACTTGATGATTTAAAAATTAAGATCATTTTTTAAAATATATTCTATAAAATTTTTAAAAATTTTAAAATAAGTACGCAAAATGTGATGAAACTACTTTTAAAAAAATATTATTTTTAAGCCTAAAATTGGATTTATTCTTATAAAATATTCTAAAAAATATATTTGATGAATGATAAAACATTTTATTGAATATATAATATATAAATATCTTTAAAATAATTCACCAATACTGATAAATTTAATTTATTATTACAAACACACATTATTCACATAAAAATAGTTTTTTAGAAAAAAACAACTCCTTTATTTTCAATTGGATTTTATTTTCATATTTAAATAATTGATATTATATCGAATTTTTTTAAACTAGGTGTAGAGTGTAATACAATATATCAAAGAAAATAAAATTATTTGAAAAAAATAATAAAATATAAATGTGTTACATTATACCCCCTTAAAAATAATTTCTCCCTAAAAATTTCATCACTTTGATATAAAAAAAATGAGGACACATTTACCTCATCATATCCTCAGGTTCCCATATAGATTCCTTAAGTTGTTTTTTTAACCACAAAACTTTGAGCAGGTGAGTGGTCCTGTTTCGTAGTACTTTCTCTATATGACCCATAATCTCACCCAAAACATCATGATAAAAAACATCTTTCTCTAGGGGTATGGCCTATGAGTTAATTATATTTGAGGTATTGGGTATGTACTGTAAAGACCCGGAATTTCCATTTAACTTATTTTTTAATATATGGGAATTTTATGAGTTTGTGAAAATTGACGGCGCATGATTCCGAGGCCCGGTGTGCCTGTAATGAAATTCTGAACTTTTTTTCGGGTGCGTTCAGTAAACGTGTGAGTTGGTTTTTGTAAATTTTGAACCGGTTCTCAGAATCGAAATCCAAGGACACCGTTGAACTTGCAACACTGGTATTCACTTAAAGAGACCTTCACCTCGACTGTAGTAGGTCGAGGGTGAAAGTTAGTTTCTCACCTTTTCGTGGAAAAATAAAAAGAAAATTGTTTAACATTTTATTTTATTTTAGAAACCTCTCTACATGGGTTATGGAGGTCGGGACCACCTAAACTAGAATCCCCCCAAAATTAAATTCTATTGGTGGGGACCACCCGAACCCCCCTTTAATGGGAGATAACTCTTGGACTTCCCCCCATCAATTAATTATGCCAACGTGATACAATTAATTATGCCAACAGTTAATTGTGACTACGTAAATAAATTTGGTAAACCTATTTTAATTTATGTTGGATGCTAATTTGACTATTGGGAAAATCATTGGAAAGGGAGAGGGGTTGTAAGGGAGAACTTTGGGAGGAACTCATACACCAATGAAGAACTTCTCCCCCAAACGACGAACGCCATCTCCATCAAAGAACATTCTTCGGAGCTAAGAAAGAGGACGACGCACGATCTCAACTTCGGAAGCGTGTTGCGGAAGCAAAGATCGTTGGAACCCTCTTTGCCTTCACCGTTTTCATCTCATGACACATCAATGAACCTTCAAGGTAGGATTATTGTTTGAATTTTTCCCCTTACAAGTTCTTGATGTTCTTCGTGATTCAAGAATTTTTGAGCTGTTTGTTACCGCTCTAATGCAGAGGTTGCGGGCCAAAAAAACATGGCCCGACCTCTCAGTGATCCCTTGTGGTTCTTGATGTGACCTTTGCGATGGGGGATGATGGAAACCGGTGCTAAATATTGGCACCGGTGAGACTCAGGAGAGGCGGTCGACACCACGGTCGGCCGCGATGAAGGTGGCAGTGCGACCGTGCCACTGGAGAAGGGTCGCGGTCTGTCAGTCGCAGCGGAGCAAGGGCGGCGGCCGGTGGAGGTCGGCCGCATGAAGAAGACAGTGGCGTGCGTCAGCGCCACCTGGAATCTGTAAGCCACATCCTTGTGCCACGGCGGTGAAGGAAGGGCGACCGGCCAAGCCAGCCGCCGGTGGGGGCGCGGCATGCAACCGCGCCGCTTAGAAGAAGGCTGGCCGACCGGCCAGCCGCGGAACCTCGAGTCGCCCCTGAACGTTGCACCGTGGGCCGCCGCACCATGGGTCGTCGCACTGCGGGCCACCGCACCATGGGCCGCCGCACCGCGGGCCACCGAAAAGTGGGTCGCCACACCATGGGTCGGGCCGTCAAGTGGTCTGGGCCACACCGCGGGCCAGGTCACACTGTAGGTCGGGCCAGAACCAGCGGGTCGGTCCGGGTCGACCCGAACCGGGTCATCCCAGGCTTGGTCGGTCCCACCGGGTCGGACCGGACCCAGACCAACTTCAACCCATTTCATTCTTTCGGCTATATCTTGAGCTATGGCCGTCTGTTTGAAAAACCGTCTATGGCACCGGAAACCTTGGAATGATACGGTCCTTTTGGTATACCCCACTTGATATTTGGATAATGTTGGGGTACAGTCGGGTTGGATCGAGCATGAATCCAACCGGGCCCTTGGGACTAAAAGGTTAATAATTTACAGATCGGACGTCCGTTTGACGCACCGTCTATTGCGTTGTAACCCCTATGACATGGCGGGCCTTTGGGATACTTTTTCCTGGGACTTCATGATAGTTGGAGTATCAACCAGTGGCTTGAGGAGCAGATCCTCCCAGAGACGAGCAAGTTTAGTGCAGGAACCCTGTAGCTGGCTGCAGCATGAGAAAGGGATCCTATGTGGATCTATGCTTTGGGATCCTTCTTGGGTCTATGATTGAGGGTCCCACATGGAACCACTCTAGGAATCCATGTGGGACTACTCTAGGATCCTTTGTGGGTCTGCTATACTAGGATCCTGTGTGGGTCTGATGATGTACTAGGATCCTGTGTGAGTCGGACAATGTACTAGGATCCTGTGTGGGTCTGATGATGTACTAGGATCCTTTGTGGGTCTATGATTTAGGATCATTTGTGGGTTTTCCTCATAACAGATTAAGATGATTAAGTAGTTACATCTAATCATATGTACTACTGTATCTAAGATATACCTGGTGTGAGCTGAGTCTGTACCTATGTGGTACTTTCCTTCGTGGTAATACCTTGGTGGTATTTTTTAGTGTGGCGTACCTGTGTGGTACTTAACTTTGTGGTATTCCTTCCTTTGTGGAACAGTTGAGCTTTCGGCTAATGAGTTGGGCCTTGTGTTTTCTCATGATTGAGATGGTTTTACTTGATAACTTAGGTATATGTATGGTCATATACCTAAGTAGGCCTGGTAGTTGATTTCATGCTTTGTGGTTTATCCCTTGTGGATTTGTGAGACCTTGAGGGTCTCGGGGTTCCTACTGAGTATTTTTATACTCACCCCTATACGGGCTATGCCCGAACCTTGTTGTGTTTGGTGCCGATGACGGACATCGTTCACTGAGGACAAGGGTACCAGGACTGGAGGTAGCTCAGAGGTGGACCTTAGATGAGGTGTACCGTACAGATGAATTTTCTAGATTTGTACCTACCCTTCAGATAGGATATTTGGTGGGTGTCCATAGGATCTCTTACAGTTTACTTGTACCTTTCATTTTTCTTGTACTTTCTAGTTGGGCTTGTATCCTGGCCCCTTTTTACTTACTATACTCACTCTATTTATAATTCAGTTTACTTGTGTTTGTATCTTGATATGTGATTGGTTGAATATGTTTACTATAAATAAAGGTAATTCCTTCACAGTTTTAGGGAAAACGAATTTTGGTGTTAGTCGCCAGCCCCTGGCCTATGGAAGGTGGGCTTGGGGTAGTCACGGCACGGGCCTCGAGGGATGGGTTGTGAAAAATGGGTATCTGAGGTGTCAGTTCTTCCATAGAACATACGACTCTGATCTTTTAAACAGAAATAGTGTTTAGTGTAGTGAGTGTTGTTATCAGTTTAGGGAATCTAGTGTTGGTACGGTGGACGAAGTATCCATACACAAGGACCCTGACTTATGATTTACGACTCAGTGCATGAAAACACTGATTGCATGTGTGTTATGAAAAGTTTTCTTTATGATCTCTTTGAGTCAGCTCACCAGGTATAACTTGTTGACCGTGGCACACATGTTTCTTTTCAGGATTCCTCCACGCAAATATCCTGCTAGGGTTCTTGGTATAGTACGCACTGATAGCCCACCGAGCGATGAGGCCTCGGTGCAGGGCCCTCTTCCAGTAGAGGTACCAGCGGAGGCACCAGCGGTACCATTACCCATTAGGCCACCGATTCCACCAGGACCAGCAACAGACGGTGAACACTGCTTGAGTGTGTTGCATGAGTTCCAGTGCCAGAGGCCACCTAGGTTCAGGGGAGAGATGGACCCACAGGCGGCTGAGGATTGGATGGAGGCCGTAGTGAGAGTCTTTGGACTGGTAGGGACATAGGCTGATCTCATGGTGATACTTGCCACCAGTCTTCTACAATAAGTATCATGCAGATGGTGGAACTTGATGATCCAGGTTCATGATGAGGTGGCACTTCTCTGGGCAGACTTTGAGAGCTTGTTTCTGGAAGATTTTTTCCCAGCGACCCTTCGCGCAGTGCGCATTCATGAGCTTTTTCATCTGCAGCATGGAAACATGATTGTGGATCAGTACTCAGCGAGGTTCATTGACCTCTCATGCTAATCCACAGATATGGTTAGGGACCCATTCTTCAGGGCCCAGACCTTTGAGAAGGGACTCAGGTGGGAGATCGGGGATTCGATGATTTCTCTCAACATTCCAATGTTGGAAGGGGTGTTAGAGAGCGCCCTCTTAGTGGAGAGTTTTCTTGCTGAGCAGTCACCAGGCATAGACAGAGGTTCGATCGAGGAGGTCCGTAGGGAGCAGGAGGATGTGGTAGAGGATTTGGTCGTGCAGCTGGCAGTGGGAGACGATTCAAGATGTTACTACCACCACCACCAGGTGGTCCACCCCAACCATAGGGAGCAGGTGGATAGGGGTGAGCTCAGCTCTAGGCAGGTGAGGCCTATGACCATGGTGCTCCAGAGATGATATGAGGTGCGATCTATGTCTATTCCACCTTAGCTAAAGTACTTATATACACATGTTCCAGTCATTCTTTTATTTCCACTGCCCTCATTCGGGGCTCGGAGATTCCGACGGAGCCGTTGGCTCGATCTTGACGGCTAGAGACTCCTATGGGAGAGAATTCGATGATTACGCAATGGTGCCATCAGTGTGAGCTTACTCTAGGAGGAGAGAGCTTCGGTTGGGATCTCCTAGTAGTGTCTTCGAGGCCGTATGATATCATCTTAGGTATGGACTGGTTATCTATATTCCATGCTCAGATTGACTGTATTAGGCGCAAAGTGTGGTGTGTCTGCATGGATGGGACTAGGTTTACCTTCACTGGTGAGAAAGGATCCTTAACAGAACAGGATGGACTTACCTGGAGGAGAGTGTAGCCAATCACTCATCATTTGGATAACCTTACCCATGAAGCGGTTGATGTGGATACTCCGAGCTATCCAATAGTGGTGGACCAGTACGCTAATGTTTTCACTGATGATATTCTGGGACTACCTCCTCGCAGAGAGGTAGAATTTAACATTGACTTATACCCTGGGACGACACCGATATATACACCAGCATATCATATGGCTCCTGCGGAGCTTCGTGAGTTGTGGGTACAACTAGAGGACTTTCAAGGGAAGGGATTCATTCGGCCGAGTGTTTCACCTTAGGCAACCCCGATTTTGTTCTCCAAGAAGGCAGATGGGAGCTTGAGACTTTGTGTTGACTATCGGTGCCTGAACTAGGTGATCGTGAAGAACAAGTACCCACTCATGAGGATTGAAAATCTCTTTAATCAGTTAAAGGGATCACGGTGGTTCTCGAAGATAAAACTTAGGTCAGGCTATCACCAGCTCAGAGTACGAGACGAGGATGTGCAGAAGATGGCTTTTAGATGTTGGTATGGACACTAAGAGTTCTTGTTTATGCCATTCGGCATGACCAATGCTCCATTAGTGTTCATGGGACTCATGAATAGGATCTTCCAGCCATACCTTGATCTCTTTGTAGTAGTCTTAATCGACAACATTCTGATCTACTCGACTACTGAGAAGGACCATGCCTATCATTTGGAAATAGTTTTGTACACACTCCGAGAGCACCATCTTTATGGTAAGCTCTCTAAGTGTTAGTTCTAGATCTAAGTGGTTCATTTTCTATGATATGTCATCTCAGAGGATGGAGTTGCGGTGGATCCAGCAAATATTGAGGTGGTACTTTCTTGGGAGCCACCCAAGAGTGTGACGGAGGTACGGAGTTTCCTGGGTTTGGCCGGATACTACTAGAGATTTGTGCCAGATTTTTCTAGAGTTGTAGAACCTTTATCAGCATTGATGAAGAAGGTGAAACCCTTAATGTGGTCAAAGAGATGCCAGCGAAGTTTTCAAGAGATGAGGCAGAAGCTGACTAGTGCACCCATCTTGAGGCTACCAGAGGAGAGCGTAGGGTATGTAGTCTACTGTGATGCATCAGGGACCGGGCTCAGATGTGTCCTGATGCAGGAGTAAGCAGTGATCACATATGGTTCTCGATAGTTGAGACAGAATGAGCAGAACTACGCTACCCATGACTTAAAGTTAGTAGCAGTGGTCTTCACCTTGAAGATGTGGTGACATTACTTGATGGGAAAGCTTTTTACAGTCTTCTCGGATCACAAGAGTATCATGTATATCTTCTCTCAGAAGGACCTGAACATGAGACAGCTGTGTTGGATTGAGTTCTTCTAGGACTATGACATCGAGATAGTCTATACTCCTGGGAAGGGCAATGTTGTAGCAGATGCACTCAGCAGGAGGTCTGGTATACAACTGCAAGGTAAGGCGGTGGAGAAGCTGACCGCTTTGCAGGTATCTTTTGTGGATTGAGATGGAATAGTTTTTCTTCAGTCTATTATAGTCACTCCCCCACTTAATCAATGAGTCATGGAGGAATAGTGTGGGGACACTGACTGCGAGTCTCGACATGCTCAGATATCCACAGGGCAGGCACCTGATGGATTTCTTGGAGGTGGGGAGTACTTCATCCTCTTCAAAGGATGTACCATGGTACCAGTGTCTCTTCGGGAGGAAGTATTGAGGGAGTTCCACACATCCCCTCTAGCAGTATACCCAGGAGTGGCGAAGATGTACCAGGACCTCTGACGACAGCACTGGTGGTCAGGAATGAAGAAAGCAGTAGCAGAGTTTGTCTCTCGGTGCCTCACTTGTCAGCAAGTGAAGGTGGAGAATCAGGCACCAGTAGGCTTAGTTCAGCCTTTAGAGGTCCCAGAGTGGAAGTGGGATGAGATATCCATGGACTTCATGATAGGACTTCCACATACATCCAGGGGTTATGATTCTATCTGGGTGATCGTCGACCGAATCACCAAGTCGGACCATCTTTTACTGATCATAGAGCAAGGTTCAGTAGAGAGCTTGGGATGCCTCTATTTGCAGAAGATTTTGTGGCTATATGGAGTAACCAAGAAGATTTTCTCTGATCGTGATGCACATTTCACTTCCCGGCTATGGAAGGGGTTGCAGGAGGCTTTCGGGACACATCTTCGTTTGATCACCACCATCCATCCTTAGAAGGATGGCCAGACTGAGCATACCATTCAGACCCTCGAGGAAATGCTGCGTGCTTGTGTCCTAGACTTCGATCTCAGCTCGGAGGATCACTTTCCTTTGGTGTAGTTTTCATAAAACAACAATTATCACTCCACCATTGGGATGGAACCTTTTGAGCCATTGTACGGGCGACCTTGCAGATCACCTTTGTGTTGGACTAACCCAGGGGAGTTAGCACTCGTGGGACCAGAGATGGTACGGGCTACCACAGAGAAGGTTCAACTCATACAGGAGCGGATGAAGACTGCACAGAGTAGGCAGAAGTCTTATAACGACAGGAGACGAAGACCTCTCAAGTTATAGGAAGGTGACCATGTCTTTCTACAAGTCTCACCTCGATGAGTTTTGCGGAGATTTTGTCAGGGCAGCAAGTTATCTCCGAGGTTCATCGGACTTTTTCAGGTCCTTAGTAGAGTTGGCGAGGTGGCTTACTGCTTGGATATTCCACCTCAGTTTCACCGGGTGCACGACGTCTTCCATGTATCCCAGATGATGAGATACGTGCATGACCCATCTCACGTCATCGACCACGGTGAGCTGGACATCGATGATGGGGAAACATTTACGAAGGTTCTAGTAGAGATTGAGGATCGACAGGAGCGGGTCCTTTGTGGGTGGTCGATACCTCTGGTGCGCATTCGCTGGCAGCACGGGAACCTATAGGAGAGCACATGGGAGTGGGAGGCTCAGATTCATGCTCAGTACCCCCACTTGTTTTCCAAGTTTTGTGATGTGCCTTTTAGGGATGCAAATCCCTGAGATGGGCAGAATGTAAAGACCCAAAATTTCCATGTATTTTTTTAATATATGGTAATTTTACGAGTCTGAAAAAATTGACGGCGCGTGATTTCAAGGCCCGGTGTGCCTGGATTGAATTTCTGAACTTTTTTTGGGTATGTTCAGTAAATGTGCAAGTGGGTTTTTGTAACTTTTGAACCGGTGCTCAGAATTGAAATCTGAGGACACCATTGAACTCGTAGCACTGATATTCGCTTAAGGAGACCTTCACGTCAACCACAGTAGGTTGAGGGTGAATGTTAGTTTTTCACCTTTTCGTGGAAAAAGAAAAATAAAATTGTTTAACATTTTATTTTATTTTAGAAACCTCTCTACATGGGTTATGGAGGTGGGGACAACTCGAACTAAAAAACACCCCAAATTAAATTCTAGTAATGGGGACCACCCGAACCCCCCTTTAGTGGGAGATAACTCTTGGACTTCCTCCCATAAATTAATTATGCCAACGTGATACAATTAATTGTGCCAAAAATTAATTGTGGCAACGTAAATTGAATTGGTAAACCTATTTTAATTTATGTTGGATCTTCATTTGATTATTGGGAAAATCATTGGAAAGGGAGAGGGTTGTAGGGGAGAAATTTGAGAGGAACTCATCCACCAATGAAGAACTTCTCCTCCAAATGAAGAATGACATCTCCATTAAAGAACGTTCTTCAGAGACAAGAAATAGGACAACGCATGAGCCCGACATCGGAAGTGTGTTGCGGAAGTGAAGACCGTTGGAACCCTCTTCACCTTCACCATTTTCATCTCACGACACATCAATGAACCTTCGAGGTAGGGTTGTTGTTTGAATTTTTTCCCTTACCCATTCTTGATGTTCTTCATGATTCAAGAATTTTTGAGCCGCTTGCTACTGCTCTAACGCGGAGGGTGCGGGCAAAAAAAACATGGCCCGACCTCTCCGCAATCCCTTGTGGTTCTTGATGCGACCTTTGCGATGGGGGAGGACGGTAACCAGTGCTGGTGATTAGAACCAGTGGGACTCGGGAGTAGCGGCCGGCACCATGGCCAGCCGCGACAAAGGCGGCGGCGCGACCGCGCCGCCAGAGAAGGGTCACGGCCCGTCGATCGCGGCGGAGCAAGGGTGGCAGCCGGCGGAGGCCGGTCGCATGAAGGGGATGGTAGCGTGCGTTCACACCGCCCGACATCCATAAGTCATGGCCTTGTTTCGCAGCGGTGAAGGAAGGGTGGTCGGCCGAGCCAGCCGCTGATTGAGGCGCGGCGTGCGACCGCGCCGCGTGGAGGAAGGCTGGCCGACCGGCCAGCCGCCACACCACGGGCCACAATGAGCCACTACGGGCCGAGCTATACCCATTAGGCCAGAACGGCTCGATCCGAACTAAGTCATCCCAGGCTGGGTCGGACCGGACCCGGACCAACTTCGACCCTTTTTGCTCTTTCGTCCATATCATGAGCTACTGGCGTCCATTTGATGAACCGTCAACGGCACCGGAAACCTTGGAGAGAGAACATACTTTTGGTATACCCCACTTGAGATTTGGATAATGTTGGGGTATGGTCGGGTTGGATTGAGTACGAATCCAACCGGGCCCTCGGGACTAAAAGGCTAATAACTTACAAACCAGGTGTCTGTTTGACACACCGTCTATTGCATTGAGACCCTTATGATGTGGCGGTCCTTTGGGATACTTCTTAGTAGGACTTCATGGAAGTTGAATTATAGACCAATGGTATAACATCCCGCCATTTTATAACATAAACTTTCATTACATTACACAAAACTGAGGATCGTTAAGGTTTAGTGTCTTGGAAACAAGGATCATAATACATAAAAAAAACATAAAAACATTCTTCTTAAACACTTGAAAGGCTTCTCCTTTAGTTCATCCTATGTTCATTATGCATCTCATAACCTGGGGACATACATCAAAAGAAAGGGTGAGCAGAAGGCCCAGTAAGGGAAACAAGAGGAACATTTCACATGTGAACTTGAGATACTTCAATAAGGACATGAAAAGAACTTTAAGGCATGAGAAAGAAATCATGAGGCATTTCATAATAAAAATAACATTTTTCATAACTTGAAGATGTGGCTACATCATTTAACATAGACAATCATGAACATATCACCAAGGTCCATCCCCAAGGTGTCATTTGAAAATTACCAAGGTTATTCACCGAGGTATCGTGAAAATTGTAATCTCTAGTGGTTACATCATTACCCAATGCATTGGAGCGCTATCAGGGCGCACCCTTAAATTTGCATTTATTATCATGTGAGCCACATATATCATCATCAAAAATTTCATAAATAACCCACATAGCATAAAATAAATGGGTTTCATTTCATAATCATAACATTTTAAAAACTGCTTTAAAGACATGATCTTTACGTCACTTTAAAACCCACAGAAAAGGAAGGTGGGTCTCATGTATGTAAATCCCAGAATTTAAAATAGAACATTTTGGTATATATGTGAATACCCCTTTAGAAGAAAGAGCTTTGAGTATTCACTTAATAAAATAAAAGAACTTTAGAAAAAGAGAGAGACATTTGGAGACAGAAATTCTGCAGCATAACGGCAATGTTCCGAGGTTTTAGAAGACATTAAAAGAGAGGTAAAATGGGTCAAACATTCATAAATGACCCATAAAATAGTACATGGACAGAATAAGAAGGATACATGATCATGGTAATGAATTTTCAAGGACATACCATTTGAAATGAAAAACATGGAAGGAAGAAAAAAAATTAGATTTCTCTTATGAAAGTTCGGCAGCCTAACGACGTTACTTAAACATCAACAAAAATGATTTGAAAAGATCAAATAGGGTCTCTCATCATGTGAACATAAGAGTTCAGTATGATATATATAGAGATAATTCCCCAACATAACAAAAAGGAACTTGAAAGAATTGACATGAAAGTAGAACTTCAAAACGAGAAGGGTGAAGAACCACTTAAAAATTCGGCAGCCTAACGGCGCCACTTAAAACTTCAAAATACTGAATTGAAGCGATCAAATGGGGTCTCTCATCATGTGAAAATAAGAGTCCAGTATGATAGATATAGAGATCATACCCCAATATAACAAAAAGGAACTTGAAATAATTCACATGAAAGTAGAACTTCAAAACGAGAAGGGTGAAGAACCACTTAAAAATTCAGCAGCCTAACGGCGCCACTTAAAACATCAAAATACTGAATTGAAGAGATAAAATGGGGTCTCTCATCATATTAACATAAGAGTCCAGTATGATAGATATAGAGATCATACCCCAACATAATAGAAATTAACTTGAAAGACTTGACATGAAAGTAGAACTTTGAAAAAGAGAAGGGTGAGAGAATCCCTTAAAAATTCGGCAGCCTAACGGCGCCACATAAAACATCAAAAAAATTGAATTGAAGAGATAAAGTGGGGTCTCTCATCATATGATCATAAAAGATCAGTATGATAAATTTAGAGATCATGCCCCAACATAATACAAAGAAACATGAAAAGACTTGAATGAAAATAGAACTTGAAAACGAGGAAGGTGAAAGAATCCCTTAAAAATTCGGCAGCCTAACGGCGCCACTTAAACATTCTTAAAACGAATTGATGAGATCAAGGGGGGGTCTCTCATCATATGAACATGAAATAGGCAGTAGGATGAATATAAAAGAACATCCTCCAACATAAGAACATGGAGTATAAAATAAAAGACATAAAAGAGATTACTTGAAAAGAAAGAGAGGGGTCGGATCCCTTACCTTAAAATGTAACTCTTAAACCTCAAAGGTTGGGACCTTGAGGGCTTGGGGGCACCTTGGGAGGACTCCTTGGGAGGTAATGAGACCATAAATTCGTTGGGAATGAGTGGGGAGTCGAATGGATGAGAGGAGGGCTTGGTATTTATAGGGAAAGTGAGGGGACAAGGCATTAATGGCCAAAGGACACCTCACATGTGCTTTTCTCAAACCCATGTGCTCTCCCTTGGCATTTATCATGGAGTTAGGCCACATGGGGCCCCCACAACAATAATTCATCACCCTTGGCCGGCCAACCCTCAAAAGATCTCATGACATCATCATGACACCATTATGATGTCATTAAACATACCGAAACCCTAAAACTGTATTTTTACTATTCACTGAAAATTCAACCTTCTCAGAATAACCCCAAAATTTCACCTTAACCAAATATCAATGCTCTGATTTCAAAAATGAAATCCATTTTATAAAAATAATTTTCTAAATATTTATAATTTAATTTTTAAAAAAAAACACTATTCATCGAAAATTCACTTTTTTCAGAAAAATCCCCAAAAATTACCATAACATAATATCGATGCTCTGAGTTCAAAAATGAAGTCATTTTTATAAAAATAATTTTCTAATTATTTTTAATTAAATTTTTAATTAAAAAACACTATTCACCCGAAAAAACTAATACTTGAATAATAATTAATGAAACCGTTATTTAACTATTTTATTGAATCACATTACTTAATCAAGGTGCCTAGATTATTTTAAAACTTTCTTTAAGTGAGATTACTAATCCATTTGGTCACATTACTAATCCTAAGCGTAAAATCACTATTCACAATTTACTATTCATCAAAAATCAAGTTGATTTTATTAGACTCTAAATTTCGTACTGGACATAATTGTAGAAGACCATTTTTTGAAAATCATTACACATTTTTAATTATTTAAGGTTTACACAACCATTTTTAAAATATCCTTTTTCTAAAATTCATCAAAAATATGCATACTATATTTATCCGGTCATTTCAAAATTCATAACTTCATCATAAGAAGAAATCCAAATTTTTATTTAAAAAAAAGGATTACACAAGGCAATTACGGTCTCGTTACATAACCCCTTATAATACCAGCATAGGACCTAAGAGTAAGGTGTGCTAGGGTGATAGAATTTTGGGGCGGCTCAGTCAACATTGCCCGAGTAGTAATTTCTATCAGTTTTAACTTCTCGCGAAGGCGATTCCGTTCTAGCTTCACATGATGAAGTTCGGCTTGGATTTGGTCCAGAGCAAAGCCCAATGGTGCTACCTCCTTCCCAATCTCTGTTAGATGGGCTTCGATTGGCCCAAGGCTACTAGGTGAGGCCATCAAATCTTCTTTCTATAATAATTAACCAAGATTACTTAAATTTAGAGACAATAATCAAAACATTTTGTTCACGGTGGTCGTATTGACCGATGGTCATATAACACTCAAAAACCAATGGTCTCATTTTATTTATAATCATGTTTATCAAATAAAACATTTTTTTTAGTATAAAAAATAACACATGAAATTAGGAAACAAGATTTATTCAAAATTTCGGGTCGTTACAATCTTCCCCCCTTAAGAAATTGCGTCCTCGCAATTTTTTTAAATTGGGTTTTGAAATTTCATTGAAAGTCCCACATCGGAAAAAGAGTCAGTAACACCATTACTTTAAAAGAAAGAAAAAAAAAAGGAAGTACAAAGGCCACCCGAGTTAACCCACACTCGGGTTCCATGTAGGAAAACATGGACATGGAGGAAAAAACAAAGGGTCAGTTCTGAGGGAGAGTGATAGAGAACATGATTAGGAGAAAGTTAACCATGAGAAAATCCCAAACTTATGATGTGTGTAAACGGTCTTTGATTACCTAGTGGGAAACGTAAACCAACAACATTTTTGTTTTACGTTTCTTTTCATAATTTTGAGGATTTCATTTACTACATAGAACAAAAACATAAGAAAATATACCTACCTTCAAGTAGAGTTTCATCCTTTAACAAGTCCCTACCAACACTAATCTTTTCGCCAAATGATGAGAATTCAAAAACACTTGGTCTCATAAAAGCACAAGAATCATCTTCTATAGAATCACATAATCTACAAAAGATTAACTATCTATTTCTTCTATCTTTAAACATTATCCCAAAAACAGAAAGGTTAAGGTAAAACAACTCTTCAAAAAGAAAGAATCCCATAGGAATAGAACCTACTTTTAAATCTTCAAAGTTCCATGGTACTACCTAACGTTCATCATAGACCACTCCATAAATAACGGTCCTTAAAATTCCTCAAAATAAACCAAACTAAGATTTAAACCCAAATACAAGAAGGATTTGATAACATAGTCTTCCAAAACAACTTCATTGTTCATCTCCAGACAAAATCAACCACTCCTAACATCTTATAACAAAAGTTGCTAACCTAAACATATTTTACCCAAGATAGGTTAATCATTCCCAAAAGTAACCTAAATTACTATAAGTCCACCTTAAATTCATCAATTCTTCAAAATATAAGTCAACCTTACTCCTCAATGAAAATACTATAGTAATCTATTTACCTCGATCATATAGGGTCCCCAAAATAGTGAACGCCTTCCAAAATAATAATCATCTTTTAATCCCCTAATCATCTCTGACATATTAATACGGAAATTTTCGCATTTCCTATCACATTGGTTGTTGGGACACGTTATTCCATTTCCCACCATTAACTAAGAAGATAAAGTATAATTAGAGGCTTAAATACTTAACCAATAATCATGAAAAGGAACTTAAATCATATAAGGATAACTTGTAGAAGAAAAGTATACCCTAACTTGTGATCCCCTAGGTTCCCATCTAGGTTATCCATGATCATATATTCTTATGTGAATCTTTATTTTATTTTATCTTTGTTCCTTTAATAATGGTTCATACCAAGCTTATGAATTTACCAAAGCATATCCCCCGGGAGTGTCGTAACCAAGAGTGCAGCAAGGCCCGTTGTCGTGTACCAGTTCCCGTTCGAGTCTAGCTCAAAGCGGTGTTTTCGGGTTTTACCCCTATGTACATCTGTGCCAGAGCCACCTCTACCTGCTCGTATCCAGACAGGGATGTATTTTCTTGGCAACCCCTTACTCAATACTCACCAAAATACCAGGAAGATTTACTATATTAAACTTTTCTGTAGGGTTCCTCCTAGAGTTTTCATATCCTAATTTCCACAAATAACTAAACCATCCTTTGATACCAACTATAACATCCCGCCATTTTATAACATAAACTTTCATTACATTACACAAAACTGAGGATCGTTAAGGTTTAGTGTCTTGGAAACAAGGATCATAATACATAAAAAAAACATAAAAACATTCTTCTTAAACACTTGAAAGGCTTCTCCTTTAGTTCATCCTATGTTCATTATGCATCTCATAACCTGGGGACATACATCAAAAGAAAGGGTGAGCAGAAGGCCCAGTAAGGGAAACAAGAGGAACATTTCACATGTGAACTTGAGATACTTCAATAAGGACATGAAAAGAACTTTAAGGCATGAGAAAGAAATCATGAGGCATTTCATAATAAAAATAACATTTTTCATAACTTGAAGATGTGGCTACATCATTTAACATAGACAATCATGAACATATCACCAAGGTCCATCCCCAAGGTGTCATTTGAAAATTACCAAGGTTATTCACCGAGGTATCGTGAAAATTGTAATCTCTAGTGGTTACATCATTACCCAATGCATTGGAGCGCTATCAGGGCGCACCCTTAAATTTGCCTTTATTATCATGTGAGCCACATATATCATCATCAAAAATTTCATAAATAACCCACATAGCATAAAATAAATGGGTTTCATTTCATAATCATAACATTTTAAAAACTGCTTTAAAGACATGATCTTTACGTCACTTTAAAACCCACAGAAAAGGAAGGTGGGTCTCATGTATGTAAATCCCAGAATTTAAAATAGAACATTTTGGTATATATGTGAATACCCCTTTAGAAGAAAGAGCTTTGAGTATTCACTTAATAAAATAAAAGAACTTTAGAAAAAGAGAGAGACATTTGGAGACAGAAATTCTGCAGCATAACGGCAATGTTCCGAGGTTTTAGAAGACATTAAAAGAGAGGTAAAATGGGTCAAACATTCATAAATGACCCATAAAATAGTACATGGACAGAATAAGAAGGATACATGATCATGGTAATGAATTTTCAAGGACATACCATTTGAAATGAAAAACATGGAAGGAAGAAAAAAAATTAGATTTCTCTTATGAAAGTTCGGCAGCCTAACGACGTTACTTAAACATCAACAAAAATGATTTGAAAAGATCAAATAGGGTCTCTCATCATGTGAACATAAGAGTTCAGTATGATATATATAGATATAATTCCCCAACATAACAAAAAGGAACTTGAAAGAATTGACATGAAAGTAGAACTTCAAAACGAGAAGGGTGAAGAACCACTTAAAAATTCGGCAGCCTAACGGCGCCACTTAAAACTTCAAAATACTGAATTGAAGCGATCAAATGGGGTCTCTCATCATGTGAAAATAAGAGTCCAGTGTGATAGATATAGAGATCATACCCCAATATAACAAAAAGGAACTTGAAATAATTCACATGAAAGTAGAACTTCAAAACGAGAAGGGTGAAGAACCACTTAAAAATTCAGCAGCCTAACGGCGCCACTTAAAACATCAAAATACTGAATTGAAGAGATAAAATGGGGTCTCTCATCATATGAAAATAAGAGTCCAGTATGATAGATATAGAGATCATACCCCAACATAATAGAAATTAACTTGAAAGACTTGACATGAAAGTAGAACTTTGAAAAAGAGAAGGGTGAGAGAATCCCTTAAAAATTCGGCAGCCTAACGGCGCCACATAAAACATCAAAAAAATTGAATTGAAGAGATAAAGTGGGGTCTCTCATCATATGATCATAAAAGATCAGTATGATAAATTTAGAGATCATGCCCCAACATAATACAAAGAAACATGAAAGACTTGAATGAAAATAGAACTTGAAAACGAGGAAGGTGAAAGAATCCCTTAAAAATTCGGCAGCCTAACGGCGCCACTTAAACATTCTTAAAACGAATTGATGAGATCAAGGGGGGGTCTCTCATCATATGAACATGAAATAGGCAGTAGGATGAATATAAAAGAACATCCTCCAACATAATAACATGGAGTATAAAATAAAAGACATAAAAGAGATTACTTGAAAAGAAAGAGAGGGGTCGGATCCCTTACCTTAAAATGTAACTCTTAAACCTCAAAGGTTGGGACCTTGAGGGCTTGGGGGCACCTTGGGAGGACTCCTTGGGAGGTAATGAGACCATAAATTCGTTGGGATGAGTGGGGAGTCGAATGGATGAGAGGAGGGCTTGGTATTTATAGGGAAAGTGAGGGGACAAGGCATTAATGGCCAAAGGACACCTCACATGTGCTTTTCTCAAACCCATGTGCTCTCCCTTGGCATTTATCATGGAGTTAGGCCACATGGGGCCCCCACAACAATAATTCATCACCCTTGGCCGGCCAACCCTCAAAAGATCTCATGACATCATCATGACACCATTATGATGTCATTAAACATACTGAAACCCTAAAACTGTATTTTTACTATTCACTGAAAATTCAACCTTCTCAGAATAACCCCAAAATTTCACCTTAACCAAATATCAATGCTCTGATTTCAAAAATGAAATCCATTTTATAAAAATAATTTTCTAAATATTTATAATTTAATTTTTAAAAAAAAACACTATTCATCGAAAATTCACTTTTTTCAGAAAAATCCCCAAAAATTACCATAACATAATATCGATGCTCTGAGTTCAAAAATGAAGTCATTTTTATAAAAATAATTTTCTAATTATTTTTAATTAAATTTTTAATTAAAAAACACTATTCACCCGAAAAAACTAATACTTGAATAATAATTAATGAAACCGTTATTTAACTATTTTATTGAATCACATTACTTAATCAAGGTGTCTAGATTATTTTAAAACTTTCTTTAAGTGAGATTACTAATCCATTTGGTCACATTACTAATCCTAAGCGTAAAATCACTATTCACAATTTACTATTCATCAAAAATCAAGTTGATTTTATTAGACTCTAAATTTCGTACTGGACATAATTGTAGAAGACCATTTTTTGAAAATCATTACACATTTTTAATTATTTAAGGTTTACACAACCATTTTTAAAATATCCTTTTTCTAAAATTCATCAAAAATATGCATACTATATTTATCCGGTCATTTCAAAATTCATAACTTCATCATAAGAAGAAATCCAAATTTTTATTTAAAAAAAAGGATTACACAAGGCAATTACGGTCTCGTTACATAACCCCTTATAATACCAGCATAGGACCTAAGAGTAAGGTATGCTAGGGTGATAGAATTTTGGGGCGGCTCAGTCAACATTGCCCGAGTAGTAATTTCTATCAGTTTGAACTTCTCGCGAAGGCGATTCCGTTCTAGCTTCACATGATGAAGTTCGGCTTTGATTTGGTCCAGAGCAAAGCCCAATGGTGCTACCTCCTTCCCAATCTCTGTTAGATGGGCTTCGATTGGCCCAAGGCTACTAGGTGAGGCCATCAAATCTTCTTTCTATAATAATTAACCAAGATTACTTAAATTTAGAGACAATAATCAAAACATTTTGTTCACGGTGGTCGTATTGACCGATGGTCATATAACACTCAAAAACCAATGGTCTCATTTTATTTATAATCATGTTTATCAAATAAAACATTTTTTTTAGTATAAAAAATAACACATGAAATTAGGAAACAAGATTTATTCAAAATTTCGGGTCGTTACAAATGGATTGAAGAGCGGACCCTCCAGGAGATGAGAAATCATAGTGCGGGAACCCTGAAGTTTGTTGTAGCATGAGAAAGGGATCCTATGTGGGTCTATGCTTTGGGATCCTTCGTGGGTCTGTGATTGAGGGTCCCACATGGAACCAATCTAGGAATCCTTGCGGGAATACTCTAGAATCCTGCGTGGGTCTACTGTACTAGGATCCTGTGTGGGTATGATGATGTACTATGATCCTGTGTGGGTATGTGATTTTGGATCCTTCGTGGTTATGCCTCTTAATAGAGTAAGATAATTCAGTAGTTACATCTAATCATCTCTACTACTGTATCTGAGATATACCCAGTGTGAGTTGAGTCTATACCTGTTTGGTGCTTTCCTTCATGGTAATACCCTAGTGGTATTCTTCAGTGTGGCGTACATGTGTGGTACTTACCTTCGTGGTATTCCTTCCTTTGTGGAACAGTTGAGCTTTGGGCTAATGAGTTGGTCCTTGTGTTTCTTCATGATTGAGATGGGTTTAATTGATATATTAGGTATATGTATGGTCATATACCTAAGTAGGGTTTCCAGTTTTTTTTCATGCTTTGCGGTTTATCCCTTGTGGATTTGTGAGACATTGAGGGTCTCAGGGTCCCAACTGAGTATCATTATACCCACCCCTGCACGGGCTACAACTGCACCTTTTTGTGTTTGGTGAAGATGACAGATAGCACTGACTGAGGAAGAGAGTACCAGGGCACGAGGTAGCTTGGAGGTGGACCTTAGATGAGGCATACCGCAGAGATGACCGTTCGAGAGCTGTACCTACCCTTCAGGTGGGATCCTTGGTGGGTGTTCATAAGAGATGTTATAGTTTACTTGTACCTTTCAGTTTTATTATACTTTCTAGTTGGGCTTGTATTTTGGCCGCTTTTTACTTACTGTACTCACTCTATTTACTATTCATTTTACTCATGTTCATATCTTTCTGTGTGCTTGGTTGTGTGTGTTTACATGATATAAAGGTTATGCCTTCCCGGTTTTAGGGAATATGCCTTTCGGTGCTAGTCAACATCCCATGGCCTATGGAAACCAGGCTTGGGGTAGTCATGGCACGGGCCTCGGGGGACGGGTCGTGACGTGTACTTTCTTAGGAGAGATACATGGAACACATCGTGAACATGAGAGAGGTCTGGTGGAAGCACTAAACAATAAAATACCATACCGACTCTATCAAGAATAATAAAGGAACCAAAATACATATGTCTCGGTTTTTCTTTCTTCCCAAATCTCATAACCTTATTTCATGTAGAAATTCATAGAAATGCCTTATCATTAACTTTTAACTCCATATCTCATCGACAATTGTTAGTAGAACATTTAATTCGACTTTGTGCTACCCTTATGTGTTGCTGAATGGATCTAAACTTCTCTTCCATTTCTTCATCTAACTTAGGTGCCAATAGCATTATTACTCCAAATTCAATCTTTCATGATGTATTTTTATACTTATTCCCATATAGGTATTCATAAGGATTCATCTTTATTCTCAGGTAAAATCTCTTATTATAAGAAAACTCAACTAGAGTATGGTGTTGATCCTAACCACCATTGAAATATATAGAAAAAGTTATTAGAATATCCATTATAGTTTAATGGTTCTCTTGTACTGTCTATATGTATGAGGATGATATGTAGTATTTAAAATCAACTCTATATCAAGATCTTATTGAAAAAGTAACAAGAAATTTGAGGTAAACCTCATATCCTGATCAGAAACAATAGAATTTGGTAATCCATAAAACCTCAACACTTCCTTAATATAAATTCTTTCAATATAATCAAGAGAGAAATCTTATTTAATAGAAATAATGTGTGATGACTTTTTAAGTTGATTAAATATAAACCTAATAGAATTATATCCTTTAGATGTTTTGGGGAGTTCGATGAAAAAATATATGGAGATGTTTTTCCATTTCCATTCTCGTATGGGTAATGGTTCCAACATTCCCCTGGACTTATATCTCTTATCCTTAGCTTGATAACCTACCAAAAACCGAGATAAATACTCAGTAGTATATATATTAATGTTGTTCCACTAGAAATACTCTTTTATATCTCTATACATTTTCATTCTTCCATGATTAATAGTCAATAAATAACTATGATCCTCCTCTAATAGAACCTTCTTCAAATCTAGTATAGATGAAACACATTCACAACTCCAAAACCTTATCATCCATCACAATCAAGATTATACTGTAGAAAATTTCTCACCTTCTTATGTAGCTCTACATCTTCCTTATATGCCTCTTTAATCTTCACTTGGATAAAAGGTAGAACACTTATTTGATAAATATAAGATTTCTCACATTCCATCAAGATTTCTGGATCCATCATTTAAAAATCCATAGATATTGAATATTTTTTATCCAAATCATAGATAAGCTATCATGATCCTCTTGACTCAAGGAATCATCCTCCATGTTCTCTTTCCTAGGATGTTAATGTATTGATTAGTCATAATCCTTAATCATCTCTAACTATCTTCTCTATAAATATATTCAACTATTTCTGAGTGAATATATACCTTAAAATTTTATGATCACTTTATATATCATAATTTTCTATAAATATAATTCCTCTATATATTTAATTCAAAACCTACCACAAATAACTCCAAATCATGAGTTGGGTAACTTTTTCCATGAACCTATAATTTTTAAAATACATAATATATCAATATATTCTGATAGAAAATGTATCCCAATCCCTTCTTAGATGCATCATTATAAATTAAAAATCCTTCTCCAATATAGGTTAATGTAAGAACTGGTGATTTGATTGGCCTTATATTTAGTTACTTGAAATTTTTTTCAAATTAATCTATCTAAAGGAACTTGGATCCCTTTGCAATTAACTTAGTGATAGGATTATATTATCATGAGAAATTATTAACAAGGAACTGATAATATCCAGCCAAAGTAAGAAAACTAAATATCTCAGACACAGAATTTGGTTTGGGCCAATGTTCAATGACTTATATCTTCAATGGAACCACATATAAACCCTATATTAAGATTATATGACCTAAAATGAAACTTTTTTATCAAAAATTTACACTTTTTAAATTTATCATACAGCTTCTCCTTCCTTAGTTCATCCATAAAATCAATAGCTAATATTTATTCTATTACTTTATCTTTTAATATATAAGAATTTCATCTATAAATACTACCAAATAATCATCAAGTTATTCTATAAAGACTCTATTCATTTAATCCATAAAGATAGCAAGGGAATTAGTAATAAAAAATTGAATCGCAATAAATTCATAATGTCCATACCATATACGGAATGTTTACTTAGGTATAACCTCATTATTAAACCTCAATTTATGATATCTAGAATAAGGATCAATCTTTTAAAAGTAATGAACTCCAAATAGTTGGTAAAACAAGTCATAAATATGGGATAGAGGGTACTTTTATTTATTATTATCTTTTTCATCTCCTAATAATCAATACAGAGTCTCATCAATCCATATTTCTTCTCAACAAAAAGAATAGGTTCACCCAAGGTGAAACACTTGGAAAAATAAACACCTTAACAATATTATTCTAGATTTTCTTCTTTAATTCCTACATTTCAATTGGGGATATTTTATATGGAGTCTTTAAAATTAGTGTAGCACTATGTATGAGTTATTTTAGGAACTAAACTTCATGATTCAGTGGAATACTAGGAAACTCTTATATAAGTATATCGAAAAAACTTCTTTATAATAGTTTTATCATCAATATTTACTTCCTACCTAACCATCTAAGATAAACACCCCTTTTGAATAGGAATCAAGACTAAATATGGAGGTAATTTCCATAGAAATTATATATTTATCATCAAAATGATAGATGATTATATTTTGGTTTAAAATATCAAACATAACTTCCCTTCCTCATCAATTGATGTGGGAATTATATAGAGGAAGAAAATACATGCCTAATATAACATTAAATTCAACTAGAGGGATAATAATGAGATTTTAAGAAATCATATTCCCATAAACATAAATTGGATAAAAATTATAGACTTGAGATGTGATCATCATACCATTAATATTTTTCACTGCTAATTCAACATCTAATCATTTATTATATGAATTAATATTTCTAGAGACCTTTCATGAAATAAATAAATTCATATGACTAAACTAAAATAGGTTTCTTAAATATTTGAGCATAAATATTACCACAAAAACTTCATTGTTTTATATTCAATACCTTAGTAAAACCAAAATGGTTAGCATGAATGTCAGGAAAATTTGATTGGTGTGATAAATCATGAAAAATAATTCATAGTTTTTCTAAATCATGAAACCTTAACACCTTAGGTTTAACCAAGATTATATATGATCATCATCTATTCAAATCCTTCATAATTTTTTGACAATGAAATGTGAATTAAACCAAGAATTCCCCTCATAAGTGTCAAACTAGGTGTATAGTAAGTGAACACTCCCCATGCACCAAAATGATATAAAATATATACTCGACCAAGTCTTTTTAGGTTATTACCCTTGGATTCATATGTCCCAAAACCATATCCATGTGTAGTGTCTAGATAAGAATGTTTTCCTTTTAAAATCACACTCTTTTTCTTACCATAATTTATGATGTTCTCCTATACTTAGTATTATCCTAAGGTTTCTTGCTAATGTGTTCTCATCCATTCTTCAAAAGGTAACTAAACTTTTCTATGATTCCAACTATAACGAACCATAATTTCCATACATATATATCACATCATAATATATGAATATTCATTACATAGCATAATGATCCATAACAGGATTGAGTATTTCTACTTCCTTTGGAAACATGGATATATAAAAATCTAGTTCATGAGTTAATTACATCATATTCCATGAAGTTATTAATAATTATAACTATTTTTAGACACATCATACATAATACATATCTTCATAACTTGTGGAAAGAAAATATAAGAAAGAATGAGCTCAGATGCTCTGTAAATGTAAATAAGGGAGACATCAATAATCACTTAAACAATACATGAGAATAAGGGTATGATAACATGATAATAAAATTTGAAAATCATACCTTAAATATCATATATTATAATCCTGATTCATGGTATAAATCATGGAAGTTCATAAGACATGAATCATAAAGGAATCAAAGAATATGATCCCTGAGAGCATAACATTGGCATAAGAAATAGATTTGCTGCATACACATAAGCATATAAAATAATTTACTTAGTATTGAAGGCTCATTACCAGGACTATCATAGTGAATTGGGTTTACTACCAAAACCATATTAGTGGTCAAAGTTCACTCCCACTCATAGTGGACAAATTCCCTTATTCAACTAGGTTCATTCTCTATTCCATTCATGTTTATCTCATGATATATCTATACATACCTAAATAATTAGAGGGATATATAATTCCAGGCTCACCCATCACATAATGAGAATCATACATATGTGTTCCATAATATCATATAACATTCATCATATCATAACCCATGAAAATGAATTATTTTCCTAAATAATTCTCTATTGTATAACCTGTAGAAAAGAAATAGGTTTCATAAACATTTCATAAATTCATCATAGCATATCCCATGGAAAAGGAACGGGTTTTATAAACATATTATTATCATAATAAAAAACCATCTAGAGAAATAATAAGCATGGTGTCCTTGGATCATATCCTCAGTATAGTATAAGTATAATCAAGGTTTGTTGTCATTAATGAATAGAAGTACCTTTAAAACGCCATTAAAAAATTCTTGAGGAATGTAACCATTTCTACATTGAAAATCAATTTTTAAAACTTAGAATTAAAAATACTTTTATTTGAAAATAAACATGGACAATTATAAAGGAATAAATAAATAATTGATTGGTCATGACAACGGAAAATTCCATTCAAGTCAAATAAGTTAAAACAAAATTACTTTCACATTTTTAGTAAAAATAAAAATGTGCCTCATTCAGAAAATGAAAAGAATAATCCTTTTAAAATATTTTTAAAAAAAATCAAACATTTTTAAAAATTTATTTAAACAACCATTAAATAATAGTAAAAAAATTGAAAAAAAATATAAAATATGGACATATAAGAGAAATTGTATTCGACCAAAGAGAGAAATAAAGTTGGAATTTATTAATAATATTTTTTCCATCTCTTGAGTTCCTAAAGTGAGGAAAATTAAAGGAAAACATGTAATCTAAAGAATTAACCATATTAGAAGAAAACATATGATTTAATTTATAGATATATCATAGGATTTCATCATCAAAATCTTAATCATAAACAATCCTGGTAAATAATGAGATTGTTACCTAAACCCCTTACTGCTTTTAAAACTTTTGAATCATAAACCCCATGAAAAAAAATATCAATTTTTATATCCCAATAAATTTAGTAAAAATCATAATAATATACGTTCATGGTTAGTATATACACCACATAAAAGAAACTAGTGGTTAATATGTAATTTATCTCATTAAAATAAAAGTGAGACAAAAATCCCTCACCTCAAGTCTCAAATTTATTCATACATGTTAGAACCTCATGTATAATAAATATAGGTTTATCATAAATATATTAAAAAACCATAATTTTATATATCATATCACATATGAATTAATTATAACCTTTTATCATCCGTTTATTAAAAATTCTTTGTTAAAATCATTGTTCTGGGTAATAAAAGCTTCATTTTTCATGTATGTTTTGGTTTGGAGGTTTCTATTTATTGTACTTTTATCATGGTTAAATCATATAAAAAAATATTAATAATGATTTAAATTTAATATATATTCATTATATACATATTTTTGGTCATCCATAAATGTTATAGTCATAAAAATTAATTATGTCGTTCATGGAGACGAAAGGTCATACCAACGGAGGAAGGCTATTTTCATTATTTTGAAGGATGGAATAAAATAAAGGTAAATAATAATTAAAATTTATATATTAATTATAATATAATATATATCATATATTTTTAAAAACACCATCCTTATATCTATCCATGTCAATAATAAATGAAAAACGAATCACATAACTTCATGGAGGCGGTAATCCACGCGTACACTCGAGCGGCGTTATCATTTTCCAATGGATTGGAAAGTAATAAGGTATATGTAATATTATAATTAAATAAGTATAGTTATGTAAATATATATACATGAAATCCATCATTATATCCATTTGTGAGAGGTGGTGGTCGAAAACAAATTACATAGGTTTGCGAGGCGGTACTCTGCCATACACATGATTGTTGGTTTTATTTCCCATTTGGTATAAGAGGAGATAGATATAGTTTATTACATAAAAATAATAGAATATAATTATATGGAATATAATGGAGTTTTTAATTCATAATATTTTAATAATATTTTATATAGTTGGATGAAGAAATAAAAGAAAAACTCTTAGTTAAGAATGATACCTCTTCATCAGAAAACCTCTTTAGGTTTGCACCAAAATCCTTCCAATGACTGATTTATAATAAAAAGGCCTCTATGAAATGGTAAGGGTGGTTATTAATGTATTTGGGTAATTATTTTACAAACCATAATGGTTTTTTAGTGTGAATAAAAGACAAGACGAGGTTCCCTTTTATAATTGAGAACGAGTTACATCATTGTAAATACCCAAAACTATTTAATAATGGGAATTCACTCTCAGACAAGATCCTAAAAAATTGATAAATAATTAAGTTACATGAATATAATTTCCATACAAACCTCCAACACTAAAAAATAAACATTTATTAAATATTTAATTCACATTACCTATAAGGTTACTCACTTTTACCATTTTAGTATTCACAATAGTAACTAGTATTTTTACCTAGGAAATTTTTCTGTTAAGATTAAATAAAATGGAAATTATTTGATAATTTTAACCTAATTATTTAAAAATACAAAATATATTTTATTAGATAAAAAACTTATGTGTGTGGAATTTTAATTTTAACACATGCACATGTAGCGCACAAAACCTCATTTTAACCATAATCACAGTAATAAATTTTTACTATGTTTGTTGTTCATTATGACCAAAAATTAATATGAGATTATTAAATAATATTAATTAAACTAATTTAAAATATGGAATCCATTTTTTAAAATTATATTCACAAAATTTACAAAATTTAATTAAAAATAAAACCTCAAAACACGATGATAAGTGATTTTCCAAAGTAAAATGTTTCTCAAGTATAGAAATTTTTTATATCAAAATTCAACATAAAAATTATTAAAATGAAATATATTGAATTAATAAAAAAATAATTGAAATAATTTTACTTTTAATTCCATTTAATATGAAATATATCTTTTTGAACTCTTTAAATGAAAATACACTTTCTAATAAAAATCAGTATCTTTCACTATTCATCGAAAAAATATTCTTTTTTGAAAATTATCAAAAACTCAGTTGAGGATAATTTTAAAATTTTAATTTCAAAAATTAGGTTTATTTTTTCAAATTAATGTCCTAAAATTGGGAAATTTTAATATTAAAATAATTTCAAAAAATAAGATGAACCCATTTTTTAGAAAAATATTGTTTTAAGCATAAAATTGGATTTCTTATTATCCTATGCCTCGAAAAAATTATTAGATGAATAATAAAACATTTTATAGAACATATAATATATAAATTTATTAAAATCATCCCCAAATAGTGATCAAGTAAATTTATTAATATAAACACACATTTTTTGTGTTAAAAATGGTTTTTCAAAAAAATATCTCATTTAATTTAAATTGGTTTTTATTTTATGTTGTAATTAATTAATAAAAAAATAATTAATTATATAAACATGTATACCTTAAATTTTTATAATTTATTTATTCCTATCCATACTCATCAATCCAATGGATAGACTATAACTATCACATTTACTAATAATATTTTAATAGTATATCGTTTTTCGTTCGAACTCGGTTCCACGTGTAACATAAGCTATCCAATAAATTAAATTTATTTGAAAAAATATATATCATAAAATATTAAGGAGTTAAATATAGTGATGTAAAATAATACTTAAAAGATGTAAACATAGATTAAAAATACCATTAAAATAATATTTGTACTTTTCTTTGAAAACATAAGAAAAGTATCTTTTTCTTTTGATAAAATTTTAACTAAAAATTAAAATAATGTTAATAAAATTATTTTATTTCAAAATGAACATGTAAAATTATAAATTAATACTAAAATAAAATAATTTTCATGAATTCAGTAAAATGTTTTCATATTGTATACGTTAAAAAAGAATAATCTTTCCATGTTTTGGTAAAAAGTCAAAAACAACTTCTTTAAAAAATGTTTCTTTAAAAATATTCATTTCAAAAAAAAATGTAAATTAAAAGGTAATGAAAATGAAATTATTAAAATCTTTAATTTATGGTTAAAAAAATTTATAAAATAATTTTTCAAAGCAAGGACATATAAGAAAATTTTCTTCGACCAAAATAGAAATACAGATGAATTTTCTTTAAAAAATTTATTTCTCATTTTAAGTACCAAAGTGAGGAAAATTATACTAATACATAAAAATTATAATTATAAATATAGTAAAATAAAATATTTTTGGTTTAAAGGATAATATATATATAATTTCCTTCAATGGAAATTTAACATAGACAATCCCGAAAAAAATGATATCGCAATATAAACCCTTACATCAAGTCTCATATTACTCCATACATGTTCAGTAATCCTATATAATCAATATATATTTATTATATAGATTTTAAAAAACCATATTCATACATAATTTACTATTTATGATTCCATTATAATTTCAAATTATCCTTTTATTAACAATTTCTTCATTAAAATTAATATTTTTTTGAAAAGTAGTTTGTTTTCCATGAATGTTTCAGTTTGATGATTCTATTACATGCACCTTAGTAATGGTTTCATCATCTCCATAATTTTAATCATGATATAAGTATTATATTTATTAAAAATTTACACTTTTATAACTATTTATATAAAGTGGTGAGGAAAAAAGAACTGTATCGCTTCATGGAGGTGGTAGTCCACATGTATGAACAAGCGATGTTATCATTTTCTAATGGTTGGAAAGGATAGAAGGTATATAATATATTATAATAGAAAAGAAAAATTGTGTCTTATATATAATATAAAAACATTAAATCTATCATAATAACCAACTGTTAATGGTGGTCATGAAAAATGATGTTCACTGCATTGTGACGCAGTTATCTACACGTATACACGAACGATGATTTTGTTTCCCATTTGATAGAGAAGTATATAGATAAAGGTTGTGTCATTTACATAATAACATCTCATTGTATGGTATATAATTATATTATTATATAATAATGGTGATCCCATGATAGAAGGAGGTACAATGATAAATAATACTAAAACACTCAGTTTAGAGTTATACCTCTTCTTTGGACAACCACATTTGGATTACACCTTAAGACATTTGAGGTTGGTACTTTGATAAAACATGGACCTATAGGTCATATAAAGGGGTTTTAAAAAGGTATTTGGATTGTTATTTACTAATATAAAAGGTTCATAAAGTTTGAGTAAGAAAGGATAGTTGGTTTCCTCTTATAATGGAGTGAGAATACACACTTGGAATTTTTCAAATGATGAAAATGTATTAATTTATTACTCAATCCATGTAGAACCAAAATAGACTATTTTTTAATTAAGTAATATATATGATGAAAATATATTAATGTCTTACTTAAGCCATGTGGCACCAAAATAGACTATTTTTGAATTAAGTAATATATATGATGAAAATAAAGATATATAATAGTATTTAGACAAGTTTTTATTTAAATTTAATTCTTATATTTTTAGTTTAACCCCCCCCCCCCCCACACACACACACACACATACACACATTAATCTATTAGAACATTTATCATTGTATTTAATTTTTACCTTAGTTACTATTCATAATGACAGAAAATGAATGTTCCCTCAATACCAAATAGTTATATTCTAATTAAAATTATGTATTAAATTTTATAAATTTAAATTCTAATAGTTTTGGGATTTAAATTTTAAAACAAGCCCAAAAATGAGATGTAAAATGGTTTTTAGATAAATGAGTTTTTAGACCCAAAAATGAACTTATACCAAAATCAAGTACAATATATGTTTTTATGTGATTAATTAGATTATATAAAATTAAATGAGTCTTATTTCACTTTATGATCAAATTATAAATATAATTAAACATTTAAATTACTATATTTAATGAAAATATGGCGGTTTTACAAAAAAATGGTATTTTTCACTATTCACTTAAAAATAAATATTTGCAGAAAATTAAGAAAAATACTCTAATATAATATTAAAAACATGATTTCAAAAATGATATTAATTTCCTCATATAAAATTTCTAAAAAAGATATAAATTAATTATAATTTATTCACACAAAATGAAATAAATTTTTTTTTGAAAAAAACATTTTATTGAAGCATAAAATGACTTTACTAAATATTGAGTATATATTAATTATGAATTAACATTTATAAATTTTTTTATAAAGTTTTTAATAATATTCATATATTTCATTCCAATGTCTAGGTTATAATAGAATGTTATATCATGGTTCATTTAGACTCGTGTTTTTTTAAAACAAGCTATCAAATACTTTAGGTTTATTTCAAAGGAATATATATATATAATCTTAGGGAGTTTCACTTCTAGAAAGGATGGGTTATAAAACTCCAATAATTAACCCATACCTTTATTCAAGTATAAGATGGTCCATTTTCACTCTTATAACTAGGGTTCCACCAAAGGAATTGTAAAACCTAACTATGTGATCCTTTGGTGACTATTGCTTCGACACAAGGTCATCCAATTTTATGGATTCATATAGAGTCAAAAATCATGTTGATATAATTAAAAATATCACATAAAAGTAATATAACTATTAGAAAATCCCTCACATTCCAAATAAATTAAAATGCTCACTGGGTAAAGTCCACCTAACTTGTAAGACTTTCCATTGAATTATCCAAGCCTGTAATAGCTATCATTGATGCTAAAGATCAATTGTCTCAAAAAATATCCTACAATTTCATATGAATTTTTATTCAAGAAATATCCCAAAATCAATATGAACCATAAAAACCTCACTACTTATAATATTATCATCAGAATACTAACTATGATCAAATAGCTTATTGACAACTCTCAGTATCCCTATAAGAAAAATCCCCAATTCTCATAACCCATACAATAGGTAATTTCACCCAATTTCACTAAAATATAAATAAAAACTATCTAACCAACTAATAACATCCAAAAAGTTGATCAAAATTGTGTGTTCGCCTTTTTAGAACCTCCTCTAGCCACCGTATATGAATACCTATTATTTTGTAGTGATTTTCCCATAATTTGGGGAAATCACTTCTAAAATAAAAAAACTAGAAAATCCAAATTTTTGAAGAATAAATTAAAAGAGAAATAAATAAGTAAGGGATGAATTAATATCTCAACTAGAAAACTGAATCATTCTAGACAACCATGTATCAAAGGTAAGGATGGGATAAAGAAAATTGAGTAAGAGTATTTAGCCTCATGTCCATCCAGTTGACTAAGAACCCAAAAACTAAAGAGGGTTTTAAAATAAAACCCATAAAATAAAAAAGGACCCCATTTTAAGTGGGGTTCAATATTCTTCATCAACCTCTTAGTAGAACCCCAATAGGAGTTAAATAGGCCACTGATTTCCTTGTGGTAAGGAAAGATGAACCACCATACTTTGAAAACCATTGTAATATTAGTGGCAGCTTCAATACACTTCCATAATCCACCACATACCCTTCATAATAAATTCTCAGTATTGGGATTTTCTTTGAGTCCTTCCATGTCTAAACCCTCTATTTAAACTCCTATGTAACACTAAAAAAACCTCCCTCTCGAAAAAAAATCCATAAAATTGTATTCTTCCATATTACACTCCACTAAAATATAACTCTTAATAAGTTCTACAAGAACCCAGTGACGTGAGGTGTTACACATTATAATTCAAACATTTATTAAACATTAAAAATCATAATTAATTTTCTATGTACTATCCTTGAAGCTCATAAAAAGATATTATGACCATTTGAAATTTTCTAGAGAAATATATTTGATATTTGTGAAAGACTAAAAAATTCAAATGTTTGTGTTTATCTTAACTATTTAATTCAAAGGTTATAGAATCCCATTTGAGTTTGAGAAATCCTACAAAGAATTTTTCTTAGCGATACAAAATTCTAGTAGATACCTTTTTAGGTGGTATTATATTGGATATCATTGAGATATTTCATTTTGGTACATGTAATGAGTCTTAACATATTCAATAGAAATGATAGGGGTAAAAATTAATATAGTAATGTTATGTGTTTATGTCTTATATAAAATCATTTAAAACTCTCATTATCACATCCTACATAATTTTATATTACTATTCATTTTCACTACCTTTAGTTAAGATTCATACCTATAAAAACTCAATAAATCCATTATAAATAGTTTAATGGTTATTACAAAAAAAAATTTATGAAGAACATGGTAAATGTGGAAAACATATTTGGGAACACACTACACATGTCAAGAAAATAGTTGTTATGGTAGAATCATAGGCAATCATCATGAACAATTGTATAGTGTTATCAGATAATTTTGTTTATATTTTGTCTAAAATAAAGGTTGTAAAAATAGATTATATTGATGTGATTGTATAAAATTGATTATGTTATCTATATCATAGTATAAATTACTTGTTTTTTGAAATATATAAGTATCATTATATAGATAACACTATTTATGCTCAAAAATGAATCCAACATGGATCAAAGAGGAAGAATGGATGAAATAAAATATTTAGTACTAGAAGGGTATATTCTTGTGAAACCCTAGTTGTGTGGCTTCTAAAATTAAGGTTCCACACAACCCCATAGTTTTATACATAAGAAAGTATGTTTTGAAATGTATCAAGAGGCATTGCACCACCCTTGAGTTCTGTGAGTGTGAAATTCCATCATGAGATAACCATTTTTAGGAGAAATAGGCATATAAATTCCCCTCAAATCACTATATTTACGGTTTGGACTTTAGATATCATATTTTAGAGAAGAAAAATCTCTCAGCTTTTAGAACATCAACATTCACTCTTTAGGAAATCTAAGAAACCTGCATGGACTATTAAAGGTGATAATCATTCATGAATTAATTTTCACAAGCCCATTAATTATTTTTCAAGTTCTTGATACTTTTTTATACATATCCCTTCCATGATGAACACCCTTTGGGTAACTGGTCAAATCCTCATGCATGGAACAGTTTCACACAACACCTATCTAATATAAAAATCATACCATTGAAACACATTCAACGCCTCTTCTACAAGACCAACTTACATAGGATAATATTTCACATGGGACCCATATTCTCTTAATCTTGGAAAACTCATGAAAACTCCATATGCTAGACCAGAATTATAGTAACCCACCTCTAAGTCCTTTATAACAACCAAGGATTGGTCAACCATTATGTAATCATCACACATATCCTTGTTCTTTCTAGGAAAGGTTCAGGCATCCTTCTAGGTGTGATACCCAACCATGTTATTATTATAGACCTTATCCATTATCCACTCAATGACACATGTGTTTTACAAACCAACATGGGAAGCCCCTAACACTGACACCCAAGTTATTCTATGATAATCCCCAAAGAGTGTTTCTAATCCCCATGGGCTGGAAAATAGTACTTATGAATAATGGGTATACCTTTTAGGAATGGTTTCATCTAAATTAATGATGTAATATGAAGGGTTATAACCAATAACTTGGTATTACCTCTCCATATGTTGGTGATTCATGCACCCAGATAAGAAAACAGTAAAAAAAACTAAAAAATACATTATAACATAAATAAAAACTATAAAAGTTAATGAAAACACATAAAAACATAAAATAGAAATATACAAGTACAAAAAAAATATCCAAAAAAAGATGGTATGAGAATTCAAATAGGATATACAGTGTGTATATTCATGGTAATAAAATTGAAAAAAAAAATAAGATAGATAAGAGAGTAACTATTCATATATGTGTGATACAAGGGATCATCCCACCATGACACCTCAACCAATATAGATAAAATTATCATAAACTCTCACTGCATCCTATCAATGCCTTTCCATACTTATACTAGTGAAAAATGTGTCTATATAAAAATATTTAGTGTATGTATAGTGTGAGAATAATAATACTAGTAGGATCCCACAAATTGTTCCCTGAACATTTTTTTTTATAAAAATTTTATCATGATAGTTTAAAAATAAATACATGAAAACAATCCTTTTATCATTTTTAAAGAATATGAGTAGCATGGTACAATTATTTTGATGGTTAAATAAGGTAAATGAAGTCTATAAGATCAAAAAAAAACATCATGTGGATTCACCCTAATGTGACTAGGGTCAAGTAATCCTAATCTCATTATATATATGAACAATCATTGTATACTGGCTATTATCTAGAGTCTAATCATAGATAACAATATTACTTCACTATTTTGGGTGACACATTCAAATGTTTTAAATCATATCTTAGTAAAGAAAGTATTTTCCTAGGGTCCCTACCCAAGAACCTAGGTTCTTCCATGATTTTTACTTAATTCAAATAGCCCTTATTCAGGTCAGATTACTCAAAAAGTTTATAAACATCCTTTACTTTCATATTAACATGTTTTAGAAACCAATTTAAACATATTTGATAAATAAAAACAAGAAAATATATCTTTATGTGAAAAATATTCCACAAAGAATTCATTTTATACTTCTAAAAATTTTGGGGGTATATTTTTAAGAATCGTGAATAAAAGGTTCAATCAACAAGGTAATGGCACAAAACCACCTACCTTAGTCTGTTGAAACTGTTCATGCATAGTGTGAGTCCACTTGATGTGAGAAAGAGGGATCCTTGGGAGTTAGGGAAAATGCATAATCACCAAAACCCATACCATCAAAATTATGTATTATAAACCTTAGGTATCCATGGATATAGGGAAATAATAAAACTTGATATAAGTGAAGAATAAATCTAAGTAAGATATATAAAATTACTTACTTGATGATCTCTAAATGATTTTTAGTATCCACAAAAAATGGGTGAAGATGGAAGGGGCAAAGGTTTCATCATGAAATAGGTATCGTACTTTCTAAAATGGGGAGAAAATTGGGTTTTAGGGTAACAAATTAGATAGGTTTAGTTTCATAATATTACACATTTTAAACTCATATATGACTCCACCATGGAAAAACCTTCCCATGTCATGGAATGGTGGTCCTTACACCCAACTTAGTTCCATTTTCCAGTGTCGTTATATGGAATCACTTAACCTTTATATCATGATCGGTCTACAATTTATAATTTTAGGCCTATGGGGTGGCTTGGTCATGGTGTGGCTATCTTTGGTCATGATGCATAGGTCTTACAATCTAGAAATACATACAACTAAAACAAAACAAAACACTTCTAAATCTGAGAATAGATAAGATCATTTCCCCCTTATAAAGGATTATTTATCCCGTGTCATATTGAAGTCACCACTATGATTATATAATAACTGAACAAGTCAAATAGGTTTTTCATGTATCACATTTTCCTTGAATCTTACAATCTGCAATGGTTTCTTAGTCATTGAGACATCCAATTCCAACTCAATCTCCTCCTAATTCAACTGATAGTAAAAATAAGTGATTTACTTATTCTATTGAAAAATGTGGAAAACATCATAAATAATTTTCAACTTAGTTGTAAAATTTATACATTAAGAAAAATTCCTAATTCTATCGATGATCTCTAAAGGTCCCAAATATCTCGAGGTAAGCTTCCCAAGTGTCTCTAACAAATAGTGACCTAATCATGGTAATATTTTAAAACACTCAATCACCCATAGATTATTCCAATATATGATAATGATTATTGGAATAATACTTATAATTGATTTGGGAAATCACCAAACATTGTTAGATAATTTGGATTTTCCAGGTTATCTCCTAGATAAGGATCAAACCAACTAAGGAGGATTCACTAACCTTGGCCCAATAGAGAGGTAAACACATGGATGACCATATAAATATTTCAATGTATCCATCCATATATAGGACTAGTACCTAATATTTTATGAAAATTTGACTAGTTACATATGGGTATCCCAAGAACTATCAAAATCTAAAACACAATCATAAAGTATTTATTCTAAAATATAAATGGCCCTCTCTGTTTTTTCATCTATTTTTGGATGGTAAGTTGTACTTAACATCACCTAGGATCTTGTAACCTATTGGATACATCTACAAAATTAATAAGTAAATTGAGGATCTCTATCATAAATAATGGGAGTGGGAATGTAATGCAGTCTCACAATCGCCTTCACAAAAAACATTCCAAGATCATCCAGCTTCATAATATCATTGATCAAAATAAATTGGGATGATTTCATCAGTCTCTCAATGAAAACATTGAAATAATTCATCCCTCAAGGGGTATGTTTCAATCCAAAAATAATATACATAGATATACCATACCATTTTCAATTAGGGATAATAAGGGGATGTAGAAACATGGATAACCTTGGATGTTCAAATTTAACCTACTAATAGTTATAACACTGAGATGAAATTTGAGTTAAATCATATCTCATATTTGACCACCAATCTTGAAATATCATATCATAAAACATCTTGGTGGATTGGGGATGAACAAATCATTGATATTGATGATATTCCAATATCATCATCTTAATAATATATAAGGGAACAATATATCGGTTCTTGAAGAAAAGGATGCGCTCTGAAGATAGATACCACACATTTTTAGTATTCCCACTATATATATTTCTTTTATCACACTAAAATTCATCATATTTTAGTTTCTACTAGGAGGAGAGTTCAATGAGAGAAGATTTTACTTTCACATTAGTAAGGAAAATTCTTTATTATTCCTCCTTTACTTTAAGGTGTAACTTTGTAAAAAGGCTTATGATATTTCAATACTCACTAAATTTATTCAATATGTGGGATGTAAATTTATTACTGTGAGCATCGATGACAAATTTTCATTTTCTAAGTTAATAAGAGAGATATAAATCAAAAATCTAGAGATAATCCAGCCACTATCGATGGCTAAGGTTTAAATTCTACTAATAGCAGATATATCTCGAGATTTTTTTGATTGGATTGTATTATAAACTTATTGTCAAAAATATAATGTATCTAACACTTGAGTACATGTATAATAACAACTAGTTCAAGATGAAGGGTGGGATAACTTTATCATGTGTCCATAGTTTCCATGATCCATAATCCACCACATGATCACCCTGCAATAGTACATAACCAATACCCATAGATGATGCATTACAAAATACCTTGTATCCCTAGCTGACCTCTAGTATGATAAAGAAGGGGGGGTCAATGTGCAGTTCCCTCTAACCCACACTCTTAGATATATTATTTAAAACACATAATATACAACACTTTATTTGATACATGTATAATATTATAGTATATTCCTTGCATTTAAAATCCATGTACCTTTTAGTTTGGAGTTTTAGAGAATTCAGATAAGCATAAACTAATAAATCTAAAAAAAATTCAACCAATTATTATTTTTTCCACAACATAAGAAGCTAAGAAATCCATAGTGATTCTTCAACATCACCTATAAATTTTCCACAAAATATGCTCTTCAAGGGTTAACAAACTTAATAATTTATTTCATAACCTGGGGAAAGGGAAATATAAGAAAGGGGTGAGCTCAAATGGGAAGTAAGGGTAAACATAATAATAAATCAAAACATGAGATACATAATGCATAACATGATATAATTATGAGGATGATCATAATCATGTAATCATGGAATAAAAATATGATATTAGACATAAGAGAATGGAATCATAGGAATGTGTTAAAATATAAACATAATACCATAATAATAAGTCAAGGATCCCAACCTCATTAACAAAACATATTTGGATAGTCTAACTACCCACTCTCATAGTTGTCTAGGCTCACTGACCATGCACCATGATGTCTTATGAAATGGTAATATTACCCAATTTATTATTGTTCTTTATAATTCTAGGGCCACCCATCAAATAATAAAAATCATACATATGTGTGATGTATTGTTTCTATAAACATATCATAAAAACCAAGGAAATAAATTTTGTTTTACATTATTTTCAAGTGGTTCCCTAAGGAAGAATTCATGATTCCATCAATAAACCTAACATGATAAACCCATGGAAAATAAATGGGTATCCAATGACTAAGCATCGTTCTTTTTAAATACCACTCAACAAATATTATTAGGCATATGTTGTTTACAACGTATAAGAAATGGATATATGGTATAGACAAAAATTTCACAATCAATCAATGTATTGGTAAACTAGGGGAACACCCATCTATCAAGTAATGGAATATATGGAATTCATAGAGAAAAATCATTGGAAATAAATTAATCCAATAAAAATGGATGATTAGAAAGATAAAAGAAATTTTGGATCATATCATAGATATAAAAGAGGATTTCATAAGCCATCCGGATAAATAATTTGGAAGGTATCATTTAAAAAATACCCTTGATCATGTATTAGACTTATATGAAGAACACTCTTAGAAGCATTATGATAATTTCTTTAAAAATAAGAATTTACATTGTCCTTTGAAAATACATAAAAATGATTATTTTATTAAATGATGAGAATATGTATTTCATTTTATAAAACATTAAATTTTAGAGATGAATTCTCTTAGAAAATCGTAAAGGTAGTGGAAAGAAGTGTTCATGCGAAAATATGTAAAAGATACTCCTTCCATAAGAAACAAACCATGTGGAAAAAAGTTTAAAATATTTCTTTTTAAAATAATAAATTCAATGTATTTTAAAATTAATTTTAAAAAATATTTATAGAATACTTTTTAAAACATTCATAACATTATATGAAAGGAAAAAAAATAAAATTTATCCATGTGGAAAACGTTAAAAATAATTTAAAGGATTTTATGAAACCCACTTTATAAAAAGTATAATAAAACTTTCATTTGAAAATAGGTGAATGGAAATATTAATTTCACTTGAGATGAAACATATTTCGGTTATATATCACACTTTTTACAGGTGAAACATGGAAATGTATGAAAAATATCCATTGGAAAGTATAAGAGTTATTATTATCAACTTCATTCTATTATTTTAGGAAGTGTTTCAGCAAAGGTGTTCATATTAATGAAGATAATTAATATACCTAGATAAAAATTAACCTACCATTTTAAAAGATAATGGTAGTAAAAAGATACTTAGAATATCAAAATCAAGAATTAATTTCATGACTCATGGGGAAATGGACTTGAGTTCAGAAAATAATTACAAGTTGACTAATATTTTAATCAAAACCCTAAAGGATAAAGAGGTTGGAAATGAACCTAAAATTACATGAATAAAATATATTTTAGGATTACATAATAATTGTGTATCAAATACACCATATTAAAGTAAATTTGTGAATAAATTAAAATGTGTCCTAAAAAATGGAGTTTGAGAAGAAAATTTATCTTGGTTTAAGAACATTATAATAAAACCCCATTAGAATAAAGAGATCATGAAGTTGAAGATAAAATAATATGCATGAATATAATATATGATATTAAATATATATTTTTCATTATATTCACCATTTAAAATAAATAATGTGTATAAAATAACATGTCTCTCAAAGATGGTAGTTTTGAGATGAAACCCATACCGTGTCTAAAAGCATTATGTGCTTGAACATAACTTCCTTAATAATTGAATTAAGTTTATTAAAAACCTTAATAATAACCTTATTAATTTATCATTAATTTCTCAAGGTATAATTATTATCATAATTTTCTCATTTATTAAATCATATCCACATATGTCGGTTACTCGAGGTGGTTCGGTTGATTTTTACATAAATCTATTATCATTTTGACCATGGTTAAGTTTATTTTTAAAATATATTATTAAACTATAGAAAAAAAATGTTTTTTTAAGTATAATTTTTATGCATAAAAATCACTTTTAATTCCATCCATTACTGGAAACAATTGAAAACAAAATGCATCAGTATGTGGAGTCGGTAATCCGTACGTACACATGGTTGATAATTTTTTCATAAAACATGAGGGATATAGAAAGTAAATTGATTTATCATACCATAATAATAATAATTTTATAAATAAAATATTTATTCATTTAAACCCCATTTTGATCCATCCATTCAAGGTGGTGATGAAAAATAGGACATGTTGTGCATGGAGGCGATAGCCTGCACAAACACATGATGACATTTTTATTTTTTGAATGCTTTTAGAGGAAGGAATACAATGGATGTTAAATTAACATAATAAAATAATAATATGTAATTAATAACTATTTTATAATACTCTCATTAATATAATATATTATAGGTGGTAGAAGAAATAAATAATAATAAAGAAATGTTAAGAAAGATGTGGTAACTTCATTGATACTTTGAGGTTTCTCTTGAAAGTATTATTGAAAATGGAGGAGTTAGGATGTATTATGGTGAAAATAGGTTTAAGGTTATGTAAGGGGATTATAAGAGAGTTAATTATGCTATATTTTCAAGTTGAATTAAAATTTTAGGTGAATCATTGAAGGGGTGTAAGTAGTCTCTTATTATAAGTGAAGATATGGAAACTTTTCATGGAAAATAATGATAAGTAAGGGGTAAGAATGAAAATTCCTAAACTTTAGGTGAGTTAGGTGTGGTATTCTTGGTTATACATGTGGGTATGACTATAAAACCTACAAAAGGGTTTTGATAAGGTCTAAACGTCAAGTAATATTAGAGATTAATCATTTAAACATGTATCACTCTTAATTAAATATTAATCGTGTTAATTATTTTACTACTATGAATATATATATAACCATGTTACCAAATTTATACATGATGATTCTTAATTTTGGCTCCATTTAACCTAATTAATATCATAAATATGATAAAATATTATTTCAAATTAAACACACATAACACTTAAAAATTATTTTTTGAATAAACGAGTGTTTTTAAACTTTGAACTTATGTATGAGATAATTTTTTATGATTACTAATTTTTATGATATTAATTTATTTATTATAAAAAAATTAAGGTTACTTTATATTAAAATAAATCCATAAAAAAATTTATATAAATATTAATTAATTAAAATAGAATATATTAAACCGTTTTCTTTATTAAATTAACATTTTACTTTAGTTTAAAAAGTGTTAGGAATGTGTCTTCTAAGTTAAAATAATATTTCAAAATTTATAATTTTATTTCTTAGATTCATATTTGATAATATAAATGTTTTTATGACCTTATAGTTCATTCTTATATATTCATAAATTCATGGAAATTATAATTTTCGTGAATAACGCATTTTCGACTAAAAAATGATATTTACAGTAAATGCTAAAAAATTATAGTAAGTAGATTTTTATATTATAAATTAAAAAATAAATTTGATTTTAACTTATTTTATTTATAAAAAATATTTATTTACCTTTTAATGTAAAATTTTAAATATAAGGATAATAAGATTCTATTTAAAAATACTATCTTAAACATTAAGTGTTTCTCATTTTATTTTATACCAATTTTCTAATTTAAAGAATTTTAATATTTTATATATTATAGATATATTATATTTTATCATAATGAACTTTTAAATATTATTAAATTAACTTAATAATATAATATGATATTTTTTTAGTTTGTCTGAAGAAATATATCGAACTCATTATCATTTAAAGAATATATATATACTGAAATATTGGGATGTTACATTCTCCCCCTTAAAAAAGTTGCATCCTCAAAAAAAATTATAAATACATTAATTAATAATTCTAAAAATGTTAACATGATATAAGATATAATTTAAAATAAAATTCCTCAATTAATATCTTCAGTAAAATTAGAAGAAAAATATTCATCCTCTATAGAGTTAATTAGATACTTAATTTTCCCTTGGTATCTAGATTATTTATGTCCTCATTTTCTACATATAACACATTTTCTAGTTTCTTTGAGACACCCCCTGGTGTGATTCTTCACATATTTTTAATATGAAGGATATTTTATCTTTTTTCCATCATCATATTCATCACCTGAATTTTCATGAGATTCCATCCTTATCTTCTTTGGTGTGTTTTTTCTTCAATTGTGTCCACGTTATTAATCATATTTTATGATATTTTATTTTTCATAATAATAATATTTATCATCCTAGTTATTTTCCCAATATATTGTAGGTTGGTACAATCACCACATTCTCTATTGTATCCATCATTATCTTGGTTCCTCCTTGATCCTACCATTACTTTAAAAGAAATTTTAGGGATTAAAATACTTAAATTAGTAAATTTACAAAGGGAAAATTTTGAGGATAAAAAAATGATTCATAAATGATGTGAATACCCCAAATTAGGAGTCTTTATCCTCAATATAGGTTTTATATGGTCATTTGACTATTAGTTTCTCTAATTTAGTTAACTTACATTAAATAAGATGTTCAAATCCTTCATAATGGTTTGTAAAGATAATATGAATTAACCCAAAAATATCCAACGAGATTGTCTATTCAGGTTCTCAGTTAGAGACCATTCACCATGAACCATAATGATGACTGAGATATACCCAACGAAATATTTTAGGGGTTATTACCCCTAGATACATCTATACCAAAACCTCATCAACATTCCAGTATCCATAAAGGATTTTAATTTCTTATAAAACCCCTAAATATATACTTTAACAAAATTTCAAGAGGTTATCCTAGACTTGGACTTATACGTATGGTTTCTACTAGATTATTTTTCCTAATCCCCAAACAACATGACATATTCAACACTTCCAAAATAAATTTTTATCTATACCATTGAAACCAAGATCATCCATAACTCATCAACCCTTGATCTCATTCAAAAATATTTAATCATCCTCAACCAATATCATCATAACCTCTAAAGTTATCTGAACACTCCTTTGATACCAACTATATCACCCTTATACCCATTCTCTTAGATACAATGCTGAAAACATATAACTTATAAAATTTTATTAGATACACATATAATATTATGATATCTTCCCCACATTTAAAATATAAGGACATTTTAGTTTAGAGTTTTAGTGAATTGGGACAAGCATAAACTGTTAAATATCAAGTATTCACAGAAAATGGATTTTTTTCCACAATATAATGAGCTAATAAATCCATATTGAGTCTTAAACATTGACTATAAACTCTCCACACAAGATAATCTTCTAGTATTAACAAACATAATACATTCATTAATAACATGGGTAATGGGAAACACAATAATGGGGTGAGCACAAATTTTCAAAAAGGGTAAACATAATAATAAACCATAACATGAGAGACATTAGGAGTAACATGATATTATAATGATGATGATGATAATCATGAAATCATGGAATAAGGCGATGATATCACATGATCATGGATTAAACAATGATCAAACCATAAGAGCATGGATTCATAGGAATGTGGAAACAATATAAACATGATATCATAAGCATAGGTCAGGTTTTCCTACATCATTAATATAACATAGTTATTTTGGTTAACATCCCACTCTCATAGTTCACTAGGATCACTTCCCACACACCATGATATCTCATGAGATGAAAACATTACCCATTTCATTGGAGGGATATATAATTCTGGTCAAACACATCACATAATGAAAATCATGCATATTTGTATCATGTGGTTTAAATTAACAAATCATAAAAACCCAAGTAAATGAAATGGTTTTTATATCCTTTTATGTAGTTCCATAAGGAAGTGTTCATGATTTCACCAAAAAACATGACATAAAAACCCATGGAAAATAAATGTGTATCCAATGACCTTGAGAATAACTCTAGGTAAGTAACACCCAAAAAATAGGATTACGCATATGGTATTTACACTATATATAAAATGGATATATGGTTTATACAACGATTTAACCAATCAATCGATTTATTGGGCATCTAGGTGAACACCCTTCAATCAAGTAATGGAACATAGGGAATTAAAAGTGGAAAATCATTGGAAGTAAATCATTCCTATAAAATTGGGTGATTATTCAAGAAAAAAATAGTGATAGATCATAAGATAGATGTAAAATATAATTTCACAACAAATACAAATAAATAAGGTGGTTTCTATCATTTTATTAATTCCATTGATCAAGAATACTTATTAGATAAATAATACTCTTAGAAGCATTAGGAAAGTTTATTTGAAAATAATAATTTCTCTTTCCCTTCAAAAAAAATTATACATGAATATTTTATTAAACCATGAGAATAATAATTTCCTTTTTGAAAACTTCAAATAATAGAGAAGAAGTATCTTAGAAAATAAAAATGGTGTATGAAATATATGTTCACATAGAAATATGTAAAATAGACTCCATCAATTAAAAATAAACCATATGGAAAATGTTAAAAATATTTATTTTTAAAAATAATTCAATATTGTTGAAAATAACTTCAAAAAAATATTTTTGGAACCCTATTTAAAATATTTATAATATTACATGAAAGTAAAACATTTTTTAAAAAACTATCAATGTAAAAAAATATTAAAAAATACTTTTAAAACATTTTATAAAATCTATTTCATAAGAAGGATAATAAAACATTAATTTTAAAAGTGGTTAAGGGAGACTTGAGTTTTTCTTGAGATGAAACATATTTGTATAATAGAATAAAATTTAGATAGGTAAAACAAGGACATGGATGGAGAATATCCATTGGAAAGTATAGGAGTTATTATTATCAACATTATGATTTTATTTGAGGAAGCTTTTTATCAAATTAGTGAATATTAATTATGAGTAGTAATATCCCTATATAAAAAATAAATATAAAATTTTAAAATATAATGGTAGGAAATAGAGACTTATAATATCAAAATAAAAAAATAGTTTTCACGACTCACGGGAAAAAGGAATTAAGTCGAAAAAATAATTACCACTTGAGTAACATTTTAATAAAACCCCTTGAAAGAGAAATATCTTTAAAATGAACCTCAAATACTATTAACAAAATAAATTTCATGATAATATAAATATTGGGTCACATATACACCATATAAAATTAAATTGGTGAATAGAGTAAAATGTGTCTCATTAAAGGGAGTTTGAGATAAAATTCTATTAAATTTTAAAAACATTTTAATAAAAACCCTTGAAAGAAAGAGATATTAAATTTGAAGTTAAAATACAATGAATATGTATAATAAATGATATTAAGTATACAATTGTCATTATATTAACCATTTAAAATAAATTGTGTTTATAGATAATGTGTGACTCAAAGAGTGCAGTTTTGAGATGAAACACTTACCTGTGTCTGAAAGTGTTGTCCACTTTCACATAATATCCTGAATGATAAAATTAAGTTTATTAAAAACTTTAAAATAATATTATTCATATATCATTAATTTTTAAATTTCAAATTATCATCATAAGTTTCTTATTTATTAAATTGTCTCTACTTATGTTGATTAATCATGGTGGTTCAGTTGATTGTTACGTGAATCTATTGGCATGTTGACCACGATTTTGTTTATTTTTAAAATATATTATAAACCACAATAAAATAAATTGTGTTTTAAATATCATTTTTATACGTCAAAAAAATTTAAATTCATCCTTTATTAGTGGTAATGGAAAACCAAACACATCACTATGCGGAGGTGATAATCTGAACATACACACAGTCAACAATTATATTTTCCATAAAATAAGGGGTGGTAGAAATTAAAATGATTTTTTATTTAAGAATAAAAAATATATATAAAGATAATATTAATTTATCAAAACATATTTTGAACTATCCATTTAAGGATTTGATGAAAAATAAGACATGTCGTGTATGGAGGGGGTAGTCCACACATACGCATGATGACATTTTTATTTTTCAAATGGTTTTGGATAAAGGTAAAAAATGGATATTATATTAGTATAATAAAATACCATAATATAATTAATAATTATTTTATCATAATCTGAAGTAAATAATAGATTAAATGTGTTATAAGAAATAAATAATTATAAATAAAAGTTAAGAAAGACGTGATTCCTTCATCAAGACTTTGAACTTTTTATTGAAAGTCTAATTGAAAATGGAGGAGTTAGGATATATTATTTTTTTCAGATACATGAGGTGATTCAATTTAATTCTATGAGAGGTAATTAACATATATTTTAAAGATAAATTTAAATGGGATTCAAATCATGGAAGGTATATAATTGGTCTCTATTTATAAGTGAATAAAAGGGTATATTCCATGGAAATGAATGCTAAGTAAGGGGTAAGAATGGAAGTATGTGGAAGCTAGGTGGGTTAGGTGTGTTATGGTGGGTGAGACATGTTTTTATGAATTTGCAACCTAAAAACTATTTATATTAGGTATAAATGTCATGTAAAATTAGGAAAAATCATTCCACTTTAGATTAGTCATTTAAACACTTATTACTCTAATTGAATATTAATCATGTCAATTATTTTATTATAAAAAATATAATTACACCCCTATTACCGAATTTCAATATGATGATTAAGAATTTGTACTCCATTTAACCTAATTAATTTCATAAATATGATAAAATATGATATTAAATTAAATACACATACCACATAAAATTGTTTTTAAATAAAAGAGTGTTTTTAAACATTAAAATTATGTATAAGATAAAAAATTTATGGTTTCTAATTTTAATGGTAGAAATTTATTTATTATAAAAAAATGACGGTTATTTGAAATTAAAATCAATCCATAACCCAATTTTTTATAAATATTAATAAATTAAAATAAAATATATAAAATATTTTTCTTTATTAAAGTAACATTTTAATTTAGATTTAAAAATGATGGGCATCAGTTTTCTAATTTCAAATAATATTTTAAAATGAATAATTTCATTAATTAGTTTCATATTTGAACACTTAAATAGTTTTATGACCTTCTAGTTCATTCTTATATATTTATAAAGGCATGAGTATTAACATTTTCATAAGAACCACATTTTTGAATAAAAAATTAATTCTCAGTAATTCATATTAAGTAAACATTTATATAATAAATTCAAAAATAAAAAAAAAATTATCTAATTATATTTCTAAAATTTATTCATTTATCTTTTAAGAGAAAATACAAAATATAAATATGAACTTCTTTTATTTAAAAATGCCTTCTTAAGCATTAAGTCTTTCTAATATTATTTCATAAAAAATATAATTTAAATTTTTTTAATATTTTATATCATATAGATATATTATATGTTATCATAATGATCTTTTAAAGAATATTATTTTAATTTAATAATGTATTATGACATTCATTCGAGTGTGTGTGAAGAAATATATCGAACTTTGTATCATTTAATGGAATATATAAATATATAAATATATTAAAATATTTGGAAGTTGGATGATTTCAACCATTGTTTCATCTCTTTAAAGGAGTCTTGACATTTTTAACTCTATGAAAAATTCATTCTTTTCCAAGTGATTATTTTCAATAAAGATGCATACTTAGATAAATCTCTAATGAATCATTGACGGTATCCTAGTAATCCCAGTAATATTCATATCTTAAAGATATCATTTAGATCCTACCAAGACATAACATACCTCACCTTCTTAGAATCAACTGAAATTTTCTATTTAGACACCACATGTCCCAATGAATTTACTTACTGGATCCAGAAACTACTTTTTGAAAGATTTGTATATTGATAATATTCATGAAGATATCCAAGAGTGATATTCAAATTCTACTTACGTACCACTTTGGACTTAGAAAAGAATAAAATAATATCCACAAACAACATGGTAATAGAATCTAGGTACTAATGAAATATTCAATTCATCAAATCCATAAAGATTTCAGGGGAATTAGTTAAGAAAAAGTTAATAAAAAGGTATTTATAATGACTATATTTTATTTGGAAAGTAATCTTGGGAATATAAAATTCTCTCACCCTAAGCTGGTGAAAACCTAAACAATGATTAATATTATTGAACTACCTTTACCATTTTAATTGATCAAATAGGTCAATGATATGGGGTAAAATATATTTATTCCTAATAGTGACCTAGTTCAACTTAATATAATAAATGAATTGATAGAGGGTACCATTCACCTTCTTAGAAAAAAACCTTGGGGAATACCATGGGGATACACTAGGCAGAATAAATCCCTTAGTATCTATGTCATATAACTATCTATTTATCTCTTTAAATTCGGGTGTTGTGATGTGATTTGATAGAATTGAAACTAGTTTTATTCTAGGTAGTTAATCAATTGAAAAATAAATTTCTCACTCTAGTCTTAACCCCAATAATTCATCAAGAAATAGCTCAAGGAACACCCATAATATAATAGGAGTCTCACTCCAAGAACTCCCCTTATCGGTTTCCAATCGAAGAGAAGACACCTAACATATAGGCCAACTGAATTTAGGAAGTGGAGGTACCTTCTGACTTGACTGTGGGTCTCATTCTACTTGAAAAAAATGAACACTCTCATTGGGGTTGGTGAATGTCACCATTTGATGATAAAGGATAACATTAGATTTAAAATTAATCATTAATCCCATCCCAAAGATTGTATCAATGATCTTCATTTCAAGGACAAGTATATCCCAACATAGCTTTATCTAAAATACTGAGATGGTACAAGATGGGAATCTAATATCATGATCCTTATTCTTTACATTAGGATTAAATATATCCCAAACATAATGAATAATATTGTAGTAAATATTTGATAAATCCAAAAAAACGAGTAGATATAAATTATTTAGAAGCACAGGTATCAAATAAAGCAACAACCATAGTTGATTCAATAAGAATGGTTCCTCCACAGTCATTACAACCACCAAGAATTCCATTGGTTTTGGATATATATCATGTAACTATTTTCTATTAGTCTAGTCCTAGGAACTACCACTATCCTAGGTCTTATTACTCAGTTTAATTTTCCCATATGGTTAACCTCTTCTACTAGTATTCCTGTGAAGATGGGACCCTACTACTTTTGATACATCAGGTTGTGCTTGATATCCCTTAAGATTTTAAGAACTATCTCTAATCCCAACTAGAATATTTATTTTGTATAAAATTTGTAGGTTTCCAACATGCCCATAAAAATGGAAAATTATAGTAGTCATCTAGAAACAAGGATTTATATGACTAACTTTTCCACATAGGTAGAAAATACGAGTCCTTCCCATAAGGGAAGTGGTGTCTATCTAGGAAAGTGTTCATGATCCACCACTAATTCCTCTTCTAGATTCATACCACCACCACGTTCTTTCATAAAAATAAATATGAATACCTTCATGCAAGGCGGAAACATCAAACATCCCATACCTCACATCTTGATCAATTTCCACCATCAAACCTCAATCTACCACTTCCTCATAAGTTTTAAGATTTAGTAGAGAGAAGTGATATTATATATCTAAATGGATTCCCATATCAAAATAGTTATCCTTCATTCCATAATTAGAAACCATATATGAGTAAATATTAAAATGCTCTATAAATTGATTAGCTTATTCCATGATTTTATGGTTACCCTGTCAAACTCTTACAAACTCTTAGGATTTTGAAATATCTATTGTTTCTAGGTAAAACTATTATGTAAACTTCATATTGAAATATTCAAATACAAGATACTCATACATATTAGCCTAAACCACTTATTACCATTAATTTTAGCTATCTACCTCAAGAATAAAAGAGACACATATCACTTTAACTAATTTGAGAGTCCCAAGGAACTCAAAAATCCTTCGTATATTATCTAACTAATATTCATTTTCTTGATAATCATTTCTACCTCAAAAATTTGGTGGCTAATGATGTAGAAATTCCTAGGCCCCATACTTATCCTAACTTAGACCTTGACATAACTATCAATTCTAATTATAACTAGTTCTAGATCCTTTCTCCATATCTTGAATCATTATTATAAGTAACTCAGTGATATTATAATCGATAGTGGGATTCAGCAATGTAAAATTTCCCATATCTCCCTCTAGATGGTTCATAGGGGTTCTTCAAGGGGGAATGGTGCTACATAAAATCAAATAAAAAGGAAAATAATAATTAAATAAAATAATTAATATCAGTTTAAATTAAAAAACATTCATTGAACAAATATATAAATCATAGATAAAACACCAAAAAAAATTACCCCCTTTTATAATTCATTGTTCTTATGAACAGTCTGTAGCTCGTGCACCCTTCTAGTAAAGAATATATAAATCTAATCCAGAATCAAAATTACACATTCCTATCATCCACTAATAACTTTGGTTTTCATACTAATATTATTGGATAGACACTTTTTTATATATACCACTTGATCTCTGATGATCCTATCTTATATCTTCCAAGACATACAAAATATAAAAAATCAAAAAAAAACTTTTATACCATTTCTTCATGAGATTACCTAGGATATCCCTAACCTAGGAACCCAAACTGATCTTTGATAAGGCACAAAGGGAATTTCTGATCCCCATGGTCTACCAACTAGGTCATGGGTATCATGGGTACACCCTTTCAGAATGGTTTCACCCAATATCTGATTTAGTATAAAGTTTATTAACCAAGAATCTGCCATCTAATCACCATATATTGGTGATTCAGGCACCTGGGTAAGAAAGAAACAATAAAAATAAAAACAACATGGAATAAAAAATAAAAACTATAAAATACCACAAAAATATATAATCATCAAACTAAAATATACAATTACAATTGATGATCCAAAAATTAAAGATTATATGATAGGAATTTGAATAGGGGATACAATGCATATATACATGATACAAATAGAATCAAAAAAATCCAAAATAAATAAGATAATAATTTTCCATCTTCACGCAACATGGGAGATCATCTCACTATGTCACCTCCATGAATCTACATAAAACTATTAAGAACTACCACAACCTCCAAGTTGTGCCTTACCTTTACATGTACCCATTAAATCAAGTTATAAATATACCCATTGGGTGTAAAAGGGTGTGAAAATAACAACCTCAGTAGGATCTGACTAATTTTTCCATGAAAATAATTTGTTATAAAAATTCATGCATGCTAGTTTCAAATTAAATACATGAAAGTAATCATTTGATCATTTTTAAAGAAGAAAAGTAGCATGTTATTGATATTTTATAGATTAAAATATATAAATGTATTTTATAAAATAAAAAACATTCAAAACAAGAAACATGTAAATTAACTCTAAGGTAACTAATGTCAATGAATCATAAGATCCTTACTGTATCCATGAATAACCATTGTATATCAGTTATTATCTAAATTTTAATCATTGATAACAATATTAATTCACTAGTTTGGGTGATTCACCCAAAAAATGAAAAGTAAATATTAATAAAAAGGTGTTATCTTAGGGTCCCTACACAAACACTTGGGTTCTCCCATGATACTTACCCAATTCAAAGTACCATTATTAAATGGAAGTTCCTTAAAAAGTTTATAAACATCATTTTCTTTCTTATAAACATGTTTTATAAACCTTTTTAAACATCTATAAAAAATAAATAGAATGAAACATCTCTTCACATTTAAAACATTCCATAAAATATTTGTTTTATACTTCTAAAACATTTGAAAACTATATTTTTATGAATCAAGAATAAAATGTTCAACCAAAAGTGTAAGGTCACAATAACACCTACATTAATCCATTGAAAACACTAATAAACAGGTTTAGTACACTAGATATATGAAGGAGGGATCCCTAAGAGGAAAGTAAAATCCATAAACACCAAAACTCATTCCATTAAAATTAGTTATTACAAACCCTATACTTCCATTTCCATGGTTAAAGAAGAAAACCCGAGATAAGTGAAGAATAGAGCTATAAAAGATAAAATCAATCACTTAGTTGATGATATCTAGGTGATTATTGGTAAAAATCTACCAAAATTAGGTGAATATGGAAGGGGAAAGAGTTCTTCACCCAAGGGGATGGTGATTTTTAAAATGAGAAGGAAATGGGGTTTAGGGTAATAAATTAGTTGAGGGTAATTTAGTAACATCTCAATTTTAAAATTATTGGAAGACCCCATCACGATATAACCATATCATGTCATGGAATTATGGACCTTCCCCTCAACTTGGTGACACTATCTAGGGTCATGTCACAACATTACATGGAATTTACATCATGACTAATTGATAGTTCAGAACTGTAGACCTGTGGGACATATTTCTCAAAGCATAACCAAATTATTTCATGATGTGACAGGTCTATTTTCTAAAATTACATACCACTCAAACAACCTAAACACATCTAAAAATAAATATATTTAAAAGTTAGAATAATTAAATGAAATCCAAATTTTAAATACATACCAGTGACCTATAGGGTGTCATAATGCCTCCTGATAGGCCTCCCACTAGGTGTAATCCCCAAAACCTACCCTCACCTAAGTCAAATTCCAAGTTTTACCAAGATGGGAAACACCATCATTTAACTGGAACTCAATACCTTGTTTTCACCTCCTTCATGATGCAATCATACTTACATAATGACATTAATCTGTCTAGACCAGTACTATCACACGACCTTAAACTGTACAACTGAAACTATAATGATTTTCATTCCTATTCCAACAAAATACATAATTCATCAACCTAAGTTTTAGTTAAAATATCATCACCATCTCATATACCACTCATGAGGTGGTATCCTCAAATATTTATTATCTTATTGGAGTACAAAAACCTCCAAATAGTCCCCACTAGACATTAAATCATCATCATCCTTATGTGAAAATAATAAGAGTATTAGTTCCCACTATACCTTAAATCATGACCACCCTTATGTAATGAACATATGGGGATCATTCCCCATGTTACATTAAACCATAACCTCCCTTTTGTGATGAGAATAAGAGTATTAGTCCCTGCTATAATTTAAACCATGTCTTTGCTTATGAGATGAGAATAAGTAGATCAATCCCTATTGGAATTTAAAGTACAGACACCCTTATGTGTCAAGAATAACAGGATCAATCCCAATTATACATCAAACCTTGACTGAACTTATGTGATGATCATAAGAGGTCACATTTATATCCTTACTTGTTGAGTATAATATTCCCTATATGATGAGCATAATATGTCCCACATTTTTAATTCATTAGAAACCCATACTTCCTTAAGTGGAGACATATGATACCTCATGTAAAAATCATAGGATAAATTATGTGACAAGCAAAATATACCTCATGTGATGATCATGGTATGACTTATGTCATAATACTAAGATTTATTAGGTGAGGATCCTAGGATACCTCATATCATGAGCATGGGATAACATAGGTGATATGAATAAGAAGCCATGGGTGATATACCTAGGATGCCTTAGATAATCAGCCTAGGATGCATTAGGTTAACAGCCTAGGATTCCATAGGTGATGAGAATAGGATGCCTTATGTGATGAGCCAAAAATACCCTAGTTTTAGAGCCTAATATTCCTTAGGTGATGGGCCTATGATGCCTTAGGTGATGAGCCTAAGATTCTCTCATGTCCTAATATAAGAAAGATAAAATGGTCTTCCTACCTGGCTCAAAACTACAGACCCATCTTTTTCTCTTATGGAATGGTCATAATATTCCCTCATTACTTTACCTAAGGAAGAGAGATTAATTATAATTTAGATAACCAGAAGCTCAATAGACTCAAACCCTTTATCCAAAAGGTTCACTCCCTATTAAGGCAATAAGAGATGTAATTAACCAGTGTCCACCTAGAGATGATATCTAGAATGAGATTCACAAACAAGTATTAAATCTATGATGGAGTGTAAGACATTGAAAGAAACTCCTCATGTAGAATTTTTAATCTACCATCCTCTCAATCAGATTAATGTGCTGATATCATCACTACAAAGGTGATAGGTCACCCACCTTTGGAATGTGATAATGTCGCGCCCAAATTGTGACAATCCTTTATATAGTTTGATATAACATTCCAAGTTAAAATCATAAAAAAAATATATTTTTGAATATAATTTGAATCCATTATTCTTCAATGGTGGGAGTATAAATATCATTAATCATTGGGAATCACTATCATTGAGAATTTTTACACAGTTATCATAAAATCCTTTTAAAAAATTCCAATGACTGGATATGTAGAGTGGGGTACCCATACTGCCATTAATAAAAATATGGGTAAGAGATGTGCCCATTTCACTAATAAAACCCTTGAGCTCCAAAATTTTTTAATCCCTTGTAACTATTCCCAAGTGGTGGTTATTGCCTGTAAGGGAAATGTACCTCATGTCAACAGTGTCAACCGCTTCGGGATTATATCCCTAGATTATGGTGATACCACCAACCCCTATGTTCAGAATGTAGTAAATAATTAAGGCATTCCAACCTCAAGGTCCCAAAATTAGTTTCCAAGATGGTATCCCATTATCCAAGATTGGTGTCAATACAGGGCTACCCATCCAACAGTCGAACATCTTGATATTTCTTCTATCCAGGCCACCCTAGTAAAATCCATACAGGATAAACACTAAGGGAAAGTCACAATACCTTCTATATGAGATTAATTTCCCATATATCTTTCAAATATTGTGTAAAACCTCATTATTCAAACTGTTAGGTTAGGAAAACATCATGTCAGATTATGATTGAGACATTCCACTAAACAGACATGAAATGTAAACTCTTTGAGACTCTAATGTTATCATCGACCGCCATGGAGGTCCTCCCCATGATAATAAATTATACTACCCTAAATTACCTTCCTTGTGTGAATTTTCTACCATCTTTCATGGAGTTCATCCTCATGACACCAATAGAAATACCCATGGAATGGATCCTTGTGACACAGATATGATCTAGCTTAGGAACTTCCATGTTGACATCGAAGGCATAGAATGGGGAATAAATGGAATATTACTTAGAATATATTGGAATCTAATATCATTGAGGATTAAAAATATGTGTTTTCCCTCTACCACCATAACCTCTAGGGGATACCACCTGAAGATAAAGGATGTTTATTCTCATGATCGAGGTGCACAATGTCCTAAAGGCCCTCTGTAATTACCTATGTGTAAAGGATGTATTGTATTCTTGATAAAACATATTTTTACTAAGTATTTTGTTGATAATAAATTATATACTTTTCCAAAATTGTACTAAATATGTTTATTTGTGGAAAATATTGGATTGGATCATGCATTTCAAAGTTTGATAAAATTTTTAATTTTAACCCTTTAAAGTACACTCCAGTATTTTTGATAAAAATATTATTATAGGAATTATTTGAAATTTAAATTTTGAAATAATATTATAAACTCTTTTCTATGAAATATTAATTTATACCAACCTCGATAGATCGTATACTTGATGGGATAAAATGGTTCATGAAGTAAAATATGGATTTCACTCACCAACATGGACACAAATTTAACATTTGGGAAATATATTCTTCGTTAATGCTTGGATTATGATAAAATTTTAAAAGTAGACAAAGAATTAGGCTTGAAAAAAATAAATATTCTAAGATGATAGCTAATTCATATGTTTTGGAGGTCAAAAAAGCATTGAAATGTGGACAAAAATATTTGGCCTAGTTTTCCTTTCACACTTGTAAAATCATGTAACCCTAGCCTCCCCTTTATTCTTTAAATTTATAATTTTATCATTTATAGTGGGGTTTACATGAATTATAGGATTTGGAGAATAAAAAAATTTGTAACTTTCCACTTTTTTACACCATTGGTTGAGGCAATCTCTTATACTATGATCTTATCTATAATGATTTTCTTTCCTCTTCTTCATTGTAGTGTTGTTGATCTTTAAAAAATCTCTATTTATATTAAATTTTTATTGTTTAATTAAATTTTATAATTTTATACTTATCTTATTTGGGCTATAAATTAATAGTTTAACATGATTGGGTTATACCATTTCTAGGACTTCATGTATGCAAGTTTTTTCTATGATAACTAATCTACCTATATAAGATTATATTTTATTTATAATTGATATAATTCTAACATTATTCATTTCTTTATTTATTTTTTCATCAATTTTCTTAGTTTAATTAATTTAAAATAATCCATGAATCAAATTTTTAAATTTAAAATAAAAAACGCATGTAATAAGAATTTTACATGTGAGGTTAGGCATGTGTGAATCGTAAGAGCATGGACTTAATATTCAATACCAAAAAAAGAGTTCTTATTTTTTTGAGTTAAAATATAATCCATAAAATCAATTCATTCTCATTTTAAATATTTATATGATCCATAATTCACCAATAACCATAATCTAGACATAGAATGAAAATCTAAGTAGGGTTTGATGATTTCACATTATGAAGAAATCCTAGGGTTCAATTCATTTATTATTTATGGTTGAGGTAAATTCTTATAGGTTTCAAGGATTAAAAAATTAGGGGATAATAATTAAGTGTATTTTACATTGAATTATGATAATTACTAAGTATATAAAGAGGTAGAGTTATTAATTACTCCATCAAAAATTATTTTCTAGAAATATATCTTCTCGTTTCATTTATTTAATTAAATTTAAAAAATAATCTTCTTCAAACATACTTCTTCTTGTTTAATAAACATAAACCCCCCCCCCCATCATTTTTAGTTGTTTTTTCTTTAATTTTATTTTCAAATTGCCTTTAATGTGTTTTTTTATGTACTACCTCTTTATAGAACAGCCATGGTTAACCACTCTTCTTAACCTAAGTATTAAAAACTACACATCATTTGAGTGCACCCATGACAACATTCTTCAAATTGGAATCATTTATAGGGATTAAAGTATTTTAATTCAAAAAAATAGATGTATATATTTATATTTATTTCATTCTATTCTTCTATTTTTTATTCTTTCTTCTTTCCCCTTTCTCAAATTTTTTTATGCCATAAATTGAATCATATTTTCATGATATTATGGTAAAATTTTTATATTTTCTCTCATTTATCAAATTTATGACATGATCTCATCCCTAGGATCTCTTTAATTTATATCCTAAGATTGAACATATACTTAGGGATCAAATCATATAATCTCAGTATATAGTAAGTATCAAAATTAACCTAATTAGTGAATTCCAGATTTTTAGTAACATTGAAATTGGTATCACAACTTAACCAAACATAAAATGGATAAAAATAATAATTATGAACTTAATAGAATAATTTTAGAATTGGATGCATCAGAAATTAATTATCAACCAACATATAGTGCTTATAAAACTATTAAATCATCCATTGAGTTATATCTAGGTTAATTCACCTTCTCCCAAAACTCCTTGGACTCTCTAGAGAAGGACCAAATAAAAATATTAAATATTTTAATGAGGTTTTATCAACAATTATACCAATAAATATATCTAAATACCAAATTCAATTAGAATAATTCACATTCACACTTGATAGAGCTATAAAGGATTATATGAATTATTTGTAACCTCAAGATGTATCATGTTGGAATGATTTGAAAATTATTACTTTATTGATATTTTTCCAATATAAATGAGAACTTCCATTTATAATGATTCCTTAGAGATCATGAAATTTCAAGAGGAATAAATGTATGAGTATTATGAGTGATTCAAGATATTGTCTAAAACCAAACCACATCACCAAATCAGAGAGAAAATACTCATAAAATATTTATATGAAGTCATTACACCAATATATAGGATAATAGTGTATGTAACATAATTTGGGGGTTGGTTAATAAAAAAACTACAATTTAAAATGTTTTTATTAACAAATTCACAAAAAAAAACTCCCAATTACTTGGAAATCAAGGTGCGCCACTTATTAGAGGAGTGCATCAGGTAAAATGTTCTTTTCTTAAAAATAATTTAATAGATAATAAGTTAGATTAATTTACAACTATGGTGAGACAAAATTATTTCACTCAAAAGTTGTCTCAAACCACTCCTACAAGTATTTTTTGAATTTTCACTAAACAATTCCACCATATTGATTGTTTCCCTAAATTACAAGTGACTGAGGAATGTGTGTTCATACTCCCTAGGAGACCATTTATTGAATAAAAATATCCCCCAAAATATAATTAGGATTCATTTTGACCAATATATAACAAAAGGTTGAAAATAACACCAAGGCATGAGGTATGGATCTGGACAACAAAAAAGGCGCACTTTTTAACAAAACTTTCAACTACCTCCACCTTAAAAATAGAGAATTCAATATCTCCAAAATATATTCTCATACCAAGAATCAACAATTCAACAATAACAAGGTCACTCCCAACCAAATTTATATTCTAATATTGATGATATTCTGAAACAAAATTTTCTTAATCAATAAAATAATTTTAGAAGGTAGGGTATTTGGTGAGGGAGTTGAAGATGTAAATGAGGTAGATTTCCACTTACCTCCATGATTTGGTAACAAAGAACTCAATAAATATTCCTTCCCAACCTAATATAAATATAAATAGATATTTTAGATCCATCAAAATAAGAAATTTGAAGTAAATAGTCAAGACATCCATTCTTATCTATCTAGTAGGATTAACCTCAACTTCAAAGACGCTGCATTCAAAACTAATCAATGAGAAGCCAAAGTAGAAATAATATGTTTAGAAAAAGATCAATTATGTTCCTCCAAAATAATATGACTAAATATGTTATGTAAAAATTGGTTTTTGTTACATTCAATCAAGTTGAGATCAAGATCCCTCTAATTGAAGAAATAAAAAAAATCAATATATACCATGATCTTGAAAAAAATATGTATAAATAAAAGATAACTAAAGGTAAATAATCATATAGACATTTGGAGTAATTTCACTGCACTCATTACACCCCCCATGGTGGGACTTACAAGGTTCAAGGACCCTGGGACATCTATCAAACAATGAACTATAGGGGATTTTCATTTCTTTGATGCTTTATGTGATTTGGGTACCTATATTAATTTCATGCCTAAATCGGTTTTCTATTACTTTATATTGGTGAGATAAATAAGAATAAGGTTGTTTTATAATTATAAAATAGTTTCATGACATACCTATAGTGACCCATACTTTTCATACATATATTTTAAATATTAATAGGTGAATAATCAATAAATAACATTATAGTCCATGTCAAAATTGTATAGGTCTACTATATTTTGAAAGCTGGATATATAAAAAAATGGTTTATAAGTGTACTGCATCATCTTCCACTAAAATACTCATAAATATAACCCTTTTTAGAAATATCATACTTAGTACCTTTCTTTATAACCTGAGGAATGGAAACATAAAAAGAGTGTGATCTCAGATGCTTAATAAGGGTAAAGAAGGGAGATATTGATGATCAAAAGAGTATAAAATGAGAATAAGGGCATGATAAAATGATCTTAACATTTTAAAACCATACCCTATATATAAAATACTCTAATATTGAGTATAAAATAAATCTTGGCTGTTTATAAGACATGAATCGCAAAGGAGTCAAATAACATGAGCCATGAAAGAATAACATTGGCATAAGACATAAGTGTGTGGAATAAACATAAGAATAGAAAATAATTCTCATAGTACTCAAGGATAACTTCCAGGACAATCATATAGGGCTAGGTTCACTCCCCAAACCATCATAGTATACAAGGTTCACTCCCAACACTATCATAATAGACAAATTACCTTTCTAAACTAGGTTCACTCCCCATTCTAGTATTTTTATCTCATGAGATATCAATCATTTCACAATTCATTGGAGGGATATATAATTTCAAGAACAACCATAAAATAAGGAAAATCATAAATATTTACACCACAAGATCATAAAATATTCATCATATCAGAACCCATTAAAAATGGGTATTATAAACATTTCATCGTAGCATAAAACATAGAAAAAGAAATGGGTTTCATAAACATCTCATCATTTCATCATCTCATAACCCATGGAAAAGTAAATGGTTTTGTAAACATCTTTTAATTATTATCATAGAACATCCAAATAAATAATAAGTATGGTACCCTTAGATCATATCCCTAGTAAATCATAATTCAAATAAAGGGTTTTTGTCTTTGATTAATAGAACTACCATTATAAGATATTAATACATTCTTGGGGAAAATACCCTTTCCAATTTGAAATCACTTTTCAAAAACTATAACTCACAAAATATTTTGAAAATAATTTCCTTTGAAAATATCCATGGAAACTTATAAATAAATCCTTATAATATTTAGTGGTCATGATGGTAGGAAATTCTATTCATGTTGTATAAGTTTAAAGAAAACATTTCTTTCACATTTTTGTAAAAATTCAAAAAAAAATACCACTTTTAGAAAATAACATGAAGATTCCTTTTAAAAAAAATTTAAAATACATACATTGGTAAAGATGAATTTAAATAATCATAGGATGGTATTAAAAAAATATTATTTAACACATTTATTAGAAAACATGGATATGAAAGAAAAAAGGGATCTTTGACCGAATAGATAAATAAATTTGTTTTTTCCTTAAAAATATTCTTTTGGACTCTTGAGTACATAGAGAGAGGAACATGAAAAAGAAAACATGTGTTCTCAATAAATAACCAGATGATGATAAAAATTCATGATTTTCTTGAGAGGTACATCATTGTAACATCCCAACCCAGGATCCACTTAACCCATGCCCTGAGCCGATGGGTCACATGGACTCATGCGTGCCTCTATGTATGCCAGAGGCTACTGACTAGTAGCTAGGGTATAAAGGTGTTATAGTGGGGAGATTATACCCTCATTTCAAAGTAGCACAACATAAACAATAGATAAAAATCAATAACAGAAGCACATAAACTAAAAAATGGAATATAATATTAAAAGCCTCTAAGGTAGTGTTATATACATGGATTCATGGAATGTTGTAATACAAAAAAGAACATGTAGATACAATAATTTTATATAGTAGTAAAAAAAGACAAAAAGGAAAAAAAATATCTATATAAGCATCTTGAGCCTATTCCCATTCCTTTTATCCTAAGCTCCAACTAAGTAAGGATGACAGAAAACTATATAAAAGACTTTTCCCTTATCAATACCTACAAGAATATAGTCTTATCAGGTACCAAAGGCATCCCGAGTAGGGTGTGATATAAAAATATTTTTAGTTCGTCACCTATGGTTTCTATGTGTAATCCAAGAAGTGATCATAACTAAACAGTGTGCAGGTATAAGTAGAAAAGTAAAACAAAAATAAAATAAATAATCAACTTGCTCAAGTTCCTATAGGACACCTATAAGGTCTACCAGCTTCATGTATTGGCTAGAATGGAATTTTGGTCAGTTACAATATATATATAGTAATAATATATATAAATATATAGTTTAATTATATATTTCATCCACTTATATGAACCCAGTATGTGAAAAAGTAAGTGGCCATATACCTGGAATACTAGTGTTAGTCATACTGGGGCATAACTTAGACATCCATGACTAGTCTAATGAGCCTAAAATATCAGGCAATAGGGGGGATTCCTTGCATCTCAATTGAGATATATTTGACATGCTACAACACTTGGGATGGCGAGTGAGTCACTATGGAAAAACTCTAATCCTGGAACATGGTTCACAAATCCCACTGCCCATATGGTATCACTAGTTCAAGACATCATTCTCAACACCCAATGTAAGTGATCTTGATATCTCCATGCTCAACTGGTCCCTTACCATTGTATTGCAGCCTCTATAATGCCACATTATAATTATAAATGGCATGGGGAATTACCTCACATCCATCTCTTTAGTGTATCCCATATATATAATCAAGGAATAATTATTATTATAGCATAAAACATGAGGAAATACATCCCATATGTCCCTTTAGATAAGTTCAATTCATTTTATGGAAATGAAATTCATTATAAGCAATAAATAAGACATAATCAGAAGGCATGGTTTCACCATCATTTATGAGTCATTCTAATTTAAACTAGTTGATTAATTTAATTTAAGGAATATCATTCCATATTTCCTAATCTATAATAAATGATCAATTCTATTTAACTCATTTAGTTTAATAAAATAAGTAAACCCCATTTATAAACTCAAGGGTGTTAATTGAAAAGTGTCATGGTCAAGAGGAAAAAAGCCTATATAGTAAATTCCTTTACTAAGCTAAGAAAAATACTCAAAGGGGTGTTTGGTATCATTAATCACTTATATACATGAGGGAAACCCATTTAAAACCCAAGATGATAAGTGATGAAGAGTTTTGGGAAATTTTACCCATTAGCGATAATGGCCATTTTCTCTTGGCACACCCAAGGGGTGGCCATATAAGGTATGTACAAACTTTAAACTATCCAAAAATGATCACTATGGGTATAACATGGCGTAAGGGTTAATTATACATGAAAAAATAAACATAATTGTAATTCTCGGCAAAATTCAACATGTGGCACAACAACTTAATTACAAAACATCAAAACTTTATGGTAAAAAGACGTGACTATTTACCTCAAGTTCATAGACAATGCCTCACTCGATATCAACCACAGATTCAAAGCAAGTTGGATGATATCTGAGAAATTATCTAACTCCCTGAAAATATGGTGAATGATCCTACACCTGAATAGTTAAACAAATTCCACGATAAACATAGACAGGAAGATATAATGAAGTTATCCTTACCTTAAGAAGTCTAACTCTTCCTTCAGATCTTGAAACGGTTACCAGACGAAAGAGTTAGAGGTGAACCTATCTTAGAGGAATTTTTGAAATCCATGGGAGAAGAAGAATCAACCCAATTCCTAGAGTAAAAATAAGAAATGGGAAATGGGATTTAAAAATAAATGAGCGGTAAAAATGTCATTTCACATTAAAAAAAGGGGTGCACAATTTTTTCACATGGTTTGAATAAACAGTGCTTAGTTCACTGCTACTTAGGGGTTACCCTCATGATTTGTCTCATGGTTCGACTAAATTTGTGAAATTTTGAAAAATGTCTATGTCTCATACCTATAACTAGATCCATGGTCATGTGCCCTGGGTCTCATGGTTGCATGAAAACTGTGTCGCCAGTCTGTTTTTTCAATTTCGGAGCTTTGGTCTCTGAACAAGCCCTGAAACCACCCAAGACCTTAGTGACTTGATTATAAATTAACATTAGGTACGTTTAATGAATTAAAATTTAAAAAAATATTTCATAAATTCATGAAAATATGAGTAATTACAATCATAATATTTCATCATCAGAAACTTGATCATAAACAATCTCAATAAACAATGAGATTATAATATAAAACCCTTTCCATTATGGTAAAATTCATATCATAAGTTCCATGAAAGATTAACTTAAAACAAAATTTTAAATATCATGAAAATAAGTATAAATATGATATAACATGTCAAAGGAAAGTATATACATCACATAAAAGATGATAGGTTCGTGATATAACATATGTCCCAAAGAAGATAATTTGTGACAATAAACCCTTACCTTAAGTTCCAATTTCTTAAAAGCACCCTAACCTCTTGTATAATAAATTTAAATTTATTATAATTCTATTACAGAATATTATTCATACTTATAATATAACATATGATCCCTTTATAACATTTAAACACCCATTTATCACTAATTCCTTATTAAAATTGTTTTTTCTGGTTGTTAATTGTTTCATTTATCACAGGTATTTCAGTTTAGTAGTTCTGGTACTTGTACTCTGATCATGGTTATATCATCTCTGTAACGTTAATAATTACTTAAATATCATATATATTCATTATATATATATTTATAGTCATACCTAATATATATATATATATGTATATATGTATGTATAAATTACACCATTCATTGAGATGACAGGTTGTACGTACGCATGAATGTTGTTTTCACTTTTCAAAGAATAGAATGAAAGAAAGGTAAATAATAATAAAACAATATAGGATAATTATTATATTATATATAACATTTATATTCATTAAATCCATCCTTATTATCATTCATTTAAATAAAAAATGGAAAACAAATTGCATCTCTTCGTGGAGGTGGTAGCCCACACATACACACGAGCAACGTTATTGTATTCCAAAGGAATGGAAATTAAGAAGGTAGACATTATATTATAATTAAAGAAGCATAATTATTTCATAAATATCATATAAAAACATTAAAACCATCATAATACCCATCTATAAAATATGGTGATGAAAAATTAATCGTATCTCTATGTGGAGATGATAAGTCTTACGTACGTACAATCGATACATTTACTTCCATTTGATGGGAAAGAGAATGAAAAATGGTGTTTTCATAATCATAATAAAATTTAAGTACATTTAGGATAATTAATATATTATTTTATTATAAATACTATTAATTTATAGGATGTATACAAGGAAGTAAAAAAATAAAGTGATCAGTTAAGGTGATTACCTCTTCTTTGAAATAACTCCTTTAGATATCCTCTTAAGGATCCTAGGGTTTGTATTTCGGGAATAATATAACCTCAATAATGTGGATAAATATTTTGGATAGGGATTTTTGTATGGTTTTTTCGAGCTATATGGCTCAAAATGTGTGAATAAGTGAAGGGATAAAGTTCCATTTTATAATTAAGGTGAGGGGCACTTTTGGAATTTCTAAAAATATTAAATTATAATAAATTAATTATCAAGAAATATGATTCTAAATGGCCATATATTCAAATATAATGTATTATTTTTCTTTTATCCCATCAACCAATATAATATTTATTGGTTTAAGTTATGTTTAAGACATTATTTTCTTGTTTAACCCTTTATTTAACCCATTTTAACATTAAACATGGTAACAACTTTTTCACTCCTAAAGGGTCATAAATTCATTTATATGGTATATATTGAATCAAAAATGGAAAAATTATGAAATTTAAGGCCATATATTATCCTAATTGTCCTATTTAAGTATTTTTATAATTTTTAAATAATTTATTAAAATATTATTTACATAAAATATCAGTAAGGTCATTTTTAACACTATTCAATTAATTTGGATTTTAATGACATCAATAAAAAGATTTAATTTGAATATAAACCATTAAAGTATTCATAATAAGTAATAATTGTATAAAAAACATTGTAAATAATAATATTTTCAAATTACATTGATTTGGATATTTTTAAAATCATTTATTTTATTTTTATGTTAATTGAATAAATATTGTCTTAGTGTTGTGTAAGTAGTTATGGTAATTATTTAATTCCTAAAAATTATAAATAAATTAAAATGATAAAAAAATAATTTATCTTTAAAATACCCATTTTTAACCAACTTAATCTATTTTTTCCTTATGTAACAGTTTAAGAGATATTAAAGTCAATAGAATGAAATTTTTTACTTTATCTTTTTCTTAAATATTATAAATGTCATTATCAAGGAAAAATGGAATCCAAATTACATATATTTTAGGATTAGATATAATTTGAAGAAATAAAATCATCCAATATGGTAAATACAAGTTTTTGGTTGATTTTGAGAACTTATTATATTAGTTTTAACCCTAATTAACTCATTTTACCTTCACCGTGATAATAAAAATTTGTTATGATTACTATTAATTATGACCAAAATTAAAAGTGAAAAATGAAAAAAAATTAAAAATAATTATTAAAAATATGTAATCCATTTTTTCATATTCAATTCCTATAATTAGAAAAATTAATTTAACCTAAAAAACACAAAATGCAACGAAAAATAGTTTTTCAGAAAAATTCCCTTTTAAGTATACAATTTTTTTTATATCAAATTAAAATATAAATTCCTTAAAAGGACCATAATTATAGTTTTTTAATAAAAATTAACTAATTATAATTTAAAAAATAATTAAAAATATAATTTTAATTTGTAAATACTTAAAAAGAAAATACATTTTTCATTAAAAATCAGTATTTTCACTATTCATTGAAAAATCAAACCTTTCAAAAATTAATCAAAATATTATTTTGATATGAAGAATTAAAAAATTATATACTTTTATCAAATATAATTTCTAATAGTTAGAGAAATTAATTTTTATATTTTCTCACAAAAAGCAATAAAATCATTTTTGAAGAAAACAAAATTTTTAAGCATAAAATGACTTTACTAGAAATTCAATGCTCATTTACTAAGAATTACTCAATAAGATTTTATTTATTAGGTCCTTTATATATATATATATATATATTTCATAATTTGGTTAATATTATTCATACCTACCAATTTAACGACTATTTTATAATGATAGTACCCCATGACTCGTTTGAGTTTGGTGTTGTGTATCTTGAATGCTATCAAACATTGTGTTCTTTTAAAATATTAGGATATTACAATACCTTTTAGGATTCCTTTAGGATTTAATTTTTTAGGTGAGATATAAGATCTTTCATACTTATTTTTACATGCTGAATATGGAGGATGTTCATGTAAGTTCTCATATGCCCATCATTCTGGGCAGACCCTTACTCAAAACTACCAAGATAATTATAAATGTCTATGAAGGTACACTTTTATGGAGTTCAAAGATGAAATCATAATATTTAACATTTTTATTTCCATGAATAACCCCTCATAAGCCTATCCTACTCTATTCATCTCCCATTCTGAACCATATTTTAATTGCTCACTAAATATCAAGTTTCAATATTTTTTAAAATGGGTATTTTTTTCATGAATAAGAATATTTTTTATATTGGGGTTGGCTTGATATCTCAAAAAAAATATTTCCACACCTATTTATAATGTTAAATCCACTCCCAATTCTCATTCTTTTATATATTGTTATTGATTTTAGACATATGCTTTATGATTATGACGTGGCTATTGATATTGTTGATGTATTTGATGCATTGTATACATATCTTGATGATTTATATTGTACACATATCTCAATTCCCATTAAATTTGAATCAATATATCACCCACCAAAACTGGAACTCAAACCAATTCCCAAAATTTTAAAACATCTATACCTATTAAATGATGAAAAATTGCCTGTAATTATTAGTAATAATCTTCTTCTTGAATAAGAAACATATCTTCTAAATCATTTTAGGGATAATATTAGGGAAATTGGGTGTACCTTATCAGTCATAAAAGGTATTAACCCATATATTTTGATTCATAGCATTATTTCTGATGATGGGGCTAAATAGGTTAGGTAGCTAAAAAGGAGACTTAAAACCCCACTATTATAAGTAATAAAGAAATAGCTAGAAATTTTATTTGAAGGAGTCATTTATCCCATTTCTAACTATGAATGGGTTATCCTATCTATGTTGTGGCAAAGAAACATGGCTTCACTATTTTGAAAAATAAAAATGATAATTTATTTCCCATGAGAGTTCAAAATAGTTAGTGAGTGTGCATAAATTATAGGAAACTAAATCAATCCACTTGTAAGTACCATTTCCCCCATTCCCTTCATTGACCAGATTCTTGAGAGAATTATAGGTAGGACACACTATTGTTTCTTGGATGGTTTCTTTGGATATTTTTTAGGTTCTAATTGTAGTAGATGTCCAATATATGATGACATTCACCAGTTTATTTGGTACACTTTATTACCAAAGGATTCTATTTCACTTAGTAACGTCCACAGTACCGAACAGAGATATATAGTGAGTATATTTTATAATTTTCTTAAGACTTGCATGGGAGTTTTTATATATCACTTTAATATGTATGTATATTCATTTGATCAATGTATCTATTTCATTGGAAAAGTTGTGTTGATGTCTTAAAAGAATATTTAGTTTTAAATTTTGAAAAATTCCATTGCATAGTAGAGAATGGAATTGTTCCAGTTCATGTATTTTCATATAATTTCATTGGTTTTTATAGATTTAATGTGGATATTATTCCATTATTTTCATATATTATATGTGTGAGTGATGTTCTATCACTCCTTCAATATACTAGTTTTTGTTGATGTGTCTTCAGATATATCAATAAGATCTCTCTACCCTTATGTCTATTTATTAAAAAGGTTATTAACTTCATTTTCCATTGTTCTTATAGGGTATCATTTTATGATATTAAGAATTTTATTACCACTCCACTTGTCATACATCCCCTATGGTGAGATCTTTCATTTGAGCTTATTTGTAATGCTTCAAACTTCATAGTTCAAGAGGTCTTATCACAGAGGGTGGAGGGGAATGTATATGTGATTACCTATTCTTAGAGGACATTGTGTTCAACTAAAATTAATTTAAAAAAATGAAAATTATCTTATTTCTATGATAATTTCTTTAGATAAATTATGTTCTTATGTATTAGGCTCTAAAGTTGTTTTTTCTGACCATGTAGCTTTGAGCTACCTCTTGAAGAAGACAGATACAAAGACCAGACATATCGATTGGATGCTCATTCTTAAATAGTTATAAATCAAGATAAAGAAAATAAGTGTTCAAATAACTTTGTGGGGGAACACATGAGTAGGATTACTCACACTCCATATGAAGATACCTTGGACCAGGTACCACTTCGGGACACATTTACCGATGAGTATGTTTATGCACTCTCAAATATGCGCTTTGGTATGCTAATTTAGTTAACTATATTGTCACCTATGAAATATCTATAAATATAAATAAAAAAACAAGTTCAAAAAATTAAATATTGGTCCTGTTTTTTATGTGTGTGATGATCCCTACCTATGGCACATATGTAGTGACCAAGTTATTAGGAGGTGTGTTCTTGATCTTGAGTTTCAGTTTGTTTTATGTTTTTTTTCATACGCTCTCTTGTAGTATTTACTTTTGAGCCTAAAGGATATCTAGGAAAGTCTTAGACTCTATATTATATTAGCCTAGTTTTTTTAATAATTCCCATGTGGTTTGCAATTCATTCTCACATTTCCAACATACTAGTAACATTTCTTGGAGACATGATATGCCTCAACAACCCATGTATTTTTGTGAGATTTTTTATGCAAGGGGAATTTATTTTATGGGTCCATTTTATATATAATTATTTTTATTATTCATTCTTGATACTATATATTATTTTAGAAAATGGGTGGAGGCCAAGGCCACCAGGACTGACAATTATCATGTTGTAGTGTAATTTTTTAAGGCATGAATATTTTTTAGTTTTGGAATCCCCAGAGAAATCATCTATAATGATGAGTCCTAATTTTTCAAACAAAATTTGGATTCCCTCCTTCATAAGTATATATTTATGCACAACACATCGACTCCTTACCACCCCAAAACAAATGGACAGACTGATGTTTCAAATTAGAATCTAGAGCATGTTTTTTAGAAAACTTTTCATCCATATAGAAATGATCAGATCAAGCACTTGGATGATGAACTTTGGGATTATTCAATGGTGTATAGGACTCCCATTAGCATGTCCCCATTTTGGATTGTCTTTGAGAAATCCTATAAAATCCCAATAGAGGTTTAGCATCAATAATTTTTTTCATAAAGAAATAAAAAAATGGATTTGTCCCATGTAGGAGATCAAAGGAATCTAAAACTTCAAGATCTTGAGGAGATATAACTAGAATCATATTAGAACTTGTGGCTCTATAAAGAGTGAAAAAATCATCCCATGATAGTATGATCTAAAAAATAGAGTTTCATAAAGGACACAAATTTTTTATATATAGTTTTTAATTGAAGAATACGCCCATGGTAATCACACAAGTGGCTACAGGAAGGAATTTTATAGTTAATGGGCAGTGGTTGAATAAATACATTGATAGACCTCCAAAATATTCAGTTAATGTCATCAGACTTCATAACCCTATCATCAAAGAGAACATTATCATATTCCTAGCCCTTTTAGTTTTAGATTACTATTACTATTTAAAATCCCACATTTTTTGCACATATATCATTTTATAATTTCATATTGAGAAAAATGTAACATTTTTAGTTTGGGAAAGGAGACAAAATTTTGGGTATCTTCTATAGTAATTTTATTTTTGTTTTTTGTACTATTTTTCAAAAAAACAAAAAATTAGAATCATGACACATGCTCATTTCTACATAGAACTTATAGAACATACATGTTTGATTTTCCAAATCTCATTGGTATCATGTTAATAATGGAAAATATTTTTCCATTAATGGTCAATTTTTGTACAAAATGGAAGTCTTAAATGATATGATCAGTTGTACCATAATAATATCATTTATATTTTGAAACTATTCTTTATGATTTTGGTTTATTGTAAATTATTTCAATTGATTTCTCTACACAACATCACACATGGTTGTGAATTTTGAAAATTTCCCTATTCAACTGAAGGTATAATCATGTGAAGTAATTTTTTCAGCTTACAAAAATAGTATTTCCATATATTTATTTCTATTTTGATCATTTTCATTACTCTATCAAACTGACCTATGTGTCTATACTTGATATCCAATTGGTTTAATCCCTCAAAAAATAAAATCAAATAAAATGATAAAATAATAATAAAGAGGTGAGTATTGAAATGTACAACATATAAATATATATAGGATGAAAGATTAAGGTTTTACTTTTAGGATTGATTAAGTGAGTGGGTCATAAAATTTCATTATAAATAATAAAGAACATGTTTAGTGGAAAATATCCATGTAAGAAAAAAAGGTTTTCTTGTTCTGAATATAAAAAATAAAGGATGGAAAGACAATCTTGAAATGGTTAGCACACACAAACATTGAGAATTTGTGGCATAGGAGACCCATAACTTATTTCTTCGTGATTAGTTACATTAATAAAATTGGATTTTGTTTCGGAATATTTTATGAGACAATGAATATCATATTTATTAAAATTAACTTATTTAAGTGAATTTTTATTTTCTCATAATATTATTTTATTTTAATAAATGTAAAAATGAATATTCTGTCACGATTTCTTGGGATTAGATGACATAAAAATTTTCCTAGGAGTGCAAAAGGGTAAGTGTTGCGGAGTTTATAGGCCAAATTTTTATTGAATTTTTTGTTGATAATAAATGATATATTTTCCCCACATTGTGGTAAATATGTTTATTTATGAGAAATATGGTATTATATCATGCAGTTGAAAATTTGAAAAAAAATGTATAGTTTTTACACTTCAAAGTACTCTATGGTATTCTTGACATGAATATTATTTTAAGAATTGTTTGGAAATGAAATTTTATAAAGGTATTCTTCACTCTATCATATAAAATGTTGTTTTGGACCATCCTTGTCAAATCACACATTTGATGGGAGAAAATGGGCCAAGAATTCAAAGCTAAAATGGACTCATCAATATAGAAACCACTTTACCATTCAGTCCATATCATATTTATTTGGTCTTATATTGGATAAAATTTGGAAAATAAAAATATGATCTAATTAAAAACAAATCATTTTTCTGGATAGACATATGGTTCATGCATTTTTTAGGTCAAACGGGATATAAAATATATATTAAAATATTTGGATAAATTTTACATTCACACTTGTAAACTCATGTTACCCTAGCTTCCCCTCCACTATATAAATGTTTTTTTCTCATTTGGAGGAGTTTTTTCATGTATTATAGGATTGAAATCATAATATAAGTGGTGCCTCTCCACATCTATACACTATTGGAGGATGGAATTTCTCATTCTAGGATCTCCTCTATAATTCTTTTCTTTTCCTCTTCTTAATTATAGTATTATTAATCTTGTAATAAATTATTTTTTCACATCTATTTCTCTTATTTAATTCAATTTTAATTATTAAATAATTATTTTATTTAGGTTTAAAATTAACTTTATAAATTTTCAATACCATTGTGTGTATAATTTATTTCTATGATAACCATTTATCCCATAGAAGAAAAGATTTTCTTATTAATCAACCTAATTATAACCTTATTCTTTTTTTATAATAAAAGAAATTACTATAATTCATTTAATATTATACATGAATTTATTTTTTTAATTTAAAATAAAACAGTCTAGTGATAATCATTTTATACACTACGTCAGGAATGTTTGAATCATAAGAACGGGAACCTAATAATCAAAACCAAACCAAGAGTGATTATCTTATAGAGTTAAAATAGAATCCCTAAAAGCAATTCATATTCATTTTTAATATGGATATGATATCTAATTCACCATCGACTATAATCTACCCATGGAACGATAATCAAATAAAGGTGTTATAATTTCACATTCCGAAGTGAGCCTAGGGTTTAATTAATTTTATCTTTGTGGTTGAGGTAAATTCATATAGGTTTCATGGGTTAAAAAATTAGAGTTATAATTAAGCAGATTTTAATTTTAATGATAATTATTAATAAGTGAAGATGTATAATTAGATCAATTACTCTTAGAAAATTCTAAAAAAAATATGTTCTCATTTCATTTTACCTATTAATGTTAAAAAACAGTCTTCTTCAAACATAATTCTTCTTATTTAATAAAAACCAAAAAAACTCCACAAATCATTTTTAGTGGTTATTTTATTTTATTTTATTTTTAATGTAATTTTAATATATTGTTTTAAGTATTTCTTCTTTAGAGAACCACATTGGTATTCCACTCTATTACGCTTAAGTACTAAGAAATACACATCATTTGAGAGAACCCATGAAAACACTATTCAATTCCTTTTAGAGAATAACCATGAATCTGTCCCTAGTGTCATTATTATACCTTCTCTCTAACTCTACATTGGATTTGGGGGAGAGATCATGATTTGGGATAGCATTATCAAATGAGTGACATCCAGTCAAGCCATAGGCACCCAGCAAACCTCCACAAGATAGAGATATTAGGTATATTTCCAATATACAAAGGTTATTAAAGAATGAGATAGCTTAGTGGGACCTCTTCCTAGCCTAGGGAAGGATGCCTCAGATAACAAGACTTTTGTTAAAATATCTACATCAAAAGAGATCCTCGTTACTTTATCCTTTGACTTCCTACCAAACTAATATATAATTCCAAAGTGACTATGAGAAAAGCCATCCCTCTAAATATGAATAGATGGATGATGAGAGCTTATGGTAATCTCTAACCACTGACTAGATTCTGTTCATGTTTAAGATATATGATATCATGTACTTATCCATCCCATATCCTCACATTAAAAACCATGCAACATACCTCAAGAAAAACCTATGGGAAAAATTTAACCCCCTTTACATCCAATTGTTGGCCTCTCCTAAAAGATCCTTGTACCTTCAATCCCTAAAAAATAAATTTCAAAAGTTTGAACTCATAGTGATTCTAATGGTTTAACATTCTGATTCTTGTAGATATCATAATAAATTCCTGTATATATATACTAAATGTCTCATAATTATACTATTTTTTGTTGAAAAGGAATCTAACCACATGATTATTAGAGGATATGGAAATTATGCTTCTCTAGAATTCACTCTTCTGAGATGATGGCATTGGTTCCTGAAGCTAGTCCTCCCAACAATGTTAGCGATTATTTATTTTTGACCAACACTATGGTGAATTTCATCACAATTAGTCCTGGTAAAATTTAAGATCGTGATACCAATGATGAATCAGGTTAAGAAGACTTTCCCCTGTAGGACCTACAGTGATAGCTGAACCCTCATAGAGGTTTTCACACTTGTGAGTAAACAAAATACATAGGCCTAGGGAGATTATTTGAATAACTACCCCCAAAATCCCATTAAATATTTGATAAAGGAAAGGGTGTGTTCAAGCCTTCTCGCAACACCTTAAGACTCCAAGATAATTCTAAAGGATTCCCAAATATTATCTTATCTTCAGGATCATGAAATTTATGAGTATCATAATTCTAAGCTCCTTTATAGATTCCATTAAAATTATGATAATTATTAATATAAACCCATCACACTTCCCATAGATCCTTGACAACCTAAAACACTTGGCTAACTAACCAAGGTTGATGAAGGAGACCCTTCAATCCCAAGTCACAGTCTAAAATTACTCATGGATCCTTCTTTGGTCAATAAATATAATCTCTAAACATTGGATCATGTAGAGACACAGTTTTTTCCCTATAATAATTTGGAATATTTCTACATATATTTCTAGAGCTATGAGCTAAGACGGCGTGTGATTCTGAGGCCCGGTGTGCCCAGAATAAATTTTATAAAAATATTAATTGTTTTTATACTATACACATGGATGGGTTATGTTTCCTCCTAAACGGTAGCTCAGATAAAAAATATGAGGGAACGGTTGCGTCCGGAGCATGTCGTTTACCCTAGGTGGGGTGTAAAAGTTGCAGGAGCGGGCCTCCTGTGAGAGATGTCACCCAGGGGAAAATTTGTCATTTTGAAATAATGACTTAGTGATTTTTATCACTAGAGTTATTTTCAAATAACTTTCGAACGAAGTCCCAGAATGGAAATATGAGACTTCTCTTGAATTCAAAATGGAGAATTTTTCCTAGGAGCGATATAAAATAAGTGGGCGCATAGGTTTTGGAATTCACGATAGTGGGTGGCGTTTCAGCGAGTTTTTATAAATTCGCTGGAGATAAGGGGAGAACCCATTCTTCTATCTCTCTCTCTCTCTCTCTCTCTCTCTCTCTTGTTATTCGTCTTTCTTCACTGTTCTACACCGAATCGAGGAGCGACCTCCGCCGGAACCTTGGCGGATCAAAGCAAGAGCATCGTGGACATGCCTCCAACGACACACGGCCGATTCGAGGTAGGATTTCTGATTAATTCACACACCTTCATTGATTTCTTGAGTTTTCATCAATTTTGTTGTTTAAATTATAAAATTTTAGAATTGGAGCGATGGCCGAACAAACACGGCCAATGCACAAGCCCCATCTTTAATTATCGTTCTTGGGTGTTCCTTGTCCCAATTTCAGACGCGCCAAAACCGTGACGGATCGACGAGTGAGGGGCGGCGCTGTGAAGATCTGGCCCCGAGGATTCCAAAACCGATTTCGGATAATTTTTTTGACCACTGGAGTGGTCGGGGGGACCAGCTGAAGGTCTGGCTCCGGCAAGGGGCGACGTCAGGAGGTTGAGTCGGAGGTGTGGTCGGAGCAGCGGGCTTGGGTGCGGCCGGTGCAGTGTGGTGGCGTTTGGCGGAGGAGCCGAGTAGGTCGGCGGGTGAGGCAGATGGCAGCGTCGGCGAGCCCAGGAGGAGGCGAAGATGCGGGATCCAGTGGGCGTCAGTCGAGTAGGGTTGGCCGAAGGCGTCTACCGGCGTGGCGGAGCGGGGAGCCCGGGTGGCTGTGGCGCGGGCAGCCGGCTTGCGGCGGTGGGCTCGATTGGCAGCGAGGTAAGGCGACCGCGGTGCGGGTGGCCGATCGCAGTCAGGAGGAGGCCCCGAGGCGCTGACCTTGGGGGGCGGACGATATATGACCTGTCTCCTATGGGTCCTTGCACACGCGGAGAGACCGGCCACCCTGGTCGATCTGTTCAAATGAAACGGGCCAAGTGGCCCGGTGGAGGTGGTGTGCGCCATGGTCAGCGGCTTGCGGTCAGCGGGCCGTGGAGAACTGGACCGAACCCGCTGCTGGGCCGTGGGCCGGTGGTCTTGTAACACCCCGACCCTAGTTACCAAGAGTCGGTGTATTATTATGTAAGATTGGCATTATCACAAAAGATCATGTCTCGAAAGACCAATTAGTTTTGTAGCCTTGGAAACACTAGATATATTCATAAGTCTTACATTACATCATAAATTGAAAAACTACAATAACATGGTCTCTATAGTCCACACTCATATCCCCTTCAGACTATCCCTACAGTTCAGTCATAAAATATTTCTTCACATCCTGGGAAAAATAAAACATAGAAAGGGGTGAGCTCAGATGCTCAGTAAGGATAACAATTTAGTGGAAACTTTCATAAATAAACATAAGCATTTAAGGAAATGTATAACTAAAACAAAAGCCTTTTAAACTTGAAATTAAGAATAATATGGCAAAAATAAAATAAAATAATTCCATTTACTTATTCACATGGATATTCTACTAGTCAAATAATCACATGCAATATCAATAATCACTTTCATAATGATGGAATGCATAATGCCAGACTATCATAACCACATAGTCAAGGCTTTATGCCAAGACTACAAATAAGATTTTTTCAAGGCCTTGTGCCAAGACACTAGATTGTCTCATGAGACCTACCGATGCATCGAGGATCTATATCAGGCTCCACCCGTCACAAACTAAGTCCAATGCATTCCTTGTATGAAAAGGTATAAATATATCATAAACCATAACATAATCGTATCACATAAAACATGCATAATGGAAACATAACATTTCCACATTTCAATCACAAGATATCAATATAACACATTGATATGATAAAACCATTTTCAATACCAAAATAAAATAAAAGTAAAACTTGGTATTTATTTTTCATTTTAAAAAAAGTTATGTCTTGTTGAGGAAGCCGAAACTCAAATAATGGTCATGGTGACGGAGAAGTCGTTGTCGCCGTATATGTACGATGAAAAAAACATTCCTTTTTGTCGTTTAGTAAAACTCTTCATATAAAAGGATTTATTTTCAATAAACATAAAATTCAAAGGGGTTTATACATCGTATAAAAGAAAGTTTTGTATAAAAAAATATGCCTCAATGAAAGGAGATTGAGACGAAGTCTCTTACCTCATGTCCGACTTGACTCGATCGTTCTTTAACCTCCTGAATAATAAAATAGGGTTAATTTATACTTTCTTAAGAACCTTTTTCAAGTTCATTATTCCTTTTATATCACTTATTACCATGTTATGAACATTATGTAATTATTTAAGTTAATAACGGTTGTTTTGTCGATCTTTGGTACTTGAGTCAAAAATAAACTTCTTATAATTACAAGTTGTTCATGTTGTAAAATATCCATTATATACAGAATTATATTCATGATGTAGATATCATATATATCATATATATCCAGTATATACATTCATTTATAATATTACATAACATTTAGAGGTAAGAAATGAAATGTGCCGTTCATGGAGACGGTAAGCCGTACGTACGCATGAACGCTAATTTCATTTCTATTTCATATTTAATAGAATGAAATAATAATTATATAAAGGTATATTATAATTCCAGTATAATATCATATATAATATCATTTACTCCATCCTTTATACGTCCCACATATGGCATTAACGATTCAAATCACTTTGAGGGGGCGGTAGTCCTCAATTCCTAAAATGAAATTATCGTGTTTACCCATAATGGAAATCATAAAGGTATGGCATAAATGAAAAATACAGAAGAATAAGGAAAACATAAACATAATATATATCATATATAAATATAGTGACATCATAATGGCCACCATGAGAGGTTTTAAAAGAATATTGAACAATCATCGTTTCGTGAGGCAGTAATTCGCCACCCACAGAAACAGTTTGTTCTTTAACCATTAGATGAAGGTGTGTGTAAGTGTAAATAAAATAATTCTAATAAAAACATCCTATTATATTAAATATTTTTTTTTATTACAAAATAAATTAATAAAAATAGTTTAAGGGGTTGGAGAAGCAAAATAATACAAAAGAACATAAGAGAAGATATTACCTTAAAATCGGGTAACTCTTTTTGATTTGAGCCAAAGGCTTCTGTGGTAAGACTTCTGACCAAAGTGAGGCTTCTAGGAGTAAGAGAGGGAAGTTGAGAGAGTATTTGGGTAGAGTTTGTCCAAGCCAAATGGCTTTGAAGGTGTGAATAATGTGGTAGAGGTGGGGGCCTTTTATAAGAGGGAGGAGGGGCACTCTCGGAAAGTCAAGAAATGTTACTTTATTATATAATGAGTTTCAGATTTTAAAGGTACCAAGATTATATGTTTTTAGGATAAGGTGATAAGGGTTAGAAATATACTCATATAATGGGTTTTTGAAAAGTTTAAGTCTTATATTTTACATTATCTTTTTATTTTATTTAAATCATTAATTAATGAGGTAATCGCGGCATCATCATGGTGTCATAAAATTTTTTATTTATTTAATGTTTAAAAATTATAAAAAAATCATGATGTAGGAAATAGTTTTAGCTTTCCAATTACTATTTATAGTCTAAGATATCATTTACATAGACAAAACTAAAATTGTTTTACTTGGGTGATACATACTTTGGTTATACTTTCCCTTTAAAAAAATAATATAATAAAATGTCACTATCACCCAAAAGTGATTCTATGGGGTCCCAAGGTTTGGCACAAGGCATCCCATGGTCGGCCATGACACAACCAGTAGAATTAGGACACATTTTGGGGTCATTTGTTATTATTATGATATTATTTTATTGCCCTTAACTACCCGATTACAAATTAATCACGATAATTAAAGATAATTACCGTCGTTACTATTCATAATGTCAAAAAACAAGTGTCTTAATTACATAATTTGTACCTTATGATTACAAATATGTAATCCATTTTACCAAATTCCAAACACATAAATTGTAGTAATTAATTTAAAAATTATTCATGCTGTCAAAACAAATAGTGTGTTTTTAAGAAACAATATCAATCAAAAGATTGACAATTGTTTATGTCTAATTTCAAAGTGAAATTAATTATAATGACCACCATTGGATAAAATGGTAAAAGTATATTCTAATTATACTTTAAAACCACTCAATAGTATAATTTATCACTATAAATTATTTTTATTAAAAAAGTTGTTTTTAAGTATTTTTCACTATTCATCGAAAAATGAAAGTTCTCAGAAAAATACCAAAAATTCAACATAGGCTAATTCTGATATTCCGAATCCAAAAATAAAGTCAATTCTGAAATATAAGAATTATATAATTTAAAAAAGTGGGTATTACTATTCATAAAGGCTACTTTTATTGGTCGCGGTGTGTTAGAATCTCGAACTTACGTACAATGCAAGCTATTGCATTATTGAAAGAGAAGTGTACCGTGGAAGCTTGGGGTGTTACATTCTAACCTCCTTCAATAAATTGAGTCCTCAAAATTTGAAATTGTTCTTCGAAAATAAAAGGTTTAAAGTAGAAAACACCTTTGTGGAAAACCCACATCGGAAATAAGGTTAATAAAATTTAGCCTTAATAAGAGGGAAAGGGAAATGAAAAAGTTACGACCAAACTTTGATCTCGATTAGGAGAACATTGATGGAAATTAGAGACAAATAATTGGAGGTAAAATGTAAATATTTGTAGGGAGTGATTGAGTTCATCAATCACAAACAAGTTTAAAATTGAGGGCCTCAAAGCCTTCAATCTATGGTGATTTAAAATATCATCAGTTCAACGAAACGTAAGGTATTAGGATAACGCATTTTTTTAATATCCCTTTCTTAAAGTTTAAGAATTAATTTATTCATAGAATAAGAGAGATTTATATATATATATATACTTGATAAGTAGAGTTTCAACCTTCAACTAATTTCTACCACAAACTCATCCTTCCCTCAAAAAGATAATAGAACTCAAAAATATTATATTTATCCTAATAGTACAAGGTTCCAAATATTAACACATACCATTTAGATTAAGAAAACTATTTTGTAATAACCAGGGACTTCATATAGGCTAGTGGTATGTAATAAAGGCATGTCGCACTATGGTTGTGGGTTCAATTCCTGCAGCTTTGTCTAACGCGACGGGTTATCCCCCAACCTACAGGTTGTCCTTTTCCTAAAACTATAGTATTATAATATTCCAAAAATAATCTTCAGAAATTTTTTAACCTTAAATAATACTATCCAAAGTTAAACTTAATCCATTCCAACCTTTATAATTATCCAAAATACCTTTGTCCAGACTTTCTCTAAAAGGTCTCTAAATTCCAAAATCAATTCATCATATTCCCCAAACAAGGTAAAGTTTTTATTATTGTCACATACTAAAAATATGATTACCTTCATCATATTAAAACCTTAATGAAAATAAAAAGTACTTCAGTACAATCCTTATATATATCACATTATTCTTATAACCATAATATAGTTCTTGAGTCCAAAAACACAAATACAATAATTATTCCACTTCAACTGTAGTAACAACATAAGATTGGCCTTGCTCCCTTGGCCTTTTCTGAGGTAAGTTTCCTTGGAGCTTAGGGTATTAATTTTCATAATGCCCCATTTCTCTACAATTGTAGCATTCAACATTGATAGCCTCTTTCTTTCCCTTGCAATCACGAGCCCGGTGACCTTTTTCTCCAAATTTATAATAAACTCTCATTCCTTTTAGGCAAGTACCGGGGTGATTCTTCCCACAATTATCGCATAATGTAAAATACATCTTTCCCTTTTTCCCTTTATCTGTATCTTGTTCCACCATTCTCTTCTTCTCTTACTTTAATTTATTGTCATAGGATTTAGAGAATTCCTTTTCTGTCTTGATAGCACACAAGACTATATCTTCATACGATGAGAAAGATTGTGAGACTAAGGCTCGATGGAGAAATGGTTTTAACCCATCAAAGAAACGATCAATATTACTTCTTGGGTTACGTATATAATCTGCTATATGCCTTGCTAACCTTGTAAATTTAGCCTCATACTTTGCGACATTCTCATCCTCCTTTTGCCTCAGACTCAGAAATTGCCTTTCCATATCTGCACGATGGTCACGAGGAAAGTATTTTTCTAAGAAAAGATATTTGAACTCTCTGCATTCCATACTAGATACTTCTTCATATTCCTTTTTATTTTGAATCAATGACCACCATTGATCAGCATCTCCAGTGAGGCGGTAAACTTCCATGATAACCTTTTCCCTTTCACTACTCCCCAAGGCATGGAATATTTTCTCTAGGGAATTTATTCATTTCTCAACTACTAAGGGATTTGTACTCCCATTGAATGTTGGTGTTTGTTGCCTCATGAATCGGTCTAACATTGATCCTCCATGTTGCGGATCAGGGTACTCCATAAGAGTAAGGTTATTATTCATAACTTGAGTGAGTTGTCCCAGTATGGTGATAAGCTGATCAGCACCAGTTGTATCACCAGCTCCACTATAATTATCTTGAGCAGGAGGGAAATCCCTACATGGAGTGCGTGCATTAATACGGTTTCCATTCCTTCCACTAGGCTCCATTTCTAAAAAATGGCATAAACTAGATCAGTTCATGAATCAAAATACATAATTCCAAACTTGTAAAACACTTAACATAAATTGAACTATTTATGGATATAATCCATAATCATAAAAATATGTTTTCTTTGAGGAATTATATACTCATAAAACCTTCATAATGGTTTGTAAAGAAAATGAGAATTATCCTAAGCATATCCCTCGGAAGTGTCGTAATTAAGAGTGCAGCAAGGCCCGTTGTCGTGCACCAGTTCCCAATTGAGTCTAGCTCAAAGAGATGATTTCAGTTTTTACCCCTAGGTACATCTGTGCTAGAGCCGCCTCTACCTACTCGTATCCAGACAGGGATGTATTGCTCGGAAAACTCACAAAATCTCTATAATACCAAAATTATAGGAAGTTTTTCTATACTAATCATCAAATTCTATCTTAGGGCTATGTGCTCTAATCAGAGTTTATTTAAATCTAGCTTCCAAGGTTAATACTAAACTATTTCTGATACCAACTGTAACACCCCGACCCCAGTTACCTAGAGTCGGTGCATTATTACATAACATTGGCATGATCACAAAAGATCAAGTCTCGAAAGTCTGATTAGTTTAGTAGCCTTGGAAACACTAGATATATTCATAAGTCTTACATTACATCATAAAGTGAAAAACTACAATAACATGGTCTCCATAGTCCACAATCATATCCCCTGTACACTATCCCTGCAGGTCAGTCATAAAATATTTCTTCACATCCTAGGAAAAATAAAACATAGAAATGGGTGAGCTCAGATGCTCAGTAAGAATAACAATATAGCGGAAACTTTCATAAATAAACATAAGCATTTAAGGCAGTGTATAACTAAAACAAAATCCTTTTAAAATTGAACTTCAGCATAATATGGAAAAAATAAAATGAAATAATTCCATTTACTTATTTACATGGATATTATACTAATCTAATAATCACATGCAATATCAATAACCACTTTCATAATGATGGAATGCATAATGTCAGGCTATCATAACCACATAGTCAAGGCCTTGTGCCAAGACTACAAATAAGATTTTGTCAAGGCCTTGTGCCAAGACACTAGTTTGTATCATGAGACCTACCGATGCATCGAGGAGCTATAGCGGGATCCACCTGTCACATACTAAGTCCAATGCATTCCTTATATGAAAAGGTTTAAACATATCATAAACCATAACATAATCATATCACATAAAACATGCATAATGGAAACATAACATTTCCATATTTCAATCACAAGATATCAATAAAACACATTGATATGATAAAACCATTTTCAATAACAAAATAAACAAAAATTAAAACTTGGTATTTTTTTCATTTTAAAAAAAGTTATGGCTTGTAGAGGAAGCCGAAACTCAAATAATGGTCACTGCGGCGGAGAAGTCGTTATCGCCGCATACGTACGACGAAAAAAACATTCCTTTTTTTGTTTAGTAAAACTCTTTGTATAAAAATATTCATTTTGAATAAAAGTAAAATTCAAAGGGGTTTATACACCGTATAAAAGAAAGTTGTGTATAAAACAAAATATGCCTCAATGAAAGGAGATTGAGACGAAGTCCCTTACCTCGTGTCCGACTTGACTCGATCATTATTTAACCTCATGAATAATAAACTAGAGTTAATTTATAATTGATTAAGAACCTTTTTAAAGTTCATTATTCCTTTTATATCAATTATTACCATGTTATGAACATTATGTAATTATTTAACTTAATAACGGTCGTTTTGTCGATTTTTGGTACTTGAGTCAAAAATAAACATCTTATAATTACAAGTTGTTCATGTGGTAAAATATTCATTATATCCAGAATTATATTCATGATTTAGATATCATATATATCATATATATCCAGTATATACATTCATTTATGATATTACATAACATTTAGAGGTAAGAAATGAAATGCACCGTTCATGGAGACGGTAATCCGTACGTACGCATGAAGGATACTTTCATTTCTATTTCATATTTAATGGAATGAAATCATAATTATAAAAATGGTATATTATAATTCTAGTATAATATCATATATAATATCATTTACTCCATCCTTTATATGTCCCAAATATGGAATTAACGATTCAAATCACTTTGAGGGGGCGGTAGTCCGCACTTCCTAAAATGAAATTATCGCGTTTACCCATAATGGAAATCATAAAGGTATGACATAAATGAAAAATACAGAAGCATAAGGAAAACATAAACATAATATATATCATATATAAATATAGTGACATATTAATGGCCACCATGAGAGGTGTTAAAAGAAGATTGAACAATCATCGTTTCGTGAGGTAGTAATTCGCCACCCACAGAAACAGTATGTTCTTTAACCATTAGACGAAGGTGTGTGTAAGTATAAATCAAATAATTCTCATAAAAACATCCTAGTATACTGAAGATACTGTTTTTGTTACAAAATAAAGGAATAAAAAGAGTTTAAGGGGTTAGAGAAGCAAAATAAAACAAAAGAACATAAGAGAAGACATTACCTTAAAATCGGGTAACTCTTTTTGATTTGAGCCAAAGGATTCCTTGGGAAGACTTATGCCCAAATTTAGGCTTCTAGAAGTAAGAGAGGGAAGTTGAGAGAGTATTTGGGCTGAGGTTGGCTGAGCCAAATGGCTTTTATGGTGTGAATAAGGTGGTAGATGTGGGGGCCTTTTATAAGAGGGAGGAGGGGCACTCCTGGAAAGTCAAGAAATGTTACTTTATTATATAATGAGTTTCAGATTTTAAAGGTCCCAAAATTATATATTTCTAGGATAAGGTGATAAGGGTTATAAATATACTCATCCAATAGGTTTTTGACAAGTTTAAGTCTTATATTTTACATTATCTTTTCATTTTATTTAAATCGTTAATTAATGAGGTAATTGCTGCATCATCATGGTGTCAAAAAAAATTTAATTTATTTAATTTCGAAAAATTATTAAAAAAATATCATGATGTAGGAAATCGTTTTAGCTTTCCAATGACTATTTATAGTCTAAGAGATCATTTGCACAGACAAAACTAAAATTGTTTCACTTGGGTGATACATACTTTGGTTATACTTTCCCTTTAAAAAAAATAATATAATAAAATGTCACTATCACCCAAAAGTGATTCCATGGGGTCCCAACGTTTGTCACAAGGCATCCCATGGTCGTCCATGACACAAAAATTAGCATTATGACACAATTTGGTGTCATTTGTTATTTTTGTGATATTATTTTATTACTCTTAACTACCCGATTACTAATTAATCGCGATAATTAAAGATAATTACCGTCGTTACTATTCATAATGTCAAAAAACAAAAGTTTCTTAATTACATTATTTGGACCTTTTGATTCCAAATATGAAATCTATTTTACCAAATTACAAACACATAAATTGTAGTAATTAATTTAAAAATTATTCTCGTTGTCAAAACAAATAGCGTGTTTTTAAGAAACAATATCAATAAAAAGATTGACAATTGTTTATGTCCAATTTCATAGTGAAATTAATTATAATGGCCACCATTGGATAAAATGGTAAAATTATATTATAATTATACTTTAAAACCACTAAATAGTATAATTTATCACTATAAATTATTTTTATTAAAAAAGTTGTTTTTAAGTATTTTTCACTATTCATTGAAAATTGGAAGTTCTCGGAAAAATACCAAAAATTAAACATAGGCTAATTACGATATTCCGAATCCAAAAATGAAGTCCATTCTGAAATATAAAATTTATATAATTTAAAAAAGTGGGTATTACTATTCATAACGGCTACTTTGATTGGTCACGGTGTGTTAGAATCTCGAACTTGCGTACAATGCAAGCTATTGCATTATTGAAAGAGAAGCGTACCGTGGAAGCTTGGGGTGTTACAAGTCTGGACCGGGCTGGCCGGTCTGGATCAGCCCAATTCTGGGCCCCTTGTGTTCAAGGGGCCGTATCTTTTAAACGGCGCATTCGTTTGGCGCGCCGTCTGCGGCCACGGGTTCATGTCAGCGAGACAGACTTTTTGAAGTGGGTTTCAGGGTTTTTGAGATCTACGCTCGAAGGTGGGTGACCCGGAACACTCTAATTTAATAATATTAAATTATTATTAGAGTTTAAAACAGATGTTCTCAAGAGCCGGATATCCGTTTGACGCGCCGTCAGAGGCGCAATGGCCCTCGAGTTGAGACAGCCCTTCCAAGTTGGTTCTGCACCCTTGCGGTATGGTTTCATTGCTCGGTGGCACGAAATGCTTAATGAGAATAATTAATTAATTAATTAATTAATTAATTATTCTTACATCGAACCTAACTCCTGTTTGGGATGTCCGATTGATGCGTCGTCAGTGGCAGCGTGACCACAGTCCTTGTGCATACTTTTTGAGATGCTTTCCGAAGCGTTCGGGTTGGAGACATGCTGCGAGCTCCATAGAGCTGGGTTCACACGTTTTACGGTGAAACGCCACTTTTTCACCCGATATCCATTTGGGGTGTTTGAGTACTCATTTCTGAGTGTTCTTATGAGGGGATTGAGATGGCACAATCCACCCACCTAAATTCGGGCCTGAGGCATGGGCCCCACGAGGCGGCTTTCGGACATATACTGCGTTTTTACGACTTATGCTTCATAATTCCATTCAGGGAAAATGAATAGCCTACGCCTCGTGGTTATCTGCAAGGAATTCAGTGGTACGATTTGCGTAACGTGTTTCGGGGTCGAGGTGTGGGCCCCATAGGGCCCCGTTTGCATGACGCGGGGAGTTGCAACTTCTGCATCCGGCGTCTCTTTTAGGTGTCGTCAGCGGCGTTGTGACCCTGGCATCGAGACAAAGTTGACCAGGGTGGTTTCAGGCATTGAAGTTGGACTTCAGGTGAGGGCCCCATGGGCCGTCTTTTAAGTTGTGTGCAGCGTACTTTGACTTTTTCATTAGACGTCCATTTGGGGCGTATGAATAGTCGATTTGGCGTGTTTTTTCGAGAGCATCATGATGGAACAGTTCGCCCAACCTTTTTAGGGACCAAGTTGCAGGCCCCATGAGACTCTATATGAGCATAAAGCGGTGTTGAATAACTTTTTCATCAAGAGCTTGTTTCCAGTGAGTAAATAGTCTATCTCGCGTGTTTTTTCGCGAGGATTACAACGGTGTAATTTGATTGGGTGTGTGAAGCCTCTTTCAAGATATCATTAAATGTGGAAACATGAAAGGGCATTGGTTGAAGGTTCCTTTGAAGCACTCTGAACCTACACACGGTAGCGGTGTTAGTGACACCCAGTGATGGAACGGGAAGTGTGAAGTTATCGGACCAGTTCTGGGTTTACCCTCCAGCGGGGCTAGGTAGTGGGTTACCCATTGACCTTAGGGTTTACCCTCCAACGGGGCTGGGTAATGGGTTAGTCGTTGACCTTAGGTTTTACTTTCCAGCGGGGCTGGGTAGTGGGTTACCCATTAACCTTAGGATTTACCCTACAGCGGGGCTGGGTAGTGGGTTACCCATTGACCTTAGGGTTTACCCTCCAGCGGGGCTGGGCAGTGGGTTACCCATTGACTTGGGTTTTAACCTCCAGCTGGGTTGGGTAGTGGGTTACCCGACGACCCGTTAGGGTTTACCCTCCAATGGGGTTAGGCAGTGGGTTACCCATTGACTTGGGGTTTACCCTCCAGCTGGGCTAGGCAGTGGGTTACCCGACGACTTCTTTTAGACTCATCCCTTTCTATGAGGCTAGTCAGTGACTTTTATCTGTGGTTACCGGAGCGGGACCCTTGGTTGTACGGTTTCGTGATGAGACAGCTTTGTCTTACGGGACTTTTGGGCATCAGTGATGGATATCCTTAGAATTTTTGGTGACTTTTCTTGGGCTGATCTTGGAGATAGATATCCCCTTACACACTCGTTTGGGTTTTCTTGTAGATCATATATCTATATACACCCTACTTTTGTTCCCACTCCTTGGGTTCGGTTCCTCTCCTTCTAGGAGGGGCAAAGACACGCGGGGTATGCTATGTGATATCCGTGTCTATCTTCTCTTGGATTAGACAAGTCTACTTTATTTCTTTTGTTGGGTTGAGTTTTACTCTCTCTATTTTACTCTTACACTGTTCTTTGTTCTCTCTACTGCTCACCGTTTTAGTACCTCCTTTGTTGCTCCCTTGAGCTTTTGGTGCATCCTACTGGGTATCTTTATACTCACCCCTTCTTGGGCTTTGCCAATACTTGGTGTGCCCTTGCAGACGACGGACAGGTCGATCGAGACTATGGAGGAGCCTAGAGGACAGGAGCTTGAGCTGCATTTAGTGGTTGTAGTAGGGTTTTCAGGTGTGAGACTCACCATCTATTTACTTTCCTTTACTTGTTGCTGGGTTTGGAACCTTTCTAGTTGGGTGCATGTTTTTTCCCCTTTTTCTGTTCAGTTATCTTGTCAGTACTTTTCAGAACTTTACTTTTACTATTTATAAGTTGATGCATGAATGTGGTTGGGTTATAGTTGTTTGTACTATGGTTTCCTTTTTTACTATGCACTTCTGCATTGAGTAGGATATGTGTATGTGTACAGGTACTTAGGAAAAGGCCTCCCCAAGATTATTATTCCTTCGGTGCTTGTCCCCATCCCCTGGCCTATGGAGGCGGACTTAGGGTAGTTGCGACTTGAGACCAGTAGGGTCATGTTGTGACAAAGTGGTATCATAGGTGGTTCATTCCTTGGGGCATTGTTCGGACGTCCCTAAAAAGGAATTGGTTGAGTTTTGGGGAAATAGTGTCAATGTGTCTCAAGAGAGGCTCTTAGGCTAGGGAGTCTAGTGATGGTGTGGCGGCCGACGTATCCATTCACGAGGACCCTGATAACCCTCTTGTTGACTCGGCACACTAAGACACTTGTGGCAGGGAATTTGTTTCGTGCATCATATAGGATTGAGTCTTTCACTAGCTTTCTTGATTCATCTCCCCATAATTGTTGGCATATATATTCTTATTTGACTGTGGTACTCCTTGATCGGATTCAGGATGTCTCCACGATGATAGCCAGCCAGGATGCTATCTCTGGTTCGTGATGAAGATTCTGTGAGCAACAAGGCCTCAGTTATAGGTCCATCATACGATTACCCCTTCTCTAGGAGGACAGGCAGTAGCACCTCCACCTGTGGAGTAAGAGATAGTACCGGTAGCAAAGTCTGATGACAAGCACAGGCTAGGCGTGCTACGTGAGTTCCAACATCATATACCACTGAGGTTCCACGGTGAGCCATACCCTCAGACAATGAAGGGTTGGCTAGAGTCGGTGGTTCACCTCTTCAGGCTTGTTCGAACACTAACAGGTTAGATGGTGGCTTTGAAAGTCGGTCTTTTTCCACCAAGAAGTTTGGCATTAGTAGAGCCAGGGTTACTCAGATGCACGATGAGTTGGTACTCTCGTGGGATGACTTCTAGCAGCTATTTCGTGAGGAGTATTACCCCTCCTACTTACGCTTTATACAGTTTCAGGAGCTTCTGGAACTTCGGTGGGGAGTGATGGTAGTGGCTGAGTACGCGACTAGGTTCACAGAACTTACTTGGTACTCTTTAGACACGGTCCATGATGGAAACTTCTGAGCACAGAAGTTTGAGGGAGGTCTCTATAGAGGAGGTTCGTGCCAGCGTAGTACCCTTGTGTATCCTCACCCATCTCGGGGTGCTGGAGCAGGCACTGGGGACAGAGAAATTTCTGTCAGAGGGATTTCAATTAGCAGGGCCTTGGCGCCAGAGGTCTCCCCTTGATGATACTCAGGCACATGGTCGGGGACATCATAAAGCACCAAGACAGCCTAGGGAGGACTAGTTCTATGTTTGTGATGTGCGAGGTCACGCGGTGTGAGACTACCTGACCAAATGTGCTGAGTTTTCCAGATAGTTGGTAGATGAACCACCACGATAGAGGTAGTTTCATGATCAAAGAACTCCCAGGTGAGGACAGGGTGGTCCCCAGGTAGGAGGTATTGGTAGAAGGGCAGGAATAATTTTTGTTGGCGGATGACATTTCGAGGTCCTTCCACCACCACTAGGTGGCCCATGTTAGGCTCAGGGAGCTGACGGACGGGGTCGCGGGCGGCTGTGTGCAATGGATGTCTACAATCCTTCATCGCATGAGATTATTAGAGGTACTCTCTGTGTCTTTTTCTACTTTTCTTAGTAGAACTTGTTAGACATTGTGTGAGTTACTCTTTTCGTCTAACTCCTTGTTCGAGGGGTTACCGAGGGTGACGCAGGGCATCGGTGTAACCCTATGTTGGTGTTGTCCGATGTAGCTTTGAGTGCACAGGAAAGAGGGGTTCTTCCCCCCACTGAGATGTGTTTTTGGGATGTGATCAAAACCATGATGGAGAGTCAGTACCACCCAAAGCGAATAGTATTGAGGTGTGGTGGATGAGACCCTCTGACATGTGCATTTATGGAGGGTTTGTGTGGTGGAGTGTCAGAGCAGGTTCAGGATTTGCCGATGGGGCTTTTCTACCTGACCCCCCCCCCCTTTTGCTTAAGGTGCCACTAGTGGGTTTGGAAAATTTCCTATTTTGGGGATTACTCTCATTCTAATAGGGTCAAAGACACATGGGGTATGCCACGTGATTTTGGTGTCTAGCCTCTAGCGGTTGGATGAGTTTGCTCGCCTGCCCTATTCATTGGTACCTTGTGTGCTCAACGTCAATCTCGATACCGTTATCAAGTATAGGTTGAGGTGATAGACACCCCATAAACAGAACTACGTGTTTCACTATGTGGTGCTGGTAGTGGTATTATTTTCCCTAAGAATGTGGAGACGCCATCTTCTGGGAGAGCGATTTGTGGTTTTCTCAGACCACCAGTTTCTCTGGTGTGTCCTCACCTAGAGAGACTTAAACCTGAGGCGACGGTGCTGGTTGAAATTTATGCAGGACTATGACTTCGAGGTAGTCTATATTCCAGAAAATAGCAGTGTTGTAGCAGGTTCCCTTAGCAAAAAGTTCCATACTCGTCACGTGTAGGATGTTTCGTAGTAGTTAGCTTCCCTACAGCTGACCTTGGTGGAGCAGGAGGGTACGAATTTTCTGCATTCGATGGTGTTGACTCATCCACTTTTTGAGCGTGTAAGAGAGTCTCAGTTGTGATGCACCGACTGTGAAAAATTGTGTGACCGGATATCCTTGGGTATCTCACCAGATGGGTATTCTGAAGGAGGGAATCACGAGACCATGTTCCATGAACAAATAGTGATTTTGGTCGCGATGTGAGAAGTATAGGTTCGGTCGGGGAAGTCCCCCGAGTTTCTTTGGGCTGTTTGGGAATCGTGCAAGAGATTGAGAGGTTGCATACCGTCTTGTCCTACCCTCCCAATAGTAGGAGTGGGCACAAGACATCTTCCACGTGTCGCAGCTGATTAGGTGTGTGCGTTTTCCTACGCATGTCATCGAAAGTAGCAGACCTTATGAGTAACAACCATCCCTTTGGATCACGTGTTGTGCCAGTAAGGTGTTGTGCAAGTTTTCTTGGGTGCGGGAGAGCTAGGTGTGAGCTCAGTATCCCGAGTTTTTTTCCCTAGTTTTTCTTTTCAAGGGAAAAAATATTGAAGGAGGGAATTATGTAGAGACCCGGTTTTTTCCCTGTAATACTTTTAAATATTTCTACATATATTTCCAGAGCTAGGAGCTGAAATGACATGCGATTCCGAGGCCTGGTGTGCCCAAAATAAATTTTACAAAAAATTTAAGTGTTTTTATACTATGAACATGGAGGGGTTGTGTTTCCTCATAAACGGTAGCTCGGATCGGAAATCCAAGGCCACGGTTGCGTCTAGAGCATGTCTTTTACCCTAGGTGGGGTGTAAAATTTGCGGGCGCGGGCCTGCTGTGAGAGATGTCACCCAGGGGAAAAATTGTCATTTTGAAATAATGACTTAGTGATTTTTATCACTGGAGTTCTTTTCAAATAACTTTCGAACAAAGTCCCGGAATAGAAATTCGATACTTCTGTTGAATTTGAAATAGGACTTTTTGCCTATGCACGATATAAAATAAGCGAGTGTGGAGGTTTTGGAATCCGCGACCATGGGTGACGTTTCAGTGAGTTTTAATAAATTTTCTTGAGATAAGGGGAGAAACCATTCTTCTTTCTCTCTCTCTCTCTCTCTCTCTTGTTCTTCGGCGTTCTTTTCCGTTCTTCACCAAATCAAGGAGAGACCTCCGCCGGAACCTTTGCGGATTGAAGAAGGAGCATCGTGGACATGCCACCAATGACGCACGGCCGATTCGAGGTAGGATTTCTGATTAATTTCCACAACTTTGTCGATTTATTGAGTTTTCTTCAATTCCGTTGTTTAAATTCTACAATTTTAGAATTGGGGCGATGGCCAAATGAACATGGCCAATGCCTGAGCCCCATTTTTAATTCTCGTTCTTGGGTGTTCTTCGTCCCAATTTCGGACACACCAAAACCATGATGGATCGATGAGTGAGGGGTGGCGCTGTGAAGATATGGCCTCGAGGATTCTGAAACCGGTTTCGGATAATTTTTCTGACCACCGGAGTGGTCGGGGGGGCCAGCTGAATGTTCGACTCCAAAAAGGGGTGGCGGCCAGAGGTTGAGCCGGAGGTTCGGCCAGAGCAGCGGGCTCGGGTGTGGCTGGTGCAGTGTGGTGGCGTTCAGCGGAGAAGCTGAGCAGGTCGGCGGGTGAGGCGGACAGAGGCGTCGGTGAGTCCGGGAGGAGGCGAACCTACGGGCTCCGGTGGGCGTCGGTCGAGCAGGGGCGGGTGAAGGTGTCTACCAGTATGGTGGAGCGGGGAGCCTGGGTGGCTACGGCATGGGCGGCCGTCTTGCGGTGGTGTGCTCGGCTGGCGGCGAGGTCAGGCGGCCACGACGCGGGCGGCCTGTCGCGGTCGAGAGGAGGCCCCGAGGTGCTGACCTCAGGGGGCGGATGTGACAGGACCCACCTCCTGTGAGTCTTTGCGCACGCAGAGAGACCAGCCACCCTGGCTGGTCTGTTCAAAAGAACCGGGACACGTGGCCCAATGGAGGTGGTGCGGATCGCGGCCAGCTAGCCACGGCGAACAGGACCGGGCCGGCCGGTCTGGACCGGCCCAATTATGGGCCCCTTGTGTTCAAGGGGCCATATCTTTTAAAAAGTAGATCTGTTTGGCGTGCTGTCTGCGGCCACAGGTTTGTGTCAGCAAGACAGACTTTTTGAAGTGGGTTTCAGGGTTTTTTTAGTTCTGCGCTTGAAGCTGGGTGACCCGAAATTCTCTAATTTAATAATATTAAATTATTATTAGAGTTTACAACAGACGTGCTCGTGAGCTAGACTTCTGTTTGACGCGCCATCAGAGGCACTGTGACCCTGGAGTTGAGACGGTCCTTCCAAGTTGGTTCCGCACCCTTGCATTTTGGTTTCATTGTTCGGTGGCACGAAACGCTTAATGAGAATAATTAATTATTTATTTAATTAAATAATTTTTCTTGGGTCAGACCTAACTTCTGTTTGGGATGTCTAATTGACGCGTCGTTAGCGGTAGTGTGACCCCAGTTCTCATGCAGACTTTTTCAGACGCTTTTCGAAGCAGTCAGGTTGTAGACAAGGTGCGGGCCCTACATGTCCAGGTTCACACGTTTTACAGTGAAATGTCACTTCTTCACCCGACATCTGTTTGTGGTGATTGAGTACTCGTTTTTTAGTGTTCTTCTGAGGGGATTGATATGGCGCAATCTGCATGTCTAAATTCGGGCCCGAGGCGTTGCCACCACGAGGCGGCTTTCCGACGTATGCTACGTTTTTACGACTTATTCTTCATAAGTCCATTCATGGAAAATGAATAGCCTATGCCTCGTGGTTATCTTCAAGGAACGAAATGGTACGATCTGCGTGACGTGTTTCGGGGTCGAGGTGTGGGCCCCATAGGGCCCCTTTTGCATGACGCGGGGAGTTGTAGATTCTGCATCCAGAGTCCGTTTTAGGCACCGTCAGCAGCATTATGACCCTGGCATTGAGACGAAGTTGACTAGGGTGGTTTCAGGCATTGAAACCAGAGTTGAGGTGTGGGACCCATGGGCCTTCTTTTAAGTTGTGTGCAGCGTACTATGACTTTTTTATCAGACATCCGTTTGGGGCGTATGAATAGTCGATTTGGCATTTTTTTTCAAGAGCATCATGATGGCGCATTTTTCCCAACCTTTTTCGAGACTAAGGCATGGGCCCTATGAGACATTGTATGAGCATAAAGAGTTGTTGAATAACTTTTTCATTGGGAGCTCGTTTCCAGTGAGTAAATAGTCTATATCACGTGTTTTTTTTCGAGGATTGCAACGGTGTAATCTGATTGGGCGTGTGGAGCCTCTTTTGAGATATCATTAAATGTGGAAACATGAAAGGGCATTAGTCGGAGGTTCCTTTGATGCACTCCGAACCTATGCACGGTAGTGGTGTTAGTGACACCCAGTGATGGCACGGGCAGTGCAGAGTTATCGGACTGGTTCCGGGTTTACCCTCCAGTGGGGCAGGGTAGTGGGTTACCCATTGACCTTAGGGTTTACCCTCCAGTGGGGTTGGGTAGTGGTTTAACCATTGACATTAAGGTTTACCCTCCAGTGGGGATGGGTAGTGGGTTACCTGTTAACCTTAGGGTTTACCCTCTAGTGGGGTTGGGTAGTGGGTTACCCGTTGACCTTAGGGTTTACCCTCCAGTGGGGCTGGGTAGTGGGTTACATGTTGACCTTAGGGTTTACCCTATAGTGGGGATGGGTAGTGGGTTACCCGTTGACTTTAGGTTTTACCCTCCAGTGGGGTTGGGCAGTGGGTTACCCGATGACCCCTTAGGGTTTACCCTCCAGCGGGGCTAGGCAGTGGGTTACCCGTTGACTTGGGGTTTACCCTCCAGTTGGGCTAGACAGTGGGTTACCTGACGACTTATTTTAGACTCAGCCCTTTCTATGAGGCTAGTCAGTGACTTTTCTCCGTGTTTACCAGAGCGGGACCCTTGGTTGTATGGTTTCGTGATGAGAAAGATTTGTCATACGAGACTGTTGGGCATCAGTGATGGATATCCTTAGAATTTTTGGCAACTTTTCTTGGGCTGAGCTTGGAGATAGAGATCCCCTTACACACTCATTCAAGTTTTCTTGTTGAGAATATATCTATATACACCCAAATTTTGTTCCAACTCCTTGGGTTCGATTACTATCCTTCTAGAAGGGGTGAAGACAAGCGGGGTATCCCAACTGCGTTCCGTGTCTAGATCCTATTGGATTAGATGAGTCTACTTCCTTTCTTTTGTTGGGTTGAGTTACACCATCTCTATTGTACTCTTACACTGTTATTTTTTCTATCTACTGGTAACCATTTTAGTACCTTTTTTGTTTCTCCCTCAAGCTTTCGGGGCATCCTACTGAGTATCTTTATACTCACCCCTGCTTGGGTATTGCCCGTAATTGGTGTGTCCTTGCAGACGACATACTGGTCGATCGAGACTTTGGAGGAGCGTAGAGGACAAGAACTTGGGCTACGTTCAGTGTTCGTAGTAGGGTTTTCAGGTGTGATACTCACCAGCTATTTACTTTCATTTACCTGTTTCCAGGTTGTGGCACCTTTCTAGTTGGGAACGTGTTTTGACCCTTTTTATGTTTAGTTATCTTGTCAGTACTTTTCAACACTTTACTTGTACTATTTAGAAGTTGATACATGACTGTGGTTGGGTTATAGTTGTTTGTATTGTGGTTTCATTTTTACTCTGCACTTCTGCATTGAGTAGGTTGTGTGTGTGTGTATAGGTACTTAGGTAATGGCCTCCCTGATATTTTTACGCATTCAGCACTTGTCGCTAGCACCTGGACTATGGAGGCGGGCTTGGGGTAGTTGTGGCTCGAGACCAGTAGGGTCGAGTCATGATAGATCATGATTGATCCACTTCATGAGTAAGATAGCTATAAATGGGACTAACATATGATGATTCATCCCATAATGACTTGATCGGTGCCCTTTTCACTCACAGGGAATCCATGGAAACATAGTGAGCTTCAATATAGCACAAAAGGAAGTCATACCCATAGTGGGTGATCTATGTTCCCCCATCATTGAATTTCATAAATCTGAACTTTGTTTCTTTAAATTTCATAAATGACTCAGAGTAGAACCTTGTGCACTTCACCTCCTGATGTGGCTCGATGCTAGGTATCCCAGAGTAGTAGGAGGCATCCAAGATCTTCTTATTTTTTCAAAAATTGTAAGGAACTTCCTTTGTCTAGTATAAAAATCTAGCACTAGGATCCATCTCCATCTTGGAGGATCTTCATCATAAATTACTTTACCAGTTCAATTACACCTTGTGTATAATGAGTGACACTGAACACTTCAAGTGAAAAGAATGGGAAAATTAATATTTCACCAACTTCGTTACTTGGTGTGAAGGAATGATGCACTCCTTTAACATCCATAACCCATAAAATTTGTTTTTGGGAATGTTTATGGACAATGTCTGAATTGATCTAGTCTTGAATCTATTATCCATAAATTATGCAAGAATATTTTAATAATTCACTAAGACAGGGAAACATATTCAAGAAGTCGTGATACATAAAAATAAAATATCCTATCGACTACCTCATGTACCTGCATGAAATTTTATAAGATTATATACTATAGTTATGATGAAAACAACAACCCCTAAGTCAATCCATATTTAGAAGGCCCCACAAGAATAAGATATTCCATCCATATTCTCATGATGGAATAATTTCCTAGGGACCCTGACTAGGACAGGCAGCTAAACCCATCACTGGTTGGAAGAAAAATGTTTATTCCTTAAAGGATGAAAAATTCTCTAGATCATTCAAATATAATGTGGAAAATAAAATGGTCCATCTTTTTAAATCCAAGATACCAAACACATCTAGGTTATAGAACCACCCCAAATGATTCCTCTATCACATGATGCGTGAACACACCATCCAGGACAACTTCTTCTTTAAGGATAATCTCTTGAATATGATATATCAAGGTGTAGTGGATTTGGAAAATCCTCAGGAGAATATTACATGTGTTTCCACCACCCCCAATGATGATCAATATTCTAGGGATTATAAACAAGTATCGATATGTGAATCATAGAAATTTAATGTTTGGATGGCCCAAATGTTAACTAATCAATCCCATGGGATCAATCGTGATGGATAAATCAACTAGCACTCTCTATGACTAACTTTTCTAATTTGGTGATACTATCTATTTTGTAACCCTATAAATATTTAAGGAGTTTATGTCATCATCACAAAGATTAAAATAGCCAAAGTTGGTTGCAAGGTCAGTCTATACTGTCATAGACTTCATTCCCACTATATTGAATGGACTTTACCTGGTCCATCAGACATTTGAAGACACATCTGAGGAGAATTATAGGATTATACCTCTATTAATTACATCAAATTGGTAGACCATTTCACTGAACCCAATAATAAATAAATAAAATTGGTTATTCTTGGGTCCCCTTTTTGACACTCTCATGTAAAGGGAAAAGCTCTTTAGGAAAGCATAATGCCCAGGGTGTTATCTATGAAATTTTTTTCTATGTTGTTGAGAAAATAAGGCAAGAATTGCTTTGAAAGTAATGATAACATCCCTCTATGGAACCATCTTCTAGACAAAATATGTGTTCCATCCATATAGTGTATTGTTTGACCCAATCTTATCCTCCCAATTGTTAGATAAGTTCTTTGAATTCCAACTAAACTCTTATTCCCTATCCAACTCATCCCTATACACTTTCAATCAAGGAATGGCCCATTGGGGGAAAAATATACCCCTAGACCAAAAGTATGACTTGCTCAAGAATCTCTTTGGTATCTTGGCTCAACCCTCAATCCTTAATGTGCTCTATCTTTCAAAGTCACTTCATGTGGCCCTCTTTAATGCCCAGAAAATACCTATAGAGTTTTAGATCTAAGTATCTATCATTGAATACTACCATATAGAGAAGGGGGAGTAAAAATACTATCATAGCATCATTTTCTTTTCTAAGGAAGATGAGGGTGTAGTCATATAGGACCATATACACCCCTATACCACCCAGGTGGTCTCAATAGGTTCAATGTTCATTAGTTACTAGTGGATAATTGATTTCATATTAACCTCATCCAAACCTAGACCCTCTAAAATATGGGGTATAAATAGTCTAATCTTGCCTCACCCAACTAGATGATTCATGGGTTCAATAAGAGTGAAAAATCATAAAGATATAACTGATGTCCTAGTTTATATATTTGGTATACAATATCAAATTCATATTTATCTCATAAGTCACTAGTCTAAAAAATTTACTAGGATGTATTTGGTTTCACCAGTATACATCAATCCCTTAGTCATATCATTAGTTCCCCAAATACTCCCTAATGGTCTAATGGGGGTGCTTCAAGGCGATGATGCCCCATTTCACATATGTGAAATCTATTTCCTTAACATTAGGTATTACAATAGAAGTGGAAATTAGTAATAAGTCAAAAGATTAAAATTCATCAATGGAATTAATGATATGACACTCACCTTGATGAATCCTTAGGTTTACTTGAAGAGAAGTTACCTACTATTTATCCACCAACTAGAACCGGTAACCCCAAACTGCAAACACCACTTCATCATGCTAGAGATAAAGGATTGCTCCTAGATCATTGATATAGAAAATATTTTTAAATAATTTTAAAATAAATTTAAATGTTTTAAACCCCAAAAATGTTTTATTTTAAGATAAATTGCCACATTTTATGATTTTAGTGGTATTTTGAGCTTATTTGAAAAAATAGACCATTTTAGATTTTTAAAAATTTTAAATTATTTTGGTATTTCTTTCGTAAAATTTTCTACACTGATCCAAATCATTAAATTTTTTATTTTTGTCTTATATACATCATGGGATACATTTCATCCTTATGAATCACAAGCTCAATCCATCAATTGGAGGCCCAAAAGCATATCATAATACAGGCCTTGAAATTTTTTTACAGATATGGAAGTTTTTAAATATGAGCTTATAACTAGAATTTAGACAGCCCAATGAAGCTAATATTTGACAAGGATTTGGATAAGGTATTTTTTAACAACTTTAATTAATAATTACATGCGTTAATCATCCGTTTGGAAGGTCATTAATTCAAGGGATACTGGATACATTGAATATGGAGTGTCTGTCTAGGTATATTAAATTCTCAAAGTGAAATGGTCGTAACTCTCAATACACATTTCCAAATAGACTATAATTTTTAATGGAGACGTACAAGATAATTGGGAACAATTTTAATGAATGGGTACACACCTGAATCATCCATTTATTATGTATACCATGTGGTAACATTTGAGAGGAAATGTTGGACTATAAAAGGAGGAGAGTTCCTCCTTCCCAAATCATTCCAATCCATACCACACCATCCAGGGAACCAAGGAGGAGATCTCCACCAAGGGAGGTCATCTAATTCACCATATTATTCCTCCCTTTTTCTTCTTATTAGTTTTTTAATGCTTTCTTCTTCCAAATTCATCTCCATTACCCTTACCGTAGTGGGGTAAACATTTGAATGATTGGGGAAGGGTGGGTTTCCTATTTTGTAATGCTTGAGTTCATGAACTTTATTGAATAAAAACTCTATCTCTATTCTATAATGTTGTTTCAAATTTAATATATTGGTTTTTATTATCAAGTGCAATTGTATTATATTTTTGAATTCGTTATTGATTTTATCTTTGGTAAATGATAATTATCTCCCTCCACTAGGTTTTGGTTTATATACGATGGAATAGACCTAGGATTAATGGTGAAGTGCTCAATGATTTCCAGTATGTGTGGTAGGGGTAATGGATGTTATTAATTTTTTGGGATAAACAAGACCTGGTCAGTTATTTCCCAAGTCAATGGAGGATATTCAATAAAACTTTATCACACATGTAAGGATAGTAGACCAAAATGAGGTCTTGGTATGGTTTTCTCTCACCATCACCATTTCACCAAGGAAGTGAGAGGAAATGATCATGGAATATCACTTTAATCAACTTAGTAGAAGATATTTGGATAAAATAGAACAATGATAGAATTGTAATTTTAAAACCAACCCCAACCTAATCACCATTATTATATCAAAGTTTTCAATCACTTGAGATTCCAATTTCATTTCAATCATTTTATTAATTGATTTATTTCATTTAATTTAATTCAAAGAAAAACAATTCCAAAAACACTACATTTTTTCTATTATTAAAAAAAGTGGCAAACTGTTTTGTGTGCACTCATCTTTTGGATACTTCTTTGGGTTAATCACTAGACTACACTTAGGTAATATAAAAATTGGTTTTCTATCCCCCACAACAAGCATGTGTTAATTATATATTACTCATAATAAGTAAAAGTGTACCCAGACCTAGATATAGGCTCTCCTAGAGCACATCCATGGTTTATACCTATGCCTCTCAATCTACATCTCCACCATGTATATCGAATGGGATGACTGGATAGTTGGAAATTGAAATTGATATGGGGTTTTGAAATATTTCATGGATTTTTTTGGAAAATATTTCAAGGTCTATTAACCATTATGTTAATTAACATGGTATTTGTTGAACCAAAATGGTAGTCATCTACTTATAAAGATTCATCCATTTTATATAAATATGATTACATTTCACAATTTTCCATAATCTAGGATTAATATACTTCCTTTATCCATCATAATTAAAAAGAGTATGACCTAGATGATTCCCCTATTATATTTATTGAAGTAGTTTTGACAACCCACAGAGTGTCATTAGTTTCCTATAGGGAAAACCAAATTTAATAATTTATAAAACTCAAACAAGTGTGGTTAATTGATTAAAATATAAATAGCATCATGTCAAGGTTGAACTTATGAGATAGTGTAATTAGTTCTTTAGGAATTTCAAATTATTTATTTTATTGTTTTAAGAATGGGAAAGAAGAAACTAATTGGTTTCTTTGAATACGAGAGAGAGAACCTGGTATATTGTGTTTTTAAAAGTAGTTTTATTAAGGCATGTTGGGGTTTTATAGATTTTACGATTTGAGTATAACTAGATTTAAAAATAGATTTGATTAATTCATGGTTAGTGTCATAGTTATGATTAGGAGGATATAATGTTCAGGTTATCCCCTCCTTAATAAAATATACATTATTTCCCAAGGTCAGGTAAATTAGGGTTTTAATGAATTAAGTTTCTCCTGATACCTTATTTAACCATAATCACCCTAGACTATTTAATGGTCATTAAATCATTTAGTGAAATTTTTTGAATAATTAAAATGGTTCTTTATATATTCATCAATAAATGGTTATGATTAAAAGAAAAAGAAAGGGATTGTAATTTTCAATTAGAAATTACAAAAACCCAACATGAATAAGATAAATAATATACAATCAATAAGCATCTTCCCAATTTTTATACATTACCCTAGGATAAGGTAGTAATTACCCCCTAATTCTACTAATGAGTGATTAATAGGGAAGGTATAATGAAAAACAAATAATAATGAATGTTGGAGATAAAGATTGGTGTAGGGCCCTGCACAGCACAGTAACTCACCCCAGACTTTGGTCACCAGATCGATCTCTAAAAACAGTATCTTGAGTCATTATTTATAGACATTCAGGGGTGATCGAGTTGGATTTAATTTATCATAAATTCATAAAAAAGTGTCTTGGGTCACACCTGAAAGTTCAAAGTCCAGGCATTGAAGTTCCCTAAAGAGTGTCGTAAGATCGGATCTTTAATTTTAGTGTTGACTACAGGTTTACAACATGAATATATAAGTCACATTATAAATGGTGTGGGTCCATTTATATGATTCTACTGTATTGATGAATTCACATCATAAATGGTGCGGCTTTAGTTATGAATATATCATTTACCAATGAATTCACACCTTAAATGAATTTTATGACATGGAAAGTATGTGGTCTCATCTTCTGCATTGACAAACTCACAACATAAATGGAAGTTTTATGATGTGAATCACTTTTTTGTGGATTTGAAACAAGATTTGAATCCTCCATTAAAAGCATGAATTGGATACACATCAATCAGCATAAGTCTACCTCACAAACCATTCAGGATATAAATTAAATTCATGATTTAAAAACACCTCTTCAAATTTCTTTCACTCAACTCCATCTTCAACCCAACTTAAGACTTTCAATGTCACATCATGGAACTAAGTATTGTAGTGTGAAGTTTCTTAATCCTACTATATTTATCTATTTTTGTTCATTTTCTAAATATTTTTTACATCCTTCCAAAAAAATTAAAAAAAGTTAAACATTTAAAATATTGGAATGTATATCAATTAAATTACAGAGATCAGTGTATAAAAATACTATAAAATATATGCATGAAATGTATGTATCAACTTTACACTACTATTGATAAGATAACATAGTAGAAAATCAATAAAAATTAAGACCTTAGAATCAATATTGATCAGTATTGACATGACTCTCAATAAATCATAGTAGTAAATTAGGTTCCTAAAAATTATTATGAAATATTTGTGTGTGACTGTAGGGATATTCTAGGGCTCAATCATCAGGTTTTAATCTACCATATTGACTTCCCATCATCCATTATAGATATAATCTTATTCCCAGTAGGATGTATATATTGAACCATACTTTTAATACATAAATAATAAATCTATTTAGAATAATATTCAATACATTTTACAAATACCCGCTCCAGGATAATAAAGGTTTAGTGTCGTTAGAGACTAGATACGCAATATTCCTATTTTATAAAAGATCTTAAACATCTCCCATAAAGATCTTCTCACATAGTACTCTTTATAGATATACTCTAATTAAACCTTTCTTCATAACATAGGGAAATGAAACATAAGAAAGGGTGATCTCAGATTCTTGGTAAATGTAAACATGGGAGATATCAATTGATGTTCATATGAAAGCATAATATAATCATAAGGGTATGAGATTATGAAACTAACTTACAAATTTCATAACCAATATATAATTGATTGTAAACATGAGTCATGGAGTAAAATGTTTTCATTTAAAAAATACATGAATCATAAAATTTATAAATCATCATAAATCAATCATGAACCATAATATCATGTTATATAATTGTGACAACATCATAGGCATAGAAACCATTTGATATTTCATGTTTAACTATAGAGACCATAAAATCATAGTGCATCAAGAATAAAATCATATTCCCTAAATCATAATTTATTGGGCATCATTACATGTTTCCTATAATGGATTGAGAATATTGACTTGTTACTGATAATGGATTAAGCACAATGACTTTTTTCCCATAGCGGATCAAGAAAATTGAATTGGATCCCATAATTATCACATGAGATATAAAACTTTACCCAATGAATTTGAGTAATATATAATTTTGGTCCCACCCATAATATAATGAAAACCATATATATGTGTTCCAAAAGATCATAAAACATTCATCTTATTATCATATCATAACTCATGAAAAGAAAAAAGGTTTCATAAAAATTTCATAAATTAATCATAGAATAACCCATGGAAAATAAATGAGTTTTATAAACATATCATCATTATAATAATAAACCATTCATTGAAATAATAGTAATGGTATCATTGGATCATATCCCTATAAAACATAATTAACATAATAGGATGTTATCATGGGTGAAAAATCCTTTAAAAGAATCACAAAAATATTTCTTGAGTAAAATACCCTTTTCATTTTGAAATATCATATTTAAAATCTAAAAATTTAAAAAATTATTATGAAAAACATTTAATGGTTATGATGGTGTTAGTTTCATTTCATGCTATATAAGTTAAAAGAAAACATTCCTTTCACACTTTTGTAAAAAGTCAAAAAGTACCTTGTTTGGAAAATGATGGGAAGATTCCTTTGAAAAAAAATTATATAAAATCAGAATTGGTTAAAAATGAATTTAAAAAATCATAGTATAATATTAAATAATTTTTGAAAATATTATATAGAAATCATGGACATGTAAGAAGAAGTATTTTTAACTGAATTGTAAAACACAGTCTGTTTTCCTCAAAAAAATCTATAGAAATATTGAGTACTTAAAGTGAAGAATATAAAAATAAAATATTTATTATATATAAATAAAAATATTATAATAAATTAAATGGATTTATCTAATAAATATTATAAAATTTCCTCAATTTAAATTCAATCATAAACAATCACAATTACAATAGGATTGAAACATAAATCCCTTAACCCATTGGTAACTTTAGAATCAAAACCTCATGAAAGAGAGAACCTTATATAGATATATAAATCCCCATAATTTTCATGATATTCATCATAAAATACATTCATGGTTATTATATATACCATAGAAAAGAAAAAAGTTTTGGATATGGCATGTGCCTCACAGAAATAAAACTGAGACAAGAATCCCTTAACTCAACTATAGTCTTTCTTCATACACATTTGAACCTACTGTATAATAAATATAGATTTATTATTAATTTAATATATAAAAATAATAATAAATATAATACCATTTATGATTTAATTATTATATCTTATCACCTTTTTATTAACAATTTGTTATAAAAATAGATGTTATGGGTGATAACTGCTTCATTTTTCATGTATGTTTCAGTTTGGCAGTCCAGGGCCTTCTACTTTGATCATGGTTCCATAATCTATAGAATTTTAATCATGATATAATTATCACACACACACACATATATATATATATATATATATTATAGTTATCCATAAAATTTATTGATAGAAAAATTAATTACATTGTTCATGGAGATGATAGGTCTTACGTACACAAGAATGTTGTTTCTATTTTTTGACAGATGGAGAGAAATAAAGGTAATTAATAATTAACTTTTCTAGATTCATTATCATATCATAGATATCATAAATATTAATTAAATATATCCTTATTATCATCCATGTAAAAATAAAATTAAAAATTAATCATATCGCTTCATGGAGGTGGTAGTCCACCCATACGCATGAGTGATGTTATCATTTTCCCACGTATGTAAAGGTAAGGGTTAGATAATATATTATAATTCAATAAGAATAATAATATCATAAATATAATATATAAATATTAAATACATAATTATAACCATCCATTAGAGTTTCTAATAAAAACTAATTATACTGTTATGTGGAGATGGTAAGTCGTATGTACAGACGAGCGATGTTTTCATTTTCCATGGGATTAAAAAGAGGTGGAGAAGGTTGTACCATAATAAAAATTACATATAAATATATTAATTATATTATATTAATTACTTTATAATGGATACAATATATTTATAGAATGTATAGAAAGAAATAAAATTGAAAATACTCGGTTAAGAGTTATACCTCTTCATTGAGAAAACCTCATTTGGCATACGCATTAAGCCTTCAAGGGATGGTCATTTGGAAGTAAAATAAGCTCTAGTATGTGGTGTAGGAAGTTAGTATGATATTATAGTAGGTATTTTCTGAGATATATTGCTAAAATTAGTATAAGGAAAAGAGATAATGGGTGTGCTTTTATAAGGTTGGGAAAAGATAAACTTTGAATTACTAAAAATATTAATATATAATTAACTCTTTATCAAGAAAAATGCTTCCAAATGGAAAAATATTTGAATTAAAAGATATTATTTGGTTTAAATACCATCAAAAAAATAAAATTTATATTGGTTTAAGTGGTTTTTTAAACCTTATCTTTTGATTTAACCCCTTAGTTAACCTCTTTTAACCTTAATCGATGGAGTATCTTTTTCACTCTTAAAGGGTTATAATTTTACTTATAAATTAAAAATTGGATAATAAATGTTCAAGGGATAATAATTTAGAAAATTAATCATCCTAATTGTCCACTTTAAATATTTCTATGATTTGTAAATTATTTGATAAAATATTATTCTTAATAAAATATTATTAATTTCATTTTTGATACTATTCACATAATTTGACTTTGACCACAACATGACACCAATGGAATTAGAATAAAAACCTTTCACACATATCTATTATGTTATATTTATCTAAAATATTTTGTAACTTAATAATTTAACCAGATTTTATTACATTGAATATTTTTAAATCATTTATTTTATATTCTCATAAACTAATTAAATATCGTGTCAGCGTTGTGGAAGCATTTAGGCCAATTATTTAGTAAATAACACTTACAAATAAATTAATTTAATAAATTAAATTAATATATATTTAAAATAAACAATTATAGATAAACATTAACACGTTTTACCGTTATGATAAAATATTATAGGTATTAAAGTCAAGAGTGTGACATTTTATATTTATTACTTTATTAAATTGATATAAAGGTAAAAATCAAAGAAAAATGGAACCAATTATGGATATATTAGATAATTGGATGGAAATGGATGAACCCCATACATATAATAGGATAAAGTAAAGTGTTTGAGGAATTTTAAAGCCTTATCCCAATGTTTTAACCTTATTTTACCTGTTTTATCCTAACCATGGTGACAAAAATTTACTGTGCTTACTATTCATATTTCCTAAAAGTAAAATGGGCCTATTTAAAAAATATAATTCACCTAATTACATGTATAGAATAAATTTTGCATGATTCAATTTCTATAAGTGGCATAAATTTATTTTAAAATAAGTGTGCAAAACGCAATGAAAACTGTTTTGTTAATACGTTTTTAGCATAAAAACAAAAATATATACATATCTCATTCATAGAAAAAATATTATATGAATTTTAAAACATTTTACTGAGTATATAATACATAAATTTAATTAAAATTATTCCTAAATAGTTATCAATTTAATTCATTAAGATAAAAATAGATTATGCGTATACAAACAGTTTTTTTAGAAAAAACAACTCTTTTACACTCAAATGATTTTTATTTCATTTATTATAAATTTATAACCAATTAATTTATTTTATAAATGCGTAAAAAATGGATTTTTTATAATTTAATTAGTCATATTCATACTCACCATTGAAATGTATAGGTGATAACAATATACTTTATTATGGTTCATTTAGACTTGAGATTGTATGTATCGCAATATATCGAAGAAATTAAATTTCTTTAAAGATAAATATATCATAAAATTTTATGGTGTTTCATTATACCTGTAATTGCCCAGACCCTCATGGTCCATCCCTTTTCCAAATTTCAGATCCTAAGGGTGGCGTCTCGGTAACAGGAAGTCATTACGGTGTGCGACCGATCGACGTGACACGATCGGTGTGACACAATCGGTGTGTCCCCGATTGGTGCGACCGATCGGCATGACACGATCAGTGTGTCATGGTCGGTGTGACACAATTGGCATGTCACCGATCGGTGCGACCGATTGGCGTGACGTGATCGGTGTGACACGGTCCGTGTGACATGATCAGCGTGTTACTGATCGGAGCGACCGATCGGCGTGACACGATTGGTGTGTCACTGATCGGTGTGACACGATCAGTGTCACCCAGCCTTGTCGAGTTTTTATTCTACAGTTTTTCCTTTAACGCTACTTTTAACCCTTTTTTGGGAAGTGGTTCAAGGCCGTTTTTAGCCCCATAATCAATGTTTAAATTCCTAACTGTGGGGCGACCCTCAACGGACCCGGCTCTATGTCCGTGTAACGTTCCCCAATGTTTATATAAAATCCTTTAAAGTCACAGTTGTTACCCCTTTTCCCGATGATAGTTATTAAATAACAATTAATTCAGTCGTGTGTAACCACCCAACCGCGTGGTGAAACCACGATCGGACTTTAAATCCATTCAAATTTCCATATCCCGTAACAACGGGATCTCATCCTTATATCTCATGGGAATTCCTCCCCCTTCTTCCTCTTGGCTGGTTTCCTTTTTCTTCCTGGTGCTTTTGGAGTTCCATTTCCCGAGGCAAGTGGTGTGCCTACACTGGTTCCTTTCTTCTCATCCTTGGAGTCCCCGAAATTCCTCCCCTACAAGTCGCACATCCCCAGTTATTGGCACGTGGAGAAGAACTTCTTTCCTTGATCAAACAAGTAGGGATTTTCCTTAGTCTCTCCTTACTGTGTATCATGCGGGGTGGGTACGCTATTGTTTCTGCGGAAATGGATGGAACTAAACCTTAACAAAGATAATTAACAGACTGTTAAAGAATTATGGGGTGTGTTTGACAATTATGTTGTACTCTTTTATAATTGCTATATGTTTTGAACTGTAAGGGATTATGCTCACTGAAAAGCGTGGTCGTTGGTGGTCTTTCCTTGTGCACTAATGTACCCTTCTCTTCTGTGATTATTGAATGAATATAACATGGAAATTTGTTAATCACGTAAACTCAGTGGATTAAATGGATGCCAGTGAACATCAATCCTTGTGTGGTCACCCCAGTTAACCAACAGAAAGAAGAACCTAATGAATGAAGTGCTTGAATCTGGAAGTTTACCTACTCTATTTGGTAGTGGGTGTGTTTTCCTGCTAGATGCTTATGAGGTGATATGGAAGAGGATGGGATCCTCTGTTGTGGTATGATTATTGGTTGTGAATCTGAAGTCGTGTGGGGATATATCTCGAGGCTTGGTTTGGTTCCAGTACTTTGAGGGATCTCACTGATCCCTTTGTTGTTGTTACTTCACAAGAGAACCGGGTGTGAATGCTTAAATTGTTGTTTGGTTGTTTCTCTTTCTTTAACTTGTATATATGTCAGTTAGTTTCCTAGTAGTGCAGATTTTACTTAAATGGGATCACTTTAACATAAAAATAAGAATGGGTTAAATGGGGAATTGGTTTTGGGAATGAGTTGTGACTCGGCCGTGAGTGTTGTGCCTTTCTTTTATGAATGAATAGTAATGAGGGTGTTTGTGCTTAGGTTTTGGAAACCTAGGTTGGGATGAGTTCTTGTTACCTATACATATATTTTTAGTTTTTATGTTTCTTATTCGTGCCCCACCCAAGTTGAGCACTTAGTGCTGAACACCCCCATTTCATGGGGGAGGGTGTTTTTTCCAACACTCCAATGATTGTCTGGTTATTAGCACCTTTTCTTCTCCCTTTCCCGAATAGCCCAAGACTCTTCAGGCAGGCTGTAATGGCCTGAGGTCCATTATATCCCAATATTCTTCAACCAGGGTAGTTGTGGTGGTTGGCTCAGGTGTGTGTGGGCATGTTGTTTCCCAAGAGTCTTCGGGATGAGGCCAAGGTGTCTTTGGGAGTGGAAGTAGTTTTTCTGGCCCAGGTTTTTGCGGGCATGGTTATGGGTGGTTATTGTGGCCCAAGTGTTTGCGGGCATGGTTATGGGTCGTTGTTATGGCCCAGGTGTTTGCGGGAGGGATGTGTGGTAGTGATGGCCCAGGTGTGTGCGGGAGGGGAGTGGCAGTAGGACTGGTGTGAGAATGGAGGGAGAGGTTCGATGCATAGGATGTCTTCAATAACCAGTGGGAAAGTGGTGTGGGGTACCCAAACATCGATTTTCTATTACTATACATTACTTGACTTTCGTTATTTGGGGATTGTGCCTTGGTGAGGCTTGGGTGGATAGTTTTACTTGCTTGGTGCTTTGGTTATCTCTTTTCTCACAGGGCATTAGAATGCCTCCCCACTTGTGCATGATATTCTTTGGTTTTCCCTACTGAGTATACTTGTATGCTCACCCTATGTATATAAAACTTCTTTCAGGTTTCCAGGAGGACTTCAGGGACCATGTAGGGTCGTACTAGCTCGGATGTTGGGACAGTTTTTGTTGCTATTTTTCTTTCTTTGGTACTTTACCTTTGCAGTCTCCTTGTACTTTGTGGCATTTACTTTTGTAACATTCATATGGGAATGATTTTCTTTGGCTTTACTTTTACCCCCAGTTTTGGTGTTGTTGAGTTTTACTATCTTATCTCCTGATCCTATTAAAGAAAAAAAAGGGCAATGCCTTCCATCTTGTGTGTAATTCTATACCCTTGGGGCTAGTCGCCACTCCGGGACCTATTGAAGGTGGGTATCGGTGGTCATTATCTCTCCTTAAACTTAAATAAGGAAGGGTCTGGCAATCTGTTGTCCCATATCTCATCTTGGTGAAGGTGGGTCATGACAGAATGGTATCAGAGGAGTGAGGTTGAGAGATAGGATGGAGTCTGGTGTTAGGCACAGTGAGGATTTCATGGGATGGTAGGGCAACAGTATTGGGTGATCTTGGTGCACGAAATTGGCCAGGGAAGACCGGAAAGACATGGGATTTTAGGGCACCACGTGATCCGATGCAAGGACTCTGGGCCTACCAAACGACCAAGTGAGGCTGCACTGATTACAGTTTAGAGACCCTAGGGAAGGTACATGAATCATAATGACTTTTTTCTAATGTTTCATGGGTATTTTTGGATTTAAAATGAACAATAAGTCTAAGAAAATTTAAAAACAACATTCTAAACTACTTGGGCTTAGGCATTTCTTGTTTACCTTGCAGCTATGGCACCTGGTAGAAAACCATGAGCAGTGCGGGTGATCGAGGCCCAGGAGGTTGGCTTGGCTGATCAACAGAGGGCTGACCGAGAGTAGGAGGATGATCAGTGGCAGAAGACGCTTCATGCCATTCAGCGGCAGACCCTCGAGAAGTACGAGGGAAGTATCTCTGATGTGGAGACACAGAGCTGGCTAGAGGAGCTGGTGATAGCTTTCAGCTTGATCTGGGATCCGATGGAGTACTGGTTTCCTATATATGTAATCCAAATTCATGGAGCAGCACGTCAGTGGTGGATGCTTTATTTGGGGAGAAGAGGGAGGTTGAGGTGATGTGGACTGACTTCGAGAAGTAGTTCTGGATGGAATTCCTCTCTTCTATGATGAAGGTTGAGAAGAGGCAGGAACTACTCTCCCTCCAGCAGGGGAGTATGTCAATAAGAGATTTGGTGATCAAGTTCAAGGATATCCTTCACTTTACTCCCAAACTCTTTACTCCCTTCACCCTACCGGCGTACTTAGAGGTCCAGAAGAAGGATGATGTAGTAGAGAGGATGCACACGCTGGGAGGTGTATCATGAGAGGGAATCTAGTCAGGCTCATCAAAGGGGAAGTCCGTTAGCAGCATGCCTCCCGTATCAGGACCCTCTAGGTTTCGACCAGTAGGAATCAGGCCTCAACAATTCCAGTTCCGATCTCCCGGCCCTCACCCTTTTCTTTCGGGCCCAGTACCAAGATGCTTCATATTTGGAAGCCATGGGCACCTTCGGAATCAGTTCCTAGACAGAATTCAGTATGGCGGGGGTGGGCAGATTCAACGCCCACCTCAGTAGTAGCAGTTTCTAGCTAGGCCCTTTCAGCTGAAACAGTAGGGGCAGCAAGCTCCCACTCCTCCGAGGGTAGGAATTGCAGGAGGGGTCCGACCTCAGGGTGCTCCTCAAGGACCTCGACCAGGGCGCGGTCGGGGAGGCGGCCGACATCCTAGGGGAAAGGGAGCTGGGCGTGGACAGTTACACACAGCGGTGGTAGTAGTTCCAGAAGGGTCGAAAGTCATTCGAGGTACGATCAGCTTGTTTAGTACTCTTGCCTATGCCTTGTTCGATACAGGAGCTTCTCACTCCTTTGTTACACCCAGTCTGGCCCGCGTTCTGGGTTTAGACGCTGAGAGACTTCCAGTTCCCCTAGTGCTGAGCATGCCAGTCAGAGGCCAGACCAACTTGTCTTATGTTTGTCGAGGGTGTAGACTGATGATAGGGCCACATCAGTCGATCAGGGATCTTCTACTATTGCAGATACATCCATACAATGGCATCCTAGGTATTGACTGGTTGTTCTATGTATGTTCTGTCATTGACTACTTCCGAGGAAGGGTCGTGTTTTCAGATTCGAGCGGCCGACGTGTAACTTTCATCGGTGAGTGGGGTTTCTAGAAAAGCTGCAGTCAGGAGGATACCTTCCTTTCCTTTTTATCTGAACTATCAGTGGAGTCAGTTGATGCAGAAATGGTGGAAGTCACAAGGATCATTAGTGAGTTTATGGACGTCTTCCCTAAGGAGGTGGCGACTCTACCCCCTCGACATGATGTTGAGTTCGGGATAGACTTGCAACCCGGTGCTCGTCCGATTTCGATGGATCCTTACCGGATGGAACCTTCCGAGTTGCGGGAGTTTCAGATTCAGATTGACAATCTGGTGAAGAAGGGTTATGTTCGACCAAGTGCATCACCATGGGGATCTCCAGTCTTGTTCGCAAAGAAGGCAGATAGTGGTCTGAGGTTGTGCATAGACTACAGGATATTGAACCAGGTAATGATCAAGAACCGTTACCCCCTCCCGAGGATAGACGATCTCTTTGACCAGCTGAGGGGAGCAGGTTGGTTCTCTAAGATCGATCTGCGGTCTGGCTATCACCAGTTGAGGGTGAAGGAGGGAAGAATATCAAAGACTGCCTTCAGATGTAGGTATGGGCACTTTGAGTTTGTAGTCATGTCATTCGGCATTACGAATTCACCAGCTGTGTTCATGGGACTCATGAACTCCGTCTTCCGGGAATACCTGGATCGGTTCGTAGTCGTGTTTATTGACGATATCCTGATCTACTCAAGATCAGAGTAGGATCATGTTGAGCACCTAAGAACGGTTTTAGAGGTCCTCTGACAGCACCAACTCTATGGGAAGTTGTCCAAGTGCAAGTTCTAGACGCGAGAAGTGCACTTCCTTGGGCACGTGGTGTTCGAGAAGGGAATAGTGGTGGACCCATCAAAGGTAAAATTGGTTGTTTCTTGGGCAGCACTCAAGAACGTGGAAAAATTTTGTAGTTTCCTTGGACTATCAGGATATTATCGGAGGTTTGTGCCCAACTTCTCCCAAGTTGCAGCACCTTTGACAGCTTTGACCAAGAAGGACCAGGCTTTTGTGTGGAATGGGCAGTGCGAGACAGCCTTCATCTATCTGAAGAAGAAGTTAGTAAGTGTCCTAGTGCTGAGGTTTCCAAAAGAAGGGGTGGCGTATGAGGTGTTCTATGATTCTTTAGGACAAGGCCTCGGGTGTGTGCTGATGCAATGACAAGGGGTGATATCTTATGGGTATAGACAGTTACATCCTCATGAATGTAATTATACCACCCATGATCTGGAGCTTGCAACGATCGTGTTTTCACTAAAGTTGTGGCGGCATTACCTCATCGGGGAGCGCTTCGTGGTCTTCACGGATCACAAAATCTTGAAGTATATCTTCTCCCAGTGGGACCTAAACTTACGGCAGCGAAGGTGGATGGAGTTCTGTCAGGACTATGACTTTGAGATTTCTTACACCTCTAGAAAAGGGAATGTGGTGGACGATGCCTTGAGCAGGAAGTCGCAGAGGGATGTGGTTTGAGAGTCAGAAGATGCTTGGAAGGCGATGGAGGAGTTGGCTGCCCTGCACCTGGATGTGAGGATGGATGGTGGTAGAGGTTTCTTGTATCAGATGACAATACAGTCTTCTCTGTTACGACAGGTAAAGGAGTCTCAATGGGGAGACTTAGAGAGTGAAGTGATGCGTGATCATGCTAACCAAGGCAATGCTCCGGAAGGATGGTCGGAGGATGGTCAGAATCAGATTCTTTTCCGAGGGAAGATGTTTGTCCCAGAGGCGATGTGTGAGAGGGTTATTGGTGAATTCCACAACTCAACCCTAGTGGTGCACCCGGGAGTTTCCAAGATGTACCAGGGTCTGAGGAGTCAGTTTTGGTGGCCCGGGGTAAAGTGGGTGGTGGCGGAGTTCATGGCCAAGTGCCTAGTGTGTCAATAGGTGAAGGCTGAACACCGTGTTCCAGGAGGTCTGTTACAACCTTTAGATGTCCCTGAGTGGAAGTGGGATGACATCTCGATGGATTTCGTCACAGGGCTACCCAAGGTTAAAGGAGGTTGTGATGCTATCTGGGTAGTGGTAGACCGGTTGATGAATTCGGCTCACTTTCTGGCGATCAAGGAGTCGGGTGTAGTGGATGCCTTAGCATGGAAATACGTGGATGAGGTGGTGTGGTTGCATGGAGTTCTGAGGTCCATAGTCTCGGATAGGGATGCACAGTTTACCTCACGAGTCTGGAAAGGATTGTAACATGCTTTTGTCACCCAGCTATGTCTTAGCACTGCTTTCCACCCCCAGACAGATGGACAGATAGAGTACACCATCCAGACAATAGATAATATGCTACAGGCATTTATTCTGGACTTTGGGGGATCGTGGGTACGACACTTTCCTCTGGTAGAGTTTGCATAAAATAATATCTATCACTCTACCATTGGCATGGATCCATTCGAAGCCTTGTACGGGGGGCCATGTCACTCACCCGTGTACTGGACCGAGGTTAGGGAAGTAGGCGTTCTTGGCCCAGATGTGGTGTAGAGCATGAAAAAGAATGTTCAGCTTATACAGGAGAGGATGAAGGTGGCTCAAGACCAGCAGAATTCATATACCGATAATAGGAGGAGACCCTTGGAGTTCGGGGTCGGGGGCCATGTATTCTTGAAGGTCTCCCCTCAGCGTGGACAACGGAGGTTCGTCAGGGGGAGTAAACTTTCTCCAAGGTTTATCGGACCATTCAAAGTGCTACGGCGGGTCGGAGAAGTGGCTTATCAAATATTGGTACCACCGCCGCTACTGAGAATACAATATGTCTTCCATGTGTCACAAATCCGACGATATCTACATGATGATTCACACATCCTCGACTGGGGAAAGCTGGACATCGAGGCTGATGTGACGTTTGTGGAAATACCTTTGAGAATCAAGAATCATGAGAAGAGGGTGCTTTGTGGATGGACCATTCCCTTGGTTCGTGTGTTATAGAAGCATGGTGGGGTCGAAGAGCGTACCTGGGAACGGGAGGCACAGATGCGCGCCCAATACCCAGAGCTATTTTGAGTTTTGTTCTGTTTCGTTTTGTGATTGTGATGTAATGATGACCTTGTTGGTTTATGAGGTGTTTTGTTCCCCTACCATGTGGAGGTTATGAAAAGTCCTGATATGTGGGGAAGAGAGGACTTGATCCCTAACCAAGATGCATTAATGTGGATGTGATTAAACCCGTTCAGGAGATTCGATGCCACCCAAAGCAGATAGTATCTTGACATGGAGGAAGGAACTCCCAAAACCATGTGTCAGGGCAATATGGACCTTGAGTTCGGTGTGGTTGTTTGGGGTGGTTTGTCCCCGAGGGGTATCTTTCGAGGAGGGGTTTTTGAACCCCTCTCTTCTCTTCAGGTCTAGCTTTGATTCTCGGGGACGAGAATAGTTCTAGGGGTATCTGATGTAATGGACCAGACCCTCATGGTCCATCCCTTTTCCAAATTCCATATCCTAAGGGCGGAGTCTTGGTAGCAGGACTTCATTACGGTGTGTGACCGATCGGCGTGACACGATCGGTGTGACACAATCGGTGTGTCCCCGATCGGTACGACCGATCAGCGTGACACGATCGGTGTGTCACCGATCAGTGTGACACATTCGGTGTGACATGATCGGCATGTCACCGATCGGTGTGACTGATCGGCGTGACTCGATTGGTGTGTCACTGATCGGTGTGACATGGTTCGTGTGACACGATCGGCGTGTCACCGATTGGTGAGACCGATCAGTGTGACATGATCAATGTATCCCCGATCGGTGTGACCGATCGGTGTGACACGATCGGTGTCTCACCCATCAGTGTGACGTGATCGGTGAGTCACCGATCAGTGCGACACGATCGGTGTCACCCAACCTTTTCGAGTTTTTCTTCTATAGTTTTTCCTATATCGCTACTTTTAACCCTTTTTTGGGAAGTGGTTCAAGGACATTTTTATCCCCATAATCAATGTTTAAATTCCTAAGAGTGGGGCGACCCTCGACGGACCCGGCTTTGTGTTCGCGTAACGTTCCCCACTATTTATATAAAATCCTTTAAAGTCACAACTGTTACCCCTTTTCTCGATGAGAGTTATTAAATAACAATTAATTCAGTCATGTGTAACCACCCAACCACATGGTGAAACCACGATCCAACTTTAAAGTCATTCAAATTTCCATATCCCATAACAATGGGATCTCATCCTTATATCGCACGATAATTCCTCCTTCCTCTTGGCTAGTTTCCTTTTTCTTCCTGGTGCATTTGGAGTTTCCCTTCCCAAGGCAAGTGGTGCGCCTATGCCGGAGCCTTTATACACATCCTTGGAGTCCATGACATTCCTCCCCTGTAATTTGCGCATCCCCAGTTCTTGGTGCGTGGAGAAGAACTTCGATCCTTGATCAACCAAGTAGGGATTTTCCTTCGTCTCTCCTTATAGTGCATCATGCGGGGTGGGTACGCTACTATTTCTGTGGAAATGGATGGAACCAAACCTTAGAAAATATAATAAACTGACTCTTAAAGAATTATGGAGTGTGTTTAAAAATTCTGTTGTACTCTTTTATAATTTCTATATGTTGTGAACTGTATGGGCTTATGCTCACTGAAAATCATAGTCATTGGTGGTCTTTCCTTGCGCACTAATGAACCCTTGTCTTCTGTGATGATTGAATGACTGTAACATGGAAATTGGTTAATCACGTAAACTCAGTGGATTAAATGGATTCTAGTGAACATCAATCCTTGTGTGGTCACCCCGGTTAACCAACAAAAAGAAGAACCTAATGAATGATGTGCTTGAATATGGAAGTTTCCCTGCTCTATTTGGTAGTGGGTGTGTTTTCCTGCTAGATGCTTATGAGGTGATGTGGATGAGGATGGGATCCTATATTATGGTACGATTGTTGGTTGTGAATCTGAAGTCATGTGGGGTTGTATCTCGAGGCTTGGTTTGGTTCCAGTACTTTGAGGGATATCACTGATCCCTTTGTTGTTGTGACTTCACAAGAGAACCAGGTGTGAATGCTTAAATTGTTGTTTGGTTGATTCTCTTTCTCTGGCTTATAGGTAGGTCAGTTAGTTTCCCAGTAGTGAAGATTTCACTTAAATGGGATCACTTGAACATGAAAACAAGAATGGGTTAAATGGGGAATTGGTTTTGGGAATGAGTTGTGACTCGGCTGTGAGTGTTGTGCCTTTATTTTATGAATGAATAGTAACGAGGGTGTTTGAGCTTAGGTATTGGAAACCCTAGGTTGGGATGATTGCTTGTTACATATACATATATTTTTAGTTTTTATGTTTCTTATTCGCGCCCCACCCAAGTTGAGAACTTAGTGCCGAACACCCCCATTTCATGGGGGAGGGTGTTTTTCCCAACACTCCTATGAGTGGATGGTTATTATCTCCTTTTCTGCTCCCTTTCCCGAATATCCCAAGACTCTTCAGGCATGCTTTGACAGCCTGAGGTTCATTATAGCCCAAGATTCTTCGGGCAGGGTAGTTGTGGTGGTTGGCCCAGGTGTGTGCGGGCAGGTTGTTTCCCAAGATTCTTCGGGATGAGGCCCAGGTGTCTTCGGGCGTGGCAGTAGTTGTTCTGGACCAGGTGTTTGCGGGCGTGGTTACGGGTGGTTGTTGTGGCCCAGGTGTTTTCGAGCGGGATGTGTGGTAGTGATGGCCCAGGTGTGTGCGGGTGGGGAGTGGTAGTGGGACTGCGGTGAGAATGGCGGGAGAGGTTCGATGCATAGGATGTCTTCAATAACCAGTGGGAAAGTGGCGCGGGGTACCCAAACATTTATTTTATATTACTATACATTACTTGACTTGCATTATTTGGGAAGTGCTCCTTAGTGAGGCTTGGGTGGATAGTTTTCCTTGCTAGGTGCTTTGGTTATCTCTTTTCTCACAGGGCATTAGAATGCCTCCCCACTTGTGCATGAGAGTCTTTGGTTTTCCCTACTCAGTATACTTATATGCTCACCCTACGTATATAAAACTACTTTCAGGTTTATAGGAGGACTTCAGGGACCGTGCAGGGTCGTACTAGCTCAGACGTTGGGACAGTTGCAGTTGATGTTTTTCTTTCTTTGGTACTTTACCTTTGTAGTCTCCTTGTACTTTGTAGCATTTACTTTTTTAACATGAATATGGGAATGGTTTTCTTTGGCTTTACTTTTACCCCCAGTTTTGGTGTTTTTGGGTTTTACTATCTTATCTCCCGATCCTATTAAAGAAAAAAAGGGGTAATGCCTTCCATCTTGTGTGTAATTTTATACCCTTGGTGCTAGTCACCACTCCGGGACCTATTGTAGGCAGGTCTCGGGGGTCATTATCTATCCTTCAACTTGAAGAAGGAAGGTTCTAGCAATCTTCTATCCTTTCTCTCATCTTGGTGAAGGCGGGTCATGATAATCACCCCCTTAAAATTAATTTATCCCTCAAAATTTCATTACTCCGATAAAAACAATTAAGTAAATCTCTATTTCATCACAACCTTAGGTTCCTTGTAGCTTCCTCTAATTTATGGTTTCTCTACAAAACTTTGACCAATTTAGAAGTCTTTTTTCATAGTAATTTCCCTGTATAATACATAATATACATCGATTATTCCTCATAAAAGAGATATTTATCAGGTGTTATGACCTCTAATATAACACCCTAACCCTAGAAGCCCAGAGATGGTGCATTATTTTATTACATTGGCATGATTATAAGGAATGAAATCCTGGATTACCGATCATTTCAGTGGTATTAGAAAGAAATATTACATACATGATACCCATAATACATTTGTAAATATAAATTACAAATGTGATACATAATAAAATGAAATAAACTGCATCCTTGAAGGTTTATTCAAATATTTATTCTTCATAACCTAGAGAAATGAAACATAATAAGGGTGAGCTTAAATTCTCAGTAAGGGTAAGTAAAGAGGAATAAATAATGAATCAATAGTAATAAATTAACATTTCAAGGTAAATAACATATAACACATTCCATTAAAATAACTATATAAGGAAAAATTAATATGGCAAGGTAAGAAACTAAAACACATTCCATTTAATCAATGAACTGGAATGAAATGTATCCATAGATATATGGACACAAAATCTCATGGAAGAATAATAACTGAAACTAAATGAGGGAAATTATTTCTTAATGTAATTCATATCTAAGGCACATGAAAACCTATACCTTCAATACCTTTCACAACACAGTTTAAAACTATGTATAGAAACCCTTTTAATTTGGCCAACTTATTTGTCTCATGAGAACCTTTTGATGCATTGAGAAGCTATATAAAGTCTAAGATCCACCCATCATTTAAAATACAAATCATTCCTTGTATTTAATAATAAAAATAATTAATATGTCTTATCAAATATCTATATTGAATAAATAATATGGAATTATCAATATTTCACCAAAATAATCAAATAACTGTCAAAGTAGACACCGTATCTAAAATGGTATATCGTTTAGGAAATACTAATATCCATTATATGATAATATGGATATTAAATTAAATTTACAATGTAAAATGATTGAAATATAGTGATTGTTTCAAGATAATGTTAATAATTCCTAAAGGAACTAATATTGCAAATATAATCATTAAGAACAATCTTGATGATAACAGTCTTTAAACAGTCCAAAGTGTCTCATACCACTTTGAAAATTTTGAATCATAATATCCCAAAAGGTATGAAACTAAATGAGACTTATAATATCATTATAATAATGTTACTCGGTATATAACATGAAAAATTAAGTATATACACTTAATAAAAGTGTATTGGCACATAATGACAAATAAGTCTCAAAGAAATGTAAATTGAGATGAAATTACCTTACCTTAACCTTAATTTTGTTGTGTGGTATTTATAATCCTATATAGTTGTTTAAAATATGTTACTAACCTATACCATAACCATACTAATGTTTATAATATCATATATTAGTTCCTTATAAAATTATATTATCAGTTTGTGAACACTCGTTCATTAATTTCACTATTTTGGATGTTAATTGCCTAGTTTTCTCAAGTATGTTTTGACTTGTTGTTTGTTGTTATTATTATTTATATCATGGTTTCTTCATATACATAATTTTGACCATGATTTAATTATAATATATATTCATTACTTATGTATCTATAATGTTTGGAGATAAGAAATGAAATGCACCGTTCATCAAGATGGCAGGTCGTACGTATGCATGAATGCTACTTTCATTTCTTTTTCGTATTAAAAGAATGAAATGGAAATGATACATATGTATATTATAATTAAAGTATCATATATATGTAATATATATCATATATTTTTATTAATATCATCCTTAATATGTTCCATGTATAACATGAATGAATCAATTGCATTGAGGGGGCGGTAGTCCACACTTCCACAAGTGATGTTATCATATTTACGCAAAATGGAATGCATAGAGGTATGTGTTATAAAATAATTACTTGATAATAAATATATAATAAATATAATATAATCATATATAATAATAGTTTCCAACATAAATTTTACCATGATAGGTGGTGGTAAGGGAAAAATGAACAATCATTGTTTCATGAGGCAGTAGTTTGTCGTACATAGAAACAGTGTGTTCGTTACCCATTAGATTGAGGTGTGTGTAATTTTAGGTCTAAACCTTTGAATAAAAAAATCATAGTATATTTTGGATACTATTTTTTTATAAAATAATATAATAATAATAGTATAGGGAGTGGATAATGGGAATGAAAATAAAAAGCTTAAGAGAAGACATTACCTCTTAATAGGATAACTTCTTTTAGTTTATACCAAAAGGATTACTTGTAAAGATTTATACACAAAGGTAGTATTATTAGTAAATATGAGGGATTTTGGGAGAATATTTTTGTAGATATTTTTCTAAATTAAGTGGATTTTGGAGGTGTGAAGAAGGGTGAGAGGTGGTGGCCTTTTATAGGGAAGGAAAAGGACTCACTTGGAATTTTCAGAAACAAGTTATGTGTACACATGTTATTAACTAAAAAAAGTCATACCAAACCAAAAAAACTAAATAATATAAGTTTTATGGACTATTTATGGATATAAAATGGGTTTTGGACTAGTATAAAGTTCATTTGGGCCCTTAAGTTAAAGGTTTAGTCATTAATTTTTCCTCAATCACTATAATTAATTTTAATCACTTTCACTAATCATTTTGGTCAAAAATTAAGTTTATGTAATTATACTCTAAATATAATCTTTATTAAAATGGTATATGTACATTTTTTGAAATTAAATTCATATAAGTGGGAAAATTAAGATTAATACTAATCCCGCAGATAGGACGAAAGAACAGGTTTTTTAAAGTAGAAAAATGTTCAAAAGTTTATTGAGTTTTTATATTCAATTTCTAATTGAAATTGATTATAATGAACTAAATTATATTAATAGGTGTATAATTTATCTAATTTGGCCTTAAAAAATTAATATATAATTTAACATTAATAATTATTTAAATGAAAATGCATTTTTTAACTAGAATGTAGTATTTTTCAGTATTCATCAAAAAATGAGGTTCCTTAGAAAAATATAAAAAATTCACCCTAACTTAATTATTATGTGTCTATTTAAAATATGAAGCTTATTCTGACATATTAAAACAATTAAAGTGTTAAAATTCATATTTAAAATTGGATCTCTATTAAAAGGTGGTAAAATTACCTTTATAAAAATATAGTTTTTTAATGTGTAAAATAGGGTTTGTTCTTATCTTATGCATATAAAACATAATAGACAGATATAAAAAATATTTTATTCAATATATAAATTATATATATCATTAAAATAATTAATTAATTTTAATTAATTATTTTTATTAAGATAAAACTCCTTTAGGAGCAAAATAATAATAATATTTCTTGTTATATCCAATTGGTTCTTATTTTAATTTCTCATTAATTGGTAATCCATGAATTCATTTCATGTTTATATAAACCATATATTTTCATAAATTAGTTAACATTATTCATAATATATAGTTTATATCGTATTATATTAA